>OY728156.1:621101619-623601619 GCA_963277665.1 Viscum album | reverse complement strand
AATGTACCTTTCTTTGGATCAGACCAAAAGATAAAAATTATGTACATATTTCATAACTTCTAATTCATAATTCATTAAAATATTAAAATATTTTTTCCACATTTTATAAGAGTTTTAGAGTTTCATACCTTATAATTGTGTCCCATTGATAAATGAATATAATACATGAATCTCATATTTCTAATGGTATATTTTTTTCTACCTCAGTCCATAAATTTCTATAACCATATGTATTTAATAAAAATTATTTTTCTTTGGAGTCATTCATATAAATAAAAATATATAAAATAACCCATTATTATAAATATTTTCAATAATATTAGATAAATTAATGTATTTAGGATCCATAAAATATATTCATGCAATACATATATCGATGTAGTAGAAAAGAGGAATGGATTCGAAACCTAAAACCATTATAATTTTTTTGTCCTTCTATATTTATTTTATTATTATATTTGTTGTTAAATATTTGGTAAAAAAAGTATTATAGGAAAATAAATAATTATTCATATGATTATTTTAAATTTAGGATATCGATTGACCATCCTATATAGTAATTTGAAATAACATCATCAGTTTCATTCTATTTTAGATCACAATATCTGAGTTCCCAGTCCATATCAGTTTATGTAAGAGGATTCATTTTATAAAATATAAAATCTCATAAATGTAAAATCACTTATTATTGAACCATATTTAATAATATACATCAACTCATAGTGGATGACCATAAATACTATTAATATCATCGATATAGTTTAAAATATATTCACAAATTTTTTTAGGGTTTATACTATTCTTTATATTGAACATAATATTCAAATTAGAAATCGAAAGGATGAGTGAGACTAAAATATTGAAATTTTTAGTGATGTTATATTTAATCTTAATCAAATTTTTTTTAGAGTAAATCAATGTTCTACTACTTTTAAAATACTGAAAACAGTTCTAATTTGTCCAAAATGAATAAATATTGTTTGTCTATTGATATCTCATTATGTAATATTTATGTTATATAATTTTGGGATTTTTTATAATGAGGGAATCCCATGGATCAATATAATAATTATATAATTTCAAAATAATGATTTTTCCATTTCAATTTTTATTCTCAATCCTATTCAACCAACAATTGGTCTTTGAGTTTATATAAATATAATTGTCCCAAAAATATTTATTTCATTATATAAAACACTATATAATATAAAAATGATAATTTCAATTTGTATAATAATAGAATAGAATGATATAATATAGGATTATATTGGGTATCATAATTTAATCTTGAAGGAAATTATATTTCTAAAATATAATACATGTAATTTTTTAAATATATATAGTCAATATAAACTTATTTGATGAATGAATCTATAGAAGTTAAAATTTATAGGATGAGTCATCACATTTGTAGAGTATATTAATTTTTTAAAAGAAATTTAATGAGTTTTTTATATATTTGAATAAAAAATATAAAAATTTATAAATAATTCAGATGTTAATATTTCATGAAACTCAGGTATATTAATCATAATTTTCATTTCTAGAATAATAATATTAAACCTATTATAATGAGCACAATAAAGAACATATAATAATATTAATTAATATAATGGATTTAATTTCACATATTTCAAGGAAATTTTAATTTTTATATTTACAAAATATTGAAAACACATTCCCCTAAAAAATATTTGAAGGTGGGAACTTCGACACAATATCATTTTTTTTCAAAAATAGCTATACTTAAATAAAATCATATATTTTATTCTAAAAAGATGTTAAATTATTAAATTTTCAACAAAATTAAATAAAATTTTACCTTTATATTTCTTCAACTCCTGAGTATGCCTTATTAAAAACATTATAAATCATTGGATGAGAAAAAAATATCAATATGGGATATGAAAAAGGAAAAAATACATTAGTCTAATTGGAAAATCTCTAAAGCCCAAGACAAAATTATCCCTTTTACAAAATAAATGTAGTTAACTAAAAATATGTTTCCCACACATTATATAATATTAAAAACATATCATATGAAAACATATATGTAAAATGAAAAAACGAGGCGTTCTGGTAAAACAAGTGTACTATAAAAATAATTCTCTAAACAAACACATTTTTTATTCAAATAGGGGAATTGATTTTCTCAAAAGAAAATATCACATGATTACGATATTAAATTAGAAAAGATAAATGAAAACTCATTTTAATTCATATAATATTTATTTTGGTACCTTGGGTGATCACCTTCATATCACTCTTACAAGCACTCTTAAAAATTGAATAACTAACTCTGTTAATTCAATTATAATTATTCAAGGAACAAAAACATTACCCAATTAATTATGGAGCTATAATAGCCCCACCGATCATTATAAATAATTTGAAATAATGAAAAAATTCATGAATAAAAATAAAGGTATCGTATCCAACCTCAAAAAAATAAAATTATACTTTTCATCCCACTTAGAAAATCTATTTTAGTCACCATATAATATATGTAAATTAACTTTTTCAATATATATAATTTAATAAAATACTTAAAACCATTGTGAAATTGATTTTATCTACAAATAATAAATGAATTATTTATATGGACATTCATAAATAATAACATCAATTAAGAAATTGTAATGTCTTGAAAATTATTTGTATTTTTTATTATAAGGAATTATTTTGTGACCTTGCACTGAGACAACTAGTGATTATGATTCCCAGAGTGCTCATAATGATATTTCCAAAAATGCTAATCATTAAATAGCACAAGTGATTAGAGTTCCTGAAAAATTGGAATAACTCTTAAATGGGTTCCGAGGATTGGAATCTGAGGGAACCATTACATTCAGGATATCAGGGTTACCCTAGGAATGCCATATGTTTATTCTGTATAGGCCTCAAATGAGAAAACTCTAAAATAAATAATTGTAAATAAAATAAATAAATAAAATTATTATATTTTTCAAATGCATAGAACAAACGAATTGTGAATCAGATTGAAAATATGAGACCACTATTGTCCTCGTGAGGGTATTCATTTTTAGAAAAATCTTAACAGTGTTCGGATTGGGTCAACAGTGGAAGTTAGTTTTTGGACTTCAAAAACCTACTTAAGTGACAATTATTTTATTTGAAAATTCATATAACTCTAAAATAGTAACTCGGAATGGAAATTCGAGAGTACCTTTAACCTCATGAGGGTATGTTCCCTTTTGGTGGAGCCTAACCTAGACATAAGCGGGTCCATGGGGAATGTTAATTTTTGAACTATTTTTTATGGATCAATTAAATAAATGTGCAAGAGGTTTTTAATAACATTTAAAAAAACACTTAGATCAAAAATATAGGGGCACCTTTAAACTCAAAACATTGGGATTCTCTTAGGAAGGACTTAACCTCGACCGGTGATGGTCGACTGGAGAAGATATTTTTCGGAATTTTCGAAAAATAATAAAATAAGTTAGGAATGTTATTTTATTTTTACATTCTCACCATTTAGTGGTCGCATGCCATGAATTTTGTGTGAAAACGAGGCCACAATGAACACATATAATGAGACTCCATAACATGAGAGAAATAGAAAAAAGATTCATTAATAAAACAATGTAAGAGAAATGTTGTGACCCATTTCTCTATTGTTGAAATAAAAAGTTGGGGAATTAAAAGTGGAATTTACTGTAGAAAAACAATGGAAAAATTCATCACCGAAGAATGTCTTACAGAAATGATGATGGGATAAATTCATGATTTGATGAGCGGCGAAGAACCCTAACACATAATGGATCAACGACGAGTAAAAAAATGAATGCGGATCAACCAAAAATGTTTTGATCTATGGATTGTGGGTTCATGAGGGAGGGTATTCTTCAGGGATTTCTATACTGAGATTAAATTATTATTGACGGAGCAATGATCCCGATACTTCTATATGTTTTTAATCGACTAACACTAATGGTGTGGGATGAAACGAACAATTCATAAGCCCATATGCGTGTTCATTCTTCATGGCCACAATATTGAAATAGTGAAAAGGTGAATCTAATGATGTGGTAGTGATGGAGGTGAACCAACAGTCTCAAGGGTGTATGCGGAATCGAAATCATACCACTGGAGTGGACTCTAGGTCCTGTAGAAGGTGCCACTGATGCGACACCATCGGAAGAGGCAGAATACATTTGAGGCCAAATGTGGGAGGTGGAACCACCGCAGGTGCCAAGTCCGAGATGAGCAGTCAACTCTATCCGGCCGGGTTGGAGGTGGTGGCATGCTCAATGCGTGCCATAGCGAAGGAGGATGCGGCCTATCGACCACAACTGATGGTTAGACGGGGTTCCATCATGATGCCATGTTAGAGTATTGATATGATACTAGTGATCCACATGAAGATGATGGGGACAGTCAGTTGACCGGTCATGCACGCCCCAACTAGACTGGCCAAGATGGTATGGTCTGGGCCGTCTTAGCAGATCGGGCCTCCCAAATGTTCTGACTAAGCATTTTAGCCGGTCCGCCTTAGCAGACCACACTAATGGGATAATGTCAGGCAGCATGGAGGCCTGATCTAGGTAATCAGACTGGCCCGCCAATGTCGGTAGGGCCAGATAAATTTTGGATCCTGTGGTGACCAAGCAGGATGGACCCACACCCAACCTCGGGCAGCTCATATAAGGATCAATGGGCTAGGCTGACAGGATCCGGTCTTGCGGGACCGCAGGTCTAGTTGGTTGGGATGGTCCAAACCAGTCAGATCATGCCAAGACGTCACCGGCACTAGTTTACAAAAAATGTAAAAATATCACAAACCATCAATCTGACTGACACATCGTATGTGGAGTTGGGACCCACGTGACATGCTGGTCCTTATGAAATCCATTAAGTAATATTTTTACTGTGGTAGACCCAGCGAGACAACATGACTCATCGACCCAGTGAGACTCTATGACTCAACTATCAACGAGACTTTGTGTGTCATATTACCATGAAGACTACGTTACTCCACTACATAGTGAGACTCTATCACTCATCTATTAGGGAGGCTTAATAAAATAGCTTCCCAATGAAAATTTGTGACTCATTTATCAGTGAGACTTTGTGACCTAGCTACCCTGCGAGACTTTATTACTCAACTACCCAGAAACACTCCATGACTATTCTACCAGCATGACCCTATGGATCATATAACATCTATACTTATTAACTCAACTACTGAATTGGTCTAAGAGATTGATCTATCCCTAAAGACTCATCGAGGAAGAGTAACTTTACCGTAATTCATGTTTAGTGTTTACAACTGATGGGTTTTCTTTAATAACTATAATTTAGACATGTCTCGAGCTAACTCTAGTGAATCTAATCATTGTGTAATCTTTTTTGATTTATATTGTGGATTTATAGGAGATCCAAGATGGTTTTAGAATCCTAATTGAGTATTTTTTTAGTCACCAACGGACGGGCTATGACAGAACGTGTTGTGTCTGGTGCATACGATTGACGACTTGGTGGAGGAATAGGTGGCCCATGACCGAGCGGTGCCCAGTTAGGTCATGTAGGTGGGACATGCATCTAAGGTTTCCAGAATCTACTCTATACACACCCATCAGGTGGGGTTTCCAATGGACGACTATCATTGTTTCATAGTATTTTCTAGTTTTTAGTTAATCCTTTGTAGTGTATTTATTCTAGACCATTTGACCTAAACTTTTATCATTAACATAGTGGTTGTTTAGTGGAATTCATGTATACTTTTTCCATATTTGTGGCGTGGTTGTGTGTGCATGAATAGAAGTACTACGGAAAATGTCTCCCATTTTCTAGTTTTCTCTTGTACTAGTCACAAGCCCCTGTAATTTGGTAGGTGGGCATGAGGTATGTCATGGCATGGGCACAGGGGGACATGTCATTACAATGTGGTATCATTGGTTATTGGTTCTACTAGATGATCTAAGAGTCTTTATATCTGGGCAGGACAATAGTGTTAAGTGTTTTGAATTCGACTTCTAGTCCATTTAGTCCAGCGTTGGTATGGTGACCGATATAACTATACACCGAGACCCTGGATTATATTTTCTATCACTTTACAAGAAAAAACATGTTTCATTCTTCATTGAGTATTTTTCTATGATATTTTGGAGTTAGATTCATCTCACCATGTATAATAAATTGAACAACGTTTATTTTGATTCTCTTTCAAGATGCCTTCACACAGACAACCATCCACGTTTTTAGTGTGTGACCATGAGGATTGTCTACAATGTGACAAGGCTTCGGTACATGGACCGTTAACTATGATGGTACCTTTGGGTGTGCCCCAATTATACCATTTCCCATTTTCCAGCAGTTGCTACCGGAGGTACTAGTAAAGGAAAAATGTAGGCTCAGTGCCTTAAATGAGCATCAAAAATAGATACCCCAGAGGTTTTGAGGTGAGCCCAACTCACTAGTAGTAACGGGGTGTCTTTAGGTTGTGACCTTGTACTCATAAAGAAAAGACACTACTAGATCATATGGATGTCCTAGTAGTGAGCCTTTATGTGACCCAGTGGTGTGATGGAAGGGATTAGATTACCTGATCTTACGATGAGGTGACTTTTTCGTGGATAGAGATTGAGAACCATTCTTATAGAATGGGGATATTTCCATAAAATATACAAGTTATGTGTTCCAAAGAGATTCTACAGATTTTTCAAGATGACATGTTATTAGATGAGTATTCATTGAGGCATACCAAATATTCCTGGTACATGATGAATATGATACAACTAGTGCTCCAAGGAATAGGCCTTTGAGAGTGAAGTGTTTAGTGAAATATGAGCCCATAATATGCCTTTTTAAATTTCTAGTTATGTTTAGGTACTAGAGAGAACCTTTGTTGATGAATTTTCTTAGGATGATCAGATACAACCAGTGAATTTCTGTAGTGGGAAAGTAAGAAACTGACATTAGTCTCAAAGAATAGGTCATGAAAATTGATTCAGGAAGAGGAAGTGACAGTAATATGAATCTACAGATCAGTAGACATGTAAGAAGATCTAGGAGAGCAATAGGAGGTGGCATACATTTTGACATGTTACAACGAACACCCCAATGTGGTCTCCACCTGTCTTTGAGAGCTAGAGGACGTGGTAAAGGATTAGATGTATGTTGTTAATGAGTCTGACCCATGGGATCCGGGAATTATTTGAGCTACGAACTGTGTCTACTAATATATTCCATATCAATATACATAGGTACTAATCATTCCTTCTTGTCATGAATCATGTTCCATAAAAAGAGCTTCTAGTAAAACCATTGACATGATCCTTATGTCTAGAGATACCTATTAGAGTAGACTCGATAATCCAACTTTTGTCGATTGTTTGATCTGACCCTTGAGGTGATAGTTCCAGTTGGAACCTCATGGTGGAAGCGTTCAGGCCTTACAACATTACTTTTTTTATGGACTGGTCATCTAGAGTAATTCTCATATTGATTGTTTTATGAAAAAGGATGTGGTATATCTGCAGCATTGGATTGGGGTATTCATTGGTTATTGAAAAAGGAATACTAGGATACATAGGATAAAATCATTCATTGGAGGTTAAAACTGATAACTCTTGAGTCACCCATCCTTACCCTAGTATAGGTGGATGTTTTGAGTTTTAGGTTCCCAACAATTATGTTTTAGTGCGGGAACATCCTTTCAATAGTTGTTTCCAGGATTACCATCAAACAGGGAGTGGTACTTTTGCATCACTCCAAACCCTAAGATGGAATTGATAACAACATTAGTATATCAGTAGGATTTTATAGATCTTCATAAGAAGGGGGTGTAATTGGGGGACTTTAAGAGGAAGGTAATAGTAAAACCTTGTTTGGAGGTTATATATGGATTAACAACACTTTAACCATGTGGACATAGAGAATGAGTACCCATTACTAAAAAGACATTGGGGACCTAAATAAGTTAAAAATGGACATCCCTTAGCTTGGATGGAAAGGATTCCATAGGATTTGTAGCTGTTGAGATAGGGAATATGGATGATGTTCCACCAGTACTATGACTCAATGTATTCTATACTCATGGAAAGGAAAATATGGAGGAGGATTCTCTCAGAAGGAGACCCGGTTAATAGTTCCTAGATGAGGCCTTAGTTCAGTTCCCATTTATTCAAATATACATTGTGGATAGAGTAGAGAAATATTTTCTTCAATCGATGGTCGTTTCCCCTCCACCATTTCATAAACATAGGGAGGCACAACTCAGAGGATACAGCTATGTGGAATAACATGCTCAGTTATCCTTTGAATAATAGCATGGTGGGTTTTCGATATGTGGAGAGAACATTATCCTTTTTAAAGGTCACACAGTAGTACCAATGACATTGCAATAGAAAATTTTATGTGACATCTTTATCTTCCCCTTGGTTGTACATCCTAGATTGGAAAAGGTGTACCAGGATTTCCGATGTCAGCACCGGTGGAAAGGGATGAAGAAAATAGTGGAAGAGTTTATTTCACAATTCCATCTGGGTGGTCAGAGGATGACTCACTATGTCGGCTACCTTCCTACCCATTCAATAGAAGAGTTTAGTAGAGGTATTTAGGCAACTATATGTGCCGGAGATTGGTCAACACTATGTAGTCCCATCTACAATAGTAATATATCCTTACACATTCCTTACATCCCTATTGTGTAAGGGATTGTAGGAGAAATTTGGGACTCATCTATTCTGGAGCAGAGCCTTTTACCCACAGACTGATGGTCAAATATAGTAGATTGTAAATACCTTCAAAGAATTTCATAGTGCTTGTGTCCTAAATTTGGTCAAAGTTTGGTGAACTACCGGCCACTGGCGGAGTTTTCATCCAACAATAGTGATCACTCCCCCAATAGCATGGCACCATTCAAGGCTTTTTACGGGTAGTGTTATAGATCACCTCTGTAATGGAAAGACCTAGGAGAGTTAGGACTCATTGGTCCAGAGTTGGTATGGTCTACCACTAAGAATTTTTAGATCATATATGAGTTTAAGAGGACTTCAAAAGATCATATATAAATCATATGTGCGTTATAGAGAGAGGCCCTTGGAGTTCGAGGAGGGAGACCATGTTTTCCTTTGGCTCTCACCCGGACATGGATTGTGTAGATTTGGTAGGGGTGGAATGTCATCTCCATGGTTCATATGACCTTTTCAAAATTTGAGTAGAGTTGGAGAGGTGGAATACCATGTAACTGTCCCCTTATATATGCAACAGGTGCATGATGTTTTTCATGTATTATAGTTGAGGCATAACTTTCATGATCTATCGAATGTTATCATATAGGGAGATCTATACTTTGATAATGGGGTGATGTTTACAGAATTTATACGGAGATAAAGTATCTATAAGAGTGGGTCCTTTGTAAATTGTCTATTCCTCTGGTGTGGATTCAGTGGATGCACTAGAATTTCCATGAGATCAAATGGGTGCATTGGGTTATGATTCATGCTCAAAACCCCCATTTGATTTTTAGCAATGTTTTCGCTTATGAGGACTTCAATCCTAAGTGGGGTAATGGAGTGTCTCGTAAATTATGTGTAATTTTTTTTATTATATGTTATTTTCTAGAACATGCACCAATATTATGAGATACTATGAGGCCCAGAGTTCTTGGAATTATTTTTTTTAAAAATTACACTTTTAATTGCATTTATGGTAAATTTTCATGAAAATGTGGAATAACTCATAAATAGATGCTCAAATTATTAATCTGAGAAAACTATTGAAATCATTATGGTGGGTTTAACCAAGGGGTGTCTTATGTTTACTCAGCGCAAGAATCTAGTGAGAAAACACGAAAATGGAATAACCATAAATAATATAATTAAATAAAATTATTTTATTTTTCAAATGCATATAACTCACGAATGGTGAATTAGACTGAAAATATGATACCACTATTGAGCTCACTGGGGTATTCTTTCATTATGAAATTCCTAAAATTGGCTGGTGTAAACCACTAGTGGAAGTTAGTTTTTTTCCATAAATAAAATAATTAAGTAAAAATTATTTTATTTTTAAATCCTTATAACTATTAAATGGTAACTCGGACCACAAATCATAATGAATGTTTGATCTCATGAGGGATTCTTTCCTTTAATCAAATCCTAACATCAACCATCACGTGTCGAGGTTGAATGTTGATTTTTGAACCATTTTGTAAGATTCAATTCAACAAACATGTGAGAAGGTTTTTGTAACTCTTAAACGTGTACTCAAATCTATAATCAGGGTGAACCATTGAATATAGAACGTCTAGATTCACTGAGGATGAACTTAACATCGACCGATGAGGGTAAAATTGAAAGTAGAGTTTTTGAACTTTATTAAAATAATAAAATAACATAAGAAACTTATTTTATTTTTCTTTTCCCAACATTGAATGGTGGCACACTAGCAGTACGGTGCAGTGATGAGGTGGCGATGAGACCCTTTAAAGTGACTCCTTAATGGGAGAGAAACATACAAGTTGTTTCATTAATGAAACACCATAGTTGAAATTCTACAACCCATTTCTATATTAATTAGATAATAGGTTGGGGAATCAAACATGGAATTTCATAAGGGATCCTATGGTAAAATTCGTCTCTGATGAACTACATCAATGAACACTTATGGGATGAATTCGAGATAGGATGGATGATGATTAACTCTATCGGATCAAGGTTTGATGATGGATAAGAGAATCATCTTTTATCAGTGACGAATCATCAATCTAGGTACGAGTCTTTTTTGTTTTTATTTTCCCCTTCCATCAATCCAAAATCCATGAATGTGGGAAAACACACAAATAGGTTGATCCTCTGATCACGAGTTATTGAAGGAGGATGTTCCACTGTGATTTTCTATAAAATGATTAAATTACTCATTATGGAGCAAGGAACCCATGCCTCCCTTCTGCTTTTAATCTTTACCGAGGAGTGTGTGTGACAACATTAACCAAGCTAATACCCCTCCGCTTGTGTGTTCATTGTGGACACATTCTTGAATAGTGAAAAGGTGGATCCAATACTATGGATGTTATGGCGATGACCCACGAGGCCCAAGGGAATTGGAAGAATCATAATATGTTCCCTAGAGAAGACTCAAAGGCCCACAAAAGGTGTCTTCGGCCATGGCTGCAGGTGGAGGGATTTGTGCTCGGTGAACACTGCAACAAAAGAGGCCACGACCTACTCCATGAGGGCCGCGTGAGGATGAGGGGGGGTGACAGACTGACTTGTTGTGTATGCCCTATTGGTCGGAGTGGTTTACTCAAGAGGGGGGTGAATTGAGTACCAATTAAAATTTCTGTATTTAAAAACACTGTCTTAAAGACCCCCAAATAAAATAATAAATTAAACTGTAGTGAATTTATATTAAAGTAGAGGTTCTGTTAGATTCTCAAGGGATTGATTAATTCCCAGTTAATCAATACATAAGTGTGTGATTATCTTTTGAAACTAACTTACTAATCTACAATCATAAACACTTGCTAATTTAATTATCAAAGTGACTTTAAAAAAACAGTATTGGTTTTAAAGTGATTAGCAGCGGAATAAAACTTTGAAAGAGATGGCACAACAAATGTAACCAAGAGGTTCAGTCTCAAGCTGAGACTTAGTCCTCTCAAAAGTTTATATAAAAATGATCCACACCCTGGATCGGGGTTCAACAGTTTACAACTGTCCAGGTCCAAGACCTCTACCACTGTTATTCGTGGGAAACAGTACACCAGCAACCAGCTGTCCAGGTCACACACGACCTCTACCACTGTTATTCGTGGGAAAGAAATAAATTCAATAATTTGGTAAGGATTTACAAATCCTCCATTTTAAGTGCAAGAGACAGTGTATGTGTTAGATACAGCAGATAACACACACTGCTCGAAAAGTATAATAATAAATCACAGAACAAGAGATGTAGAGTTTAGAAATGGTTCTGGTGATTTCAATGTAGCTCTGGACTCCTTTGGATTCGATCAGAAGTGAGTCTGAGTCCTCTTCTCGTTTATGTTTGAGAAACAAAGTGTCGTATGCTCCAGGTTCATAGACAGTGAAAATGTAGTTGTTGAAGTTCTTCAGTGTTCTTCTTATATGCCCAGAACACTTCTCGAGTATGCTTTATTGTCTATGAGATTCTTGATTCTTCTCGTTTTGTGTTTCTGGTATATTCCATCCACCACACTCTCCTCATTGGGCAGCGTAGTCTTCTCATATTTATCCCATGGGAAACAGGAGACAGAAAAGATTTCCTTTTTGCAGGTACGAGGTACGGGTTCCTGACATCCGACAACCTTTATCAGATATTTGACAAATCATTAAAATGTACATGATATGACCGTTGGATAGATTAAATAAAGATAAATAAAGAAATTCAAACAGTGAGTCGAGTGATCGGTAGGTAATCAGCATCGGTAGCTTGGACATCGGTAGCTCAATTTCATTAGTTGCTTTGACTCTATCGGTGGCTCTATGCGTCGGTTGGTATATGCTTGTATCGGTGACTTTGTTTATCGGTAGCTCCATGCGTCGGTAGCTCCATGCGTCGGTAGCTCCATGCGTCGGTAGCTCCATGCGTTGGTAGCTCCATGCGTCGGTAGCTCCTTGCGTCGGTAGCTCCATGCGTCGGTATCGGTAGCTGTGAGTCTGTCAGTAGCTTTGTCCATCGGTGACTCTTATTCCATCGGTAGCTATTTATACTTACACCGGTAGCTCTATGTTTGTATCGGTAGCTGTCTGTAAGTCAGTAGCTTACATTTATAATCACATCAGTAGCTCTGTGTTTAAGTATATCGGTGACACTGTCTGTCGGTAGACTAAGTCTATCGGTAGACTGGGTACCGGTAGCTCTTTATCAGTAGCTATAGGCAGATTACATATCTGTTTTATGCAGAACACATCCGATTGTGTTAGAATCAATTTAACTGGTTTGAACATGGATAAATGAGGATTAACATATTCCAAAGACTATTTTAAAAATTATTATTGGTTTGATCACAGATTTGAAAGAATTAAAGTATAGATCAATGATACTTAAAAATATCATAGAGAATGAAAACATAATTGGTATTTTCAACACATATGAATACATGATTGAGATTATCAAAACAGGTGAGGTCAACAATATCCCCCTTTTTGATAATCACAATTTATGATATGGGCATTTAACATAGTGAAAATATAATAGTAAAGTGTATAATATTGAATTCAATTTTCTCAGAGAAAACAACATCAAAGATAATAGAAATAGTATGATATAGACATAAGTTATCAGAGGTAACAATCATAAGGTACCGAAGGTAAAAAGAAACATAATAATATCAGAGATAAAATTGAAAAAAGAGGTAATGTGTCTCCCCTTATTCCTTATTTTTCTCCATTGAAAATATTTCTCATTCTCTCATTTTCCGCTTATTGTTTGTTCTCCCCCTTTGTGATAATCAAAAAGTGGGAAAGCATATATAGGAGACAAATAAAACATGAGAAGTAAAATGAGTTCTTCTGTATTAGAGCAGTCAGAAATTATAGAAACAGAATACAAATGAATTCCTATCAAAAATCCTGGCCACTGGATCAATCCACATCTTCAACGTGAGATTTTCCTTTGGGATCAGAAGAAGGTTCGGGTGGTGAGGATGCAGGTGAAGGTTTTGGAATGCCAGAAATGATCAAAGAAGGCTGGGCCACTGACACAGAGTCAGGACTGTAGGTTGAAGATCTTTGGGTGATCACTGGTGTGAGGCTTCGAATAGCTTGAGCAGGAGTCAGATGGACTGTGGAAACAGCTGAGACAGAAGCAGGAAAAGCAGGAGGTACGATGACTGGTCTGGCATCAACATGCAAGAAGGGCAGCAACAGATTTCTAAAATCCATAATAATTCCTCCTCCTCTTTCCATAGCAGAGATGAAATCATCTTTGTCCTCCATGAATTTCTCCAAGGCAGGAGTCAATTGTCTTAGTTGGCTCACTTGTTCTCTAAAAGCTTGAGTTACTGGAGGGAGCTTCATGTTTTCCAACATCAGCTTGAAGTGGTGATCGAGTTGATGCTTGGTGAAAATTCTGGTGAAGTATTAGTCCACTTTGCTCTTTATGGCTTCTTGAGAAGCAGAGGCTTCTCTCATATAATCTTGAACAATCTTCATTATTTCTCTAGCAGAATCTCTTGTAGAAAGAACCACTCGGCTCAACTCTGATGAGTCCACAGAGCCACTGGTTGAAATAGAAGCAATCTCCTCCATCAACATTGCTCGAACTAGATTCAGGTCAACTAATAGTTTGGATGTGAGAGGTCCAAGAGAGAAGGAAACATTTTCTTTGAAATTCTTAGACAAACCACTAATTAGGCTTTGAACTTGAGAGTCCTGTAATTGAACATGATCCTTCACTGAGGTTTTGAAACTTTCAAACACCGAGACAAACTGGATTACTACACTCTTCACATAAGCTAGGTCCTTGTCAGCTTGAGACTTGGAGCTCATATAAGAGTCTAAAGCAGTAATAGACTTCTGTAAGGCTTCAAGATCTGCTTCGATTCTAGAAGACTGAGTCTGGAACTCTTTCACTTCTTCCATAAGCTCAGACACAAAAGAAGATAAATTACAAGCCAGAGAGAGCTCGGAGGATTTCTCTAACATTTTCATTTCTTCATCAAAGCTTTGCTTCATCTCAGCAACTGATACACTAAATGATTCTTTCAGCTCATTCTTCATGGATTCAAGATCAGATTTAGAGACAAAATCATTAGGGACAACTGCAGCAGATCCCTTTACTGAGGCTAAACTGACTACAGAATCAGTCATTATTGATTGAATTGAGGATGAAAGGGAGGTTTCCATTAACTTCACTTCTTCAACAAAACTGGATTTGAGGTCCTCTTTCTGCTTATTCAGATCATGAAATCTGACCACATTATCGGGCAACAACTCAGAAGCAAGATCATAATTGGTCTTCGGTCTATTCACAGACATCTCATTATCAGAATCCGGATAATCCAATCCACAGACTATAAACCCTGGGTCTTCTACCCAGTCTCCAAACTCAACAGCTACTGTAACATTTACAAGAACAGATTGATGCTCCCCCTCAATGGGTGTATTCTCATGTATCACAATAGAATTCAGTGATGGATTCTCTTCATCAGAATCTTCTACTACAAGTTCCATCAGTGCAGCATCTAGAAGATCTTCTGATACAGGTACAGCTTCTTCTGTATCTCTTTCTACTTCAGCAGCATGCATAACTGAACTTCCAATCAAAGGACTCATACTTAAACTAGCAGAAACATACGATTCAGATACATTTCCTTTTCCTCTTCTTCTTGGTGAGGCATAGACTGGTCTTCCTCATAAGTAGACAAAATTTCCTCTACCATTCCTTTCCTAGAATAAACCAATTCTGCAACAGGACTTGGGGGAAAGTCTGGATCTCCTCCAACATCCATGGGAGTTTCTTCTTCTTCTTCTGTTTCATTACTATAAACTGGTTCCTCTTCATCAAGTCTCAGACTCGGATCTCTCTCATCCTTTGGTCTTGAGGGATGATCCCCAAGATTAAACCTATCATATATCTTCTGATAATCACTGACCCATTCTCCCTTCCATGGGTTCCAGTTAATTTTCATGTACTTACAAACAGTCGAGGTGACGTAGAAATTATTCCTGACTACAACTGTCTCATCCTGAGACTCAGCTATTCCTTTCACTTTTATCATTACTGAAATCAGCTTGGCAAAGAATAAAGCATTAGTCTTTGACTTTGGTCTAATCATGTCTTCCATTTGAAACATTAACAATCTGCACAGATTGATTTTCACACCATGTCTTAGCAGATGAAGAAGATAGATATCTTGATATCTCATATTTGAAAAATCTCCTCGCCTCGGTATCAACACATGATGAACAAACTTGAAGAGAAGTCGATTCTCTCCATCCATTTCGGCAGCAACCACTTGCCTTTGATTCCCATTACCGGTCAGCTCTTTTAAGGCGGTTTCATAATCAAAGATGTCACTGCTAGGTGGCATTTCTCTTGATATGTACCCAGAGACACCTTCATGTGGTACTTTTAAACACTTAGCCCACTCTACTGAAGAAAAAGACATCTCTTTTCCATTTAAAAAAGAGCTTACCCGATTCTCATTTTCAGACTTCTCGAAGCTTACAAACTCGTAGAACTATTTTACCATCTTAGGGTAGTATGGGACATTGTTATTCGAGAAACAATCCACCCATTTCTTGTCCTCCAGAATCTCGAGTACTAACTATTTGCTAGGCAGTAGCCATTCAACGCACAGTTCCTTCTCGATTACTATGTCTCTATTCTGCAAGTGAGGATTCTCTAATCGCTTTCCCGATCTAGTTCTGACTTCACTAACACTAGCTTTATGCTGTGTCTTCTACTTCTTAGCTTTTGGTTATAATCTTTCATCTCTGACGGTAGGAAGATTAGTTTTTTCCATCGCGGGATTAGGGTTCTTGGCCGATTTGGGAGCAAAGGTTCGAAGGTGATAGATTTTGAGCTCGGTGAGGTAGGAAGTGGCTTAGGCTTAGTTTTATCATTTAGGAATTCCAAATAAACGACTAAAATAGAGTAAGATAAAATAAAATAAAGCGATTCGTATTCTTGGCGGCAGACAGAAGTTTTAAAATATAGCATCGGTGATAATTTCAACATCGGTGAGGATTTTCACATCGGTGAGAATTTTACATCGGTGAGAATTTTCACATCGGTGAGAATTTTCACATCGGTGAGAATTTCACATCGGTGAGAATTTCACATCGGTGAGAATTTCACATCGGTGAGAATTTCACATCGGTTGTGATTAAACATTCCCAATTCATGTCTTATGTAACTTAGCCTATCCGAACTTAAAGGTTTAGTGAAAATATCAGCCAATTGATGTTCAGTGCCGATAAATTCAAGAGAAATATCACCTTTTTGATAGTGATCTCTTAGGAAATGGTGTCTTACATTTATGTGTTTGGTTCTAGAGTGAGATACCGGATTCTTAGAGATGTTTATTGCACTGGTGTTATCACAGTTGATTGAAACATGTTTAAAAACATATCCATAGTCCAAAAGAGTGTGTTTCATCCACAGAATTTGTGCACAGCAACTACCAGCAGCTATATATTCTGCTTCGGCAGTAGATAATGCAACTGAGTTATGTTTCTTACTACACCAAGAAACTAATGATTTTCCAAGCAAATGACATGTTCTTGATGTGCTTTTTCTATCTAACTTACAACCAGCAAAGTCAGCATCTGAATAACTCATTAACTCAAAGGATTGTCCTTTTGGGTAAAACAAACCTAAGTTAATTGTGTGTTTGAGATATTTAAAAATTCTTTTAACAGCAAGCAAATGAGATTCTTTTGGATTATCTTGAAATCTAGCACACATACACACACTAAAAATAATATCATGTCGACTAGAAGTAAGATAAAGTAAACTACCAATCATACCTCTGTAATTTGTTTGATCAACTGGTTTCCCAGTTTCATCTGCGTCCAATTTACAGGCAGTACTCATAGGAGTTTCACTATCCTTGATACTATCCAGACCAAAACATTTTAAAAGATCCTTTGTATATTTACTTTGATTCAAAATAATACCATTTTCATATTGAAATACTTGAAATCCAAGAAAGTACTTAAGCTCTCCCATTAAGCTCATTTCAAATTCATTTTGCATACTTTTTGAAAAATCAATACATAAAGAGTGTCTAGAAGATCCAAAAATAATATCATCAACATATATTTGTACAACTAAAACATCTTTAGAAATTATTTTAATGAAAAGAGTTGGATCAGCAATCCCTTTAGTAAAACCGTTTGAGATAAGGAAATTGCTAAGTCTATCATACCAAGCTCTTAGAGCTTGTTTTAAACCATACAAAGCTTTAGAAAGTTTAAAATCTTGATTTGGAAAATGGGGGTTAGTAAATCCAGGTGGTTGTTCTACAAAAACATATTCTATTATAAAACCATTTAGAAATGAACTTTTCACATCCATTTGATATAACTTGAAATCCAGATGTGCAGCATATGCAAGTAAGATCCTAATGGATTCTACTCTAGCTACAGGTGAAAAAGTTTCCTCATAGTCTATACCTTCTTCTTGACTATATCCTTGTGCAACTAGTCTAGCTTTGTTTCTAACTATATTTCATGATTCATCTACTTTATTTCTAAAAACCCATTTTGTGCCTATTGTTAAAGTGTCCTTAGGTCTGTCAACTAATTCCCAGACTTTGTTTCTTTCAAACTGATTTAATTCTCCCTGCATAGCTATTACCCAGAATTCATCATTGATAGCATCATTGATATTTTTGGGTTCTAGCTGTGAAAGAAAAGCTTGATGTCCAACCTGGTTTCTTAGAGAAGCTCTAGTTTGTGTTCCTCTATCAAGATTACCAACAACAGCTTCTAAAGAATGATTCTTTAGAATCCTCGTTGATCTGGTAAAGGTTGGACTAGAAATTTCAGGTTCATCTATAGGTTCGGGTTCAAGAGAAGCAGATTCTGGAGAAAGTCCAGAACTGGATGCTTTTATAACAGGTTCTTTAGATTTATCATTAAGGTCCAGAATAGACAAATCGTCTTCAAGATTCTCAAGAGAGGTTTTAGGCTCATGTGGATCAGTTTCATCGAATTTGATGTGAACAGATTCTTCCACACATTTGGTTTTCTTATTGAATACTCTATAGGCTTTACTTGAAATAGAGTAACCCAGAAAAATTCCTTCATCACTTTTGGAAGCAAACTTATCCAGATTATCTTTAGTATTCAGAATAAATACTTTGCAACCAAAAACATTAAAGTAATTAACCTTAGGCTTTCTATTGTTCCACAATTCATAAGGGGTTTTCTTAAGAACATGTCTGATTAAGACTCTATTAATAACATAGCAAGCTGTATTAACAGCTTCAACCCAAAAATAAATAGGCAGGTCATATTCATTGAGCATGGTTCTAGAAATTTCTTGAAGGGTTCGGTTTCTTCTTTCTACTACACCATTCTGTTGGGGTATTCTAGGGGCAGAAAAGTTATGAGTATAGCCATTGTGTGAGCAATAAGATTCAAAATCTTGATTTTCAAACTCACGACCATGATCACTTCTCAAAGTTTTAATCTTAAGTCCAATAAGGTTATCTACAGATTTAGAGTATTTAACAAAAGAAGAACAGGCTTCACTTTTGTGAGCTAGAAAATATACCCAAGTATATCTAGAAAAATCATATCCAAGAACATAAACATAGTGCTTCCCATTTAAACTGAAACTCTTGATGGTCCAAACAAATCCATGTGAACCAATTCAAGTGGTTGAGAAGTCGAAACTTCTTTCTTTGATTTAAAAGAAACATTGTGTTGTTTTCCCTTTTGACAGGGGTTACACACTCTATCATTTGGGAATTCTAATTTAGCTAGGTCTCTAACTAGGTTTTTTTTAGAGAGTTTTCTAAGTCAGTGAATGTTGCAATGTCCCAATATTCTATGCCATAGCCAAGATTCTTTATGGAAAGCATTCAAACAAGTAATATTCTTCTTAGCTAAAGAATTCAGATTAACAGCATAAACATTTTCATTTCTTAAGGCAGAAAATACCAAAACATTCTTAGAATTAAAAACTTTGCATGAATCATTTTAAAATTTAACATGAAAACCATCATCACATAACTGAGAAATACTTAATAAATTGTATTTAAGGCCATCAACAAATAAAACTTTAGAAATCAAAATTGAATCAGTGTTACCAATCTGGCCTAGGCCGATGATTTTTCCTTTAGAGTTGTCACCAAAGGTGACAAAGCCTCCATCAACTTTTATTAAACTCATGAAACAAGAATAATCTCCAGTCATGTGACTTGAGCACCCACTGTCTAAATACCATATCTTCTTGTGATAGCTCTTCAAGCAGGTCTCCTACAAAACAGATTTAAACAGGAAATGACTTTGGTACCCAGATTTTCTTGGGTCCAGATAGGTTAGCCAATAACACATTAGGTACCCATATTTGTCTAATGGGTCTCATATAATTTGTTGAATTGACATGATTTGAAAGATAAACTTTATTAGATCCATATCTATGTATATCACTGGTTGAAGCATATGAAGTTCCAGAATTACCTTCATTCTGTCCAGATTTAGAAATGAATCTAGTTTTGGCAATTTTCCTTTTTCCGGGTCGGTATCCTATACCAGTAGTATATTTAGGTGCTATTTGCTTTCCTAGCATCTGTGTTAGTGTATTTTTTCCATTGGTGAACTTCTCTATGTCTTTCTTGAGTTGCTCATTAGATAGTTTCAGTTCAGTGTTTTCTTTTAACTGTTGAGCATTTTTCTCTTTTTCAATAGTGAGTTTGGTTTTAACTGTAGTGGTGAGAGCATGTTGTTTCCTTAATGACTTGTATTTATCCTTAAGTTCATTACATGTCTCTTCCAGCATATCACAATACTCAAACAATTCATTTTTAGACATTGTTCCAGAATCAGAGTCAGATTCTGCATTATCTCCAGAGTAATAATAATTTAAAGCAGGAGTTTCAGCAGTTACCTGAGAAGTGTTTGTCATAAAGCACATGTTTTCCTTAATTTTGTGTTCAGTTTCAGAGCTTTCAGATTCAGTAGAACTATCCTCAGAAGCACTCCAAGTAGCCTTCATGGCTTTCTTAAACTTAATGTCCTTATATTCATATTTCTTTTTATACTTCAGCTTTGGACAGTCGACTTTAATGTGTCCTTTTCTCTTGCACTCATAGCAGACAACATCATTTGATTTGTCATTCTTCTTCCAATCCTTTTTCCATTTACCATGGTGATCATACTTACCCTTATAATTTGTTTTTCTGAAGAACTTCTTTTTCCTATAAAATTTCTTAAATCTTCTAGCAATGTGAGCCATCTCAGCATCACTGTCAGAATCACTTTCGTTGTCTTCACAACTTGAACTTTCAACTACAGCTTGAAGATTTTCTTTGTCCTTATTCATTGAAGTTGAAGATTTGAAAGCGACAGACTTTCTTGGAGGTTCATTTTCTTCCTCTTTATTCACCTTAAGCTCTACTTCATACATCATCAGCTTGCCAATTAGTTCCTTGACAGGTAGAGAAGCAATGTCACATGATTCTCTGATTGAGACAGATGTGCCTCTCCATCTATCAGGTAGACATCTCAAAATTCTCATAATTTGTTCCTTCGATGAGACATCCTTTCCCAACGAGATCATTGTATTGACAATTTCATTGAACCTGAGATACATGTCAGAAATGGTTTCGTCAGGCTTCATTTTAAAATTATCATACTTGATAGTATAAGTGTTCAATATCATTTATTTAACATTCGTTGTTCCTTCATGAGAAACAGCTAAGGTATCCCAAATTTCATATGCAGTTTTACAAGAAG
Source organism: Viscum album (assembly GCA_963277665.1). NCBI lineage: Eukaryota > Viridiplantae > Streptophyta > Magnoliopsida > Santalales > Viscaceae > Viscum > Viscum album. The sequence goes on along the minus strand of OY728156.1, from coordinate 623,580,212 downwards.
AAATTGTATTAAAATCTTCATCTCCAAGAGCACATTACAAGGCATTCATAGATTTACAGTTGTTATTGTAAGCAGTCTTTATAGGTTCATCCCAAGTAGATCTAGCAGTAGTGGGAATTTTGTATTCTGATTCAATAGCAGTCCAAATATCAAAACCTATACTATCTAGATGATTTTTCATTTTCAGTTTCCACTGAGCATAATTAGTTCCATTGAAGAAAGGTGGTCGGTTAGTAGCAGCACCCTCAAGTCTATTGTCCATGATGAGAAAATTTTAAAGAGATAAAAATTTAGATATAACAGAAATTTTAAGAACTTTAAAATACAACTAAAATCACAGTTCAAAAGCAGAGTACTTTTAGAGAGTATTCTTGATCCTCTGATACCAAGTGTTGGTCGGAGTGGTTTACTCAAGAGGGGGGTGAATTGAGTACCAATTAAAATTTCTGTATTTAAAAACACTGTCTTAAAGACCCCCAAATAAAATAATAAATTAAACTGTAGTGAATTTATATTAAAGTAGAGGTTCTGTTAGATTCTCAAGGGATTGATTAATTCCCAGTTAATCAATACAGGAGTGTGTGATTATCTTTTGAAACTAACTTACTAATCTACACTTAACATAAACACTTGCTAATTTAATAATCAAAGTGACTTTAAAAAATAGTATTGGTTTTAAAGTGATTAGCAGCGGAATAAAACTTTGAAAGAGATGGCACAACAAATGTAACCAAGAGGTTCAGTCTCAAGCTGAGACTTAGTCCTCTCAAAAGATTATATAAAAATGATCCACACCCTGGATCGGGGTTCAACAGTTTACAACTGTCCAGGTCCAAGACCTCTACCACTGTTATTCGTGGGAAACAGTACACCAACAACCAGCTGTCCAGGTCACACACGACCTCTACCACTGTTATTCGTGGGAAAGAAATAAATGCAAGAATTTGGTAAGGATTTACAAATCATCCAGTTTATGTGCAGGAGACAGTGTATGTGTTAGATACAGCGGATAACACACACTGCTCGAAAAGTATAATAATAAATCACAGAACAAGAGATGTAGAGTTTAGAAATGGTTCTGGTGATTTCAGTGTAGCTCTGGACTCCTTTGGATTCGATCAGAAGTGAGTCTGAGTCCTCTTCTCATTTCTGTTTGAGAAACAAAGTGTCGTATGCTCCAGGTTCATAGACAGTGAAAATGTAGTGGTTGAAGTTCTTCAGTGTTCTTCTTATATGCACAGAACACTTCTCGAGTATGCTTGATTGTCTATGAGCTTCTTGATTCTTCTCGTTCTTGTGTTTCTGGTATATTCCATCCACCACACTCTCCTCGTTGGGCATCGTAGTCTTCTCGTATTTATCTCACGGGCAACAGGAGACAGAAAAGATTTCCTTTCTGCAGGTACGAGGTACGGGTTCCTGACATCCAACAACCTTTATCAGATATTTGAAAAATCATTAAAATGTACATGATATGACCGTTGGATAGATTAAATAATGATAAATAATGAAATTCAAACAGTGAGTCGAGTGATCGGTAGGTAATCAGCATCGGTAGCTTGGACATCGGTAGCTCAATTTCATTAGTTGCTTTGACTCTATCGATGGCTCTATGCATCGGTTGGTATATGCTTGTATCGGTGACTTTGTTTATCGGTAGCTCCATGCGTCGGTAGCTCCATGCGTCGGTAGCTCTATGCGTCGGTAGCTCCATGCGTCGGTAGCTCCATGCGTCGGTAGCTCCATGCGTCGGTAGCTCCATGCGTCGGTATCGGTAGCTGTGAGTCTGTCAGTAGCTTCGTCCATCGGTGACTCTTATTACATCGGTAGCTATTTATACTTACACCGGTAGCTCTATGTTTGTATCAGTAGCTGTCTGTAAGTCAGTAGCTTACATTTATAAGCACGTCGGTAGCTCTGTGTTTAAGTATATCGGTTACTCTGTCTGTCGGTAGACTAAGTCTATCGGTAGACTGGGTACCGGTAGCTCTTTATCAGTAGCTATATGCAGATTACTTATCTGTTTTATGCAGAACACATCCAATTGTTTTAGAATCAATTTAACTTGTATGAACATTGATAAATGAGGATTAACATATTCCAAAGACTATTTTAAAAATTATTATTGGTTTGATCACAGATTTGAAAGAATTAAAGTATAGATCAATGATACTTAAAAATATCATAGAGAATGAAAACATAATTGGGATTTTCAACACATATGAATACATGATTGAGATTATCAAAACAGGTGAGGTCAACATGCCCCAACTGGACCGGCCATTCATGCCCCAACCGTACTAGCCGAGCCAGTCCCGAAAGAATCGGACCGACAGTCCCTGTGGTCCAGCAAAACGGGATGCTCAAGCGGCCTAGATAAAAATTTGATCTGGTCTACCTTATTGGACTGGGACGATGGAAAAAATACTAGCCGCACGACATCCCATAATAGAAAAAGAGAAAAGCTTGCCAGTACGGGCCGAGTATGGTAAATTTGGGGTCACTAGGTGACCAAGTGGACTCGACCCTTTACTAACCTCAGCCTGGTCCAATAGAGCCCAATGGGCCCAACAGAAATGATCGGGTCAGGCAGGACCTCGGGTCAGGTTAGTCGAGACTATTCGAACCATTTGGACCGGGCCTAGAAGTAACCAGCCACTGTTTACAAAAGGGGATGTATCTTACAAATTGTGTGTCCAATTGACATGCCGTCAATGTCGATGGGACCCACGTAATTGGATGGTCCTTATTGAATCTTTTATGTAACATTTCATGTATGTTGACCCTATGAGAATTCATGACTCATCTGCCCTGCAAGACTCTGTGACTCAGCTATCAATATGACTTTGTAACTTTGCTACCTAGAAAGACTGCATGACTCTAGAACACAATGAGACTCTATGACTCAACTATCTGTGAGACTTTTTCACTTATATACCCATCAAGACTTCATGAATCATCTATAAATGAGACTTCTTGGCTCAGTTTCCCAGTGAGACTTCATGACTCAGCTATTAGTGAGACTTCTTGACTCATCTACACAGCAAGACTTCATGACTAAATTACCCAATTGGACTCCATGAATTAGAAACCAATGATACTCTTAGGATCACATATTAGTGAGATTTCGTGACTCGACTGATAAATATGTCTAGGAGACATACATATCCTAAATCACTCATCAGTGATGAGTGAATTTGAAGTAATTAATGTACACTATTTGCAACGGCTGGTTTTGATGTCAACACATATTTTTATACCAGTGTTGAGATGAAACTAGTAACTCTAATATTTATGTATTCCCTTTGGATTTACATTGTGGATTTCTGTGACCCCCAAGGTTTTTTTAGGTCCCTATAGATTATTTTGATACCCACTACTACACGGGCTCCACCCGCATGTGTTGTGTCTTTTGAAGATGATCGTTGACTTCACATAGGACTTGGTGCCCTAGGACCGGGTTTTCCTCAATTAGATTAGGTAGGCGGGATGTACTTCTATGTCATCTAGAAGAAACTCAATACCTACCCATCTGGTAGGGTTTTCGGCATACGACTATCAGAGTTCACTCGTATTTTCATGTTTTTTGTTTATCCATTGTTGGGTTTGTATTCTAGCCCATTTGACCTACACATTGAACATTTACTCAGTGGTTGTATAGTGGAATGAATATTTTCTTTTTCCATCATTGGGGGGTGGGGGGGGGTTGTGTGTGAGTGTTTACCAGTACTCGGGAAAATGCCTCTTATTTGATGTTTGACTCCTTCGCCTCTTTTCGCCTACCCCTTGAATTCAGGTGTCCAGCTTGAGGTATGTCACGACATGGTCCACAAGGGACTGGTCATGAAAAAAATTAATAAAATTTGATGTCATATATATTTAATATATTGTTTTCAGTCATTTAGTGAAACATAACTCATTGGGAAATGAATAAGAATACATATTTTCATTATATTTTTCAAAGAAATGAAACTATTTATGACAAAAAAAATTATAATCAATTTAGTAATATTTATTTTAATCTATTAATAAGTTTAATAAAATTTTGTTTATTAATTAAAAATATTTTAATGGAATACTTAAAAACTGTTAAAATTATGCTTATGAAAAATTTGGTACATCGAGTCAGACAAGACACATATATAATATAAATTAAATATAATAATCTTCTGTAGATCTTAATCATCACAATAATCATTTTCAAGTTTTTTAAATTATTATAAACCATTTTTTAAAATTATTTCCACGACCTATAAATTATTTAAATTTGTTATGTTCATGTAAGTTGTTTTTGAGAAAATAATAAAACTACATCAATGTCATTGTTACATCATATTTGGAATATAAATAATTAAATGATTATAATTTTTAAATATTAGAATTTTTTTTTAGAAAAATCAATGAAATGCTTAAATAAAAAATGAATCACATATTTTATTGGATATGGTAATCCTCATGTACACATTTATGGTATAATAAATTTGAAATTTGTATAAGGGTATGAAAATAGATGATATATTTAATTTATTTAATTATAAATATGTGATGAATATGATATATATATATATATTAAATTAATAAGTATAAAAACCAATTATATGGTTTAGTTAGAACAAAAAAAAGATATCTTTATAGAGGTGAAGTCCACACAGACAGACAAATGATGTTTCATTCCCTATAGTGGTGATATTGATGGTTATACACCATCAAGGATAAATAATATTTGAATTATGTAAGAGAAGATATAAAAAAATGCTTGTTTAATAGATATAATTTTTTTAAAATATTTATTATCACACAGATGACTCCCATTAGGGTGGTATTTAAATGGGAACCGAGTCTCTAGCTAATAGTGCAGAAGGTTTTAGAGAAGGTTTGATTGGTAATTTCTATACAATGGTTATCAAGGGTAGTGATGAATACATGATAAGAGGATTAGTTTTTTATGAGAGTGGATGTGAACCCTTATAATTAATATATAAAACCTTAACGGAACAATAATGTGATATATTTATATATGATATAAATTTAATACTATTAGTATTCCATAAGTTATTACTTTTAATATTTTTAAATTCAAAATACATGATTTTTATTTTACTTGAAAATGAATTTTGACTCTGTTGTATAAGAACATGATGAAATTATTCTATCAATGAGAATAAAAAAATTAATTATTATGATATAAAATTCATTAATCCAAAAAACCATAATTTATAAATCAACATAAACATTATTATTTAAACTAAAAAAATATAATAGATATTGAAACAAAGTGTGTGTTATTATTGTTTTATTACTTACTTAAGAGAATATTAACATCGTTTCAGTTAAATGTAGAAAAATGATTTCATAATTTAATATTTTTAATGTTATAATTGAAAAAATATAATATTAATGATTTTGGATGGTTTTTAGGTCTTATTCTAGTGTTTTGTCCTTGTTTTATGATTTTTAAACTTACCAAGGTGTTAAATGATTATTACAATTACATTTTATAATTAATAAATATAAGGGGACCTATTTACCAAATTTTAACATAACAATTAAAATTATAGAATAATATTTTCAATATTTAATATATAAAAATGAATTAAATTTATTTAATGTCAAATAAAAAAAATGGAATATAAATTGTTAATGGTTTTTGAAGAAAGATATAACCTTATACAAAATCATTTAAATTATGTATTCCTATGTAATTAATTATATAATTTTAAAGGATTGAAAATTTAAAGAATTTTTTTTTCTTATATTCTTTGGAATTTTACGAGTGCACAGTTTCAGACAGCACCTAATTCCAAGGCCCGATGTGCCTGGAATCAATTTCCGAAGGTTAGCTCAGCTACGTTCAGTAAACGAACGAGCAGGTTTTTCTATCATCTGAACCGGTGCTCGAAATTGAAATTTGAGGGCACCGATGAACTCGCAAGGCCGGTAATTGATTATCGGGACCTTTATAGCTATTGTGGTTCTGCGGGTGGAGATGTTAAATAAATTGTGGATTAAATGAAGATTGAATAAAATTGTGAAACAATTTTATTTATAAGTCTATGGTGGTTTTATACTACATGGGGGAGTGTGGTGGCACCTAACTACCCATGTGAGGATAAATTTGAGGATAAATGTGAGGTGGGCCCACACGAGCCCCAACCTTTCTCATTCACATAACTCACTTTAACTCTCATAAACTCCAACATTTAATTTTGAAACACATCAACTTCCTTATTAAATTTTCTAACCTACATTAAATTAATTAAGAGTATTTGTTTATCTAAATTTGAATGGCTTGGAAAGATCAATTAAAATAAGGTGGAAGCTTATTTTAATTTGGTTGGCATTTTTGTTGGGAAATATTTTAGAGAGAAAGATCCAAATCCTTGAAGAACGTATTCCTCTCGTGAAGAAAAACGTATCTTCTTCGAAGAATACTGAGGTTCCATCTAATCTAATGAGACACCGACGAATGAGCAGGGATTGATATGGTGGTGCGGGTGCAATGAACTACGCTGACTTTGACGACTTCCTCATGTCAAATCTGACCAATGAAAAACATCACGAGGTAGGTGTTATCTTTATTCATGTTTTATTTGTTGATCTTCATTGCTTAATGATGGTCCGCATGTTATCGTCATAACAGGAGGAGATCGGACTGCACAAACATGACCGATCCTCCTCCCCTTTTTATTTTTGATCGGAGTTGACGTTTGAGGCGAAGGTGACACAGTGTCATTGTACCGTGAAGGGATGAAGAGGACAATGATCGAAGAAGGCCGCAGTGTTGGTGCGCAGCGTCGGAGACACCGAGGGAGGTCGCGGCCGGAGTGGGCCACGACAGTCTTCAAAAGGGCGGCCGGTTGAGCCGACTGCTGGCACCACCTGGAGGCGGGACCCGAGGGGTTATCGCGGTTACACAAGGATGGCCATTACGGTCGGCCATTCACAGGGAACCCGGGGGGTCGTAACCCCCCGACCGCAAGTAGGGGGGACCCCAGAGGGTCCTCTGTTTCGGAAAAAAGGGGGTGGCGCCCCCCTTCGCACCCCACTCGACCGACAGCCAAGCGGTTGTCGGGCCACTGGCGCCGGTCCAGGACGCCAGAGCCGGGCAGGGCCATGGAAGCCGGGCTGGACCATGCCAAATTGGGCCAGACCCGGACCTGGGTTGGGTTGACCCAGTTCGGGCTGACCCTGGGGGTATCGGGCTGGGTCGGACCGGGCCCAGACCCCCTATTTTCGGACCAAGAACTTTCAAATGCACATATCGTAGGCTACTGACCTCCGATCGATGCACCGTCAATTTCGTTGGATTCCTTTGATCGCGATGGTAATTTTGGTATATTACACTCAAGGTTTTGGTAATGTTTGGATATGGCCGAGTTGGTTCGAACCCGAAACCAAACGGGCCCTCAGAGTGGAAACGCTTTTAACTTGAGCTTCGGACGTCTGATTGACGTGTCGTCGACTTTGTTGGTTTCCTTTTGGTGAGACAGATCTTTTTGGGATACATAATATGGGGTTTGGATGTAGTTGGAGTATGGTCGGGTTTGATTGTACCCAAAATCCAACCTGGCCCATCGAATGGAAAATCTAATAACTCTTAGACCGGACATTCGTTTGATGAACCGTCAGCGGTGTTGGTAATCATGTTGAGAAACATTCCCTATGAGTATACCCTGTGAGATTTTGGGGTATATTTGAGATATTGTCAGGTTGGTTCGTACGCAGAATGAACTGGGCCCCCAGGACAAAAAGGATAATAACTCACAGACCGGGCGTCCGATTAACGCGCCGTCTGTTGCGTTGATACCCCTGTGATGAGGAGGTTCTTTGTGATACTTCTTATTGGGAAATTGTGATACTTGGTGTATCAACCAGTAGATCATGGAGAAGACCCTCACGGAGACCAGAGTATGGAGTTCGGAGCCCTTGTAGCTGGCTGAGACCTGGCGACTACTTGTCCGATTCGAGTGGGAGTGACTTGTATAGCCTAGTGGGGAGCACTAATGTGTTTGGGTGGCAGGCCCACGGCATGGAGAACTACTGTGTTTGGGTGGAAGACCCACGATACTCAACAAAAGGAGTACCTCTGTAGGCTATTAGGGGGAGCACTACTGTGTTGGGGTGGCAGAACCATGGCGGGGAGCACTACTTTGTTTAGGTGGCAGACCCACGGTACTCGACAAGAGGAGTACCTCAGTTGTCTAAGGTTAGTGAGTAGAGCCTCTGAGTCATGACAGGGCTACTGTACTCGACATAGTAGGCATTCTCCAGTAGTTGTGGTTTCGATAATGAAACTCCGGGTTTGAGCTGAGTCATTGACCTTTGTGTATTCCTAATGATTGAGATAAGTTACTTGATTACATAGGTATATATATGGGCACATACCTATGTAGTGGTTATCTGTTGATTTCATATCTATGTTATTCCTAATTCTTGAGATGGGCTACTTGATAATTTAGGTATAAATATGGGCTTATACCTAATTAAGGTTTATCTAATGAGATCCTTCTTTTCTTGTAATCCTTTTTGGATTTAGTGAGACCTTGAAGGTATCGAGGTCCCTACTGAGTATCGTTATACTCACCCCTGCATGGGATATGATCACTCCTCGTTGCGTTGGATGCAGACGATGGACAACGCTAACGAAAGATGAGCGTTCGAGGACTGGACGGTACCCGGATGTGGACCTCACGACGAGTCAGTATCCGGAGGTGGACTTCACGACGAGACGGTACTCGGAGAAGGTTGACGGGTGAGAGCGTTGAGGAGGCTATCTGTACCTACACTTCAGGTAGGATCCGAGGTGGACGACCCAGGATCTGCTTCTATTTTTCCAGCTTCTTGTCTTTTCTGTTGATCTTCCGTTCATTTGTAGCTGCACTTTTCAGTTGGGTTTTTATTCTGTCCCATTTACTTTTCAGCACATTATTTTTTACTCATTGTATTACTTCCCCATGTACTCGGTGGTGTTTGTTTTCTTTTATAAATGAAATGTCTTCCCAGCTATAGGATTTACGCCATTGGTGTTTGTCGCTAGCCCCTGCTCTATGGGAGGCGGGCTTGGGGTAGTCACGACACGAGCCCTGAGGATGGGTCGTGACAATAAATCATTAAAAATGGTGATATTTTTATTTTATTTTTAGAAATAAATAATAATGTATCTTCTAAGTGAAAAGAAAATATCCATTATATAGCAATCAATATTTCCCACCATTCAATGGAAATTGGTCTTCCTATAAAAAATATTTCACACTATGATTACATTGGTATGATAATTTATGAAATTATATCGTTTTATAAAAAATTTGATAAATAATGGGAGATTATATATCTTATTTTTTCACTAAATTTGTAAAAATAATTTTTAGATAGAACATGTTTTTAAAGCACAAAATAGATTTTAAAAAAATTTACTTCTTTAATATCAATTTATTAGTAGTTTTTTAATATATAAAACCTTAATATAAAGATTTAATAATTCATTTATTCATATTAACACAAAAAAATAATCATCTTTTTTATCAGCGTCATAGTTAAAATATTAAATATTTCTATAGTATATCATAACTCACTAAATGCCCATTTTTTCATAGTAATCAATATATCAAGAATAGTTTTATTTTAAATAGTATTTTCTCAATGTTTCATTCTATTCCTCTTAATGAAATTTTTTCACTACAAATTGATCTCATTCTCAATTATGAAATGGGTTTAAAAAATATTTAGAAAAAAATTCATGGTGTGTATGATAAAATACATGACCATGAATTTATATTACATTTTAAAATATAAAGATACCATTCTTGAAAACCGAAATCATAAAATGGGTAATAATAATTAATTTTTAAATTAGATAAAGGAAAATATGATGGCCATTGAGAATAATACATAATTTCGTTTTTGAATTTGGATAATATTTTCCACAAGTAAATTTTTTTTCCAAAGTTAAAAAATCATCATTCATGTAATACTATAGTGTGACCTGGAATGTAGTCAATAAAAATTTAATTAAAAAATAAATAAATCTATTGGGGATAATAATGACTATCAATTCACCCTAATTGACGGTAACAAGATTACATGTTTGTTTAATGCTTATTTTAACATTTGACAATTCTTTTATTATTAAGATTTTGAAAATGATAAAAATAAGTAAGTTGATTTACATATAATTTAAAATAAACATTTTATCCATTGGTTTATCTTTGGTAAAATTAATTTTCATTCTTCTCTATTACTCAATGAAATTAATATTAAAGATGAATTTTTCATTCCTAAATCCATAAAATCAACTTCTAATAGATCACATGTTTTAAAAAATGATAATATTTTATTAAAATATCATTATACACTAACCAAAATTGTAATTCATAGAACATGGTTAGATAATATTCTATATGAATACATCTTTAAATATCAATATTCAAAATATCAATAGTAATTCCCAATAACCAAAACTAATCATTCAATAAAAAGGGAACATTAAAACAATTACAAATATTCCTAAAAATGATTGATGCCCATTGATTATAATGATCTCATCTCATATTATTACATGAAAAAACATAAAAATTATATCCACACAATCAGAATCACATATAAATTCATATACCAAAAATGTATCCAATACAATCATATAATATCAAAAAAATGAACATATTTTCTTTAAATATCATGAATCCTCATAAACACCTAATAAAATAAAATGTTATTCAAAACAATAATTAAACCATTATTGTTTAAATAAATTAACACTATATCTAATAACATAATTCTTAACATAATAATATAATTTTCTAAAATCATATAACTAAAATATTCCAAAATAAAATTAATTACCATGTCACCAAATCAATTATCAATCTCACAGTTTTCTATATGATAAAAAAATGTTTCTAAATTGTAAAACCTCATAGTTTACTCAAAATATAAAATATTATTTACCAAAATGGTTATCCACACATTTAAAATATGTTTGAAAAATATTAATGAATTATTTATTAAATAAAATATTCAAATAAACATTTAAAAAACCCATGGGTGGAATTCATTAAATTATTCTTGAAAATATCCATAATATTTAGAAACACTAGTACAGAAACCAAATGTATATTTATTTCCTTAAATATATTATAAAAAATATGATTATTAACCCATGATGTTATTAAAATATTAGTAATATATCCTCAAAGAATTTAAATTATCATCTAATATTAGTAGAACCATTCCAATGATACCAAATATTATGCCCTATATTATAATTACCCCGTAATTAATTGATATTGAATATGTGTATCATATTAATAAATTCAATGGTTAATTTCTTCTTAAAAGTTTATTAAATTAAGGATGAATCTTCTGTATGAATCCCTTAGATTAATAACATGGAACTTATACTCCATATACATTTTCCCATAATATTTATCCCAAAAATTCTATATCTATTTTTTTTATAACAAAACAATTTATTATTTATTTTTAAATACCCATAGAATAATATAAGAGGTTTGTGTTTTTAATATCATTCCTTAATCCCTTTGAATACATTTTCAAACATTTTATGAGAAAAAAATATTAAATTAGGGATACAATAATAAATAAACATATATGGGTATTTAAAAAACAGTTAATCTAATGAGAAATTTTATCATTCATATATAATAAACATAAATCTCAATGTCATTTTCATACACATGAAATATGATTTAAATACCAGTTAATAAATATTTTAGAATTAATGATAATCGTGGGGTTTTAAATCTGTAAATATGGGGATCATATCATATTTACTATTTAAATAAAGTAAGTGACAACTTTTTTTGGTAGAGGAGATACATTACATGGTATGTAGGCGTGGTGGGAATTAAATCCCATTAAATTTGCTTGAAGGACAATTTTTATTCCTGAGGGCCACTCATTGAATAGTTCAACTACAATACCTAGGATGCCACAATACCTTCCAAAATACATAATCTTCTAATGTTCCAACTATAGTTTCAACAACCTATATAGTGTCATCAGTTCTATTGTTCTAATACTTCTACTTTTCTACCCCTTCTACAGTTTTGTAGCTGCTAATGTTTTTCTATAGTACCACAACAGTGAGACTACAATACTTATGTGTAATGGTTTCAAAACCACATACATGATGTAGTGTTATGAGTTTCCTGAAACTAATCTAAACCACATCTACAATCTGTATATCTTCCTGTAAAACATGGTTACTCCTAAAATATTTTTCATGAAAAAAAGTATTAATAATTAGAAGGAGAATATAATATACATTAAAATATTCATATTATCATACCAACTAAAATCAAAATAAGTCCATTAAAAAATATTATTTAATATAATAATCATGTTGGTACCATAGCACATCAACCTCATATTACTCTTGGATTCACACTTTCATGCACTCTTGCAAATGAAATAACATACTCTATTAAATACATTAAAAGTCCCCAGAGAATACAATCAATACCCAAAGCATTTTTGTGATACATTAGGTCCAACCATCATAAAAAATTTCCATGAACCATAAACAAAATATAAACAAAAAACCATTAATTTGAAATCATCCAATTTAAAAAAAACAAAATTTTGAACCCACATTAAAAAGTGTCTTATATCATCATATAATATATGAAAAATATTATGTTTATTCGATAGTATTTAATAAATGTTTCTATAATATTAATAATGATATCTTCATTGAAAATAATTTTGAAAAATATTACAAGATATTTTATAATTAATCAAAACTATAATATAAGGAAAACATGTTCTTGATATATCTATTAAAACAAAATTCAGTCCACACTCTTCAAAAAAGTACGTTGTTCAGAAAAATATCTAAACATTAAATTCAAAAAATTATATAGAATATACAAGGTAATATGAAAATATAATTATAAGACCTTATTGATTAAACAGTTCCTTATACAATAAAAAAGTTTCTTATAGTTAAAAGACATACATAAAATAGTTTAAAAAAAATTCAATAAAATACATTACCTCTAGTCTGACACTACAAGTACATAAAAAAACCAATATATAATGAAATTTTAATAATTTTAAATATTCTTGATAAAATATTTACTTGTTTCAGAGTATTATTATCCCTTATATATTCTTTATTACCATGCCTTATATAGTTTTTAAATTAGTTAAGTTAATTTCATGAATTTTTAAGACCTTAGGATCATAATAAAAAACTTATTTATCTTCATTTTTAAGTCATATATATAATTTTAATCATGATTTTTTTCATTTTCATATATCAAATATAAATTTTTAACAATCCTTGAAGTTTTTAATTAAAAAATTAGTCACACTAAATCGTAGGGGTGGTATTACACATGTACGCATGAACAATTTTATCATATTCAAATGAATGGAATGATCTAAAAAGATATGAAATATTATCATCCCAAAATGAAACTAATTCCATCAATATCAATTCTATATATTAGATCAATAATTATAAATTTAAATTATATGTGTTGATGGAAACCATAAAAAAATTCTTTCTAGAGATTGTAGTCCGCATCTAGACGTGAACGATGTTTTAACCTACCCTAGGAGAGAAAATAATATTAATATGGTCAATAATATAAATAAAATTGCAATTTTTTATATTAAAGACACTGGTATTATTATATCGTTATGGTTATGGAATATTTTATTGAGGTAATAGAAGATTTAAACCAAAATTGTTTAAAGTTATACATTTTTTTGGAAAACAACCATTGGAATATATTTACATCCTTATAGGATGTTCATTTGATGATAGAAAAGAATCTGGGTCTTGGGTAGGATTATTTTAGATAGGTTTGATAAAAGATTTGATAAATATATATGTTTGGTAATTTGTCACAAATATTGGAGAGGAGGTTTCTATTAATATGTGAGGGAAGGGAAACCCTTAGAATTACATATATAATTTAAATGATACAACAAAAATTCTCATGTTTTAGTGGAAAAAATATAATATTCCAAAGAAATTATGAGTTTGAGGGGGAATCCTCTCAGAAAATAATATTTGTTCATTTTTTTTATTTTTTTCACCCTTATCTCTTTTTCAATCCCCCATTATTGGTTTTGATGATTACTATGACACAAAATAGTTGTTCTATATAGGAGTTAAAAACTTTGATATAAAATTAATGTAACCTATCAATCAAAAAATTGTTATATTAACTACTATATATTATAAAATTTCCAAAATATGTTTTTTTATGAATTTTAAATAATTAAATAAATTATAATTTAAAATAAGATATCATTAAATAAATTTTATGGATATTCATGAAGTATGAAATTAATTAAATAAATATATTAATTAAATTTGAATATAATTTTTAAAAAAACAAAAATACATTACTGTTATTTAATAATATTTTGTAACTCTATAAATCGATAATATTTTATTTATTTTAATTTTTTATGTAATAATATACATTATTTTTCAATTTATTGAACAATAATCATGTTTCCACTTTATAAGAACAAAATGTGATAAATCCATCACCAAAAAATATAGTAAATAATATATATTAATATTTCATATATATATTAATAACAAAACGAAATATCTTTGTATCAATATTTAAATATATTAGTGCTATTAAATGAAATAGAGTGACATATTGTTTTTTGTAAATTAATTATATCATATTAAATTAGTTAGGAAAATAATGTGGCATGTAATTTAATAATTTTTAATGCATCGATTATTGTGGTATAATAAAAAATATTTTTTAAAAATTATACATGTTTTAGTGATATATTAATCTTTATTAAATATTTTTATATTATTCATCCCATTTTACCTTGATCGAGGTAAAGAATATTTTATTACCGTTTCTATTCATGATAAACAAAAATTAAATGGTCCTATTTGAAAAATTTGAAAATAATTATTGAAAATATTGATTTAATTTTTATGGATTAAATATAAGGTGAACCAAGAGTTTCATTCCCAAATATTAATTGTTTTTATATGAATGTTCATTTCATAAAATTAAAATTTTCATCAAAAACATAAAGGTTTAGTGAAAATACATACTTGGAAACTTAAAAGATATTTTCATAAGATATTTACATCATCTACCTCTTATAAATTTAAACTAGAACTGTTTTTAGACAAATCATAATTAATCTAAATCTGAATATGATGGGGAAATAATACATAATAAAGTGTGGGATTAAATTCTCTATAACGGTACTATACATAGATATCAATGATTAAGTAATCATAAAATTATCATAAAATATGATAACATAAGATAAATATTTGAAAAAAATACCGCACATAACATATATCCTAATATTGATCTGGTAGTAAATCATGAAAGTTCATGTGAATTGAATCTTGATGAAATTAACATACATGATCCATGAGAGAAAAATATTCTCATTAGAACAATGTTTTAGGGATTTTTTTAATTACAGGAAAACATTTATTTAGTCATGGAATGATTCCATGACTATAATAGGGGAATGAGTTCACTACCCATTTCATCAAATCCTTTGTTAAGGAACACTACCAATCATATCAAAGATGATTAATTCCGTTTTAAAATTGGGTTTACTCCCTAATATAGTTTTTATTTCTATCATGATACATCCTTATTTAATGAATGAAATAATGGAATATATAAATTCATTTTCATTCAGAATATTATAAAAATCATATGTATTTGTTCCATAACATCAATAGTTTTTTATTAAATATCATAAAATATGAAAAGGGGATAATTTTTTCAATCATTCTAGAATATCATTAGAATATCCAATAAAAAATAAATGGGAATTATAAAAATATCATCACCATTAACCATCCAAAGGAAAGAAAATAAGATATCACCAAATCAAATCCCATGTAAGGAATATGCAACCTAATAGGATGTTATTGTAGATCAGAAATACCATTATAAAAACTCAAGATTATTTCATGTTGAGAATACTCAATTCATTTTTAAACAACATCTTTAAAATATAAAAATATAAAAAAAACATTATGAATACAACATTATTTGAAAGGAACCATAAAAACATTCAATGTAATCATAAAATACATCAGATTTCATGAAAGTTTGAAATTCCATTTATATTTTTTATGTTAAAACAATGATTCCTTGAATTTTTTGTTTGTAAAATGAAAATATACTATTATGTTGATATTGTTAAGAATATTATTTGAATCAAATATTTTAAAATGATAATTAATTTTTAAAATAAATTAAAAAATAATAGGATAATTTTTAAAACATTATTGAATAAATTATTATATAACATTGATAAGAAATAAAAACTATCACCGAAAAAGAATGTCAGATATCATTAATAAAAATTATTATCTAGAGTTTATATATAGAATAAAATGAGAGAAAAATATGTAATATATTAAAATAAGTACACTATAATATAATTATTTAGTCTCATGAGAGGTTTATAATAAAATATCATCATAAAAAACATAGTTATAAAAAATCCTGACAAACTATAAGAATATAACAGAAGACATAACTTATTTGGTAATCACCGTATGAAAACATGTGAAATAAATAACCATAAATTTTTTACTAAATCCATAAAATTTTCCTAAAATCATATTGAATGAAATTAATTGGTATTATATTCACCATGTAATGGAAACAAGTGTTGAATATGGGTTAAGTCTCAAAGAAATTAACATGAGATGAGAAACCCTTACCTCATGCTCCACATCTATCAATAGCACTATAAAAACTATAAAATAAATTTATATTTACTATAAATAAATATTAGAAAAATTCACATTCTTATAATTTCACATATTATCCAAATATAACATTTCAATAAAAAATTTATTAATAATTCATTTCTAAATTTGTAGTTTCATTTTGCTAATAATTTCATTTATCATTGATGTTTCGAATCTGCAGTTATGGTTCATGTAATTTTATCACGGTTTCATAGTCTCCTAAATTTAATCAATGATATAAATGTATTTTATATTAAATATATATATAACTATATATATATAGTCATATATGAAATTTATATATTTGAAAAATGGGTAACACATTACATTGAGATGATTGGATGTATATATTCATAGACGTTTCATTATCATGATAGATGAAATGAATGGAAGATAAATAAAAAAATCAAATTTCTACAATAATTTATACATATATTATATATAATAATTAAATTAAACCTTATTACCATTAATGAATTGGGGTAATGACAAATTATTCACGTCACTTCGAGGATGTGGTACTCCACATGTATGCATGACTAATGTATTTTTTTGAAAATATATTAGAATATTCTTGATTGTTCTTGTAAAACCATATTAATAGTACTTAATCATATTAATGATAATTAATTAATTTTTTCTATCATATATAATTAATATAGAATATGTATATGAAGAAATAAATTGAAATAGGTATGGTAAAACGATTACTACTTTTTGGATAGACCTCCTTAAAATTCATTTATAAGGACACTATAGTTTGTCTTCTCAGCTGTAAATAAAAAAAATTATGGTATATGATATTTTATAAATAAATTTGAATTATTATAGTGGATATAAAAGGCTTAAAATTTGTTAGAATGGGAGGAGTCGAGGTTCCCATTCATAATAGAGGGGAGGGGCACTCTTGAAATTAAAAATTAATAAAATAATATATTTTTTTTATTTTGATGTTGTAAAAAAGATATATATCTATATATATATAATTATATTAATATGAGTCTATATACTCTTGTTGAATAGATTTTTTATTTTTTTAGTTTATATTCAATACATATCCCAAATTTTAAACAACTGTTAGTAATATGGAAAATAGTCATTACACCATTATTTTGTGCCCTTTAGGTTAGAAAAAAATTAATATAAATAAATATTAAACTAATAATGGACATAAGTTATTATTTAATATCATATCCTAGAAATTTTAGAAAAGGAAAATTAATTTTAATAGTATTAAATAATCTAATTAAATATAGTTCACTATAATATGTCATAAATGTCATTTTTGGTAATATAACAAATATTTTAATATAACATGATTCTATCTCATTTAAAATTTATTTAGAATATTATTTTTTATATTATAATTATGTTACTTATTAAATATATTAAACCATTAAATTCATAATTCCTTAGATTTCACTATTAAACCTTATGTTCTGGTTTAACCCCATTTTAACCAATTTGTTTATTAATTCTGGTCATGAATTTATCAATGTCAATCGATTATAGTTTGACATTAAAGACTAAAATATATCATACATCCATATAGGATCATATTTCTTTTTCTATTATAATATAATTTATAACATATAATTTATTTTAATTTTTAAATAATTTATAGAAATATTTAATAAATTATAATAGTATAAATCTTGTTTTAGGAACGACTCAAAAAATTTAAATGTGAAACGAAAAAGATAGGAAAAAAGATATAATATAAAAATTTATAACATGAATATTATTTAGTATTTTCACTATAATTCTTACACATTAACTCGCCGAAATAATATTACTTTTAGTGGTTTTTAATTCATTTTGTTAATTTTTCTTCTACTTGTACACTAACTATTTTGGTGTTGCTTAAGATTTGGAGTTAATAAATTGAATGAAAAATATAAAAAATAATTAAAAATAATAAGGAAAATAATTATGATAAAAATAAACTTTATTATCTATTAAATGTAATTGACTATTTATAACCATCTCCTAAAAAATTATGTAATATTTTATTCTGACTTATCATGACTTACACAATCTTTTGATATGATTTCTATAGTTCACTTGATATATAAAAACAAAAAAAATTATATAAAAAAACTCATTAATAATACTTAATATATATTAAAATTTTTATAAAAATATTCCTACATCTCATATATAATTTTTAAGAACAATATTTTTGTTTTCCAATGCTTCATAAGTGATGAATATAAACTGCAAATTATTTTCATATTTACTATGAGATAAATTTGAATTTAAATGTATTAATTAATTTATAAGATATATATTTAAAATCTAAAATAATTTAATATTTATGTTATATATATATATTTACATTATATTTATGTCTTGGTGATTTCATAAAATATAACATATTTCACAATAATTGTATTTTCAAACTATTCACCAAAAATTAAAATCATCTAGAAAAATATCAATATATATATTATTCCAACAAATTAAATTATTAATTAAGAAATAAATTCCATTTTATAATATTAAATTATTATAATTTAATAAAAATTATATTAATACATATGAATAAATCGTAATGAAATACAGTTCTTTGAATAAAAATCTATTTTATGCACACAATGTTATTTAAAATATCATGGTATAATGACGATATACATTACATTAATTAGATAGTATTTAATTTTATAATAATTATGATATATTATAATAAAATTAGAATAATAATTGGATTTTTTTTCAATGTAAACAAATGATTTTTTTATAAAAAAATTGCTTTTTTCACAATTCAATGAGAAGTCGATATTTTAATAAAATTCCAAAAAAATCATAAGATTATTTTTGAAATGTTTATTTTAAATGGGGTATATTTTTTAAAATAATATTTAACAAATTTATTTATATATTTTTAATATTAAGCAAAAAATACAAAAAAATAATTTGTAAGTAAATGTGTAATGCCGCAACCCTAGTTACCAAGAGTCGGTGCATTATTTTAATAAATTGGCATGATTACAAGAAATCATGTCCTAATGTACAGATCAGTTTAGACATATTTGAAAATATATTACATTTCTGAACATTAGATTAAACATTATAACATAAAACACAACATAAATAAGTTGAGAACACCATTATTCCTCTAGCATAACCCTACATTTCAATCATAATACACTATTTGGAATCCTGGGAAAATTAAATAAGAAAGGGGTGAGCTCTGATGCTCAGTAAGGTTAAATAATTTAGCGGAAGATATAAACATTTAAGGGAAGATGAGTAATAAATACTATGACCTTTTCAAACATAAAAATGAAGATAATATATAGAAAATAATTCACACATTCACTTAAAAACATGCACATGGATATTCTTCTAGTCTAATAATCACATTTAATAATTCATTTCATAATGAGGGAATTCCTAACACCAAACATCATTACCACATAGTCAAGGCCTCTTTCCAAGACTAAAAATAAATTTTTTCCTTAGGTTTTGTTCCATTACACTAATTTTCCTCATGAGACCTACTGATGCATTGAGGAGCTAGAGTGGGATACCTCTGTTACTTACTATGTCCACTGCATTCCTAATATGAAATTGGATAAATATAACATAATAATTCATATTAAAACTAGCATAAAAAATTTCTATACTTCAACCATAATCAATTAATGGTAAAAAAAGCACATTAACAGGAAAACATAGCATAACTTATTCAATACCATATTGATGATTATATTTATAATAAATCAACCTCATTAAAGAATAATATCCAAAATAATATGTTGACATAGAAGAAAATGTTCAGTAAAACGTTTTGATAGAAATATCCCATTTGTGAAATATTTTAAAAGTCATACACTTATAAAGGAAATCATTTAAATTATATTTTTTAATCAATATGTACCATTTCACTTTGAAACTTTTGAAAATACTTAAAATTTTAAAACAATCATGTCCATGTAAATAATTCCATAAACCTATTTTGAAAACGTGGACATTATTGAGAAATATTTCGAATAATAAATATTTAAAACTTTTAAAATTATGTTTCAAATAAATAGTACCTTAAAATAATCTTTTATAATTTATTTATGAAACATGGACCTGGATAATAAATACTTCCCAATAAATACTTACACAAAAACAATCTTAGATAATAATGAGATTGAGGAAATAACCCTTACCTTGCACTTTCCTTTGGTCGATGGTAAGTTTAACATTTTATATAATGACCATATTATGATATTAAATTATACCAGAACCGTAATCATATTTATTATATCATATATTATCCATTTATGACTTTATATAACCCATTTAGTAATGACTTCCATATTAAATTGACATTTCGGGTAATAACCACTTTCTTTATCATATATGTTTTAATATGTTATTATAGATCTAATAATTAGATCAAGATTTAAATAAATACATAATATAATAAATTATTTAAAATTAATATCTATTTAGAATATAAATATGTATAATATATGGATATATGAAATGGAAAACAACATTTAGGGAGATGGTAGGCCGTACGTATGCATAAACGTTGTTTCAATTTTAATATCGTATTGAATAAAAGTAAGAAAATATGTTATATGTATGTACATATATATATATATCCATTATCATTATTACATTATATATTACATACTTATTAATAATATATATTTTTATAATCATTGTTGAATAGTGAACTTGGAAATGAATCTCATCGCGTTTTGGAGAGGGCAATCCTAGCATACACACGATCAACGATTTCATTTCTATACTATTTAAAAGTTGTGTAATTTTAAGGTATAAAAAATTTATGGAGAAATTATCATGTTATTTTCATTATTTATATACATATTACTCATTATTATATCCTTCCAAATAAAATGTATTTGAATAATAAATTACACCACGATGTGGAGACAGTAAGCCTTATGTACCCACACATGGAGGCAATATCCTTCATTGGATGGGTAGAATAAAGTGTATGGTTGTACCATATATATAATATAAACAAATAATATTAAAGATAATGCAGTTATTATTTTGATATGTAAATAACAAATAAAGTGATGGTGAGGGAAAAAACATAGATAGAGTGGATAATATAATTACCTCTTCTTTGGATGTTTTCTTTTTGATTTGTACAAAATGGCTCCATATTAATGGATTTTTGATCGTGGGATGGCCTCTAGGATGAAGTGAGGGATTTTGGGAGGATATTTGGGTAGGGTATGGCCGATATAAATGCCTTTGGAGAAGTGATTTTGATAGAAGTGGAAGTACACTTTTATAAGAGAGGTGAGGGTCACTTTAGAAAATGATTGAAATATTATTTTATTATAAAATCATTTTCAGTATCTAGTTTCTCTAAATAAATTTATTTATAAATGAAGGTGGGTATGGGTCAAAAACTCTCATCCAATAAGTTTTAGATAGTTTTAGGAAACCATATTAACCATACCTTTTAGATTTAACCCTTATATAAATAGTATAACGGTTACCATGTCTTCTTTTATTATTATAATAAAAGGTTAATAAAATCCCTATAACATGCCAAGGGAACAAAAATTGGTTCATTAATGACATACCTATTATTATATAAGTCATTTGGCCGTGATTTATATTTATAGAACTATTTTATAATTTTATAAAATTGTATATGTTTTAAAAACTTCTTTTTGTGGGTTTTTACACTATTTAGTACTTGGATTTTGTGAAAGTCATAAAAATCATATTTCATCAAAAAAAATTAATTTAAATGACCCTAAAATGTCATATTGACCTATAATATTCTCTTAATGCATCACATGTTTCAATTCAAATTTATTTCAATGTTTATAATATAAATTATCTTAATCCTTCATTAATAATGTAATTACTGCATCATCATTGTGTCTAAAATAAATTTAATTAATTAGTGTCTAAAAATTATAAATAAAATAAAATTGTGTATTAAGTATTTTTATATTTCTAATTAATATCTATACACTAATTTATCTTATCTATAACCCAATATTAATAAAATTTAGTTATTAAACATTGAATTTAGAAAATTTAACTCTTCTTTAAATAGAATAATAGAAATGGTTCTATTCCAATAAAAGTGGACTAAAAGGATCATATTTTATCCTTATGGTTGATATTTGTCGAAATACACTTATCCAATAGAATTTGGTCATGTGTTAAGGTAATTATAATACCATTTTTACATTTAATTACCCTATTAACTATAAACAACAGTAAATAAAAGTCAAAAAATACTATTCACCAAAAATTAATTTTATATTATTTAAACACAATTCACGTACTAATTTCAATTGTGTCTATTTGATTTTTGAAATTCAATTCACAGAAGATGTAAATTATGTTTTATAAAAAATTTCAAATGTTCCTAGATGGTGGTTAAAACACTATAAAAAGTTCAATAAAATGTTATATGTATAATATTGTTATAAAATGAATCTAAAGAATTAAATTGGAATAATATAGGTATTATTTATCTATTTTGACATAAATTAAATTAAAATAAAATAAATAATTATTTAAATAAAATTTTTGATTTAAATAATAACATAAAGTTTTTCTCTATTCATCGAAAATAGATTGTTGTCGGAAAAATACAAAATATTTACCCTATTATAATTTTGATATTAAAAATTAAAAAATGAATTCTATTTTACCAAATTAAAAAAATTAACGTCGTATTAATTAATTTAAACATAATTTCCTTCATCGAAATAAAAAATTATGTTTTAAAAAAATAAAAAACTATCAAATGATTGACGAGTGTTTATGTCAAATTTAAATGTGAAATTACTTATTATGACCTAAATTTTATTAAATTATGAAAATATAATATAATTATAATTCAAACCATTCAAATGAAAAACATAATACTATAAATAATTTTGATTATAAAAGTTTTTTCCATTAAAATATAGTATTTTTCACTATTCATCAAAATATAAATATTATTAGAAAAGTACTAAAAATTTATCCAAACTAATTTATTATGTCTCGTTTCTAAAGAATAATTTAATTTCAAAAAATGTAATATATAAAATTTTCAAATATTTGTTTGAAAAAGGGGTTTCCATTAAAAGGTAGTCAAATTTCATTTTTTGAAAAATACTTCATTTATTTTGAAAAAAATGAATTTGTTCTTATATTATGTCTAAGAAACACATAATATGGATTATAAAATTATATGATGTATTTAAAATTTAAAATTTTGTTAATATTATTTATAACCTCTTTTTGAACGTCTATTTTGGTAAGTCCTGGTGTGCTCGAACTGGATGTTGCATGTAGTGCAAGAAATTGAATTAAATTAAAGAGAAAACATACTCTGAAATCCTAGGGTGTAACATTCTCCCCTACATAAATAAATTTAATCATCTTAATTTCAAATATTTCATCAAAAATAAAATGTAAAAAATTAGAAAATATCATTTTGGGAAACCCACATCGGAAATAGGGTTAATAAAAATTATTGTTAATAAGAGAGAAAGGGAATTAAAAAAGACAACACCAAATTATGTTCTAGAATAGAAGAACATTGTTGTAAATTTGAGACATGTAATTGGGGGAAAACGTAGTTATTTATTGGGAGTCATTGAGGTCATCAATCACAAACATGTATAAAATTTATGGCCTCAATGCCATCAATATATTATGATTGAAAATATCTTATGTTCAACAAAACATAAGCTATTAGAATATAACATTTTTGGTTTTAAGTTCCCTTCCAAAAAGATTAAGAATAAATTTTTTCATAGAATAAGAGAAAAAAAATACTAGACAAGTAGAGTTCAATCTTTCAACTAACTTCTACCAAAAAATCATATTTCACTCCAAAAGATAATATAATTTAAAATTATTCTATTTATCCATATCGTATAGGGTTCCAAAAATAATGAAATCATAATTAATTTGAATGAATATTTAAAAAAAACTATATTATATAAACAAGGACATCATTTATGCTAGTGGTAAGAGATGCACCCTCGTCGCCTTTAGGTTGCGGATTCAAGTCTCAGAGCCTTGCTAGATGCGACGAGTTATCGCCCGACATCCGGGTTTTCCATGTCATAACAATCCAAAAAATAATATTAAGAAATTATATAACCAAAATAATAGTATCTAATGTCCAACATAATCCATTCCAACCTTTAAACTTTTCCAAAATACTTCTATCCAAACTCACGTTCCTAAATTTATACGTAAGGTAAACACTATGAATATTTTTTTTCATGTAATAACATCTGAATACCTTCATCATTTTTATTTTAAAACACAGTAACCCCATGAATTACCATAAACCCATATTTATTACATTCATTCTAACTAATTCCTTATAGAATACTAGATATATCATTATATCCAAAAATGTGGAAATCTCCAACAATAATGGAATAAATATAAAATTAATTAGTTTCAAAGTAGAAATGAATATTGAATATATTTTATCCAAAGCAATCATATCTTATTCCAAAATCACTACCTCGGAATAAAAAATTTATTATGGTTTATCATTCCATTAACAATGTATTTCAAAAAAAAGTATAACATGCTATTGACACACTATTCATAGAACCATATAATCTCAAATCCTCAATTAAATAGTTCAAAATTACAGTCATTATTTATTTCCATAATTTATAAAACCATTACATCGTTGATACAACACTGAAATGAAATAATTTTTTAATAACAACATTATAACACTACTCATTCCTCTTCACCTGTGTTACTATAATAACATGATTATTATCTAGTAGCATCATCTGTTGTATACTCTGATGGTTTGGACATTGATTCGCTTAGTGTCCTAACTCCTTGTAGATGAATAACAATACATTTGTAACCTTTTTCTTAACCTTGAAATCACATACATTTTTCCCTTTTATCCACACTTATAACATACTCTCATTCCATTCAAGAATTTACCATGGTGATACATTCCATAGTTATCATATATGGGAAAATACTTCTTTCTCCTCTTCTCTTTATCCATCATTCCCTCTACTATCCTTTTCTTCTCTTTCATCCCATCAAATCCATAAGAATAAGGGAATTCATTCCATATCTTATTAACACATGATAATATTTCTTCATATGATGATAATATGTGGGAGAATATTTCCCATCTAAATGTTGGTTTAATACCATTAATGATATAATCCTTCATACTCATTAAATCATTCTTATTGCGGGAGTTCCCATTCCTTCTACTGGAATCCATTTCGAAATGATCGCATCTATTAAGTTAGTTTTTGAATAGAAATTCATAATTCCAAATTGCTAAAATACCTAATGTAAATTGAAATGATTATGAATATAATATATAATTATAAAAATATTCATTTGATGAAATATTTACTCCTAAATCTTTTAAAATTCCATATAAAGAAAATGTGAATTACATGAAGCATATCCCCCTGGGGTGTCATAACCAAGATTGAAGCGAAGACAATTTTTATGTACCAGGATACCCCAGGTCAAGACCAAAACACATTGCTGGAGTTTTCACTTCTAGTTACATTTGTTCCATATCTGCCTCTACATGCTCTTATCCAGGAAGGGATGTATTGGTTGAAAAATACACAAAATCTCTACGACACAAAAAATCTAGGATGTTATTCTATACTAATCTTCAAAGTCTATCTTAGGGTAATGTTCTCTAATAAGAGTTTTTCTAAATCTAGTTTCTAAGGATTGTACTACATTTTCTATAATCCCAACAGTAATTCCCAGACCCCAGTTACCTCGAGTGAGAGCATTATTTTAATACATTGGTATGATTACAAGGAATCAATTTCTGAAGGACCGATCAGTTTAGCAGTATTGGAAAATAGATTACATAAAACTATGATACAATACAAATTAAAAAAACAAAACATAAATAATCCTTTTATAACACCATTATCCCCTATCTTAACCCTTCATATCAAACATATTACACTTCCTTAAATCCTGGGGATACAAAACATAAAAAAGTGGTGAGCTCAGATGCTTAGTAAGTGTAAGTAATTTAGATGAAGCTATAACCTTTTAAGGAATGATGTGTAATAAAAACAACATTCTTTAAATCATATACTTGGACATAATATAGGGAAAATAAATAAAAAATTATCATATAAACTTGAAAATGGATATTCTACTAGTCTAATAATCACATGTAATAATTAATTTCATAATGAGAGAATGCCTAACGCCAGACATCATTACCACAAAGTCAAAGCCTCATGCCAAGACTACAAAAATAAATTTTGTCAAGGCCTTGTTCCAAGTCACTAATTTGTCTCATCAGACCTACCAAATCATCGAGGAGCTATTTCGGGCTCCACCAGCAACTTAATAGGTCAACTCATTCCTCATCAGAAATTGTTGAAACATAACATAAAATTTCGTAATAAAACTAGTATATAAAATTAAAATACATCAACCATAAACAATGAATTGTATAAAAATTCCACATTCATAGTCAAACATATCATAACTCATTAAATAATATATTGATGAATGTATTTATAATAAATCAACCTCAACAAAGAATAATATCCTAAAAGGATGTTGACATATTTGAAAATCGTTAGTAATACATTTTGAGAGAAATATAATTTTTGTGAAATAATTTAAAATTAAATAATTTAAAAAAGTATAAATTTAAATGGATATTTGATTCAAAGTTTCCCATACCACATTAAAACATTTCAACGGACATATCATTTTTATATAATTATGTCCATATTAATAAATCCTTAAAAATATTTTGGAAACATGAGTATTAATAAGAATTATTATGAAGAATATATATCTAAAACATTTAAAATGATGTTTTAGTTACAGACTACCATAAAATAATCATTTATAAATATTATTTTATGAAACATGGACATGGATAATAAATATGTTCCAAAAAATATTTACACATAAACATTCTCAGATAATATTGTGATTGAAGGATTAACCCTTAGCTTGCACATTTTTTAGGTCGAGGGCACATTTAACCTCTTGTATAATGACCATTGTATGTTATTAAATTATACCAAAACCAAATTTATATTTAATATATCATACATTATTCATTTATGATAGTATATTTCCCATTTATTAATGATTTACATGTTAAATTAGCATTTCAGGTAATAATCTCTTTCTTTATCGTACGTCTTTTAACTTGTTATTCTTGATAGTATCATTAGATCATTATTTAAATACATACACAATATAAAAAAAGAATTATATATAATATATTTTTATAATATAAATATGTATAATTTCTAGATATATGAAATAAAAAGCATAGTTTATATAGATGGTTGGTTGTACGTGCTGATAAACGTTGTTTCCGTTTTCACATCGTATTGAACGGAAGTAAGAGAATAAGATATATGTAAGTACACAAATATATATATATACATACATATATATATATATATCAAGTATCATTATAAGTTCATATATTACATACTTAATAATAATATACCTTTTTATAGTCATCGTTGAATGATGAACCTGGAAATGTATCTCACCGCGTCGTGGAGACGGTAAGCTGTACGTACACACGAGCAATAATATCATTTATTTAATGATTAAAAGGATTTTAATGGGATGGAATATTAATTGTACAAATATATTATCATGTTATTTTCATTATTTATATCCATATTACACATCATTATATCTACCCAATAACAAAGAGTAGAATAAAAAATTACACCACGACGTACAAATAGAATGTCGTATGTACGCACGCACGGTGACAATATCATTCTTAGGGTTGAACGAATAATTAGTTTGGTTTTACCATATTTATAATAATATCACAATATCTAGAAGTTACATTAGTTATTATTTTGGTATATAAATAACAAATAAGGAGAATGTGGAAGAAGAAAAGAACCTTAAAAGACGTGATAAAATAATTAACACTTCATGGGGTCATTCTTTTTTATTTGAACAAAATGGCTCATTAATATGGCTTTATGATCAAGGGAAGGCGTCTAGGATAAAGTGAGAGATGTTGGGAGGAGATTTGGGTAGGTTTTGGCCATTCCAAATGGATTGGGAGTTGTGAATTTTGAGAGAAGGGGATATACCTTTTTATAAGAGATGTGAGGGTCACTTTAGGAAAGTCTTGAAATATTATTTTATTATAAAATAATTTTCATTTTCTAATTGCTCAGAATTAATTTATTTTGTCGATAAGGTGGGTATGGTTCAAAAATATTTCAAAAAATAGGTGCTAGACATGTTTAGGTTGTCATATTAACCTTATCTTTTATATTTAACCCTTCGTAAAATAGTTTAACTTTTACAATGTTTTCTTTTATTAATATAATAAATAGTCAATAAACATACTATAAGATGACAAGGGAACCTCAATTGGATAATAAATGATATAACTCTCATTATATAATTCATTTGGCCGAAATTTAGATTCTTTGGACTGTTATATAATTTTATAAAATAATATTTTTTTAAACTCATTTATGTAAATTATGATAGTATTTAGTATTTGGATTTTGTGAAAAACATAAAATTATGACTTCATCGATAAAAATTCATTTAATTAATTCTAACATGTCATATTAACATAGTAAATTCGTGAAATGCATCAAAAGTATCAATTTACATTTATTTTTAATTTATAATATCAATTATTGTAATCATTCCTTAATATGGTAATTAGTTTATCATCATTATGTCCTAAATAAATTAAAATATGTCAGGAATAAAAATTATAAATAAAATAAAATTATATAGGATATCTTTTTATCTTTCTAATTAATATTTATAAATGAATTTATCTTATTTATAACCCTATATTAAAAATGGTTCAGCTACTAATCTTTGAATTTAACACATCTCACTCTTCATTAAATAAAATAATAATAAATGTACAAATCAAATCCACGTGGACCAAAATGATCATATTATATTATTAAGGTTTGTTTTGATCGAAATTGAAATATTAAATAAAATTAGGACATGTTTTAGGATAATTATAATATCTTTTTAACCATTAATTATACTATTTACTTTTAACCGTGGTAAGCAAAAGTCAAAAGTTACTATTCATGAAAAATTATTTTCATCTTCTTGAACCTCATACTACATAATCATTTCAACCATGTTTCTAAAATTTTTAAAATTAAATTTATAGAAGTGTTAAAATTATTTTCTATGCAAATTTTCAATTGATCTGAGAAACTGGGTAAAAGACTATAAAAAGTTTAGTAATACTTTTTATGTCTAATATTATTATAAAATTAATATAATGAATGAAATTGGACTAATATATAAATTTTTTGTATATATTTACTTAAAATATATTTAAATAATGTAAATAATTATTTAAAAAAATGCAGTTTTACACAATAAGGTAATGTTTTTAAATATTTATAAAAAATTGAATGTTTTCAGAAAAATACAAAAAATTCACCCTACAATAATTTTGATATTTAAAATTCAAAAATGGATTATATTTTAAAAAATTAATAACAATGTTGTTTCATTAATTAATTTAAAATCTATTCCCGTTGTCAAAACCAAAAGGATGTTTTTAAAAAAGTAAAAAGTATCAATTGATAGACATGTGTTTCTGTCCAATTTAAATGTGAAATGACATATAATGGACTACATTGTATTAAATGATAAAAATAAAATAAAATTATTCTTTCAGTCTATTCAAATTAATAACATAAATATATAAATTATTTTTATTAAAATCGTTATTTTCCTTTAAAATTTAGTATTTTTTTAATTATTCATCAAAATATGAAAGTTATCATAAAACTACAAAAAATTTATCTTAAATAAATTTCTATATCCCTCGTATAGGGTATAATTTAATTTAATTAAATTTAATATATAAAAGTGTCAAATATTGGTTTTAAAAAGGGTTCTCTATTAAAAGGGTGTAAGATTTCATTTTTTGAAAAATAATTTTTTATATGAAAAAATGAATTTTCCCTTATATTATGTCTCAAAAACATATAATATGAATTATAAAATTATTTATAGTATATAATATTTGAAATTCAATTAATATTATTTATAAACTCTTTTTTAATAGCTAGTTTGGTTTGTCATGTTGTGTTTGAACTCAGTGTTGTCTGTAGCGCAATCTATTGAATTACATTAAAGAGATAATGTACTATAAAATCGTGCGGTGTTAAAATATGCATATTAAAAAATAAAATTATGTTAATAATAATTTAGTGATTTATGAAAAATATTTTTTTTTTATGGATTATGAATATTATATATTTTTAATTATTTGTTTTATTATGTTCCAACATTTAGATTCAAATTCTATTTTATGACGATCATAAAATAACAACATTTCATTATTCTTTGAAGACTGTTATTGCGTGTTATTGATGATATCAATCATATTTTAATTTTAAAATTTTTTGGTGTTACATTTTCACCCACATTATTATATTGAATCATCACAATTTGATCTTATTCATGATAATAATGGTCTTGAAATTTATAAATTACTATCCAAAAAACTATAATCATAAAATGGATAATAATATTCACCATGAAAAGGGGGAAATATAAATATATTTGTCACCTAAAATAACACATAACTATGTTTCCAAAAAATGTGAATCTAGTTGATTTTTAAAATTTTTAAATATTGGAAGAATTAAATTTCTAAATAAGGATGAATAGTGATAAAGAGAATAGGTTACAATATTGTGAATGATCTTGGGATTGTAAATGAAAATTAAACTATAACACAATGAGGTATGAAAAAGACAATATATTCATTTTTAATGAATATATTATGATTATATTTTGCATCGATGAACCTTTTTATAGATTTTTGAAATTTGTCTATAATAAATAGTAATAACATAAGGAAATATGCTAACATGACATGTATAATTTCATCCAAAAATAAATTTATAAAAAAAATCATCGTTTCCACTTAATGATTTGTATTATCTAATCATTTTCATTCATGATGAAAAAACATACACAAAATTATATTAATATATTCAATATTTGTATGAATATTAAGAAATAAATAACAATTTTAATTAGGTGAGATAATATCCAAAAAAATCATAACATTTATATTTAATTCTAAAAGTTTAACAATAATAACAATTATTCCGCTTAAATCATTTATATAATAACCCATAGTTCAAAATAATCTGAATAACATGAAAAAAATAAAATTTTAACATCCTAGGTGATATCATGCATTTCATATTACATTCTCAAAAAATTTATTTTCATTGTTCCCAAATAATATTTAATTTTAAATCACAAGACCAACAACAAGGATACTAACACCTCATCGTACATAAAAATATAACTAAATAACACCAATGACCATGATAAATTAGTATATAATAATATAATGTAATTAAATATACCAATATTAAAATAATAAAAATTGGATGTTGAACTCAACTCTAATCTTTATCTTGGCCCTAAATTTCTACAAAAATATCACCATGTCGATGAATAGCCTTTCAACCATGAAGAAAATCTATATAATAAAATCATATAGAGCATAATTATCATAAAAACTATCATATGCTAAGTGAATGGGAAATTTAAAAATCAATAGTTAATCCCCCAAAATCCCCCAAAAAATATATCTAATAATATCAATATCCCATCACAGAAACCTCAAAAGGGGTATCTTTTGCATTTAACCCATAAACATCATTGAACATATAAAACACAGATGGTATCCATAACTCATATGATAAAACAAGTTAAAAATATAAATTCTTCAAATAATTAATAATATCCTTTTTAATAAAATAAAATAAAGGATTCTAAAATATATTCCATAAATAAAAAATCAATGAACATAATAAAATATTACATAAATCAATTTTAAATCCCATGAGTTCCTATAAAATTAATCTGAATTTCCCAACATGTAATCATCCTTTTTTACATCTAAAAACTATTTACTCAGAATCAATCACATATTATGTTTTGTATTTCTCATAATCATGTATCATTTATTAATATCACCTTACCTATAAATCACCATTTCTAGTTATTAGAAAAATTCAACATATGATTTCAAATACATAATTGAAAACTATTTTATAAAAATATTTGTATTTTCATGATTCTTATTACCAAAATCTCATTAATATATCACTTATAAAACATAATTATTGAATACCAATCTATAGACACTACAATTTATTCACATCCACTATTAGAATAAAATATTTATTTCATTAGACTGGTTTTTAGCTATTGGATATGGGAATACACTCAAATAATTTATATAATCAACAAATATAATATATTGAAATATATGTGGTACCATGGAAAGAATGGAATATTTCTACATAAATTTTTTTTCTATGTAAATTACTTATCTATTCCCTTTTCATCTATATATAAAAGATCAAATATTTCCGCAATGAAATATTAAAGAGTGATTCATCCCACATACATAACATGTAAGAAGAAAATTATTATTCTGTCCATAGTCTTCCAAAAACATGATATTTTTTATTAAGTGAATCTAGAAACTCACCCATTTGGAGTTTGTTAGAAGAGGGTAGATGGGGCTGGTAGAGGACGTCCCCGTGATGCTCCCCGTCCTCAGGGAGCAGGGCGCATCTGTGGTGGTGGTCATTATCCGGGTTAGAGAGGTCATGGTCAGCCTCATGCTTCATAATTTCGAGCACTAGGCGAGTCAGATGTCGTTTGAGGTACCCCTTTCTATTTTTTCAAATGTGGTGTATTGATTATTTGATTTAGGAGTTACACACCCATTCATATCACCTACCATTTTCCATGATTTGGGACATGAAGTAGAGATGCTTCTAGTTCCCTTGGAGTTGACTTTGCCCGTTGGAGGTCAAGTGGATTTTTTTGAAGTATGTAGAGACTGTGAGCGAGTGTTGGGGAAGCAAATCTCTTGGGGAGATTTCCTATGTTTAAGAATTCAACAATATGATTTCATCCATCGCATTGATTGGTTTTATTTGGTGCATCATATCGCAAATTACTTCAGAAGGTGGGTTCTGTTATTTGATTTAAATGGAGAGCCAGTGGTGTTCGTTGGCGCGTGACACCCTCAGATGGGTCAGAGGTGTGTTATTTCCTTATCATCCATGATGGAGGATCGAATGTTGAGTTCTTCAGACGTACAACAGTCGTTGTTTCCAAGGGTCATAGAAGAGTACCCTGATGTCTTTTCGGAAGAGGTAGTAGCATTTCCTCCATAACGGGAGATCGAGTTTGGGATTGAGATACAACCTAGAGCATCTCCTATCTATATGTCTCCATATAGGATATCCCCTGCTAAGTTACGAGAGATACATATAAAAAATTACGGTATGTTATAGTGCAGGTTTGATTAGCATAGTGTGTCACTGTGGGGTGCACCAGTTTTGTTTGTGAAGAAGGATAACAGTAGTATGAAATTGTGTATCAATTATTGTCGCATAGACAAAGTGAAAGTGACAAAACACTATCCTCATCCTCGGATAGATGATTTTTTCATTCTGAGTAAGGGTGAATGTTTGTTCTAAAATATCGAATTTCAGATAGGATATCATCAAATGCATGTGAAGGAAAAGTATATACCGAAGACTACTTTTGTTTTTCGTCATTGGAATTATGAGTTCATTGTAATGTTGTTCAGTGTGACGAATGGTCCAATTGTGTTCATGCGATTAATGAATTCTATGTTCCATGAGTTCCTAGAAAATTTCATCATTTTTTTCATCAACGACATCCTTTTGTACTCTACGTCTGATAAGGAGCATGCAGAGCATATACACGCCATTATGTGAGTTCTACGTCAACATCAGTTATTTGGGATTTTGTCAAAGTGTAGGTTTTGGGATCAAGAAGTATATTTAATGGGGCATGTTGTGTACCAGTACAAAGTAGTTGTGGATCCATCGATGATAGAAGAAGTTGTGTCTTGGGTACCATCCATGATAGTGTTAGAGGTGTGGAGTTTCCATGGTCTTGCAGATTACTACAAGAGGTTTGTGGAAATTTTTTCTCGAGTTGCGAGACCCCTAATAGTTTTGACCAGGAAGGATCAGGAGTTCATATATATTGATCACTGTCAGTAATCTTGTGATTATCTAACGGAGAAGTTAGTAAGTGATCTAATTCTCTGTCTTCCAACTTATGGAGTTCTGTTTGTTGTTTTCTGCAATGCTTTACATCTCGGGTAAGGTTGTGTTCTGATGCAGCAATGATCAGTTGTTTCTTATGGGTCTTGATAGTTGTGTCCTCTTAAATGTAACTATTCATGCCATTATCTTGATTTGGAAGCCATGGTGTTTTCCCCAAAATTGTGGGGACATTACATCATTGGAAAATGCTTTGTATTTTTCACTGATCATAAGAGACCGAGGTATGTTTTATCCATGTGTGACTTGAACTTATGCCAGCTTCGGTGGATGGAGATCTTACTGGAATACGTCTTTGAAATATCTTATAAACCTGGAAAGAAGAATTTTGTAGTTGATGTGCTGATCAAGAAGACAGATGGTGATGTAGTGCGTGAATCGAGGGATTCTTTGAGAGTAATGGAAGAACTTTCAGCATTACATCTTAATATGGAAGAATTTGGTGGTAGAAGTTTTCTTTTTTAGATGACGGTGAATTCATCTCTGGTGTAGTTGGTGGATGTGTCTCTATTAGGGGATATATAGGTGTAGGTCTTGAGAGATAGAGTTTTTAGTAGCGAGGCCCCTGATGGTTGATCGGAGGATGACCCACACCGAGTGTTGCATCATGGAAAAAAATTTGTTCCATTGAAGATCTACGAGATGATTCTCATAGGGTTCCATATTTCTCCTTTAGAGTTGAATCCTGTCGTAACAAATATGTACCGAGTATTGAGAATCTAGTTTTGGTGGCCTAGGCTGAAGCGTACGGTTGCGGATTTTGTGTCTCGTTGTTTGGTCTGCCAGAAGGTGAAGGCCGAACACGGGGTTCTTGGTGGTCTAATCCAGCCATTAGATATTCCTTAGTGGGAGTGGGTGGACATCTCAATGGACATTGTTACAGGTTTACCTCAAGCTAGTGGATCACATGATGATATTTGGGTGGTAGTGAACCATTTAACAAA
The DNA here is from genome assembly GCA_963277665.1 of Viscum album. NCBI lineage: Eukaryota > Viridiplantae > Streptophyta > Magnoliopsida > Santalales > Viscaceae > Viscum > Viscum album. The sequence continues at coordinate 623,544,381 of OY728156.1, read as the reverse complement.
ATAATCCCACTTCATACTAATCAGGGAGTCAAGCTTAGTGAATCTTTTATTGAGGCAGTATCTGGAGGAGGTGGTGAGACTTCATGGATTCTCAAGGAAAATCATTTCAAATAGAGATTCCTGTTTTTAATCAAGGGTGTGGAGAGGTATCCAACATAATTCTAGATCTCAGTTATTCTTTATAATTTCTTTTCATCCTCAAACGGACGGTCAGATAGAGAAAACCATCCAAAATCATGAAAAAAAATGTTACGCTCTTATGTCCTGGATTTTGGAGTTTCATGGATGAGGTTCATACCCTTGGTAGAGTTATCTTGCAATAATATTCTTTAATCCACCATCAGTGTGGTTCCATTTGATTCCTTGTATGGATGACCATGTCGTTCTCCATTATACTAGCCTGGGGTCGGAGAGTTAGCAATTATCAAATCGGAACTAGTATAGAATACCACAAAGACAGTTCAGGTAATTCGTGACTAGATGAAGACATCGAAGGATCATTAGAAATCACATACCGATCAAAGGGGGAGACCCTTAGCGTTTGATGTTGTGGATCACATGTTTCTGAATGTGACACCCCATCGTGGGCAGCGATGTTTTTGTCGTGGGAGTATGCATTCTCCCTAGTTTGTTGGACCTTTCGAGGTGTTGGATCATCTAGGAGCTGTGGCATATCAAGTAGCACTTCCCCACAGATAAGCCAGATACAGAATATTTTCATGTATCATAGCTCTATCATTATCTTTAGAATGACTCTCACATCATCGATTAGGGAGAGATTGATGTTGATGGTGATGTTACCTTTGCGGATCGACATGTGGAGATCCATGACCGCAAGGATATTGTGTTGTGTGGGCATTATATCCCATTGGTTCGTGTCATGTGTTAATCAGGTGGCATGGAGGAGAGTACATGGGAACGTAATTCATACATATGTGCTCAGTACCGAAATTTGTTTAATGTTTAACAATTTTCATTTATTGATGTCCCATTTATGGTTATAATCCTTTCGTGTTTATGAGATGGAATTCTTTGGTTCTCACCGTGGTGTTCTCTCTTTTGATACGTATCTCGATGGGTGGTAGTTCAGACCTCTTTTTTTGTTTCCTCTAGTTTGGTTTTGAATTCCTTAAGATGATAATGTTTGGAGTGGTATCTGATGTAATGGCCGAGACCTCTCAGGTATATTCCTTTATAGAAATCTAGATTTTGAGGTGTTACAGGAGGTCAAAGAGACATATCTCCAACACATTTCCAAATTTCTAATTCTGTGAACAGTTCCATCGGTAGCCTTCTATGAATAGTTCAACATTAACGTTAGATGAACAGTTCATTGGTAGCCTTAGCTAAACAATGTCATTAGTATCCATATGTTAACTGTGCAATGTTAACCTTCTATGAATAGAGTTTCCAAAATGGTGAGGTTCCATTGGTATCCTCTATTTCATTTGCCAAATTTTGAGATCGTGAACAGTGTTTCCAAAATGGTGAGGTTTTATCGGAAATCTTTATTTGTTTTCCAAAATTTTGAGTTCGTGAACAGTGTTTTCAGAACGATGAGTTTCCATTAGTAACCACTAATTTTATTTCCAAATTTTGAGTTCGGGAACAGTGTTTCCAGAATGGCGAGGTTCCATTGGTAACCTCTATTTCCATTGCCACATTTTTAGTTCATGAATAGTATTTCCATATAGGTGAGGTTCCATTGGTAAGCCTTATTAACTTTCCCAAATTTCCAGTTCATGAACAGTGTTTCTAGCTTCCTACAATTTCTCCCCTTTGACATTTACATTGACGTAAAATGCATTTGAAGCCTCATTTTAAGGACTATAAGTCCGATTCAAAGGTCATAACTCCTATATAAATTTATCCTAAGGCTTGAGATGTATTTTTCATGGTCAAACCGTGTATTTTAATGCAATCCTCTATTAATGGAAAATCCAGCGTATCTTAAACCACAACTCCTTTAAATCTTCTAAAGGTCTTATATATCTTTATACCTTGTTCCACCTTCTTGTTCTCTGGTGTGAGATGCATGATCCTTTATTTCATCCGTTATGATTGGTGTGATATAACCTTAATCCATGGATTGGTTCGCCTATTATTTTTTGGAAACCCATTAGTATCGATTGATCTATGATATAAGTTGTCATGGAAGGAGGAGATCGTAACCTGTGGTGTGCCTCTTCAATAACTATTTGAGTAGGGGGATTTGTTTCTGTTCTTTTCGTTAACTTTTACATGTATAGATAGCATGTTCCATCCCAACGAATCACAATAGAATGGACATAATCAATATTTTAACCAGATAAATAAATTGATATTGAACGTATGTTAGTTCCTCTTGTATTGCTAGATAGTGTGATTTCTATGCTTTCTTTGTTTATCATTTCCTTCATGATGAAAATTGGTAAATAATTTAAAGGCATAATTAATTGATAATTGCTTGTCTAAAGATAAAGATGCATGTAAATGAGTTTGGTTCTTCTTGTTTTAATTTGATTTTAATCAAATTGGAACCGTAAGCATGTTTAATTTTTTGTGGTAGAATACTAGTTAGGTTTCTCGAATTTGGAACCTAAAAATATAAAATTGGTTAATCTAAGGTGGATTAAAGAACTGGTTGTTTGATAAGAGATAATTCATTGTAGGGTTCTGAGTTACCCTTTTACATGTTTAAGGGCCAAGATCCCAATTGATATGATGCTTGTTTTCATGTCGGTTGTGCTATTATGCGAGCCTATATTGATGTTGTGAAATGCGAGGGCATGGGCGACTACTGGTTGTGGTAGTAGTTGACACCTAGAGTGGCGAGATGAATTGTTTTATGCATGTAGGTGTTAGGGAAGGAACCGTGGAAAATGAAATGACTTGAATGTGAATGGTTGGATTCTAGAATTTATTATTGGTTGTTTAGCTGCTTTACTTTCCCCACTGCTCAAGGTAGCTGTTTTTTCGTACCCTTCTTCCGAAGGGGGAGAAGACATACAGGGTATGCCAGATTCATTCAATGTTTAGCTTCTCATGGGAGGATGGTTCTATTCTCTTTCTATAGTTATCAAATAATATATGGGTAGTTAATCTTCCCACAGGGTTGATCCCCAAGGGTTTATTTGCATAGAATTTTTTTCAATAATGCATGGTACTATGAAAAAGTAATGCTGTAAATAAATAATTGAATATATGGTGTTAACCCATCGGGTTGTAGCTTGCTGGGATGCAATAGTGAAGTTACAATTTAAATGTATAATGGCCTTTGGGTGTGTTTCAAATGAAATATAATGTGAAAATTGATAATGGTTAATCAGTGTATAGAGAATTAATTAACGCATAGTGTAACTAATAAAAAGGAAATGATGTACTGTAATAATTCTCTTTAAATGGTTCTGTGATTATAGGATACCTTGTCAAAGAAGTGGCAGTCAGGAGTCTAAGAGACGTTAACTGAAGTTGAGTCCATGACTAGGTTATACCCATAGTGTGGTTGTAAGATATAATATATTATGTAGTATTTGAGATTCTATATGTTACTCCGCCATGTCACTTAGGGAAACTGACACCCCAGGTATTCTAATCCCTCTGGGGGTGTTGTCCCCAACATTCCGGTTGGAGGATGGATGGATGAATTCCTCATTTGGCTTCGCTCTCTTTTCGTGGAATTTACTTGTGTTGGTAAGAAAAATAGTTAGTTTTCCCCATATATGCTTGTACAGGGCTGTGATGGCTTGGGGTTATTCACACACATATATTCTGGATATAGTTTCTTATGGACTAGTATAGATGTAAAGTGTATAAGGTATGATGTCTTGAGGATCCTTACTCGGTTTTGGGGCTATAGTGTCTTGAGGATCAATACCCGACATATGATACATGTTATCTGAGCTGTGGTGGCTCCCAAAAACTACCTGGTTACTTTTATTTTGTGGACATGGTGGTTTTGTTTCATGAGGTGCATGTTGTGGTGCTTCTCCCAGGTATCTACAGGAAAGCCTTTTTGGATAGAGATGCATAGGACATGCGATGTTGGGGTAATATGGAAAACCAGTGTGGAAGTAGTAGTAGGGTACCATTGTTATTCTTTATTATATTATATGCTCTTGTATGCATTACATGGTAAAAGAATCCATGGTGAGGCTGGGAACATAGTATACATGTTTAGGGGACGAGTTTGTTTCACTTGTTGTTCACTGTTATTTAGTATGATTTCTTTACTTTTTTACGAGAGTCTTTGGGGAGGATCCTTCTGAGTATACTATTATACTCACCCTATGTATATATAAACATATTTCAAGTCACTTGGATCAGGTTGGAGCTCAAGATGGTTTCTACAAGGTTGAGTTTGCAAGAGATTTTCGGGCTTGTGGTTGCTGTTGTTTTTTACTTTCTTTCGGGTATTTGCAGTTTTTTTCCCTTTCAGTTGTAGTAGGTTGCATGAAAATACAGATTTTTACTTGGAATTTCTTTCATATTTCAGTCTTGGATGGAGTTGGTTGGTGTCTATCTTATCTCTCTCTTCTGCATGTGTTTTCTTAGAGGGAAATTCCTCCCATCTGTGTGTTTATTATACCCTTAGTGCTACTAGCCAACCTGGGGTCTACTAGATGCTGGACTTGCAAGTCATTATCTCCCTTATCACATTTCCAGTCAAGGAGGAGTACACTTTGTGGGGAGGGGTCATGAAATTATAGATAAATCATAAAAATAAAAATGTTATTATATCACTTTAAAATTGATTTGTATAAGTAAATAGTTATAATTATATAAAATAATTATAGATAAATAATCCAATTGAAAATAATTCAATATAAATTGGCATCGAGTAACATTCAAGGTAAGTATCATTTAAAAATGTTAATAATTAAATTGTTATTTAAACTATATAGATTAAGGGAAAATAATTAAGAAAATAATTTTCTCAATCAATAAATGTATGTGATTTATATGAAACTTCATAAATATAAGAATCAAAAATAGGTTATATACAAACAGAAGGAATTGGAAGATAAAATAAGTTTATAAAAATATAATTACCAGGGAATAAAAAATATGTGATGAATCATTTACAGGATATAATTTAGGATTCAAAATCAATCCAATTGATATTCATGGATACTATCATTTTAATAATATACTTTACAAATAATTAGATCTATCAATGTCTACTGACTTAGATTAAAAACATTTTTTATGCATTTTATAAAAAACACTTTGGAGATATTAAATTTTAGGTATATATTGAATCTAGTAAATAATATCATTACACTAAGAAGAAATTAATTCCTTTTAGAAAACATGTAGAGAAATTTTTAATATATAAGACTATGTCGATGGAATAATAAGTTAATAACGAAGGAAATTTTAGAATTCATTTTATAAAAGGTTTTTTCTATTAACTGATAAAATGATGTTATAGGTCTCTTTAAAAAGTTTTTTTAAAAATAGGATGAATTGAAATTACTGAAAAAATATAATTTGGAAAAAAACAAAAATAATGGATCCTTCAATATAAAATAATAATATCAAAATAAATTTTGGTCGGATGACTAATAAATTTATTTTGAAATGATGGAAAACACATTTAAATATGATGAAATACCTTTGTTTCAAAAAAATAAATCATAAAAATGTACTATCTTTTACATTTAAAGATGGATATAGATATTTATGAGAATAATACAAATTAATGTATATAATCATTATCATAAATATAAGTGCTAATTCTCATGATGAAATATGTGGACACTGACAAAAAGTTTCACCAGTAAGAAAAAGAGTTATTCTTACCATCATTAAAAAATTTATTTTATAAAAAATATTATAAACAAAAAAGTAATTGATGATTAAAAGTAATTTATCAATATAAAAAATAGTGATAATATAAAAAATATTTGAATGGAAGGATAAATTAAATCTTTAGTGGTGTATAAAATTATAGAAGACTACGACTAAATAAATTGGATATTTAGGAAATGAAAAATGATGCATAATTTGTAATAAAATAATAAATCGGTCTTTAGATGATGATAAATAATTAAAAATTAAAATATCATAAAATGTAAGACATTTCAAATTTCAATGATATTATCTATTTATTAAACCACAAAAAATGAAATAGGGATCACAATATCAAAACATATTCAATGGATATTAAAATGAGACATGGATTCCCTTACCTTATTTTATCATGCTGACAAATGTACTATAAGATCCTATATAAGAAATTAAATCTATAAATATACTTTTTAATGAATTGTTAACATATATTCTTTTATTAAAATAAATTATAAATATTCATTGGACATTTATTTTTATGTTTCAATCTATTTTAAATATCTTTTGTGGGTAACCGTGTCCATTTTTAACTACTTTAATAATAGCGGTGATGTTATTCATTCTTCTCCCAAGGATAATTAATCAATGATCATACAAGGTAATATAATATATTATTTATAAATATTTATAATATTATAATTTTGTGTATGTGATTCTTGGTAGCAATATTTAAAGATGAATTTGGTAAAGATAAGGATTCACAGATTCATAGAAAACAATGGGTGTTTTCTTAAATATTGTGTTACATTTTTTTATCACTAAATAAAATAATAACTATTATTTAATATTATATATCAAATATTCTCAATTATGAAATTAAAATATTAATTCATTACATCAATTTATACCACAGTTCAAGTATGTGGTTAAACAAACCCAAACAAGAGTATATAATAATTAATGGATGATTATGATGTTATTTTACAAAAATATCATTATAGATGAAGATAAATGATATAATTTAATGTTTTTTAGTACAATATATGATAATTTTAATGAATTAATTAGATTATATACCATATAAAAAATTATTTTATAGTATAATTAAGACATTTTTTCTCTTATAATTCTCTTTCAGATTTTCTAATTTACCCGGGAAGTTAATTAGTGATATTATTAAAATGTTATCTAATTTGGCTTTATAAAAAATTAATAATTACATAAAAAAAATTTATCCAATAAAAATAGCTTCATTAAAATCCTTGTAATGAAGTGATGAAATTAAAAATGGAATTCTATCATTCCATGTATGTGGTAGTCCACACATAAGCATTGACAATTTTTTAATTTGCAATAGAATAAGAATAAGGGGGTAATATGATTTATAAATTAGAAATGAAAAATATTTAAAAAATATAATTAATATATATAAAATTTACGTTAAGTACTATCCTTGTTAGGTGGTGAAGTGAAATAAACCACGTTGAGTTATGGAGGTGTTAGTTCACATAACACTTTATTCATGTTTTTTTTCTTAATGGATATTGGGAGGGTGGTAAGTGATTTTACCACCATTATATAAAAAATAATATTATGATTATTATTATAATATTATTTTTTTATTGATTTAATGTGATATGATGAAAAATAAGTGCACATAAATAAATGATAAAAAATCAGCAGTGAGAATTTCAAACCTCACTTCTTATATTATCTCCATTTTAGTGGTGGTGGAGCCTTTGATGGAGATATTTTTTTAGAAAACTATAACATCTTTAAGGATTTTATAAAAGGTAATGAGTGGTTAGGGAAGTATTTGGGACAATCATAGTGGGTCTTTTTGTGAGGTGAAGTTAAGGGGGAAGAGACCAAATTATATGGGAAAGGGGAGGCATTGTCTAAAATACCCAAAACATTTCCATAATGGGATGTCAGTATCATGTTATGTTGTAAAAAAATTAATAAAAAATAGAATTGTAAATATGTAAGTTCAACAAAAACTTCTAAAACTCAACTATAAATATTTTTTTATCATGTTAGTCCATTGACCAATTAGTTTACTCATTGTAATCATTTTTTTTCACCACTATTACAAGATTTTACCTTGGGAGTATAACCTTTATCAACACAATTAAAATAGTCCTTATTATTTAATTTAAACATAATAAATAAAATTATGAAAACCATTTTATTTTATTAAATTGCAATAAGTGATTGAAATTAATTTAAAAATACTACATTTTTATTTTATTAAAAAGAATTTTATTGAAAAATATCACTTATGTTCTAAAATGTATAATATTGGGTTATAAGGTAAAAACATTTTTTAATATATAAATTCATTATAAAATAATATCTTTTTATTAAAAAGTGTTCAGGAATTTAAAATTAAAACATATATACTAATAATATCAATAAATTCATATTTTTTTGAAAACTGTATTTTTTATTATTCACCTAATGGTATATATTATTGGAAAAATTCCAAAAAATCATCTTACACTAATTTTTAAATACCTGACCAAAAAATTAGAATCATTTTGTAAAATTAAATTTTAATTATTTTCTATTTTCTGTAGAATAAAATAAAAAAAATTTAAAGAGAAAATAATTTTATAGGAGAATAACTTTTCAAAATACTTGTTTTTTATAATATTAATTTCTATAAACCAATAATAAAGATAAAATTAATAAAAATATATTACATTTTGATAAAATCATAATTCTAAAATAGTATATATATTTTTTTTTTAAAAATTACCATGCATTAAAATATATATCCTTAATGATAATAATGAATTAAGAAAATCTGATTAAAATAACCTCAATATATAAATATATGGTTAAATTAGGTTACACTTAATCATATATAATAATTAAACAAAAAAAATTACTAGTCTAATCATATCTGAGATTGTTTTTAGTTTTTTTTGTTTGTGGATAAATCCATTGAACACATTATTTGATTGAGGATAACATAAAGTGAAAAGTCATGTTGTCACCCAGACAACTAACGATTGTTGAGTTGGTTAGATATATAAATTTTTTTATTATTGTAATATGGGATTCTATATAGGTATTTTAGCTCCAATTACATTAATAAAATAGTTATTATACCACAGTGGACAAAATTTATCGATCTAGAAATGTAGAAACTACTACTACATTTTCTTTTATTTTTAGAGAAATCCATTATAAAAAAAATATTCTGAAAAAATTTGGGCCTCTTCCAATGTAAAAAATTGTTGGTAAATGGAACCTTTATCATCATGAGTACATGAATTTATACATGGTTTATCTTTTCAATCTCTTCTTTTTGAACTCAAAAACGTTGCATTTATAAATGCTTGGATAACTATTGATAACTAGTATCATGATTAATTTAATTTTTTTATTCAAATTTAAATATATGTATATTTAATTTATATAAAATCTAATATATATGGGTAAATATAATATATCAATTTTATTTATATTAATATATTTGTAATGAAAATATATATTACCATTATTATTTTCTAAAATTTTAATATAAAAAATTATCAAATTCATATTATAAAATTACAAATTTAAACATTATCACCATACATTAATTAAAAAATAATATATTAATTATTTATTTAAAAATTAATCAAATATATAAATTAATATAAATTTATTTACATATAGTTAGATGAATTTGTTTATTTATATTAAATTAAAAAATTTAAAATTTATATTATTTTTTTATGCTTGTGTATGCATTTTTATTTTGGTGGATGTATGTATATGTTCTAGTGAATGTGATTTTATGTGTTTTCTTTTTGTGTGTGTGTGTTGCATGTTTATATATGTGTTTTTTGTGTGTGTTTGTGTGTAAGTATAGAGATGTAGGTTTTTGTATGTGTATGTATGTGTAAGTATGCGTGTGTAAGTGTATGCGTGTGTATGTGTGTGTGTATATGTGTATGCATATGTATGTGGACATTTGTGGATGAATATTTGTGTTTATTTGTGTTTTTGGGGTTGTTTATATGTTTGTGTATGTATATCACTGTACGTATGTTAATAAATGTATATTTTTATTGGTTTATGAATCTGTACGTTTATGTAGTTTGTTAATGTTTATATAGTATATGTATATTTACATAGTATGTGTGTGTATGCATGTGTATGTTTATGTGTGTGTATGTATGTGTATATATATTTTCTATGTTTATGTGTATACATGTGTATGTTTATGAGGATGATGATGATTTATGACAATATTTAGATCTACATGTGGCTTAGATTTCTCTGATGCTGATTAGTGTGGGAGACTAACATAGACCTATGAAGGAAATAATTGCTATGGTTTCTAATACAGATGAAGATGCTCAAATATTTGATATTTTAGTGGATTAGGTTACGATGCTGACTAGATATGGTGGCATGCACTAATTTTTACTAGTTGAAGATGTTGTGGTGTTGAATAGTGGGAATGATGCACATACAACGGTGTTGCATTCTATTCCTTGTCCTCAACCTGAGATTGATGGGTTTTATTTGTAAGAGGGAATATAGGTGATTTCCCTAACAGTGTGTAACATCCTATTTGACATCCTCTCATGGAATTTAATAATCCCCCTACTGGTAGGATCCTAATAAACGGATCATCAGCCCATGTTGAAGTTGATCGTGATTCCTTCTCGGATTAAATGATTTTGAATAAGAACTAATTAATTGGTAAGTATGTCCTTACCAAATTTTATAATCCAAAGAGGCTTGAAGATCTTTTTAATATGATCCCCTTTCTTTGGGGGTCTTCAGATTGAAATGTTATTTTTTTGTAGTTGTTTTTTCACATAATATTTCGATTGAATGAAACAATAATCCATGCACAGTCCTTTGGTTAATTATTCATCATGTAAAGAATACCTCATCTTCTTGAATGTGTGATGGGTTTTAATTTTTCCAGGCTCAAGACTGGTTTTTCCCAGGTATGTATCAAGTTTCATAGCCTCAACTAGGATTTATGGAATCAAAAAAAAATCATGATATTTTTACTACCATTAGTATTTATATTCTTCTGGATAAAGAGACATAGCATGTCATGTATGGTAACATTACAAGAATAATGGTTAAATTTTTTTGAGTTATACTCTTATACTAAAGGGAATATCCCTGCTCTTACTAATGATATAAAAATTAATGTTGATGAAAATAATTTTCCTGAATTTTTTCATAACTGAAAATATGTTTTTCAACTTGAAGAGAAATTAAGGAATGGAATCTGTCGAAGTGTTGTGGTGATACTGGTAATGGGAATTCATCTAGACCATATAGACCATCCATACATAGGATACCGAAAAAACAGAAAAACAATTATGAGGCATGGATCCCATATTTTATTTTTATAATGTTTATGTGTGGCTTATTTGGATTTCCCTTTGAGTTTATGGAGGTATCAATGGTGTCTCGGGCCTTTTCAGATCCCATAACCCATGATTGTGGATAAAAATTTTATGTCATTTTTTAGATAAAAATGTGAAGGGAAGGCTACATGATCTACAAAACAATGTGAGGATTGGGTAGAGTATATAAGGATACCAAACTTTTAGGAGACACTGAGTGACTTATGCTACATGCCCATGTTGTAAACTCTATAATTTTGACAGTGGGTTTTTGCATGGATTATGCATAGATTGTCACACCGTGCGAGGTAATCATGTGGGTGCCCATTTTTATAGATAACCATGTAGAGTTGGTGTATGATTTTTCCAATATGTATGATTACAATGTAAATCCACTTTAATTTTAATTAATTTTATAATTTTGAAATTAATTAAATCTATTTTAACCAATGATTTAATTTTACTATCCTGCACATCAACCATCACTTTGTAGACCTCCCGTTGAATAATTTTCTTGTTTTTTACACCATTTCTCTATCAAATCTTCAACTAAATGGTCTAATGTCACATTGTATATGCATAAGTTAGTAAATGATTTAATTTTAGTCTTTCATCATTTTTATTCCTATTTACGATGATGTTTATGTGCAAGATGATTTTTCATATTTTCAGTTTCTACATCCACTCTTCAATTTTCTCTTGATATGAGTCGAATCTGGAGTTGAAACTAGATGATCACTCAACTACTGAGCTACTACAGGTGGTTTATACTTTTCCCATTGGTTTTGGTTCTTTATAGACCTAGCTATCATTGTTCTAATAACCGTACTTTCCATCACATACCTTATATTGAAATTAAAAGTTTAATTTGATGAAATTGAAATTTTTACGGGTGAAATTTTGGTCCGTTGAGATGTATTAGTGGTTTTTCCCCCACCAAAGGTTAGCCATTGGGTGTCCCATATTAACTGACCTTGTTTATTCATAGTTCAAACGTCCATGGGATGTGTTCTCATTATTTCCTAGATAGAGAAATTATAGTTATAATTAAATAGAATTGGAGTCCTTTCATTGGGGATGTACTTATTCCCTTTCTAAGTGATACATGTTGATAATGGTAATATATTGAATTGTAACTAGTTTTTTATAAAATGAGTGGGTATACTCATTGGTTTCCATTAAATGTCTAATGTGGTAAATTATTGGGTATAATTATTATATGTATTTGGATGAAAATGGTTATACGAGGGGGTAGACTGATATTGGATGAAATGAAAAAATATATGAAATGATAAATGGTATGAAATGGTGATTGAATCCATATATTCAATTTATATTTTTTCTTTTATCCTAAACATGGTGGTGGATGCATTGGATAGAGTATAATCCTCAGGTCCCGATTCTTTGAGATTCCTCAGGCCTAGAGACCCCTTGGATCCAGCTTTCTTGGACTCACATAAGACATTTTTGCCCGACATATTCCTTGGAATCCAATGTGTGCCTAAATGAATTTCAATTGAGATTCTCCTAGGAATAGATAAGGATTACATGGTCATCTACACCTTGGATCTTTCCCCTCGTGGTGTGGCACGTTGATTATATGTAATTTTCAGGAGAAATATATTATTCATGGTTGAATGGCTTGGTCAAGGATTTTCTGACACATTAGGCTGTATGAAAAGGTTAGGGTGGATTTTGTTCATTGGATTGTATGGAGACGTCGTGATGCTTAATATTATTGATTGTAGCTTCCCTTTATATGATCTTGTCTATATTCTATAAAGATCCTTGAGAGTATATTTTTTAATTACCGGTTTAGTAGTTTATCATCCATGGTTACTTTTCATTATTTTATTGCATTCCAATTTATCAGCACACTATTTATCTTGTTATGTTGAATTTCCTAGAATTGAATAGATAGTTTGGTGGTTAATTACTAGTATTATATCTCAAACCTTATTTGGGCCACTATTGTGTAACCAAATATACTATTTGAATATAGGTTGAGACTAGGGTACATTCCCTCATTATGATTCTTTATTTTGTGCGATTATTAAGAGCGTAATAGCATGAGACTAAGATGAATATCATGATTTTATTTAGAGATAAAATCTTTTGGTATTTTGTTTATTTTTTGATATATGTATTTTATTGTACATTAGTTTTCCTATTTTTTATATTTTTTTAGACATGAGAAATATGTCTTCATTCTTTATATGAAATTACTTTGGGAAATGTTATGTATTCAAATATTCATTATTTATGAGTGGTGTACTTGTGGTATGTTCTTCTATTATTGACTATTATAGTTACCCAATTGTGATACACTCTGGTAATTTGGGAGTTGTCTCCCCAAGTACAAACCCTAGGCCCGCACTACTCGTTGGAATCCATTAGTGTCTGGGAGGATATGCTTGAGGCCATGTGACCAACTAGGGTTAGGGAAATTATACGGTGAATCCACATTTAGGATGTTACAAAGTGGTATCAGATCTATTCTATTAAAATTAACATTACTATTTGGAGAAAATAGATAGTTATCGGAAGGTATTGGATTTTGGTAATGAGGTATACATGGTCATAGCTAAACCATGTATATGAAAAATGCGAATTTCCTCAAATTAAATTGATGTTTTCTTCATTATGTATATTATAGTTGATTTGATTCCAATTTTTGGTGACACAAATTCATTGTGATTTTAATTTCGATATTATTGAGGTTTCTATTTTGTTGGAATCAAATAAGACGAGGGTGTTCCATCTCATTCATTAGATATATACTTTCTAGAAATTACATTACATGAATAATGAAATGGTACAAAGGCTACCTTGCCTCTTGGAATGTTGTTTTGACCAGTGTTGTGATAGATTTATGGAAAATTGTTATAGTTTTTCCGTGGATATGGATTTTAATTACATATTTTAGTTTATAACGAGTATGGTTCCTTATGGAATTTAATGTGAATCACCTTATGATTCAATTATCTAATGTGAATTTTATATGGTATGGATTATATGGGCACCAAATTATGATTTTTAAGGTTTTTTTGGGCCTCATGAATTAAAAAATAGTGAACCATTGGGTAAATGTTTTAAATATATGAATTTTGGAAATTAAATTGAAAAAAAATTATATGAGATGAAATGGAAAGAGGACACGGAAATTGTAAATTCACCAAGAACTATTTTTTGTGTGGGAAAGAGGCACTATCTCTAGTATGTTTTTGTGATTATTATTTTATAGTATATGATTTAGGAGTAAGATGTGGGATATGGCCTCATTTTAGGAGTGTTTTGACCTATCCTAAACTTTGTGCCATGAACATTCATTTTGATCATTCAGAGGCATGTGATTAGATTCAAGAATGCTCAACTGGCCCAGGTAGGTCAGTTGGGTCATTTTTCTTTTGAGACAACCCATTTTAGGTGTTTATACCATTTATAATTATGTAAATTATATTGGGTTTCATTTCGAAATAAACAAGATGGATTAATGAGACCCTCATAAGATGCATTAATGAATATAATTTGTATGTATTTTATTTTGATAAATTTCATAAATATGACTAAATTACATTAAATGGTTACTAATTTATAGAGCAAGTCTGATATGACTTTCTTCTTTACATAGTGTGTTCAAAAATAAGTTAACAATTTATTTTGTTTTATTATTGGGACTTAATGTTTGGTTTAAAATATTTAAGGTGATTATTGATAATTGGTGAATCAATGTAATGACATTAAAATCAGAACTGGAAGTAGATTCCTTCATTTAAAACCTCTAGTAAGGGTTTGAAAATTCCCTTGAGTTTCCATGGATTATAAATGTTACTAGTATATGTAGTCTATTTAATTTTTATCAGTGGCATTAGTGATAGAATCGTAAGCCTAGTGACTTCTATATGCATTAACACATTATGGATTGAATCTTTGTGTTTTTATATGGGGATAGCCTGAGGTACATAGAACCCTATATCCTATTATCCTTTATAAATGCTATAAATTAATATTATTTGTGTCCTTTAAGAGTCACTATCCCTAGTAGGATGATATTTTCTTTATGATAACCATGTTTGGATGTCAATTCGTAGTATTATTGACAATTTTCGTGGGTGTGAGAATCGGGTAAATCACAGATTCAATTGGTTATAAATTCCTAGGGAATGGTCAGCCATTAATGGGTCTTTTGACCCTATTCTTTTTTATAGTAATGGATGACTTGGTATGTCATTGTCTAGGATAATGGTCATATAGATAAATAAATCTCTGGGTTAAATGTATTTTACATACTACCTAATGCTTGGATTCCTATGTCGGACAACATATTGATATTATCAAGGATAAATATGTTGTTCTTGAACCCATGGTGTACTATTTGTTCATATAGGCAGAACCCATACAGTTTCTATATGCTATATCAACCTGGTTTTGTTTTGTAAAATCATTGAGAATTGAGCTATTATGTACATACTCAAGTCCTCTTCGGAGTAGGGTGACCTCAGTGTTAAAGTAATCAACCTCATCCTAATGGTCAGGATGACTTCCAAGGAAATAGGTTGTTATGACACATCGGTCGGTTTGGGTTTTCGGTCCATTCCAAAAGAGTTAATTTTTTATTGTTTCTTGGAGGTGTGTTACACATTTTTTTAGGTTGAATGTATTCTTACACACTTATGAGTGTCCAGTATATCTCTTCTTTAGATGACTAGGACACTCCAAAAGTGGGGAGCATCACATTGGTTCTAGAGTATGTGTCAGTGCTTACTGATTAGAATGACATTAATTAGTTTTTTTTGGAATGAAACTATTAAAGAATTCATTTAGTCATATATCAACCATGATGGTTTGTCTTGAATGATCATGGGATAACGCAGATGGTATAGATGTGTTATCTGTTAATGACGGTGTGTAGGCAGGTGATGTCAGGAATCTTTTAAAGGAAGTCAACCAGTAATGTTTGGACGAATCTATTTGGAATTCATTGGTATCCTCTTAGTGTACTCATTTTTAGAAAATATCATGTCCCTTATCTTGACATTTTCCTATATTCACAATGACAACATTTTTATTACACTATGCTAATGTTTTTAGGGTTTATGGACCTATATGGGTGATTTTCTTAGTGTTTCATGTTGATGTGTGGTTCTTATCAAGGAATGGTTATTCTTGTGTGATACTTGGGTTCCTAATTAGGTACACGATGTATGGAATCCTAGACACCATCCATTTAATTCAAGAATTACTACGCGGATGATGTCATTCTGAGCTCAGTCAATATTTTTAAGTAGGTGTATTGGCCTAGTATCAACATCTCAATTGTAATCATTAAGTATGAAATAACTGGGGTTAGTTCCCTAGAATCTAGTTTAATGAATTCAAGGTTACTCTAGACTCATGATGGGCCTGGATGTGTTTTTTAAAAATGGTGATGATTTTAGTGGGATATATATGGGTTACACCTTCTTTGTGCTATGGAATTCTAATATTAAATGGCCAGGTGATGGGTTGACCAAGGAACGTCACCAGTTGATGGTTTTGGACTTCGGAGGTCGTCTTTGTGGTAAATTCTTTATTCTATAGAATAAGGTTTTGTGATCAAGTTTGTAATATTCCAACCATAAAAACTGAGGATTTTAAGAATATTTGTCTGTGGTGGATCAAAATTGTATCCTTTTTGTTCTTGTTTACAAATGTAAGGAACTAGTTAAAACACATCTCTAATTTGTGGAGGTTGTGGTAAAAAGGATGATAGTTTCTTTCAGCAAATCTTTCACAACCAGCATCAATTTATTCAATAAGTATTCGACCATTACTTACATTGAGGTTACTAATTTTTCCTATAATATAGTGGGATTCTCCCATTTAAACAAGTAATTCTAGGAGTGCCACTGTAACTCTTAGTGATATTAGTTTTAATGAAATTCCTTTGATGGAGGTACTATGGATTGAAATTGTATCCTTTTGGGATAAATTCATGTTGTGGAGTACTGTTAGCATTATTTTTAAGATACTCCTATGTGATTGTGTCTCTAGAAATATAGGATCTCCAGTATTGTAGCCAAGGTAGGGCATGAGGTGTAGTGGGTTTTTTCATGTGATGATCCACCAGTTAGTAGGTGAAGGCATAAAGGCTATGACCAATTTGGAACTCATAGTAGCTACCCATTCCCATGTGGAATTAGAATGATTTTGTCATAAACATTGTGGTAGTTTTTCTGATGTCTCCCAAAAGAACTGATGTTGTATGGGTTGTTGTTGACAGGCTCATGAGGGTTTTTAATTTTATTATGATCATGTAGTCCTTCATTGTTGATAGTCTTGGGTGCTTTTATAATCAAGAGAGAGTATAACTCTATGGGGAACACCACTCTATCATTTTAGATAGGGATTTCTATTTTACATCTCTTATCAGGATGTGTTTGCAAAGTTTACTAGGAATAATGGTGATAATGAGCACATCATACAACCATAAAAATGATGTCTATTCAGAGCATACAATAGGGTTTCATGGGGACATACTGTGAGCATTTGTCCTAGATTTTTTCATGAACATGGGAGAACCATATACCCCCAGTATAGTTATCCTAAAATAACAGATATCAAGAGTTGATATAGATTGAAACATTTTAGCTTTATAATATTATCTCATTTTTATCACCCCACTATTGGTTAGAGGTAGGTGAGACAACTTCACTAGGACCGCGAATCAAGTAGGAGACTTATGATGAGGTCTATTTGATTTAGACAATGGTGGACATGATAGAGTATCGATTAAAATATTATGTTGATAACTTTATATATATTATAGAGTTTGAGGTTGGGGATCACTTCATCCAATGTCCTTCACTTTTTCCAGGACAAAAGTGGATCTGGAAACATGGGAAGATTTCACTACAATATGTCATGCTATTCGAGATTATGTAGAGAGTTGGGTCGGTATCCTATTGGTTTTAGTTTCTTCAAATGTACTAATCCATACAGGATAATACCAATATATCATAGCTATAACACTATCACAAATACATATATCATTCTATTAAGAATTAGAAGGTTGAGTTACAAGAAGATTCATCTTTTTAGGAGCATCCTATTTATATCATTGATAGGAACAAAAAGGTTCTCCAAGGTCAGTCAGTTCCTCAAGTATGGGTGCTATGGTAGAACAAATAATTATAGACTGAGACATGTGAGTGGGAGGCCAAAGTGTGAGATCTGTGGATGAACTTATTCTCAGATGAATCATGTCCACCCTTTTGAGGGAGATTCGAGGATGAATTTATTTATGGGGGATGATTCAATAAACCCAAGTTTTCATATTAGTAAGGGATCCCTTATTTTTTAATTTTAATGTTTAAATGTGGCCAATTGTGAATTCCCATTTAGGTAATTGAGGTATGTCGGGGTTTTGAGGGATATTTTAGAGCATAGAGCCCATTTTTTAAGTAAAAATGGCTTGGTTCACTATTAGTTCATGTTGTGTGGGGAAGACAACATGGTCTGATAAACTATGCGAGGAATGAGAAGATATTAGGAAGGGGCTGCATGGTAAAAAAACTCTTCTATTTAGGCCACAAATCCATGGGGTAATCTCTACAGTTTTCATAGTGGTTTTTGGAATGGTTTATGTATAGTCAGCTATATTTTCATAGGTAATCATGTGGGTACCCATTCCTATAACTAGTAGTTCATGGTTGGCACACTTTTTGTCAAAACAAGAATTCATACCATGTGACCACATTAATTTGGTTTAATTTTATAATGTTTAAATTAATTAAATATTCTTTAATCTATGTTTTTATTTTACTTTCCCAGACAACAACACCAACTTTATGGATATCCATTTAATGAATATTATTTATTTTGATCATGTTTTTTCATGCAATCTCTAATTTGAGTGCCAAATAGCTCATTTGATCTACATCGTTGGGTACTCGATTATTTTTTATCCTTTCATCATTATTATTCCTATCAACGATGCACTTTAGGTGAATGATTATTTTCTTTATTTTTAGGTTCATTATATGTTCTTCAATTTCCTCCCCAATTTTGTCAACTCAAGAATTCATACACGATGATAACTCTACTACATAGATATGGTTTGTGTCTTATACATTTCATGTTAGTTTTAATGCAATATAGACCATGCAACCATTATTCCTCTCATCAAAAATTCCAAAGACACATCAAAATCATAATTATGAACTAAATTAGAAGAAATTTGAAATTTTATGGATGACCTTAGTTTTCTTTTTTAATTATTGGTTTTTTTCCACAATAAGCTACCCATTTTGTGTGCCATATTAATTTAACTTTTTTAGGAATTTTTCAACCATTCATGGGATGTATTATCATGATTTTATAGTTATAGGTACAAAAATTATAAATAAATGGAATTTGAATGCATGATTTAGCGATGTAATTCCTTCCATTCAAAGTGATACATGCTAACAACTGTTGTATGTTGGATTTGAACTGGTTTTTTTAAATGAGTGGATATACTAATTATTTTCATTTAAATGTGAAATGTTTTAAGTTAGTGGGTTTACTGAATATTTGTTTCTATGAAAATGGTCATATGTGTGGGTGGACTCATATGGAATGAAATAAAGATATTAAATGATGAACTATTTCATATATGCCTCATAATTTCCCCCTTGGATATTGAACTTTATAATGGATTCCATAGATAAGTTATGCTCCAAATATATTTATTTGGAAGGATTCTTTGGGCCTTGCTACCCCTTTTATCCAACAAACATGGAATCACATAGTACATGTTTGGTTGGATTTCCCCAAGGACTCCAACTAGTGTCTAACCGAGTTTCCATCATGATTCTATAAGAACTTGACGAGGATGCCATGCTCTTATAAGCATTCGATACGGACCTATGTGGTCAGACAAATTGATTATATATTAGGACCATGAAAAATATGTTATGATTGGTTTAATAGTTTGGTTTTGGATATTATGAAACATCATGTTGTATGGAATGGTTTTTTTGTTCTGCATCAATGGATTATATGGTGAGTTTGTAGTTCTTACACTATTCTTTTATAGCTTCTCTATATAAAACCATGACCATATTTTGTAGAGATCCTTGGGAGG
Source organism: Viscum album (assembly GCA_963277665.1). Taxonomy (NCBI): domain Eukaryota; kingdom Viridiplantae; phylum Streptophyta; class Magnoliopsida; order Santalales; family Viscaceae; genus Viscum; species Viscum album. Next base: position 623,524,131 of record OY728156.1, on the reverse strand, counting down.
ATATTTTAGTGTTACTGGTTTAGAATTTTATATTCCGTGGGAACATTATATTTATTTTAATCTTACATATTTACCAACTCTCTATTTTTCATGGATTACTGGACAAAATTATAATCTTTTAATCTTTAGGTGGTTACCTAATAGGATTTTATATCACACCTTGTATAGCCTATAGTTGGGCTCCCAAATAAGATATTTGGATGTAGATAGAGGCAGGGATAAGCACCCATTGTATGATGATTTATTTTGTTCCTTGCTTTGGAGATGAGGAGTGTGTGACTGAGTTGAGGCTTTTGATTCTATTCATAGATAGCACCATATGGTTTTTTGGTAATTTGGGAATTCATGTATTGGGTTGTAATGTTATGTAAATATTTTTCCTATTTCATAAGGAAAATGACGTTTATCATTATTAATTAAATGATATACCTTCTATAATTTTTAGGTAATCAAATATTGTTTTTTTCAGTTGTCTTATAGTTGTATATAATACTGCTATTAACTGTTATTGCTATTCCACTAAGTTACATTATACTAATGAGGGAATAATATCCCCACGGACCCACCCAAGGTCTTTTATACTATTCGAATTACATTTGTGTTTGGATATATGTACTTGTGAAATGTGACTGACTAAGCTTAAAGAAATTTTGAGTTGTGACTGGATCAGGATGTTAGAACATCTTATAAAGATATCGGTGGAATATTTCGATATGTATTCATGATACCAAAGTCTTGCAATTTCCGATGAAAAATCACTGATGGAGAATCGGTACCAGGAAGTAACTTCACATTTTTTTCAATTCCCAAATAGATTATGTTTCATGTGGATGTAACAAACACTTGGATTGATTAGATTTATGTTGTGAATTTCATCAGTAAGCATAGTCCATGTACTATGGATTCAGATAGTAGAAGAAATGATTTTACATCAGATGCAGTTCATTATGTTAGAATTAATAATATTATATTCATGCAATTAAATTGTTGTAATTGTATTTTTGAGTTTTTTGGGGTTGTTTTTTTTTGTTTTCATTTTCCAATTGATGATAATGGTTGCATTGTTCAACCATTAGATGTATACTTTTTTAGACATGTTTCATGGGATAATGGGACTAGAAAATATGATGTTCAGAAGATCATTTATTATATTCAATAGATTCATAATGTCTTCATATCTTTTGTAATGTCCGTTAAATAGAGAAATATTTCAGATTATGGAATTGATATGGAAAAGAAAGTAGTTTTTTATTACACTACCCATCTCTTGTCATCGAGAAATAGAGATCCCGTCTCTTTTCAGGATGAGTTTTTATTTTTAAAGGGAGTGACGGTCTGTAGGGGAGTTATTTCTCCAGTTCCTCCAAAAATAAGGATATAGAGGGATTACAACAGCATTCCTAGGGATGTGGATTCTACTTCATCTCCCAAGGCACTAAATATAGAGCTCATTCTAGTGTAGGAATGGTCCAAGGAGTGGATTCTTGGAATCCTCAATCAATGAAATTTATTGTCATAATGGTAAATATCTAATGATATTGAAATTTTAGACTATGATTATGGTAATGATCATAGTTTTCCTAATCTTTAGTTCCCTTTAAAGAAAAGGTAATATCTCATTATATATCCCTCGTCATCTTCATGTTCTATTTTTAAGGTTTTATTTATCTTTAATAAATGTCTAATAGATTTTTCTTCTAATATGGATTTTTTCTTATTTTTTATATTTAATTATTTTTAATTTATTTACTACTAATTATTACATATTATTAATTTTTAAAAATTTAAAATTTTAATATTTGAAACATTTTCATTTTTATATACAATTTTTTTAATAAATTATTAATTTTTTTTAAATTTAAAAAAAATCAACTAATGTTATACCCTTATTGAGGGATTATGCTCTATGAAAGGGTAACTCAAGATTTATGATTTTTTCTAATGGAAAGATGAGTTTTCTAATAGTTTTACAATCTTGTTTTCTATATTTCATTCATTTTTTAAGGGTATTTCCTACTTCACATAAGTGTTTAAGAAAGTTTCTATATACTACGAAATGGTAACTATGTCTTTTTAAAAGTTATGTAAGGGTAACCTTGCCATTATTTTAGGGTAGGGTGAGATATAAAATAGTATTTATGTGGTATCAACCATTGTTTAATGGAATCCCAGTACCCACATGTGGAATCTATGATTCTCTTAAGGGTAAAACAACATTACCCCTACATTATTCCCTTTATGGGGAAAAAATTATCTTCAACACCAATTTTTCCTATTCATCTTCCCTATTCAACAATATAGCGTAGTTCCATGGTATTAAATACATAGAATCATAGGAAAGAATACTTCAATAATTTAGACATTTTAAATCCTTTTTTGTTGTTTTAAATGATCCACAATTAAGTATAACATTAAAAACCAAATTATAGATAAAATTAATTTTTATCTTTTATGGATATAATCTATTATATAGTTTTCCTTCTTAAATTTATCGAAACATAAATGTCTTTTTTATCTCCACTTGAGGCAGGGTAGTCTAAAATATATTTTACATAAGATCTGTGAATTATTCATCGATTATACTATGAACTTATTCTAGTTTCTAGGTGTGGAGATATTGGTTATCTATTTTCTATTCACGATAAAAACATTTTAGAGGGGTAAATTCTAGTTATTATATTTCTTATTCAATTTTGGAAATAATATTTCTTATGTCATATAATGAAAATGATTAAAAAATCATAAATAATAATAATAATAAATTACTGAACAATAATAATTATTTGTCATGATTTTCTTGAATTATGAAAGGGAGATGATTTACCATCACATAGGTAGATATAATTATTTTTTAAGGAAGAAATTGTTAATATAATTTATAGCTTCCGTTTATAATTTTGATGTTATCTTAGGGGAAGAAGAGGTTCCCAACATAATTAATATCTCAATGAGCAACAAGATCGATCTTGGATGGTACTCTATCAGAACCATTATATACTTCTTATTAAGAGTAATGGACTACTGGGAATAGATTTATCTTTCTTTTATTACTTGGGAACTATAAGATCATTTAATCCTATGAAACATCTTACAAATATTAATAGATAAGAAACTATTACACTATTTCTAAAATTATAACTTTGTTTCTCCTTATCACAGTCCCTTGACTCATAAAAATGGTTTTCTATAAAACATTGAGGAGTGAGTTCTATTTTGGAATCCAAAATATTAAAGGATAGAAAAAAACCATGAATTGATAACTAGAAAATAACTCTATTGAGTATCCACACCTCTAACATCCCCTTTGTTAAGGTTTATTTTATAATATATTGTCAAGAGAACCACATGAATTATGATCAGGTCCCTAATGTAGATCAACATACTCATATTTCCATTATTTGAATGTTGTTTCTTAACATAGGTTGTGGATATGGAGATCACTTCCAATGACTTGATTCTTTTTATTCCATAATTATACTAGAGATGATAACAATACTACATTTCACAAATTAAATTTCTCTAATTCTTATAATCATCAAAATTATTTTTTTATGTCTATACATGGGTAGTTTTCACTTTTAATTTCATACACATTGATCATTTCCTTCTTAGTGGGCCTCCTCTATATAATAAAATATCATTAAATATTCAATAATTAACAATATTTACCTTATATAGACTAACTATGTACTCTATAAAGTGATAAATCGTCAATAAATAAAAACATAGTTCACTAATTATATTACTATGTTTACTCTCTCATTATTTTGTTAAAATGAAGATGATGTTATTCTTGATGGCCTATCAATATCACATACATGTTTCATTATATGAAATTGTACCCATATTGTCCCAAATTTCACTAATATTATAAATTTTTGGTTCATTATAAATTTTCCCAAATATATTATTCCTCATGTGTGAAGGTTCGTTAATGAATTTTCCCATATATCCCTCTCTCCGCCACTCTCCATCAAATTTTCTCAACCCAATATAACTTCCTCCCACTCTCTCCCACACTCCTCCCACTCTCTACCCAACTCAAAAACTTTATCCATTTCTCTCCATCCTAACTCATTCACCCATTAATTTAATCTCATTAACTCCAATAGATTCTTCCAATCTATCACACCCCACCCATAAACAAACTCATTCTCCATTTCTTCCTCCCTCTACTTTTTTCTCTCCTAAACACTCCCTATCCCTCCCTCCCTCCCCCAATATATATATATATAACTCCCTCCCTACCTAGATCACAAACTCCCTCCCTCATATCTCTTTATATTTATCTATATATGTCTCTTGATAGTCAGGGATCTCCCCTCACAACATCTTCTGAATAGTTTTACATTTTCTTGATAGTGAGGTAGAGATAGAGAAATAATGACCCAAAGGTATATTGTGATAATTTAAATATTTAGTTATAGTTATTAGGGTCATGAATTATCTATTATTGATATTTATATAACTTTAGTTAAGAGTAATGAGATACATATCAAAAGCGTTCCTTTATAGTCCCAAACATTCTTAGCCTAAAAAATTGTCCCTTAGAAGTTCCATAATAAAGAAAATTTCTGATAAGTGGGTTATCTCGTCCATTTTTATTATTTTTCTAAAAGTAATATATGAAAATGATATAGGATTGGTTTTCCAAAAAATAAGGTTCAGAATACATCGGTAAAAGTATATAAACATGAAAGATGATTATAATGTAGTGTATCTTTTATCATCCAACAAACATGACCATTAATATAAATGACTTAATGAATTAATTTAAAAAACATATATTCCCAAGACCTTTTATATTGTGAGTTCTAAAAATTAGAACAAAATACTAACAATAAAAACATATATTTTTTATATCGTATTTCATTATTCCCTATATATTCAAAACTATATAATTTATAAAAAATCATAAACATCTTCTAAAATTTCAGAAAATAAAATATTCTAATTGAAATGTTATTCTATTCTTATCATCATTACCTAGGGAAATAAAAACATCAGAATGGGGTGATCCTGGATGCCTATTAATGGTAAAAATAAGTGATCATATTTAATGGTTATAATTGAGAAAGAGATAAAATATGGGTATATTAAATATATAAAATAAATTAATACACAAAAAATCTTAGGTCTTAAATCATAGTATATTTATTGACATATATCAAGACATAAATCAAAAGAGAGAGTTAATAAACATGATCCATGAGAGAATATCTTATTTCTAAGAATAAACATAAAATTGTAAAACCACTTCAGAATATGGAAGATCTAATATTATAGAGTAGATAACATTCATGGGAAACACTATCAGTATACATGGTTAATATAAACTAAAATATACTCATGAATACATAACTCATGAGATAAAAACATTTTAAAAATTTATAAGGAGATAAGGGACAATTAAATTTATCATCCAAAAATAATTGTGCCATATAAATAATCATCATGTTATAAAAAACATGTGGAATGAAAATGGGTTCAATTAGAACAATATAAAAGACCCAATAAAATAAAATGGATTTCATTTCCATTTTAAATAGAATAAATTAAATAAATCATAAATAATTATATAAATAATAATGAAATGAGAAACCCAGCTAAAATAAATGGGAATACAATGAAACTAAATTACATTATTGGTAAATATTATTCAACAATGATTATAAAGTAATTGTTATCTAAAAAGTATTGATAAAGGGTATATTATAAATAAAACAATTTCCCTAATAAATTAATGAATGGAACATAATTTAACAAACATCAATCAAAATAATAAAAAATTGTGAATTCATATTGGAATGTAATTTTATGAACAATTGGCATTATAAACCTTCAATGACTAGTTATGATTAAGAAAGTGATGGATTATTTTAATGAAAAAAATTGTATTTTTAAATTATCTCGTGAAATAATGTTGATGGTATAATTTTAGAAGTATCCTTTATCAATAAAAATATTTATCAATTTATAACAATTTATATAAAAAAATATTATAAAAATTACAAAATAAATAGTAGAGAAACTAAATTTTCTTTCTCATTTGAAATAATTATCGAATATATATTTTAAAAATATTATTAAAAAAAATTCTTTTATAAGACATTTTTAGAGGATTTTATAAATACAAGAAATGTTTTTTTTTAATTATACGTTCACATGGATGAAAATTTTAATAAATATTTTTCAAAAAAAATAACAATTTCATAAAAAAATGATGATAAATTCCTTTTTAAAATTTTATATTTATAAAAAATTCATTAAAAACAAAAAAAAAATTATTCTGGATAAATAATAATCAATAAAGGATACTTGAAAATTAATAATGTATATCAAAATAAATTTGGGTTGTTTTTTATAAACGTTAATTTAAATGGATGGGATCCAATATAAATATTTCAAATAATGTTTTTTTGAAAACCTATAATGTAGCAAGAGGGTTATATTTTATAATTTTAAAATGTATAATGAGAAATATGAGAATATTATAAATATATAAATTTGAACTTTCAAAAAAAGATAGTTGCAATTTTAGGGGAAGGAAAATATAGAAATGGAATATTATATTCATTAATATGAATAGAAGTAATATTAGCAACATTATACATTTATTTTGGAAAACATTTTATCAATGAAGTTGTTACGAATGTTGGGAATAAATTAATAATGAGAAAAAATGGATATATTATTAAAATATGTAAATTATTGGGTCAATTTTTATTTAAATTCACGTATGAGATACTATGTCCAACTGAATATTAAATTTAGTTTATGAAACTATTATGATGTTGGTAATGTAAGACTTAACAAATATTAAGGGGAAGATAATAAGGCGGAAATTTAAATTAAATTAATTGGAATATATTTTCAATGTGAAATCAATTTGGATGTTATTATATCATATAAATAAATTATTATATACAATATTAAATTATATAACATACTCTCGAAATTTTTACAAATAAATTGTATCTTGGTTTCCCCAATAAGTCAAATTCATTATATACTCTGACATAAATATATCTAAATAACCCATTTCCTATGTTTAATTATATACCTAATATATTATAATTATTGTATATATTTTTAGTATTTATTTATAATATTTTTCCAATATTATGTGTGAGTATCCTTTGTTATTTTAATATAGATTCCTAATAGTGGTGTTATTATTCATTCTTCTCACATAGATTTCATTCCCATATCATAAAATTAATGGGATTTAAATTTTATAGATATTTAAAATCCAATAATTCCATTATTTTAGATTTTAGGATATGATATGTGCATATCAATTTTGTAATGAGAATCATTGGATGATTATTTGAAAAATAATGATGTTTTCATAAAAAATGATTTAAATTACAATATTAACATTCCATAAAAAACCCAATATTTAGTTTATTATAGAAAATAATAACATTAATTACATTTTCCTTATCATCCATGAAATAAACTTATATCATTGTTCATGTAGGTTGTTAATCCATTCTAAAAAAGAACATATCATAATTATTGGATTATTATGAATTGATGTACTTATAATATAATTATATTAAAAGAATAATGATATTATTTAGTATTTTATTATAATTAATTAAAATTTTAATGTCTTAAAAGATTAATATATCCTATTTAAATTCATTTTGTAGTTTTAAGGAATCATTTCCCTCTTAGAATGCTCATTTGGATTTATAAGTTCACCACAGTTTATTATTTCACAAATTGTTAATATGACATCTATATTGACTATACAAATCCATTTTAATTCCATAAACATAATATTCTTCCACTAAAGTAATTCTAATTTATATCTATAAAAGTATTTTATGAAATCAAAAATTGAAATCAATCGTTTTAGGGAGGTGGTAGTCTACATATAAGTATATATGATTATATAAAATTCCATATAAATGGGAAAATAGATAATATGGTTTATAATTTTATGTTATAAATTATTTAAATTATATAATATTTATAAATAAAATTCCATATTAATACTATAATTGTATGGTGTTGAATAAAAAATTAAAATGTTGTGACATGGAGGTTATAGTCTCCAGAAAACACAAACCATGTTTTTATTTTCTTCTTTGAAAAGGGGTGGGAGGTCAATGCTTGTACCATCATTAAAATAATTTAATTGAATTGTAATTATATTATTTGATTTCAATATGGTGTAATGAACATTTAGGAACAATAAGTGTATATAATGAAATGTGAAAAGAATGGTCTGATTGAAAATATATACCTCACTTAAAGGATTACCTCTATTGAAAAAGGGCACAACCCTTTCAAGGATGGAAGTTTGTAAAGAAAATGATTTTTTTATAGTTTTATATGAGTTATTAAGAGTGTTTTGTAGTTTTTCCCCAAAGATTACAATTTTAGGGTGATTTGAAGTGTGGATAGGATAACACATTTTATAATTTGAAAGTGGTATTACCATGGTGAACCTTAAAAATTTCAAATAATAAGAAGTCACTATAAAAGAATATGACTGAAAATTTATTAAATTATAGAGTGGGGAAGAGATAAGTTATATGAACACCTTAACCAATTAACTAAAAACATTTCATTATATTGTTTTGGAACTTTATCTCAATGGTTACCCGTTTTTACTGTCCTGGTTTATTCCATGGAAATTAGTTTTTACCCAGGTTATTAATCCATTCTGAAAAATAATTAGTGATACTTATTATAGAGTTTGGTCTTAATGATTTCAAATTTTATATAAAATTAATGTTATTTAATTTATAAAAATAATAAATTTGATCAATGAAACACCAAATTAATAATTTACTAAAAATAATGTATTTTAAAATAATTATTTAATATAGAATGTCAAATAAGTTTTTATAAATTAAAACCAAATTTTTTGAAATTAATGACACATAAAAATATATATTTTGTATTATAAAAATGATTATGTAATTTAAAATTAAATCATATATAATAACAATTTCAAAGAAGATGGGTTATTTTTAAATGTTGATTTTTATACAATTAACCTAAACAGAAATATTCATAGAAGAATATAAAAATATAATATTACAAAAAATATTGATATTTTAAGTATAAAAATAATTTTATTTTATCAAATATAATTTCTATAATTTTCTACATTATTTTTTAATTAAAATCATAATATATTATGAGGAACTATTTTTTAATGAAAATAAATTTTAAAATACCATTTGTTCTAAATAATAATTTAGATAAATCCCTTATAATTCAAGAATAAATCAAAAAATATATATATTTTTTTAAAATGATCATTTTATAATTATATAATTCCAATATATAAAAAAATTACAGGGAAATAAATATATTCATAAAATCATAATGAATCTAGAAACTTTTTGAAGACATATGATATTATATATAAGTATTTATATCTATATACTTCTTAATTCAGTTACTCATATTTATAAAATATTAAAAAATATGGTTTTAATTGGAAAAATATATCGAGATTTATTTAGTTTGGGGTTGTGTATAGTGAAATCTATCGAACACAATGTTTATTTAAGGAAAATATATGGTGAAATCATGGTTAGTTTTATTCAAACCCAATTATAAATAAATTTTATCTTTTTAATATTCATCAAAAGTCATTGAAGAATGTTTATAAATGTATTAATAACATAGTCATTATTCATGGTATACCTTCTAAAATAAAAACTTTGTTAATCTTTTAAAATACTTCATGTTATTTATATTTACTCAAAACATATTATACATCTATACAATATTTTACCATGGTATTTATATAACCTAATTATATATTCATCATAAGATACCGCTAAAAAATCAATTTAAATCTCCATAATAATAAGTAATTGAAATATTATACATTCCTTAAAAAATTAACTTTATATTTGACCTATAACTAAATTAATCACCAATAAAAAATGTATATAATGATCAACAGAATTAGATAAAAATTACCAAAATTATCATGGATCAATTTTTCATTAAATAAATAATAAATTCATTGGATCTTAATAATAAAAAAGTTTATTTCCTCAAAATAAATCAACATTTTTTTAAATATTTCTCAGTTATATATTAATGATATTATTTCTCCATACCTAATCACGTGTTCATCAATAATTATCTCGTAAAATATTTTTTTTTCATAATATCAATTTTAAATGTTATTGGTACAATTTAATATCTGTTCCAATTCCATTAAATAAAATACTATGGTAAAAATATCCTAAATATTTTTAAATAATATTTATTAAATTTATAAAATACTATCATATTTTAAACAAATATCTCCCACATACGAAAATTGAAAAAAATTTCCTGAATTAATTTTTTTTAAGATATCATCCTCACTAACTTTGGTAGGAATTTGATATACAACATTTATGTGATGATAAGAAAATAGTTACATTAAATGCAATTTAATTTATCTAAATTAATTAGTTAAAACAGAAATTGGTTTCTAGATATATAGCTTTCTAAACTTCAATTTCCTGATCATGTTTCAGCAATTACAATGTCTAAAATTATTATGATAATATAAAATAAAATACGAGAAAACGTCCCCATGAATATGGAAGATCAATGCTAAGATTTATTCTTCAATTAAATCTTCATTTCATCCTATGACACTTTTGTTCATTGTATTGTGATTTGATTTTTGATCTCAATTTCTTATCACCTAATTAATTAAATTAATTAGGAAATAATTTATTCTAAACTCTTTTTGAAAATTATGTAATTGAAAAAGGTATATCCCCATAGACTACTAAAATAAGATTGATGTTTGGGACCATTTTTGTGAACAATGTGTTAAATAGGATTAAACAAAATGCAACCCTTTTATCGTCATTTCCCTATGTATATTTATCTTAGATCTTTTTTCAGCTTATAGTATCCAAAAATAGATTTTTTTATAGGGATACCATTGAATAATGTATTTTAAAAAAATTAATGATGTTGTCTTATATATAGACTTATTCATTATAATTATTTATTAGGATTTTACTAAATTTATCTTATGATAATCCCAAAAATATTACCTCAACATAACTAAAGGGAAATTTATAAATTATAAATTATAATCAACCTTAACATATAATCCTTTGATGTCATTTATAACTCCCAATTTATAAACAATCGATGTCATCCTAATCTCCAAATTCCACTAAACCATAATCTAACATAAAATATATAATCCTATTGATATTACCATATAATAATAAAACACAATGAGATAATTTATTTATAATTAAATCCACATTCAATTTAGAATTAGTTTTTTATATATTTATAAAAACATTAACATAAAAAACTAATTTTCTTTATGTTAATTTAACATTTACACAATATATTGAAAAATAATTAATATAAAATGTGTCCTGAAGGTGTCCCACAAATTCTTAACATAAGATACACCCCAATAAGTTTCATAATTTCTATAAATTTATTAATTTAAAAAATAGAATCGTAAGAAAGTGGTTACCTAAGATTCTAGGTAAGGGTAAAAATAATATATAATAATCAATAATTAAAAGTGTGTATAGGATATAAATATCAGCATAAACAAGATAAATAATAACATTCTACCTAATATTGCATCATTTATGGATCATGGAATAATTGTTGACATGAAATAAGAGATAAATCAAAATAATGAATCAACAAACATAACCCATGAGAAATTAACATAGTCTTATGAATAAACATAAAACTACGAAACATATTACAAATATAGAACACACATTAGTATATGGAACAAAATATCCATGAGCGACACTATCAGTTCCCATTCATATGAGCGATCAAAACATACATTTGAATACACATACAAGGAGATAATAACTCTAAATCAATGAATTAGAAGGTGATATAAGCCCCCACCCATCATCATCCATATATATGTTTTCCACACATATCATCAAAATATCATTACATCCGTGGTAAGAAAATTGGATTAATTTAACACATTATAATTATTTTAAAGACATAAAATGGCTATAAAATCATTTTAAAATAGATTTATATGAGAAAATAATTAATAATTCCATCTCTAGTCCTAGGGATATAAAACCATTGAAAATAAATAAGTTATCATTGAAATCATGTAACTTTACAGGTAAATATAATTTAATCATGTTAATAAAAAAATATGTTATTTTTACTCTATATGTTATGGTAATACATTAAATAAAATAGTTTCCCCAATGAGTTAATATATGGGATATAGTTGAACCCATTTCAATAAAAGGAATAAAAATATTTTATTCACAATAGGAATGAACTAGATGAAACAATTGTTTTATTAACCTTTAATGACTGCACAATACAAAGGATTTGATGGATCATTTCCATGATCGGAATGAAGATTCAGAAGAAATCCCACGAAATGTGGTGGATTGTATCATTTTAATAAAATCTTAATTAAATAATTACTTATGTAAAATTCTAATTACTTAGATGATAAAAAATTTAGTAGTGTTATAAAACCAACTTTCGAAAAATGAAATGTTCTTGATATTTTGTGATTATTTAAAATAATAATAAAAATATGGGGAAGTAATTTATATGGGAAATCATGATAAGGGAATGTTTAATAGGTATGAATAAGATGTTTCAATAATGTGTAAACAAGGGAAATAATAGAAATGATATTTTAGAAGAAAAAAATGTAACATCTCCAAAAAAAGGTGTTGTTGAAGGTCCCTCACAAATGTTTTTTTTCTAATGGGTTAAATTGAAAATGTTAAAAATAATAACTATTAAAAAAATAACTATAATAATTTATCCATTAAATTAATTTAATTTCATCAAAACAAATTTGCGGTCAATGATAAAACATTTTTTTGAATAGTTGGAAAACCAATTTAAATTTTGTAAAATAACTTTCCTTGAAAACATGCATCATAAAAAATATTACATGTTATATTTGAAAATTTTTTTAGAGAGTGATGATAATCATAGAAAATAATATATATTAAATTTATCAAAAATAAAGGATATAATTTTAACGAAGAAAAATGTGTACATTGATAAAGTGATTCATTGTATGAATGGGAATTATTCAAACAAACAATATTATTTTACCTAATAAACCAATAAATCAATGAATTAGTAATTTATGATAAGAACTTATTTAAAAATACAATAAAATTAAATAATATAAAAAAATTGAATGGTAGGAAAAATTAAATCAATGAAGTTATCATTATTATGAATGACTATGAATAAATGAATTGAAAATATAGCCAATGAAACTATTACAAAATCTGTAACATAAGAATAAAATGATATTGAAAGGATGATCATAAAATAAACATTTAAATATCATAAAATATAAAATATTTCATATTTGAACGAAATTAGGCCTTGATTATACAGTGTAACGAAAAATATGAATCATAGTTTTAAAAAAATACCATGGAGATGAAAATGAGGCATAGAAATCCTTACCACGTTTCCTTGAATAGTATGATGCACTCTATGTTATAATATAGAAAATAAATATATTAATAACATATTTCATAAACATACTAATATATATAACTTAATGAACATAATTTATAATTATTCACAATATATTTATTGTATGTTCTGAACTATTTTCAATATCAGGTATTGAAAAGACCTGGAAATTTCAAGGAATTTTTTTTCTTAAATACCTTGGAATTTTACGAGTTTGTGGCTTCTGTAGGCACTTGATCCTGAGGCACGATGTTCCTGGAATCAATTTATGAAGTTTATCTCGGGTACGTTCATTGAACGAATGAGAGGGTTTTTCTACCTTTTGAATCGGTGCTTGGAATTGAAATATGAGGGCACCGATGAACTCGTTGTGCTGGTAAGTGCTTAAGGGGACCCTTAGTGTAGTTGCATTATAAGAAGGTGGAGAATTAATTTTTGGGGAATTCGTTTAAAAATAAATAAAATTGGTGTGTACAATTTTATTTATATCTACGATGGTTAAATCTTACAAAGGGGAGTTAAGGGTGGGACCCAAGCCACCTAAGTACCCTTGTGTGGATATGTTGGAGGTGAGTCCCACATGATCCCCAAACTTCCACCTTCCATAACACTTTTCAAACACCTATTTAAAGTCACCTATTAATGATAATTATTCACCTCCCTCCTCCCCTCTTATTTATGAGGACTCTTCCGCTTCCTCTCCCCCTCTTAAATGCTTCCAACACAAGTTAATAAATGAATTCCAACTCTTCACTTAATTAAATTAAGTGGTTTATTTTTGAAATACTTGTGATAATTGAATAACAGCTTTGCTATTATTTTATTTTGGGCATTTGTTGGGTTGGATTTTTTGTGAGAGCTCTGGAGGAATAGAAAAGGGTGTTCTTCTCTCAAAGAAAGAACACCACCCTCTTCGATGAAGAATGCCTCTGACAAAAGACTTAATCCCCCGATGAGGAACGCTTTATGATTTGATGTACTGCTTGTCGCCAAAGATGTTTCCTCCCTGGACGCACCTTGACATCCACAGAATCGTCGACTGATCTCCACAACGCCGTTCTCCAATGCCATCTACCGCGACGCCCGATGTTCGACATCAATTGTTCAGGTAGGGGAATTTTGTTTTTTTATCATTTGAGATGTTTTATCTCACGAGAATGATCGTTTATTTATATGATGTTAGTATAATTTATTCTTGAATAAATTATACCCTTATCATTGTTGAAAACATGTGTTTGATTATTGCCAATTGATAACGCCTAATGTGGAGGGTGAGGGCTAAACAAACACGGCCCGACGACCCTCCATTGGTTGTTCGTCTGTGTACGGGATAACGGGCGACGATGAAACGGGTCCGCAACGGCATTTGGAAGCCGTCGCAGTGAAGATCAGATCCCGGGAGAGCTGCAGGCTCAAGCAGTGGGCGAATCGGACAACCGGAGTGAGTCCGGTGGTCCGTGGAAGGGGCTGCCGGCGCGCCACGTCGGAATGGCGGAGCCGGCGACCAGAGGTGGTGGACGGAGCCGTCCGGCCGCTTGGATGTGGAGGCGCCCCAGCACGCCTCGGGAGAAGACCCACCGTGGCAACAGCCGCGACGGTGCGACGTAGTGGATCCCGTGGCCGTGCAGGATCTCGAGGAAAAAGAGGGGCATCACTTTGCGCCGCCGATGTCAATTAGAGCCCTCCCCCCTCCCGCTCCGCGCATTTCGCTCGGCCGATATGGCCGAGCCAGCTGCCCCGGCCGGGCCGGGGAGGGCCACGGGGGATGGGTCGCGCCGGCCGGGCTGGGCTACGCCGGCCGGGCTGGGCCGCGCCAGGTGGGCGCGACCGCGCCCAACTGGGCCAGGCCCAGGCCCGGGGTAGGTCGCCCTGGTTCAGGCTGACCTAGGGGGTGTTGGGTCGGGTTGGACCAGACCCAGACCCCCTATTTTCGGGCCATCATTAGTTAGACGCCCATAACATGAGGTGTTGACCTCCGATTGATGCACCGTCAGCTGCGTAGGATTTCTCGGATCGAGGCCGGAGTTTTGGTATATTACACTCAAGGTTTAGGCGATGTATGTGTATGTTAGAGTTGGTTCGAACCCAAAACCAACCGGGCCCTCGAAGCGGAAACGCTTATAACTTCAGCTCCGGACATCCGATTGACGTGCCGTCGACTTTGATGGATTTTTCATTATTTGAAAGTAATTTTGGAATAATTCAATTGAGGCTTGGATTCATTTGAAGTAAGGTTGGGTTGGATTGTACCCGAAATCCGACCGGGCCCCTGTAACCGAAATACTAATAACTCTCAGACCAGATGTCCATTTGACGATCAGTCAGTAGCGTTGGTAATCACGTTGAGAAACAGTTCCTTTTTGTATACCCCATGGGAATTCGGGGTACAGCTGAGATACGGCTGGGTTGCTTCGTACACGAAACCAACAGGGCCCCCAGGACTAAAATGATAATTACTCATAGAACGGGCGTCCGATTGATGAGCCGTCTATTGCGTTGATACCCCTTTTATGAGCTGGTACACTGAGATACTTTCACATGAGATTACGTGACACTTGTAAGTATCGACCAGTAGCTCATGGAGTGGATCCTCCAAGAGATGATTGTACGGAGTACGGAGACCATGTAGCTGGCTGAGACCTGATTACTGCTTGTCTGATTCGAGTAGGAGTGACTTGACTAGCGTAGTGGGGAGCACTACCATGGTTCGGTGGAAGACCCACAATGGGGAGCACTACTGGGATTTGGTGGCAAACCCATGTTACTCGACACAAGGAGACCCTTATAGGCTATTCGGGGGAGAACTACTATTTTGGGGTGGCAGACCCATGGATGGGAGCACTGCTGTGTTTGGGTGGCAGAACCACGGTACTTAACAGGAGAAGTACCTCAGTAGAATAATGTTAGTGAGCATTGCCTCAGAGTTGTGACCAGATCACTGTACTCGTTAGAGGAGGAGCTCATCATCAGTTGTGGTTTCAATATCATTAATTAAAATCCTGGTTTGAGGTGAGTCAGTGACCTTTGTGTTTAACTCTTGATTGAGATGGGATACTTGATAACTTAGGTATAAGTATGGGATTATACCTAAGTAAGGGTTATCTGTTTAGATCCTTCTTTTTGTTCATACATGTTGGATTAAGTGAGACCTTGAAGGTCTCGGGGTCCCTACTGAGTACCGTTATACTCAACCCTGCATGGGATATGCCCACACCTATTTGTGTTGGATGGAGAAGACAGACAGTGCTGATAGAGACCGAATGTATGAGGACTGGATGATACTCGGAGGTGGACATCACGACAAGTCAGTACTAGGAGGTGGACTTCACGACGAGACGGTACATGGAGGAGGTTGGCAGGCGAGAGCATTGATGAGGCTATTTGTACCTACCCATAAATTAGGATCCGAGGTGGACGACCGAAGAGCTGCTTCTATCTTCTTGTTGTTTGTGTTTTTTGTTGTAATTTTGTTCAGTTATAGCTGTACTTTTCAGTTGGTTTTGTCTTCTGTCCCATATACTTTTCAGCACATTCTTTTTTAATTAGTGTATTGCATCCTCTTGTAATCTGGTTGGATGTGTTTACGTTTTATAAATTAAATTCCTTCCCAATTATTGGGATTTACGCCTTTGGTGCTAGTCGCCAGTCCCTGGCCTGTGTAAGGCAGGCATGGGGTAGTCACGACATGGTTCCCGAGGAAGGGTCATGAAAAATTGGTATCAGAGGAGTCGGTTCTACCGATGATCTCAGGACTCTGATAATTCTTTTTTGTGAAGCGATAGTGTTAAGGGTACCAAGTGTTGTCTTTAGTTCAGGGATTCCATTGTTGGGGTGGCGGCCGACGTATCTATACACCAGGACCCTGACTACTAATTTCTGACCCAGTGCACAAAAACACTGATTGCGTGTCTGTTTCCAAAAGTTTTTTTATGTCATCTCAAACCAGGTCACCTCACCAGGTTTAAATCGTTTGACCGTGTCACATCTAATCAAGATGTCTCTACATAGACAGTCAGTTGGTGTTCTGAGAGGGTACTCGATGACAGCCCACCGAGTGATGAGACTCTTGTGTAGGGCCCTCTTTCTATGATGGAACCTTCGGGTGGTATACCAACAACACCACCACCCATTGTGCAGAAGATGCAACCACCTGTACTAGCAGACGGTGCACGCTGACAGAGCACGTTGCATGAGTTCTAGTAGCAAAGGCATCTGAGGTTACGAGGCAAGACAGACTCTCAAACCAAAGTGTAATGGCTGGATGTGATTTCTAGAGTTCTCAACCTAGTTTAGACACTAGTAGAGAAGAGGATGATATTAGCTACTGGTGTTTCCCAGTGAGTGACCATGAGGATGGTCGGCATAGTCATGGTACTTCGGTACGTGGACCAATGCCTGAGATAGTACCTTCGGGTAGTGTGCTAGCTATATCACTACCTGTTAGTCAGCAATTACAACAGGCATTACCGGTAGATGACACATGTAAGGTTAGTGCCTTACACGTGTTTCAACATCAGATACCCCTCAGGTTCCGAGGCAAGACCGACTCATAGGCAGCTGAGGACTGGCTTGAGGAGGTGGCTGAGAGTTTTCTAGATCTTATACAGCATCAGCAGGACGACATGTCAGAAACATAGTATTCATCGAGGCGTACCGATCATTCCGGGTACTCGATGAATACGATACGATCAGTGCTTTAGATCTCAGACTTCTGACCAAAGTGTGTTTAAAGGATATTTGAGCCATCACTTTCCCTCTACACATTCCTACTAATGTTAGGGTGCTGGAGATAACCATTGTGGTTGAATGTTCTATGGATGAGTGGATATAGCCAGTGAAGGTTAGCCGTGGGTAAACAAGAAACTGGCGCCAGTCTCAGAGACTTGGGCGTGTAAACAGTTTTAATAAGAAGAAGTGTTAAGGACAGATGAATCTGCAGAGCAGCAAACATGGAAGCAGAGCTAGGAGAGCAACATAAGGTGGTGAACATTTCGACATGTTACAACCACCCGCCATGGTAGTGCCTTCCATGCTTAGGGAGAAGGAGGGAAAGGGAAGAGAGTAGCTACATTCGGTCAAGGAGTGTGACCCAAGGGCTCTAATAATGATTCGATGTACGGTCTGTGTCTACTACTAGCTGCCATTACAATAGACATTGATACAAATCATTCCTTCCTTCCAAGAATCTTGTCCCGGACCTAGAGCTTACGGTTAATCTGTTGAATTGACCCTCACGTCTGGAGATACCATTGGAAGGATACTCGATTATCACGCTTACATCGACGGTGTGATCTGACCCTTGAGGTGAGAGTTTCGGTTGGAACCTCTTGGTGGAAGTGTCGAGGCCTTACGTCATTAGTTTGGGTATGGACTGGGCAACTACAGTTCATACACAGATTGACTGTATAAGTCAAAAAGTTTGTGGTTTACATACAATGTTGGGATGAGTTTCGTTGGTCAGTGAAAATGAAACCCCAGGCAGTACAGGATGGAGTCATACATAAGTGGGTGCAGTCGATCACTCATGAGTCGGCCAAAATTAGATTTGATCTAGAATTCTCTAGAGTTGTTGCACCACTTTTAGCTTTGATATAGAAGGGGAAAACCCTTAGTGTGGTCAGGGAAATGCCAGTAGAGCTTTTCAAGATCTGAGGTAGAGGTTGAATTGTGCGCCCATTTTAAGGCTACCAGAGAAGGTTCAAATCATCCAGTAGTGAATGAAGACTACACAGAGCATGTAGAAATCATATGTTGATAAGAGATGGAGACCACTAGATTTCGAGGATGGCGACCACGTTTTCTTATGGCTCTATTCTCGATGAGGTCTACAGAGATGTCGCCGAGGCGACAAGTTATCTCTGAGGTTCATTAGACCCTTCTAGGTCCTTAGCGGGTTAGGTGAGGTGGCGTACCACTTGACCTTTCCACCACAGTTGCATTAGGTGCATGACGTCTTCCACATATCTCAACTGAGGGGATACATGCATGAACCTTCAAACATCATCGACCATAGGGAGATGGACTTCGACAACTGGGTGACATTCACGGAGGATCTAGTGAAGATCGAGGAATGACAGGAGTGGGTCCTATGAGGATGGTCGATTCCTCTGGTGCACATTATCTAGCAGTAGTGGAACCTACAGAAGAGCACAAGGGAGCAGAAGGATTCTATGCATGGTCAGTACCTCTTTTTTTTTCCATAGTGTATTTTGAAGCTTTACGAGGACGTAAATCCCTAAGGTGTGATTAATATAAAGACCCGTAAATTTCAGGAAATTTTTTTTTCTTAAATACCATGGAATCTTACGAGTATGTGGCTTCTGACGGCACTTTATTTCGAGGCCCAGTGTGCCCGAAATCAATTTCATAAGTTTATCTTGGGTACGTTCAGTGAACGAACGAGCAAGTTTTTCTATCTTTTGAACCGTTGCTCGGAATTGAAATATGATGGCACCGATGAACTCGTAGTCCCGATAATTTCTTAAGGGTACCTTTAGCGCAGTTTTGTTTTAAGCGGGTTGAGAATTAATTTTTGGAGAATTAGTTTAAAAATAAATAAAATTGATGTGGACAATTTTATTTATATCTACGGTGGTTAAATCTTACGAAGGGGAGTTAAGGGTGGAACCCACAACCACCTAACTACCATTGTGTGGATATTTTGGAGGTGGGTCCCACATGAGCCCCAACCTTCCACCTTCCATAAGAATTTATAAACCCCTCATTAAACTCCCATATTAATGAAAATTCTTCACCTCCCTCCACCCCTCTTATTTATGAGGAATCTTCATCTTCCTCTCCCCTCTTAAATGTTTTCCAACACAAGTTAATAAATGAATTCTAACTCTATCTTAATTAAATTAATTTAATTGAATTTTGAAATAATTTTCAGAATTAAAGAATAGCTTTTCTAATATTTTATTTTAGACATTTGTTGGGTTGAGTTTTTGGTGAGAGCTCTGGAGAAATAGAGAAGGGTGTTCTTCACTCAAAGAAAGAACACCACCCTCTTCAATGTAGAACGCCTCTGACGAAGGACTTTCTCCCCTGATGAGGAACACTTTATGATTGGAATAACGCGCTGTCTCCAAGGTCGTTTCATCCTCGGACATAGCTCGACGTCCACAGAATCATCAACTGATATCCACGACTCCGTTCTCCAATGCCATCTACTGCAAAGCCTGATGATCGACATCAATTTGTTGAGGTAGGGAAATTTTGTTTATTTCTCATTGGATTGGTTTTATCTCATGAGAATGAGGGTTTATTTATATGATGTTACTATAATTTATTCATGAATAAATTTTACCCTTATCATTGTTGAATTCATGTGTTTGATTATTTCCAATTGACAACACCTAACACGGAGGGCGCCGGCAGAACAAAAACGGCCCAACGACCCTCTGTTGGTTGTTTGTTTGGGCGCGGGATGACAAGCGATGATGAAATGGGACCACAATGGCATTTGGAAGCCGTCGTAGTGATGAGCGGATCCCGGGAGATCCGCAGGAGCAAGCAGTGTCCGAATCCGACCATCGGAGCACGTCCGGTTGTCCGTGGAAGTGGCTACCGGTGCGGCACATCGGAACGACGACATCGGCAACCGAAGGTGGCGGACTGAGCCGTTCGGCCGCCTGGAGGCGGAAGTTCCCCAACACGCTACTGGAGAAGACCATACGTGGAAACAATCGTAGTAGTGTGACGTAGTAGATCCCATCACCGCGCGGGATCCCGTGATGATGGAGGGGCGGAACTTTGTGTCGCTGGTCTCAATTTGCCACCCGCATGTTCCCCGCATTTCACTCAGCCGATCTGGTCAAGCCAGATCCACCGACCGGGCCTGGGCGGACCACGTAGGTCGGGCCGCACCCCGCCGGCCGGGTTGGGCCGCGCGCTATCAGGCCGGACCTAGGCCTGGGTCGGGTCGACTGGGTTCTGTCCGACCTAGGGGTGTTATGTCGGGTTGGACTGGGCCCAGACCTCTATTTTCGGACCATCTTTAGTTAAACACCAATAACGATAGTTGTGGACCTATGATCGATGCACCATCAGTTTAGTAGGATATCCTGTATCGAGACGGTCATTTTGGTATTTTACACTCATGGTTTCGGCGAAGTATGGGTACGGTCGGGTTGGTTCAAACCTGAAACCAACTGGGCCCTCAGAGCGAAAGAATTATAACTTGAGCTCTGGACATCTTATTGACGTGCCATAGGCTTTGTTTGATTTTTCATGATGAGACGGTTCTTTTTTCATACTTCACCTGAGGTTCGGACACAGTTAGAGTAAGGCCAGGTTGGATTTTACCAAAAATCTGACCGGGCCCCTGGAACGGAAATACTAATAACTCTCAGACCGAATGTTCGTTTAATGAACCATAACAGCGTTGGTAATCTCTATGAGAAATGGTTCCTTTTTTATACCCCATGGGAATTCGGGGTACAATTGAGATATGGCCAGGTTGGTTCGTACACGAAACCAACCAGACCCCCTCGACTAAAAGGCTAATAACTCACAGACGGGGTGTCTGATTGACGTGCCGTCTATTGCGTTGATACCCCTTTGATGAGGTGGTCCTTTGAGATAATTCCAAGTCAGATTACATGACACATGTAAGTATCGACCATTATCTCGTGGAGCGGATCCTCCCGGAGATGAGCGTACGGAGTACGAAGACCTTGTAGCTGGATGAGACCTCATGACTGCTTGTTCGATTCGAGTCGGAGTGACTTGAATAGCCCAGTGGGGAGCACTACTCTGTTTGGGTGGCAGAACCACGGTGAGGAGCACTACTGTGTTTGGGTGTTAGACTTTCGGTACTCGACAGAAGGAGTACCTCTATAGGCTATTAGTGGGATCACTACTGTGTTGGGGTGGCAGACCCATGGCGGGGAGCACTACTGTGTTTGGGTGGCAGACCTACGGTACCCGACAGGAGGAGTACCTCAGTAGTCTAAGGTTAGTGAGTAGCACCTCAGAGTTGTGACAGGATCACTGTACTCATCATAGGAGGATCTCTTCAGCATTTTTGTTTTCGATATCATTAATGAAAATATTGGTTTGAGCTGAGTCCATGACCTTTTTGTTTACCTCATGATAGAGATGTGATACTTGATAAATTATGTATAAGTATGGGCTTATTCCTAAGTAAGGGTTATTTTTTGAGATCCTTATTTTTGGTTATCCTTGTTGTATTTAGTGATACCTTGAGGGAATCATGGTCATTAATGAGTATCGTTATACTCACCCCTGCACAGGCTATGCCTGCACCTCATTGTGTTGGATGCAGACGATGAACTACACTGACAGAGACCGAGTGTACAAGGACTGGACGGTACCCGGAGGTGGACTTTTTGACGAGACAATACTCTGAGGAGGTTGTCGTGCGAGACCGTTAAAGATTCTATTTTTACCTAGACATCAGTTAGGATCCGAGGTGGACGACCCAGGAGCTACTTCTATCTTCCAGATGTTTGTCTTTTCTGTTGTACATTCGTTCAGTTGTAGCTATACTTCTCAGATGGGTTTGTATTCTAGCCCATATACTTTTGATCACTTTGTTTTTTAATTAGTGTATTACTTCCGCTTGTACTCTGGATGGATGTATTTATGTTTTATAAAGGCAATGCCTTCCCGGTTATCAGGATTTATGCCTTTGGTGCTAGTTGTCATCCCCTGGTCTATGGAAGGTGGGCTTGGGGTAGTCACATCACAGGTGTCGAGGATGGGTCATGACAGGTGTGGGTAACCATGTAAATTTTTAACTAAATTTATAATAATGTTGTTTTCATTCATTCTTCTGCAAAATTTCATCACTAACATATCATCCAAGGTAAAATATTTTATGTTTTATAAATATTACTAATCTTATAATTTCATTTTATGTGATTTTTTAGTAATCATTAATGGTGATTTTAGTTATTATCTTGTTTCGATGAGATTTAGAAAACAATGGGTGTTTTATAAAATTATTAGACAAATTTATATATTACCATTAATGAATAAAAAAACTAACTATTTAATTTTTTATATCAGATATTACCATTTATTAATTTCCCATAGTCAACCATGATATAAATTTATATCATATTTAAGTAGGTGGTTAAACCAACCCAAAAAATAAAATATCTTATTCAATGGATGATTATGATGTTATTTGTATGTAGTATCATTATAGAATAAGTATAGTGATACTATTAAATGATAATTTTTATTTTCTATAATTATTTTCATGAATTATGATAATTATTTATACTATAAGTAGTTTTATTTTTAGTATAAATATATCATATTTTCTCTTATAATGCTCTTTTGAATGGTTGAATTTTTCACGTTTGTAAGTTGGTCATATTTTTAAAAGGTGATCTAATTTTTCTTCACCGAAACATATTATTTCATAAGAATAATTTTTTTCATTATCCTAGTCTCATTTTCATCAATATAATGTAGTTATTAAATGAAAAATAGAAATCTATTATTCCACGTAGGTGGTGTTCTATATATATTAATTGACAATGATTCAAGCTTCCATAGAATGGGGGGAAATGGAGAACATGATTTACCAATTAAATGTTAATAATATTTTACATATATAATTAATATAAATAAATATTACATTATGGAGTATTATTGTAATTTGTTGATGTAAAATTAACAGTGCTGAGTCATTTTGGAGGTAGATTGCAAAATGTGTAAACGGTGTTTTTCTTTTTCTTAATAGAAAATGAGATGGTGGTTAATTATTTTACCATCACTATAAAAATTTAATACTATAATAATCATTCTAACAATATAATTTTATGATTTTTTATTATTATATGTGGTAGAATATGTTCTAAAAAAGGAAAATAAGTGTCCACTGAGAAATTTATACTTCACTTCTTGGATATTCTCCATTGGAAATCGGTTAATCCTTTAAGGAATAGACTTTTAAAAAATAACATTATTATCTATAAAGACGTTATAAGTTATAACAAGTCATTTTTGAAGATTTTTTTCTAAACATAAGGGGTCTTTGTTTAGGGATGTGTGAAGAGAGGAGATCCCCATTCATATGTGAAAACCGGTGGCATTATTTAAAAAAACAAAAAACATTCAATAATGGGATGTAACTCTCATGTAATGTGGATCAAAATTTAATAAAAAATGTATTAGAAAATATATAAGGTCGATAAAAACCTCAAAAAAATAATAATTAAATTTTTATCATGTTAAGTCCTTTACCGACCAGGATACTCATTTTAATCATTTTTGTTTTCACAACTATAACAGTTCTTGCCTATGGAAAATAACAATTATATGCACAAATAAAATATCCATTGTTATTTCATTTTGACCTAATAACTAAAAATATTAAATTAATTTTACTTTCTTGAATTTATAAAACTAATTTAAATTAATTCCAATATAAAAAATTTATATTGTATAAAAAATATTTATTGAAAAATATATGTTATGTTCAAAAATATAAAACATGGGTTTGTAAATAAAAAAAATTAATTTATGAATTAAATATAACATATATTGTTTCCATAGAAATGTTTTTAAGAATATAAATTTGAAATTTATAAACAAATAATTTCATAAAAGTCAAGTTATTTGGAAATACTATATTTTTCATTATTCCCCTAAAAATATATCATTAATGAAATATTAAAAAATTATCTTAAAATAATAATAAAATTTGAAACCCAAAGATGATGTCCATTTTACAAATTTT
Source organism: Viscum album (assembly GCA_963277665.1). Classification (NCBI taxonomy): domain Eukaryota; kingdom Viridiplantae; phylum Streptophyta; class Magnoliopsida; order Santalales; family Viscaceae; genus Viscum; species Viscum album. The sequence continues at coordinate 623,498,948 of OY728156.1, read as the reverse complement.
AATTTTTATAAATTTCTATTTTATCTTATAAAAAAATTATAAAATATAATGATAAACTATTTTTATAGGAAAATTACCTTTTAAAAGAAATCATATTATTAATTTATATGAAACACTAATAAAAATAAATTAATAAATCTATATTATATTTTGTTACAATAGTCATCTGAAAATAATATACATACTTTTTAATAAAAATTATAATGAAAAAATATATGTTCTTGAAGACAATAATGAATCATGTTTATTTTATTAAAATAACCTATACAAATATATATATATATTTATATTATAATTCAGTTACTCTTAATAATTTATACCAATTAAATGACTTGATTTTACCACTCTAAACATATCACTAAAATGTTTTGATTTGGTGTTGTTTGTGGAGAAAGCTATCAAACACATTATTTATTTATGGAAAATAAATAGTGAAATATCAAGTTGTCATAGAGATAATCTACTATACTAGAGTTCATTTGTTATATAAATAATTGGTACTATTGTAATGTTTACATTTATATGGGGACTGTAGGTTGATGTACATTAATAAAATCATTATTAAAGAATATTTGACCAACATTTTTATCCATAATTGTAGAAAATACTACTACATATTATTCTATTTTATGATTTGACCATTATTAAAACTAAAAAAATTCTAGCAATGGTTGGGCCATTTTCAATATAAAAAACAATGATAAATAGAACCATTATCAGTTTGAATATAAGCACTAATACATGGTGTACCTTTTTCAACACTTCTTTAAGAACTCTGAATTGTAACATTTATCAATGCTTGAATTTGTATAGATAAATGGTATAAAGAATCATTTAATTAATTTTTAAATATTTTAATAATTTTGAATATTATTTATAAAATATTAAATGTATACATGAAAATATAATATATATATATATATATAATTTATAAAACTATATTATAATAAGATTATATATTACCAATCTTATTTTCAAAATATATTATATAAAAATTCATCGGTTTTTTATTATTAAAAAATTTTCCAATAATTTATGTATATTCATTAATATAAAAATATATATAATAATATTTTATTAATATATTTATAGAAATATATAAATTAATATGTGTTAATTTATATATTGTTACTAGAATATATATATTTACATTCTAATAAATAATTTAAAATATTTATGTATATTTGTATTCATGTTTGTACATTTTTATTTATGTTGTTGTATATAAATGTTTGTATGTGCATGCTTGTATATATTTTTTGTGTATGTATGTGTTTTAATGTCTTATACGTGTATATATGTGTTTTATGTGTGTGTGTGTGTGTGTCATTATTCGTATGTACATAGAAGTATATTTTTTTATGTTTATGATTGTGTATATATGTGTATCGATGTGATTGTGTGTGTGTGTTTGTGTGTGTGTGTGTGAACTTGTATGTATATATGTGTATTGTCAGACCCAGAAACAACTTGAGCGGGGATGGTAGAATCCAAGGGTAAAATTTGATTTTAATCTGATGGATCTAGTTCCCAGGTGGGTAGGAACCTATAAAAGCTATCTATTTATAATATTCGTAAAAACAATCACATGATAATAGATGAAAAAATAATTTTACATGGATCACCACTATGGTCTAGTCCAAGGAGCATAGAACAACTAGTTTCCAGTCGTACCAAATTCCAATAATCTTCACTAGCAGTGGAGTATAGAAGTTCAGAAATAGTCACATTATTCAAGAAACAATTCCATTATAATGATTTTATGGATCAAAAACTACATCCCTCAAAACACTTCTGTTGACTCCCTCATGCTCAATTATTTGGGTATGATCTTTGCCTATTTATCATGTAGACTGTATTTAAAAAGATTCAAATTGAAGTATTTGTCTCAGTCTAGCATGAGAAACTACTTGCATTGAAGTTTGGAATTGATGCACTTGAAATACCTATTCAATTAAAACCAAATGGTCAAAAAATAGCGTTCACATTAGTCCTTCGTGAAGCTCCGTTTCCTTCCTGAAAAAAACATCCTTCACGAAACCCCCTACCTTTGCATAACAAACTCTGTTACAAAGATTACAAAGTCTACGTAGTAAATCCTATCATTAAGAAGCACCCTTTTCTCAAAAGTGTTGCCATCATTCAAGACATTACAATTCTTTTCACAATGCTCATGCTCGCATGGATTATCAATTTTTTATAGCTTTATTAGCATCCGGAAATCAAAGCGATTCCAGATTTTCCTTGGAAAAATTCCATCCTAGTTAATAGAGATAGCCTATTATTTATAGGATTTGTCATTTGTGATGCACCACTCCCTCTTTATAGATTTCAAATATCTTTCAAAAACAACTTCGCAATGCTCCCCACTTTGTGATGCACGAGTGAAATTTGATGTTGTTGTGAATATTTATATCATACCCTTCATGCCACAACGATTCTCCAATTCTTGTATTCACATATATTACTTTCACTAATCGTTTTTCTCTAATGCTTCATTGTTCCTGATGCTCACTTTAAACATGGATCACACAATCATAATTCTTCAATCCTTTGTGATAGAAATTTCCCAAATCCAAGATTCCTGATAATCATGCCTTTTTAATATTTTCATAATGCCTTCATGAAAATCCACTTTTCATGATTCTTTCCATTCTCCAAATTTAGAACCCCAAAAATTTTAGAAAACACTCACAAATGATGCCACTATAAAAAATGTAGACAACTTGTGATATAGGATATATTTCCTTACAGGATCTCTAATATTACATGTGACGATTGAAAAAAAACACAAACCATAATCCATTTCTGGAAAAGGACAACCTTAGACCCAAAAATCTCCCCCTTTGGTGTTTTTTGAAATCTAAATACAAATTCAATGAAGAACAATTCATTATCAAAACATGGAATTCAAGAAACAAGTCACCACGCACTTTTAGTATATGTGAGAAATGCTCGTTGTAGAAAACAAGAGGGGAGCAGTAATTGGGATCTCTTGTTTTGGAATGATTATTAAATTCCAATATTAACTCTGAATACTTCTTCAAAACACCAAATTGTTTTCTCCATTATATATTTATTTATTTTTTAAGTCATCATTATCCCTTAGTGTAACCTTTTTTAATTTTTCAATTCTGATCTTCCTACAACCAACTAGAAAACTATTTCTTTCTCAATGAATTTATCCATTCATCCACATTGGAAATAAAGTCAAATATCCAAAATTTGACTTGTAGAGCTCAAATCACGCCCCCCTGAATTTTTTATCCCACATAAACCTTCAGCACTTCTACAAAAAGAATAAAACTATTAATAGAACAAGGGATATGAGAATTTCATGACCTCCTCATGAATTGGAAGCTGTCTGAACACTGAGATTCAACCAATACTTCCTGAAAACAATATTCACAAATGGATTGGTCGGAATATCATCCACATTCTCATCACATCCATCATGTTCTATTTTAAACACGCATTGTTGATCCTTTTCCATGATGAAGTGATCTATGATTTCAATATGTTTTGTATGATAATACTATATGAGATTATCTGTGAGATCGATCGAACTCTTATTTCCACAAAGAATCACCATTGGGGGTTTCAACTCATCACCAACATATATTAGTTGTTGTTTCATCCATAGTAGCTGAGTGAATTCCATTGTAGTTAAGATATATTCAGCTTTAGTTGTATTTATATAAGTACACTCTTGTTTCTTACCTAACTGACCCAAAAATTTATTACTAATAAATAAACCTCCATAGCTTGTGGAATTTCATTCCACCACTTCTCCAGCCCAACCAGTTTCATAAAATGGGGATAGTTCACTATATCTTATGGAAGAAAGGTATACTGTATATTTGAGAGTACCTCGAATGTACCTCGTGATTTTTTTCACTATCGACAAATGTTCTTCCTTCATATTACTCTGAAAGTAGGACACTGAGAATATTGAAAAGACAATAACATTATGTGTCACTGTCAGGTATAACAAGATTCCAATGATTCTCCTGTACATTGTGGGATCTAAAAATTACCCATCCTCATTGTTTCTGAGTTTTGTTCAAACCACAATTAAAGTAGATATTGGATTAGAGTTATTCTTATTGAATGTATTCACCAACTCCCTTGTATAATTTTCCTATGAAATAAAAGTGGAGTATTTCCACTAAATCACTTGTACCCAAGTAATATTCATGAGTTCCTCAATCATAGACATTTTAAATTTGGATTTCATGTGATTATAGAATTCAACCATCGATCGTTGTCAGCTTCCAAAAAATATAATATTATCTATGAACATCAAAACCATGAGCTGATCTTTTTTGGAGTTATTCACATATATATTTTGATCCACTCTCCCTATCTTTAAACTCTAACATACATAGATTAGAATCTATTCAGGAATACCACACTTTCGGTGCCTATTTTAAACCATAGGGAGCCGTATTTAATCGACAAACCTTCAACTCGTCATTACCAAGTAGGAATCCCATTGGTTGTTCTATGTAGACTTATTATTAAAGAAAACCATTTAAGAAAGTTTTTTTAATACCATTTGATACATTTTGTATTCTATCTAAATATTCATGGAATGAAAAGGCTAATTGACTCTATTATAGAAACTGGGGGACATTTTTGTTCAATATCAACTCCTTAAATCTATATGCATCCTTCACACACCAACAATTCATTTTTTCAAAACATATTATCATGATCATCAAATTTATTCTCGAAATTTCACTTCATACCAATCACATTGTGTTTTCCAAGTACCTTTACTAGATCCAGTGTTTGGTTCTTAATGATTGGATCTAACTCTTCATTCATGGGTCTATTCCATGATTGATCATTTACAGCATCCTCAAACGAGGATACATTCACAAATCATAGAATGGTAGATTGTGAATTATTCGTCATTCTCTTTATTTGTGTATTTGATTTCAATTCCCAAATAATTTTGGATTATTCAATTTATCCTCTTTGATTTCTCATCTGAGGTTCATAATAACTATCTTTATCCCTGGTTTCATGTTCTGATTCTTCTTTTGAATTGACATATTATTGTGACCTCTAAATTTTCTTCACTCCTTCTTCTATATCTATATTTGAATATATTCAATGTCTCATGTATTATATATCTTCAATCACATAATTATATTACCCCCTCATGGTATTTATGGTCTTATCTTCAATAATCATAACATCACTGCTTTCCACAATTTATCTAAGTCACTTTTTGAAACACTTGTAAGATTTTATATTCACTAAATATCTAATGAATAATTTTTCATCTTTCGCCTCTCCATACATTCATTTATATCAATATTTGTTTTTCATAAAAAATTACTTTCGAAAACATGGAAATAAATCAAAGAGGGATTTCTTCCTTGACACAGCTCAAATAGTGTCTGGGTTTTTCTAATATAAATCCCTAATTGGTTTTGAATATATATTATGCCTTGAATGATCTCTTTCTAGTAATGTTGGGGGATATGAATCTCAATCACCATATTTGTGGCTATATAGTTCACTTGTCAATTTCTACGCTCAATGAAACCATTTTTTATGGGGCTCTAACAACATCCACCTCATGTTATAGTCCATGCTTGTCCATGTAATTTTCAAACCCAATGGATGTGTGTTCCCCTCCAATGTCAAATCACATAGTGTTGGTTTACTTTCTAGTGTCATTATTAGAGATTAGGAGGTAAGTTATCATGCAATCAAGAACTTGTTTTTTCCTTTGTATAATAATAAAATAAGACATTCTACTATAGTCATAAATGAATAGGACAAAGTACCTTTTTCCATGCATTCCAGCAACATTCATCGGACCACATATGTATTTATGGATGCGATCAAGATGGTTTCATGCCATTTTCTTCTTTGGATGATATGAACTGAAGACCATCTTACCTCGTATGCAAGAATCACAATCCTTTTACCATTAAAACAACATATTGGGGATATCCATGACTATCTTAATCTTAGATAAATTAACCATGCCTTTTTGATTGATGTGTCCCAACCTTCGATGTCAGAAGTTTTTTATTCCTCAAATGTCATATAGAATGTTCTATTTACTGTTGACCTGATTTATGTTTCCATCTATTTTGTAGGATTTATTGAGATAATTCTCTATCCTTCCATTCATAGTGAAGCCTTTTTGTTTGAAATTCACTATAAGTCCTATGTTATATAGTTAAATCACACTAAAGATATTGTGATGAAAACCTTCCACATAAAGAACATCAGTTTTATTCTACTCGCCATTTTCTAGTTCAGTACATGCACCTCATTTGATCTTTATTGCACCGACATAACTAAACCATACCATTCCATAACCTGATTCCATATCATTTTTTAATAATTCAACATCTTCCATCATGTGGGATGAACATATGTGGTCAAGGGTCTAGGTGTGGTAGTTCGTTGTATCTTTGAGATCTACTTCTTTATGGTTATACTTATCAATTTGTATCTTTTCATTCTATGAATTATGAAATTGAGTTTTGGAAAAACATTACATTTTAGATATATCTTCCATGTGCGTAGGATCTTCATACTCATTATCTTCATCCAGAGGATAAAACCTATTTTTAAGATAATTAATGTATGGTACACGAGTATTGACTTGTCTCTAAGTTCAGTGTGAATTATTCATGTCTTTCCTCTTCCTACAATAAAAGGCTTTATATACAAAGATATAATAAATAAAACAATATCCATATATTTTATTTCTTCTATATGAAGTAGGGTATAAATTTGTAGTCCTTTGTTGAATTCCTAGATCTTCTCAATATAAATAGCTCCTTTCTCTTTCATGGTATAACATGGTATGTCCCAGATATCCACAGAATTGACATTTTATAAGTGGAAAATTATTCTAATTTCTATTCCTCCTCATATATGTTTCCTTAGAAATATTTTCATTTAGCCTATCATTTCTATATTCAAAAGTATAGTTTTTCATTATCATTTCCATATGAATTAACGAATTCTTTTTCAGAGCATCAGGTTACTTTTCAAAATGAACAACCTTCATCTATCCATTATTGTGGACCATTTTATTTGCAGTATATGATGTTTCGACATCATAAATCATTCTACTATTTCCCATACATCCATGTATTTGATTGTTCAAAATATTTTCAACTCCATCAGATCCTTGCTTAGCTCTCACCAGGAACTCTACATATGATAATTTTTCAAACATTATTTTATTCATTGCTTATTTTTAATTTGATTCACTTTTGAGTTTACTCTTAAGAGAAAAAACTTCTTCTTTGAGTCCCACTGTAGTTTTGTAATTATCCTCCAGTGTGATGGTAAGGTCATTTATGTACTTTCCTATTATTTAATCCTAATCATTAGTTCTACTATATTTTATTTGATTTCAGGGGATGCTGATTTTTAATTCATTTATTATTCCAATCATTCAATTTCAGCCTCAATCTAAGTAACATATTTTGATGATTCGTCCACAACTTCACTCCAATTTATGAAACTACTTGTTTGTTTCTCAAGATTACCATGATTATCCTTATGTTGTAACTTTATATCAGCATCAACACTCTAATGATGATCTCTATATTTATATATTGATTGTTATAAAATTTCAATGGTATACATCATAGATTATGGGTTTCTAAATTTAATATTTGGGTTTTCATCCTTAAATAACACATCATCATTATCATATTCTTCAGGAAAAATAATCTTTTCCTTTAGTTTTTTCAAGATTTGATGCTTCTGATTTGAGGAATCCTTTTCTAAATATTTTATGAGTTTCCAGAATAATATTCATCATCATCAAACTTCATTGATCACTGGGAAGTAATGTTCCCAACTCTACCGCAATGAAAACATTACAAGGGTATCATTCTGTCAAATCTCACTCTCCATCTCATGAATTTCATGGAATAGAGAGAATGAAATTAATATTCCTCATTGTATTCGTTAACACTATCTCCTAAAATCTCATTTTTTTCATGGCTTTAAATTTTATTTCATTACCGACATGTGTTGTCGCATCATATTACTTGACTCTCATTTCATTTTCTACTAGTATACTTATTAAATTATCAAGAGACTATTTAGACAATTCCCTTTTATCATGGGCTGATACTTTTGGATTTTAGAGATAATGAAGACTTTTCAAAACATTCATAACAATTTTGATTTCTTTGATCTCATCTACATACCCTTCAATTTCTCATACAACTTCTGTATTTCAATTGGGGGAGGAATCTTCATTTTAATTAGGATGCATCATCATATCATCAAACTAGTTGTGTAAATCATGGTGTTTCTCCTCCTTCACTTTACTATCTCCTTCATAATTATTATCTAATTTTCCCACAAATACTTTACAGATTTGAATGTCATCACATTAAGATAAAGAACATCAAAAAGAGGATTCGTGAGGGAACTCTACACATTAGTACCTCCATTAATCATTTTTTAGTCTCAATTAGTCATTGAAATCCCTAAAAAACCACAAACATGTATCCCTTCTAATGTATAAAATAATGGCTTGAATTCCAAGAGATATTAGATATGATATCATCCTAGTCTTCCATATCTGAATGTTTTTTCCATTAATGAGGGGTACTCCCATTAAATTAATTGAATTTTCCATGATAAAAAGAAGTAAAAATTTAATATCAGCAACATTTACCCTCTAATACAACTTTTAGGGCCCGAGAACACACTATGAGGGGTGGGGTGAATTTGGATGTCGACATTTTATTTTATCCGGATGGTTCATGTTCCCATGTTGGTAGGAACCTATTAAACATATCTGATATAAATGTGGACAAAACAAAAATTCACCTATAAAGAGATGATACAAAAATTATATGTGGTTCACCACTAAGGGCTGGTCTATGGATCACATGCCAAAAATTTTACATTCATGCAAATTTCCACTCATCTGCACTAGTTTTGGAGTACAAGAGTTCAAACATAGTCACTCTAATACAGGAAATCTACATTTACGGTGATTTTATGGATCACACATTGCGTCCCTCCGAACACATCCATTGACTCCCCCTATCTCACTAATGTTGGTTATGTCTTAATTAGTGTATCGAGTGGGAGTTTTCTTCAATAGATCGGCATTGAAGCCTTTATCTCATCCCATCATGAGACACTGGTTTCATACATGTTGTCATGAACCAGCTCGGGTACCCTTGTAACCCGATAATTGAGCCAGTACTGACATAGCCTGAAGGGCGTTCCCGATCCCCATGGGTCGGCGACTTGCACCTGGCATCACACAACAAGCAAGTGGGAACGATTTCTGCAACAAAAATGCAGAAGAAATAGATAACGAAACAGTATGCATTACAAAAAAAACTCCACTGGGAGTGATGTACCAGAAAACAATTTGTCATAAAAAGCCCAAATTACTACGACCCAAGTACTGGAATGGGAAAACAGCCCCATGGTTCCTAAGGACACAACTCACCAAGAGAAGATAAACAACTGGATCCACCTCCAATAGATTCCTTCCCTTTGCTCGATCCTGGAAGAAGGAAGTCTATAAAAACCCAAAGGAAGAAGTAGGGTGTGAGCCTAAGCCCAGTAGGATACCACAAAAGATTCTGTAACAGATGCCAAAAATATATTATCCAAAGAAAATCTTTCAATTTTCAAATAAACAGGTTTGGAAACACAAAATCATATTTCAAAAAACATGCTATACATTTTAAAATGATGGAAAAAATAATTTAATATAAGGCTTTACAATGATGGAATATTTCTAAAACAATGGCTTAAATAAAACATTTATATAAAATAGCTTATATAAATTCCATAGGAACGTAAGCAGTTAAAAAGCATTGGCATACATTTATATCTCAAATATAAACAACAAGCGAGTAACAAGGTCATCTGCCAAAAGGTACGATAGTATTAATCAGTTATAGGATTCCACACTCTCTATGTGAACTCAAAAAAAATTTATACACATGTCCCTATGACAATGGTCAAAGGAGACTCGTCACCAACCCATCGAGGATGTGACCCGCTGCAAGTATGTTTTAGAGCATTTTCGTAGCATAGAGTGTATCTATATAACTCACTAACTACCTAAGGCTTGCATGCGCTTTTAAATGATGGGAGAACTATTATAATAATGCTTAATATACGATCAATCCCATTCTTCCATTTCAAAAGTTCCAATTTCATTCCATTTAAAACCAAAATAGGATTTATTCAAAACATTCCTATTTCACAAGTTAAAACCAATGCATTTCAATCAAATCATTTTAATCCATTTTCATAAGTTTGAAATCCATTCAATACCAATTCCATCATTTCAAAAATTTATTTTCACAATTAAATTCAAAATTTTAATTGAATACATTTCCATCAAATCCACAATTTAAATCCAACAATTTAAATTGCCCAATTTTCCATAACCGCACCCAATTCAATGGAAATGGGGTTTTCCCCAAATATCTATGACAAAACCATTTCAAATATTTGAATTCAATGGAATCGAGTTTTTATCAATTTAATTGAAAGAAGATTTGAGAAATTGGATTTAAATCAACAATTGAAATAAATCAATCAAATATAATGATAAAAAATTTGGAATGTCTGGACAGAACCACCTACCTCGAAAATTTTGACCAAAACCACAACGGTCGAGAACGGTCAATAACCGGGTTTATTCTTCAAGAACCAACCTTAGATCTATTCTCCTAGAAATATTAAGACCAAACCTCATCAAACATGGTACCACACACTTAGATATTCCCATAACAGGCATAGATCTAAGAAACAGAGAGATGTGGAGAAGTAGATCTAAGTAGATCTTAGAAACAAATCAGGAATGAAGAAGAACGATCACATACCTTTAGAATCCCGCTTTGATTCACCAAGAGGAGACTTTGGATCGCCTCTGGAAAAAAGGTGGAACTTTCTCTGAACCCAGGAGAAGAAAAATCCCTAGTTAGGTCCCCTTATGAAGAAAAACGAAGCATTTAGAGGCAAAACGGCCGAGATCCACAATTTAAGGATCTAATTTTAAGTGACCGCACGGTTTGTCAAACCGTACGCTAACCGTGCGTGAGCTACTGCCTCGGCCACCTTCCTCACATGGCTTGGTCGCATGGTTAGATAAATTGTGCACCGCCCATGCAGAAGCTTCTGTCCAGGTTTCAAGGCTGGCATGGTTTGGACGCACAGTTTGTCAAAATGTGTGCATTCCATGCACAACACTCTATTCTCTAGTTTTTCTTTAAAAGTTCACCCTAACAAAAACTCAAGTCTTTACTCAAAATAAGGGGTACTTAGAAACATAAAAAAGTACCTGAAAATGTAATGGGATGTTACAACCTCCCCACCATATGAACTTTCTGTCCCCAGAAAGCCTATAAAGAAACCTCCATGCCAAAAAGATGAGGCCACTGATCTCCCATTAGTGCCTCCCTTTCCCACGTCTCATGAGAATCTGAACCCTACTGCCAAAGTACACAGAACAGAGGTATCGTTCTCCCACGAAGTACCATGGTCTCGGAATCAACAACCCTGACTGGTTGTTCACTAATAGATAAATCTAGTTCAATCTCATGACCACTCCACCTCACAACATGAGATGGATCAGAGAGGTAATTTCATAGCTGCGATACATGGAACACGTTATGTATCGATGTCAGCTATGGTGGTAGAGCTAAACGGTTAGCTAATTTCCCTCCAAGACCAATAACCTCAAAAGGTCCCACAAAACGAGGAGCAAGCTTCCCTTGTATCCCAAGCCTTCGATGACCCAATCGGGGTGAAACTTTCAAGAACACCTGATCACCAACAAATAACTCTAAAGTTTTATGGAGACGATCAATATAAGACTTGTACCGACTCCGTAATTTCAACATTCTATGATGACTCAACTGGATATTAGATATTGTCTCTTGGACCGAACTCGGTCCTACTAAAGAACATTCACCAATTTTCATCCCACATAAAGGCGATTTACAAGGATGACTATACAAAGCCTCAAAAGAATCCATCTTGATCGTAGATTGATAACTGTTGTTATAAGAAAACTCGACTAGCCCCAAATGATCATCCCAAGACCCACCAAAGTAGAGAACACAAGCGTAGAGCATATCTTCAAGGATTTGAATAGCTCTCTATGTCTGACCATCTGACTGTGGATGGTAGTCCATGCTCAAATGGACCTGAGATCCCAGTGCCTCCTAAAGGCCTCTCCAAAAGCGAGAAATAAATTGAGGATCCCTATCAGATACTACTTCAAATGGAACTCTGTGAAAATGAACAATTTTATTCACATAGATAATTCCCAACTCCTCAACTTTGGTTGTATCTCGAATATGTATAAAGTGAGACGACATGGTCAGTCTGCCGATCACAACCCAAATTGCGTTCTTCTTCCTCTAGGTTTGAGGTATCCCAACCAAAAATTCCATTGAGATTTTATCCCAGTTCCATGTATGGACTGGAAGTGGTTGAAGCAAACTCGAAGGTTTCTGGTGCTCAGCTTTCACCTGCTGGCATGTATAGAAATGAGATACAAACTCAACAATGTCTTGTCTCATACTTGGACACCAAAACTAATGCCGCATATCATATAACATCTTCGTGGTTCCCAGGTGAACAACCCACTAGGATATATGGAAATCCCACATCACATCCTTACTTGATGATAACGGTACAACGTAACGATTTCGATAACACAAAACACCTTCTTTTGGAGAACGACCACAACATGTCGGTCTTCCCACCATTAAGAGAGTCCCTATTGCCACAGAATTCATCATCCAGCTATTGTTCCTGAAGAATTAACTCAAGGAGATCAGAAGTCAACTGAACACTATCTAAATAAACTCCATTCCCCTTCCACTGAATTCCAATATGAAACTGAGAAAAAAGATCCATCAAACTCCACTCTTCTAAAGATTCATTCACAGCTTGAGTTGGATGTTTCCAGCTTAACGCATCTGCAACGACATTCCCTCTCCCCAGGGTATAGGAAATTTCAAATTCGGAGGACTACAGGTACTCCACCCAAGGCCTTTTGGCGGAGATTTAAATCTTTTTGAGAGAAGATATAACTCAATCTCTTTCGGACTGAATACACAGTAAAATTTTCTCCATAAAGTTCATGTCTACAACACTTAAGTGTGTGCATTACAGCTGCATGTTCAAGGTCATGGGTAGGATAGTTCTTCTCTTGAGGCTAAATATGATGAGATCCATATGAAACAACATAATTACCCTTCATGAGTACACATCCCAAACCTGAACCTGATGCATCACAGAAGACCACATAAGCTATCCTAGCCTCGGGAAGAATTAACACCAGAACAATATTCAAAAGAGGCTTTCGCTCAACAAAATAACTCTGAAATTTTTCATTCCAAAAAAACATCACTCCCTTTTGAGTTAGAGTTGTCATTGGAGAAGCTAACTTTGAGAAGTCTTTAACAAACTGGTGATAATATCCTGCTAAGCCCAAGAAGCTCCGAATCTCAAAAACATTTCGTGGTTTTTCCCAAGTCATAACAACCTTCACCCTCTCAGGATCAACTGATATTCCTTGTTCTGACACGACATGTCCCTTGAATTTCACTTCCCGAATCCAAAAATCACACTTTGAATGCTTGGCATAAAGTCGGTGATTCCTTAGATGACTGAGAACTGTTCTCAGATGATGCACATTTTTCTCCTCAGACATAGAGTATACAAGAAGGTCAACCACAAAGAAAACCATAAAAGTATCAGGATACTTATGAAAAACATGATTCATCAAGGCCATGAAAACTGTAAGAGAATTTGTTAGGCCGAAGGGCATGACAAGGTACTCATAATGGCCATAACTATGTCGAAAAGTGGTCTTAGGATTGTCAGATTCATTTATCCTCAACTGATGGTATCCAGATCGAAGATCAATCTTAGAAAACCAATTTTCCGCTTTCAATTGATTAAGAAAATCATCAATTCATGGTAGCGGATATTTGTTCTATATCATAACTCGATTGAGAATTCGATAATCAACACATAAGCGAAGAGAACCATCATCCTTCATGGCGAAGAGAACTGGTGTTACCCAAGGTGACACACTCGGGCGTATATAACCTTTCTCAAGAAGATCGTCTAACTGAATCTTCAGTTCTTTTAGTTCAGCTGGAGCCATTCGGTATGAGGGAATAGAAACTGGTTGAGTACCAGGCATTATGTCAATAGTAAAATCAACCTCTCTTACTAGTGGAAAACCAGAGAAGTATGAAGGAAACACATCAGGAAACTCAGAGAAGATTGGAGGGAGGTCAACACAAAACGAATATCTCTCTAGATCAAAAGCAAACACTGATATACCTTTCCCCAACTATGGGAAAAAGGGTCTGGCTCTGCTTCACCTTGGGTCCTATTCTCCTTGAAAAATGAGAGACACACCACTAGGTGTAGTAAGGTAGACCCGTCAAAGATAACAATAAATCTGGGCATTATTGGTAATGAGATATTCCATCCCAAATATGATGTCAAAAGATTTCATTTCGAGAACCAAGAAACTCAAAACATGATCAACATCTGATAGAGAGAAGAAACAAGCATGACTACGGAGACCCTTCTCTCTCATTACACCAAAGGGTGTAGTAATATCCATTGCACAAGATAAAAGTTCTATAAGTATATTAAGAATCTTAACAAGACAAGTTGAAATAAAAGAGTGAGATGCACTGGTATAAAAAGGAGTTGTCACTAAAGATGAAGCTATAGTAATGGTGCCTCTCACAGTTGCAGGAACAGCATCAGCTACCTCTGGCGACTCTTCCAATATGTGAAGAAGCTTCGTTTCAGATTACTGTGGCTTGAACTCTTTTGTAAGTGAGGCATTTGATTGCCTCACAGTATTTGGAGGTGCTGAAGATCCTGTTCCACTACGTGGAGTAGAGAAGTGATGGCAGAAATCTCTTTAGGTGCCCTAAACGTCCGTAGGAGCTACAGTTCTTGGGTTGCTTAGTGCAAACCCTCTTAAAATTTCATGGCTTCCCACAGTAATAGCAAGTCAAGGGAGCCCTTCCTGGTGCTACCGGAGGTCTGGGATAACTCTGCTGTTGAGAACTACCATGAGAAAAGTCACACATCTGTTTTCCTTTAATGTAACCAACACTGCTAAGAGGTGGAAAAACAACCTCCTTCAACCCTGACTTTCCTGACAAGTCCATCTCAACCATCATCTCCCTATCCATCACATCATCATAGGTGGGTAGCTTTGGTAGGAAAACCTAAGAACATATATCTGCTCGAAGTCCCAACTCAAATCTTTGAGATTTCTTCCTCTCATTAGATACAATCTCAGGATAAAACTGTACCAGCTCAGAAAAAATATTTGAGTACTCAGTCCCGGTTTTGTTGGCCTTCTCAAGTTTGAAAAACACCACAACCTTGGCCAACACCATAGATTCTGGATAAAACTGATCAGTGAAAATAACCCTAAAGTCTTTCCACTCTAAACCCTCATGTTTCCCCACCGTTACCATCGTGTCCCACCATCTGCTACTTGGTCCCTCCAGCACAAAGGTGGCACACTTCACCTTGATCGCATCAGGTTTCTCCAAAAACTCAAACAGACGTTCGATCTTACTCAACCATTCCTCATCATGTTGAGGGTCCGTGGATCCTTTTAAAAATGGTGGCTTCTGGTGTAGGAATTCTTGAGAATGACTTCGGATAATATCACTATAAGGATCTGTAGCTAGAGTATGAATAAGAACTAGAGGTGGTGCCTATCCCTGAGCTTGGACAGTGCAAACAATCTCCTCAACCAAACTCGGATCAAAAATAGGTCTCGCTTGCTGAGGTTCAGTAGTAGCCATTTTTGGATCTGATTCCAACGTCATTTCGGAGGAATGATGTTACACAACACCAGAAAAGAAAGAGATTAAGACACCAACCGAGTAACAAGGAAAACTATTCTTAATAGAAGGGATTAACAAGATTTGGATTCCACTCTATCCAAATTAAAACAGGGAAAATACTAGAACTAATCTACAAGTCGTATTTCACTAACTACCCCTGGTGACGTAAGGTTCATTGTAGTGAGATCTGGACAGACACTCAATCACAACTACCTCCTAAGTCCCGATAAGAGTACTCAAATGCAATCTGTGATCAAGGAAAGATGCTTAACGTGTCCCTCTGATACCACTTTGTCACGAACCAGCTCGGTTACCCTGGTAACCCGATAACCAAGCTTGTCCTGACATACACCAAAGGGTGTTCTTGATCCCCATGGTTCAGCGACTAGCACCTGGCATCACACAATAAGAAAGTGGGAACGATTTCTTCCACAAGAATGCAGAAGCAATAGATAATGAAACAGTATGCATTACAAAGGAAAACTCCACCAGGAGTGATGTAGCATAATACAATTTGGAAAAAAATCCCAAAGTACACCAACCCAAGTACTAGAATGGAAAAACAGCCCCAAGGTCCCTATGGACACAACTCACCAAGAGAAGATCAACAACTGGATCCACCTCCAAGAGATTCCTTCCCTTTGCTCGAGCCTGGAAGAAGGAAGTCTACAAACACTCGAAGGAAAAAGTCGGGCGTGAGCCTATGCCCTGTAGGATACCACCAAAGATTCCGTAATAGATGCCAAAAATAGATTATCCAAAGAAAAGCTTTCAATTTTCAAATAAATAGGTTTGGCAACACAAAAGAATATTTCAACAAACATTCTATACATTTTCATATGATAAAAAAATTACTTTAAGCAAAGGATTTACAATGACGGGATATTTATAAAACAATGGATTAAATAAAAAATTTATATAAAATATCTTATATAAATTCAGCAGGCCTGTAAGCAGTTCAAAAGCATTGGAATATATTTATATCTCAAATATAAACAAAAAGAAAGCAACATGGTCATCTCCCAAATGGTACGATATTATTAATCATTTATAGGATTCCACACTCTCTATGTGAACTCAGAAAAATGTGTATACACAGGTCCCTATGACACTGGCTAAAGGAGATTCATCACCAACCCGTCGGGGATGTGACCCACTGCAAGTATCTTTTAGAACGTTGTCATAGTGTAGAGTGTATCCAAATAACTCACCAACTACATAAGGCTTGCATGCACTCTTAAATGAGGGGCGAAATATTTTAAGAATGCTTAAAATATGATCAATCCTATTCTTCCATTTCAAAAGTGACAATTTCCTTCCATTTAAAACCAAAACAGATTTTATTCGAAACATGCCTCTTTAATATGTTAAAACCAATGGGTTTCAATCAAATCATTTTAATCCATTTTCATAAGTTTGAAATACATTCAAAATCAATTCCATCATTTCACAAATTCATTTCCACAATTAAATTCAACAATTTAATTGATTACATTTCCATCAAATCCACAATTTAAATCCAACAATTTAAATCGACCAATTTTCCATAACCACAACCTATTCAATGGAAACAGGGTTTTCCCCAAATTTCAATGCCAAAACCATTTAAAATATCTCAATTCAATGGAATCGATTTTTTATCAATTTAATTGAAAGAAAACGTGAGAAATTGGATTTAAATCATTAATTGAAATAAATAATGAAAATACAATGATAAAAAATTTGGCAAGTTGGGACGGAACCACCTACCTCGAATGTTTTGACCAAAACCACAATGGTCGAGAACGCTCAAGAACCGGGTTACTTCATCAAGAACCCACCTTATATCTCTTCTCCTATAATGATGAAGACCAAACCCCATCATACTTGGTACCACACACTTAGATCTTCCCATAATGGCCGTAGATCTATGAAACTGAGAGAAGAGGAGAAGTAGATTAATGTAGATCTAAGAAACCAATCAAGAAAGAAGAAGAACGATCACTTACCTTGAGAATACCACTTCGATTCTCCAAGAAGAGACTTTGGATCACCTCCGGATCGAAAGGGAGAAACTTCTCTGAACCTCAGAGAAGATAAATCCCGAGTTAGGGACACTTATGAGGAAAAACGAAGAATTTAGAGGCAAAACGGTCGAGATCCACAACTTAAGGATCTAATTTTATGTGACCGCACGGTTTGTATGCACTGTTTGTCAAACTGTGCGCTAACCATGCGTGAGCTACTGCCTCGTCCACCCTTCTCGCACGGCTTGGCCGCACGTTTAGACAAACTATGTGCCACCCATGTGGAAGCTTCTGTCCATGTTTTAAGGATGACACAATTTGGTCGCACGGTTTGTCAAACTGTGTGCAAACCGTGCACAACACACTGTTCTCTAGTTTTTCTTTAAAAGTTAACCCAAACACAACTCAAGTCATTACTCAAAAAACAGGGGTACTTAGAAGCATAAAAAAGTACCTAAAAACGTAACGGGATGTTACACATGTCTTGAATTGATTCACTTGAATGAACTATTCACATAAAACCAAATGGTCCAAAATGGGATTTTGTGAATCTCTTTTACGAAGCTATATTTCCTTGGTAGAACTAAAATCCTTCACGAGGAACCTATACCTCCATGGAAAAAACTCCTTCTCAAATCTCACAAATGCAACATGGTAAACCATATCATCATGAAACACCCTTTTTGAAAAAAGCATTGGCATCTATCAAGACATGAAACATATTTTTACAGTGATCAAGATCACATGGAATGTACATTTTTTGGAGATAACTTAGCTTCATGAAATCAGGTCAATTCAGAATATTCCTTGGAAATATTCTCCCCATGTGAATATGGTATCCTCTTATTTATAGGCTCGGTCTTTTACAATGCTAAACCATCACTTTACGGATTTTTTAGATCTCTCCAAAACGTATTAATGGTTCTTCTCCATCTGTGATGCACCTTTGAGTCTTGATGTTTTCACAAACAATTCTGTAAAACCCTTCAAGACGTCGTGATTCTCCAATTATCATAATCACATAGATCACTATCACCGATTATGATGCTCCATTTTTTTCGTTCATGACACTCATAATAATCATGGAGCACATCATCATAATTATTTAGTACATTGATAAAGTTAATATTGAAAGACCATTATTTCAAAAATCACGCATTTTCTATATTTTCAAATGCCCTACAAGAAAAACCACTTTTCACATTGATTTATATTCCCCAAATTTTTGACCAAAAAAATTGGAAAACAACAGAAAATGATGCCACAATCAAAACTATTTTCATCTTTTACTATAGTATCCATTTCCATACAAACACCCTAATCTTCCTTGGGAGTACTGACCTAAAACACTAACCATACTCTATTTCCAGCAAAGGGAAGCCTTGGTCCAACATGTTTGTGTTTGTATATAGATTCATGTGGATGTAATCATGTGTGAATTTGTTTTTGTATGTTTTTATGAATGTATTTGTATGTATATATGAAAATTTTTTTAATGTATGTATATGTGATTATTTTTATGAACGTGTACATTTATATAGTATCTGTATGTATATATAGAATGTGTCGGTTTATGTAGTATGTGTTTGCATGCATGTATATGTGTCTATCTGTGTATGTGAAGATATGTAATGGTTTTTATATTTATGGTTATACAAGAAGATTAGTATGTAGACATGTATATATGTGCATATTCTTACCTATGCATGTATGTGTATTCATTTTTATGTATTCTTATGTGAATGTGTATGTGTAAATATGTGTATGTGTATTTGTATATCCACACATAAATGTGTGTTTAAGTGTACATATATAATGTATATGTAGGTTTATATGTATATGAATATATCATTATACAACACGAAAACCCATTTGTTTTTTTAATATGACACATCTCATTATTATGTGTGCATGTGTTTGTGTGCATGTGGGTACATACACATTGTAATAGGAAATAGAATTTGGTGTTTTAATTGTAAATAATGAATGTTTATATAGATATATATATTTTATATTTTTGTTATTATTTCAATGTGTCTGAATTATTTATTAATTTTTTAGTTTTAATGATTAATATTTATAATATTTTTTAAATTTACGAAAATGTAATTTATTATTATTTTTATTATTTTTATTTTTATTTAAATCATTATAAAATTATTATTTATTAATTTTTTTCATAACAAGTATAGTTGGTATTAATTTTTTTTAAATTCTAATATTTTTTATCATTTATTGAATTTTCATTATTATATTTAATTAATTAATTAAAAATTATTCGTTTTATATTTGTAACATCATCATTTTAATTATCCCTTTTATTAATTATTAATTATTTTATATGAAACTATAATATTTTTCAATTAAAATGTTACCCTTATACAAGGCGTATGCTCTCTACAAGGGTAACTCGTGATTTATGAAGATTTTTTAATGGTAAGAGGAGATTTCCATTAGTTCTATAAGTTTATGTTATTGGTTTCATTCTCTATTTAGGGGTATTACTAGCTTCACATAATGGTTTGATGATGTTTCTATATACTTTGAAATGGTATATTTGTCTTAATAATAGTTACATAAGGTATCATTGCCTCTATGTTATGGTAGGTTGAGCTACATAAGTTTAGTTATGAGTTTTTAAATATTGTTTAATGGAATCTTAGTAACCTAAAATCTAATCTATTAGCTACATAAGGGTTAAACCACATTAACATTATGTAATGTCGTTTTTGAGAAAAAATATTATTAATCCTCTTTTTTCTATTCTTTAACCATGTTCAAGGTTGAAACATTGTTCCATGATTTTAAAAGCAAAAAATGATGGGAAAATAATTATTTAAATCATTTCATGATTTTAAATACTTTTTTAATTTTTTTAAATTATCTTCAATTAATAATCCCTTGAAAGAAAAATTAAATGGTAAATTTAATTTGTGGATTTTAAGGTTGTAAACTACTATGTAGGAACCCTCCCTAAAAAATATAAACCATATTATGATTTTTTTATCTCCTCTTGAGTTTGAAAATTCAATAAAATCATTTCCCCTAGATTGATAAATTCTTCTTCAATCATACCAGGTTCTTCTTCTGATTTCATGGTGTAAAAAATCCACATTAACCCCCTTCTATTATTGAGAGAAACATTTTCCAAGGGGAAAATTCCTTATTTTAAATTTACTTTTCAAATTGAAAAATAACCTTTCCTTGTAATTATGGGGAAAATGATTGAATATCATTAAATAATGACAACGAATAATTATTAAACATTATTATAGATTTATCATGATTATGTTTAATTATTATGAATAAATGATTTAAAATACATGAATAAATATAATAATTATTTAAGGAATAAACAGTTAGAACATTATATCATTTACATAAATAATTTGGAAATTATATTGGGGGTAGTATTTATCACGTATTGGTTTTTTATTCCTTTTAGAAATACAATAATTGTAATTTCTTATAAGAGTCTTTAGCATGTAGTTTTTACAGCTGATGATTCCTTAATAAACCTAGTCGTTGATGTCCAAAACCAGGAGATAGGAAGTCAAATACAATTTGGGTCTCTCATATACACTTGTTTCCTTGGTATGATTCATATTGGGTCTTTCTTCTAGTATATTCTTGAATGTGAACGCAATTGAGTGTATGTAACTTGTGAGACTTGTTTTTTACAAATTTTTCCATGTATATTCATTTATATTATTTATTAATGTTTGATGTTGATCAAATGTATGGTTGTTGGTAATTTTTGTCATTGTGGTATGAAAATATTTCTTATATTCTCTACCATGTTATTTTTTATATAATTACTTTAGGGGTACTATTATCAATACTTAGAATCGTTTGTCTATCATGGAAAGTTACCTCATTGAGAAAGAGTTCATGTGACTTGAAACATTGGTGATGATTGACCTTAGTATATGGTATGTAAAAAATTATTCGTCATGGTGGTTGTTTAATTCACTCGATTTCTAGTGTATGTCATGTACCATATATACATGATGCCTAATTGTTTCCAATTATCACAATAACTAAAATACAAGATGAATATGAGAATAATGAATCACTTGATTCTTAGATGATTGTCACAGAATGTTCACATAATTATGTGAATAATGATGATTATTATGTTTACTAGTATTAGGGTGTGTCTTTTTTTACTTTGTATATATTGATATTCCATCCAGCATAGAGATGAACAAGTTATAGTTGGGGATCATGGTGGCCTGTTTAGCACAACTGTGTTCGATATGTGATTATTTATTCTTTCTACAATATTTATTTTATCAATTCATACCCCTATTATTTGTGTGAACTTTTTTTAATACATATTGGTGGCGTCCTATGGGGTTTTATTATTCTTACCCAATACATTCATATAATTACGTGTGATGATTTCATGTATAGTGGTCCAGCTAATGGAATGGGGAATATGGTTTATGGTTTGCAAATGAAACATAAAGTTACTGGTGGAATCAAGAGATAAATTAAAAAATATATTATTATTATTTAGTTATCTTCGTCACTTATACACTAGTTTGGCATGTAACATTGGGAGCTAATTTTTTAATATTTTGACTCATATGATATATATTATTACATTTGATGTTTAGCCTCCTTCATGATTACTCTTTGTTACTCATACATTATCTCATTGTTATTTTTTTCATATACATGATACTGATGATACATTATCCCCAATGATGGAGTTAAAACCCTCACTATTAGCTGTAAACCTTCGTATGACGTGGAGGAATGCATGAGGTCTTGGAACTCTTCAACATAGACTAGGGGGCTCAGGATGAGACATTAAAAAAACTGTATCATAGGATATTAATCTCATTTTCGTTTTTACTATCACGACCCATACCCCAAGGCCCCTATTCTTACTACCTCAGGCCCGACTCCCATAGGGTAGGGGCTGGTGACTACCACCGAGTAGGCATATTTTTCAAAGGTGAGGAAACTTCCTAAGTACCATTACCCACACTCCCTTATCTAAGAAAAAGATTTTAAACTAAAAACACCGAGTAAATAGGTATTCATCCTACAAAGATATCCACTGAGAGTAACATTACAAGTTTGAAAAGTAAATGTGCCTAAATACAAGCCAAACTGAAACAAAAAAAGTCCAATCTCCTAGATCTCATCTTTAGAAAGCCCTACCTAAATGGGATGAATAGTAAGTTTTTTGAAGGTCATTGAGGCATATCACTATCAATATTTTTCACAATACACGATGCATATGGGAGAAGGCTGTGTAGGGGTGGGTAAAAAAATACTTAGTAAGGACTCCAAACCACAAAGGTAAACCACAGTGAAAAACACAAGGCAAATTACCAAAGAGGTTCATGATGTTTTTATTTTGATAAGTACATATAAGAGAGTCACTAGAGTCATCTCACACTAGGATACATAAAATATGAAATTCTAGTCATATCCAAATGCATAGAGACATACAGTCTTCATAAGAGACCTACTGCATATCTCTATAAGAGACCAAATCAATGCCCATGATGATACCTACTTCACTCCCTCATAGGGGACCAACTCCATGGATTTATAAGGGACCATATCTATGTCATCATAGGAGACCAACTCTGTTCCATCTCAAGAGACCAACATCGCATCTTCACCACAACCAGTCAAAGGAATATATCCTTAGTGCGCTCATTCTAGGAGAACATACTACTCCATCCAATAGCTCTTAATACAACATTCAATATAGGTCATGTATAGTATGCTAAAAGTACCTCCTCTTTATGAGGGTAATAATTCCATGAATGGCTCGTCAATTTGATTTACCTTTTGAAAGTTGTAACCAATTTAGTGATTTCATGCTAGTGGGGTTTGGGTCTGGTATGACCCTGTCAGACCAATCCGATCTGACCTACATCCTGCCTGAACCAACCAAGAGGGTTGACCCAGCCCGACCCGATTCTTGTGTTTTCAGCTTGAGTGGGACAGTTTGTTCCCTTGGAATGCGGAGGGCATCGCATCCCCTCCCGATAAACACAGGACAACTTCTACGTGACCACCCCACGGTGGTTGTTATGGGGTCCTGTCGTGGTCCATATTGATCTTGTACCACTACCGTGTAATGAAACCTCCACTCTCATTCATCCACAGCCACCACTATCCATTTATCTGGAAGCCATGTACATTGCCTGCGGCTAATATGTCGTAGAATTCTCTGACCATGTGGCTACTTCACCATCACTGCCACCACTGTTGTTGTGGTGGTCTTTTCTTTGAACTGAGACTGTCGTTGCAAACCTTTGATCGTCACCATAACTACCATGGGATATAGATAATCTTATCATTTCATCTGGGGTTCAAAGACGTTTCGGACATCCCAGAAAATCACGACGCAACCATGTGGGTCCATCGATGATGAACACAAGGACAATGATTGAAAAGGCACTAATAATACCCAAGGGAAGAACATTGTCCTTATTCATTTTGGCATCATTCATCCCGCAAAGAAAGGGAAAGGAATAACAGGAAAAACACCATGTTTTAACCCATCAAAACCCCAGAGTAAATAACCCATCCCACATGAATGATCGACCCATATATCAACCTATTTGTGGTGTTGTCCATCTCCATTGTTTCAAATCAATAATAGGGAAAGAATTTACATGGAAATAAATCCCATACCTCGGAAGGGGATCCGTCAGAGGTGAGCATATGTCATTGATGGAGATTTGTCCACGAAAATCCTTAATACATCATTCTTTTATGTTTGACATTCGTCGATTCTTGATCCAAGCTCTGATCTCCAAAACATCATTACCAGTGAGAGAGATCCCTTCCTCTTGCCTTAGGGAAACATCATGGATCTAGGGAAAATTCACTAGCATTATGAATTAAAATATGTTTCCCTACCTCTATTTAATGGAATAAACACGTTAATGAATCTCAAGGTTTTAAATGTGTTTAAAATTTTTCCCGATGCAGGGTGGTAGCATCACAGAGTCACCACATCGTGGTGCTATTAAATCAATGCATAAAGTTGAAGAAATAAAATAAAAAATATATTTTAATTTTTTCTTAAAGATTCCATAAATTATCTTTTATAGTTGACCCACATGAGCCAATGTTAGGCCCCGGTGAAGGGGAATGCCTCATTAAGAACACAATGCAAGTAATAGATTTAGAATCCACATCAATGTTATTGAGTTATTATGATTTTAAAATAATATAATTTTAATTAATTATTTTATTTACACTTAAATATTTTTTGGGCTTTCTCACTAGAGACCCATACTGACAAAAGATAATTAATTCCTATAGTAAACGCACCATTATGAACATAACGGTGCCCTCATATTTTTAAAAGGGGTTCTCATTTAAAAGTTTTTTCTCTTTTTCTGGAAAATCATTTATGCTAGCTATTAAAAACATAACAGTTTACATCAAACAATTTTGGGCACACCAAGATTTGGAATTGTGCGACATATCAATGTATGGTCTTAGAATTTTCCCAAATAATTTCTAAATATATAATTGGGGAAATCTTAGACATTTATTTTACCTCACCTTTGGGATTTTCCCCCTGAATTCCCAGACAGGGGTAAAACAATCAAATGGGGATACTGAGCACGAATCTAAGCCTCCCGCTCCCATGTACTCCCATTGATAATTTTTGTGTTACCTATTAATGAACACTAGTGGAATCACCCACCCATTAAGAGGCCTCTCTCATCGATCCTTGATCTCCACTAGGTACACTATGAATGTTTCCCTATCATCGATGTCCTAGTCACCCCATTCAATGACCTGCTCACCCCATTTGATGACATACGATTGGTCATGCATGTATCTCATCATCTGGGAAATGTTGAAGACGTCATGAAACCAATCTATCAACAGAGGTGGGGCCAATTGGAAAGACATCACACCAACTCTATGCAGTATCATAAACGTTTCAATAGACAACAAAGATAACTTGTTGCCCCAACCAAATCTATGTATCCTAGGTCAAGGAGAGACCCGAATGAACATATGGTCTCCCTCCTCAAACTCTAAGTGCCTCTTTCACCAATAAACACATGAAATTTGATGGAACTATGTTTCCTTCATCTGTTATTTGATGAACTTCACCTTCTAGGTAGTATCCTACACTAACATTGAGTCCTAGAGTGTTGACTCTCTAGGGTTCGTCCAATAAAGTGGTGACCTGCAATGTCACCCGTATAATTCATCTAATAGTTTCATACTGATAGTGATGTTTTATAATTTATTGTATGAAAAATCAACCAGAGTTAGGTGATACTCACAAACTATAGCCTAAATCAAGGATTCAAGCACATAGAATGTCCTCTAGGCCCTGTATGGTCTGCTCTATCTAGTTGTGTGTCTATGGGTGGAGAGCTGGGATCAAGTGCAGCTGAGTCCTAAATGCCACCCACATTCCGTTCTTTAACTAAGATGTGAAATGAGAATCATGATTTGAGAATATATTTAATGTGAATCCATGTATTAAAACTATATCATGTATGTAGAGGAATTATAATATCTCTACTAAACCCTATTCGTGAATCGCTAGGAAGAAGGCTGACACGGTGAGTTGTTCAATGATCACCTAGATGGTATCATGCCCCTGAGACGTATATGGTAAACCTTTAATGATGTCTATAGATATTAAATACCACTTCCCCTATGGAACCTCAAGTGGTCAATCCAAACCCGTTAAAACCTAGTGCTTACCCTTTGCTTATTGACAAGTGAGGCATCTAGATAGAAACTCTGCCACTTTCTTTTTCATCCATGGCCCCCAAAACTGACATCCGAGGTCATAGTGCATCTTTTCCCCACATGGATGTACCACCAATGGTGACGTATAGAACTCCCTAAACAGCAACTCCAGGAACATAGATGATACTTCTATCCATCCTTTGAAAAGGATGGCATGCATCCCACCTTTTGATTGTCCATTAAGGGAATGCCCTGAGTACATCTGAGCACATGTAGTCTCACAGACAATAAATAAATTTTTTGCCTCTTGGAATCACTATAAGAGTGGAGGGGTTACTACCAATGACTGGAAATAAGATAACCCATCCCCACCCAAGAATGATATTTGATGTGAGGCCAAATTCTTAGAGCCCTTATTCAATAGTTGTGAAATCAATATTAGTTTGAGAGAATCTACCACTAGATTTTCCTTTCCTTTAGTATAGACTATATCAAATTCATAGTAAAAGGGGAATTCTAGCCAAAATTGTTGTCTCAGGTTCATAAGCTTCTATGAAAAGATTTACCAAAGACTTTTTTGTCTGATTGGACAATAATCCACTCGCCCTTATGGTAATTCCGCCACATCTTCATTGTAAATACTACCTACACCAACTATATATCTTGGGATGTATAGTTCTATTCATATGTACTCAACTACCATGAACAATATACAATCATTGATTTCCCCCACATCTAGAAAAAACCTTGTATATTACATGATGAATCAAATAAAACCACATAATTGACACCCCCCTCAATAAATCTCAGGATGGGGGCACTCATCAAACTATGCCTCTATTGTTGGATGATCTCTTAGAACTTCTCCATCCATATGAACGGTTTCCCCTTTTGATTCCGGGATTTCATGGATTCTTCTACTCCTGAAACTTATATCAAAAACTTCTTATATTACCCCTCCATCCCAATGAATCTTTTGTACATCAGTAATGTTCATAGGTGGGTCACAAGAAATCACTGCCTCTATCATCCCTGGATCTACTAAAACTCCATCCTTTGAATATATGTTTACTAAAAATGGGACCTCTGGTATCTTGATCTAAAACATTGAGAGCTTCCCATAAAGATGTTACTCTTAGAGTATGTCAAGTACCATCCTCAACTTATCGTGTTCTCCTCCTAAAATTCTATGTATATAAGTATTTCTTCAATGAAGACCACAACAAACAGGCCTAGGTAAGGATATATGATCCTTTTCACAAGTCTTGTGAACTATGATAGGGTGTTTTCATTCCAAATAGCATCACTAAGTACACCTAGTTTTCATAGATACATCTTAATGTTATCTTAAGAATGTCCACATCCCACTCCTGAAGCTGGAAATAGCCTATTCCATGGTCTATCACTGAGAACCATCTAGCTCCCTTCAGCTGATTGAATAGGTCATAAATCCATGGTAGTGGATTCGTATTCCTCATTGTCAACAAATTTAGGTTCTATAGGCCCAAAAATAACCTCATGATCTCATCTTCCTTCATGTAAAACATTACTAGGGATACCCATGGTGAAACACTACGTGCCAGGAATCCTTTACTCTGTAAGTCCTCCAATTGTACCCCAAATTCAAGAAGCTCTATGGGAACCATCCTACATGCTAGTGTAGAAACCGATGTATTCCTATTATATAGGTCAATGTATAACTATACCTCCCTACAAATAGGTAGTCCAGGAATATATTTGGGAAATATGTCAACATACTCATCCACCACAGTAGAAAATTGTGGACTTGTCTCATCCACTGCACCGAGATTCATGCTAGCCAAATGATGTGTGATCATCTTCACTGACCTATATGTGAGTCCATCAAACAAGGATCCTATTTCCTTTTCACCAATAAATGAAATCATGATCCCATTTCTATGAGGACACAGCAATGTGCACCTAAAACTATCAATTTGATCTTGGACTATGGATAACCAGTCCATACTCAGAATGACATCGTAAGTCCTCGACACCAATACTTGGAGATCCCATCCAATTCATTCATCCCCAATTATTATGTTCACACAATCATCACAATTGTGGGATCATCTAATCTTCTTTTATAGGAGTCTTTAAGTGTAGGGTTCAAGTCAACGGATCCCCTGGAATCTCCTTGTATCAAACGAGGTTTCAGGAAGTGAAATACAACCTAGAACCTGTGCATAATAAAATTGTATTTATGGTTGAGAAGACACATATCAAACCACTAATCATCTCAGGAGTCTTAGGATTTTAATGGTCCATCTCTTGAGTTGGAAATTCCCCTATCCACCAGCTCCTTCAGCTCGGAGTGATAACCTCGGTGAGGTGGTTATAGTTCTTCAAACCTATGTACACCTAATGATGATCGTCCTTCTCTTCTTCCACATCTTCTATCTAGTGTGATTCCCTATTACTACATGTTCCACTGCCTTGGTGGTCCCTTTATTGTCTCATGGTTTGTCGTAAAACATGTCGGAAAATCTCAATCCATATGTCCTCGACCATCGCATGTGTAGCACAACCATTCCTTCACCTATCTTGCTCTACCTTGGAAGCCTCGTACTACTAATCCTATACCCTAGGGTCATCGTCGGGATAGTTTGGACCTCTTACACTCATGTATCTACAACCGGATAACTGCTACCAATGAACCAGCTACCTGAGACCTGGTGTTATCTCCCATTTCCAGTTCCTTCTATACAAGAAAGTTATCTACCATTAGAGCTCTCTCCAACACCCCTACATCTATCGGAATTCTATGAGATATCATATATTACACTATCTCCCAGTTTAGTCCCTACTCAACATTTTGGTCCCTAATGAATGTGTCCCACAACATGTCTATAATGTATAAAAAAGGATCTGTGAATATCACTGAGTACTCTTCTACCATCAGGTTTCCCTTTTGTAGGTATAGTATATCTTGTATACACATAGAGCATAATGTTGTCAAAAATAACTCCTCCCTGAAAAGGTGCTATGGGTATGTTTAAGTGAGGGCTTCCTCGACATGCATCTTGGTCATAAAGCTCCACCATATCCCCACTGAACCCTATAGAAGACTGGAATCTAAGACCACCATTTGCTCAGGAGGCACCCACACTAGTCATAAAACTCACATAACCACCTCCACCCAATTCTCAACTACCTGAGGATCTGTATCACCTTGGAACCAGTTTGGTCACTATATCTGGAAATCATACAATGAATTGAACCTACGTGCATCCTCTAATGGTTACAGTGATAATAATTGATACTCTCCGGGTGGGGGTACCACTGGTACACCACCAAGAGGTTCTATCTCTGGAAGTGGTCCCAACACTGATGCCTCATCAGTCGACAATCCATCTTCTTAGTCACACCTGGGAATCTTGGATGGTTTCCTGTGTGGATGAATCCTGATAGAGAACAAGATGTACCATGGTAATTAGATAATACTTGGAGTGATTACTCTGACTCAAGAAGTACATGGAACATCTCAATTCAAATGTGATGCATGCAACGAGTGTCTTCATGTACCCAGTAGAAAATATTAATTAAGGGTCTTGATGTATGGATAAATTGTCTACCACACCAATACTTGACTCCCTAGACTAAAAGACGAACTCTAAGTACTCAATACGATTGTTCCAAATATAATTGGCCACCCTCTAATACCACTCTGTCATGACCCATCCCCTGGGGCTCGTTTTGTGACTACACCAAGCCTGCCTCCCACAGGCTGGGGGCTGGAGACTAGTTTCGATTATGTATATCCATAATGGGGAGAAGTTTTCCTATGTGTATATACACATACTCTCATATTAAAAAAATTATGTAAAGTAAAAATACATAGTAAACAAGTATGCATTTTACTATGACAACCAGTAAGAGTAACCATAAAAGGATAAAAAGTAAATGAGCCAGAATAAAATCCCAAATGAAACAGAAAAGTACATGTTTTTAGTTCTCATCGGTAAAAAATCCAACCTATAGGGTGGGTATAGTAAGATTTATGAAAGTTTCTAAATCGTACCGCTCTGGTTGGGTCACCATGAGGCACCACCTCTCTCCGACCCACTAAGGACTCCATCAATGTTATTTATTGTCTTTACATGACACGACACATGTGGGTGAAGCTCATCTAGGGTTATGTAAAACAATACTTTGTAGGGACCCCAAACAATAAGGGTAAACCACAAAGAATGACACAACGAAGACTACCATTGTGGTACACAGATCATAGCCTCTGAGAAGTACAACGAATAGATTCATTGGAGTTTTCTCATACCATTATGAAAATACTAAAAATGTTTAAGCATATACAAATTCAATGAGACATATAGTCTTTATAGGATACCTACTTTTCATCACTCCATGAGACATACTTTGTACCCTCACAGGATACCAACTCTATGCCCTTGTAGGAGACATGATTTCTACAATCATTGGAGACAAAATTCGCATTTCTGTAGGAGAATCACCCAGCTACTTCATAGGAGACCAACTCCACCTATTCACAAAGTATCAAATTCATGTCTTCTTTAAGAGACCATCTTCGCAACTTCACCACAACCATTCATAGGATACCTTCCATAGCCCACTCGTTTCGGGAGAACCTACACCACGATCTTATTGGTCATACTTCAACCTCCATGAAAGGTTACATAGATTATCCCAAATGTTTGACCTCATAACGTGGGTCCCAATGTTATAAATGTCTCATCAAATAGACTAATAGTTTGGATGTCAAGGTCATTTAAGTGAAAAGGTGCGCGTGGGGTCTAGGCCCTAGCCCATCCGACCTGACCTCAGGTCCCGCATGACCCGAACCCGAGGGTTTATACCAACCCTATGGGTTGCCCTAGAACATCCCTTTGTAGCACTGGCCCACTGGCTCTAATTTTGCCCACTCGAGGGGGCTAGTTCTTCAATTCAGGACACATCAGGTTCCACGTCCCTACCTGATCAGCGTGGGGTGTCCTTTACATTCAACAGAGTGGTCCCCCACATTATGTTACTTCTTTTCACATTCCACCAAGGAATCCACTGGCCATCGATCCAGATTCCCTATCTAATTCCTGCGACCTCTGTGTTGCATGTTCCTCCCACCGTTTTTCTATGCCGGCACGCGCCACTGCCGGAAGATCCCTCTTATGTGGGACACCACTGTTAATGTAGTGTTCTATTTAGTGAACCAAGAATGACATTACAATCCTTTATTCATAACCATCACATCCATAGAATCATGATCATCTTGTCATTTCCCTGAGGGTTTGGCCATGTTCAAAACCACCCAACACAGAACGTCACGAATATGTGGGTCCTTCAGTAAACAATAAAAGTGTGAGGATAGGAAAGGCTCCAAGAAAAAATGAGGGACGAATGCTAGCCTTGTTTGATTTGGCCTTCATTCATCACCTAAGAAAATGGAAAGGGGAAATAGGATAAACACCATGTTTTTTACCCTTTAAAACCTCGTATTAGATAAACAATCTTTCATGAACAATCTAGTTGAAGATAACTTTTTTTGTATTGGTTAACATCTGTCTTTAGAAAACCATAATGGGTAAATAATTCACTCAAACATAAACCCACTAATAGGGAAAAAGGATTGGTTAGAGGATAAAATTCTACATTGATGGTGATCCATCCATGAGAATCCTCGATACATCATTCAACAGAAATCATTCTTCGTTGATGATTGATCAATGCTCTGATCTCCAAAATGTCATCATCGGTGAGAGAGCATCCTTCTCTTTTCCATAGAGAAACATCAGGGATCTAGGGAAAATTATCCAGTGTTATGATTTCAAACATTGGTCCATGCCTTAGTTTAAAGGATGATACACATTAATGTGTTTCATCATTATAAACCTGTTTCACTGTTTCCATCAAACTGTATCATGATGTCGTTGAGTCACCACATCGCAATTTTTCTGAGTTGTTGCATAACATTAATGAAATAATATAAAATAAAATTTTAAATATATTTTATTTTTCTCCTCGAAAGTCCATAAATTATTATTTGCAGTCAACTCATGTCGATTAACCTGCCTATGGATAATGACACATTATGAACTCCATGATGATCTCTAAATTCCAATTTTATTCACCATTAATTATTTATTAAGACTTTAATATAAAATAAGTTTATTTAATAATTTTATTTTCAATTACGTCATATTGTTTTCCCATTTCAGACCCACACCAACAAATTTAAAGTCACACCTAGAGAAAATCCACCATTATAAACACAGTGATGTCCTCAAATTTATGATCTTAGCACCCATTTTTAATTTTTTTTAAATTTTCAGGGAAACCCCTTACACACACTACTAAAAACATAGCAGTTTTCGTCAAACTATTCTGGGCACACCGGGCCTCATAATTGTGAGTTTTAACAACACCTAGTCTTATAATTTTTCCAAAAAATTTCTAAAAATAAAATCAATAAATTCCAATTAATTACATTTACCTTCCTGCGACATGGTAGGAATGGGCAAGACTATGTGGGAATCAGATTGGTGAGTTGATATATATCTAGAAAAATAATTTTTTTGGAAACTATGAGTAACAATTGATTGGATTTTTGTTAACATTTTATGATATTTTGGTGGATTTCTTCATAATGACCATGCATATAAGATCACATGCCATATATATGAATGTTGTGTGTTTCATACTATTTCAATAAATTAATTCCTTGATATATGCTATATGTTAGGGACAAATCAATCATTATTCACCATATGTTATATCTTTTTCTTATGCTATTGTGATATTTCTATTAGAATCAATTAGAAAAACATAATAATTTTGTTATGTGATTGTGTCTAATGTACAGGGAAAGATACAATTTCTTAGTGCTCTGAGAGATAAAACAAGGGTAGTGGGTATCAATCATAGGAAAACATTGTGTGATTCTATTGAATGGTTGGTATCGATATTAATGTATTTAGACATCATGAATATTATTTGAAATTTTAGAAAATTATACATCAAAATTGTCTTCTGATAAAACATGTTGCATGGTATGGAATTCTCCTAAATTACGGAATGATCTAAATCACCCACAAAATGCGAATGAGAATACATATGATTATGCTCCTATACCTACTGTGTTAATTATGAGGGTCAGTCACATCAACTATATGTCCATAAATTAGTGTCTATCATAGGCATATTAATCTAGACCTATGTTCAAATATTCCATGAGCTTTTAACTCCAGAATTCTCCATCCTTTTATGGATCCGGAGGCCCTTAGGATACTGGATAATGTGATAAAATAATTGTTGGAATATCTGAATTCGTAGATACTCTTACAGGTCTGGAAGTTATGAAAGTAGAATTCTATATTCTATAGTGTCCCATTCCTTTATCATTATAGAATTAGTTTTTTTCTATATATACTAATCATATTATCTTTTGAGTTACTTTTCCTCGATACTCTATTAAGACTCTTAGTGGACCATCCTCAGTGATGACCAAGGTGTACTTTATTTATATGTTGTTTTGGACAATTATCAGACTTCATGATTATATAAATGGCAACCTACAATGAGATTCTATGTATAGACTGGTTGGATATATTCCATGATCAAGATGAATACTATCATAGATTGAAATTTTTTACATTTCCAAATGGATGGATGTTAATAATGATTGGTTAGTGTGAACATTGAGCAGGTAGAGTTCTTCTAGATTTGAGTCATCATGGGACAATGACAAAAAAAGTTTTATGCATCGATATACTAGTGTATTTAGTGTTATGCCACCAATATTTACCTCTAGTTTTAGATCTAAAACAATATATCATTCATAGTTAATTCATATGAGTTTCCCCAAATATATTTTGTTACTTTGTGGTAAAGAACATGAAATGTGTGCATACCATTTTGATTCCCCCTTATCATTTGGATATTTTTGAGTTTATTGATTTTGATGTGCAACTCGAGGACATGGATCATAAAGGATTTATAAAGAAATGTATTTCATCAAGGGGTGAACAAATATTTTTCACCATAATGAAGGATGTTAATCATTTAATTTATATAGATTACAGAAATATGAATTAGGTTTCATTGACGTACATATATTCATTTCCCAAGATTGATGGAATCTTTAATTATATATAAGGGTCACATTGGTTTTCAATAATTACATCTAATTGAGATATAAAATTTTATATGCTAGAGATAAGTAAATACCATATATAGTGATTAAGAGAAGGTATGGACTATAAAAATACTTGGTGATGTAGTTTGGAATAAAAAATATGCCAGAAGTGTTCATGGATATCATGAATAAGACCTTTAACCCGTATATTGATTCATTTTTCATGGTGTTTGTTAATGATATCATCATCTACTAGCCAACCAAAATGTAACATACTAGAAATAGTTATATAGTCATGATTCCACATTGATAAAATCTAGTTTATCCAAATATATAAAATTGTAAAATTCAAATTATGAAGGTGAAGTTATTGGATAATGTTGTTTCTAGGATATGTATACCCATAGAACCATAGAATGTAGAGAAAATGTTGTTCTAGATACATATTTGGAACATGTTTCAGATCAAAAACTTTCTAGGGTTATCAGGATATTGTCAACATTTAATCCAAGACTTATCCAATTTTTGAGCACCCATGACTACACAAACAAGAAAATGGGTTATGTTTATATGTTCATACTATTGTGAAGAGGTGTATCTTGTGATAAATAGTAGATTTAATATAACTATAGTGTTAAAACAAAATGATTTGTGGATTAATTATGATATTTACTATGATGGATGGAGCATTGGTTTCAGAGTATTATTGATGTGGAGGGAGAAAGTAGTAGCCAATAGATCATATATATTAGGATATCATGATAAAAAATATCTTATTGATAACTTAGAGATGGAATACACTGTCCACTAATTAATGTGTTCGAAACACTACCTCTTTGGTAATAGTTTTAGAGTGTACATGAACTAAAATATCTTTCCATGTATCCTCAATAAATGGGTCCTATATTTGTGGAAGAGGTTCGGGGATGAGTACATATAGACCATATAATTGATCTAGACTATTAACTAAGTAATTTTAATTTAATTATAGATGAACATAGATATATGACATGGGTATCAAAGAAGCATCTTGAAATGATTTTAGAGTTATAATGGAGCCTGGTGAACATTTTGGGATGTTGGAGGATAGATGATTTTTAGGTTTCGGGATTGATGAGATGTTCCCCCTTTGGGGGTAAACCACTTAGTTGTGTTATGTTTAAAGTCTATATATTGTTCTAATCCACAATATGTTGCAATATAGTGAAAAATTGATGGAGGTGACCTGCTACTTGAGTGTTCATTGGAATGTGATGATATGATCCTCATATATGGGAGAGTTTTATACCCTAATAATAGAAAATATTATTTGATGAGAGACATTAATACCCCTTTGTGGGTATTTAAAATTGGAGTAACAATGAGGTACCAAAAAATTAGGTAGTAGTTCTGGTGGATTGGGATGAAGAGTTACATTACTATATTTCTTTCTCAAGGCCTTGCCTCTCATAGGAAAATGTCTCTCTAAAATTCCAGTGGGTTTCTCCAACTACTCAAAGTGCCCATGTGAGTGTGAGTGGATATCATGATGTACACTATAATGGGGTTACCCAAGACCATGAGGATACCTGATGTTGTTTTTGAAATTATCAATCAATTACTAACTTTTTTATTTTCTTACAAATTTGCGAGACTCACTTAGTCAATGATATTGAAAAAGATGTATATTTTTGAGAATGTATACTGCCATTTTGTCCCCTTTAGAATTCTATTGTACATATATAGATGTTTTTAAACATAGTATTCAAAAGGACTGCAGAAGTACATAGAGACACAACTGAGATTATGTATAACATACCTCCCCTAGATAAATAGTATTTCAAAGAATATGAACCTTATTCTGAAGTATATGCTTCGATCATTCATCCACGACATTACTGGAGTTAGAATATTTACATAGACTTGTTTTTTTCTTGAAATAATTCTAATAAGATTCTATTTAAATTTCCCCTTTTGGTTATCTTCATGGGAGGTTATTTCATTTAAGCCTTTTTTGGAATGAGGTCTGTGATGTGACTATTTGGGGCCCCAATTTGGTATGGTAGACCACTAAGAGAGTAGTTAATTTAGAAGAGGTTGATCACATCTCATAGAAGGAATGCATATTTTTTTCAACTATAGGCAGATACCTTTTTAATTTTTTAATTAATTATTTGGGTTTTCTAAGAGTGACATATTTGTTAGGTCACCGATGTATGTGGATGAATGGTAAAATTGCTCCATGAAACATTTTAGCCTTTTAAATATCATATAATGTTGGACTAGTGGTGTACCGTATTTTTCATTAATCATAATACAATGGTGTGTATGACATGTTCCATTTCTTATATCTTTGAAAAAAATTTAATATCCTACAAAATTATTATACTATGATGATGTTGACCTAAATACATATGGCTTATATGTCGAGAAATTGGTGGAGATTACTGATAAAAGTGAGAATATCCTATGATGGAATATAATACCATTTGTATGAGTTATATTTCTGTATATATGGATCCAAGAGGAAATGAGGAAGAAGGATTCTGATGTTCAATATCAATAGAACATGTTGTTTGGGAAGAACCATTATGGGTAATTCTAGATGATGAAAACTATGTACATGGGGATATTTCTAACAACCATGTTATTTTAATCCATTTTTTAAATTCATAAGTCTTTTGTTTGAAAAAAAATCAATTAAAATTTTACCCTTATGAAAGACATGTTCAATAAATAAGGGCAACTCATGACATACAATGGCTATGAAAGGGTAAGATAACATTTCAAATAGATTTGTAAATGTAAATTTTCTATTTCATGGTCTATCTAAGGGTATTCCTAGAATCACATAAGGATATAATAGAGCTTTTATACGTAGTGTAAAGATAAATTTATTTTTTAAAATATTACATATGCATTCCATAGCCATTGAGTTATGATAGGATGAGATGGGATGGGGTAGTTCCATGGTTTTAAAGGAATTGTAAGGGTAACCTAGTCCACTAATGCGGATATGAAGAGTTGTGTATGGAAAAAAAATATTACATAATTGAATCACCCTATCTGAAAAAAAATATTTAACAATATTTTTTCTTTTATTATTCTCATCACATCCCTAAAATGTAGTTCTATGATTTTAAAATCTTAAAATCGTGGTAAATTACTTCTTTCACATTTTTTTATATATCCTTTTTTTAAATATTTTAATGGATACATAATTAATAATATCATAAAATACAACTTAATTGATTAGTTTAATCTATGGATTTTAAAAACTATGAGTTGATATACAATTTTCATTCTATATAATATCATATCCATAATATCCTTTGTTTATCATCTACACTTGAGTTGGGACTATCAAGAAACTCATTGACCCAATATCTATGAAGTCTTCAGCAATAGATCCATGTTTTTCTTATAATTTTCTGGGATAAAAAACCCTCCATCTCTATCTATTCTCTATTATAGAGATAGTTTTTTCCAATGGACAAATTCTAATTATTCTACTTATTGTTATGTTTGAAAATTAAATTTCATTAAGCCTTATAAAGAAAAATAATATTAAAAAATTAAATGGTAATAACATCGAATTTTAAAATAATGATATTGATATATCATGATTATCATGAATTATTAAGGATATATGATTTACGATTGAATGAGGAAATATAATTTTTGGTTATGTAATAAATGGTTAATGCATAAAATGTATTAAATCACCAATTTTAATGTTATCTTGGATAGATAATTTTTTTATTGGTAGTGGAGTTACTGTTTATTTTGTAAATAATATATTTTGAATCACTTCTATGGGGATTTAATGAGTGTTTTGAACTGAATAATGTGATGATATGATTTTTTTTATGATTCTTTGATGAAAATTGGCTTTGATGTCAAAAGAAATGAGTTAGAAAGCCCATTAAAATTTGTGTCTTTCATATAAACATGTTTCCTTAGTATTATTCATATGTTGTCTTTATTTATGATCATGCTCAATTATGATCATATGTGGATGTGTTCTTAGAACATGATACATGTTTTTTATACTTGTTTCCATGAGTATTCTTGTAGATTTTTTATTCCAAGTTGATATTGATCACATTTTTGTTTTTGGTATATTTTATCATGATTATATGATAAGATTTATTATATTATTGAACTTGTTACATGTGTTATTTTACTTTTAATGGTATTTCCCTTTGGTTCTCAGAACACGTGGACTATTTTGAAAAGGTCACCCCATAGAGGGGGAGTATAGATGACTAGAAATATGGGAGTTGATGGACTTGATAATAGGGTAGGGATTTTACATTTCCCATTGGATGTCTATAATTCATCTTATTCTTATTTGACATAAAGTAGCTTGTTTACTAAATGAATAGTGGATGCTGAGTAGCATGATCACTCGATTCCTAGTAGATGATGAGTATTACGACTCACTTTTTGTAAAAAAAAATTTGAGTTGTGTGTTCATAGGGCGACAAGAGGATTCCAAGTAGTATGATTACTATCTTACTGTCTAGTTATTGTTTACATTAGAAATCATGATATTACTTCGAACATAGAGCTGAATAATGTCTTATCAAAGCTCAGAGTTTCTTGTTTGACACACAAGTTATTAGTTTGAGATTGTTCATTCTCTCTTGAAAATTTTTATTTTCATTTATTTAACATGTTATAAATGTGAACAATTTGAAAATATGTATTGGAAGTGTCCTACTGTGTTTTATTAATAACACCTTGTAAAAAATATTGGTTCCCCAACACATTTCATGTATATGGTACCAAGATAAGTAATGTGGCTCATGGTCAGCATTTTTTCTATAGATAATATAGTTAGTGGTGAAATTGAGAAAAACTGAGAGGGATATATGATTTTTATTTACTTATTTACTGAACATATACTCTGGTTTGGATATCAACTTTAAGATACTATTTATTTAATTTTATAGATCCTATGAAAACAGTTCTTATATTTTATATTTAATTTTTTGATTCCTTAATCTGGTATTTTTATGTTTTATGATGTTATTACATGGGTAAGGAAATAATACCAAGGGTATAGTCTCCCCACTGATAGTGTTCAGACCCTCGTTGTAAGTCAGGTGCCACTTATCTATGATGTGGGTTTCATGACATCTGGTGGCTATTCATCTCATACCTGCTGGTCATGTATGGGCAATTATAATATTATTTATCAAATATTAATATTTCTTAATTTTCATATTTTCATTATTTTATTCATTTTCATTATTTATTAAAGTTTATTATATATTAATTTTACATATTTATAATGTAATCAATTTTGATAACTATATAAATATTATTAAATATTAATATTGATTAATTTTAATATTTTTTGATATATATAATTTTATTAATCTTATTACGTTTTTATTTAAATAATTTTTAATTTATTATTTATTCATTACTAATAATAAATTCATTATAAATCTCATGTTTTTAAACTAATTGGGGAAAATTTTAATTTTAATATTTATTTAATTATAATATTTCATTAATAAATAAAATGAAAATCACTAAATTTTTTAATAGGTTATTCAAAAATAATATTCATTATTAATTATTATCTTTTTTAAAATATTTATTCATTTTTAATGTCTATTCCTTTTTAATTCAAAATATATTTTAATATCATTGTAGTTTATTCATTTTAATACATATTCATTTAATATTTTTGTAATTTATTGATTTTTATGATTTTTTTAGACATTTTTATTTAAACATATTTTATAATTTTAATATATTTATAATTTACATAAATATTTTTTTTAATTTTTACTGTTTTTAATTTTATATTTATATATTTGTACATTTATTACAAATTCATTCTTAATTAGTAATCAATTTTTATTCTTTTAAATTTAACTGTAATTTCTAGTATTTATTCATTTTCATTTTTAATTTAATTCATTTAGGTGATATTTTTAAAAATTTATTTTATTTAATTTATTGATTGGGGAGATGGGGAAATGATGTATGAGAAATTCTCACTCTATGAGGAAAATCTTCATGGTGGTGGGAACAATCGCTAATGATGGTTTGATAGTCTAAGTATAATGATGCACCCATGCCATTGTTAGACATGGGATGGAAGGTTGTTGAGAAAGATGATATGCAAGGTCATCAATCAAGGGATATGGTATGGGGGAAAGAGGTCCAATACAATGCAGCCTCACCCGGATTTTCATAGGC
Organism: Viscum album; assembly: GCA_963277665.1. Lineage (NCBI taxonomy): Eukaryota > Viridiplantae > Streptophyta > Magnoliopsida > Santalales > Viscaceae > Viscum > Viscum album. Next base: position 623,458,014 of record OY728156.1, on the reverse strand, counting down.
TACCAATCCTAAGAATGGTCTTCAAGAAAGGGAACCCTCATTGAAAGGGGGAGAGACTCTTATGTATATCAATCCGGATACCTTAAAAGAACATTTTGAAAAAATTTGTGTCTTCCACGTTAATTTCATTGAGTTCTTGCAAGCGAATTTTTTAAATACATTTTAGTAATTTTTTTAAAAAAATCGTTGGTTAATTGTTTTTTTAAAATATTCTATAATGGCGGAATCGTTGATGTTTCCTACTATCTCCGCACAGGTTTCTACCCAGTTTGATGAAATGGAAAAGGCAACGGGGGGATGTTGTCTTTCCCTTAGCTCCCTATAAATGGGAAGCTACCCCATCCTACCCACATCGATTTCCCTCTATCTTTCCTCAATCCATATATTCTCTCTCTAAAAAAATTCCTTTTCCATGTGCTGGAGTTAGTGGTCCAATATATGGCCTAGTTTATTTTAAAATCAATATTTAGAGGTATTTTTTTATTTAATTTAATTTTTTTATATATTCAATTGATTTTTTTAGTTCTAAATATTTTATTATTTATGTATTTTAGTTAGTTCTATGTATTTTATATTTGGTTGCTTAATTAGTTTTATACAGTTTGTAATGATAATTAATATTAGAAATTATTAAATATAGAATAAGTATTGAATAAGTATTGATTATGTATAGAACAACTTAGGATTAAGTATTGTCAAAATTTTGTAGCATTAATATTATGTGGTTATCTAGGAAATAAAATCCCTATCTCGATAAAAAAAAGTCGATGTGGTTCTGCACAGATGTACCTATGGATAACACCTAAAACCACCGCTTTGATCTAGAATCGAATGTGAACTGCTACATGACAACGAGCCTTGATACACTCTTGGATTGAAACTCCAGCAGGATATTCTTAAGTTGATTCATATTTTCATTATAAACTAATAAAATACATAAGGAACTAAAAATCAAATCAATATATTCATCCACTATTAAATTATAATTATGATGATTTAAAAATAAATAGACAATTATAAAGGAATTAATGGATAAAAGTAATTATTAGTAATTGAATTTCTTTTAGTCAGTTTGAAAGATTTAATTTATTAAGAAGTTTAATTAGTTCTATATAGCTTAGAAATAAATATTTTTATCAGTAATGATTAATTATATACTAATTAATAAATATCTTAATATTAAAATTGAATACCTTTGACTAGTTAATTATATTTTACTAATGAATATAATATGATTAATGTTTAATGAATAAATAGTTAAATAATAACATAATAATGATTAATTTGTGATTATAAAATGATTGATTAGTTTAAAAATAGACTAATAAACATTAATTTCATTATTTCAGATATAACAAGATGTTCTAAAATTTTTGTGTCATAAATATTGTATAGTTTAGATATATTTTCTATAGTAATGATTAATTATAGATAAATTAATAAATAATATAGGTTTAAAATATGAATACATATAATTATTATCTAATAATACATTTCATTTATAAATTAAAAATTATGATTATATAAAATGACATGGAGAAGAAAAAACAGAATAAATTAATCATGAATGTTTTATAACATTCAAGATATAACTAGACATTTTTCAATTAAACATGGTTTGGATGAGATGAGGATGACTTCAGAAGTGATAAAAAATATAGTTTATTTACATTTGGTATCTCAATGACATAATCTAAAATATGTATATTATAGGTTAAGTACATACTTGTATATGGTGTTATTGAGCTATCAAATAAAAATCAATCATCTTTTACCTCTCTTCCAATGTTAGGATCATATCATCTATACCATGTTTTTTGGAAAAATGTTAGTATTTCTTGTTTGTTGTAAAAAATTCATGTGATATTTTATGTGCATTTTTAAATCTATTATTGAGTGATTGCAGAATGATTAACTAATTATTATCTTAGTAATTATTTACCAGTGATTAGAGAATGATTAAATAAGTTTAAAATGTACTAAAAAAATTAGTATCATATTTTAAGATATAAGAAAATGTATTAAAAATTTAGTATCATAATGATTATAAAGTTTTTAAATAATTGTATTTATTAACAATGATTATTTGTATATTAATTAATGATTAACATAGTATTAAAAATTGAATCTATATAATGATTAGCTAATGATACTTATGATCAAATAATGTAAAATGAAGAAGAACAAACACATTAAATAACAAATGAATGCTTTATATTAGATAATAAATTCATTGAAAATTTTCAATTGAATGTGGTTTGTATGAGAAGAGTCTCATATCATACATGAGGTAAAATCCATCTTATTTTTAATTGGAATCTTAATAACATATTCAAAGGAAAATCACTTCACTATCATACATTCAAATGTATTTGGCCTTCTAATGACATATAAAATGAAATCTAGGATATTTCATTATAAGGGAGAATGATTTTTAATGTTAAAAGTTATGTACATATCATTCGAAGATGTTATTATGTCACCCGTTAAAAATAAGATAGATTTTACCTCATATATGAATTGATACTCATCTCACCCAAATTTTTTTTATTGAAATATTTCAATGAATTCATTTTAGGTTTTATAGAATTCAAGTGTTATTTATTGTTTTTTTCTTATTCATTTTACTTTATATGATCATAACTATCATTTTATCAATGATAAATAAAGAAATTTGATGTTTCCTATTCTTTTTACTATGGTTTCTAATACATTCTTTGAATTATATTCTAATAAAAATTTATATATTGAAAAATCACTATCATATTTTAGGTTATAAAATGGCTTCCAGAAATTACATTCTAATAAATATTATATGGAAAACCATCATTGTTAATATTTGTAACATTATCATAATTTTGATCAAAAAAAAACATTTTTGATGTAGAGTGTCATGTTTTTCTAAGTGTACTGCTATAGGGAGGTTTTTCAAACTATGAAAGGATATTCTTATAGTAAACAACCAATAACATTGGTTAGTAAATCTGATTGTGTAATCCTATGTGACCATAAATAAATAATTCATTATTCTTTTAATATGGCACCAGATAAATAGATCAATTCTATGATCTATATACATTTTAAATTCTCAGAAACACTATGAAATCTATCTTTTCCATTGATTGCTAATGCGGTGTGGGTCCATGAAATAAATTCAATTTCTCAATGGTTATATGTTACCATGATGGAGCTATATATTAATGATTCAATTGTACAAAAATAACATTTTTTTTGTATGAATTCATAGACATAAAAATGTGGTTGAAGATAGTCTACCCCACGAAATTGAGCATATTACTAATGATGCAGAAGAAGAAACCCTAGATGATATCCCAGATCTATATGTGAATCTGACTTCTGATGAAGAGTATCGTAATTAGAAAATAGATGGTGACAATAGTGATGATGAGGAGTGACCAGCGAAGGGAGGGAGGAGGTTTCAATTAATAAATTCTTTGTACAACATCCTTGACCAATAATAAATCATACACCACTCTTTTAATCTTGGTCATAAGAAATGAAACATGTTCCTAAATTAGACAATAATGTTCTCACAATGGCAACATATTTTCTAAGAGTAGTACTAGATAGGTTTAGTGTGCAAGACAAAAAATTATATGTTGGAAGGAATTTTCTACGTAAATAGGCATTAAAAAAACACTAAAAAAATTTCATATTGAGAGGCACTACTGATATATTGTTCATGAATTAAGACATATTAAATATCACATACAATTTGAGAAGTATGGGGAAGATTGTATATTTTTCTTGAGGGAGATTTTAGACATGGAATTTGGAGGTTGGAGACTCTTAAGGATTGAGGCAACTCGTACTTCAGTTCAGCCATGCTTGGCACAAGATCACACCTCACTTAATGAAGAATCTGTGTCATCCATTGTGGTTGAGATGATTAGAACATGAGAAGATGTTATTATAGCCCTTTTGTAAGAGAGGATACAACTGGAATTTAGTAATAATATTTTTTACAATAGGGCATGGATTGTGAAACTAAAGGCTTGTGTAATGTTTTATGGTAATTGGGATGACTCATATCAGGTGTTTCTACAATTTATAGCCATAATTATGTATCATAAACTTGTTTACTTCCATATCGATACAAATGAACATGTGCCTCATGATAAAAAACTTAATCCATCTCATGTTCAATTTCATCGGTTGTTTTGGGAATTCCACCCCTATATCTACGCATTTCGTTTCAGCAAACTATTCATTCATATTGACGGAACCTTTCTATACAAAAAATACAAGGTCTTATTATTTATTTCTACAACCCAAGATAAAAACTGTCCTCATATTCCAATATCCATTTCCATTGTAGTGAAAGAAAGCTATGAATCATGTAGTAGGTTTTTGGAATGTATCAGCAAACATTTCACCAACATTCAGGGTGTTTGATTGATATCTAATTAGCATCCATAAATTAATAAGGGATTCAATATGGATCCTGATACATGGATATACCCAAATAAAAATCATCAGTTCTTCATTACATGCATTTAGAAGGAAATCATGTGGCTTGATAAGCATTTTCTTTGCTATTTTTTACTACTTCATTGTAATAATAAAATCAATTTATGTGAAATATCATCAACTTTTTGTATCATATGAGTGTGATCAACAGAATTTTTAAAAACATTTTAGACTAAACCTTTAGTATAATCAAGAAGTTTTTGATTATATGATGCAGATTCCAAAAGAAAAATGGGAATTGGTATATGAAGGGGGGAAGAGGTCCAAACACTTAACCATGAACATTTTGGAGTGCATCAATGGTGTCTTCAATGGTCTTCACAAGTTACCTATTACTGCCCTAATTTAGTGGACTTCATATCATTGCATGACGTACTTTTGGATAGAAGAAAACTATCATCATATGGAATACAACATATACTAATGTATGGAATAAACATTCAACGAGAGATTGAAAAGAATACTGAAGAAGATTCTGGTTATCATGTATACCAGTTTCGATGAAAAGACTATCAATTTGTATTTCATGATTGTTCATACGACATCAAAAATATCATTAGTGAAAAAATGGTGGTATTATTAGAAAATAGGCAATGTGAATGTGGAAACATTCAGGCCTTACGGTTTCCATCACTCATGCCTTCTCAACATGTTCCACTATGAACATATCATGGGAAGAATATGTTGATCAAGTGAACCATATGGACACCATTACTCTCTGTTATGATGCATCATGGACACCTATTGGGGATTTTCATTATTTCCCAATGCCTGATGGATAGTCGAAAATGATACCTGACATCAATCAGTTGGGTCCCCATGGGTGACCGAAGGCTGGCAGGATGAAGAATAAGATGGAATAGCCTCAAGAACATGGGTAGTGATTGAGATTCCCCATATGTCCTAAAGAAGTTCATAACCAGAAATGATTCCCTAACATTGTTGTTTGAGTTCATACTCTCCGCTATAATGATGTATTTTCTTCGTTGTGAGATTCTTATGTTGTAAGTTATATGTTGTTATTTCTTCTTTTTACCTTAGTTTTTTATACCCCAAAACCAAAAAGCAAAACACTAAAACCCAAAACAACTTCCATATACTATAATCGGAAAATTGTAAACCCTATACCTTAACATAAAACCTATAACTATAATCATAAACATAAACTATAAAATCGTACAAAAAACCCCAAAACCAAGACCCAAAACTCAATATTTGAAACCCTAATCTATAAATCCTAAAACCTAAAAGATGAACCTTAAACCCAAATCATCTAACATTTACCTCAGTTTCCAAAAATAATGTGACTAATAGTATAATAATAATTTATATAATGAAATAATTGTATCATATATCACTATACAAGAAGATGTTATAAAATTTTAGTATAATAAATATTATCTGATCAATGATATTTTTCAATATTCATTACACTATTAGAATCATGCTCAGAAAGAATTTTCAACGTATAGAGTTATGTTTTATCTGTGTGTACTACTGCAGGGAGGTTATAAAAACTGATAAAATATATTTTTAAATTACACAACCTATAATAGAGGTTAGTACAGTTGATTCAATAACACTAATTGAACACCAAAAACGAATTTGAAGAAAATGGACCATGAAGAATGAGGAATAGGGACAACAATAGCGGTGATGGAATGAGTTTATGTAATCCCTATCATCCTTTTCAGCATTCCACCTACATCATGGTCCATTTCACATAATTTCTATCTTGATGTTCAGTTAGTGTAACAAAATTAAATTTAAGTGTGAATACCTAGTCATGAAACATACCATCTTGTGGACAATCATACATAAATAACAAACAACACCATTTGCTAATAATCATCTTCATAAAATAGGAAAATTGTATATATATGTAAATATATAAAACCATATCTTACAAAACACCCTTTTCAATGTAAAATAATATCATGACAATATGTTATTAATTTTTTTGAAAAACCTAAAGACATTCCCCTTTCATTTGGTAAAAATTACATCATAAAACAATGTGAATAAATATATCATAAATTTCATTCTAAAAGTCACAAAATTATTCTTTCCATAAATTTATATTTACATTTTACATATACAGATCATTTTATTTTTTAATATACAGATGGATGAAACTGTACTACTCACCCAACACGCTACCCATATTTCCTAGGTCGTGCTCGAGGGAGGTGAGGATTGATCGATTAGGGTGCTTCTAGCACACCATTTTCATCACAGAGATCATCCACATGCCATTATACCATAATTGCATAGTGTTGGCCACTATGGAATTGTCATTTCTAAATTCACAATTATCAATCATATCTTGGTTGTTTCCCTCTTGGAGAGGTGGAGACTAGAGACACACACATTCCACTTCTCGAGGGATAGATGACCATCACCTTCTAGGATGTGACAATTATCCTCGGTCTTCCTATCTATGGGATAACTGTTATTGGACACACTCATGCATCCTGGTCCGGAATTTCTCAACGATTTTAGGCATCGGCATTTTGTCTGATCGTATGACTATAGATGGAGCATCGATATCTATTCCTTGGATAGAGGTGTAGATTCCACATTTACACAATGATACTGATGAGACATATGTCATGTGTTATTCTCATGAATATAAATTATGGATCATTGGAGGGACCATATGTATCTATCACTTAGGGATACACATGCACATGATAAATATACCAATGTTATGGGAATCTGATCAGGATGGGATGTGTAGATGGGTATAGCTATTCTTAGCATTACAGATAAAGAGAATCAAACAGGTTATCCCACTGGGACTGCACATGACTCGGGGGTTGTTTCACCCTTCATTAGATGTGAGCAGGAGAGAACATCCCCATATTCTGCCCTGAGCTTGTTGGACTCTTAATCGATATTGAGGTGCTGCATGATGCTACACATGGATGCTAGTATGATCACATATTCCTATTAGTTTCTTATTATACTAGGATTTACTAACTATTATTTCACATTATTTTTCACTGTCGATGTTTTATTCCATAGGTGGTGTTAGAGACAAAATTTCCACGCGGTTATGAGACACCATTTGGGTGTATATCGTCTCTAGTTATTCTATCTCTTACCTGACGAAGTATGTATATACAATCTATCACTCTATAACATTTTTAATAATACCCAAAATTCTGGTATTTAGTAAGGAGATTTTTTGACAAAGGTCACATGTCATTTCTGATTTCATGGATACCCTACTACACTATTATGAATCTATTTCTATCATAATGTATAGTTTTTTTTAGGATTCTATGGGTGTAGTTACCCTAATTCAATTCCACATTATGGAGTTTAAGAATCCTAATAGAGTCACGAACCAATTTTTTTGGGATCATCTTATTGCATTGCCTTTGAGAGAGAAAGAGTTGCTTCATGATTTGAAGATGACAGGGAGGAAAGATGAGGATTGGCTCCATATAGATTACATCATTCATAATTTTTGGTGCAGAAGTGGAGATTTTTGTATCTCGGTTGTACCTATTAATACATTCATTCTTCTGTAGTAGGTTGAGTGTTATCCATTGTATACACTTAAGTATATATGTTATATTTCCTGACATGGTAAAGAGATTCATAATATTGTAAGTAAATAAATTTACATTAGTTTGTTTATTGTACAATTTTGTAATTCATTTTGAATCTCTTTAGAATATGTCACTCAGATCGTCTTGTTCAAATGAGTGATAGAGAGGAGCTGTGGGTCTTTTTTCGAGAAACCATCTCATGCTGATGTGTTGGAGATGAGTTAATCTTATAGTGCGCTTTCTGAGAGCATCTTTGAGCAACATGCCCAAGGAGAGGTTGTTCCTGCCCTAGAGGAACATCCTATAGCAGCTGCTAGTGCTGGGGATCCATAATGATAGAGACATATATAGAGTCGTTCTTCAAGTGAGGCCTCACCTATTCCCTAGGAATATGTCATCCCTCTAGGTTTCTATCCCTAGACGATATAGGATGTGCCTTAGGTGGCTTGGGATCCATCTTTCTTGACAGGATATCTAAAGTTCTCTCTATCATGACATCCAGACCCATCACAACCTTGGGGTTCAGATCCATCACATTCATGGGGTATAGATCAATCACAACCTTGGGGTCATGAACCATCGTATCCATGGGGTATATCTTTATCTCATGCTTGGTTCGCCACCGCGATGATGGCAGGTCCTTCTACAATCATAGTGGGAGAAGGATCCAAAGGGATATATGATCTATATTTGATAGCTCCTCCCTCTAAATTACAGGTGGAGGATATAAAAATTGAAATTATAGTTCCCGAATATCATCCCTCTTTAAGTCATCAGACTCCACAACAAACCCGACCTCAGCGTCCTATTTGCAGACCACTATGTGGGATGGAATCTCCTCACCATAGATATAGAAATTTATTTTACATATTCATTTATGTGTTTTTTATTTATTGGAATGATGATACTATTTTTAGTATCAATCCTTTTATATGTTTATCCAGTGTTTCAATTTCAATTAATATTATAGTCATAGTTTATATTTGATATATTTTAAACTCGACTACATCAAATGTAGGAATAATTAATATGTTTATGTAGATAACATTAATATAATATAAAATATACAGTATAAAAACCATGAAAATAAAATATAAAAGGTATCTCAAACATCTAAATAGTCTTTGAAATTATGTAGTTTAATAAATAAAATAAATAAATGAAAATGAAAGGAATGTAAGAAAAGGTATGAAAATGTGAGAGTGAAAAGAAGGAATGTTGAGAAGGATCCAAAGACACCTAATTAACATTAAAAGTGTATGAAATATTTACTATAAGGCCCATATAAATAAAAATTAAAACTTTGTTTACTAATTATTTGTTTAATCAATGTTAATATTTTCATTTATATTGGTCTTATAATTTATATTGTATAGGCTAACAAAGCCATGTACTTGAAAAATTTATATGTTTCATGTTGGTGGATTAGAAAGCTTATAAATTATTTTTCATCGACATTTTTGAATAAATTATTTTTATTTTTGACTACTTCTTATATGTTTATTCAATGTTTAAATTTTAATTTATATTTGTCTCATAGAATATATTTTATAAGCTAGCAATGTCAAATACTTGAATAATTTTAATGTTTTCAGTTGGTTGACTAGAAATATTATAAATTATTTTTCATCGGTATTTTTTAAAAAATTATTTTTAATTTAGTCAACTTCATATATTATTAATGAATGATTAAATTTTTAAATTTTAATTTATATAGGTATTCTAGTTTATAATTAGAGTCTAGAAAATTCAGGAACTTGAAAAAAATTGAGTTTCAAGCCAGTTGATTAAAAAGATTATACATTATTTATCATCAACCTTTTTTTTAATTTTTTTAATTTCACCCACTTCTTATGTTCTTAAAATAAGTTTTAATTTTATTTAAATTGTTTTTATACTTTATATTTTATTGGATAGAAAATTAAAATACTTGAATAAGAGATAAATTAGGATAAATCATTTATATATATATAATGATAATAACAATAAAACATTAAAATTTTAAATGTATAAAAAATATTAATTAAAAATGAAAAAAAATTAATTTCTAGTAATTGAAGAATTATAACTACTACATTTGAGCTTAACCAAAAGGAGGTTTCAGAAATTCCACCTTTTAGACATTTAAAAAAAATTAACCTATGAATTTTAAAAATATAATAACATATTAAAAAAACTCCAGAAATCAGTTTGTGGGCCTGAAGATCTGATATAAACAAGACGAGGACTCCACTATAGCAATAATAGTGAAATTATATCAAATTCCATGATTTTTAACCTCATGTCTGGGAGTTGGATTAACTCATTACATATCCATGGAGGCCATCCAATCTATGAACTCAAATTTTAACTCATCAAATCACCAGCATATAAGGTCACCCATCCTTATAAATGATAAATATTATTCTATGAAATGCTAGGGGTATGGGTTCACTAGACAAAATCTCTTTTATATCATTAAATGTTTGGAAACACTATGAAGTCATTATTGATGTTTTAGAAAAACAAAATATAATAGGATTGTGAGTTCTATTTGTCTCAAAATCATCTTTACCAACTCTAAGCATGGTATCCCTACTAACAATAATATGTGGCCTTTATGGAGAAGTAGTACTATAGTGGTGAATCTAGATGTATCATCTCAAAATATTTGTGGAAGGATATATATGGGATGTGAGACTTTATATCCACATTTTTTATGCTATATGTGAGTCACAGGAGAGGAAAAATCAATTAGATCAGCTTTCAACAATTAAACCTAGTAATATTGCTCACTTAGTGGGGAAAGATTTTATCTCTATAACATGCATGTATGATAATAAAGAAAAAACCCTTCCTTCTTGTAGATCCATGATCTAATTTTTGTATTTTCTGGATACAAATGCCCTGATTGACATGGGATATGTGCGTGCTCCATTCCCTTAGGGTAAAAAAAAGCAATGTTTGAATTTATAACAACTTGGAGGAAAATTTTATAATATGGGTTTGTAAATTTTTTCTACAAAACAATATAGGGTTTTAAATATTTTTAAAAATGGTTATAGATATGCATGAACCCAATTCACATATCTTCCCTTTCAAAGAAATGTGAAACGGGTTCACGAATCCTACAGAAATATTTAATATTTTTATCTTTTTATCTTTTTTGTATTTGTTTTTGTTTTTGTACTATTTGTTTATAAATATGTATATATAAATATAAATATACATAAAAAATTTTCATCAGACTATATCTACTTTTTAATATCTAGTAGTACAGTCATTACTACTATCCGGATTCTGACAGAAACACTCACCGAGGGCACCGTTTTATAAGAGGGCTTTCCCTAGAATGAATTTGGCATTTCCGATGTGGGATTCAGATTCTCCCTTTCTTTCATTGAATATTCTTCATTTCCCATGTAAGATTATATTTCAAATACATCTATTTGAAGGACTATAAAATAAAAACAATAATAACAATATAAATGAAACTTAAAACATACATTAAACATATATGAAATAGTTTAAAATAAAAATAATTTCATAAAAACTATGGATGGATAATAATTTATATGCTTTCAAAACCACCAAATCGAAACATAAAAATTTTTCATGTATGTGGTTTTATATGAATATAAAATAAAAACTACAAGACCAATAAATATAATACTTAAAATATGGATTAAAAATATTTAAAATGGTTGAAAATAAAAAGAATTTTGTAAAAAAATATTGAAAAAAAAGTATTTATATGCTTTCAAAACCACCATCTTGAAACCTAAAAATTATTCAAGAATGTCGATGTGAAGGACTATAAAATACAAACTATAAGGCCAATATAATTGAAATGCAAAACATGGATTAAACATATAATAAATAGTATAAAATAAAAGAATGTCTTAAAAATGTTGAAGAAAAATAAGGTGTATGCTTTCAAAACCACTAACATGAAACGTAAAAATGTTTCAAGTCCTTGTCTTTGAAAGACGAGAAAATACAAATTACAAGACAAATATAAATTAGATTTAAAACATGGATTAAACATATAAGAAATATTTAATAAATAATTATTTAATTTGATTTATAATTATTAAATATATAATCCTTAATAAGTTAATAATTAATATAATTAATAATTAATAATTATTAAATACTAATATACACTATTTAAATATTATATTATTAATATAATTTTCCGATTATAAATTAGTTAGTTAGTAATATAATTATTAATTCATAATTAATATTGTTAATTATTAATATCAGTATTGAATATAATTATTCATTATAATGATTAATTATTACCTATTAATTATTAATTATTAATTATTAATTATTTTTAATTTCTAATTATATAATAATTAGTTATATAAATACTAATATATTTTAAATTATATTCATTAGAATTTTATTATATAATAATTAATTAGTTAAATTTTAATATAATTATTAATTATAAAATAAATAATTAATTAGTTATTAATCGATTAATTATAATAATTATTCAATATAATTATCAATTATTCATTATTCATTATAATTAATAATTATTAATTATTAATTATATAACTATTTATTACTTAAGTAGAAATATCATTATTACTAATAATTTGTAATATGATTATTAATTATCATTATTAATTATTAATTATATAATACTTAAATATTTTATTAGTGATATAATTATCGATTATAATTATTAATTACTAAATTAAAATAATTATTTAGTTAATTAGTAATATAATTATATAATAATCAATTATTCAATTAGTAATATAATTAATAATTATATAGTAATTAATTAATTAATTAGTAATGTAATCATTAATTATAATTGTTAAATATAATTATAATTTATTCATTATAATTTATTATTTATATATTAATTAAATAGTTAATTACAAATATCATTATTAATTGTAATTAGCAATATAATAACAAATTATGGATAGAAATTATTAATTATATAATAATAAATTAATTAATCAGTATTATAATTATTCATTATAATTATTAATTATATTTTTTAATTATAAATTATATAATAATAATTAATTAATTAATTTTTAATGTAATTATTATTTATATAATAATTAATTAGTTAATTACTAATATAGTTATTAATTAATATTAGTAATATAATTTTTAATTATAATTAATAATTATTTATTATGTAATAAATAATCAGTTAATTACCAATATAATTATTAATTATTAACAATTAATTATATAATAATTAATTAGTTAATTTTTAATATAATTAGAAATTATAATTCTTAACTAATATTGAATAATTATAAATAAAATTTATATTACTAATTAACGAATTAATTATTATATAATTAATTATTAATAATTAATAATTAATACTTATAATGAATAATTATAATTATTTGTTATATTACTAATTTAATAATTAGCTAATGAATTATTATATAATTAATAATTATATTACTAATTTAATAATTAATAATTATATAATTAGTAATTATATGAGTAATTAATTCTTATATAATTTATAATGATATTACTAATTAACTATTAATTATATAATTAAAAATTATATTACTAATTAACTAATTAATTATTATGTATTTCTTATATGTTTAATCTATTTTTTATTTTTCATTTATATTAGTCTTATAGTATATCTTTTATAGGTTTACAAATTCACATACTTGAAATGTTTTTATGTATCATGTTGGTGGCACTGAAATCTTATAAATTAAATTTCATCAACATTTTTAACGAAATAGTACTCCTTTTCCACAATTTTCTATATTCTTAATCCATGTTTTAATTTTCAATTATATTGGTCTTATAATGTGTATTTTATAGGATTTCAAAGTCTCATGCCTGTGATATTTTTAAGTTTCAAGTTGGTGGTTTTGAAGGCTTATAAAATATTATTCCTCAACATTTTTTACGACATATTTTTTATTTACCACTATTTATTATATGTGTAATCACTATTTTATATTTCATTTATATTGTTCTTATGTTTTTTTATAGTCTATCAACGCCACATACTTGAAATAGAATCCAACATCGGATATGCTGAATGTTCTGCTTAGGAATGGGAGGACCTGATTCCCACATCAAAAATGCCGAATGATTTCACAGGCTTACCCTTTTATAAAAGGGATCCCTGGGTGAGGGTTTCTATTAGCATCCAGAATACTATAATGGCAGTACTATGGGATATTAAATAGAAGATAAATTCTGCAGAATGTTTTTGTTATATATATATATATAAACAAAACAAAACAAAACAAAAAAAAATTATTTTTATTTTTAAAAACTAAAATTTTGTACAAAAAAATATAAAAAATTAAAAGTTTTTATAGGATGCATGAACCTCGTTCAAGCATCATTGATCAACTTTGTGAAGGATGCATGAATGGGTTTCACACATCTTTCACCACACTGATGATGCATTATCCTCATTCACTCATCTCCTTGGGATCGGGGATGTGTGAACAAGGTTCACGCATTTCGGGACCCATTGTAAAAATTACTCATAAACCTATCCTATATTGTAAATAAAATAAAAAATAGATATAAAATAATTTTCCCATCCTGTATCATTTTTCAGAAAATATTCTATGGGTGGACCCTTATGGAAATATTGTGATTACATATCTTCCTAATTCTTTATCGATACCTTCACCCATCCTGGTTCAACATAGAATGGAAGATAGAAGGGTGCCCATTTTGTTCATGGAAAGATGGTCCCAAAAAGATGGGTTTATACAATTTATGATTGAATCATGGGAACAACATATTACTTGATATTCAAGGTCTAACATCATGGATATAATTAGAATTTAGATAAAACACCTATATGAGTGGAACATAAATATTCCAAAAAGTGATTTTTTTAATTGAATAACCCAATAAAGATACAACCGATTTGGCAGAAACAAATCAGGAATGATGGGATGAGGAAGTGTTTGTAGAGAAGGCTAGAAAATAAAACATCCTAATAGAGAAAGTGATGGATATTTAAATAATGTAAGGGGAGAAACCCCATGAAATATGGTTAATGTATAATGAAAAAAACACACATTGTATTAATTATTTCATGAAAAAAATCACTAGAAAAATTAACCTCATGCATGAGAACAGATTCTTTAAAACTGACATGAAAGTGGTAGAAATGCTAGCATAAAATTAATTTATGAACACTATTTTGGGGTAGGGTGATCCAAGAAATGAAATCATCTCGACTGAAAGAATATAGGATTCCTTCTTGAACAATATCCCTAGACAGATGACCGATCAAGACAACATAGAAATAGGATCATCCCTGATAAAAATGTGATCAAAGACGTGTGGATTGACTTCAAGGAAAAAACACACTAGGACATGATGGATTTTCGGGTAAATGTAATGTTCTTTTAGGTTATATTATTAAAAACAAGGTGATTGAATCTATTAAAATCTACATTAAAGGAGGATCCATTTCAAGAGCCATGAGTGCTTCTAACATGGTATTGATTATGAAAGTGGGGAATCAAACTACTTTGAACCAATTCAGACCACTCTACCTATGCAAAATTTCTTACAATAGCTTCATTGGTATCATCAACCGGAGACTCAGTAGGATTCTTCTGTGGGTCATGTCCAAAAGCACAAAATGGTTTCTTTAGGGGGATTACTATACATGGGGCTATTGAGATTGTGATGGAGATGTCAGTTTACATCAATAAAAAAAGACATGGATTCAATATGATGATTAAGATAGATTTGAAAATGCCTATGATTTCATACAATGAGGTTATAATATGAAGGTAATGGAAATTATATGCTTCAATGTGTAGACTCATGATTTAATTTTTAGAAGCCTCACTTCTTCTTATATATGAATTTTTCTTCTCAGAAAGAGTTTTTGTTTATTCAAATCAGTACGAGGACTGAGATACGGAGATCCACTATCACCTAGTCTATTCATACCTTTAGAAGAGGCTCACAAAATATACATTAAATGTGTGGTTGAAATATGGGTCATTCAACTATATAGACCTAAAACATGGATAGATATTGTGTGGAACTTAATTTATGCTAATGACATGTTTTTTGTCAATGTTACGGACAAATCAATTGACAGTTTTAACAGAACTATGAATTCGTATGATTTCTCGAGTAGAAAAACGAATCAAATTGTCAATGATTAGTGAATATGTTATAAAAAAAATTTACTCCCCATGTTAATAGAATACTATAAAAATTCAACATGAATATAATATTCTTTCCAACAGAGAACTTAGGATCTCCCATATCAGATGGTATGATCAAAAAATATTTATTTGAAGAATCTATTCACCGGAGAGCCGCAAAAATTTTTAATTTGATGACCAATATACTTTCCATTGGTTAATGAATAATTCTGATCAATATTTTCCTCAGTTCAATTTCAATGCATGTGTTTTTGGTAATTAAGACATAAAAGTGAATAATTAGTCAAATAGAAAAAAAATCCTATACATTTTTTTTGCTACAAACATTTCTGGGAGAAGTGTCACTGGGCCTCATGAAAACATCTAACGATGCAGATTGATGAATGTTGGATCCACATAAGGAGAGTTATAGATTATATACAATCCAGGAAATCCAAACTTTTTCTTGTCCATTGACTACTAAGAGAGATGAATAAGGGAAATGAATATTTACATTAACATGAATTAATTTTACAAGAGACCCCTCTGACACACCTCTCTTTATTTCTCACACATGGATCTCTCCTATATCTCATTGAGTACAATGAACTCTCTTGGCTTGGATGGATAAAGTGACCTCCATTAGATCGAATTGATACAATGATCCCTCTTGGATCATGCTGATGATGGAAAGAGGCACTATAAGGACTCCTAATATAACCAAGGTTGGGGGAGTCAATGATAGACACAAATCATCCACAAATTACCACCATCCATTGGACTTTAAATATGGATTCCACCAATACCATTGACAACTCCCATGGTTTCCAACACTTTCATTTTTACACCTGTAAAAAATACATCCCCCAAAATTGAATTCTTCCATTGTGGTTGTGGTTAGTGAAACACCCACCATCAATAGAAGCTGGATAATATCTATCAATTCTCCCCCTCTATCTAAAATCCAATGGAGCATCTTCAATGCTATATATTCCCCTAAGAAACCATCTTTGTCAACATGTCTTCTATGTTCTCATTTTTGTGAATCGTCACATGTCGCACCAGTTATTGATCCATCACTTCATGTTTCCAATGATGGAAAATATTGATGTGATTCTTCCATTAATGGTACATGGAGTTATTTCTCAAGTCCAAAGCACATTGACAATCCCAATGAACCATGTACTCCTTCTGGTTTAATTCTAGATCTTGGATATATTTCTTAATGACAACATCTCTTTTCCATCTTCTGAAGCAGCAATGTACTTTGTTTCTGTCATGGATAAATAAACACACTTCTCTAACCTTGACATCCCTGACACGACTCCTCCTTCAAAAGTATAGATCTATCATGATGTACACTTCTAGAGATAAGGATCTCCAGCCATATATTAATCTGTATATCCCTACAAGATAGGTTTATATCCCACATAGATCAAACATAACATTGAAGTACCTTTAAGATACCTCCTTATCCACTTGAATGCATCGCAGTGCTTCATGAATGAATTGGGGAGAAGTATGATAATGATTTATAATTCATGGGAAATTTCAGGAATCATACTCACTATAGTGTACATAAATCTTCATACTACTAAAGAGTATGGTATCATCACCATCGCCTATATTTCTTCCTTGGATGAAAGACATTAACTCTATATCAACATAAAATGGTTGGGAATATGAATGCCCCCAATTTTTTTTCTATTTTGAAATGTTTCAGATCTCGTTCAACACACTTCCCTTAAGATGGCCATAAAAAATCCTTTTTCAATCATGAATGATCTGTATCCCCAAAATCTATTTTGTTTCTCTCAAGTCCTACATAGTAAAAAAAAACTTTGATAACTCCTTCTTCAACTGGATAATCTTCATTGCATCCTTCCTAATGATCAACATGTCATTAACATAATGTAGAAGAGAAACAAATTTACAATCCTAAAATCATTGGATGTAAACACACTGGTCCTCCAATGTCAACCAGTATCCATGACTCACCGTGAATGAGTTAAAATTCTTGTACTAATGTCTGGGAACATGTCCCAGTCTGTACGAGCTCTTATTCAATATATAGATGAGTTTTTCTTGTCAAGAATCCTTGAAACCTTCAGGCTGCTTCATATAGATCTCCCAAAAGTGGACATTGTAAATAAAATTTGTCTTCATATCCATATGTCTGTGCCCTATGTCAAAACTAGTTACCAATACTATAATGACTCAGATTGAATCCATCTTCACAATGGGTGAAAAGGTCTTTTCAAAGTCAACTCCTTTCTTCTAAATAAATCCCTTTCCATCTAACTGATATTTTTTTTGGATATCCTTTTTTTCTTCCATCCTTCTTTAGCCTGGACACCCATTTGTTCCTTAGTGCATTCATATCGTTGGGTAGTTCCACCAAATCGTACATTTGGTTCTTCGTCAAAGACTCCATATCATCCTCCATTGCATGTAGCCACATGAGTTTATCAAGATGAGACACTGCTTCTAGGTACCCCCTCCCTCATCAGTCATCAATATGTACTCTATTTCTGAATATTTTTTTGAGGAATTCCTTCCTCATGAAGATCATCAAACCACAAACATTTTTGGTTCTGGAGGCATAACATCAACTAGTTCATGTGATGGTTCTGAAACATTTTTTTGAGAGGATTGAGCCTCTCCCTACTCAATATCTTCTTCAACTGCCTCTTATTTTGTTGTTGAAAAGACATCATGCAACTCCTATTCCACATAGACAGTTCGTGCTGGTATAGGTTTTCAATCAATAATTGATTCCTCAACACATTACCTTTGAGATGTATTGGATTTTGAATGTCAAAAATAATTTTATTCTCTTGGAATACAACATGTCTACATCTTATCAACATATTATCCTTCAGGTCCCAAAGCATGTATCCAAACTCTCATAACCATTGATAATGTTGATTCACGAAGTATATCTCCCATTTAGCTTCTGCATGAGCTCCTTGTATTCTTGTGATAATTCCAAACATCCAACTACTCGTAAATGAGAGTAATAGGAATCTTTACAATACCATATCTTTTGTGGAATAAGAAATTATATGGGACTGACGGTGATAAGTTGACCAAGTAGCATGCAACCTGGACAGCTTCTCCCCATAATGGTTTAATGAGATTACCCTGACTCATCATGCTTTTGAACTTCTCCAGGATTGTTCTATTCATCCTTTCTATAATTCCATTGTTTGGTGGGGTGCATAGGGAATCTATCTCAGGAAGGATGCACTCATTCTTAAAATAGGCATCAAATTCCATGGATGTGTACTCTCCTCCATTTTCGGAATGAAGTCAATTTAGCTTCCGTTTAGTTTCCCACTCCGCTATGGAGAAAAACATCGTGATGTATTCTAGTACCTGGTCCTTCGTTAGCTTGAAAAACACCCACACCCTTGAAGATGAATCATCAATAAAGGATATGATATATTTTTTACCTCCAAGTTAATCTAACTCCATAGGTCCACATAAATCATATTGCACCAGATCTATAAACATTGATCTCCTTGATTAAGTTTTATTGAAGGAGACTCTATGATACTTCACATTCAAGTATTATTTTTAAGCATCAAATGATGAATTATTTTTTATACTAAATTACTTCTTATTCATCATGGTAGATGACACTCTTCCACTCATTTGGCTGAGTCTCCTATGACACATATTTGATGCCTATCCATCCACCATATTGAGGCTTTATGAACCTATCTTCACCTAATTTTTGTATAAAGTACCACATATGTGGCCTCGGGTGATGACGATGACTCCCATTGTCATCTTCCGTGATCCACTACTGAAGATGTTTTTATATCCTTAATGAGAAAAGTCTATACTAGATAGTAGTTAGAATCGAGGTATTAAAAAATGCAGAACATACTAAAGGGTGATTTTTTATCTAAGGTTCATCTAGAATTGGATATCACCCATCCAAACATCTTTATAAAACAATTATTTCCCATATTCACTGCACCAAATTCACCTAATTGATAAGTCTTGAAATACTCAGAATGTAATGTGACATGGTATGATGTTGTATTATAGACCACACATTCAGTGTCTTGGCCTGATGTATGAATGCACATCACTTCATCATTGTTGGAGAAACGCAAGATTTATCTAGAGAATTTCATGCATGCATATCCATTTCTTCTTTAACAGTTTCTACTTCGACCCATTTATTGTAGGAACTTTCAGAAGTTACTTTTAACATGACCCATCATTCCACAATGGTTGTATTTGTATGATGGTCTCGTATAATCTATTGAATTATATGGATTTGGATTTAATTTCTATCCCATCAACCACCTCCCATCGATGGTCCATCCATTGGGTTTTAATTATATAATATTCAGTACAGAATATGAAAAATTGGGCTAACTGGTGCGTCCAAAATGGTTGAAATTGGTGGAATCATCTTGCATATCATCGATATAGGATACATATTGGTCATGTTATGACAAAAATTGTGACACCAGCAGAGATCATATGATGGCATGGCACTAACACGGTGATGACATGGTGCCATTGTGGGATGCTGAAGTAGCTACTGAAAAACTTCTGGAAATGTCATCAGCACCATAAAAGTACATCCTTCTATGAAAAGGGGTACTATAGCTCCCATGGTTTTAAGAAACTTTGACTGAGCATAAGAAGATTTTTTAACTCCCTTTGTGATGATGTATATGCCAATGGAATCATATTGCCAAGAACATTCAAAGTATACCTTCCAAATAGGAATTTGGGCATCGTAAATTTTTTATTCAAGGGAAAAACTCAACTGCAAACCATATATCACTAGAATCTACCTTTGACACCACTTTTTGAGATTCACTAAACACTAAGATAGATGAATAGAGGGATAAACAAGATTTATTTCAATATGAGTAAATGTTACAAGAGACCACTCCACACACCTGCCTTTATTTATTACACAAGGAGATATACCAACTCCCTTTGGATACAATGTGATCTCTTGGCTCAGATTAATACAATTGGATCTCTTGGATTGAGCGGATGGTGGAAAGAGGGACTCCAAGGCCTCCTTATATAATCATAGTGGTAGGAGTCAATTTTTGGACACAGCTCCTCCACATATCCCCACTATCCATTGGACTTAATGTAGATTCCACCATCACCTTAGAGAACTCTCAAGGATTAAAAGACAATAGTTTTTGCGCATGTGAAATATATATCCCCCAAAATGGAAGTCTTCCTTAATGGGTTTGGTTGGTGAAACACTCATCAACTATGGAATTTGGAGAATATTCATCAAAACTGGCATTGGAAATTATCTAGGGGGACTCTTTGTAGGATAGATTCATGAGGGAAAAATACAGGATATAATGGAGGTGCATGGAAGAGTGACCATTTAAGGTTTCCAGTTTGGCACATTGCATGAAAAACCAGTTGAGTCTATTCAAGGATAAGATATAATTGGATGTTGGATGTGGTTATATTAACATTTTAAATGAAAATGGGACATCCAATCCCTATTATTTCAAATGTTCCCAGTTCTATATATCATGTTTATAGAATCTATCTCACACTGGTGAAATATTTCACCCATTCTAAATAATGAACAAAAAACATGTATGAGAGGATAATCCATGTTGTGGAACACAAAAAATGTGTATTCTTGATATATGTGTTTATAGTTTTGAAATCATTAGATTTCATTCTCTCCATTGATTCCAACCAGTAGATAGACATTTGGGATCCCAATATAAAGGGTAAATAAACTTTTTCCTAGGTAAATTTCATTGTTTGGAGATTTTTTTATAGGGATATCAAGAGATGACAATGTTAAAAAGAAAGGGTTTACCCTTGCATCATGCTGCATGTGTTGTACAAGCCACACCACTAAATCTATCTAGAAGTAATGTTTTCAATGTGATTGGGATCATTTAACATAGAAGGTGGTCAGATTGAGGAAGGGTTTTCTTGTTTTGGCGAGTTATGTTCATAATTTTCTTACTATCTAGTTTTAGGGGACTGAGTCACAGCCACAAGTGGATAAGATCAGAAGTTTGGTGTTTGATGAGGTATCCTATGAAATAAGGGAAATTAGAAATAAAGGTCATGATGGAAGCATCACATCCTATTTAATATGAAGATCATGTTCATGTCTCTGGTTTGTAATCTTTGTAATTTTATAATTATTGGGGAGAGACTGGTTTCAGTCATAGTCACTGTAACTTGAGATATAAGTTATATAAGCAAGGATCCTCATGGAATAAGTATAAAGTTGTAACCTCCTATGTAGAATAATAATATTAATGTATATGGTTCCTACAAAGAGGGGATTATTTATCTAGTATGTTTGGTATGAGATACCAAAGGATCATTTCAAATCAGCTTTAGTGTTTATTTTGGTCTGAGATACCCATTTCAGGTTTATACTAATGATCTTATCAATGGAATCTTATTTTACATGATCTATAATATCAGCATTGGCATTTCTTCTATTCAATAATATGGTGGAAACTAATCATTGGGAATAGAACTGAGGTCTCTGAAATATGGTGGGATGAGAATATTATTATGGATAGTCTTTCTAGAAAATAAAATAGGAATGATTATATGTTTACTTATTATGGATTCATGGACTTACCTTATGAATGTAATTTTGTTATCAGTTATGATGGTTTGGTTCTTCATCATTTCAGGCCTCTCGGAATCTTAGGGAGGTTTTTATTTTGTTGGAAGAAAATATATTTTTGAGGAGGTTTCATTCGGATCCAAGGCTGGGATACCCTATTTAACCCTGATCATGTTCACAATTCAATTACCAAAGCATGGATTCACATCCAAGGTGTCAACTGATATTAATTAAATCTTACAATCCTTTGGATAATTACTTTAATAGTAGGGGTTCCCATTAAATTTGATTGTGAAAACGAGAAAGAAATATTTTTCCATATCACCCAATTTTTAGTAGAGGACGATCATCATTCTACATTTCCTGAAAATGTTATTTTAGATGGAGATGAGTTTAGAATTGAAATTGATATTATATTTTAGAAATTAACTAAATTTTTCTATAATTGTAACAATCATGAGAACCCTTTGGAAGAGTGTCTTCAAAATATATCATGTTGTAATTATCATATAACTTGTCACAGTTATAGACTAATAAATTCAAGTTGTAAGTTACAGTTGATTTTTGTTCTCCCGAAATTACTCCTAAATGTTTTTTGGTGATACGCGGAGTCGAAGGACAACCTAGAAGCACTTTGGAACATTCTATGAAAAATCAAGGGATGGTGATAGGTTATGTTCATTGAACTCTTCTTAATTGAAAAAACAGCAAAGTGATGTAATGCAGTGGGTTTCGAAAACCATATTTTGAAATACAAATGAATTGGGAGTTTCTAATGTGTTGTAAAACATAGTTTTATATCATTTTCATAGGGTGTTAGCAAAGAAAAACACCTCTGATAATAGTGAAAAGGCATCTTTTTGGATGCTACCATTTATTTTGATGACTTTGGGAGTGATGTGGGTTAAAAAAATTGGAATTAAACCTCCTTGTAATGTATCAAGAGAACATGTAATGATATTACATTAGGTAAGTATGAAAAAAGTGTAAACATTACATGCTAACATTGCTCAGGATTTTTAAAATAATGACAAATGTTATTTTGAAATATCTATTCAATATAATGTCAAATGTGAACTATAATAGTAACATGCTTTATCTTCTTGTTAAAGGAAGGGTAAATCCAACCTGGTGATTCTTTCTTACCATCCATCCAAGAAGACTCCAGTTGGTAATACCGGTCATCCCAGTATTTCTCAGTACTTCTGTCCTTTAGAAGTGCATGGAATATAAACTCTTGAAGGAAAGAAAGTGTATTCATCCTAGTTAGTTGGTATATAGGGTTTCCAATTACTTTCATTTAGGATGTCTAGAACACTTTCATTAGATCATGGAAAAACATTATCTACATGAAAAATAAGTGATATCTCTTTATCGACCTTAGAGTTTCTTCTTTATTTGGATCATCCTTCATGCTCTCTCACATAAAAATAGGTTGTCTATATCCAATCTGATGAATTAGGTCATCCTAAAATCAATGTTGAAAATGTGAATGGAATGGGAAGTCCAAGAAAAGTACAGTTACATATTTCAACCATCATTGGAGTGAATTATCTGCTCAACAAAGGTAAATATTTATCTCAGTATGAAGGGGATTAGGTGGAATCCTAGTATTATGGGATAATGGTTTGTTCATACTCCCATGTAAAGGATCTTCCTCAGCATTCGTAGTAAGGTTATCATCTCCCTTATATGTGGGTTCCTTGTAATCCAGTGTAAAAGAACTATATGAAATATTATGAAAACTATAGGCTTTTTATAACATTTTATTTTTTGGGATTGGTTCAAATAATAATGATCTAGATGGTGCAGTTTGGTTAAAATGGTCCAGAACCCCAAAGATATAGAAACATTGGTTGATGATCCTTATAAGAGCAAAATGTCTCAATCAGATGATTGGATAATTGACTCCTAGGGAAGTGACATTAAAGGCCTCTTACAAAATGTAAAGACCTAGGGGAGAGGTCGTCATCCTAAAGTTCGAGGTTGTGGGTGAGAATGAAATAATTAAAATGAAATGTATTAGGAGTGAACGATTAGACCTATGTTAAGAGAAAATAATTTCCTTTTACTTTTTTATGGAGGAATTATTTCCATGTCTAAACCCATCTCTTTTCTTATTTTATTTTGATATCTTAATAATCTGGCTGTTTCCGTACATTTTTATAAAAATAATGTATACAATTTGTTCTTTTTTAATGTTTTTATGAAATATATAATTAATATTAACTATAAATTTATCATAATTTTAATATATTTATAATAATATAATTACAATTATTTACATGTTTAAATAAAATACTGTTTATTTATTTTTAATTTTTTTTTAAATTTATTAGTTTTTATTATTTATTGTTTTATGATACTAATTTTTTTATGATAATTGTAATATATAAATTAAATTATTATAATTTTTTAATTTAATTTATATTCCTTATTTTATAATAATATTTACAATATATATATGAAACACAATTAAAATATATATTTATCTACCAAAAACATGTAGTGATAAATGTATTTTATATTTTCAATTCATTTTAGAGCTAATAAATATATGGATTTATCATCACAAAAAAGAACTAATAAATGATTCATTTTCAGATGAGTCCATTTTGGTGCTGATAAATGTGTATTTTGTTAGTTATTGTTACTAGTACTGATATTACCCCATCCAAAATATTTAATATACCATAACTAAGATCTCCCCTTACCACACTATTCACTCCCTCATTATAGTTGAATTCTACATTTTTTTTACATATATTTCAACAAAATGAAGCCATAAATAAATTTATATTTTCCATTTCACATTTTTAATATATCATGATTTTCATTTTTTTTATTTTTGTTCTCATTGGGTTCATCTTGTCTGTGTGTTGTTTTAGAACTTTTTTCATAATTTTTTGTTTTTCTATTTCATTCTTTTCTTATAATTAGTTTCTGTCCCATTAATCTTTTTTTTGTTTTTTCTAATCTTATAATCTATTTTTTCCACTTATAATATTGATATTTAGTTCTTTTTCTTTTTTTCTTTTAATTTTTCGGTTTTCATTTGATTGACTACTTTTAATTATAACATAACCATTTTCTTATTTCAATGAATTTTTAAAAAATTACATTGTCAACTTCCAATTTAGACTTTTATGTTTCCTTTCACATATGAATTCTTATATTGGACTCCATGTACTATAAATTTAAATTCAAATAATAAAGGCATTCAATATGATCGATTGAATTGATAGGAAACTGGAAAACAGTGGTATTAAGGTGTATATGTTTGGGATATTATTCATTTTGATAATATTTCATGGATGTTGAATGTCGAATTTGTATCATACATTTTTTTTGAAGTGAAATATTTGATATGAATAAAGGAAATAATTATATTAAAAGATCATCTTCATATGAAAAATTGAGAATGGATTTTTTTAATCATTGGAACCCACCATAAAAATTTATTATATTATTTATTCTAATATTACAAAATTGATACTATATTCCTACCATATATAATTTAATTTTTGTTTCTTTTTAAAAATGTGAAATTAATTCTCTAATGATGAATAAAAAATGTATTAGTTTATATAAATGAAATATTTTAGGGGGATAACATGATTTTAAATTTTTATATATCTTAGACTATGAAATATATTTATAATGTATCAAAAAACATGGACGATGATAACATCTAAATATCACCTTTATCATTATCACCTAGAAAATAATATTAAAAAACACATCTAATGTCCCCATAAGTATAATATTTTATAATTATTTTATTATGAATAATTTAATATGATATACTATTATAAATTATGATAAATTATTGATATTAATTTTATAAAATAACAATGGATATAGTGAGTTATTATCGTTTAACATACATATGTGTGGGGTTCAATAATTATAGAAACATGTGATTGTTTATTGTAGATTATTTCCATAATAAATGATTTTATTATACAAAATTATCTATATGTAATGAAAAAATAAATTAACAAATTGAATTCAACCAATTTTTTTCATAAATATGTCAAAATTTTATTTTTGGAAAAATTATAATAGTTATATAAATTAATTTGATAGAGTGATTACCTAAGTGAAGAGTCTACCAAAATTATAAGGGGGTGTGGTATTGTATCATAACCTACTCATTGGTGAATACCTTAATATAATGGTATATTAAAATAAAAATTTTGTATAACATAGTTCAACCGATGACAATTCATCACTATGTCTATTATATCAATTTGGGATTATTCTTTAAAAAACAAAATTCATTGTTAAACATATTATATGTTTGAAAACTCTGAAAACATTATATAAAATGTCAACCTTAATGAATAAAAAAATTTGATATTTATTTTTTCATTACAGTGAACTCTAATGACTCTTGATGACCATAATCACATTTGAAGAAGTAAACTATATGAAAATAATAATCTCAGTTTTCAGATATTACATTATTTTCTCTCTTGAAAAATATATTTCAAAAAACAATGATTTATGACATTGAATTTCTTGTGAAAAAAAAAATAAGTGTTATAATACATTATATTACTATAATTATTTTTCATTATATATTCTAACCTGATTTTGATTCAATGATAATTTATAACAAAAATGATGAGTATATGTGTGACTACATAAAGAATAACCTTTTTGGGTTCTATGCTCTTAACAACTATATATATCTTATTTTTGATAAAAAAAATATATATGAACCAAATAGTATGGATATGAATAAAAAATAGGTTGATATCAGTTTAATTAGAAATTATTATAATGATTTGATTAAAAGGATTAACAAGTTTGGAAGATATCATTAATATGACCCATCTAAAAATGTTTTCCTATGTTTGAATTGTAGTTATTAAGGACTAATAAGTCTGTATGATTTAGATGAAAACATTATCTTTCATGGAATAGATCAATGTTATAAATATTGGAGTAATCATAGAGATGACATGAATGTAACTTGTGACTATGAGAACACAATGTTTTATGGTTCATCATATATGATTATAAGTGTGAATGATGATAAAGACACCATTAAGGATATGATTAAAAGTGAAAACAATGATAAAATTAGTATTAAGTAAATAAGAGTGAGAGTTTTAGTTTAACTTCTTGATTATCCAAATCTATTTCAAAATTAAGAAATCTATGTAACGATTCCATTATATACAGTTTGTATTAAATTTACTACAGTTTCATCAATACTAGAGCAATGTAATTTAGAAGCAGAAAACTATGGGAGTGAAAACATAATTACTATACTAATTTCAATCTTGTATGATATGTTACCAAAAGGTAATGGGTTTTATTTTCAATAATAAGATATTAAATGAATGTTATATACAGAGGCATGATCTCTAAATGATATAAATTCCTTTCTTGGTGGATTTTTATTTCTTCATAAGTAGTACGAATTACATGAAAAATCCTCAAAGTTAGGTTTGTCTCAATTAAGAAGAGGTGACTAAAGTAATTTTAATATTATATGGTAATTTCCAATATTTCCATGATTTATGAACTTATATAGAAGATAGAAAATTACATGAAAATTAATTTTTCACGTAAATAAAATAAATCAATATGGGTAACTTCATCACCTAGAAGTCTATCCTTAGGTGAAGAAATTGGATCTTGGTTTTCCTAAATTTAGAAATGACAAGGAATCCTATGGTTTTCACTATCCATATATACAATAAATCCTTTTGTTTTATAGAGTGTCACTAACATTAAATGGATAGTTTTTAGGTAAATTTTATCTTTACACTATGTTAATTCATAATGAAAAAATACAATATGTTTTTTATTATATTATGACCAAAAACATAGGTAATGATATTTATGGTTATTTGGAACCATTGATTGATATATATAAAAAATTTATGGAATTCATGTGATATGTTATAGAATGGTAATAGAAATGAAATTTCCAAGGATAGAGTGATGTTGTACAGATTGAAAAACGACTTTCCAACTAATATAATGTTTTCAGGATATATAAATAATGGATTTTTAGGGTGTCGATTTTGGGAATTGGGTACACACACAGTTAGGATAGATCATTAAATGAAGAAAATATTTCTAGGAAATCAATTTTTTTGACCTCTGATAACATTAGTATGGATCATCAAAATCACTATTATATTAGAAATTAGAATAATTTATAACACATTTTCCATTAACAAGTGATGAAAAATAAAAAAAATAAAATGATATTGTCACCAATTTTTATAAACCATATTCTAAAAACCATAATAATAATTTATGGAATATGTGATATTTTTTAAATTACCTTACCTGAATTGTTTGTACACCGTAAATTTTCATAATATCAGGAAAATAAGATAATATGTATTTGATAGTGTCATTAGTACATAAATAAATTCACCATATAAAAAAAGGATTGAATTTCAGATAGGTTAGACATGATTTGCATGTATTTAAAGAGTGAGTTGACACTAGTGAATGGTGGAATTTCCTTCCTCCAACTCCTAACACTATTTCATGGAAATAGATATATATGTTTTGAAACTTCTTGAATACTTTTTTTAATTCTATATGGGTTTTAATCAAATATCGAGAATATAATGTAAATGACCCAACTAAATTTAAAGGGACTGAAAAATATAAAAAAAATAAGTCTTTTCATACATAAATATTATATATTTTTAGAAGAA
This sequence comes from Viscum album, assembly GCA_963277665.1. Classification (NCBI taxonomy): domain Eukaryota; kingdom Viridiplantae; phylum Streptophyta; class Magnoliopsida; order Santalales; family Viscaceae; genus Viscum; species Viscum album. The sequence continues at coordinate 623,428,511 of OY728156.1, read as the reverse complement.
TATTATATACATTTAAAAAAATATGTGAATGTTGCTCATAAATGTTTGGTGTCTGCGGAAACTAGATAAAATACATTCTTATTTATTTTAATATCTTCAACATAACCTAGAAAAAAATATTCCAATTTAGTACTCTTCATATACATAACCTAGTAAAAACCATTCTCCACAACTTGGGGAAAGTAAATATAAGAAAGGATTATGTCAGATTTTCTATTGTTATAAACATGGAAGATATGACTCATTAATCATATGAATGTGTACAATTAGCATAAAGGTATGATATCATGATTTGAACATACAAAGTTCATATCCATTCTATCATAGATCATAACCATGTTACACAACATAAAACATCATCATATAAAAAACATAAACTATTAGGGTGAAAAGTCATTATAATTTAATCATGTAAAATATGTACATGTCATATATGTGTGTCATGATTATAAGCATGTAAACCATTATTTACATCAAGGTTCACATACAAGACTATAAAATCATAATTTATAAGGCATAAAAACCAATTTTCCATCTCATAACATATTAAACATCAACACCATTTTCCATAGTTGATCAATAATATAAGACTGCTACTTATTAAATATGAAAAACATAATGTTTTTTTCATTATAATATCATGAAATATTAAAATTTACCCACTGTAGTTTTGGGAGTTATATTTCACACCTGTATTTTGTTATAAAATAACCATAGTTGTTGGTAATAATTTAACCACCATCATATAATAAAAACCATAAATTATTATGGCACAAGATAATAAATTATTCATCATATCAGAAACCATGAAAATAAATGGGTTTAAATAAAACATTAATCTAATCAAAACCTTTGAAAATAAATAGATTTTATAAAAAATTCATCATATAATACCTTGTGTAAATGAACGAAGTCTCGTAATTTTTTTCCACATAATGATAAACAATATAGATAAATAAAAATTATTTTATTATTATATCATATACCTAGTAAATCATAAGTTACATAGAAGTATGTTATATTAGAGAGAAAATTATTTTGTAGAAATCACATGGAAAATTTATTCTGGAATATAACCTTCTAATTTGAAAAAGAAAATTTTAGAACTAAAAGTAAAATAAAAAATTTTCAGATAATTTTATTTGAAAATAATATTTGAAACATATAAATTAAGAATAAAATTTTTTTGTTGGTCATGATGGAATAAAATATCTTTCTTTCCTAACATTCTAAAATAATGATTCCTTTAAAATTATTTGTAAAACTAAAAAGTACCTCAGGCCGAAAACAATAATAATATTCCTTTATTAAAAATCAAAATTTAATACAAGTGTAAATATGAATTTAAAAAATCATCATATAATAGAAAACACATTCAATGAAACACTTTGGAAAACATAGACATGGAAGAGAAATGGTTTTTACAGAAGAGAGAAATAAAGTCAGTTTCCCGTTAAAAATTTCCTTTTGGACTATTCGGTATATAATGGGGGTAAAATGAATTTAAACATTTGTTTTCATGAAATAAATATAGTATAAAAAATCATGAGTTCTTGATAGATTGATTTTAATATTTCATCATTGGAAAAATAATCATTAATAATCAAGATAAATAATGATATTACAATATAAAACATTGACCTCATTGTTAATGTTTTGATTATAATACCCATGAAATAAATTAAATTAAATGGATAATTATATTTTATAATTATCATGATAAGTATCATAATTTAAATTCATGGTCATTATATACACCCCATAAAATAAATTATTGGTGAATATGGAATATTTAACACTATATTAATATTAAGATGAAAATCTATTACCTTAAGTCTCAACATCCATCATATTCATTAAAATATTAATAATAATAAATAAATGTTAATTATAGGTACATTAAAATTCTATAATCCCTGATATCATTCCATATATTATTTACTTCTGAACATTTATTTCAATTTTATTAACAATTCTATGCTAAAATCACATTTCAGGTAATAACTACATTTTATTTTATGTATGTTTTGGTTTGGTGTTTTCAAATTTTACTTTTATCATTGTAAAATATTATAAATATTTCTAAAACAAAAATAAAAAAAGATTGTATTAATTATATATATATATAGTAATCCAATTCAATTATATAAATAAAACGATTTACACTATTTGTAGAGATGGTTTGTCGTACGTACACATGAAAGTACTTTCCATTTTTTGGATTGATGAAATGAGAGAAGGTTAAATAATATATTATGTTCAAAAATCATATTTCTTTCATATATATAACATATTTTCAATAAACCTATCCATATTACATTTTATTTAATGTGAATATGAAAAATGAATAACATCATTTTTCTAGGCAGTAGTTTGGCATATAAACGAGCGACATAATCATATTCACTTCAAATAGAGGGTAAAAATGTATATGTTTTATTGTAATTAAATAATATAATTATTTCATGAATATCATATAAATATGGTAAACTTATCATTATATCATGCATTGGAAGGTGGTGATGGAAAACAAATTACATCGGTATGCACTGTGGTAGTCTGATGTACACACGATCGACGGTTTTGTTTGCCACTTGATAGTGGAAATGATAGATGTAGTTAATTCAATTAAAATAATAAAATTTAAGTATATGATATATAATTATTTTATTATATAATAAGGTTTTTAGATTATTTTAAAGAGTTAGGGGAAGAAATTAAATGAAAATGTATGGTTAAGGTGAAAACCACTTTCTTGGAGAACCCCTTATGATATACTCCTAAAGACTTAATAGGGTAATTTTCAAATAAAAATAATTCAATTAGATGTGATAATGGAATAATGGGATGTATATGGCTATGGATTTTTATATCCATTATGTTTTGGATGTGTAAAGAGGATATGAGAGGGGTTCCCCATTATAAGTGAGGGAGAGGACACACATTGCATATTTGGGTAAAATGTTGTTGCAATGTTTTAGACATGATAAAAGTATATAAAATAGCTCATTCTGGAAACTTAGAATTTTTAAGGTCAAATAATATTTAGATAATATTAATTGGATATGTTTTTATGTCATTTTAACCCTTATTTTTTTAATTAACCCCCTCTAAACATGTTTTAACCTTAAACTTAGTAAATAATTTTTATGGATTTTAATATTCATTTTGATTAAAAAATTAGTTGTCCATATTATATAAAATAAATTATTATTATTATTATTGTGTAATAAAACTTTTCCAATTCCAATAATTTAATTTGAAATGTTTATTTAATAATTAAACTCATAGACGAGATTAAAATTTGGGTTTTTAAAAAAATCATAAGAATAATTTTTTAATATCAAATTTCAACGTTAATTTTTAAAAAGTAACATACGATTTTATAAAATAAAATAATTTAACTACTTTTACTATTATATGTTTAAACATTATGTATCTTTTTAAATTAAATAAGCAATAAAGAAATTTTTAAAAAAACAATATAATTTAATTATTCACTAAAAAAGTTGTATATTATAAAATATTCAAAAATTACACAAATATTAATTTTTACATGATGATTAAAGAATTAATGTATTTTTTTTCAAATATAATTAAAAATATTTCAAAAAATATATTAACTATTTTTCCCAAATAACCATAAAAATCCTTTTTTGAGCAAAAATAATTTTAGAAGCATATAAATACATTACTAAGAATTAAGTAGTTATCTATAAATATATTTTATTTATCCAAAAAGGTATACATAATTTTAATAATACGGTTTTTACTATTCACAACACAATTTTTAATGGATATTTTATAATAATAATTTTTAAATAATAATATTAATAGTATATTGTTGTTCATTAAAACATATTGTTTCATTAAACAAAATCTATTGAATAAATAAATTTTTTTCCAAAATATATATTTCATAAAAAATATAGGGATTACATTATATCCCCATTAAAAATAATTTTCCACTAAAAGATAATCACTTAACAATAAATACCTAGTGATACTTCTAAATCATTACATCCTTTGTTTCAAACAATGATTTTCTCAAGCTGGTGGTTTCACAATAGAACCTTCAACATGTGAGTGGTCTTATCCCACTCCACATTAACAGTATGTTCCATAATCTCTTTTGGTTGAACCTCATAAGAAAGTTCTTGATGTGGTGCTATAACCATTGAGTTTATTCCATGTGAGGGATCATGTATTTACAACCCCAGGAGAGATAAATTGAAAGCATCATTACCTGATCGAGGTTCGGTGGATACACCAATTGATAAGCTACGTCTAACTAAAATAAAAAATTTATATGGTAATGATATAGATAGTTCTTGGGATTCCATTAATTCTAAATCAGGTAATATTTTTAAATGAATAAATTTTTAAAAACACATTATCCCCAATATTAAATATTGGATCATGCTAATAATTGTACTCAAAACATTTATTCTAACATTGTCTTTTCTTTATCAGTTACTGGAAGGATTTATAATTCTCTACCATTTTTTTCATTCAGAAATAGTTTCAATTCCATTATTTCTCTGAAAAATATCAACATTTTGTAATTAAACACTCATATCCATATTAGGAGTCATAAAATCCTTTTGAATTATTGGGTGAAAGCTACTGTCATATGAAATTAGTGGACGGTCTTTATACCATACACCTTTCAAAACCATAGAAATTGATCTCAATATATCATCTAAAATATGAATTGTTATCTTAGACAGACAAATATATAAGGACGATAAGTATTGAAACTCAACTCTATATCTAGATCCAACTAAAGACTTTTTCAGATCATTGACGTAAAAATCTGATCTCAATCATAGACAACAGAATTTGGTACTACATATAACCTATAATACGTATTATATATATATATATATCCTATGAATCTAACCTAGAGATAAATATATTTTTATTGTGATTATGTGTGATGAATTCATAAGGTGATCAACATAAACCCAAATTTCAGTATTCCCATTATATGTTTTGTGGGTCCAATGAAAAAATCCTTTATGATGTTTTCCAATTCCCATTATTATATGGATAATGGTTATGAAATCCAAAATTAATTTTTCCCCATATTCTTAACATGATGATATAATTATTGATGATATATATACATAAAAATATCTATCTTATTATTGTAAAACCATAAATAAATTTTTATTTATGCATGTCCTAGTCAATATACCCTTTCCACCTTTTGATTGTCTGTTCAACCCCCAGAGCCTTGCCCGATGTGATAGGTCTTCACCATGTATTGTGGTTATCTTTTCCCAAAATTATATTTTTATAATTCATATAACATCACCTAATGGTAAAAAAACCATAATTATACCAACATTAAAGATAAAATAAACCCTAAATGTAACCATTAATTGTAATCTTATGTCTACAAAATTGAAAGGCATTACTCCTCAAATAATATATATCTATCAAAAAGATTTTATTTCCCTAAATGTTTCCAAAAATAGCTTAAATCATAACACATCACAAAATACCTAATAAAGGGTATATAAGGCATTGAACTTTAGATAAAAATTAAAAAAATAAAAACATGATGGAGTCTATAACTCTAATGTTAATCATAAATATTGAAATATACACATCCAGAAGATAATAAACCATTTATTCCTTATATAAGATATAACTCTTATGTTATCATAGAGACATATACACATCCAAAGGACTATTGATCCTCCACATTTCTAACTGGAGCAATAAAAATTTATCTTTCATCCAAGTGATCTAAATGTGGAGGAACATGATTCATAGGGATGGAGTGAACCCAAACCCAGGAGCCCCTACCCTTAAATTCTTCCAAAAATAGGAAAAATGAGGAAGGAACAATCTCTTTAAGATCAAAATGGCCACTAGACTGTTGGACTAGAGAATTCTTATTAAATTTTCCTGGTGTTTCAGTATCAATTTTCTCTATTTCCATTATTTAAATTTAATAAACCACTTGCTCCTTCTTCATTTTTTGATCAGCTAGACTGTAGGCAATGATTGAGTTAATGTGACAATTATGCATTGCTTCCACCCTTGAAGTTTCATCATCTGAGATATTTATAACCAAACATGAATTTCATGTTCCATATATCAAATAACTCCTATTAAAATATTCTTTATTGAGATCCATTCCTTCAATATGGATTATCCTCCTTTCGATAGAGGAACCCTATAAGGTTCCACAACAACAACAAAACCATCGAGTGTCCTCTGAATAGCCTTTTACCTCTGAATAAATTAATTATGATTTCTACTAAGCATTATTTAATTATGATTTATAGGAAAAAAATATTAATAAAGAATAATATATTTTGATAAATAAGGGGAATCATGAATTTTTCTTAGTGCTCGGTCAAATACCAGCTCTACCTTTCCCTACTAGGGTGAGCCAACTCCACTTTCACCATCACATTTGACAAAAAAAATTTGATCACCCTCTATACCCTAATTTTTCAACCTCTAATAGAACTCATGATCATAGAAATGTTTTACGTAGAAAGAGAATACCCATTCCATACGATAGGGGTTAAAATAATGTCCAAGAATCTTACAATAGGAGTATAAAGCTGCCAGTTTTCATAAGAAATGTTTAAATCTAGTTCATCACCCTCAGTTGTAAGAATCACTTTATAATTAAGAGTCCATTTTAGGTCGACCTCGACAAAAACATTATATAAGTATCCATACCATGCCTTCTGTATTTTTTTCCCATTTCTATAGGAACTCTTTTTGAAGAAGCGATGTCAAATAGAATATCTATGTTACATAGAATCTAGTTCAATATAAAATTATTCACCCAAACATTTGAAAAAGTTGTTTCAACTTCAGATTGATTGAATTTGAAACTACATTAATAAAATCATATCGATCTAAACTTCATAGAGACCATGTTTTAGCCCCAATCATTCGCTTTTATATTAGGGGGTTTCTAACCAAGATCATATTTCAAGAGCATATTTTTAGATAAAATGAAATGGTGATAGAATGTGAGGAGGTTTATAATCCTCTATTCTCAGGTAAACACTTGTTAAATATTTCCAATTTTAAAAAAAAACTACCGTTTTTAGAACATTGATTTTATGAGAATACCCTATGATTTAAAGTTTTACCATTGATTGCAAGCTGATTTCGATGCCTTTCTTATGGATATTACTTATCAATAAACCATTCAACATGAAGACAACCTATTGGGATAATATTTTCTTTTTCAAACATGTTGACCCTTAGATAATCCATCAACAAAATCTGAAAGACATAAATTCCATTAAATCACCCATGAGAGGAGTTCCTGAGCATCGAATACATCTCTCCCAAAGAATGTAATTTTTTATTTCATATTCGAAAAAAATAGTTTCATGTGATTGTATTTATTAGATTTTTTAATAGAGAAATGGTTTGAACAAAAATTAGTTATTGAATGAATTTCATATTTCATAAAATGCATTGATTCCCTCAATGCATTTAGAATAAGGAAAATCCATTGAGTGCAGAAATACCTTTCCTTTTTTTTTTGGTATGTGAAATACATAGAAAACACCAACACAAATCAGTAAAAGAGAGTATTTTTGAAATACATTAGTATTTCCAATGAGACATTCAACTACCCCTTTCCGATACTAGAATAATTAATTACAATTTACCGAAAAAAAAATAAATGATTAAAAAAAGTTATTATGTATTTTAAAGGTACTTAATAATTATTTATAATTAGTAATCAATAAATAGTAATAAATAATTGAACAATTAATATTAATTATTATTAATGGAATAAAATAAAATAAAATATTATTTATTTACAATATTTTTTTTGTAAATATTAATTAATAACTACTTATTGATTTTTATTAATTATTTAATAATAATTATAAATAATTATAAATTTCATAATGTTAAATTTAAATAAAGTAGTTGGGGGATTAACCAAGTGGTAATTTCTCCCTGTAATCCTGCATCAAACCCAGTTTCAAATCTTAGTGGGGTAGAATTTTTATAGGAAGGTGGGGACCCAGGCAGGTAGTGACGTAGTCGGTAATGTAGGAATGACACAAGCGGATTGTGACACATGCATGATTAAGGCATGATGCAGTATTGGGCCTTTGGAAAAGATTTTGGGCCATTGGGAAATGCAATTTATTGAGCCTTAGGTCCAATTTATGTGGATTTGGGCTATATAATAGGCTTCATGGCCATAGGAACTTCGGTACATGTACTAAATAAATAAGGCTTAATATGTGGATATATCCGGGGGGTAATGTCCTACCGTTCCCACCTCTGTGTGTGGTGTGTGTGTGTTTGGTTAATGTAATTTTTATACCCATGAACCATATATATATTATTTAATCTAAATTTACGTAATAATTAGTAATTAATTTCATGAGAAGCAGTAAAGAGATTGCTTCCTCATGGGACCAATTTTTTTTGATATGTGGCTGACAATTCCCTTAAATAAGTACGAAAAAACAACTAGTTTGGTAATAAACCCCCTACATATATAGGATGGGACATGCCAACAAGAAGCATTTATCTATTCCTTATGTCAATTTACCCAATTTGAATATCCATTCTCAATACATGGGTATAGAATTATCCTATATTTTATAAGAGGATACCTCGTTGTTGCTTTTCCTTCCTTGTTAGATGTAACTTTTCCATCTCATAAAGAACCTAATTCCCTTACATGGAAATTTCTTAAACCTTATGATGGGGTAATAGTAATATGAGTATCCTGGAAGCGTTCTATTATAGTACCTTTGGTTGATGTATCCCAAAGTAATGCATATTTATTATGCTCTAGTTACATCAAGATTGTATGATCAGAAATAATTTTTAAAACCTCAAATGTAATCGGTTCTCTATGGGAATTTGTTTTAGTGATTCCCCAAACAATATGGCCAAAATTTCTTAAATCCAAGTGGACTGTGTTGGATTATGATTTATCATACTTTTTAGTTAATTGAACCAATGAGATAGTTGTAGTGGTTTCAAAAAAATTATAATAATTACTATATTAGTAAATAATATAAATTATTTTTTAATTACAAATTTATTATTTAATATTTATATTTTTCATTGAATGTTATTTTTATCTGAAAATACTAATTATTTAGTAATTACTAAATTTCATTATGCTTAGTATGTAGTATTTTAATTCACAATAACTACTATTAACATTAAATTTCTTTCTTAATTATTATTAATCTATTTTCAATTATTAATAATTATTATTAAAAATAAAAGATTATATTGAATAACAATATTATTTACTTTTAATTAATTAATAATAATAATAAATAAATTTACAATTAAATATTGTTAGTTAATTAAAAAAAATTACTAAATAATATAAATCACAATATTTATAATAATTATTAATTTCCCTATTAATAATTAAATGCTAATAATGATTAAAATGATTAATAATTATTAGAAATTATTATTTATGAATAACAATATATAATTAAATGTTAATTATTTTCAATTAAATAATATCAAATTATTCTTATTTTGTATTCAATGATCAAAAATCCTTATGAATTATGAATTATTAATTCATTGAGTATTTATTAATTAATTTCTACTTATTAATAATATTCCATTTATAATAATATATATAATAATAATCAGTGTTAGGAAAAAGGAGGTTGAATCTGAGAGGGTCACCCTCTCTTATAAAAGGGAACATTGGGTGGGTGACACACCTATCAGAGGGATATACGAAAGCTACTATTTATTTTTCTTGTGCATCCCAATGCATAAGTGGGGAATATAACTTTTCGAACATCACAATAGTTCCCCCAATAAACCCAATTCACCTATTCTAATTTTTTGGTACTTATACTTTGGAAAATAATGAAAATATATGAGGAAAAAGGAACGAAATTTCTAACCTAACATGCCTTTAAAAAGGGTATGATGTTAGGGAGAATGGTCTCGGTCCTAGGGTTTGGTCTTTTGGGTTCCTTGATTATGTTGATTTTTTTGTCGAAATTTTGTAGGATAAATCAAAGGTTAAATATCATTAATGAATTAATATTATTTAATTATATACTATAAATTCATTCATGCTTAAGAAAAAAAAATCAAACTAAATTCCACCCCCCTTTTATAATCAATGATAGTGTCACACCTCAATAAAGCGTGTTTAACCTTCCTAAACCCAACACTATTGTATGTCATTTCATTTATTGAACAATGAATCTAGAATGTTTTAGTAGTTCTCATTAAATATAAGGGAAGTAAAGATGAAAATTAAATAATAGATATGAAATTGGGATTCAGGTCGTGGTGGATAATAACAAACATACCTCCCATTAACCCCAAAAGAAATTAAAATATATAGAATTGATGAACTAAATTCAGGGACTCTATGTACCTCCTCCATGGATATGCCTCAGGTTATTCAATCATTATCGAGAGTAAGATATTGTAGAGACTCAACGCTTGATGTACATGGACATTAAATTACTTTTTTAGAATACTTAATACATAACAAAAATAGACACACAAGGACCATAATAGTTTAGTGTCTTTGGAAACTCGGAATTTAATATTCTAATCGTGGTGAAATATCATCAACATCTCCCATAAATATCTTACCATTTTGTTTTCTTACCTAAAACCTTTCTTTATATCCTGGGGAAAAGAAAACATAAAAAGGGTGATCTAAAATGCTTAGTAAGGGTAAACATATAGAACATAAAACAAACCATAAACATTTGAATGCAAAATCTTGAACATAAAATCTAAACATCAAAATCTTGAGCAAAGACATAAATCTTGGATGTAATTAAGGCATATATCATAAAGGAACATCAATCATGATAAAATATCATGGTAATAAATCATGTCATTGTGGAAAACATTCAGCACTTGTTATGATTTCCATATTAGCCAGGGCATTGCTGCCAAGACCATCTTAGTGGACAATGTCCCTTTTTGAATCGAGTTCACTCCTCGTTCAAGTATTGTATCACTGAACCGTATTAACTTACCATTTCATCCATGTCAATCTCATGAGATATAAATCTTTACCCAATGCATTGGAGGGAGATAAAGGTCCCACCCATCTCATAATGAAATCATTCTTACTTGTGCCACAAAATAAACATACATCATTCATAATAACCCAACGAATAAAATGGGTTTCATAAACATCATCCCATCATCACACAATCCATATAAAATAAATGGATATAGTTTCATAATAAGAAAAGTGAAACCATGTTAATCATAGAGACATTATACTTGAAACATACACATATGAAATAATGTCATCTTAGATGAAAAATTGGTTTTAATAAAACACTTGAAATGAATTATTGATGAAAATATCCTTTCTTCTTCAAAATCATTTTCTTTTCAAAAAATGCCATGAAATTTTAAATGAAAAGGGTTTTGTTGAAAATAATCATGAAATATTTTAGAGTAATCTCCATGAAAACGAGGTGTTATGAAACCGTAAAAATCTGTTCATGCCGTATAAGTTAAAAATAACATTCTTCACGTACTTTTGTTGGAAAAGTCAAACAGTACCTCGTATGGTAAACAAAAGAATGATTCATTCCATACGATGTGGTAAAAGTAAAAAAAGAGTAAGAATGACTTTAAACATACATGGAAGAAAATTAAAAATTTTATGAAAACATTTTGAGAACATATGGACATGGATAATAAACATAACCCCAGTAAATACTTACGAATAAACAATCTCAGATAAGAATTAGATTGGAATAATTGTCCCTTACCTTAGGTCTGATATGATTCGTACGTATCCGAACCTACTATATAATGATTTAAATAATTTCATTGACTTATTAAAAAATCATATTCATTATTATGATATCATATATGGATCACTTATGAATTTATATTACTCGTTCTTTTTTAAATTCCATGTTAAAGTAGCGTTTTGGGTAAAATCGTTTTATTTATCGTACATGTTTGGACTTGTTGTTATTGATATTATTATTACATATATCTTGATTTACTTACTTCTAGAATGTAAATCATGATTTATATATCATATATATATATTCATTACATATATATATATATAATAGATAGATAAATGAAATGAAATACACCGTTCATGGAGACAGTAGGCCGTACGTATGCATGAACGCTGTTTTTTTTGTTTCCTTATTGAATTAAGTAGATGACATACATATATATATACATAAATCCAGTAGAATTATTATGTAATATATTTCATGATTACTTATTATATGTACTTTATAATCATTCTTGAATTGTTAACATGGAAAATGAATCTCATCGCATCGTTGAGACGGTAATCCATACGTACGCACGAGCTATTATATCATTCCCATATTTAATGAATTGAATTAATGTGGATGATATAATATCTTATAATCAGTATGATGTTATAATAATCATATATAGTTATTATTTACACCATTATACCCATCCATGTAAGGTGGTGGTGGAAAAACAGATTACACCACGGCGTGGAGACGGTATGCCGTAAGTACGCACACGCGGTGATTTATTTTTCCATAGAATGGATAAATGGTGAAATAGGGTGGTTTAATATTTATAATGACATATAAGTATATGAGTGATACTGATTTTATTACTTTATAATGAAACAACTAAATAATAAGGAGTTTATGAAGAAACAAACTTGATAGAATCGAAAGAAGAGACTACCTCTTCTTCGACGGACCTCCTTTAATCATTCTCTTAAGGAAGTAGAGTTGGGCTTTTGAGAAGACCAGAACCTCCAGAATGTTTCTAAAGAACTGGAGAATATAAATGGTCAGGTTTTGGCCGAGATTCATGGCTCCAAAGGGTGTGAAGGGAAGAGGGAAGGGGTGCCCTTTTTACAAGGAAGGAGAGGGGCACCTTTGGAAAAACTCAAAATTTTATTTTATTATAAAGTTATATTCGATTTTTAATTGCTCCAAATTGATTTATTTTGAATCCAAGGTGGGTATGGGTCGTAATACTCTCATCCGATTTAATTTAGACACTTTAGGTTTCTATTTTACCCATATCATTTAGATTTAACTTTAGGTTAAATAATTTTACTTTTACAGTGTCTCCTTGTTTTCTTACACTATAAGGTTAATAAACATTCTATAACAATCCAAACGAACCCCAAGTTGTTTATTATTAATATATATAACCTTATCTAAGTCATTTGGCCGATACATATATTTTTAAGAATAAAATTACAATTAATAATATAATATTTGTTGTACAAACTATTTTATGTCAATTTTGACCCTATTTGGTAAATGATTTTTGTAAAAATAATAACAGAATGATTAGTTCGAAAAACATTAATTATATCAATAATAACATGTCATATTAAGCTATAAAATTATTATAATTAATAAAGAGTCTCAAATGACATTTATTTGAGTATTTATAACATCAATTATGTCAATATTTCATTAATAAGATAATTACTGTATCATCATTGTGTCATTAATAAATTAAATTATTTAATGTCTAAAAATTATAAATAAAATACAATTATGTAGGAAATGTCTTTATCTTTATAATTAAAATTTATAGTCGAATTTATCTCATGTATATCTCTATATTTAAAATGATTTAGTTATTAAACATTGACTTTAACTATTTTAACCCTTCTTTAAATAAATTGATAATAAATGTCCAAATCTAATAAAAGTGGGCCTAAATGGTGATATTTTATTCCTAAGGTTTTTTTTGGTCGAATTACACTTATCCAATAGAATTAGGTCATTTTTAGGGTAACAATAATATCAATTTTACCCTTAATTACCCTATTTACATTTAACCGTGGTAAAAAAAGTAAAAAGTTACTATTCAGAAAAAATTATTTTCATCTCATTGAACCACATTTTAGTAATTGATATTAATCGTGTCTCTCGGATTTTCGAAATTCCACTCATAGAAGTGGTAAAATTAAGTTTTATGTGAATTTACAAATTCTCCTAGCAGGTGGGTAAAAGACGTTGAAAAGTTCAATAAAATTTTTATATATCTAAAATTATTAAAAATGACTCCAATGAATTACATTGAACTTATATAGGTATTATGTATCTATTTTGACCTAAAATAAATTTAAATAAAATAAATAATTATTTAAATAAAAAGTCGGTTTTTAAATTGTAACCCAGTGTTTTCACTATTCATAAAAAATTGAACATTTTCATAAAAATACCAAAAATTTACCCGAGGCTAATTTCGATATTCCGAATCCAAAAATAAAGTCCATTTTGAAAAATATAGTTTCAAAAAGTGGGTATTAATATTCATAACGGCTAGTTCATAATAATATTATAATAATATATCGTTTAGTGAAACTTGGTATTGCGTACTACACACACTATCGTAGAAGGTCGCGATTGCGTGTAATGAAAGCCTAGTCAGGGATGCGTGTAGGGCAAGATCCTTTTGGTGTAGCATACAACACAAGACATCCATAAAATTAAAAAGAATATTTTTCATAAAATCTCGGGGTGTTACATTCTACCCCCCTTAAAATGAATTTTTCCCTCGAAATTCGTCGGGGTTATAAATGGATTACTACTTGAAAGTATATTTAATAGAAACCCACATCATAAAAAAGAATACCAAAACCAATATTTAAAAACTAAAGTATGAAACGTAACGGTTATCCAAATTAACTAATCATTGGGTTTCCACATAAGAGAACATAGGTGATCATATGGATATGGAAGACAAATCTATCCAGCATGTTTTGATGGAGAGTGGTAGAGAACATGGATATGAAAAAGCCAAAAATAATAAAGACATATATTTGTGATGATCTAAGGTACCATCTGATTCATCAGAAATAAGGGCACTAGGACAACATTTTTGGTTTTCAAGATCATTTCTGTAAAGTTGATAAATTAGAATTAGAATTAATACTTTCTTGATTTTGGTACAATCTCACCATTGGTCGTTCCTTGGAAAATTTACACTTCATCTCTTAATAAAATGAAGTTGAATTTTTTATTCGTGAAGTGTTAGCAGATCATGTGATAGAATTATGGGTCATTCCATCTGTCTCAAACAAAAGATTAAAAAAGTTATCAAAAATACATAAGTCCATCTATAGTGAGATTAATCATATATGGTTCCTAAAATGGACTTCACTTCATATATAATACTTCTTAATATAATAAAACTAGTTTCTACTAAATAGGGGCTTCCTGTAGGCCAGTGGTAGGCGATAAAGGCCTGTCGCACTTTAGTTGTGGGTGCGATTCCCAAAGCCTTGTCCGACGCGATGGGCTGTCGCTCATCTTGTAGGTTGTCAATTTTCTAAAACTACATTATTTTAACATTCCATAAATAATATAGAAAATGTTATAGCCTTAAAAAATACTTACTTATGTCCAACATAATCCATTCCAATCTTTTGGCTTATCCAAAGTACTACTATCCAATCTCATATTATAGTGAAAATGATTACCAGATAGTTCATATAAAAAGCATGATAATACCATCATTTATCCCCATATATCATAATATGTGTCTTGTTGGTCACATTCCAAACATTTTAAGGCCTTAATCATGTATTCTCTTGAAAAATTAATAACCATTTAACCTTAGTAAAAACATGAGTGCTGTCAAAAGTCAACTCTTTCCACATACCAAAATCCTAAAATTCTGTATACTCAAACCATGATATCACTTAGTACTTATAATAAACATGAGCTCATGAATACTAGGAAACATATTATTTCTTCCTTTTCCACTCATTATTTTCATATCATCTTATTTCCAAAAATATCTGAATAACCTTTCATGGTTACCAGTACCATTCAACATATACTCTCAAATACTTTAGTAAAAACAATATTGTAACAATCCTTAGAGGTTTCTTTATTCCATAGTACCTTTAAATTACCTATAAAACATAACTCTTGATAAAAATACAATCATTCCACTACCTTCTTAAACCATTGACCAAGCTTCAACACTTTATTCATCTTATATATCATTTGTATTCTCATCATCATCATCCACATAAATACTACCCATATGACCATGCTGATTCTCTTCATGAGATTTTCCCTTAGGGAATTGGTTTTCAAAATGCCCATAAATTCCACATTTAAAACATCTAATCATTGTTGATGTCGTAGAAATACCATTATCCTTATCCATGGTGTTAACAAAACCTTTTCCTTTTCACTTACTGGATTTGTGTCCTTCTTTTCCGCACCCAAAGCATCTTCCAATTCCTTTGAAACATTTTACTTGATGCCTCTTCCCACATGATTTACAGGTTAGAATATGATCTTTCCTTCCTCTATGATCATCATGAAACTCCATCTTTCTTTTATTAGCTGTGTCAGGAAAATTTCCAAAGGGGAGATTATAGATCATATTATGAGATTGCTGATTAGGCATAATAACGATATGTGGACATCCAGATCCAATTTCATTCGGTTTCTCATGATGAATATCATTCCATTGTCCATCATACCCTCCGTTATCACGAATCTTCCCATTCCCAACCATTTTCTAAAACCCAAAAAAAAATAGTGTGAGAGGCCAAAATCATAATCAAGGGGGATTACCTTCAATATGTAACATATTAGGTTAAATTCTAAGATCGTTACCATAATTCTAGGACTATAGCCTATACTTATACTTTACCATAGGGGAATCCCTAGACATACCTTAGAAATATCTCTAGGGATCTCACTAAAGTTCTCGCATCCTAGTTTCCAAAGGTTGACTAAACCTTTATTTTGATACCAACTGTATAGACCCAAAGATTGATGTACATGGACATTTCATTACTTTTGCAGAATACTTAATACATAACAAAAACAGACACACAAGGACCATAATAGTTTAGTGTCTTTGGAAATTCGGAATTTAATCTTCTAATTGTGGTGAATGATCTTCAACTTATCACATAAAGAACTTACCATTTTATTTTCTTACCTAAAACCTTTTTTTATATCATGGGAAAAAGAAAACAAAAAAGGGTGAGCTCAAATGCTCAGTAAGGGTAATCATATAGAACATAAAACAATCCATAAACATTTGAATGCAAAACCTTGAACATAAAATCTAAACATCAAAATCTAGAGCAAAGACATAAATCTTGGAAGTACGTAAGGAATATATCATAAAGGAACATAAATAATGATAAAATAGCATGGGAATAATGCATATAATTGTGGAAACCATTCAACACTTGTTATTATTTCCATAGTAGCCAAGGCATTGCTGTCAAGACCATCTTAGTAGGAAAAGTCCCTTTCTGAATCGATTTCACTCCTCGTTCCAGTCCTATATCACTGAACCGGATTAACTTAACATTCTAGCCATGTCTATCTCATGAGATATAAATCTGTACCCAATGCATTGGAGGGAGATATAGGTCCCACCCATTTCATAATTAAATAATTCTTACCTGTGCCCCAAAATAATCAAACATCATTCATAATAACCCAACGAATAAAATGGGTTTCATAAACATCATCTAATCATCACATAATCCATATAAAATAAATGGATATCATTTCATAATAAGAAAAGTGAAACCATGTAAATCATAGAGACATTATACTTGAAACATACACATATGAAATAATGTCATCTTAGATGAAAAAATGGTTTTGATAAAACACATGAAATTAATTCTTGAGGAAAATATCATTTCTTCTTCAAAATCATTTTCTTTTCAAAAAATTCCATGAAATTTTAAAAGAAAATGGTTTTGTTGAAAATAATCATGCAACCTTGTAGAGGAAGCTCCATGAAAATTTGGCGTTATAAAACCGTAAAAATCTGTTCATGCAGTATAAGTTAAAATTAAAATTCTTCTCCTACTTTTATCAGAAAAGTCAAATAGTACCTTGTATGGTAAACAAAATAAATATTCCTTCCATATGATGTGGTAAAAGTAAAAAAGGTTAAAATGACTTTAAACATACATGGTAGAAAAGTGAACATTTTATGAAAACATTTTGAGATCATATGGTCATGGATAATAAACATAACCCCATTAAATACTTATGAATAAACAATCTCAGATAAGAATGGGATTGGAATAATTATCTCTTACCTTAGATCTGATATGCTTCATATGTATCCGAACCTCCTGTATAATGATTTAAATAATTTCATTGACTTATTAAAGAATCATATGCATTGTTATGATATCATATATGGTTCACTTATGACATTATATTACCTGTTCTTTTGTAAATTCCATGTAAAAGCAGTGTTTTGGGTAAAATTGTTTTATTTATCATATGTGTTTGGACTTGTTGTTGTTGATATTATTATTAATTATATCTTGATTAACATACATCCAGAATATAAATCATGATTTATATATCATATATATATTCAGTACATATATATATATATAATAGATAGATAAATGAAATGAAATACACCGTTCATGGAGACAGTAGGCCGTACGTATGCAAGAATGCTATTTTTTTGTTTCCCTATTTAATTAAATAGATGAAATAAATATATATATATACATCAATATAGTAGAATTATTATGTCATATATGTCATTATTACATACTATATATACTTTATAATCATTCTTGAATTGTTATCATGGAAAATGAATCTCATCGCGTCGTGGAGACGGTAATTCGTACGTACGCACGAGCGATGACATTGTTCCTATATTTATTGAATGGAATTAGAGGGGATGATATAATTTCCCAGAATTAGAATGATGTTATAATAATCATATATTGTTATTTATAACACCATTATACCCATCCAAGTACTGTGGTGGTGGAAAA
This sequence comes from Viscum album, assembly GCA_963277665.1. Lineage (NCBI taxonomy): Eukaryota > Viridiplantae > Streptophyta > Magnoliopsida > Santalales > Viscaceae > Viscum > Viscum album. Next base: position 623,409,733 of record OY728156.1, on the reverse strand, counting down.
ATAGATTACACCACGGCGTGGAGACGGTATTCTCTACGTACGCACACGCGGTGATTTCATTTTCCCTAGGATGGATAGAAGGTGAAATAGGGTTGTTTAATATTTATAATAACATATCAGTGTATGAGTGATACGGATGCTATTTCATTATAATGAAACAACTAAATAAGAAGGAGGTTAAGAAGAATGAAACTTGAGAGAATCGAAAGAAGAGATTACCACTTCTTCGACACATCTCCTTTAAGCCTTCATTTATGGAAGTAGAGTTGGTCTTTTGAGAAGACCAGAACCTCCAGAATGTTTCTAGGGAAGTTTATAAGAGAAATGTTCAAAGGTTGGCTGTAGAGACCTGAAGCTTGACGTACATGGACATTACATTGCTTTTGCGGAATACTTAGTACATAACAGAAACACACACACAAGGACCGTAAAAGTTTAGCATCTTTGGAAACTTGGAATATAATCTTCTAATCGTGGTGAAAGATCTTCAATATCTCCCATAAAGATCTTCTTTTTTTCTAATCCTAAATCCTTTCTTTATGCCCTGGGGAAAAGATAACATAAAAGGGTGAGCTCAAATGCTTAATAAGGGTAAACAAAAGAAATATAAATCACGTCATATTCATAAGAACATATCTTTTGGAAATCTTAACCTGCCAAAGATATCATAATTTCATAACATGGGATAAATCATAGTAGTGAAATGTAATCCCAATAATCATATCTTAAAACATGAAATTTTGTGTCATACACACAAAATCATAAAGAATCATTTCTTATTAGTCAAGACTCATTGCCAATACTATCTTAGTGGACAATGTCCCTTTCTGAACCGAGTTCACTCCTCGTTTCAGTCCTGTTTCACTGAACCAGTATAACCTACCATTCCAGCCATGTCTATCTCATGAGATATAAAATCTTTACCCAATGCATTGGAGGGAGATATATGTCCCACCCATCTCATAATGATACCATTCTTATGTGTGCCATAAAATATTAAATCATACATCATTGCATAACCCATGTAATAAAAATGGGATTCTTAAACAACATGACATCATAAAACAATTTATATAAGATAATGGAATTCATAAAAATAATTCCATCAGAAAATAATCAAATCAATGTAAGAATAGGTATATAAATAGAACCCTATATTATCTTAGATGGAAAATAATTTTGATAAAACACTTGAACTCCATTCTTGAGGAAAATATCCTTTCAAATTCAAAAAAAACATTTTCCTTTTTTAACATGTCATACAATTTTAAACTAAAGAATTTGATTAAAAATAAAAATGAAAACATGTAAAGTAAGATTCTTGGAAATAATGTTTTAAAAATCCATTCATGCCATAAAAGTTAAAAAAACATTCTTCTCATAATTTTGTCAGAAAAATCAAAAAGTACCTCATATGAAAAACGAAAAAAGATTTATTTCATATCTTTTACTAAAAACTCACAGAAGGGTAAAATTGGATTTAAAAAATTGTAGGTGGATGGAAATAATATTACATATTGAGTAAACATAGATGTGGATGATAAAATACACCCCAGTAAATACCAAAGTATAAACAATCTCGGATAAAAATGAGATTGTGATATTTTCCCTTACCTTAGGTCCGATTTACTTTGTAAGTGTCCGAACCTCCTGTATAATGATTTGAATAATGTCATTGACTTATTCCAGAATCATACTCATTATTATGATATCGTATATGGTTCACTTATGACTTTATATTAACCGTTCTTTTGTAAATTCCATGTTAAAGAGTGTTTTGGGTAAAATCGTTTCATTTGTCATCCGTGTTTTGACTTGTAATTATTCATATGATTACTTAGATCACGATTACATAATTCCAGAATATAAAACATGATTTATATATAATATATATTCAGAATATACATATATATAATAGATCGATAAATGAAAAGAAATACACCACTCATGGAGACGGTAGGCCATACGTACGCATGAACGCTGTTTTCGTTTCCTCATTGAGTTGTATGGAATTAATTCGATGAAATTCATATATATATACATAAATACAGTATCATTATTATTTTATATATTTCATGATTACTTATTATATATACTTTATAATCATTTATGAATGGTTAATCATTGAGAATGAATCTCATCGCGTCGTGGAGACGGTATTCCGTACGTATGCACGAGCGATGATATTGTTCCCATGATCGTGGAATTTTATTGGATGTATGTATACTTGTAACTAATAAATATCACTTTAAAATAATCATATATAGTTATTATTTATACCATTATACCCATCCATGTAAGGTGGTGGGGGAAAATAGATTACACCATGGCGTGGAGACGGTATTCCGTACGTACGCACGCGCGGTGATTTTGTTTTCCGTAGGATGGATAGATGGTGAAATAGGGTTTTTTCATACTTATAATAACATATCAGTATATTAGTGATACTGATGTTATTACTTAATAATTAAACAACTAAAGAAGAAGAAGTGGAAGAAGAAATAAAGATGAAAGAATCGGTAACAGACATTACCTCTTCTTTGAAGTGTTTTTTTGAGACCTCCTTTTAGGGAACTAAAATAGGTCTTTGAAGAAGACCAAAACCTCTAGGATGTTTCTAGAGAAGTGGAGAGGAGAAATTGGCAGGGGTTGGCCGAGCTTGAAGGCTCAAAGTGGTGTGAGGAAGAGGGGGAGGAGGTTCCCTTTTATAAGGGAGGAGAGGGGTACCTTGGGAAAAACTAAAAATATTAGTTTATTATAAAGTCATGTTCGATTTTAAATAGCTCCAAATTGATATATCTCTAAGATAAGGTGGTTAGGGTTCTAAATCCTCTCATACAATAGAATTTAGACAAGTTTAGGTATCAATTTTAACCTTATCATTTAGATTTAATTTTAAGTTAGATAATTTAACTTTCACCGTGTCTTCTTGTTTTCTTACACTATAAGGTTAATAAACTTACTATATCAAGCCAAACGAACCCGAAGTTGTCTATTATTAATATATATTACTTTATCTAAGTCATTTGGCCGAACCTTATATTTTTAGGAATAAAATAACAATTAATAATATAATATTTGTTTTAAAAACTATTTTATGTCAATTTTGACACTATTTAGTAATTGATTTTTGTGAAAATAATAACAGAATGATTAGCTCGAACCAAGTTAATTAAATCAATACTAACATGTCATATTAACCTATAAAATTATTTTAATTCATAAAAAGTCTCAAATTACATTTATTTGGGTATTTATAACATCAATTATGTCAATATTTCATTAATAAGATAATTACTACATCATCATTGTGTCATAATTAAATTAAATTATTTAATGTCTAAAAATTAAAAATAAAATACCATTATGTGGGAAATATTTTTATCTTTATAATTAATATTTATAGTCGAATTTATCATATGTATAACCCCATATTAAAAATTATTTACTTATTAAACATTGATTTTAACTATTTTAACCCTTCTTTAAATAAATTAATAATAAATGTCATAATCTAATCCGAGTGGGCCTAAATGGTCATATTTTATTCCTAAGATTGTTTTTGGTCGAATTAAACTTGTCCAATAGAATTAGGACATGTGTTAGGGTAATAATAATATCATTTTAACCCTTAATTACCCTATTTACTTTTAACCGTGGTAAAAAAAAGTAAAAAGTTACTATTCACCAAAAAATTATTTTCATCTCATTGAACCACATTTTACTTACTAACATCAACCGTGTCTCTCGTATTTTTGAAATTCCACTCACATAATTGGTAAAATTATGTTTTATGAAAAATTCATTTTTTTTACTACCACTTAGTGGTTTCACTAATCATCAAAAAATGAAAGATTCCAGAAAAATACCAAAAATTATGCCTAAGCTATATTTGATATATGAATTCAAAATTGATATCTATTTTACCAAATTCAAAACATATCAGTTGCATTAATTAATTTAAAAATTATTTCCCGTCGTCAAAACAAATAGCGTGTTCTTAAGAAATAATAACTATCATAAGATTGACAGTTGTTTATGTCTAGATTAAATGTGAAATTACATCCAATAACCAAAATTGTATTAAATTGTAAAAATATATTCTAAATATACTTTAAAACTAATCAAATTAACAATTTATCACTATTAATTATTTCGATTAAAAGGGTTGTTTTTAATTAATATTTAGTAATTTTCACTATTCATCAGAAAATGATGGTTATCCGAAAAGTACCAAAATTTCACCCTAAGCTAATTTTGATATTCTGAATCCAAAAATGAAGTCAATTTTGAAAAATAAAATTTAAAAAATTTCAAAAAGTGGTTATTTCTGTTCATAACGGCTAGTTTTAATAATATTTTAATAGCATATTGTTGTTTAGTGAAAATCGTTATTGTGTACTACACATGCTATCAAGGAAGGTTGTGATTGCGTGTAATGCAAGGCAAGTCAAGGATGTGTGTTGTGCAAGCTCCTTTTGGTGTAGTGTACAACAGAAGACATTAATAAAATTAAAAAGAATATTTTTCATAAAATATCGGGGTGTTACATTCTACCCCCCTTAAAATGAATTTCGCCCTCGAAATTCGTCGGGGTTATAAATGGTTTACTACTCAAAAGATTATTTAATAGAAACCCACATCGTAAAAAGGAATACCAAAACCAATCTTTAAAAAAAGTATGAAACGTAACGGTTACAAAAATAAACTAATCACAGGATATCCACATAGGTGAAAATATGGATATGGAAGAGAAATCTAACAATCATGTTCGGATGGATAGTGGTAGAGAACATGGATATGGAAAAGCCAGCAATCACAATGCCAAAAATTAGTGACGATCTAAGCTACCATCTGATTCATCAGATATAAGAGCACTAGGAAAACATTTTTTGTTTTCAAGATCATTTCCCTAAAGTTGATGAAATTGGAATTAGAAGAAATACTTTCATGATTTTGGTATAGTCTCACCGTTTGTCGTTATTTGGACAATTTCCACTTCATCTCTTAAAGAAATGAAGTTGAATTTGTCATTCGTGATGTGTTAGCAAATCATGTGATTGAATGATGGGTTATTCCATCTGTCTCAAACAAAAGGTTAGAAAAGTTATCAAAAAATAAAAAAGTCCATCTATAGTGAGATTAATCATATATAGTTCCTAAAATGGACTTATACTTCATATATCATACTACTTAATATAATAGAAATAGTTTCTACTAAACAGGGACTTCCTGTAGGCCAGTGGTAGGCGATAAAGGCCAGTCGCACTTCGGTTGTGGGTTTGATTCCCACAGCCTTGTCCGACGTGATGGGTTGTCACCCGTCCTGCAGTTTGTCCTTTTTCTAAAGCAATATTACTATAACATCCCATCAACAATATCGAAAAAAGTTCTATCCTTAAACAATACTAACTTATGTCCAACATAATCCATTCCAACCTTTTGTATTATCTAAAATACTTCGGTTCAAGCTTATAGTATAAATAAAACGATTACTTGAAATGTCATCAAACAAGCATGTGAATACCATCATTTATCCTCCATATATCTTGTTGGTCACATTCCAATCATGTGAATACCTTAAGCATGTATTCTCTTGAAAAATTAATACCCATTAAACCTTAGTGAAAACATGAATGCTGTCAAAATTTAACTCTTTCCACATACCAAAATCCAAAATTTCTATATACTCAAACCATGATATAACCTTCTCCTTATATCAGTAATGAGCTCGTGAATACTATCAAACATTTAATTTTCTCCTTATCCCTTCATTATGCGCATATCATCTACATTCCAAAAATATCTGAATAACCTTTCATGGATACTGGTACCATTAATCATACACTTTCAAAACTCAAGGAAAGACAACAGTGTAACAATCCTTAGATGTCTCTTTATTCCATAGTACCATGAGATTACTTATACAACATTGCACATGATAAACACGTAATCATTCCACTACATTCTTAAACCATTGACCGAGCTTCAACAATTCTTTCCTCTCACATATCATTTGTAGTCTATTCATCATCATCCACATAAATACTACCCATACGACCATACTGATTCTCTTCATGAGACTTTCCCTTAGGGCATTGGTTTGCATAATGCCCGTACATTCCACATTTAAAACATTTAACCATTGTTGATGTCGTAGCAATACCATTATCCTAATCATTGGTGTTAACTGATCCTTTTCCTTTGCACTTACTGGCTTTGTGTCCTTCTTTTCCACACCCAAAGCATCTTCCAGATCCTTTGAAACATTCTCCTTGATTCCTCTTCCCACATGATTTTCATAGGGGAAATTGAACTTTCTTTCCTCTATGTTCATCATGAAACACCATCTTTCTCTTATTAGTCGAGTCAAGAAACTCACCAAATTTTACTTTATTGATCATATTATGAGATTGCTGATTCGGCATAATAATGATGTTTGGACTTCCAAATCCCATTTCATTTGGTTTCTCATGAAGAATATCATTCCATTGTCCATCATATCCTCCATTATCGTGAATCATCTTGTTTCCAACCATTTTCTAAAACCCAAAAAGAATAGTGTGAGAGGAAAAAATCATAATAAAGGGGGATTAACTTCAATATCTAACATCTTTGGTTTCATCTAATATTGTAACCATAGTTCTAGGACTATATCCTATTCGTATACTTATCCTTAGGGACATCCCTAGACATACCTTAGAAATATCTCTAGGGATCTCACTAATGTTTTCGCATCCTAGTTTCCAAAGGTTGAATAAACCTTTCCTCTGATACCAACTGTAGATACATGAAGCATGATGTACATGGACATTACATTACATTTGCGGAATACTTAGTACATAACAAAAACACACACACAAGGACCGTAATAGTATACTGTCTTTGGAAACTCGGAATATAATCTTCTAATCGTGGTGAAAGATCTTCAACATCTCCCATAAAGATCTTCTTTTTTTTCTAAACCTAAATCCATTCTTTATGTCCTGGGGAAAAGAAAACATAAAAGGGTGAGATCAAATGCTCAGTAAGGGTAAACAGAAGAAATATCAATCATGTCATATTCATAAGAACATATCTCTTAGAAATCTTAACCTGCAAAAGAGATCATAATTTCATAACATGGGATAAATTATCGCAGTGAAATGTAATCCCAATAATCATAACTTAAAACATGAAACTTTGTGGAATACACACATAATCATAGAGAATCATTTTTTATTAGTCAAGACTCATTGCCAACACTATCTTAGTGGACAATGTCCCTTTCTGAATGAGTTCACTCCTCGTTTCAGTCCTGTTTCACTGAACCGGTATAACCTACCGTTCCAGCCATGTCTATCTCATGAGATATAAAATCTTTACCCAATGCATTGGAGGGAGATATAGGTCCCACCCATCTCATAATGATACCATTCTTATGTGTGCCACAAAATATTAAATCATACATCATTACATAACACATGTAATAAAAATGTGATTCTTAAACAACATGACATCATAAAACAATTTATATAAGATAAAGGAATTCATAAAAATAATTCCATCACAACATAATCAAATCAATGTAATAATAGGGATATAAACAGAACCCTATATTATCTCAGATGGAAAATAATTTTGATAAAACACTTGAACTCCATTCTTGAGGAAAATATCCTTTCAAATTAAAAAAAACATTTTCCATTTTTAACATGTCATACAATTTTAAACTAAAGAAGTTGATTAAAAATAAACTTGAAAACATGTAAAGGAAGATTCTTGGAAATAATGTTTTAAAAATCCATTCATGCCGTATAAGTTAAAAAAACATTCTTCTCGTACTTTTGTCGGAAAAGTCAAAAAGTACCTCGTATGAAAAACGACAAAAGATTCCCTTCATATCTATAACTAAAAACTCGCCGGAGGGTAAAATTGGATTTAAACAATTGTAGGTGTATGGAAATAATGTTACATATTGAGGAAACATGGATGTGGATGATAAAATACACCGCAGTAAATACCAAAGTATAAACAATCTCAGAAAAAAATGAGAGTGTGATATTTTCCCTTACCTTAGGTCTGATTGGCTTTGTAAGTGTCCGAACCTCCTTTGTAATGATTTAAATAATGTCATTTACTTATTCCAGAATCATACATATTATTATGATAGCGTATATGGTTCACTTATGACTTTATATTAACCGTTCTTTTGTAATTTTCATGTTAAAGAGTGTTTTGGGTAAAATCGTTTCATTTGTCGTCCGTGTTTTGACTTGTAATTATTCATATGATTACATAGATCACGATTACATAATTCCAGAATATAAAACATGATTTATATATAATATATATTCAGAATATACATATATATAATAGATCGATAAATGGAAAGAAATACACCGTTCATGGAGACGGTAGGCCGTACGTACGCATGAACGCTATTTTCGTTTCCTCATTGATTTGAATGGAATTAATTGGATGGCATTCATATATATATACATAAATCTAGTATCATTATTATGTCATATATTTCATGATTACTTTTTATATATACTTTATAATCATTTATGAATGGTTAATCATTGACAATGAATCTAATCGCGTTGTGAAGACGGTATTCCGTACATACGCACGAGCGATGATATCGTTCCCATGATCATGGAATTTTATTGGATGTATGTATACTAGTACAGAATCAATATCACTTTACAATAATCATATATAGTTATTATTTATACCATTATACCCATCCAAGTAAGGTGGTGGTGGAAAATAGATTACACCACGGCGTGGAGACGGTATTCCGTACGTACGCATGCGCGGTGATTTCGTTTTCCGTAGGATGGATAGATGGTGAAATAGGGGTGTTTCATACTTATAATAACATATCAGTATATCAGTGATAGTAATGTTATTACTTCATAATGAAACAACTAAAGAAGAATAAGTGGAATAAGAAATAAAGATGAAAGAATCGGTAACAGACATTACCTCTTCTTTGAAGTGCTTCTTTGAGACCTCCTTTTAGGGCACTAAAATAGGTCTTTGAAGAAGACCAGAACCTCTAAGATTTTTCTAGGGAAGTGGAGAGGAGAAATTGGTAGGGGTTGGCCGAGATTTAAGGCTCAAAGTGGTGTGAGGAAGAGGGGGAGGAGGTGCCCTTTAATAAGGGAGGAGAGGGGTACCTTTGGAAAAACTAAAAATATTATTTTATTATAAAGTCAAGTTCGGATTTAAATAGATCCAAATTGATATATCACGAAGCTAAGGTGGGTAGGGATCGAAATCCTCTCATAAAATAGAATTTAGACAAGTTTAGGTATCAATTTTAACCTTATAATTTAGATTTAACTTTAAGTTAGATAATTTAACTTTCACCGTGTCTTGTTTTTTTTCTTACACTATAAGGTTAATAAACTTACTATATCAATACAAACGAACCCAAGATGTCTATTATTAATATATATAACCTTATCTAAGTCATTTGGCCGATCCTTAGATTTTTAGTAATAAAATAACAATTAATAATATAATATTTTTTTTAAAAACTATTTAATGTCAATTTTGACACTATTTAGTAATTGATTTTTTTTAAAATCATAAGAGAATGATTATCTCGAACCAAGTTACTTAAATCAATAATAACATGTCATATTAACCTATAAAATTAGTTTAATTCATAAAAAGTCTCAAAATACATTTATTTGGGTATTTATAACATCAATTATGTCAATTTTTCATTAATAAGATAATTACTGCATCATCATTGTGTCATAAATACTTTAAATTATATAATGTCTAAAAATTACAAATATAATACCATTATGTAGGAAATTATTTGAGCTTTCTAATGAATATTTATAGTTGAATTTATCTTATGTATAACCCCATCTTAAAAATGATATACTTATTAAACTTTGATTTTAACTATTTTAACCCTTCTTTAAATAAATTAATAATAAATGTCATAATCTAATCCAAGTGGGCCTAAATGGTCATATTTTATTCCTAAGGTTGTTTTTGGTCTAATTACACTTTTCCAATAGAATTAGGACATGTTTTAGGTACTAATTATATCATTTTTACCCTTAATTACCCTATTTACTTTTTACCGTGGTAAAAAAAGTAAAAAGTTACTATTCACCAAAAAAAATATTTTCATCTTATTGAACCACATTTTACTTAATAACATCAACTGTGTCTCTCGTATTTTTGATATTCCACTCACAGAAGTGGTAAAATTAAGTTTTATGAAAAATTCATTTTTTTACTACCACTTATTGGTTTCACTATTCATCAAAAAATAAAAATTCCAGAAAAATACCAAAACTTCGGCCTAAGCTATATTTGATATTATGAATTCAAAATTGATGTCTATTTTACCAAATTCAAAACGTATCATTTGCATTAATTAATTTAAAAATTAATTCCCATCGTCAAAACAAATAGCATGTTCTTAAGAGATAATAACTATCAAAAGATTGACAGTTGTTTATGTCTGGTTTAAATGTGAAATTACATCCAATAACCAACATTGTATTAAATTGTAAAAATATATTCAAAATATACTTTAAAACCAATCAAATTAAAAATTTATCACTATTAATTATTTCCATTAAAAGGGTTTTTTTTAATTAAAATTTAGTAATTTTCACTATTCATCAGAAAATGAAGGTTATCCGAAAAGTACCAAAATTTCACCCGAAGCTAATTTCGATATTCCGAATCCAAAAATAAAGTCAATTTTGATAAATAAAATTTACAAAATTTCAAAAAGTGGTTATTTCTATTCATAACGACTAGTTTTAATAATATTCTAATAGCATATTGTTGTTTAGTGAAACTCGTTATTGCGTACTACACACGCTATCGAGGAAGGTCACGATTGTGTGTAATGCAAGGCAAGTCAAGGATGCGTGTTGTTCAAGCTCCTTTTGGTGTAGAGTACAACACAAGACATTAATGAAATTAAAAAGAATATTTTTTATAAAATCTCAGGGTGTTACATTGGCCTAGATAAAAGACTCAAAAGGGTGTGAAGAGAAGAGGGAAGGGGTGCCCTTTTTATAAGGGAGGAGTGGGGCACCTTTTGAAAAACTCAAAATATTATTTTATTATAAAGTCATATTAATTTTTTAATAGCTCAAAATTTATTTATTTCGAATATAAGGTGGGTATGGGTATAAATACTCTCATCCAACAGAATTTAGACAAGCTTTGGTTTCTATTTTAACCTTATCATTTAGATTTATCTTTATGTTAAATAATTTTACTTTTACCGTGTCCACTTGTTTTCATACATTATAAGGTTAATAAAATAACAATAACGAGACAAACGAATCCCAAGTTGTTTATTATTAACATATATAACCTTAAATAAGTCATTTGGATGAACCTTAGATTTTTAGGAATAAAATAACAATTAATAATATAATATTTGTTTTAAAAACTATTTTATCTCAATTTTGACACTATTTGGTAATTGATTTTTGTGAAACTCATAACAGAATGATTAGTTCGAACAAAGTTAATTACATCAATACTAATATTTCATATTAAGCTATAAAATTAGTGTAATTCATAAAAAGGCTCAAATTACATTTATTTGGGTATTTATAACATCAATTATGTCAATATTTCATTAAAAAGATAATTACTGCCTCATCATTCTGTCATAAAAAAATAAAATTATTTAATGTCTAAAAATTATAAATAAAATACCATTATGTGGGAAATATTTTTATATTTCTAAATAAGATTTATAGTCGAATATATCTTATGTATAACCCTATATTAAAATTTTTTTAGTTATTAATCATTGATTTTAACTATTTTAACCCTTCTCTAAATAAACTAGTAATAAATTTCATAATCTAATCCAAGTGGGCCTAAATGGTCATATTTTATTCCTAAGGTTTTTTTCGATCGAATTAAACTTATCTAATAGAATTAGGACATGTGTTAGGGTAATAATAATATCGTTTTTACCCTTAATTACCCTATTTACTTTTAACCGTGGTAAAAAAAAGTAAAAAGTTATTATTCACCAAAAATTATTTTCATCTCATTGAACCAAATTTTAGTCCTTGATATCAACCGTGTCTCTCGGATTTTATAAATTCCACTCACAGAAGCAGTAAAATTATGTTTTATGTGAATTTACAGATTCTCCAAGGAGGTGGGTAAAAGACGGTGAAAAGTTCAATAAAATTTTTATATATCTAAAATTATTATAAAATGACTCCAATGAATTAAATTGAACTTATATAGGTATTATTTATCGATTTAGACCTAAAATAAATTTTAATAAAATAGATAATTATTTAAATAAAAAGCCGGTTTTTAAATAGTAACCTAGTGTTTTCACTATTAATCAAAAATTGAAAGTTTTCAGAAAAATACCAAAAATTCACCCTAGGCTAATTTCAATATTCCGAATCCAAAAAAATGAAGTCCATTTTGAAAAATGAAATTTCAAAAAGTGAGTATTACTATTCATAACAGCTAGTTCATAATAATATTATAATAATATATCATTTAGTGAAACTTGGTATTGCATACTACACACGCTATCACGAAAGGTTGTGATTGCGTGTAATGCCAGCCAAGTCAGGGATTCTTGTAGTGCAAGCTCCTTTTGGTGTAGCGTACAACACAAGACATCCAGAAAAAATATATTTCCACTAAAATCTCGTGGTGTTACAGATATCATTGTTGAAGAAAATGAGAAAGGGATAAAAAAGGGAAAGAGTGAAATAAAGATGATTAATGTAAAAAAAACTAATTAAAAATAATTCATGACAAACAAAGAAAAGATAAAAAACATATGATGGGAAATAAAACTATCCCCTTTCCTAGTCGATCGATCTATTCCCATTAGAATAATACATTATCACATCAATTTTAAATCAAAAAATATTATCGGGATATCTCCTATAATGACTTTTAAGAACCTCCATATTGTAAAAAAATATATCATCCCTCTATTTCGTCCATTCTATTTTATTATCATAAATAGTGGATAGTTTAATATATTTTCCTTTATATGATTGTTTTTAAATCCTTGACTGAGAATGAATACCCCTATATTTTTTTCTTAAATTATTCCCCTAGTGTAAGTTTTATTTTGTAAATGTTATGAGGATGTTGGGATTTTAATATTTGCAGTGCAACAAAATCTATGGTTGGAGAATTGTGAGTCCATCATAACTTCATATTTATTTATTTTTTACAACATAGACAAATTCTTATGGAAATAATTTCATCATCCTTAAAAAATTTGTTACTAACAATATGACCCCCTACATGTCTCATTGAATTCCATAATGGTGAAGCCTCTTGAGGGCCATTTTCTAGAATATATTTTGGGACTATCACATTTGTAATTCCCACCATGTAGAGAAAACACTATAGTGTGGCACTTGAATCATGTGGTTTGCTTATTTATAACTATGGTGTCACCAATAATTATAGGGTATTCACTCTCAAATCCATCATTTTATTCATCTCATCCATATATTGTATTACGAAAATTCAACTCTTTCTCCTCAACATAGTTGAAACCTACTTGCTATGCCTGCAACACAAAATTGGTGGAAATGACATAGGTATTTTCAACAATCTATCCATCCATTATAGTGGACAAATCATTGTCCTTTTATCAAGAATTGATTATTTCTCATTGTGGTGTATTTCACTAAAGTCCCTTGAGTTTAAAAATGGAATCCATATTGATATAGGGAATTATCATTGGTTCTTAATTCAAGATCAAACATCCCCATTAGTGCCCATGGTGGTTCCCAGGGAGTTGAATTTATTTCTGACATATTTGTGTATTATATGTGGAGAAGGTGGAATCATGAAAACATCAGAGTTGTGGGTTTCCAAAAATAATTTATAATGACGTCATATATGTAAGTTGGGTACAATACCTATATACCCTATGTCCTACATGGGTGTTTATTACGGTGGAGTTCTTCCTTATAATATATTATATGGCTCCCTTATCAAAAAATATTATTATAGGGATACTCTCTTTAATACAAAGTCACACACTACATGGGCCCATGCCGACACACATGGGACAATCGGGCTTTAACCCAACCTCTAAATTTTCCCACTATGAAAAATATATACATCCCTCTTCCACCCATGTAAGCCTTTATTTTGAGATAACATTGCCATGAAATTTTGTTTTATTCTTGTCTAACTGTCTTTCAAGATATTGGGTAGGGGCAAGCTAGAATGGAATTTTTTTCATCTAATATAATCAAACAATTTGTAAAATTCCCACCATAAATTAATAAGTAAACATAAAACAAAAAAATTCAACATTTTTTTCTTTTTAATATAAATTAATTATAAAATTGAAATTAAAACAAATTTTAAAGAGTAAATTATTTACCAACGAAAATTGATTCAAAGAATTAATTTGTTTAGAAAATAAATAAAAATCATGAAAAATGATCACATCAAATACCCACAAAAATGAACAATGATTGTCCTAAAACATTTAATATCAACATTAAATTTAAGATGGAACCAATTCTATAAATATTTAAAACTCAAAATAGTAAAAAAAAAATTATAAATGTTAAAAAATATTACGTTCAACAATAAATATTAACTCAACATCATAATTTTCTTTGAAACAATTGACCCATTATTTTTATTTATCCCATTTTAAAAGATAGACATTATCATTTAATTCATTTTTTTTCAATTCAATTTTATCAAAAATTTCAACTCATGATCAATATCACATTCAATCTATTTAACTCAACACTCTTGAAAGAAAAATAATCTAGATTTATTCCCATACCTTAAATTGATGTACATTTACATAATCTTATAAAGGAAATACTTTCTCAGCTTTACGAAGACAAATTTCAAAATAAAATCATCTTGAAGAATTTATAAATATCGATTAAATCACTCTAAGTATTGATTTTTTTTTATATTGATGATTAAAAAATTAAGACTCAATGAAGAGGTTTATCTCTAAAGAACAATTAATGATATCAAAAGTGTATTGCAATGAAAATATATCCATCAAAATGATAAGTCTCACCTCCCAAAACACAATGTAATTTCATGATCAATGTAATTAAAAATAAATTACTTGCACCATCTTCAATTTTAAATTTTTTTCATTATTTATCTTTTTTCACAAGAATTGTTTTAATTTATTAAATTTTTTTCCAAATTTATCATCAGAATGAAACTCCAATCCACTACCTGACATCTGATGATAAAAATAATTGGTAAGGTAATGGATTTTTTATCCTCCCAAATCACAATCCAATTTATAATTTATAATTTTTTTCTATTTTCTAGAAGTGAAAACAATTAATTTACAATTATTTAATCATAAAACATTCCCAATAAAAAATACGAACTTATTCCATAGAATGTAGTGAAATCCATCCATCATGTAATCCCTCACCCCAACACATCAACTTTAAAATACCATGAAATATACCAAGAGGTGGGTGGTAATAAATATACATTCCATGAAATATATCTCATCCCTTATAAGTTAATTCTTAGTATCTATAGGCAAAAAAAATTAATATCAAATATATCCTGAATGATAAGTTCATAAAAATAAAATATAGTAAATAATATTGAATTTTCCTTTTTATAGTCATAACCCTAACAAGTTACAATGTATGTTCTTGTAGGATACATTCCCCATGATCACTCAGGAAATATCATCAAGATATAATATAATCTATTATTTCTAGAAAACCTATGTGGAATATTTTATATGAATAAGAAAATCAATCATAGATTACAATAATATTTAAAAATCATCCCAATTTATTTTAATAAATTAAATTATTTAAAATGGTATAAAAAATATATTACATGAATCAACTAATTCATTAAAATTATGTTTGATCAATTTAAAAATATCTCATTAAGCATTAAATTATTCATATTAATAAATCATTCACAATATAATTGAAATCATAGAAATAGAATCCTAGGATTCCTATGAATCTTGGGTCTCCATGATTTTTCATGTAAAAAAATACTAGGCGTGATAATGCAATTTAATTTTATTTAATTAAAATAACTTCATAAAAACAAAAAAAAGATAAATATAATTGAAAAAGTGAAATATATTTTCTCCTAATTATTTTTAACTCCTCATTTTAAAAATTTGGGAAATTGTTTATCCCATAATTCACTTACAAAAACAAAAATATTCATTAAATTAGAAGGTTAATGTCCCTAAATTTCAATATTACTGATGGTTTAAGGTGAATCCTTATACAAATTCCTAATAATAAAATTTTAATTCTATAAAAAAGTTATCATATGGAAGGAAAAATAATTTTTTGACCCCCTAAGTGTCCCAATTATTTTTTATCCTTCATATCGGTATTACTAACTATATTTCCTATTCTAATGGTGGTTGGAGTTTCTTGTATTTCAACACTAATGTTTTTTCTAGCATACCGTTTTTCATCCTTGAGTTTGATTACTATATGGATATATTACCCCAAGTACATCTCCATTGGTATATGTTATACATTATATGGTAGGGGTAAGTTAAATAATTGTTCCTCTATTTACTTTTTTGAAACCTCCACTTCACAATTATTTTCGTATTATTGTGGGATTCATTAATTTAATATTCAAGGGGATGTTTAGATATAATATTACATGATGAAAATCTAAACAAAAATATTCAAAATTTATGTCTCTATATTTAGTAGATGTTGTTTATTTCACATTTTATATTGGAAAATTCACTTGGATCATATCATGGAATTCCTCCTATAAATATTCAATTTGTAATTAGAGACTATGTGTTCCTTAGTATGTTCATCTTTTTTTATTCATCTTCCTCCTATAAAAAAAATTGTATGAACACAAAAATTCCAAATAGAGGGAGGTGATACTAAAACTCAACTAAATATAATTTGTTGAGAAAAATTTTATTTATGGATAATAACTCTATGTTGGCACAACATCAGTGTCTTGTTTAGTGTAAATGTCCTCTTTATGTTGAATTACATAGGATAACTGTTGGTAGATGGGATCCTTTGTCAATTTTTAAAATTGCACCAATTGGTTGTTTCATCCTCCAAATCCATAGGTAGGTATAGAGGTGTTTATTCTTCTTATTTTAATATTACAATGTTATACATCATTTCATCAGATTATCACTTACATGAAATTTGATCATGGGTTTACTGATATCTCATATGTAAATCAATATGTGAGTATTAATCTTCATTCTCCACCACTTTATTGTAGTTCTGGATTTGAATAATTATATTTTTTTGGTTTTGGAAATTCATAAAGTAAATACTCATTCAAATAGATCTCTTCAAAATGGGTAGATCAAATGGAGTGTCCTCGAGGCCCTTAATTTTAATAATATCAACATTTAATTGATTGAACTTGGCCATTAGTTGTTATTGTGAGACAAATAATTCATTCCAATTAAATATACATTTCGTTGGATCATTGAGTTCATAAACAATTTATCATAGTTCATTTTTAATAATTTAAACCCACCACTTATTTCACATAAGATTATTTATTCCATTCATTATAATAGTAATTTGAAAACATCATAGTAAATTATTATTTTAATATATTATTTAATCCTATGAAAAACTACATAATTAATGTCAAAATAGAATGATTGAATGAAATAAAATATTGGCTCCACAGCAACAGTGCCATGTTTTGTATCATTGGTTGTAAGGGTGTACAAAAGTTACAATTGATCATCCTAGTGCAGCACAATGGCTTACTAGGGTCATCTCAATTGAGGATATTCATATTATTCAACTAAAAAATTTTAATTCACCTCTTAAACATATTTATGTGTTTTTATAATTTTCTTAAAACAATAAAAATATATTGGAGAAATAAAATTAAAATCCTAATATAATAATAAATGAGAAATAGAATGAGGTATGAGGGAAATGACATGGTCATAGTGATTGGACTCTCAGGTTCTTTTATTTTTCGTATTCTCTGTCTAAATTATTTTTTATATTTCTATTATTAAATCTCAATCATGATTTTATATACATTAATTTATAAAATATAAACTCTTTATGGCCAAATCTAATTATTTATCACACTAAAATCCACATAATTATATAATCAAGGTTATTCACACGCCTTAATTGATAGTGTGGCCTTATCAAGGTCCCAACTCAATCACATGTTTTTTTTTCTATTCGAAAACTGAAATCCATCAACTGAAGTGTCATCAATCAATGGATGTAAGGGAAATATGTAAGTTAATGAATATTGATGAAGTTTATATTCGTGTTTTGAATGATGATCCCAACACCCATACAATTTTTTATCACATAATAAAAATTGAAATAAAATAGAAATAATTGATTAAAATTATTTAGGAACACCCCAGACCACCCTAAAGGAATATAATATGGTCTGTTTCTCATTAACGAGTCTAAAATATCCTAGTGTAAGAGAATGAGAAATAAATAAACGTAGAGAACAATTGAATTAAAGAGGAATGGAAGAATAGTTTAATTAAAAATAATGAAAGATAAATAGAGAGAAAATAAAAAACATTAGTAAAAACTGAAATAACTGTTCTCCTAGTATGGTGATCTAGTCCCCTAATTATAATATCTAGACCATTAAATTCATAGTTAAATAAATCTCTTTGAATATTTATAGTATTTTACTTCTAAAATACCCATATCTTCCAATGGTATCACATATCTATATTTACTCCATTCTAATAGTTTATCCTCAAAAGTTGTCCAATGAATTTTATTTCCTTTATTAGTAGATATTTTACCTCCATTAATGAGAATAAGGCCATATTATAATATTTTTTAATAATTATTCTTTAAGACTCGGGTGTATCTCATAAAATTTTCATGGATCTCTAGATTTTAATATTATCTATGAAAAAGACTTTATGGCCTGGCTATGGATTCTTCACTGTAGCTTCTTATTCATTAGTTGGAAGTGGTTTAGCCAAATTCTCATGAAAAACCCTCTATTTTAATTAAAAATATTATACATGTAATATGGAAACCCCCATTGTGTCATGTTTTTAACTATGATGTAGCCTCTCATATGAAATTTTCTATTATTAATTCAGTAAAAATTTATTTCTTATTTTTATGGTGTGTTAAAAAAATACTTTGTAGAAACCAACTAATGTTTTTTTCATCTTCATAGATATTTTTTACCCACTAATACATTGGTCAGAGCTCTCTTATCTATAATTTTTCCTCAATGACATATTTTTTAATACCATATCACAAATCCCCCTTCAGAATTTAGACGAATCAATATTGGAGAGTCAAAAAAGGGTTTTAGTGGTAACAATTTTCAACTTATCATCAATCCATATAGAATTCATAGTGGTGTGATCGAGCTCTTCTTATCATCATGTCTTTATTCACTTCAGAATGGGTTTCTCAAATGTCACCTGAGGTTTTAAATATCATCCATAGTGACTATGGGCCGCAATAGAGGTTCTTTACTCAATATAAATCTCTCATAATGTTATCCATGGAAGTTACCCATGAGTTTCATAGTAGCCAGATGACTTCATGTAGTTGAGGTGGAGAAGGTGGCATCAGATAAATATTTCAGTATTAGGGTGGCGAAAATAAGAGGGAATGACTTTTTTTTCTATGTTGGGAATAATACATGTATACTATGTTTCCCACATCCGAATCCCTGGTGGAAAATTGATTAGTTATAATGATTTTTCTAACTCCCTCAGTTCATAATAATTTTTCAGTGGTGGGATCCCCCATATATACTCACATGCCACATGGGCCCATGATGGATCACATGATCGGAATGGGCTTTAGTCCAAATTCTATGTGCATTCACTGCGTACAATCTTTCCTTCCCTTTCTCAAACATGTAGGCATTCTACTTTTTGATTCTTAGATGGATACCGTTCTAATGGAAAAGATAAGAGGCTTGTATTCCATTGGGTTGATGGTTAGCTCAACTGACCAATTTGATTCCCAAAATAATCTAACACATAATAAAATTCCTATCAAAAATTCTTATGTACACTTCAAACATCCAAATTCATGTTATTTATTTTTTTAATATAAATTAATTCATTATTTTTCCATTACCCATTTTTTATAAAATATTTAATTACATGGAAATTATTATAAATGTATTTGTAAATAATTTTAAAATTATAGATAAAATTAGGAAAAAGCAGTGCATTAGATGGGATTTTTGTTATATTAATAAATACACATTATTTTAATAAAAAAAATATATATTATAAAAACCATTGTTAATTTGTTAAAAAAAATTTATAAATTATTATTTTCCATGATATATATATAAAATAAAAAACAAATAATTTTCTTTATTAAATTTTTAACAAATGAAAGAAGTTATTCCAAACATTAATTCAAAACATTTATAAGAATGCACGAAATCACCACATGCATTTTTTTAATGTAAAATTATTTTTTGGTTCAATTTAATTAATATAATTTTAAAAATATTCCTAAAACCATTTTCATATTATTTCCCCAAAAACCACATAAAATGAATAGTGAAATCATGGGATACATTGATGATGGACATAGATGAATCCTGGATTGAGAAGTAATATAATACAAGGAGTATGAGGGAGTAATAATCCCAATAAATAGTCAAGTGTGGTGACATAAACACCACAAAATTTCCCCACATTACCTATTTTTGTAAAATAAAATATATTTTTCAATGTTGTTATCATTTCTTTTCTAAAAAACATTACTACAATAGTAGTTATTTCAAATATCATAGAAATCATGTTTAAATAAAATGTTACATATTTAAAATATTCTATGAATATAAATTACTAATTTAAAATATATGATAGAGTTATTATTAATTAATTAATTTTATTTATTTTAAAACTAAAATTTTACACAATTAGTAAATAAGGAAATGTTTTATGTTTTAATCAAGAAAACTAATATTTTAAAATTTTGGATCATGAAAGGAATATTATTTTTTTGAAAATATTTATTATTATTAAATAATGTTTCACAATGTTTATCATTATCTAAAATCAATGTTTGTTTATATGGGAATTGGATTTAATTCTTGAAATGTTCTTGATAATGGTATCAATTTATTTTGAGAATCTAAATGGAAACTATTATGAAACACTAGAGGAAATGATTCAAAATCCAAAAGGAAGTAGGAAAAGGAATGAATAGAATCATGAGGGCCTCTTAATAAATCTAGAATGGGAGCCAAAAAATTCCATTCCCTTCCATAGAAATATAACATGCAACATGAATATTTATATTTAAATAGCCCACAATTATCAAAAAATGAAACAAATTTATTCTAAACCACCTAAAAATTATCATGATATTTTATTATTATTGGGTAATTAAATTAATTTAAAAGATCCCCCCACACTTTCGAAACCAAATATTTCAAATCTAAAATTATATCAATATATTTTACAATAGTTGGATGTTTCATTGACTATGGAATGTATGGTTGCAAAAAAAGAATTTGAGTGACATTTGAAAAGGGCCCCAAGACATTAACCACACTCCCCATGCATTGAATTGTTTAATTCATGGTGATAGAAGATAAAGGTATAGGACACTATTTGATAGAGGAGCATTGAAAGGGAGGGATCATAGATCACCGAGATTTCACCCCAAACATAAAACTGTATTTAGCCTTTTTCCAATATTTACACATTATCATTTATGAAAATATCTAACCCATATACATTACAAGGAAACCAACTAATCCCTGATCAGTCATATCATGGTTTTTTATTGATTCGACCGGCTTTATTAATATCATCTTAAAATTACTAAGACTCACCCAAAAATTACAAATATGCTACATTCTTGAATTCCATTAACCAAAAGCCTACAAATATTAAAATTATTTGATAAATTTCATTTTTTAATTCACCATAAGAAAAGAAAATATTCCACTATCAAAAATAAGAATTCAATATAAAAAAGTTTAGGTTCGGAAGAATACCCTTATAGACATTCCAAAAAAATAGGTTCTTTAAAGAACTTTTGAATTTCAAATCTGATTCCAAAAAAGAAAAAAGAGGGTATTGTCCATTCATCGATGAAATTAGATACATATATAAGCATGAATAACACCCAATGGTCCTAAAATTCTTTCATAATTTATTTTTAAAAGATTCATGGGATAAAAATATTTCTAGGAAATCCTTCTGATCGTAAGAATTAAACCAAGGATCAATATTCAAATGATCCCAATAACCCAATCCATTGTTTTTCATTTCTCAATCCAAAACATTGTTATTCCATTAAATCTTATATGAAGTGAGTTTAAAAATTTTATGATTTTCTAACTACATTTCCTTTAAAATATTAACTTCTTCACCCTTAGAAATACTATAATAAATATAGAGATTCATAATACCCCTGAAACACAAAAAAACTTCTCAAGATGAATACTGACCTAATCCCTTTAATAAATGATATAAAATAGGATTACATGTATTATTCATGCTTAATAATATTTTCACATATGCAATATAGATACAAAAATAGCCTCCACCATTATCTCACCACTAAAGGATTACATAAATAATTTAAATCCCCAAATAACATACAATAAATATTTATCAGAGAAAAAATACCCTCCCTTATGACTGGGTGATTTATATTATTACCATCCTCTTATTCCCACTAGAAATATGAAAATTAATAATAAAGAGGGTTGAATAAAATATTGGCAGATTTAAAAAATCATCATTTTGAATAAATTATTTAAGGATTTTACTTTCAGGAGGAAAGCCTTTCTAGAACATAAAATACTCTTCCATACTAATCTCTAAACATTAAAATTGACCATCTGTATGATTAAAGTGAAAAACCCCATTTTTGAACTCCTATAAATATTCGTATTTCTAAATATTTTCAATGAATTTAAATACTATTATTATCACATAAATGATAAATCTAGTCTTTCATTCCATATAACATTCAAATATTGAAATTCATCTTTTATTAGGATAAATTGATGTATTAGATAGATTTACTCTCTTAAGAATTAATAATTTTTATAATTGTTTAACATTAAGGTTATGTAACTCTTGAAAAAAGATGAAAATTTCTAGTAAAAAAATGAGATGTAATATTACATTGACAAAAACACATGGTAGCATAAATAATACCTTCCACTCCAACCATGGATAATAGATGATAAAGAAATACATCAACAAAGAATAAATATAATTAAAAATAAACATCCTTTCATAAGCCTCTAGTTGTAACAAACTCCTTGGTGGGTTCACTCACACTTGATACTGAATCAAGAATAAATATCACCTTACCTAATAAACACAATAAAATATATAAAAAATACCATTTTTACAAAATAGATTATAGGATGGATCATTTAACTCTATCATATTCCTTCAATATATCCAATTTCTATTAAAAAGTCCTCCTTTTAGAGGTTGTCCACTTTTTTGTATAATGAAATAATTTAAGTATTATAATGGTATTGTATGTGATAATCCGTCTTGGAAAAAAACACATAAATGTTTATAGATAATAAATTGATAGTTTATTATCATAAATATGATAAAATATTTTAGAAAATCTTGTAAATAACTTTGAAAAATATAGTAGGTATAAACTAGGTCATATTAACAAAGGTAGAAAATTGATTAATATGAAAAGTCATTGTTTGATTGATCTTTTAACAACCAATGGAACTTGTCCATAAATATCACCACTTGATAATAATGTTTCCCCAACAATTTTATAAAATATTTTGATGAATAAAACTTGTAATTCATTAGTTTTATGGTCATTTATTGACTGAGTACACTTAAGCATCAACAATTTCATTAGTTGTCGTATTAACATAACTCTTTTTTTTCATGACAGCTAAAACAGTTTTATTAATACAATTTATATTATATTTAGATACAAACACACCCTTATAAATATAATGATACATATTTAAATCCTCACTATGATCCTTGATTTTTATTTTTTTTAGTCATGTGGACCCTGTTAACCATATCTTGTTTACATGCATGGTTTCCCTTTTATTTTTTGATGCTTTATGATAAAAAATCAAGTATTTTGATACCCTTGAATGATAAAAAATTCCCTTGAATGGAGAGTGTAATTGTATTCATATTCTCCCAACACTAAATATAGTTTTTTTATATGGAACATATATCCAGCATGGAAATGGAAGAATCCTGATATGAATAATTTTTTTTTTGAGATCCCTCTTACTGATCAAAATTATGTCATCATTATTCTCATATTTTTGATGTAAAATTTCTATAATTGACCTGAAAGACACTCAATATTCTCACAAACCTTCACATTTGATGATGAACAGGTAGTTTTGACCATCCCCAGATAATTGTAATTATGGATCCTCTAGAATATGAATTTTAATCTATTCTTATTTCTATAGAACTATATTGATTCACGTTTTTTAATAAAAAATTGTAAATTTTCTATTGCAATCATAAGGTCATGAGAGGCCTCATAATATTAAAGTGAAAACAACAGTTATTAGAAGACAAAATTCTATCATGATTCTTAGAAATTCATGTTGAAGGATTTCATATAGAAAATTTATAGAATATCTCCTAAAAAAACTAAAAGACCCATATGAATCAAAAAACTCTAAAGTTGGAGGATCTAGAAAGGGTTTTGATAGGATCAACTTTTTTCATATTATTATATAGGTTATAATTAAATACATGACAAGAATGTATAGATCTATAAATATTATTCTTGTGAACCATAATGTGTTCCCAAGGTTTTTATTTTTTACTAATACCATGAAACCAGTAAAAACCAATAAAATTATAGACTTGTTCTTATGGTATGATAATATTAACAACGATAAGATTATTGGTGAATTTTTTTAGAGCTATAGTTTCCTCTTCTCTATATGTAATACAAATTCAAAAATATATATCGCATCCTTTATATAGGAAATAAACATTAGAAACCATGTTATGGGGAGATACCTCCCATGTCCCTTATAAAAAAATACTGCATTGGGAAAATGTTTGGTTCTTAAAAATGAAGCGTTCAAACGATTTTTTTATCTTTATCCAAAAACATTTATGATAAATAAATTTTATTATGCAAAAAAATCAATCCCAATTTTTCCATGAAGGGTCCTCTGACTTGATATTTTGTCTCTTACGGTAGTAAATTTGTGTTTTTATTCACCAAAAAATATAGTAAACAGAATAAGATAATGAAAAATGAAAATACAGAAAAAATGATGAATACAATTCCAAAATAATGAAAAATAATTCACTACATTTAGGGTCCAATATTTATGAAATAAAAAATAAATCATACCAATCTAATGAGATATATGCATGATGATTAAGATCAAAATATAACCAAAAAAACCATGCAGAGTTGGGAAGGATGATGAAAAAAAGTTCTAAATAGAATTATATTCATGATGAAAAAAATACAATGAGGGATACTAAATTCAATATAATCCAACCATTTGATCAACACAATTATAACCTTTGGATGAAAAAAAAGAGTGTAAAATATATTCGAAACTAATGAATATTAGATAGTCAGGGATAAATAGGGAAAGAATGTCATGAAAAGAGAGGAGACAAATTCTTACATGAGTAGACACAAACATTCATTGAGTTTAATTAAATATATATGTAATTTTCATTTGAAAATATTTTTTATAGTTGCCTAAACAATTGTACAATTTAATTTTTTTTAAATTGTATAAATTTAATAGGTAATAGATTTTTTTGATTTAAAATATCATTGATATATTTTTAATAGCTAATTACCCAAATAATATTGATAATAACCTTATTTGGATTATATAATTTTCCTTAACCAAAAATTTAATATATATATATATAGTGATAAATTAACAAATATTATAAATTTCATTATTAAGTTTATAAAAAAATTAAATTATATACAACATTATTTAAATACTTCATTATGTGAATCATTTTAAATTTTCACAAAAATAACAAAAAAAATCACTTTTTTATAATACTAATTATTATATAAATAATATATATGTTCACAATGATTTCTTAATTTATATTCTTAATAAATAAATCACATAAACCATTAAAATTTACTCTATTAAGAAATAGATGAAATGTTTTTCTATTTTTTCATTATTATATAATATCAATTATTTTATAAATAATATACATTCATAGATATTTTTGAAATTTTATACTTAAATAAAATATAACATAACACTTCAAAAATTAATCTATTAAAAAATAGTTGAAACATATTTCAAAACTGATTGAAAAATTATTAACAGAACTTATGTTATTTCAATTAATTCATCATTTTGGATGGTGGATCGACCAAATGGTGAGAATATAGTATTGATTATTGGTTCCCATACTAATAGTTGAAACATATTACTCTTATTGTCATGTGATAATATAGTATTGATTATTGGTTCCCATACTAATATAATTTATATGCTTTAGTTACACCTAAATGTTATTTAATGAAAAATATTCCAAATTTTTTGATACTAAATTATCATGGTTTATTTTTTGGGTGTTTCTAATTGTTTTTCATAGTTTGATTCATCTATTTAAATGTTATAGTTTCCCTGATCATGTATTTTTTTATCGAAGTAAATTATATCCTAACAAAACTATAAAAGATTATTAACTATTAAAATAAATACATAATGGAAATTTTAAGGAATGTAACAAGAATGATGTGAGAATACAATTAAACTTTTATATTATATTATATCAATACATAATCACAAATAAATAATACCACAAGATATATTATTTATGTTATATAATGATTGTTTCTATCTCTATAATTTTGGATAACATCACACACAAATGGTAGATTTAAAATCCTCTCATGGAATTACATTTAAGAAGAAGTCCGTTGAAGATCTTCCTCATTGATATCTTTTTATTTCTATTTATTTTTCTATGTTTAGATAATGTTTAATGTTTTAAAAGAGTAAACAAATTCATAAATAAATCCACTAGTAATGATATATGCCCCCATTTATGATCAAAGTTTTAAATAAAATAAAACATTTAAGGAAATATGTCAATTGATTTTATTTTATTTTTTATATAAAATGAAGAAAATATATATTTCATGATATATTAACCTTTTGAAATTACACATAAACCAAAAGTCAAGTAATAATTATTGATGCTTCCATTTTTTTGAGTATCTATTTAAAGGTAACTTTTGTACCGATATCTCCAATTATTAAAATGGATGTAATAAATATCAGTTCAAATTAGAATGATGTTTTTACTACAGTAATACATTCATCTATAATTGGGAAAATGATTTTTGGTCATGTAATAAAATTCAATTATATATTCACAATCAACAATTTAAATCTATTAATAATATTTTATTTCTAATATAGTTTTCATAACAACTAATATTATTTAATTTATTGTCACATTTCAATTTAATTTATGCATTTTAGATCATATAAATTTTCTTCTAAATAATTTAATATATTATTTATTTGATGGTAATATTTAATAAAAAAATAAAACAATTTTTAAAAATTAAAAAAAATATAATAATATTATGAAATATGGATATATAAGAATAACTTTATAATAATTTGAAAAATAGTAAATATATATTAAAAATATTTATAACAATTTTATAGCATTATATTTTCATTGTGTTATGTATAGTTAAGTAAAAAATATATACATTATAACCAACATTATAAGAGGGAAATATTTGAATTTTAAATTTAGCATTATCTACATTTAGCTTTAATTTTTTTCCCATGTAATTTGATATAATTTCATAACTCAATAATTATCTACTCTGTGGAATAACAAAAATAGTAACAATTTCCTACCATTCCATTCAATTTGTACTTCTCATTATAATAATTAATGTGTGGAAGGTAAAATTATTTTTGGTACTTGGAAATTATTTCTAAGATATTAATAATCCAAATTAATATTTTTTAAACACTTTAACATTAATATAGTATTCAAACAAGAATGGTTGAATAATACGATATTATAGAAGTTATATAAGAAAATTAAATTTGGTTTGATTACTTTTAAACTTATTTTGTAATTATATTTATTTCTTTATGTATTCCTTATGAATAATATATATCATTACTCAAACGTTTTTTATTCTATATATTTATTGGGAATATTATGTCTCAAAATAAACTCATAATTTCAAAAAATAGAACTCATCTACACTATCTCTTGGGAATGATATCCTACTTTCCAAATCCATTTCATTATTCCACCTAACATCAATAAAACCAAGAAAATTATATTTCAAAAATAGATTCATCCAAGATAAATATGGAATTTTTAAACTTGTAATTTCATAAATCTCATTCTACTTTTTTTGTAACATGTTGAAATAGAATTTTATAATCTTTTGAAAATAATTTTGACAATTTATTTATGCTTGATAAACTGAAATGTAATGAATTAAATCCAGTTGATAAAGGATATTTTGAGTTGGATGATTTAGGGTTTTGATCAATGTCTCGTGATAAATGTACTTGAGTGAAATATAAGTTAATTTAGGTTTATGGGGGTGAAATATTGTGCATAATCATTTTTTCATTCTCCATGTGTTCTATATTATGTGGCATCATACAATATAAATTTACTTATTATATCATTTATCATGTATACTATGTTTTGTGGTTTTTTAAGTTATGTAAAATTTCATTTTAAAAATTTGATATTTATTTTCATTTTTTTTCACATCCCCTTTTTATGTTAATATTCATGAAATAAGTCTAAAAATTACTAATTATTGATTCAAATTTAAGAAAGTATTTTTAGAGAAATAATAATAAAATTTTCAATCATAAAACTTGAGATAAATTGATAAAATAATCACCCCATATAGATTTATGATAACCTACATAGTGATGATGACTCTCCAGATATTCAGCTTGGGTAATATGGATGGTGTCGTCTTGGTTATTTCATAATAAAATTAATATCCTTTAGGGTGTTCAGTGAGTGGTGAGAAGTGAAATATATTTGAAAGCAATTAATAATATTAAAATGGTTGTGATGATGGAAAAGTTTTAATTTAAATGTCAACATTTCAACTTTACTATGAATGAATAACCAATGGAGAAATATCTAAGAAACTATTAGTTGTACAATGGAGAAATTAATGTGCACTAATAAGTTGAAATGTGGAAAAGATATTTCATGTACATTGGTAGTTTTTAATTACAATCATTAAAAATATAAGATAAAAGAAAAATATATTATTATTTTCTAGTTAATGACAAAAAAGGGGATGTATGTTTTAATAAACTAAATTTTGTAATACTTTTTTGACATTTTAAAATATATTTCTTATTATTATGTAATAAAAAATTATATTGAATACTATTAATAATTTAAGATTTCAAGGATGTGTATTTTTTCAAATAAAAATTGGGGTTCACAAATTCTAATATTAGATATCATCAAATGTTTTCCATTAATTAATTGAAAAAATGGTACCGGTTTTTCCTCTATTGGGAGGGAAAATTCCATGTTTATTGTAGAGAATTTGTGACCAACACCCACCACCCTTCATTCAACATCCCGTCATGGATGATTCCATGAAACATGCCCTTGGGACCGTGATTAACTACTAGTAAAACCCAAAGAATTTATATTTATTTACATATAAATAGACTTAAATAATTTTATATCTTGATGTACATGAATCACAATCTTCAAAAAAAACATTCTATACTATATAATTATTATTTTTTAATAAGATAATTATCCCAATAAAATTGTATTGGAATGGATTAATATGTCTAAATAAATTATAATTTTTTTAAACATGCATAGATTGATTTTTTTGATTGTCCATTTGAAAATGAATTTGAAAGTATAATTGATACATTTTCTTCAATACAACATATATGAACACAATGTGTTTTTTACCTACAAAGTTAAATTAATTTAATTTATTTATTATTTCCATTATATATATATATTATATATTCAATAGAATTTTTGAACATCCATCTTATTCTTATTAATATGAATGAAATAATGGTAAATACATTTTTCTGTTTAAAAACATTTTTCTAAAAATATTCTTCATTGTGTTTTGAAAACTTATTTAAAAAAAATTATACAAAACATATTGATTATTGATATTAAAAATGGATATCCTTATTTAGAAGCATCCTATCTAAATTGGGTTAATGATTCATATTTATTTTTTGGGACATTATTAAGAGTGACTATAGTAAACATTTTCCCCAC
Organism: Viscum album; assembly: GCA_963277665.1. Lineage (NCBI taxonomy): Eukaryota > Viridiplantae > Streptophyta > Magnoliopsida > Santalales > Viscaceae > Viscum > Viscum album. Next base: position 623,379,459 of record OY728156.1, on the reverse strand, counting down.
ATAATGGTTTTATCGAGTAATTAAGGAAACAAATATGATAAAGCATTATCAATATATATAACACATACCTTATTTCTATTTAGGAACTTTATTTTGAACATAATCATATATTATTTGATAATATAAAAACATTTTTACTAATTTTATTTTCAAAATACCTTATTGTTAGTTATGGTAATTAAAAAAATACTAAATGCAAATATCTTTGTTTTAATAACTCTAATATTAAGTCATTGGAATTTAAAGATATTATTTTTAGTATGAAATGGTTATATAAAATATTAATGAATTAATTTAATGGAAATATGTTTTTAATTTATATTGATAGAAAAATTTGATAAATTTCTTATGAAATTATGACACATTACATGTTTATTTGAAAAAAAGTTCGAGTAAATAAATTTAGAAATATTAAAAATAATAAAATTTGATTTAATTAATTTTTTTAGTTAAAATTTTTGAGAAATATATTATATTAGTTATTTTTTAAATGTTTTTATTTAAATCCATTTTTTTCATTAATGCCAATAGTTATGAAAATGATTGTAATATTATATTATATTAAATAATATAATTTAAAATAAATTAAATGTCATAAAAATATTTTATTTGAACATATTTTTGTGATATGGTCTTTAATATTCATATTTTTTCACTTAAATGTAATTTTTCTTTATTTGTAAATTTCATGGATACTAAAGAGTAAAAACAATGAAATCATAGTTATTGTATTAAGGGATAATTTTAGGTTAAAACTAAGGTCTTGAAATATATCAATAATTTTATAAATTATATTTTATGAGTGGATTTTAAAATATCTTAATCTTATATTTTAAATATATATATTTCATTCCACCTAAGGCTTAAAAATATTTATTATAAATTTTGTACATTACTCAATTCCAGGGGTTTCGCTCGCCTCAAATAGTAAATGGAACCTCATATTCTCTATCTTTCATAATTTTTTAGGATTATTGATCATATATTAACTTTTTTAATTATATAATATCATCCATTCCCATTTCATAGAGTTAATTTCTTGATTAAATGTTACCCTTTCAAGGCGTATGGTGTAAGCCAAAAGTGGTCTCTCATTGAAGAGATATAACTTTTAACTGAGTACTTCAAATTTTATTTCTTATTAAAAATTATATAATGGTATTTAATCCCTCATAACATGATGAATTGAGATTAACGAATATGTTGAGATGTTATTCGGTTGAAAAAATAACCATTTTACACTTCCTTCCCATCTAATGAAATATGAATGCATCGCTCATCATATATGCGGACAACCGCCTCGACCATGTAATATGATTAATTTTCCATTAAAATTTTTCATAGATTTTTATAATAGTTACTTTAATAACTTTACAATATTTATCACTTAATAATGATTTAGGAATGTTTAAATAGTATTAGTATTTAATTTCTCCTTTATAACAAAATTAAATGAACATTTATTTGTAAAATGGTCAACGGTATCCCTGAACGATGTAATATATTTTTATGAATCTAAATTATAATTATTATTCAATATATATATATATATATAATATAGATGAAATTTATACCACAATTAATATTCTTGAGCTAGTGAAACCAATATCAAACCATTCCTTTTATAGATATTAGTACATGATTTTGAAACATGAATATCCAACACGTTCCACCCAAATATGATGAGATATTTTTCCTCTAGATACAACGTTCTTAATAGATTAAAATGAAACTAAAAAATAACATACATATATTATTCTCCATAATAACCCCTTAAAACCATTTTGATCCCTTAAAACCTCATAGGAAAACCTCAGAAATACATAAAAGAAATGGGCGAGTTAATAATCTTAGTAAGGTAACGAACATGATAAGGAACCATAAACTATGAGTGAAAGGTATACCAAGATATCATAAAAGATCCATCTCATGACTAATCACATGTAATAATATAATAAATAAAATAGTATCATAATTTCATAGAAACATAGAAAATTTTCAAATAACTTATAACATGAAACAAATGTGAGTCACCATATACTACCTAGATATTGTCACTTGGTGGATAAAGTCCCATGTTTTATTTGGTTTACTCAATAATCAAATATAAAAAATACTACGAGACTAAAAACAATACTCAATTGATGAGGGTGATATCTAAGTACACCCATTATAAAATGTATGTGATTGTGTTTTCCAAAAAAGGAAATCAATAATAAATTATAAGCTTAATAATTACTCATTTAATGAAGTAATAATTATAATGTTATATGTGATATGAAAATATATAAAGAAATTAAATGAACTTTGTAATATAATTATTTTTCATCTTTTTTCTAAATATCATTAACATATAACATGGAATATTTATTGGGGATAATACAATTTTCACATTGAAATATCTAATTAAAACATTAAAATTTTTGAAAAAATTTGGGAAAAATATCTCAAAGAAACCTCTTAGTGTTTTTGTGTTACTTTTGTTTGTCGACAATTCCAGATGACAAAAAATGAGTTTTGTTTATTTTACTGAGTATGTTCATTAGTTGTATAATTTTCCGAATGTTTTAATGAAATTTATTCCATGAAATCAGGAGTTTTTTTTGAAAAAAAAGTATTTTTTAAAAAAGAGTTTTCATTTCACAAATAGTGAGGCATAGTTTGCGGACCATGTAAGGAGTTCAGAGAATGGGAAAGGAAATTATAAAAGTATGTATTTTCACATCGCAGTGTTATACCGTGTTTGATGTATAGTATGTGGATTGTGTAGGGAGAAACGGTTCATAGTACGATCATAGTTTAATGGAAGTATTACAATTTTCAAAATGTAAAATTTTCACAGATTGTCATCAATTATAGTTCATATGCAGTTTTTTGTTCAAAGTACTTGTCATAATTTATTTAAATTAGGATGTTAATTTATAATTCATATAGGATTTATTTCTCAAAAGTGATTGTCCTCCATAGTGAATCAAAGTTTTACATGGACCAGAGAGTTAAAATGGTTTCACGGAATAAAAAAATTTTGTAGTGAAGAATTTACAAAACTAAAGATTTCTGTAAAACAAAATAGATTATTATTTTTATCTATTTTACTATATAAGTAAATCTATTTCCATAGTTAATTATAGTTCCTTTCATTATAGAGTATATTTACTCTAGGATAAAATTCATTTATGTCCAAAAGTATTTCTAGGATAGTCCCTGAAAGAGATGAGGTTCGCGAGGAGGATTCCATTAAAAAAAGATCCATTGTAGAGAGTTTAGAGAAGATGTTTTGTGGGGAAAATATCCCAAAACAGTATGTGGTATACTAAGGATATATGGTATGTTGAAGATGAACTCATATGTGATGTAAGGATAATCTGCGAGGAATAGTTGGTCCATGGAAGAAGTGGTCTATGAAAAGAGGATGTTTCATGGAAGTGGAGGTATTCCACAAAGGAGAGTTGGTCCATGAAGCACTCAAACCACATGTTACATCATAGTTCATGGAGGAATAAAGTATGTTCATGGAGGATTAATGGATTTTCATAAAGGGAGTAAAATATTTCTCCAAATTAACTTCCAAAAACTAATAGTTGAAAAAAGTAGGATTTTTCTATGTGTGAAAAAGGGATTTCAACATAGCATATTTCTATAGTTGAGGATGCATGCATTCAGGAAAATAGGGGGTCCTACAGTTCTATAAACTATGATTTGATCCCTTCAGAGTGAAGTTAAGAATGTAAGAGGTGGGTAGTGATCACTCCAATGGACATTTGTCCAGAGAAGTAGACATTGGATGTGATCCTTGGAAATGTAGTGAGAATAACATAAATATGGTAAAGGAATTGAACCTAGATATAGAATTCATCTTTCCCAAACCTCATTATTGTTAGTGCTACTTACTAAATTTTTGTGTAATCGATATATTTTCTTTGTCACCTCCTTTGATATATCCCAGTGAGGGTGAACGAATTAAAAATCTCTATTCCCTTACAATTAGTTTTTTCATTACTTTTAGTGCATTATAATCAGATAAAATTTTAAAGGATAAGATGAAAATGAACCTTAATGAAATAATAAGTGATCTGTGTAATAATTTCATTAAGATCTAGTGGGATATGAAGAATTTTGAAAAGGAATATACATACCATGATTCACCCCCCCCCCCCCCTCTCAGTGGAGCTAGGCCCCTTTTGGACCAAAAAATATATTTTTGAAAAAAAAAATCATTCAAAAGATGAATTGAGATTTTTTAAGAAAAAATAACATCATCAAGTGTTAATGGAAGTGGGAAATTATTTTCATTCCTTATATGTGAAAATAAAAATATTCCTTTCACACTTTGGTAAAAAATGCCAAAAAATATATTGTTCAAGAAATGATAGAAAGATTAATTTTAATGAAAATTGTAAAAAAAATGGACATAAATGAAATTAATATATCATAATATAATATAAAACATTAATTTAAATATTATAATTAAATTATATAATTTAAAGAGAATGATTCTATATCTAAAATATAATACCAAATCGGAATTTCAAACAAAAAAAATTCTTGGTGTTTCTTTATTCAATTTGGGTGGGGGATGAAACCAATAATGTAAAAAATTCTTCAACTAAGAATAATAAAATATATGTGGTTCATGAAAATAATATTATATAATTTCCCTAAATATATCCTTGAATATAAATAATCTAAAAAATAAATGAGATAGTTACATAAAGACTTTGATACTTTGATAATAATTTAATGAAATCCCCTTTGATTGTTTAAAATGAATTGTAACATAAAATATGATGAATAATCATTTATTAATAATATATTTTGTAAATTTGGAATAATATAATACATATAAATTAAATTATGTACATAATATTAAAATACGACTAATTGAAGAAAAAATTGGACGAGATCCCTTAAAAATCATAAAATTTTTAATAGAATTATTAAATGAAAGGATTTAATGTAAAATAATAAAATAAACAAAAAATTTTAAATAAAATGCAAAATAATAAGACTCCTCCCATACATAATATTAGAATAACCTAATCAATCAGAAATTATTATAACCCAATGAAAACAAATTGAGTCATGAAACCCCTTAGCTCGACCTTGGGTCATCTTGTACATACAATATCATTATAAAAATAATATAATATTAATCAATTAACAGATTAGTAACAGTTTTCATATTAATTATTCCTTTTATTTTACTTATTTTAGTGTTGTATAGGTTTATTTAATCAATTAATCTTCAATTAATATTTTGATGATATTCAATTCATAAATCCAATATGAATTCGGTAGGTAATATTTTGTGTAAAAAAGTCATTAATCCATCATATCCACAATAAAAACCATGAAATAATTTACATTTTTATAATGAAATTATAATTTTAAAACTATCCATGAAATTCAGTTTTTAAAAATGAATCCTCTGACAATCATGGTGAAAGTATTTCATACGTACGCATGAGTGAAGTTTCCATATTTCTATATTCTTTAGGGAAATAAGGTCAAATTTATTTCATATTTATAGAATTGTCATTATATAATAAATACCAAATTAGTTATTTAATTACACATATATAAACCATCCACGTTATATTATAATGAAAAATGAATCACAACACTCTGCGGATGTGGTAATCCCCACACAAGCACAGACACCCTTAACAATATTCAATAAATTGAATTGTAAAAATTGAATTATGTTTAATTTTTATATAATGATAATATGTCATTAAAATCATATATATATATATATATTAAATCCATAACAATATACATCTATGTGAGGTGGTGAAGGAATGCAAATTACATTGGTTCACAAGGTGGTAGTATTCCAGAGAAATGAATGATTGTTTCATTTATCTATAGATAGAAGATGAGATGGATAAAGGTTATGAAAATAACGTTAAAAATAATATAATATGTTATTATATCATCATGGATTCATAATATTTTATGGAGGTGTAAGAATAAAAAACCAAATAATAATAGTTGTTTTTCAAAAAACATCATTAGATTTTCACCAAAATATTTCCATGAAGGGTTTTCATATAAAGAAACTTATAATATTTGCTAATGGATGTGTATAATGTATTTGGGTATTTATTAGCCTAGAAAAAATTCATTTTATGTGTAAATATTATTTTGAAGAGGTTTCCTATTATAAGTGAGAAAGAGTTTCATTTTTGTAATTACGATGAATAATGATGGGAAGTCATTGTCAATCCAATTTCCTAAAAAATAAATTAATTATGAAGTGTAATTAATATAAGGTTAATTCACACCTCTAAAATTATAAAATAAACATCTTATTTAAAATACATTTTTGTTTACTCACTTTTACTAATTTAGTTCTCACAAATGTAACAATTTTTTACCAAGATAAATAATTTGTTAATAAAAAATCAAATGATCATTTTTAGAAAACAATTTCCATCTTTATCTAAACATTAAATCAATACTAACAAATAAAAGTAATCTACGTTAGGAAAATTAATTTTAAAACAAGTTAATTTAACATGATAAACCCATTATTACCCATAACCTTGTTAATTAATTTTGTTGTTTTTACATTTTATTATGAAAAAAAATTAGATTACAACTTAATATTAATTTTTATAATAAAAAATACAGAATCAATTTTAACTAGTTAAATCCAAAAATGTGTAATAATATAATTTGAAATTTTACTCATTAAACACGATGAAAAATGGGTTTTTAAGAACATTCATTCCTCAAGCAATAGATGATCTTATATTAACTATATGACTATAAATAAAGAATATATGAATATAAATTCATATAAATTGATATATAATAAATATATTTAATTTAAATCATTTCATAATATGTGTTATTTTAATTAATTCATATTGGAAAATATTATGTCTTAGACATGTATTTTCAAAACAAAAATCTATATTTTATAATTATTTTTAATCAAAAAGCCACCAGTTTATTTTCTAATAAAATTTTTTAAGTGAGTTTTACAGGAGTTTATATTTAATTTAAAAATATTAGTGTCAAGAGATTGATTCTGGAAACACTTATTTATTCCTAAGATATACTGAAAATATATCGATTGTGTATGGTGTCAAACCAAAGTTTCTCTAAAGAGTTAGTGTTTGGATCATCATACTTATGTTCGGAAAACTGACACACATATGGATTGAAAATCGTATGTTAGAGACTAGATTTACTTTTGGGAACCCTATATTCAGAAATTTTAAACATATGTTCAATCAATGATTTGTTTAGGATTTTATACAGACAAGTATAAAAATATAGATCATCAACCCTATGTTGTGCAATGGAACCCTAGGATACACAGTGTAACCCTACACTATGCAATGTAACCATGTGCTATACAAAGGAACCCTATTCCATATAAAGTAACCCTATGCTATGCAAAGGAACCCTAAGCTACACAATATAACCCTATCTAATTCAAAGAAACCCCATTCTACACAAAATACCCCAAACTATGAAAATGAACACTATGATATTCAATGTAACCCTATTCATTGAAGAGGAACCCTACGCTTCAATGCTCAACCATGCATTTTGTTCTAAACAATGATGTTCATTAAGATGAATTTTCAACCCTAGATTACTGCAACACTCAAGTTAGAATTGAAGATTGATTCAAGGATCATTATTAATGTTTCAAAGAACCATATTCATCAAAGATAATCTATCCTATTTCCCAGGGATGTTTTGACTCTCCTAGTTAATTAAAATTTTTATATATATGTTCAATCAGGCTATTATTTTGGATTTAGAATACCAAAATATTTTTTTGTATTCTATATATTCCTTCAAAGTATCTTTTAATAATAGTTTTTGATAAGTGTTTCTTATATAAATCTTAGTTATTGAAAATATTTTATAGTTCTACTAAAAATGAACAACTCTGATAAAGGTATATATTTTGGAGATATACATGTCCTATCTTGTTCTATTGTAGGATTAAAACTACTCTATTTTTTTATTCATTTAATTTGATTATTTATGAGCATCCTAGACCACTTATAACTTTTCCTCCCATGAAGAATTCTATTTAGGAATAATAATATCCATCTACTATAAATTTCATTATTTTGCAATTCTGATGCTGACCTTTTTAAACAAATTAATCTCCTTTAATTTATTTGAGTGTCAACTGCTCGCACTCAAGCATGGGTGATTATCAGATTCTCGATAAACAATATGGATAAACATATCTATGTTATATAACTAGGAGTATTTTTAATTAGTCTTTTAATTATGTATGCTACCTTCACTCAGTTGTGAATTCTTATCCTTGTGATAAGAGGTCCATACTAGTAAAATTTTCCATGATCTTAGAGAGAGTAAATGGTAAAGTGGACTAGGAGATCTTCATGGTCCAAACCACTATAAAAATATGTGATTTTTATTTCTGATTACCAACTTCATATTTTTATATAGAAGAAAAACACATCATATTCACAAAATTACATAGGGTATCTAAATCTTGAATTCTGGAATAAAAAAATAAATTCACCCCCAATTTTGTATTACTTTGTATATAAAATCCTAATAATTGCTATAAAAGGTTATCTTTTGAAAAAAGAAGATACCGAATGCTCTAAATTACAAGGTATATGAAAAGATGGAAATAGATTATACGAGATAAGAGATTCCAATGGTTTGAGGTACATACTTCAATGGTGACAATTACGGGTGTTTGAAATCAAGGATCATTATCTATATTAAAAATCTTAAATTTAGTTTTTACTCAATGTTCATTACGCAATATAAGATTTCTGAGAAGTCAGAAACATGGGATGCTGCAATAGAAGCTAAATATGACATGAATTCATAATATATGAATTCTATTATTTCTGTTATTGGACCATATGAGAATAATAATGTATTATAATGTCATGAATCCAATAAAATGTAGAAAAATATTATAGTTTATTATGAAGTAACAAATAGTGTATAGAATATGAGGTATGGAACAACAAAGCTTACGTTTGACACCTTCAAAATATTAGATTGATAAATAATTACATAGATTAATGGAATAATTATAGAAATGATCTATAATATTATATCCTTAAGTAAACCCATGAAAAAATTCAATCAAGAATTAAATGTATGGAGAGTACTACCTTTTAAATGAAATAGAATACCTATTGTTATTTGACAATCATCACCAATCAAAGATATAAAATGAAATAAATATTTAAGACATTGATGATGTATGAAGAAAAAATATTGGATGAATATAAATTTCATAAGTTCACAATAAAGAAATAAAATACACCTATGAATGTAACATCTCATAAAGATAGTAGAATATAAAAGAAATATGTCAAGGAAGATAAAAATTCAGATTCTTCAAATCCAAGATGGAACATGCACAACTAGACAGAATGTTCAGAAAGTTATACATGAATAAAAGAGGATTTAGAAAATCCATTAGAATGGATAATTATGAACCAAGAGAACTTCATTACTATGAGTACATGAAATTGGGTCATATTAGACAAGACTATCCTCAACTGAAAGATGAAATAAAAATGATAAAAAAGAGATACCCGAGATATGATGATTAAGAGAATGAATTAAAAAAGAGAAATGAATGCTACATAGAGTGTATAAGAAGACACTAGAATTCATTATGATATTCATTCTAAGAAGTATAAATCATGTATAAAGGAAAACATCTCCTTTATAGCCAATTTAAAAAAAGAAATGTAACAAACTTATTATTCTTATGATTCTGACACTAGTAGCTGCTCAAATAATAAACATGCTTCTTAATATTGAATGTTCGATGAAAAATATGATTCTTTAACAAAGTAGAAAAAGTCTCTATAAAATATTAATTATTATATTTTAAGTGAAATATACACTGTTTTAAAAGAATATTAAGAGTTATTTGGTAAATTCAACTAATCTTCTACAAACATTCATTATTATGAGAAAAACATTAAAGACTTACTAAATGAAGTATAAACTTATAAAATTTATTTTTTTCTTTACTAAATGATAAAATAACATAAAGGAGAATTTTTAAAATTATTTCATAAAAAGGTAATGATATCGAATAGGAAGGAATGGTGAGAAATCAAAAATATATAAAAATTATTTTATGCCCAGTTCTGAAAATACAACCTTTTCTCGGTGTAGAACCAAAGACCATGTCAATAATAACTAGTATTTAAAATCTTATCAAACAAGTGTATTTAGAAAAGAATTTATTTCCAATTGTTTGTTTTATAAAAATAATATAAATACAAATAAGATATGTTTTCCCAGATCATTGTGAGGTAAAACTGTAGGACCAAAGAATATTTGGGTACCAAAACTAACATTTGTTTTAAATGATTTTTTATGTAATTTGGAATAAGAACAAAAATGATATATGGTATATAGATAGTGGATATTAAAAACATATGAGTGGAGATCCATGAATTTTTCACACACTAACCCAAATGGATGGAGTAATTTTCACTTTTGGTGATAATTCCAAAGGAAAATTGATAGAATTGCAACTATTAGATATCTAAAAACTATATCCATTAAAAACATACTGTATGTAAAAGGGTTAAAATATATAAAAAATATTACTCAACATATTAATTATGTTTTTTATGTTGATTTTTATAAAAATTTATATTTTTTATTTGATGATATGTTACTTAAGATTTGGGAACCTAGAACTGATAATTTTTATACTTTGGAATAAAATTCCTTATGTAAAATGAATGTGATTTGTTTAAATACTAAGACAAATGAATTATGGATTGGGAATATAATACATGGACACTAGAATATTTATACATTACATAAATTCTATAAGAAGTAATTAGTCTTTATTATCACAATCATATGTTTAGTTGTGATAAATTCTGTGATATTTTCCAAATTGAAAAGAAACACAAATCACATTTCGAATCTTTTAAAAAATTGATACATATAAATCATTAGAACTTATCCTTATGGATTTGTTATATCTTAATGGATTTATAGTTTGGATAATAAATTTTATGTTTATGTTTTACTACATTATTATACTAGATTTAAATGTATTTATTTTCTAAAACTAAAAAGTAACATTTTCACTCTTTTTGAAATTTTTTGTAAAATTGTTCCACATGAAAATAGTTTTAAAATAATTTTTTTATGAAGTAATAATGGTGGAGAATTTTAGAATAAATAATTTGAATCTTTTTTCTCAAATATAGGTATTAAACACACCTTTTATACACTAATAACACCTCAAAAAATATAAATGTCGAAACGAAATATTGGACTATTCAAAAAATAGAAAGGTCTACGATGAATGAATTCAATATTCCGATCAATTTTTGTGTAGAAGCTATAAGATTAGACTGCTATATCATGTATAGAGTTTTTATATGGCCATTTTTTCAGAAATAATTTTTAGGAACATTGGAATAATATAAAACCAAAAGTAAAGTACATTAACGTTTTTGGATTCAAGGTGTATATATAGAATACTTTGGAAATACATGGTAAGTTTGACCCAAAAGCTGAGGAAAGAATATTTTTGAGATATTATTAAACCTATAAAGCTTATAGAGTGTTCAATAAAAATTCAATTATTGTATTAGAATCATTTCATTTGATGTTTGAGAAAACGGACACTTTTATTAAATATAATAATCAAACAAATAAGGTCACTGACCCTTTATATAAAATGAGACTTGGAAAACATAAAATTATATTGAAAATAATATTGAGAAAATTCATTCATATTGAGAAGAAAATGATATTGAAGTACGTGAAAGTGTCTTTCATAAAAAATCTAGAAACCTAAATCACACTCCATCAAAAACTGTAATAGGAGATCTAGACATAGGAATTAGAACTAGAAAATATTTAGGATTCCTTCCATAATTTTCTATCTTTCGATATTAGTTAGAACCTAATAATATTGAAGAATCCTTAGAAGTTAATATTTGGTAATTATCAATAAAATTAATGGTTAACCAGTTCAAAATAAATGAAGTTTGGGATCTAGTAGAAAGACAAACCAATTTTCCAATCATATGAACCAAGTGGGTCTTCAGAAATAAACAGGATTATCAAGGAATCATAACGCGAAATAGATCTATATTAGTAGATAGATGATATAATCAGGAAGAAGGTTTACCTTATGATGAGACCTTTTCCCTTTTCACTAGATTAGATGCCATTAAAATACTTTTAGATTATGAATCTCATATGAATTTTAATTTATATGAGATGGATTTTTAATCTACCTTTTTATATGGTTATTTAATGGAGGATGTTTATATTGATCAACTCATTGGTTTGGAAAATCATCAAAAATAGAATTCTAGTTTTAAACATTTTGAAGCTCCCTATGGTTTTAAACAAGCACATAATGCTTGGAATGAAATATTAAGTCATTTTATTCATAAAAATGAATTTACTGTTGTATCAGAAAACCCCTCACTTTTCAAGAAAACAGTATGTTATAATATTTTATGAGCCCAATTTATATTGATGATGTTATTTTTTGTTCAACCAATAAAGAAATTTCCATGATTTTTTATATATAATGCAAGAAGAATTTATATTGAGTATAATGGTAGAACATAATAAATTTTTGGGATTAAAATTTATCAATATTGTTATAGAAATGTGTTAAATAAATGTAATTATATTATTGATTTATTGAATAATTTTGGTCTTGAAAATAGTAAGACATATATAACTTCTATATGTACCAATATAAAAACGGATTTTGATGAATCTGGAAAACGAGTTGGAAATATGTTATATAGAGGTATATTTTGTAGATTCTTATATATTACTATTAGCAAAAAAACAATATTTTTTATGTATGTCTTTGTACTAGATTTAAATCAAATCCAAAAGTGTCCCATTTTATTTTTGTAAATAGAATTTTTAGTTTTTCAATCTATTCATTGCCCCAAAACTTTCGAGTTTAATTTATTATCATATTTAGATGTTAACTATGAGGATTTAGATTATGTAGAAAATATACCATAAAAACCTGCCACTTTTTAGGAAAATATTTTGTTTCTTGGTCTAGATTTAAATAATAATTAATTTCCCATTCAACCATTGATGAAGAATAGGTGTCTACTTGCATTTTTTGTGCACAAGTATTGTGGATTAAAAACAATCTACTGGAATTTGGGATAAACATTAATAGTATTCATATTCTATGTGATAATACTAGTGAAATTATTATTTCTACATATCTTATTAGTAATTATAGGACTAAGAACAATGAAATAAGGAATTGTTTTATAATAGATCATATTCTTAAAAAGAATATATCCTTATAATTTATTAATACCAAATATCTATTGGATAATATTTTTACTAAACCACTCCTCAATGATATTTTTAATTTTATTTTTGTGGAGTTATAAAAATTTGAGATCAAGTAATTGTTTATTAATTTATTATTATTTTCCCTACTTTCATTTTATTATGTTTTATTTAATATATTTTATTCGATTTCATTTTTATTGGTTTTGACAAAAAATCAATTTTATTTTATTTTATTTGTATTTACAAAATTAAAAACATGATGAGTATATCCTCAATCAGTTATAGAAAACTGTTTTTCTTTCTTCTGCTCTCATACTTACCTTCTATATAACATACATAATACATATCTCTTTCGATTTATGTCCAGAAAAAAACCAAAACCATCAATTCATTCAATCTAGAAACTTCCTAAGATGGAAATATCCTGATGAGATATGGATGATGTGTTGGATAACAATGTATATGCTTCAAGAAAATCTCAGACGGAGTTGTATGGAATGGTAATATATTTTCACTACCTAGATTCTACAAAAATATCACTTATGGAATCAATGTGTTTTCAAGATTTAGATTATTCATTTGGTGAAGATGACATGTTGATGGATTACGAAATTGAAGATTAATAATTTTCTAAAAATTCTTCTTTCAGACATGGTTTTGAAGAAGGCACCATTATCTATTCTGATAATAATAAACAATTTCTTTTATCCTATTTAGAAATGGTAGATATTCTATGTTATCCCAATGAGGGGGAGATTCAATTCGATTTAAGACATATTTTTAATGGAATCTATATGTATGAGGATATTAAATTTTATTTATTTTTAACAACAAATGTCTAGAAAGTGTTTACAAAAGAACATTATCCTGATCTCCATTTGATGATATTTTTTTCAATAAGAAATCTTGCGTTGGACCACAAATATTGAGAACGGTCTATATCTCAACATGTATATCATTTTTATTCTTCCAAAAAATTTAATGATTAATTTTTCTCATTTTATGATAAGATATAATAACCATTGTGGGAATGAAGATATGATGATGGGATATTATCCCTATAGTAGGGTTTATTCTTATTTCAATGATGAAATAGAAAGATTGTGAATATGATTTTTTGGAAAAACATTCACCGCAATAATACCATGGATGTTGGAATGGTGAAGAAGCATGGTTTTGTCTCGATTAACTAATGAAATAGTTTACTACCAGTTGATGCAAAGTAACAACAAATGTTATTAGCAGCTGATCTTGGGGGGAAACTAAAGGTGAGGCTCATGTGGTTGAGAAAGTTGAGCAGGAGACGCAATGTCTAGAATATCACATGGAAGATATCCCTGACCATAGTAATCAATTTTTTCTTGATCCTAGTTTTTTGGGAAATATACTAGATTGAGACACTGAGAAAAACAAATCTTTAATTGATGTTGATCATTCATGAGATAATTCATCTGAATCATTATATTTAGAGGCTAATGTACAATTTATAAAAATACATTTTTTGGAGGATTAGAATTAAATTTTAAGAGAATAATTGGATGATAAGATTAAATATTTTTTGGAATAAAATTTTGTTTCTATATTGAGATCAATGTTTGAAGCTCATAATCTTAGTTTAAGAAAATTAAAATAAAATCTCATTTCGGTAGGAGATCTTAAGGATCTTATGGCCATGATGTCAAGAGAATTTTTTTGGTTAATGGATGAATCTATCAAGAAGAAATAGTTTGATTAATTTAATTTGATTATTGGGAGAGAGTTTCAGTATCATAGAGTAATAAATCAAGAATCTACTTCTACTAATCAAACACCACCAAAATTTCATAGGATGTTTAAAGTAATTACCATGGTGCTAGATGATTTTAATGATAGGATACACACTATTATTGTGATATCTTTCATTTAAATGTTATTTTGGACAATCAAATACATCTGGTGATTCAATTAACATAAAATGAATCATCATTTAGACAAGTGATTAATTATGTTAATGAAAATTTAGCCTCTTTTATTCAGTTAAAACTTTCTGCGAATGCATTTGTAATGTTCATTTTGGTTGAAAGTATGGTGTTTTGAAATGATTCAAAGAATCCTATTTTGAACTAAAAAGAATTGTTCAACAACCATTTTTAGAGCCTATTGTTGAATGAGATTGATCTTAACAGCGATGTTCATACCCTTCCTCATCCAAAATAACTCTCTGTCTTAATTGAAACTGATCTCTAACAATTAATTTATAAGATACTAGTTGATTATGATTTGGAATATATTTTTTTTCTAAACATTTGAATATGTGGTTAAATTCTACATATATGTATTTATTTTTATTTATTTTTATTTTTATTTCATTTCAATACTTCACTACATATCAAAGTATTTTTCATATGCCCAAATTCATAACAATTTATTTGTATTTTTTTTCTATATTAACTAGAGTTTATTTAATTTATTCATTAAAACCATGTTTTCTATATCACCAAATGGGGGATAATATTTTAGTTTATGGAATGAAAATTATATTTGGGGGATATTGTGAGAATATTTCAACCCAAAAATTTTACCTTGAAAATTTTATTTATCAAAATAATTTTGTGAAATATATATTTTGAAAAAAATTCTATATCTACTTCTTTGTTTTGAGAATCCAATATTTTCATTAACATATGTTACATATTATATTATGGGTTTTATGATCATCAAAAAGGGGGAGATTATTTGGAATGTATTGTATCAATAATAATCTATATTTTATGAGGATTTGGATGTTGACAAAGAACCATTTTTTTCTAATAAAGATTGGTTAAGTGTGTTTTACAGTAATTTATCTTTGATTTTATAAAATCTAAAATTGTGGGAATGATTTGGAAAAAAAAAAATTCACCACAATGTTATGCTCGAAAGATATCAATTTCGTGTGGTATCAATCCTATGTTATGCTAAAGTGTTTTTATTTGGATTTTCACCCTTACATTCAGAAAATTGAAACACATATCCATCAACAACCCTATATTAGATTATGGATTTACTGTTTTCGACCCTAAATTTTGAAGAGTTGAACATATAGTTAATCAATTATATGATTGGGATTTTATGCTGATAAAGATAAACATCTAGATTATCAACCCTAAGCTACACAATGGAACCAAATTTTATGAAAAAGAACCCTATGCTATGTAAAGGAACCCTAGGCTTGTAAAAGGAACCCTACACTACACAAAGGAACTCTACTCTTTGAAAAGGTACCCTATGCTACACATCTCAACAATTCAATTTTTTCTCAACCATGCAGGTTATCAAGAGTAATTTTCAATGCTAGATTACTACAAATGTCAAGTCATAATTAAAGACTGATTCAAGGTACATTATTATTGTTTCCACGAACTGAGATTATTGAAGAAAATCTCTCATATTTCAAAGGGATGTTATGACACTTCCAGTTCATTAAAATTTTAATTTTGATGGAAAATAATTCTATTCATTTGGATATAGAATAGAGAAGATCGTTTTTTTATTCTACATATTCCCTCAAAATATCTCTTTATAAGAGTGTGTGATAAGTGATTCACATATACGACTTCTTTATTGAAAATCGTTTTACAGAGCTATAGAAAATGAAAAACTCTATTTAAGGACTAAATTTTTGAGATATACATCTTCTATCTTATTCTACTCTATGTTTCCCACTGCATTATTTTGTTTCTTCATTTATATAGAAGATATATGTGCATCCTGGATCGCTTCAGACTCATTCTCTCATAATGAAATTTGTTTCTAAATAATAATATTCATATATTGTCAATTAAGTGATGATGAAATTGTGAAGCCTAACCTGTTTCAAAAAATCAAAATCTTATGATATATTTGTGTATTAAATACTATTACTCAAACATGGAGAATTATCAGCTTCCTAATCTATGCTATAGTTAATCAGTTCTCTATTATAGAATCGGATGGATTTCAAATTAGTCTTTTAAAGGTGTCAACTTCTTATACTTAATTGTGGATTCTTTGTCTTCTGATAAGAAAACTGTACTAGTAAAATTTACCATGATCATAGAGAGAGTAATTTGTATATTAGACAAGGGGATATTTTTTCTCGGAACCACTATAAAAAGTCGTGTTCTTTATTATTGATTATTTTCTGTATTTTTTCATACAGAATAAAAACACAGAATATTCGCTTAAATTATATAGGGTGTCTAGACCATAAATTGTAGAATAATTTGAAACAAAACACAATTCACCCACACTTGTGTATAAATTTGTATATTCTGACCTAACATTATTTACTTAAAAACAATTTGTAGAAAACATCATTTTATGCATAAAAATAAACTTATACAAAAATCATAAAAATTACTGATTAAAATGAAATTAATATGTTTATTATAAGTAAAATTTATCAAATTTCAATTTAGTACAAAATAAAAAATTTAATTGGACATTTAAATTATATAACATAGTGAAACTAAATGGAATTGTTTGGAAAATACATAATTTTCACTATTCATTGTTAAACCAATCATTACAAAAACATTCCAATAATTTATCCTTTAGTTGATTTGGATATGATTATAAAATGAATTAAATTTGATTTTATAAAATACATTTTATTAATGTTCTATAAATTATGTATAATATTTTTAAAAAAACCATAAAAATATTTTTTGAAGAAAATATTTATTTTTTAAGAATAAAATGACCTCATTAAAAATAAAATATTTATTTCCTAGTAATTTATTATAAAGTTATTTTTTTTTGAAACATGATACGAATTTAATAAATTAGTTAACCCAATTTATTCTCACTAATTTATTGGATATGTTATAGTAATCATATTTAAATAAAAACATTTAATGTTTTTTACAATTAATATATTCTGTAATATATTATATCAGAAATAGTATTTTTTAAAATATAAATGTGTTACATTCTCCCACCACTTATTAAATTTTTCCCTTGTATGTTTTACATTATCTTGGTAATTAGAGGTTTGATATTTTAAGATAATTTATTATAAATCCTAAATGTTAAATTTTTTTAATAAGTCATCCTCTTAAAAAATAGAAATACAAATGAATCTTTTAATAAAACATAAATGGGTTTTTTAAAACAGAAAAAATTACTTGGATGTCAAAGCTTTGAAGTAGAAGACAATAATATTATCAAAATATAGACAAAGACTGATAGAGAATGTTGATCACAAGAAATGGAATGTTTTTCCGAAAGATCGAAACCATAAAACCATAAGCTGAGGAGGTACAAAAATATTGTGGGATCCTTATAAATAAGGGTAATAAGAAAACAGTTTTTGTTTAATTATCATTTTCATTTAGTTTGGAATTATGTTTTTTCCTATAATAATAACATAATTAAATACTTTCTTTATAAGAATAACTTCATTCTTTAATCCATTTCCACCACAATCACACCTTTTTTCAAATGATGAGTATTCCATATGAAATATTTTTTTCCTAAAGCACTAAAAAAAATTTACAATTCACATATACCAGAATATGATTAAAAGAAATTCCCCTTATCTTAACGCATTATCCAAAACCACAATGGATTACAAATGGTGAGATAATTCCCAAAATTAATAATCCTTGATGTGATGAAATACCACAATAATCATTAAAGCCACAAATATGAAACCCAGTGTTCCACATAGATCATTTGATAAAAAAGAAACATTAAAATTGTTCCAAAAATACGTGGTTAACATTGAATCCTAGATATTTGAAATAGTTTTTCATATATTCATCCAAGATAAATTTAACACTTTTTTATAAACAAGATCAATTACTCATAATGTCTCATTCCAAAATATATATTATTTAAATATATACGATACTAATTTCTATAAATAAACATACTCTCCATAATGTTGTAGTAAAATCATATATTCATTCAAAACATAATATGATACCTAGATGTTTCATGATTCTTATAACCAAAAAACCATTTATAAAAATACTTCTAGCCATAATTCAGGAATCCCAATATATGTTATATAACCTCAATGATTGGTATAATATTGGTCCCACCATGGTTCATGGGTTAAAATTTATTAGAGGGAATAATCTTGGATTATTTTTATATTCCCTATACTTACCACAATATACTATAAATAGATCTCTAAGATGGAATTTATTTTTCTCCACTGAACATAAAAATTTTACTTGTAAATTCATTAATTTATTCTCTTATTTTTGACATATAAAATTTTTTTTAATTAAATTGAAAAAATATATTGGGAGTATGATCCTATATTTATAACATTAAGGAAACTGAGGCTTATTTCCTCCACATCCTCTTATACCAAATCCCATTCCAGACTCAAACCTTATCATTAGTAGTGATTCAGATAATTTTTTAAGGTATAATTTGTCAATCATTTATCATTATAACTGATTAGGTATAAACATAATATATTTCCCTACAGTAATAAACCCATTTTATTACCCATAATCAGTTAATTTTCCATCATATTCAACTATTATTTCATTACTCCTGGCTCAAACCACTGACTAAAACCAAAAATCATAGTGATTGAAATAATAATAATTATAATGAAAAAATGTATAATATTTATATATCATGAAACCATATTTTCAAATATAAAAACATAATTTTAACCATGGACATAAATTGGTATCATCTATTCAAATCCTTTATAATGGATCATAAATGAAATTTCAATTAACCCATGTATATCCCTATTGAGAATAAAACCATGTTCTCAGTATGGGAAAACTCACTGTGAATTAGATTGATGGTCAATATATAGTCAACCAACTCTTTGAATGGTTATTACCAACAGATGCATCTCCTCCATAACCACGACCCCTAATAGTGTCCAAAAAACGTAGTATTTCTTGGAATATTGCAAAATCTATTCTCCACAAAACATTTGGATGTAATCATATTCTTATACATATCCCCATAGGTTTTTACTGATGATTTATGATATTAATCCCCAAAAATAATTAAACCTAAACCATATACCAATTATAGTGACCTAATAATTTTACAAATATTACTACATTGTTTTTAAAGATAAATATCCAATATTTACCCCATAATATCATTAGGACTACTGTCTTTTGAAGAAAAGATTCATAATACATTGATAGGAATCTAAAAATTATAACATTATTCTATTTTCCATAATGAGGTCTTAAATAAATTTACTCTCCTAAAGTGGGATAGGATAACATATGGAATGTATTATAGAAATATATGAGAAAAAATTCTATTTATGGATTAAACATGATAAAAAAATATAATGTGTAAGTAAATGGTATATCCATATATCATAAAATATAATTCTAATGTGTAAAATAATGGACTAATAACACATGTAACATGATATAATAAAATAATCAAAACATATAAAAAATGGAATCAATATATAAATGACATTAACAAAGTCAAGGTTATTTGTTAGGACAATATCACATTGTGGAAAAAGTACCATAATGGAATATAATTACTCCCTAATACAATACATAATATCTCATGAGAAATGAACATGACCCTAGTAGCCCAGATCTAGTGTCAACATTAGTACATTAGAACATGATATAAGGAATTATATCATAATTTACAAAAGAGTTTAGTATTCTTGGTAATATTGATAAATGCATTATTCTTATATTATATTTGAATACAATATTTAATTAATAATTTATTTTTGATAATATCATTATTTTCTCTATAATATCCCTTTATATCATTCATAGCATCCTTCATGGATTCCAGGAAAAAGAAAAAAAATTATGATTGAGCTAAAATGATCAATAAAATTAAAGTATAGTTGAATATTTCATGAATAAATAAGAATTATTATCATGGAAAGGTAAATAATATAACATATATTCCTTTTAAATAATATAAAATCATGATTAGATAAGGAATAATCAAAATGGAAATGTAAATAACTGAAAACACATGTCATTTAATCAATAAACAAAAAATAAAATGAATCTAGAGGTAATGTCATTATTAAAATCTCATGGATAATTTTAAATTAATTCTTAATGAATTACATGGTAAATTTTTTGGATGTCATGATCTCATTAATCATCATACATATACCATCAAGAACATTTAGACTGAATTTTAAAAATTATGGGTTGGTATACCCCCAAAATCCCTTCAGCTATGGCTAGCCAACTAATAAATCTCATGACACTACCAATGTCCAGTGATTATCTATAACCAATCCCAATATAAAACATAAAGTGAATAAACATTACATATATATGAAATAATTGATTTAATAAAAGAAAAATATGCATTATCAACAAATTTATATATCAAGTAAGGAATATGAATGAATATTAATTTCCCAAATCAATAATATAAATTCAAGTATAAAATAACATATTTATATATGATATACATTTTGATTATCAAGTATATCCATGAATCGTAAAATGGATATTTAGGGAAATTATAATGTCCAATGATAAAAAAGTAAATATTTCAATGTAAAATTAATGATTACAAAAATTAATCAAACAAGAGAATGTTAATACTCTTCCTTGTAGAAACATCATAAAACTTTCAAATAAATAATAAGGTTAATATCAATTGAACATATCCCTAGTATATAAAATGTTAAATAATGTTTTGTTTTCATAAATTATTAGAAATAACATAAAAATATCATTAAAACAATCCCAGGGAAAATAAATTTTGTCACTTAGAAAATAATTTAGAAAAGAAAAATTAAAAAATTGAAATAATTTTATTTATAAATAAAATTTTATACAAATAAAATAATATTTAAAAAGTTCATTGATCATGATAGTGGTAAATTCCATACATTCCATACTGATTAAAATGAAAATTATTTTCAAATTTTATGTAAAATTCAGACGAGCCTCAGCATTAAAATGAAATGAATATTCTTATAAAAAATGAAAATTTTAATAAATGGATTATTTTTTTAATAACTGATTTTTTTAAAAAAAATTAAATTTTTTTTAACAGTGGTTTTTTTATAAAAAAAATTATTTTTGACCAAGGAGGGAAATGTTATTGAATTTTATTTAAAAAATTCTCAATCATTTTATGTACAATAGATATGAATTTGGAACTAATATATAAAAATATCATAAATATATATATACGATAATAAAATTATATGGGTTTATTGGTTAGTGATATAATAATTACATTCAATAATAATTCAAGTATTGAAAATCCAGATTAAAATGAGATTGTCAAATAAACCATTTCGAAGATCACAACATGGAAGTAATAATTAACCAATGAATTAATTATTGTTTTCAACTGTATATACACATTAAAAAAATTTATTAAACATAATATATTCAAAATTATTTTCAAATACAATCATATAATGTAAATGAGAATGAATAAGTAATATAACCATTGAAAAGAATCTGAGTTATGAAATTATGTACCACATTGTAATTTTCATATTCAATCCACGTAATTGAAATGATTAAAATTAAAATATAAAATAACATGATTGTTTTATTTGTTCATGATATTACTCTAAAATATTAATTAAATACATGATATAAAAAATGGTTTATAACAATACAAAATGCCTCAATGAAGTGAAATTGTGATGATGGGCTTTTCATCAGAGTTCATTTTGGTTGAATGTGATATAAAATAAGTTATAATTGTTTTAATAATGATTTTAATTTATTATAGAACAATATTTATTTTTATAATACAATATATTATCCACTTATAAAAAATTTCAACCCATTTTTCAATGATATTTCATTATTTTCTTTATTTAGGGTGTTAGTTTCCTTGTATTTTTATGGCTCTATTATCATGAAAGATCTAGTTTTTATAAATATAATAGTATTTAATAATATATATAATATCATTAGTATTATAAATAATTTTTTAAAAGATATACATTTTTAGAAACATTATTTGAATTTTAGAATGGGTAATGGATCACATTGCTACTTGGAGATCATAGGTTGTACATATGCCAAAGTGATGTAATCATTTCCTTAAAGTATTAATGGGTTAAGAAATGAGTTGTAGGTTAATTTTACATAATCAAAATAATTTCTCATATATCATATATAATCAATAAATACATCATTTTTACCATCCACGTAAATCATAATGAAAAAATGCATCACATCAATACATGAGGAGGTAATTCAACTTATATACGAGCAACATTGTGGTATTTTAAAAGAAGAAAAAATAAGAAGGTATATGTGATATTAAAATTTAAAAATTATAATAATATCATAAATATAAAATAAATTTCTAAATTCCTCATTATATCCATGCATTAATGGTGGTGGTGGAAAATTAATTAAATCGGTTTATGAGGATGTAGTCTACCACACATACAATCGATAGTTTTGTACCCCATTTTATGGAAGAGGAGATAAATATAGGTCATTACATTAACATAATAACATCTATGTATATTTAAAATAAAATCTTAATTAAATAATCATGGTTTAATAATATTATATGTAGGTTCATGAAAAAGTATAATATAAACTCTAATTTGAGAACATTAACTCTTCTTTAGACAACTCATTTAGTTTTTCCACAAAATGCATAATATGTTTAATTTAAGATCAAACCAATGACCCTATGATGTTATTAGTGGAGTATGAAAATGTTTTAAGTACTTATTTTTGAGACTAAAGGTATTTTTTGATTGAATAGGAGATGAGAGGGTGTATCATTTTATAAGTGCGGGAAAGGAAACTCATGGAATTTTTTAATGAATCAATGACACCAATTTTTTAATCATGAAAAAATAATTTAACATGAAACATTATCAAAACATATATGTCATGAGTTAAATATATGTACAAAAATTATACTTATTACATTTTTTTGTCATTATTAACCTTGATATTTTTAATTCAATCCCCAGTTAAACCCATTTTTACCTCAACCACGTTAATTTTTATTTTTACCTCTTTAAATATTCATAGTGGTCAAACATTGGGCTTAATGTACAATGTGATATAAATTATATTGATTCCAAATATTGAATCCATTTTTTCAGATTCAATTCTTATAAGTATAAGATTCTCATTTTAAATTATACATGCATACATGACGAGAAAGAGGGGTCCATATATGAAATTATCATTAGTACAGAAGGTTTGAACAATAATATTTGGAAGGAAATTGATTCTAATGAACAAAACTATTTAATTTTAAAATATTTTATCTATTATTACTTTGAAAATTATCTAATAAAATTAAACTTTTAAATTATTTAAACAAATAGGTATTTTTTAATAAAAAATAATATTTTTCATTATTCATCAAATAATGACAAATTTGAATAAAATTAAAAAATTTCACCCTAAGATAATTTTGATATGATTATTTCAAAGTAATCCGAATATGTTTCTAAAAATGGAAAATATTCACTTACATTTATGGGCTCCAAGCTCTAAAAAACAATCTTTATGAAAAATGTATTTTTTTTAGATTACAAATGGGGTTTTCAAATGATTCTTATTCTATTAATGATCAATAGATAATAATAATATTTTTAATTTAATAACTAATATTAATAAAAAAATTAGAACTTCGTTATAATGGTATATTATATTATGGTTTATTTAGACTCATTTTGGTATGTTTCACAAGATATCGTAGAAAAATTAATTATTAAAAAAAATACATCATATATTATTAGGGTGTGAAATTATCATCTATGTTTCGTATTATGTGTTATGTATAATACCAATTCAAAATTTCTTCTCTTGAATTAATAGGGTGTCACATTAGAAAAAAATCAATAAATTAAATCCTCATAATTTAAACATTATAACGGTAAGAAAGGGATTTCTATTTAAAAATTATTTTTTGAGAAAATCATATCATCAAAAGGGTTAACAAATATATATTTTGAAATAGAGGAATATAAATATTGTATTTCACCTGCAATTAAATGTAACTGAATTTATAAGTAGGAGAACATAGTTAGGAAGTGATGATATGGACATGGAAAAATAATAATAATTCTCAAAAAAATAAAGGAGGGTGATATAGGTCATTGATCAGAAGAATGGAAATGATAAAGAGAATGTTGACAACCAAAAAACCATAAATATTGGACGAGTTTATAGGACATTGGTTAATATTATATGAAGGTAGTAGAATATATTTTTTAATGATCTTGTTCCTAAAGTTTAGGAATTTTTTTATTTCTATGAACATAAGGAAATATACATACATGTAATTTTTTATATTTCATAAATTGTATTTCCTCCTTTTTCAGTTTTGTGTCTAATTTCTAATTTATCAAAAAACCCATGATACAAATATAAAAGAATATTTTTCCCCAAATGCACTAAAATTTACAATTAACATTTTATAATATCCTTATTATAGTGACATGTTATTCTATTTGTCACTTACTATTTTCTAAACCCAATATAGTTAGCATATGTAATCCTATGTAATATATTAATCATTGAACATCATGATTAATACTTCTGGTTTAACAAAAATATTACTTAATTAAAAATTTTGGGTAAAAAAATGAAATATTTTTATCAAATCATATTTGTTATTATTATGTGAAACACCCTTTTCACCCTTAGGTTGTGGGTAAATCCCTATAATCTTTTCGAATGTGATGTATTTTCACCCAACAAACGATTTGTACTTTCTTTAAAAACTATCTTAATATAATTCCTAAAATGTAATCTAAGTTTAATAAGCCATAATTACATTAATATAATGTTAATATAAGCACATAAGGTTACCAATACCTTTAAAATTATTCCCATACAATGTGGGGGAATACTTCCTGCACATGAGCCTCAGCCTAGATGGTGAGGAATCCTTAAGTGCATCTAGGAGACCCAGGATCAAATCCAGGTGGAGGATAATTTCCAGTACTGTAGCAGTACTGTAGTTGGAACATTAGCGGGTGCTAGAGTGGGAACTGTGTGGTACTGTAGTAGTTACTATGCAGTACTATAGTAAGAACTTTGTGGTACTATAGTAGGTATTGTAGTAGGAACTGTTTTTCACTATAGTAGCTGGGAATATTCCCCTGTTTGGTCTTTCGGGCCACCGATTTGGTCTCCGAGTCCTTGAAGGCCTTCGGGCTACCCAGGCCTTTAGGACAGTAAGGTATTTGGGCCACCTCATGCCCTTTTAGTCACTTTAATTTATAGATTCCAGGCAAACAACCTACAAGAAACAAGCTTCAGAAAGAGGATGAGCGAAGAGATTTCACCATATAAAAAGCTAAACGGATTGCCAGAATGAGAGGGTATGGAACCTACCATCAGGATAAGCATGTGAATGCATGAGAAATCCCAACCGAACAGTCATGCGAAGGTGGAGAGATGATTTTATGATGAAGATGTTGGGGAGGAGCAGTTCCAAGTAGTTAGTCTGGGTTGTATGTGATGTTTGAATCCTACGAGCATTGAATTCCTCTACGGCCTACAAGCTATGTAATACTTATGCCTACGGTCCTTGTACGGGTTCCACCTCACCCCTTGAAAGGTGCATTATCAAAAGTCTATAAAAAATGAAGGCATTTGGTCCATTGGATATGGGGGAATACTTCCTAAAATGGTTTTTCACTAAATCATATAATACATCAAGGGGTTATATTACTATAGTTATTTTCTAAAATATTCTTAATCATTTTATGTTATCACCAATAAAATTAGAGAGTGTTTTAAAGACTTTTAAAATATGGTAAACCATAACATCATTACCCATGATGGTATATATAAAAATTACATTAAATAAGATATATATTATTCTAAAATTTAAATCAACCCATAGCATTTTCAAGATTATTATAACCAAAATATAATTGGTAAAAAAACTTCTAGAATTTAATTCATGAATCTGGATTAATTAAAACATTAACTAATTTATTTATATATAAGAGTTTTCTTTATCTAGTGGGTATCCATTTGAGGAGGGAATTTACTTATATAATTACCAAGTGTCCCACATTTAAGATAATTAAAAATAAATTTATCCTTATGATTAAATTTATGTCCTTCCATCTTTCTATTGATTTTTCCATGGAAATTCATTTCATTATACATTTATTTTTTACAGAAAAAAATTTTCTCATTACATTGAGACAGCTTCTTGGGTGACCCATTCTATATTTTTTACATGTTGGAGATCTTCGTTTTTCATCTATTGTCTCCACAACTCATGTTTTTATAGAACTATATCCTACTCTACTATTGTGATTCTAGGAGTTGGTTTAGGTATATGTTTTTAATAATATATTGGGAGAAATAATTTGGATGATTCATGACATATTTCACTCATTACAACTTTCCATTAGGTAAATCAAAATAACCACACTGTCCTCTATATACTACTTTAACATGATTTCTTCAGGTTACAAAAATTAATTAAAAAAAGTGCATAGTGTGAGAAACAATAATCATAATGGGAAAACCATATTATCATTTATAGGTTTTCAAAATTATGAAAAAATATTTTCATTCTAAGACACCTTAGGTTTAACCTACTTCAGTAATTATAATAAACTATTAAACCTCTTTATAATGGTTAATATAGAATATTTTAATTATTAAATGAAAATACCTTCAGAGTATAAAACTTGGTGCATAGAATGGATAATTTTCATGTAAAAGGTTATGCTCGAGTCAAGCCTAGCAAACCTTTTATGATTTATTAACACTAGGATCATATATTATATAACCACATCCACTTTTTGTATCGAAAAAGAGATTTACTATTTAGAAAAACCAAATAATATATACTATTACAAAACATTATGATATTCTTCAATAGATATCCTAAAATTATATCCTACAGATTTTTTTCCCAAATATGTGTTTTCCAAAATATAGTTCTTATGTTTTCTATTAAAATATTTTGATACCAACTATAATGACCATGATCATAGTATCTTATAGTCCTTTTACACTTTATTACATTAGAATAAGATATAAATAATTGTATTTCAAAGGACCTGACATTTTATTAGACTCAGTAATATTAATACATTATAGATTTCCATATTACATTTGAATACAAAAATTATGGAATCATTTTTTCGAGAATATCATTATTTCCTTTAGAATATCCTTGCATATCATTTATATTAAACTTCTAGGAATTCTAGGAATGGAAACAAAATAACATTGAACTAAAATACTTTGAAAGGGTTATATACATCTGAATCTATCATGAATAAATAAGCATAATCAATATAGAAATTTAAATAACAAAATACACATTCTGTTTAAATAAATTTACTATCATGGATGTATAAGGATTAATCCATAAGAAAATGTATATAACATAAAAAACATGAAATTAAATCAATAAGCTATGAATCAAATATATCCAGATATAATATCATTGGTGAAATATATAGGATAATAGTACATAAATTTTTAATGACGTAAATGGTTGATTATTTTATATTAAGATCTCAGGTGTCATGAAACTTATACTGTCAGGAACTGTCATAAAACATTTGTAAACTAGTAGGAATATATATATGATAAACCTATTAGACTAATGCTTGCCAGTTGATTCATCTCATGAGACAACTAATGAATCAATGATATATCCATAACCCATACCCACCCATATCTTCATGTCCAAATAAATCCTCATAAGTTGAATAATAATTTTAAATCAAGAATAATTTGCTTTATCAATAATATCTCTTAATCGAGTAAAGAATACTGATTAACAAAAATTTCCCTTATTAGTCGTATAACATTTAATGTAAAATACTATATAGATATATGATATAGGGTTTAATCAAAACGTATATCAATGATAAATAATTTGTATATTTTGTAAAATTTAATTTTTAATGATAACGCAAAAGTAAATATTTCAAGGGAAAGTTAATAATTATGAAAATTAATTAAGAATGAGAATTTTAATACTTTACCTTGTCAAGTTGATCATAATCCATAAAAAGAAATTATATTGATTATATAAATAAAACATATCCCTCAATTTATGTTGTATAAAATTATGGGTTTATGTCATTAATGAATAAAAATAATATTAAAATTTAATTAAAACATTCTTAAAAAATATGACAATATCCATTTGAAAATAATTTTAAATACTAAAACCTCACAAAATATTATGTAATTATTTTTCATTAAAACTATCCTTTCAATATAATAATTTATTCTTTAAAATAGTTAGTGGTCGTGAATGCTACAAATTTCATACATTTTGTATATGGTAAAATATGGATTCTTTTCACATTTTCAGTGAAATCCAAATGCACCCTATTTGGGAAATAATATGATAATTCAATAAATTTTTTTATGAATTCAAAAAGGGTAAAACATTATTTAATATATCATTTTTAGAATATTAAAAAAATAAATCATTTTTAGAATTCATGGTTTTTGAATAAAAATGATTTTCACTGGAACAGAAAAATGATGATGTATTTTATTTAAAACATTCTCTATAATTTTATATAATAGAGAGAGGAATATAGTAATATTAAATAAAAATATCATGAATGACTATGAGGGAATAAAATTAATGGCATTTTTAGACAACTATAAAATAATTTCCTTTAATGTAAAATCAAGTGTAAAAAATTACAATTAAAATGGTATTCTGAAATAAACCATTAAATAGATCATAATTTTGAATTGAGAATTAATAAATGAATTAATTATTTAATTAAAATTAAAATCAATATAAAAAATATTATATAAAATATAAGATAGTTAAAATTCATTACACATAGTCTTAAAATTTCATTGTCAATAAAGAAGTAATATAACTCAATGAAAAGAAACTGAGTTATAAAATTATTTACAACATAATATTTTTCATTTCAAATACACATATAGAAAATAATTAAATTGATGGGTTAAAATACAATAAATTATTATTTTTTATGACATTACAGAAAAAATTTTGTTAAATAAACCATATAAAATAAATTTAGCACATAACATTAAAATATGCCTCAATTTAGATAAATTGAGACGAAGTCCGATAATTTATGCTTACATTTACTTAAATGTTCTCTAACCTGATGTATAATTTTTAATGTTTTTTTTATATCAATACCATAACCATATTTAAATTTTTTATATCATATGTGTTCCCTTTATCATATTTTACCTCCAATTTGTTAACAATATTTTATCATTTTCATTATTTTGAGTGTTAATTCCCTTGTTATTTTCCCTGAATGCTATTATTCTTGAACATATTATACAGTTAAATAATCAAAAAAATTATATTAATATTATTAATACCATTTTAACATTATATATATTTTTATAATAATTGTGTAAAATTTAAAATAGAGAATGGATCATGTCACTTCAAGGAGGCAGTGGGTTGTGCTTATGCACGAGAGATGTTATCATATTATTAATGGATGAAAGGGTTAGAAAGTGGTGGATATAATAATTCCAAAAAATATATATATCATCAATATTATATATACTCACTAAATTTATCATTTTTACCTTCCACGTAAAGGTAATCTTAAAAACAAATCACATTACTTCGCAAGGCGGCTGTCCACCATACACATGATCAACGTTATCCCAATTTAAATGGCTGCATCATAAAAAAGTATATGTTAAATTAAAAAAAATAATTATAAAAATATCATGAATATCATATAAATGTGTTAAAACTATCATTATATTTTTCCTTTAAATGTGGTGATCCAAAAAAATTACATTGGTACATGAGATAGTTGTCCTTCAAACACACAATCAATGGTTTCATTTCCCATTTGATAGAAGAGGGGATGGATATAGTTCATGAACATAACATTATTATATCATAGTATATTTAATATTCTTATGTTATTATATAATAAAAATTTTATATTATTTTATAGAGGTGGAGGTAGAAACAAAAAAATCTCGTTTATGAACGTTACCCCTTCTTCGGACAACTCAATTATGTTTAATCCAAAAGACTTCCTATGATAAAGTGTTTATAAAAATAAGGGTTATATGATATTTTGATGATTTTAAGATATTTATTTATCCATTTATTAGACAAACCAAATATCTTTATATTTTTGATGTGTGGTGGATAGGGGGTGTCATTGTATAAGTTGGGGAGATGACACAGATGGAATATTAGAACGGAATCTATTACACCAAAATTTTATAAATGAAAATATTAAAAATGGATCATTATAAAAACATAGATATTATATGGTCTAAATATGTTTATAAAATAGTTTTTGAACATGTTTTAGTTCATTATTAACTACTATATTTATAGTTTTAACCCCACAGTAAACCATTTCTAACCTTAAAAAATTGTTTTTTACTATTCATAATAATAAAAAATTATGCTGAAATTAGTACTTAATAAATATTATTATGGTTAATAATATGGGAATAATTTTTCCACAATAAATTCATAAAAAATGCATCAACCAATTTAAAATTATCCCCATTGACACAATGAAAAAGGAAGGTTTCCAAAGGGAAAATTCCCATAAGTATAGAATGTTTTAGAACATAATTGCCAATGAAATTAATTCCAATAGCCTATATTATTTAATATATAATATTATTGCAACAATTTTACTTTAAATAAATTTTAAATAGATTTTATCCTCAGAAATGGAAATTTTCAATAATAATCATTATTTTTCACTATTAATAAAAAAAATGAATTTTTTAATACAAATCATAAAAATATACCCTACGATAATTTGAATGTGATAATTTAGAAAATAAATTTCATTTTATAAACTATATTCTCTAAAATTGGTAAAAAGTAATTTTAAATTATGTGTGTAAAGCATGAATAAGCCGTCTTTTATAAAAATATTTTTGTTCCTAAAATAGTTTTTTATTATTTTAAAAAAATTACATAATTTTAATAAACATTTAAAAATATTATTATTTATTTATTTAGTATTATTCATATCCCCCAATTTAATTTCGAATTTATATGGTATACAATATCACATTCCATTTAAGGAATTGGTTGTGTGTTCTACAAGGTATCAAAGAGATCGAATTTATTTAAACATATACCATAATGTCTGGGGGTGTTACATTCAGACCTAAGATCATTTTCATATCATATATGATGGAAAGTCCAAATTTATTCATCTAAAATCTTTTTTTGATATTTCATGAGATGAAAAACATTACCCAATGCATTGTAGTGTAATCTAAGAACACTGGTTCTAACAGGTACATTCTTATATGTTATAAAAAAGGAAATAAATCATTATGTATACACATAATAATTACACATTGAAATAAAAAGGTTTCCTAATCATACCCAATGTCATAATTAGTAGTGATTTCATAGGGAAAAATTTCATAAATGACCTTAAGAAATGGATTTCCCCATTAAATAAAGAGACAATGATATAAGTATATGTGTAAGAAACATATATACATAATTTATAAGTAATTCACACTATAACAAGGTTATTATCATAGAATAATATGTAATTAAAATACAACATAGAATATTTATTATGGAAATTAAACTTTTCATTTTGAAATAACTACTTTAAAATATAAAAATTTCAAAAATATAATTCAAAAACATTTCATTAAAAAACCATAGATTGTTGTGATGGAATATTAAAATAATTGATTTTTCATTATGTAGGAAAATTCAATTCATTTAACACATATTAAAATAAACAAATTTTCTTGACACTTTCGTAATAAAAGTCAAAAAAATAAATTTTTAAAAAAATGACTGAAACATTCCATGTAAACCATTTAGTAAAAAATGTAAAACATTACCAATGATGTCATTAATAAATAATCAGATAATAGTAAAAAATTATTTAATATATATTAAGTAAAATATAGAACTATAATTGAAATAATACTAATTTATATTAGATACAAGATTAGTATTTCTTATTAACAACTTTCATGATGATTCTTATTCAATAAAAGATAAAAATGAAATAAATCTTTTAAAACAAATTCATGAAAATAGGACAATAAAAGATACATTGATCAATAAAAAAATTTGTTATTATTTTCTCCAAATCAAACATCATCACAAAAAATCATGAACTAAAAAGTCATTATAATTTAAATACTATATAGTTTTGGTAACTTTAAATCCAAGAAAAATTCGATGAAATAATTTAAATTATTACTTTAAATACATTGAATTATGAATGATTCATTATATATTATGTAAAATGTGAAAAATATATCACATATATAAGAAATTAGGTGAATAAGATTACAATATTCCCCAATAGCGGAAAATTTATACAAAATCCCTTATCATGTTATTTTTTTACTCAATAAATTATGTTCATGTCAGATACTTTGATGATATTTGGTTCATATGTCCAAAATGTCTTGGGTAGGTAGGATATGATAAGAGAATTCATTTTCCAATTTTATCAGGAATAATAATAACAATAACTACTAATAATTTCAATATATAAATAATAATTTTAAAACCAACCATTAAATAATGTTATAAAAAATAGACTACGTTACTATCAGGGAGATGGTAGATCATACGTAAGCATGAGCATCATTTTTATTTTTCAGTGATCATAATGAAAAGAAAGTATATGTTATTTTTTCATTATATAATAAAAAATAATATCATAAATACAATAATTTTTCTTTAAATACACTTATATATATGATCCTTGTGATACAATAATTAAAAATAATCACATTGTTTCACGGAGGTGGTATGCCACACATAAACACAAACGATGTAGTCCTTTTTCAACGAATGTAATGGTAAGAAAATATATGATATACTAAATTTTAATAACTATAAATATGTAATAAATAATATATATATATATATATATATATTAAATCAATTGTTATATCCCTTTATGAGAGGCAATGATGGAAAACTAATTACATCAGTTTGTGAGGTATTAGTCCTTCATATACCGGAACGATAGTTTGTTTTCCTCGTTGATAGAAGATTTGAAGGATATATGTTATTGAATTAAAATAGTAACATATCAATATATGGGATATAATTATTTTATTATACGATTATGGTTGAATTATATTTAAAGGATGTTTAAGAATAAATAAAATAAAAAACACTAAGTTAAAAACAATTCATCTTTTCTGAAACCCACTGTAGATTTACTCCAAAAGGCTTCTTAATAGGGTTTTATTATCCACCTAAGGAATCTATAAAATTTAATTAAATTAAAAATAAGTTTTCTATTTTTTATTTACTCAAAAAAACTTCTGAATTTTGAGAAAAAGAGATTAGAGGTGCTAAGTGAGAAAGGGGGTATTTTTGTTTATTCAAAAAACTATTCATGAATGGAAAGTCACACTCAATAAAAGCTCTTTAAAAATGATAAATGGTGTATTAGAGGGAATATAATTTTGTTCCACACCTATAAAATAATAAATAATTTTTTAAACGTTTTAGTCTATACACCTTTATGGTTACTCACATTTTCAATTTCAGTTTTCACCCCAGTAAGTAATTTTTTTACATATGTAATTGAACCTGTGAAAATTAAAATCCTATCTAATGTATTAGATAATTTTTAAATATATATTATTAATATAAATTATTATTTATAAAATAAAAATCAATTTTTTGTGGAAATTAATTTTAACATAATCGCATGTAATGCGTAGAACCCAATTTTATCCATAACCACGATAGTTAAGTTTTCCTATTTTTATTATTCATTATAAAAAAAAATTAATTTGACTTAATTATGTAATATTAATTGTAAATATTCTTAAAATGGAATACATTCTATAAAAAATTCAATTCCTTGAAGTGGACAAAGTTAACATAACATTAAACCCGCAAAATGTGATGGGAATCGATTTTTCCAGAACATGTATTTTTTATGCAACTAAATATTCAATATTTTTTTAATGACTTACAGTCATCAATATATGAATTCTAATTAATATATATATATATATATATTATTAAAATATTTCCTTAATATTGGTGGTTTAAAATATTTAAATTGGATAAAATTTATCCATATAAAAAATATTTGAAAAAAACCCATTTTTAGCATAAAAATAAATTTAATCCATAGTCACGAAAATTGGTGATTAAAATCAAATAAATTAGATTATTATAAATTAAATGATTCTTATTTCAAATTAATTTTAAATATAAAATATAATAGAACATTTAAATTATTTACTTTAATGAATACAAATGTTAGTATTCAAAAAATCATTAATTTTCACTATTCTCTAAAACTCAATCATTTTAGAAGAATACAAAAATTTAAACAAAGTTTATTTTTTTATGAAGAAAAAAATAATAAGTTTCATTTTATGGAATAATTTTTCTAAAAATTTGTGAAATTAATTATAATATTTCGTAAAAAAATACTAAAAAATACTTTTTATAGAAAACATATATATTTTTGGAAGAAAAATGTCTCTATTAATAAAATGAGTGATTGTTTACTAGGAATTTATAAGTGAATTTTTATTTAATGGGAACTTTATATATATTTCATAAATTAGTTAATCATATTCATACCAAGTAACTGAATTGAATGATTATAATGATCAAATTTAAATAATAAAATTTTGTGGTTTATTTAGGCTCTATATTGTATATTGTATATTTTATGGAACATAGATAATAATGATAACATTACATTGACCATAACTGCTGAACTGAAACATTAAAAAAAGGAGTT
The DNA here is from genome assembly GCA_963277665.1 of Viscum album. Lineage (NCBI taxonomy): Eukaryota > Viridiplantae > Streptophyta > Magnoliopsida > Santalales > Viscaceae > Viscum > Viscum album. The sequence continues at coordinate 623,343,482 of OY728156.1, read as the reverse complement.
ACGAATCAGAAATGATGTCTTTAATAAGAAAATTATTAATAAATGAGTTTTGGAATCTAATAATTGTACCATATATTTTATTATGTGTATGAATATTTCATTTAATATAATAAAAAATAATTTTTTTATTATACATGCTTTTAGAGTTCTTAGGAATAACGATGGAACTGACATAAGGTTTTTATGTTGCAATCACAATTTTTTACATGTATTATTTATGATAAAATTAATGTTGTTAAAAATATATAATCTTTATCATCCCAATAATATGTTATTTATCCTCGTGTAATTGCTTTTTAGAAATTACATGTTATCCTCTCACAATCATATTTTTAACTACTCAATAGACAAGAATTTTTTTAAGGTAATTGAATATGTTTTACTAATTTATAAGGATTCTTATATATCCATGTAAATATATTAATTAAAATATATTTAATAATATTTTTAAAATTATCATATTATTAATTAATGAATTTTTTTCCGTATTAAAATTTATATTAACTATTAAAAGGAATATTATTTTTATTTTTTAAAGTGTATATTTTAATTTATTTTTAAAAATGTATAATAAATCAATTTTTATCATATTTAGATGGATAAAATATCCAAAAATTACGAGTAATAAATGGTTTGTGTTATAAATTCCAATTTTCCATTTTAAATTTCATATATTTTATTTTCATTATTTTTTTAAAAAAAATTCTCAATTTTAAATAAGTTATTTCAAAATGAAAATGTTGTTTTCCTCAGGAAATGTTCAAGTGATCCTTAAAGGGAATTTATTTTCTTTAAATATGTCATTTGATGGTTAGGTTTCACTAAAGATATGATTCTTTAATATCGTCCTTATTTTTATATTGATTTTCTATATTTTTGTTTATCAAATATTGATAAATCTCATTTTATTTTCTATGGATAATGCTGTGATAAAATTAAACATTCCTTCAAGATCTTGTAGAATACATATGCATAGATTTTCATTATGTGATGGGTGGGTCTATTAAATCCCTCAAATCCATTTGGTAAGGATTAATTTATTATAAGACTAAATTGTGCAGAAGTGGTTACCTCATACCCAAAATAGTGTACACTATAAGTTATCTCAACACATGAATCATAATGATCATAAAAAAGATCATGGGATAGAAAATTATTTTTTATACATCTTTATGGGGAAACAAATATCTTATTCTAGGGGGTTTACTAATCCATAGGTTTATAATAAATGGAGTAATACAACTAAAAATAATTTTTTCATTACCTATTTTTAAAACCATGAAAATGTTTTCTTAAATTTTTATAATTTGGAAGGAAACGTAGATTAATGGTGGACTCTCATCAATAAAATGATGCAACATGATGAAATTTAGTCTATAGTATAGGACAGGTTTAAAAGACTGGTTTCAATATCTGCATTTCTCATATTCATCATAAGAAAAATACATGCAATTACATGAGATAAATAAAAATAAAGACGAATCCATTAGTACCTATGATGAATTAATTTTATGAATTGTGATGTACGTTCTAGGTATTATAATTGATCAAGAATATAATATTGAATTATTCTTAAGGGTTTTAAAACCATATCTCTGAATGGTGTTATCCATAAGGTATTTATGAAGCTATAAAGAAATTTTCAATATGGTGTTAGTGTATAAATATATATTCAAGTTACCCAACCATCTCATGATTTTGATATGATGAAAAATATTGGAAATAAAAGTAAATTTTAATAAAAAAATATAATATACCATATAAGACGAGTCAACCTTTATGCCAAAAGACTGTGAGGAAGCATGGAGGAACGATTCAAAATGGTACATGTAAATAATTTAACTGTGCAATGAAATTTTTTCTAGAAATTGAATTCCAAAGAGGTGGGAAGATATTATATAATGATATTAAATGATATAAAAATCCAAAGATTAAACCACACACACTCAAGTGTTTCAAATACAATCCATATTAACATTTTGATAACTATTTCTCGAATATGAGTATTAATATGGATGATCAGTGCCATTTATTTATGTGGAAAGAGGTCTTCACAACCCTAAAATATTATTTCTAACTCCTACAGTATCATAGTAGTGCAGAGTCAACCCCATGGGATGGCAGGTGAAAAATCTAATGTTTTATTCAAAATATACTCCGCTTTTGTCAGTAGTGGAGGAAGTGAAAATATTCTTACTGTAAATATCTTTATTTTAATAATGTGGTAAAAACAAATTGATAAAACTAGTTCCATTAAAGAACTAAAACATACACTAAAGTAATTATAATCTATAGAAGAAACAAAGAACTAATCTTATTAGTAGCAAAGACAAAGGAGCATGGATCACATGAAATAATCGGGAGATTAAATCTACTAGTTGAAATTGTTGACTCCTTCACAACTTTTATTGACTCACACTTCAAGACAATTTGAAAAATTTCCCTTACCAATAAATTCCATAGGAATAGGACTAAGTATTGGAGTTCTCTACACCAAAACATAATTAAACTTCATGAAAGTTAAAAAAAGACAAAATTTGGAAATAAACCGAGAGTAAATTTCCAATTTTTTTGACAGTAAAAGCATAGAATAAAGTATCAAAATTCTAGTTAAATAGTTGATCATGAATTAATGACTTTGAAAAACAGATGTTCAGGTGAGAAAAATTAAACATAGAATCATGAATCAATCTCAACGATTGATTATGATTCTAAAATATTGAAAAGAATGTGAAGAAAATAATAATAATACCCAGTTGTATCAAATTCCCAAGATGAGAATATATCATCCTATGATTATTTTGAATTAAACGCAAAAAATGCATGAAAATATTATACAAAATCAAAGGATAGAGGGAAGATTAACTCCCCTTTAGTTACTCTACTCTCTAACTCCTTTGTCTCCTAATATGTTCATGTGTTTCTCCTTGGAGTATTTTCTTTAAAAAAAGTGTTTCTATCAAATTTGATGAGAATCCTCCAAAAAATCTATCGTTACTCAGCCTTTAATATCAACTGGAATATGTTGATCATCACCACCTTGTTTCCCACCAACATGAAGGTTCTCTCACTTGTGCACTACAAAAATACATTTTTTCGTGACAGACACATCGCTCTAACATTACCCATGTAGCTAACTTCTAGTGAGTTATTTGGACGCACTTGAACATTTTTTGGAATCTTGAATGAAACTTCACAGTTATAATAGAATAAAATAGTTAAAACATAAAAAAAGGTTACATAATAGTTACATTTAGTTAAATGTTATAATACATATTAAAAAATAATTAAAGATAATTAATAAATATATTAATTGATAATTATTAATAAATAATATTATTATTATTTTTAAGTTATTATTAATTTTATAAGTAACTAAAATTATTATGTTTTTATTTAATTATTATTAAATAAATTATTTAATTAGCGTATGTATTATTATTAATTAGTTAGTATAACAAAATTAAATTCTTAAATTAGATTAATATCAATTAGCTTATTAATATAATTATTATATTGATTATTTTGAAATTATAATTAAAGAGTTAATATAATTATTTAAGTTAAAAATTAATTTTATTTATAAATTATTATTCTTTATATTTTAATTTAATAAATTATTAGTAGTTTTTCTTATATTTTATTATACAACTTATTTATTTATTAATATTATAATAGTTATTTAATTAAAAGTATTAAATTTAACAAAAGTTATTGAAAACAATTAATAGAGTTATTACATGTTAAAAAGAAAAAGTTAAAAGATTAAAAATTGAATTAATTAATTTATTATATAAATGAAAAAAAAATTAGGATTATTGATTAAAAAATAATAATGCCAGAATTTAATAAAGTAGTTTCACTTCAAATATAAAAAATAATTGATTAAACTTATTAAATTTAATGAATCCATTAATTAATTACTATAAACACGAAAATCACACAATTCATTATAAAAAATGTATAGTTAAAAATTTTAGTTATAAAAAAGGAAATGTATGATTATTTAATAAAAATGTAAAAATTGTTAATTAAATCATTAAAAATTAACTAAAAAGATGTGTAAAACTATGTAAAATAAAGACACATAAAATTTCGCCACACATTAACATAATTTTTCCTCAAATAATCTCATGCATTTTTATCTTTTCCGAAAATTGATGAGAGGGTATTTATTGTTATTTTGAATGTGTAACATATCCAACATTTATGAAAGGATGACTGAAAATATATTTTATACTTAAGAAATAAAAATTCTCAAGTGAAATCTTGCCTAATTTCAAACGCTACAGATTGTCTAGAAAACAATGAATCATCAATCAATGAAAATTTCCCACCTCATACATGAAATTACTTAGTGACTCACTTCAATCAAGGATTATGATATAAGATCAAGAGTGACCAGAGGTAAAATATTAGTGGAATTAAAAACACAACCAATGAACCTTGTCCTGAAACTCATCACCTAGGTTCCAATAATAAATATATATTTTTAATCGCCTTAATGATACATCCTAAATTTCTCCCACATAAACTAGTTGACCCCTTCTTCATTTGGCGTTCAACATTCCCCTCACATTAATGAACTCAGTTTTTGACCCTAGACACTTTATTTTATTTTTTCCCAAGACATATATCCAGGTGTTATGCCCTATGAATACACACTTATCAAGGTGTATAGAGGGCTTATTGTAAAAAGTAACACATCTAGTACCTAAGGTCTTAGATATTCACCGTGGGATCTCAGAGACTCCTAGTGGAATCCCAGATTCCCAAACTAGTCCAGTTTCAAAAGATTGATATACAAATCATTACTATTTGTTCATTAAGGTGATTACATTATTAATTAAAATAAAAATTCATCCCATAGGATCAATATCAAACTTCTAATTCCAACTATTATGATCATAACTCTATATACAAGTTACCTAAATCACTCTAAAAATAGTCACTAAACCAAAATTTCAATTTATTCACTAAACAGGTTAACTCATAAATCCTCAAAACTCAATAATTTCAAATTCAAAGAAAATATTAACTACCCAAAAGTTACTATCCTTAGGCCAGAACCAATTTAGTATTGAATAAATCCTAATTTTTTGAAATAAATTTGAAAAAAATTAACCATTTTTTACAAAATTATGAATGTAGAAATGGGAAATGACAACCTCACATTGAATTACTGTTCAGAACAGTCAATAATTGACCCCTCCACCATATATAAAACCCATCTTTTTCCCCAAAGTTGATTTATATTGTATTGAAGAATAACTAAAAATTAAAGTTTAAAAATATATTTAGTATTTAATTAGATTTAGGACATGTATAAAGGGTCTCTTTGTTGTTCAAAAAAATTATTTTCAATAATGAATAACATAACATCTGGTTCATTACCAAGTACCCGCATTAAAATTTATTTCTAATAACATAATATTTCCACTAAAGTTCAAACATATAATTTCACTTGTGGGAGTAGAGTGAATTGGGTGAAAGGAATTTTATAAAATATCAATGAACTAGATGTTCAATTAAGAATAAAGAAAGAATTCCTAACACATCTTTGAAAACTAGATTCAACAAAAACATATGAACCAACCTGCATGTATCCCCCCCATTCTTAATTTCATGTAGTTAATGGGTTTTAGAAATCAATACAATTCAATTCTAAGCAATGAAAAACATGCCAATTGTTTTTTTACATCATAATGACTTGTGTAGAAAATTTTTACTACAAAGTGACAAGAATCAAGAATTTTTTTTTAAGTTTGAAAGAGATGTAGTAGATTTTTTTTGAAAGAATTAAGGAGCATATAAATAAATAAATATCAACATTAATGTACTTCCCTGACCTAAATTTTCATTACTCCTTTATCATGGGAACTCTACACCTTAGATAACATCAGAATCAACATCAAAAAAATTTACAAGGCAACAAGAATGAGACAAAAATTTCTAACAGAGACATAACAAACAAAAGGCATCAATCCAACACTTTATTCAACAAAAAACAGTACAGATGTGATAACAAAGGAAGTGAATGGGTTAACTCCCATGAAGCACTAAGTTTGAAGTCATCATTTACACATTATCTAATAAAACATTTTATTTGATAACACAACAGAAACCGTGGGTTGCCTCCCTTGCAACACCAGGTTTATAGTCCCATACTAGACTCGCCAAGAAACTATTCGTAGTCACTATGTGTGTGTTTTTTCATTAATAGGAACCACCACATGTGTTTTGGATCCAATGTTTTTAATAGAAAGTTGAATTATGTGGGCTCCTAAGGAAAATAAAACAATAACTAAAATCTCATGAGCTCCCAAAATCCCTAATCAGCACCCTTTAACCGTTATGTACATGATGCTCTCAACTTCCATATTTTTCACAGATTTGAAAAAATTATCATTTTTTGGTAAATACATCAATGAATTGGACACTTAAATGAATGTGATAGTGTCCTCACACCTATCTATATCAACCTTAGCATTATTATATTCAAATTCAAGGGATCAAATGGGTAAATTATGATTAGTAGGTTCAAAATGGGATTCATTAAAGTGCTGAACAAAATCATGTACATTGAAACTCAAGAATAAATCCATTTCTAAACTACTATCTGCAACCTGATAATATTTTTCCCTCGACATAGTTGAGGACAGAAGTGATATATAGGGAAGAAAATTTGTTTTATCACTATTCAAAGATTCAGGTTTGACAAAGTTATAAATCTCTTCCAAAAGATATTCATCTATTAACTCAGACTGAAAATCTACTACTTCTAACAAACCAATTCTGCCTAATTCAAGTCTGTGTTTAACCTCCATTTAATGTTCACACTCAAAGAGTTCATTTTCAAAAACATTGTTTGTAGTTTTTTTAAGAAAGGTCAAATCTGGGGGAGTAATGTTAATTTAAGCATCAATAAATTGAAATTCTAGATTATTCAAATCCAAATAGTTTTCCCCAGAAAGGATAACACCACTTTAAATTTAAGTACACAGCATTTCAGAAAAGTGATTACTATAAGAATAGGGAAATGAAAACTCATTAGTTAGTCATTCTTCAAATAGCATTCCATCATCCTCATCATCCAACTATATTTCATAAATTATTGGGTTTAAAGGTTCAAATCATAGAAGAGAAGTGTTAAGATCAAGGTCAATTATTTCAGATTCCTTGTCTTCCATTTTACTATTCTCTTCTAGAGTGTTCCCCATTGCGTGTTCAGGCTCATTGTTAAGAATATCAGAAAATTTGGGGGAAGAATTTTTAACCTTCGAGATTTTTTTTCTAGTTTATCTTCAACCCGTGTGACTACATTCTCAAAACGTCTAAAATAATGATTTTTCTCCAATATAGGAATTATGATGAGAACTGGGCATTCCATTACAATATGAATCAATTCATCCTTAGAATTTTCCAACTCAACATCATTAATGTTATTTTTGGGGTATTTATCCATGTTTTCTTGATTCAATGAGTTGGTTATTTCAAATTTAAGTTCATCAGAATCAGATTATTCAAAGAAAAAATGTTTGAATCCCAAGTTCAGATTCACTTTCCCCTGAAATTTGATTTTTAAATCTTTTATAAACACTTTTTTTTCATTTTTTATAAATTTTATTTGTTCATTACCCATTTTTTTGTAATTCCAATAGAAATTTTTAGAATATTTTTATTATTTGATCTTTCTGTTGAGTGTATTTAGTTTGAATTCCATGGGTTTTATTTAACCAAATGTTCCATATTTTATCCTTATAAACAATTTTGTCTCAACAAGTTCATGTTTAGCTTGGGTGTCTATACTCGGCTCAATAAATTAATTCTCATTAAGATGACCAGTTTTTTGTGGCCGGTTATAGTCACACTACTAGGGAGTGTGTCCATAACAGCCGAAACATACACAAAATCACTCACGTTTCTGATTCCAGTCCTCAGAATGTTCCATTTTTAATGAGTAAAATGAAATTAAACACAAAAAGTATCATTCTTGGTGGAAAATTACAAAAATATCATGAGTAGTAGATACAATTCATAAATTGTTAAGCAGTTTTTTATGAGTCTTAATTTGTTTTAAATTTCTTTTTTTTTTGTTTTTTTTAAACACTTAGATTAAGCAGCGCAAGCCTTCTGCAGCAACGTCACTAATTATTGATTTGTATAGTGGTCATCATGGCCCTAAAAATATTATTTATAACTCCAACATAGGCATAGTGGTGCTGGGTCAAACCCACGGGATGGCAGGTGAAAAATCTAAGGTTTTATTCCAAATATACTCCACTTTTTTCAGTAGTGGAGGATGTGAACATCTTATTAGTTAATATATCATTTCATTTTTATAATAATGTGGTAAAAAAAAGTTGAGAAGACTAGTTTGACTATGAAACTAAAACATATACTAAAGAAACTATAAACTACAGAAGAAACAATGAACTAATCTTAATAGCACCAAAGACGAAGGAGCCCAAATCACATGAAATACTCGGGAGATTTAATCTACTGGTAGAAATGGTTGAGTCCTTCACAACATTTATAGAGTCACACATCATGAAAATTTGAATAATCTCCCCTGCCAAGAAATTCAACAGGTAGAGGATTATGTATTAGAGTATACCACATCAAAACATAATTGAACTGCTTGAAAGTTGAAAAAGGAAAATAATTGGAAAAATATCACCATAAATTTACAATGTTGTTGAAATAAAAAGAATTTAAAAAAGTATATTCAAAATTTACTTAACCAGTTGATCTTTAATTAATGAATTTCAAAAATAGTAATTGAGGTGTGAACAATTAAACATAGAATCATAAAATCAATCTTACCAATTGATTATGATTCTAAAATATTGAAAATAATGTGAAGACATTGAAAAGAAAATATTGTAGTATTAAATTCCCGATCTAAGAACATATCATCTTATGATAATATTGACTTCAGCACCAAAAACACATGAAAAGATAGTACAAAATATAAGGATAGAGGGATGAAGAACTCCCCTAGCGCTACTCAGCTATCTAACTCCTTCGCCTACTGCTCTACTCGTGTGCTTCTCCCTAGATTCATTGCTCTCAAAAAAGTGTATGGTTTGAATGTGATGATCATCATTAAAAAAATATTCTTCTACTCAGCCCTTAATATCAAATGTCATTTTCCTCTCGTCACCACCTCATTTTCCACTGACTTCAAGTTTCTCCCACTTGTGCACCACAAACATGTGCTTTTTCATGACTAACACATCAGGCTATCTTTACCCTTGTAACTAACATCTGGTTAGTTTTTTTTGAAGCACTTGGATATGTTTTCAACTATTTAATATACTAGCACAGTTAGAACAAAATAAAACAGTTAAAACTCCAAAAAATTTATATAATAGTTATTTTTTAAGTCTAATGTTATAATACTTATTAAACTGTAAAAAAAGTTAACTAATAAATATATTATTAGATAATTATTATTAAAAATTATTATTACGATTAGAAATTTATTATTACATTTTTAATTAAATAAAATTATTATGTTTTTAATTTTTTGTTATTAATTAAGTTATTTAATTAGTGTGAGTATTATTAATAATTAGTTAGTATAACTAAATTAAATTCAAAAATTAGATTAAAATAAATTAAATTATTCTGGTAATTATTATATTTATTCTATTGTAATTATAATTAATGTTTTAATATATTTAATTTAGTTAAAAATTAATTTTATATATTAATTATTACTTTATATATTTTAATTTAATCCATTCTTATTAGTTTGCCTTATATTTTATTTTATATCATATTTATTAATTAATAGTATAATAGATATATGTTATAATAATTATTTATTATTTAAATATATGTTTAATTTCATATAATAATTTTTAATTTATTTTTATATTGTTATTGATTTGGTGTTTGTTTTATTATTATTCTATTCTTCTCCCCTCCCAAATTCGGTGCACAGGGTGGAGTTTCAAGAAGATTCATGAAGAATCTTCAGGTGGTGATGTGGTTCCTCAGCCTCCATCAGTGGCATGGAATCATCCTCCAAGGTGATGTGGATCATGGTTTACCCACGACGGCGTTGCAGTTCAGCGGTGTGGCGACTCGTGGCAATGCTCCTCGCTGTAAAGGATTCTCCCTACTCCTTGAAGAGAAGGGAGTCGGCTTGCGGCATCACCGGCTCAGTCTCAGACTCCACCAATGGTGGTGAATGGTGCAGAGAATTACTTCCAAAAATAATATTGGTGGCAAAAAAATTTCTCCATGTTGAGCTCGGTTTCTCCAATAACAACACCACTCAGCCTTTACTGTGGGTTCAGGCTTCGTAGGTTCATCCTTTAAGTGTCATGCACAACAAACCTTTACATCTATGATAGACTCGTCAAATGTTTTAGCTAGGATGAAATGTTGACTCGACGTCTACCAGTGGTGACGACGGATCCAATGGAAGTGACGAAAAACATGTCTTACAGAGTGGTGGGTTCTGAGGTCTAGCAGTGTGGAGATATAATTTCTATTTTTCAGATCTGTACTGTGAAGCATGATATTCTGTTATGGAGTTGATTATGGGGTGGGGTTTTAATGGTGGAAGGTATGGGGAAGGGTAATGGTGTCACCATGACGAGAGGAAGGAGTCTGTGCAAAGGGTAGATGAAGCTGTGAGAACATGATATGCTAGAAAAGTGTCAAAGGAAGAGGAAAACTAGTACCATGAGAGGTTACAGTGGCACCATGAAGGGATAAAGTTCCATGGAAATTTGTTGCATAATTGCTGTGAAAGAGCACCATGGGATAGGTAAGAATGGTGCCACAATGGGATAAATGGTGTGAGGCGATTGATTTTCCACTGATGAGTTTTTTTAAAATCCGTTTTAAAAAAATTACAAAAACTGTCCAGGTTAAAAAAAATTACAAAATGCACCAGAGAGGCGACATCATGGATGCCGCCTTTTTGAATTTATTTTTCTTTTTTTGTTTTGTTTTGTTTATATATATATATATAAACAACACTAAAAATATCATCCTAATTTCTCTGATATTAAAGATCCAGTGTTTCATCCATTACAGCAGTCTGAATTCTAACAGAAACCCTCACCCTGGCCTCCCTTTTATAAGAGGGTTTGCCCTAAAAATTATTCTGCATTTTCGATGTGGGATTCAGGTTCTCCCTTTCCTGCACAGTACATTCTGCATTTCCGATTGAGATTCTTTTTCAAGTACGTGACTTTGAAATACAATAAAATATAAACTATAAGACCAATATAAATGAAATTTTAACATGTGATTAAACATATAATCAATAGTTTAAAAAAATGAATTTACTCAAAAATGTTGATGAAAAATAATCTATAACCTTTCAAAACCGCATACATGAAACTTAAAAATAGTTCAAGTAGGTGAATTTGAAAGACTATAAAATATAAACTATAAAATGAATATAATTGAATCTTCAAACATTGATTAAACATATAATAAATGGTTGAAAACATAAGTAATTTCCAAAAAATTGATGATGAAAAGTAATTTATTAGATTTCAAAACCGCTTACATTAAACTTAAAAATGTTTCACATATGTTACTTTGAAAGACCATAAAACATAAAATAGAAGACCAATATAAATGAAACATAAATAACATTGATTAAACAAATAAGAAATTATTTAATTATTTAATTATAAATAGAATTATTAATAATATATTAATTAATTAGTTGATTAGTAGTATAATTATTATTAATTAATTGTATACTAATTAATTAGTTAATTAGTAATATAATTATTAATTATATAATACTTAATTAGTAATATAATGAAAAATTATATAATTATTAACTATATAATAAAGAATTATTTAATTAGTAATATCATTATTAATTATATAATAATTAATTAGTTAATTATATATATAACAATTAAATATAATAAGTAATTATAATTATTAGTTATTAATTATAAATAATTAAATATGTAATAATTAATTAGTTAATTAGTAATATTATATTTAATTATATAATAATTAATTAGTAAATTTTTAATATGATTTTTAATTATAATTATTCATTATAATTATTAATTAGTAATTAGTAATATAATTATTCATTATAATTATTCATTATAATTATTAATTATTAATTATTAATTATTAATTATATAAAAATTAGTTAGTTAATTTGTAATATTATTATAAATTATATAATAATAATTTACTAAAATATTAATATAATTTTTAATTACATTTATTCATAATAATTATTAATTATTAATTATTAATATTTAATCAGTTAATTAATAATATAAATATTAATTATAAATATTAGTTATAATTACTAATTAGTAATTATTAATAATTAAAGATATAATAGTTATTTATTTCATTAGTTATATAATTATTAATTATATAAAAATTAATTAGTAAATTAGTAATATAATTTTTAATTACATTTATTCCTTATAATTATTAATTAGTAATTAATAATTATTATTTATTAATTATTAATTTGTAATAAAAATATTATTTATAATTATTAATTATATTTATTAATTATTACTTATTAATTATTAATTATTACTTATTAATTATTACTAATATCGTAATTATTTCTTTAATTATTAATATAACTATTAATTATATAATAATTAATTAGTTAATTGGTAGTATAATTATTATTTATATAATAGTTAATTAGTTAATTAGTAATATTATTATTAAATATAATTATTATAATTTTCAATTATTAATTATTAATAATTATATATGTCATAATTAGACTGTTAATTAGTAATATTATTATTAATTGTATAATAATTAATTGGTAATATAATTATTTAGTTAATTAATAATATAATTGATAATTATATCTAATTAATTAGTAATTAGTAATTATTAATTAATAATAAGTTAATTAGTAATATAAATATTCATTATAAATATTCATTATAATTATTAATTAGTAATTAGTAATTATTAATAAGTAATTAGTAATTATTATTTACTTAATTAGTAATATAAATACTAATAATAACTATTCATTAAATTATTAATTATTAATTATTAATTATTAATTATTAATTATTAATTATTAGTATATAATAATTATTTAGTTAATTATTAATATAACTATTATTTATATATTAATTAATTAGTTAATTAGTAATATAATTATAGTCTTTCAAAGGCACGTACTTGAAACATTTTTAAGTTTCAAGCAGGTGGTTTTGAATGCTTATAAATTTTTTTTCATCAACAATTCTTTGGAAATTTATTTTTTTTCAAATATTTATTATAATTTTAATCAATGTTTAAGGTTTCATTTATATTGGTATTCTATTTTATGTTTTATGGTCTTTCAAAGTCACGTACTTGAAAGATTTTTACGTTTCAAGTAGGCGGTTTTGAAATCATATAAATTATTTTTCATCAACATTTTTTAAGAAATTCATTTTGTTTTCAATTATTTCTTATATTTTTAATAAATTTTTTATATGTTTCATTTATATTGTTCTTCTATTTTAGGTTTTATGGTCTTTCAATGTCACGTACTTGAAACATTTTTAGGTTTCAAGTAAGCGGTTTTGAATGCTTATAAATTACTTTTCATCAACATTTTTTTGGAAATTCCTTTCGTTTTCAACGATCTATTAGATTTTTAATCAATGTTTAATGTTTCAAATATATTTGTTTTGTATTTTATATTTTATAGCCATTCATATTCACGTATATGAAACATTTTTAAGTTTCAATTAGGCGGTTTGGAAAGGTTATAGATTGTTTTTCATCAACATTTTTGAGTAAATTTTTTTTCATTTCAACTATTTATTATATGTTTAATCAATGTTTAAAATTTCATTTATATTGGTATTAAAGTTTATATTTTATTGTATTTCAAAGTCACGTACTTGAACAGAATCTCACATCGGAAATACAGAATATACATCGCAGAAATGGGAGAACCTGAATCCCACATCGAAATGGTAGAATGATTTTCAGGGAAAGTCCTCTTATAAAAGGGGGACATGAGTGAGGGTTTATGTCAGAATACATATTGTTTTAATTTCTGTAGCACTGGATCTTTAATAGAAAATAAAATCTGATGAATTTATTTTGGATTATATATATATATAAACAAAAAAAACAAAAAAAAAACAAAAATTCTCAAAAAAATCATTTAGGGGAATGGCAGCATCGCGGATGCCGCCTTTCACCCGTAGTGAAAAGGTGGCATCCCGGATGCTTCATTGCACCTAAAATGCAATGGTGTCATCTGGGATGCCACATTTCTGGTTCATTTTTAATTTTTTTTAACCTGGATGGTTTCTATAATTTTTTTTAAACAGATTAAAAAAACATTCTACTGATACACAACAACACTAAAAAAATTAAAAATAAAATTATATACATAAATTAAATAATAAAAATAACCAAATATAATACATAAATTAAAACTAATTAGAAACATAAAGTAAGAATAATTAAAGTTAATATAATAATAATATGAATTAATAAATAAAAATTTATATATTGAAATTAATTATTCATTAATAAATTTAATTAGAAGTACAAAATTTAGTAAATGTGATTTAAATTAATTAATAGAGTAATTAAATGTTAAAAATAAAAAGTTTAAAGTTTAAAAAATTAAGTAATGAACTAATTATTTAAATTAAAAAAATTAGGTTAATTGATTAAATAAACAATTGTCAAAATTTAATAAAGGAGTTACACTTTTAAAATAAATAATTATTTATAAGACATATTAAATTAAATCATGTCATTAATTAGTTACATTAAACACTAAAATCACACAATTAATTATAAAAATTTAATTGTAAACAAATGTAGTTATAAAAATGGAAATGTATGATTATTTAATAAAATGGTCAAAATAGTTAATTAAATCATTAAAGATTAACTAAAAAGATGTGAAAAAACAATGTAAAAGAAGACCACATCATGAATCTATTAATCCCAATGAAAATATAAATCTCATGTGATTGGTATTTTTAATATTGGATACTCTAATGATTTGGTGAATAGTATACTTACTATCCATTCTAGAACTACAAATGTCTTATTTGATTCTTGATCTAAAAACTATTTTTTATATAGAGATATTATTAAGGGAACCACAATACCACATCAACGATATGATATAGAATTATAAATGAAGTATTCTTAAGGTATAATTATCACATCTCAGGCCTATGATTCTTCACAAATTGATTTTTGTGAGAATGTGTTTCATACAATTCTCATTGTTCTCCCCCTAAAAGTGATTTATGTTATTTTTGTTATAGATTTTTATTATTTATATAATTCTAATAACAATTTCTAAGGATGTTAAGTCACATTTTATATTATTATCCAACCTAAAATTATCTATTAGTGTAATGATAAAAAATAATATTTAAACAACATCCATTGTATGGGTATTATATTATATTCAATGAGGGTATTTATAATAAATAGTTGCAAAGAAAATAAAAATTTATGGTATTGATATTTTATGTTAGTATGATAAATTATTTCCATAAGAGTATCCTTATATTCAACTAAATCCTGATGTTGTTTTTTCAATCGAATTCATATATGTTTTCCATGACTGAGTTTCAATACTTTAAGAATAAACTCCAGGAGAATCTTGATAAGGGATACATTCCAAAAAGTGATTCACTATAGATTGAACCTATTTTTTTATCAATGTTAATGGATGAATGTGACTCTACATTGATTACTAGGATCTTAACAAGGTTGTAATGAGGAATACATATCATCTTCCCTTTAATAATAAATTTTTAGAAAAAAGTGTGAGGATATGAATATTTTTCAATGATTGATATTTGATATGGATTCTATAAATTATGGGTCATAAGTGAAGACATACCAAAGATAGTATTTTGTAAAATGTGTAGACATAACGAATTTACATAAATGTAGTTTTATCTTACAAACCCAACCACTATCTTCTTATATTTAATGAATATAAACTTTAGAGATTACCTTTTACAATTTTTATAGTCTTTATAAATGAGATAATTATGTATTCCTAATGAAATTAATATCATGAACATCCCTTGAGAATTTTACTAAATACAATAATGAAAGATAATTTGTATGAATTATTTTTTAAAGTGTTTATTCTGGATATGTAATATTTAAAAGTTGTTTATTTTATTATCAGGGGGTATATCGTTGGATCCATTAGAGAATCATGTGTTTGATCTTTGGACCAAAACAATCAAGGTGATAAAGAAATAGTTTTCATGGTATGAAATTTTATTACTAATTATTTTTATAAAATTTATAAAAACTATCTAATACTCTCACCATATTATCATGGAAGGGATTCACTATCCTTTAGACTGAAGAATGTGATGAAATTTACATGAATTAATATGATGGTCGGATAGTTAAACTATGCTCAAACTAACATTTAGAAGATAAAGGTTTGTGATATATAGTAATTCCTCAAATATGGTAGTACTGTTTTCATCATTTAGAATGGTTTTTCGATAGATAATGTGACACACTGACAAAAAAATCATGAGAAAAATTACAAAACTCGTGATTTAGAATTAACTGTTTTAATTATTTCATCTATTATATTTAGTTATTATCATTTTATATTATTTATCATTAAATATTAAATTTTATATTCACATAGAAAGATTTTAATATGTACAATATAATATTCTTTGAGATGATTTAATATGATGACTACTAAATGCATTATCTCCCTAGGAAGGTGATATAGGTGGATAATGAAATATGTGGAATTGATCATGTTAGCTTAACAATTATGAGGATAAAAAAGATTCAATATTTATTGATATTAAAAGGATGAATATTTAAATATTATACGAAGGGGATGAATATAATCTTTTTAAAATTATTATCATACTGTCTATCCATGTGAAAAATAAATATGTACAGAAAGAAGATATATAGCTATAAAATAATGCGATAAATGTTATTAAGTTCAAATTTGATTATGGGGGAATCAAAATGTTTTAGAATCTTGTCTATTTCCTACAAATAATAAACATGAAGAAGAAGTTATTGGAATAAGATCATATCTCATCATTTTATATTTATCCTCGACTAAATAATATTTATTAAGAAACAAAAGAGTATTTCTTATGGGACAACTTTAAGAGTGATATTACAGAGTACATGCCATTATAGCTGGTATGTCAGAAATTGTATGGATAAATTGTAGATGTATAAGGTTATTTTGTAACCATTACCTATTCCATTACATAATTGACAAAAAATCAACATGGATTTAATATTTGGTCTCCCAAAAACATCTAACGGTCATATTTTAATATTGGTTGTCATAAAATTCCTTAAAAATTAAGTGAATTTCATTTATATTATGTAATAACTATATTCTGTTTATCATTAAATAATATACATTATGGTTGTGTTAAGGTAATATGTGGTACCACATTATATTTTATATGATCACGATTCGATTTTTATAGAATTATTTTAGTGAATTATTATATACGCTCTAGATATAGAGATGTGTTTTTATACTTTATATCATCCTTATATGGATGATCATTTTAAGAGAACCATTAAAATCCTAGAGGTTATGTTGAGATAATGTTATCTATTTCTCAATGGAGGTTGGGATAAAAAAATTCCTATATTCATGTTTTTATAAAAAAAGATATATTACATAAGTATTTAGATTTCACATTATGAAGACCTATATTGAAAGAAATGTAAAACCTCTATATATTTGGTTCAAGTTAGAGAATGAAATCTGTTGGGACATGACCTAGATTTGGAAATGAAAGATAATTTTAGGGCCATTTAGTATCATATTAGCCAATCAGGGAGTCGACAGAAGATTTTCAAAAAAATATTTAGTGAGATATAGAATTTGAAGTTGGTGATAAGTTATTACTATGAATTTCTATATAGAAGATGTTTTTATGATTTATAAAGAATGGAAATCTAATTCCAAGGTATATTTGTATCTTTTATATACTCGATTGATTATGGAATAAATTGTATATCATGGAACTTCTATCCATCCGTTTTAAAGTTCATGATGTGTTTCATGTATCTCTCATGAAAAAATTCAAAACTAATCATTCATATATTTTAGGAAAAGTGTTTATATCACTGCATAATGTTATTTCCTATAATGAAAAACTGGTAAAAATCCTAGATCCTGGAGATAAAGTACTATGGGAGATGACTAGTCACCTAGTTAACATTATCTTGAAGATTAAATATTACCTATAGATATATGGGAACCTGAATATGTGATGAAATAGATTTTCCCATATATTGGTTTTAGAGTGATGTAATTTTAAATGTGGAATAATTTTTAAGGGGTATAGATTGTAATGACAAAAGATTTTATATGAATTTTCTTTTATATATACTTGAAGTTTGTGATACCTTTCCTCACATGAAAAAATGAGTTTAAATAAACCATATTAAAAATAATAATTTTTATTATTTGGTGTTAATGTAATAAATAAGACTATAACCTAAATATCTGAATGATATGGCTTGAGCCAGAGGTCTACCTAACCTCATGAGAACCCCCTATAAGTTCAAGTAAATATATCAGTAGTGGTATATTTAGTGGAACTATGGAGAGGTTATTCTATCCATGAATGTGAATAAAATAAATAAAGGAATTCTATATAATAAATTAAATTTTTAATTATAATAATATAGGAAGAAACTGAAATAGGGAATACATGATATAATAACTACACTAAACATGAATCATGTGTATTGGGAAAGCTAGAAAAATAACAAAAAATAACTGATTTTTATCTCGAACTCCATATAGAATCATTAGTTTCATCTTATTTTCCTTCTCAACCATCCACCACAAGTCATATTCCCTTCCTTGGACATGTAGTCATGGAATATTTAAGAACCTCAAAATGCTTAAGTAGGGTGTGAGTATAGGAATCAAGAGGACACCACAAAATGGCCCTTAACAATGGTGTTTAAAATATACATATGTATTTCAAGAACATAACATTGATATAGATATAAAAAATAATGTATAAATGAAGTAGAAACCACATGCTTGGTCCTAAGTGATCAGATCTGCCTACTTTGCCACCCAATCAGGAGAACAAATCTACTTTGGCATAATGCAAGATAAATCATCGGGAACCAACCTAACATATACTTCATGTTTTGATAACACATATAATGTGACACATTATTACTAGGGGAATAATCCATGTATATGTTGACTCAATTCAAACACATCCTTCATGAGTGGATTGACGAATCATGCATCAAATCTCACATACTAACACATGTTTGGAACATCCCTCATGTTTGGATATCCCCAAGATTTTGACACATCTGACTTACCAGGATAGTATAATATCAAGAAGAATAAAGTCTGGAACACCCATCTCAGATTATAGAATAAATCATTTTTTTCATCTCACAATTCATTCTTGTAGGACAAAACTATAAACTCAAATGTAGTAGAAACAAAATTGCACATATACTATACATAATGAATTTGACAGATAAACAACATTTCAATCCAAGTAGTACCATTATTATAATCATCAAAATACATATACAATTAACACAATAATAGATTAAATACTATATAAAAAATACCTCATGTGATAAGAATCAAACATAGCTCTCATGGGATACACATTCCAGAAAAAAAGTCATACCAATAACTCGAATAAATCCTTGGAATTTTTCAATGTATTAATACGATATATGAAACGAAAAATGATGATAAGGGTTGAAAAGTGAACTTAATTACACCATTGAATCATTGAACCATTCATTATTTATCATTATTTTAAATTATCACTATCCTATATGTTTTATTCATGAAATAAAAAGATTAAATTAAATTAGTCAGAGTAAATAACATCCTTCAAAAAAATTAAATTTTTTTTCATCATGAAAATCTAAATGACACTAAAAATTCATAAATCTAATCAATATCACATGTGATTTTTAAGATAGGATTACATTGAAAAAAATAACAATAAAATTAAAAATGTGAGAGGGATAGAATAGAAAGGGTGGTGTGAGAATGGGTGGGGTGGAATTACCCTTCTCTACAACACAACTCACAAAACCCACTATTTCTATTTTTTAATTTTTTAAACTATTACTTTTAATTATAATTTTATTGATCATTAATTCTTCTCTATTGCCAACAAAACTCAAGCGAAGGGACCCATTGCTTCCCTGTGTAGTGGACCATAAAATATTTATCTTATTTTATTTTTATTCCTCTAAAATCTATTAAACCATTCATTCTAATATATTTATTAAAAGTTATCCCTAAACATAGACAGATATATACATATATACACCCACAAATATATAAATATATATATATATATATATATTCTATGCTTGCACACACACATATATATATATCCCATATATATATGCATCTATATATACATATATTCTTTCTAACATGTCCTTATATTTGTAATAATATTTATTATTTATATATATATATATATTCATGTTATATATAAATTATAATTCAAATATGTCATTAAATATATACACCATCACATTCATATATATACATATATGATTATTATATATATATATATAATATATTTATATATAACAAAATTATTATTCATAATTTTATAATAATAAAAAAATATAATTTTTTTTATTATTATCAAATATATTTCATCATTACCACCATAAACATTTAAATTATAAATTCAATTAAAAACCAATAATATATTTAAATATAATTTATTAATCACCCAAAAACATTTATTTTTCACCAACAAACATGTAACCATTAATAAGAGGTTCCCTAATTATTTCCATCATGACACAATTATTAATTTTAGAAGTATATTATGATTTTTGTTCTTCCACACAAATAATAATAATAAAACATTTATTTTTATTATCATTTCATGCTTCCCAACAAAATATTCATATATAAAATATTATTACTCATATATACGATTTTTCTAAAAACTCAATTTGCACAATGGTTATATAATTAATAGGGTAAACCCAATTTTCTAAAAAAAACAGTGGTATCAGTTTTTCCACATTAAAATCTATTTGGGTGATATTTTATTATTTTGAAAAGAATATCACAAACATGATAAAATATATTTAATATATTTATTATATCCGCAATAAAGCTCAAAAGGTAACTAAATCATATACGTACTGGGAGCATAACTACAAAATTATACCATAGAATATTCCATAATGATAAAAGTGATTTTTCACTAATATAATGCCTTCAAAAAAATTAATGGGAAAATTATATTATTCACATAAAAGAAATACATTTAATTTACTAACAAAATGTTGTTTCAATATATTTTAAAATTAGGGATATTACAATTCTCCGAAAAATAATTCTTTTCATCCTTAAGAAGTGATTTTGATCATTTAGCCACTACTAAAATCTATAATAGTTTTCATATTAAAATTTTATTTTCTGAAAAAAAAAGTAATTCATACATTCCAATTCCATTTCAACTCATTTGAACAAGCACTTATACCAGGTGATATCCTTCTCCAAATTACATATTAAAACCATTTTATTCAATGATTATGTATATATTACTTACTTCTCTAGTTTATTCACAACCATAAATATACTCTCAAATATAAAATACAACATGATCAAATAAAGGAATGAAAGAAGCTATACCACAGGGAACATATCATAAGATTAATTGAGATTTAATTATTTGGGCTCTATCTAAAGTAATGAATAGGTAAATATTTCTTGTGACACTACGTACCATCCATGAATCATGGATACATTCCAAAAACCAAAAATCACAAACTTAGATTATATGTATCACTCACGGTGAATATAATCAATGGTAACATAAAAACATTATATCCCTACATTATGGAGACTCTGAGTTCTACTAAATCGTGTAGATCAGACACAATAGTAGTTCCTTTACCCAAATCCTAACCATCCTAACTCATGTATACCCTATCCAAAATCATGAAAAATAAAAAAATAAAATTTAGGGAATCATACATCTGTAATACTATCTTGTAAGTTCCGGACCTGAATGACCAGGTCCAATTAAGAGTACCACATGAACTCATATACACCTCTCTATATGTAAGTGGCTACCAAATTTATGTGAGGGTCTCGTGTAGAACCAAAGAAAGAATATACAATACCTTTTAGTATTTATAAAAAAATAAGTAACTAATATAATAAATTAAATAAATAATCAGAGTAATACAAGTGGATACAAAATAAAGAAATATGTGATACAATAAAATGATTAAACATGGATCCATGGTATGGGGTAATCAAATAAAATATAAATAGTTCCTTACATCCTAATCAGACATTATATATCATCATCCGAATTCACTTGATCCGGTTTCTCAACCATAAACCATAGAACCCTTTCCCTTCACGATATCTATAATCATGTAATCTATAAGAACATCAAAATTCTTATCGTGGGTGTGAAAATAAAACACAAAAAAAGACCACCAATGGCCCAAAACATTAGTAGATAAAATAAAAAAGTGAATTCCAATAATATATTTAGCAGATATATATATTTATTATATTATAAAAGTAAAAAACACATGTCATGTCCTCAGGGATCAGCTATACCGACTTCACCACCATGTTGGGAGAACAATAATTACTTCGAGATAATGTCTGATTGGAAATCGATAACTATCCTGACACATTGTCATGAGACATCTCAAATACCCTTTTACCATAATACCCATAAAAGTACTAACATATCCTGAATGGAATTACGACTCCCCATGGGATTTTGGCTTTCACTATGCATCATACATAATCAAATTGGGAATTAAATTCTTACAAACCTGCAGAAGATAAAAGATTAAAGATAAATATTCTCAACACTCAAAAAATAGAAATTTCCAAAAATAAATTGGTAAAATAATAAACCATAGAATGATAAACACACCAAAAGAACATCATCCCATGATGAAAACCACAAACCATAGAAAAATCCTTAACTTATTATGTAGGAGGTCGACCATAGGTTCACCATTCATCATCATCACTCCATGGTCCAAATGATCATGATCATCCACCACTTCCAAGTGAATTTTTTCGTTTTATAGGTCCCATCATATGGAATTCATAAAATTCTCAAAGGTAAAGGTATGGAGTGAACTATAAATTCGAGTATGGTCTCATAATGTGTTCAATAATTTAAATGATAACAAATCACCACTTATTCTATCATTTAAAGTAAAATAAGGAATGACATTTCATTTACAAATTTTAAAAAACATTATTTTAAGTCAAAAGATGGATGAAATAACAAAAAATATTTCAAATTTGATTAAATAAACATTTCATAAACTGTAGTTTATATTATATCAGTTGACATGAATAAAACAATTCAATGAATAAATGGTATGTATAGTCAAATCATAAAAATAAATATCTATAAAATATAGACCTATGGAATAATAGATTCCCCGGTAATAGGATCCTCATACTTCTAAATTGTCAACACTTATCTAGATATGTGTGCACACTAAAATCAATGCCTTATTATGTGATCCACTAGGACTGATTAGTTTATACCCCATTTGGGGAGAAACTATATATAGTCAAGCCAAATATTGTTTAGATATTATTGTGTTCATAAATCTAGGGATATAGAATCAAGATCCTAGCATGTATTCTATTGTTTCCTATTATCTACATAAGCATACATGTGCCAAAATAAATAAATTAATCAATCAAATTATTAATAAATAATTTCAAATAATTTAAATATAGAATTGTAAAATTTTAATTTTATGTGTGCCTTTAATTTTTTTAAATATTTTAGGTATTGATCATTTAATAAAATTTCAATTAACCAATGAACATAAGACATTTTATAAAGATTAATATCAAATAATTTCATCAAAACTATTTTTTAAATAAAGCCATAATTTTTCCAAAAATTCTTCCAACAATTTTAATTCCATTAAAATTTAGTATTTTCTCAAATCTCATGCACTTTTCTAATAAAATAGAAAATCATCACAAATTCATTTTTTTAAATCAATTAAAAAATAATTTTTATTTAATCAATATTTTCAAGGTTTCAACTCTAGGAAAATTAATTATGGAACACATTCTATTTTATTAAGGGATCTAAATACACATCACCAGAAATATAGAATAATAATGAATAATGTTGCAAAGGAGATCAAGGAACACATCCTAGAATCAAGACCAAATATAATAGAGTTTTAATACATAAATTATATGATAAAATTTCAATCACTATGAGGGAGAGAAATAAGGATAAGATTAAACCACATGAGAGGAGATCCAGTTACCCTAAGGAAATCAGTTGAGATCAACATTGATTTGGTCTACTATGAAAAGGGTTTATAGGGGTCCAAATTTCCACATTAGAGCCTCATAGATCCAGTAAATTATGTTGGGATTGAAAAAATGATTGAGAATATCAGGTTTGTGGTTATGTATTTTTAATGTAATTTTGGGGGGAATTATAATCAACAAACATGGGTTTTTGGGTATGGCTGCATGGTTAAAAAATCATGCAGCTAAACCTTGCTCCACTACTTGTATTTTACTTGGAGAACACGTGTTGGTCAGATAGTAAAACTAACTATTCACGGACCATATATTCACCATTATCCATGGGGTAAATGTATTAGAGGGATGTCCATATAAATTTTTAAACACATGCACCCTATACCAATGGTATTCAATATGGAATATGGTTTTTGGGTATAAACATCAAAATTTTCTCTAACTATGTGCCAACTATGTAAAATTAAATAGGTATAAAAAAATCTACAAATTTTCAAATAACAACCCTATAACAAGACTTCAATTCAAGGAGATCAAAACAAGGGTCATGGAATACCTATATCAATGTTACATAATGGTAGAAACACCACACCAAATGAATTTTTACCCCCAGAAGTCCATTAAAGATGACTCCATATAAAACAGATGAGGTAAAATCATTCTCACCAATGTCTCATGATCCCAAGTTTCATGACAATTAGAACCATTATTTCATATCACATGGGCCAATGGTATCTTCCCTCCATGAATCTACTATGTTTGAGATTCCAAAATTCAAGCTTAATTCTAAATCATGGATAAATATCAGTCAACATCAAGATATATTTATCTCAAAATATGATATAGGATAGAATGAAACATTTGAAGTTGTGATTCATGGAAGAAATTATATATTGACTTCAACATGGTGTAAGTTATAAATGGTAATCCACTTTAACCGACTTCATAACAACATAAAATGGTCCCAAATACCGGGGGTGCATTCTTCCTCTATTTCCCAGTCCATCAATGACACAAAATATGTGGGACACTCTGAAATAATTGGATACCAATATAGGACTACAAATTTATCCTGTTATTATTAGAATAAAATTTTTACCAGAAATATTATATCAAAATTATATGAAAAATAAAATAAATCATAACCAATGTTTCATGGAAAATCAATTCCCAACTAATGAAATTCCACCAACCATCAACCAATATAATGGAGATCAATAAGGATTTCACTAAATTGAATCAAAATTAACCATCAAAATTCGAAACTAATAACTGTTATAAAAACTCTTCTAGTCATAGATGGATAACCAAATATCCATCGAAATCCAGAATGGAATCTTGTAAAATGTCCCCAAGAATCTCTATATATCATTCTGTATGTCCATCCATCTAGGTTGGTATTTCACAGTCAAAAAATCATGAGATCCCATTGAATCAAGATGGCCTTTCCAAAAATGATAGGTAAGATGGGGATCCATATCTGAGATATTAGCTGAAGAAACTCCATTAAATATGAAAATCTTCTCCACAAATAGGAATCCCCTTGTCCTAAATATTTTTAGTACCTAGAATGTATCAGGTGAGCTAATTTGGTAAGTTGGTAAATCACTACCAATACCACATTCTTTTTCTGAGGGGTATATGGAATCCTAACCACAAATTCCATAGACATATACTCTCACTTTCATATTGTAACAAGAAGGGTATAAAAAACAAGGAGGTATATGGTGCATGTCTTTGACCTATTAGCATCCATAACAATGTGATAAAGGCCATATATATACCATCTAAAACTTAGACACTAAAATAATCATTTCATATCATAAAACAACATTTTCAGGTACATGGTTCACTACCCACTTGGTATAATGTAAATCACCTATTAAAACCTTTCTCAAAGGAGAATGCATAAAAAATTACATCAAAAAAATAGGAATCCCTTATAAGATAATGTCTAATCATTGATGGTATCCCCAATATTATGCGAGTAAATAACGTAACATAAATCATCATCAAGTTTTTGTTTCTAAAGTATCATCATTTGAAAAAATAATCCAAACCAATCACTTGTTAATACAACCTCGGTCCATTATTCTGTGACTCACAAATGATATTGTGAAAAAATATCCATCAAGTTCCACATATATTATGACTCTTTCATGGTTTGGGATGGATGATTCCTGCTAAATTCTTCATTAATGAAATTTACAATCACTTAGGTTTTTTGATATAAAAATAGAGTAGGTACTCCACCCAATGCCTTTTTTAGGTGATCAAATATTTTTTTAAAGAAGACATAACTAATGAACTTTTGGTCAGAATAAAAAGTAATACATTCACTAATAATGTAATTTATCAACACATAGAGATTGTATCATAGATACAATTTGGAGATCATTGGTCATATAATTCATCTGGTGTGGCTTAATTTGTACAGTGACATAGGTTTCCATATGTCACCCTATATGAGAATACAAACAAAACCAAAATATAATTCCAAATATAAGACCAAATAGACCTTCCATGCCTCTAATAGACTAAAAAAATTGGTAGAAGTCAAAATATGATTCATCTAAATAAAATAACTCTATAATTTGTCGTCATAATTGACCATCATCCCGATTTCAGTGAAAGAGGTCATTATAGAATATTTCATTGAGATATCCATTAAAATTGAAATAATAAATAGTTAAAACTGAATAGATCTAAATGTCATTAACATTATGTTGTAGATCCCATGTCATAACAACATTCACCTTCTCATAAATTACAAAAATACCATGTTCAGGGACAACATGACCCAATAAATTAACTTAATGAATCGAAAAACAACATTTTAATATATTATAATAGAGTTGGTGATTTCTCAAAATTTTATGAACTTCTCTCAGATGACCTATATAATAATCCTTGTACTATGACTAAACAAATATTTCATAGAAAAATACCAACATGAATGTATCAGGATACTACAGGATTATTCTATTCATCAAATTGATAAGTACTACATAAATATTGTATATACAATATTGCATGACAAGATACTCCTAATCGTCACACCTGCTCCAGAAGGAATTATTCTATTTGTTATATTTTTCTATTCTCAACTTCTAATAACAATATTGATGATCAATCATTGAGAACATCTTTTTTTATTTCTTATGTTAAAACATATCATCAATACAAGTTAAAAGATACTTTTTGTTCACTATAACATGATTGATTATCTAGGAATGAACATATAGTTGAAGTGTCCCCTCAATAATATTAGAAAATAAAACATGTTTCACCCACAATGATGAACTTGGGTGAATTATTCCTTTCCCAAAGAGGTCATCCAACCAATTCATCAACTATTTTAGTTCATATGTTTCCATTATATATTAATGAATAAAAACTAGATGTGTACCATGCACAAAATCAATAGAAAACACAACTTCTATTACCAGTGGAAAACTAGATAAATCAATAGTAAATGCATCGTAAAAATCAAAGAAAACTTGTGGGAGATCAATAATCGAATATTCAAAATCTGGATCAAAATAAAAAACTAAAATCACTTTCCCAAAACATAGATTATATTTCCCAGATATACTATATATTAGTTCCCTTTCTCCTTGAAAAAACTGAAACACCCCATAGTCCACTCTAAAGGATACCCATCAAAAAAATATTCAGGACTCATTAGTAATGAGACATTCCATTTGAATAATGGTGTCTATAGGTTTCATTTCAAGTACTAAGAAATTCTAGAAAATATTGATCTCTGATAAATTCTAGGCACAAGTAGAATATTGGAGACCATGAACCTTCTTTATGTTGAGGGGTTTAGTAATGTCCATTATATAGGGTAAAATATCTATACAAATATTTAGAAGGATAAAAAAAGCCATGATATAAATGATAATGATGATGAATTATAAAACAAAAAAGTCACCAAGATGATTTCATAGTGATGGTACCTCACTTAATCCCAAAACATGTATCACCTTACTTTGGAGTCTAATTCACTGCATGAATCAGCATTGTTATGTATTACAATGGATAGAAACCCTTTTTCTCAAAATAATCATATTTCATTGTAGTAATTTTAGGAACTGATTATCCCATTTCTCTATAATGATAAGAAAAAATATAGATTAACTATTGTAGGTGGCTTGAGTGAATGCAGTGAACAAAAAATATTGAGTATCATAGAGTAAACTTGTTTTGAATGATCAACCATTCCATAATAGAAGCAAGTAAAATTGATTTTTCCAAGAATATCAGATGTTCTAGAAGACAAATTATATCTGTACCCACCTTTTGGCTCATCACTCTACCCCCTTCCATTAAAGGAACTCACTGTACATCCATTAGGAGAGAAAAATGATTTTTTAACCCTTACATACCACCTAGATCAAGGTCAACCATCAATTACATACCTTGTACAACATCATATATTATAAAGTACATTTAGGAAATATTTTAATGGATTTTAGGTTGGAGATACATCTTGAAATAGAATTACTCCATCGTCTCAATCAATACAATCATGAGTGAAAATTGAACAAGCTCAACAAAGTTGTTTTCATACAATATCATGATCCTATCAGCCAGTATGAAGTTCGAAAACTCCATAGCCTTACTCAGAACCATAGATTATAGATGTAAAAGATATGTTAAAATAACACTAGATTCCATACACTACAAACCATCATTATTCTACACTATCACCATTGAATCCCACCATTTCTGGATATTACTATCTAGTCTAAAGGTAACACACGTCACATTAATTGGATTATGAATATCCAAGAAACAAAAAATGGTTATTGATATTATGTCACGACCCGTCCTCGGGGCCCGTGCCGTGACTACCCCAAGCCCGCCTTCCATAGGCCAGGGGCTGGCGACTAGCACCAAAGGCATAAAATCCCAATAACTGGGAAGGCATTACCTTTATAAAAGAAAACAAGCACCACAGAGTACAAGCGGAAGTAAAACACTAAGTACGAAAAGAAGTGCTGAAAAGTAAATGGGCCAGAATACAAACCCAAAAGAAAGTACAACAGAAAAAGACAACAGCTGGAGGGATGGAAGCGGCTCCTGGGTCTTCCTCCTCGGATCCTACCTGAAGGGTAGGTACAGATGGCGCAGCTCCTCGATCGTCCACCACGAATCCTACCTGAAGGGTAGGTACAGATAGCCTCCACAGTGCTCTTGTCCGTCAACCTCCTCCGAGTGTCGTCTCACCGTGAAGTCCACCTCCGGACACTGACTTGTCGTGTAGTCCACCTCCGGGTACCGTAGAGTCCTCGAACACTCGGCCTCCGTCAGCACTGCCTGACGTCTGCAACCAACACAACGAGGTGCGGGCATAGCCCGTGCAGGGGTGAGTATAACGATACTCAGTAGGGACCCCGAGACCCTCAAGGTCTCACTAAAACCAACAAGGATAACCACAAGAATATCTCAACAGATAAACTCTACTTAGGTATATGCCCATACATATACCTAAGTTATCAAGTAACCCATCTCAATCATGAGGAAACACAAGGATCATGAGATCAACGGATAACCACTACCCAGGTATATGCCCATACATATACCTAAGTTATCAAGTAACCCATCTCAATCATGAGGAAACACAAAGGTCAAAAGTCTCAGCTCAAACCAGGATTTTCATTATCAAAACCGTAACTACTGAAGAGCTCCGTCTCTAGAGTGTACAGTGGTCCTGTCACGACTCCGAGGTACTGCTCACTAACCTAAGACTGCTAAGGTACTCCTCCTGTCGAGTACTGCGGGTTTGCGGCCAACTACCGGGCGCTCCGTCCGCTGAGGGTCTGTCGCCAAATACCGGGCACTCACCCAAATAGCCTACTGAGGTACTCCTCCTGTCGAGTACCGCGGGTTTGCTGCCAACTACCAGGCGCTCCGTCCGCCGTGGGTCTGCCGCCAAATACTGTGCGCTCCGTCCACTGGGCTAGTCGACTCACTCCAAGTCGAGTCGGTCAAGCAGTCGTCAGGTCTCAGTCGGCTACACGGTCTCCGTACTCTGCACGCTCGTCTCCGGGAGGGTCCTCTCCACGAGCTACTGGTCGATACTCCAAGTATCACAAAGTCCCACAAAGAAGTGTCTCAAAGGACCGCCTCATCATAGGGGTCTCAACGCAACAGACGGCGCGTCAATCGGACGCCCGGTCTGTGTGTTATTAGCCTTTTCGTCCCAGGGGCCCGGTTGGTTTCGTGTGCGAACCATTCCCGGCCGTAACACAACATTACCCTGAACTCCCATAGGGTATACTCAAAGGGACCGTTACTCAACGTAATCACCAACGCCGCTGACGGTTCGTCAAACGGACGTCCTGTCTGAAAGATATCAGTTTTCCTTTCCAGGGGCCTGGTTGGATTTCGGGTGCGATCCAACCCGGCCACTACTAACTGTATCCAAAACTCGGGCGAAGGATGCCAAGAGTTCCATATCGTCAACAGGAAATCAACGCAACAGACGGTGCGTCGATCGGACGCCCGGTCTTAGAGTTATTGACATTTTCGTCCCCGGGGCCCGGTTGGTTTTTAAGGCAAAACCAACCCGACCGTACTCCACCTGCATCCAAACCTCGGGCGGAGTATGCCAAAAGATCCTTCTCACTAAGAGGAACACAACACAGCTGACGGCACGTCAATCAGACGTCCGTAGCTCAAGATATGAGAATTTGACCGAAATGGTCCGAAAACGGGGGGGGTCCGGGTCCGGGCCGACCCGGCCCGACCCCCCCTGGGTCAGCCCGAACCGGGTCCGACCCGGTAGGCCCGGCCCCTCCCGGCCAGGGCCGGTCCGGCTCGGCTCGGCCGAGCGGCCTGACAACCCCGCGGCACCCGCGGGGTGTCGCGCTGGACACCCGCGGGGTGCCGCCTGACAGCCCCGCGGCACCCGCGGGGTGTCGCGCTGGACACCCGCGGGGTGTCGCGCTGGACACCCACGGGGTGGCACCTGACAACCCCGCGGCACCCGCGGGGTGTCGCGCTGGACACCCGCGGGGTGCCGCCTGACAACCCCGCGGCACCCGCGGGGTGTCGCGCTGGACACCCGCGGGGTGCCGCCGCCTCCGGCCGCCGGCGCCGCCGCGCCGGCGACCCGCGCCGCCGCCGGGTTCCGCGGGCCACCGGAGACGCTCCGGTGGTCCGATTTGCTTCCCGTCTGTGCCTACGGTCATCCCGGGACCCGACCTTCACTGCGGAGGCCTCAAAATTAACTTGCGGCCTCGTTTGTCGTCGCCCGTCAATCTGCGCTCAAGAACAAAATAAAATTAATTTAATATGCGGCCACTTTGGCGCGGCGCGACGACGTCGCGTGCTTGATCGACTTCTCGGCGTGGCGCGAAGGCGTCTCGGTCTTGTTTGATTTCGTTCCACAGCGCGGCACGACAACGCCGCTCAATAGTTGTCGTACGATTCCCGCATGGTGCGACGGCACCACGCCATCTCGCTCCATCCGCAAGAAACAACAAGAATAAAGGAGGGGGGGGGGTTCGGCCGTGTTTGTGCGGCCCGACCCCCCTCGCATTAGATTGATTACAATTGGCCTTTCTAGAACGATAATCCATCACAATCTTTTTAAAAATAAATAAAAAGATTCGGAAACAAGGGCCGACAAAAAAAAAAGAACCTTCAAGATCGAAGGAAAGATCAACAACTTTAAAAAGGTTTAAAACCCCTACCTCAAGCGTTGTCGCTCGCGAGTTCGTCGCGGAAGAGGACGATCGTCGCGGAAGAAACGTCGCCGGAGAATTGATTCCGTTGTCGTCGAGGTGCGTCCGAAGGGAGAACGTCGCTTGGAAAGGAACGATCGTCGCGGAAGAAGCGTCGTTGATTTCCGCGGTTTCGGCGTTCTTCCCCGGAGGCCGGCGTTCTTCGCGTTCTTCGCCGAAGAAGAACGCTCTCCTCCAAATTCTCCCCACGCCACAAGCTTCCACCCAAAATAAAATAAGATTAATCTTATTTTATTAACGCACAAGCAACGATTAAAAAAAAGAAACGAACAATTAATTCCAAGAATTAATTTACCAAAGAAACCGCCCAATTAATTGGACGAAAGAAACAGCCCAATTTAATGGTCTGTTAAGAAACTAAGAAACCGCGTCAGTTGACTTTCAGTTTCTTTGATGGGTTTTCGCGGATGCATTACTTAGCGGAAGAAACGGCAGGGCTCGTGCGGGCCCCACCTCACAAATATCCTACCAAGGGGGTAGGATATTTCTGGATAGCATCCTATCCAGTTCAACTCAGTTCAAGCCGCCTTTAAGTGGCTTCAAGTGGCTTCCAAGTGGCTTAAGCGAAATAAAATAAAGTTGTCGCAAAATTATTTTATTTCTTAACTTTAAGCCCGAAAATTAAAAACCAGACCCGAGCAAACGCAACTCCAGAAGAGGCATTTCTAAGCGAATACCGGTGCTGCGATTTCATCGGTGCCCTCAGAATTCGATTCCGGGCACCGGTTCAAAAGTTAGAAAAACCCGCTCGTCCGTTCACTGAACGTACCCGAGCCAAAACTTCGGAAAATGATTTCGGGCACACCGGGCCTCGGAATTAGGTGCCGTCAGAAACTGCGTTCTTGTAAAATTCCAAAGAAAATTAAGAAAAAAATTTCCTTGAAATTTACGGGTCTTTACATTACTCCCACCACAGGGCTTTACGTCCCCGTAAAGCTTCACCACAGACTTAGGGAAACAAAGCGGTACTGAGCACGCATCTGAGCCTTCCGCTCCCATGTGCTCACCTGGAGGTTCCCGTGCTGCCAAAGAAAGTGCACAAGAGGAATCTAACATCCTCCTAGGATCCGCTCCTGTCGATCGTCGATCCCCACAGGAACCTCCGTATAAGACACTCATCGCCACCGTCTAGCATCTCATGGTCGATGATATGCGAAGGGGGGGTCGAGCACGTATCTCCTCAGTTGGGATACGTGGAAAACGTCGTGCACCTAGTGCAACTGAAGTGGATGGGCCAAGTGGTAAACCACCTCGCCTACCCAGCTGAGGACCTAGATAGGTCCGTTGAACCTCGGAGATAACTTGCCTCCCAGGCCACATCTCCGTAAACCTCGTCGAGGTGAGACCCGTAAGAAGACATGGTCGTCATCCTCGAACTCCAGAAATCTCCATTTCTGTTAGAACTGAAACTCAAAACGACTGCTGCTATGAGGGTAAGGTTGACCGACTCAAGAGTGATCGGTCGCACCCTCCTGTGCAAGAGTTACCCTCCACTGCCTGGGGTTTCCTTTTCCGCCGACCAAGGAAAACCCATCCCAATGTTTGCCTAAAACCGTCAATTTGAGTATGAACAGTTATTGCCCATTCCATACTCAAACTAACGTCGTAAGGCCTCAACGCTGCCACCAAGAGATTCCAACCAGAACTCTCGCCTCGAGGGTCTGACCACACCGTCGGCGTAAATGTGATTATCGAGTCTCCTCCCAAGGTATCTCCAGACGTGAGGGTCAAGTCCACGGCTTACCGGAAACTCTAGGTCTGGAACAAGATTTGTGGAAGCGAGGAATGATTCATATCGACGTCTGTTACTACAGCATCTAGTAGTGGACATAGACTGTCCCTTGAATCATTTCTAAAGCCATTGGGTCACACTCCTTGACCGCATGCAGCCGCACTCTTCCTCCGCCCTCCAGCTCCCTGAGCCTGGCGGGAATAACTAAGGCGGGTGGTTGTAGCATGTTAGGATGTACACCACCTCATGCTGCTCACCTAGCAGTTCCTCCACGTCTGCTGCTTTGTAGACTCATCTCTCATTTAAGCTTCCTCTTCTTGAAACATTTAACACGCCCGAGTCTCTAAGACTGGCACTGGTTTCCTGTTTCTTACTGCACTGTGCAGTCTTCATCCGCTCCTGGATGAACTGCACCTCCTTTGCATATGATCTGGAAGAGCTGCTAAAATTTCTCCTTTGCCGAAAAGAGAAACCTGGTCTCATCCCCTCTCTAGATGAACCACGCCCATTGCCTAATACAGTCAATCCGGGCATGAAGGATGCATTCATGCCATGGATGACGTCGTAAGGCCTCGACGTAACTACTAAGAGATCCAACTGTCACTCTCACCTCCAAGGGTCGAGTCACACTGTCGGCATCAGTGTGAGGTCACTGGGTCTGCTCCAGTTGAAATCTCGAATGTGAGGGTCAAGTCAACAGTTTAACCGGGACCACTCAGTAACATCACAAAAAAGGACAGGAAGGCAAACATCACAAGATAAGTGTCTTTATTTTATTGCATCTCATGGTACAAAGACACAAAAACAACATCAAACATGGAACTAGAAGTAAAAGAGACGTATCCACTAGATCCGCTCCTGTCCACCTGCTCCAAGAGTTCTACTGTTGCTCAAGCATTTGTCACTGCCTCTATCTCGGTGGCTCCCCCAAAGCCTGAAGACTCCCACCACAGCCTCCAGCCAATCCTCAGCCGCCTGCGGGTCCGTCTCTCCCCTGAACCTGGGTGGCCTCTGGCGCTGGAACTCATGCAGCGCACTCAAGTGTCGTGCATCGCCTACTGCTGGGGCTGGTGGCATCGGTGGCCCAACGTATGGTAGTACCGCTGGTGCCTCAACTGCAAGAGGGCCCTGTACCGAAGCCTCGTCGCTCGATAGACTGTCAGCACGCACATCCCTCCGGGCTCTAGCTAGTCGTCTGAGAAAAGACATCCTGAAAGAAACAACGTAACATGATCAAACGATTATACCTGGTGAGCTGACCTGGTTTGAGCTGTTTTAAGGGGGGAAACCTTTGAAAACACACACGCAATCAGTGTTTTCGTGCACAAAGTCGGAAATCAGTTGTCAGGGTCCTGGTGTATGGATACGTCGGCCGCCCGCACCAACACTGGACTCCCTGAACTGGAAACCACACTCAGTACCCTTAACACTATTGCTTCACAGAAAGAAAGATCAGAATCGGCGGTAGAACCGACCAGCTCTGATACCAATTTGTCACGACCCATCCTCGGGGCCCGTGCCGTGACTACCCCAAGCCCGCCTTCCATAGGCCAGGGGCTGGCGACTAGCACCAAAGGCGTAAAATCCCGATAACTGGGAAGGCATTGCCTTTATAAAAGAAAAAAAGCACCACAGAGTACAAGCGGAAGTAAAACACTAAGTTCAAAAAGAAGTGCTGAAAAGTAAATGGGCCAGAATACAAACCCAAAAGAAAGTACAACAGAAAAAGACAACAGCTGGAGGGACGGAAGCGGCTCCTGGGTCGTCCTCCTCGGATCCTACCTGAAGGGTAGGTACAGATGGCGCAGCTCCTCGATCGTCCACCACGAATCCTACCTGAAGGGTAGGTACAGATAGCCTCCACAGTGCTCTCGTCCGTCAACCTCCTCCGAGTGTCGTCTCACCGTGAAGTCCACCTCCGAACACTGACTTGTCGTGTAGTCCACCTCCGGGTACCGTCCAGTCCTCGAACACTCGGCCTCCGTCAGCACTGCCTGACGTCTGCAACCAACACAACGAGGTGCGGGCATAGCCCGTGCTGGGGTGAGTATAACGATACTCAGTAGGGACCCCGAGACCCTCAAGGTCTCACTAAAACCAACAAGGATAACCACAAGAATATCTCAACAGATAAACTCTACTTAGGTATATGCCCATACATATACCTAAGTTATCAAGTAACCCATCTCAATCATGAGGAAACACAAGGATCATGAGATCAACGGATAACCACTACCCAGGTATATGCCCATACATATACCTAAGTTATCAAGTAACCCATCTCAATCATGAGGAAACACAAAGGTCAAAAGTCTCAGCTCAAACCAGGATTTTCATTATCGAAACCGTAACTACTGAAGAGCTCCGTCTCTAGAGTGTACAGTGGTCCTGTCATGACTCCGAGGTACTGCTCACTAACCTAAGACTGCTAAGGTACTCCTCCTGTCGAGTACTGCGGGTTTGCGGCCAACTACCGGGCGCTCCGTCCGCTGAGGGTCTGTCGCCAAATACCGGGCGCTCACCCAAATAGCTTACTGAGGTACTCCTCCTGTCGAGTACCGCGGGTTTGCTGCCAACTACCAGGCGCTCCGTCCGCCGTGGGTCTGCCGCCAAATACCGGGCGCTCCGTCCACTGGGCTAGTCGACTCACTCCAAGTCGAGTCGGTCAAGCAGTCGTCAGGTCTCAGTCGGCTATACGGTCTCCGTACTCTGCACGCTCGTCTCCGGGAGGGTCCGCTCCACGAGCTACTGGTCGATACTCCAAGTATCACAAAGTCCCACAAAGAAGTGTCTCAAAGGACCGCCTCATCATAGGGGTCTCAACGCAACAGACGGCGCGTCAATCGGACGCCCGGTCTGTGAGTTATTAGCCTTTTCGTCCCAGGGGCTCGGTTGGTTTCGTGTGTGAACCAATCCCGACCGTAACACAACTGTACCCTGAACTCCCATAGGGTATACTCAAAGGGACCGTTACTCAACGTAATCACCAACGCCGCTGACGGTTCGTCAAACGGACGTCCTGTCTGAAAGATATCAGCTTTCCCGTTCCAGGGGCCTGGTTAGATTTCGGGTGCGATCCAACCCGGCCACTACTAACTGTATCCAAAACTCGGGCGAAGGATGCCAAGAGTTCCATATCGTCAACAGGAAATCAACGCAACAGACGGTCCGTCGATCGGACGCCCGGTCTGAGAGTTATTGACATTTTCGTCCCTGGGGCTCGGTTGGTTTTTAAGGAAAAACCAACCCGACCGTACTCCACCTGCGTCCAAACCTCGGGCGGAGTATGCCAAAAGATCCTTCTCACTAAGAGGAACACAACACAGCTGACGGCACGTCAATCAGACGTCCGTAGCTCATGATATGAGAATTTGACCGAAATGGTCCGAAAACGGGGGGGGTCCGGGTCCGGGCCGACCCGGCCCGACCCCCCCTGGGTCAGCCCGAACCGGGTCCGACCCGGTTGGCCCGGCCCCGCCCGGCCAGGGCCGGTCCGGCTCGGCTCGGCCGAGCGGCCTGACAACCCCGCGGCACCCGCGGGGTGTCGCGCTGGACACCCGCGGGGTGCCGCCTGACAGCCCCGCGGCACCCGCGGGGTGTCGCGCTGGACACCCGCGGGGTGTCGCGCTGGACACCCGCGGGGTGTCGCGCTGGACACCCGCGGGGTGCCGCCTGACAACCCCGCGGCACCCGCGGGGTGTCGCGCTGGACACCCGCGGGGTGCCGCCTGACAGCCCCGCGGCACCCGCGGGGTGTCGCGCTGGACACCCGCGGGGTGCCGCCTGACAGCCCCGCGGCACCCGCGGGGTGTCGCGCTGGACACCCGCGGGGTGCCGCCGCCTCCGGCCGCCGGCGCCGCCGCGCCGGCGACCCGCGCCGCCGCCGGCTTCCGCGGGCCACCGGAGACGCTCCGGTGGTCCGATTTGCTTCCGGTCTGCGCCTACGGTCATCCCGGGACCCGACCTTCACTGCGGAGGCCTCAAAATTAACTTGCGGCCTCGTTTGTCATCGCCCGTCAATCTGCGCTCAAGAACAAAATAAAATTAATTTAATCTGCGGCCTCTTTGGCGCGGCGCGACGACGTCGCGTGCTTGATCGACTTCTCGGCGTGGCGCGAAGGCGTCTCGATCTTGTTTGATTTCGTTCCACAGCGCGGCGCGACGGCGCCGCTCAATAGTTGTCGTACGATTCCCGCGTGGTGCGACGGAACCACGCCATCTCGCTCCATCCGCAAGAAACAACAAGAATAAAGGAGGGGGGGTTCGGCCGTGTTTGTGCGGCCTGACCCCCCTCGCATTAGATTGATAACAATCGGCCTTTCTAGAACGATAATCCATCACAATCTTTTTAAAAATAAATAAAAAGATTCAGAAACAAGGGCCGACAAAAAAAAAAGAACCTTCAAGATCGAAGGAAAGATCAACAACTTTAAAAAGGTTTAAAACCCCTACCTCAAGCGTTGTCGCTCGCGAGTTCGTCGCGGAAGAGGACGATCGTCGCGGAAGAAACGTCGCCGGAGAATTGATTCCGTTGTCGTCGAGGTGCGTCCGAAGGGAGAACGTCGCTTGGAAAGGAACGATCGTCGCGGAAGAAACGTCGCGGAAGAAACGTCGCGGAAGAAGCGTCGTTGATTTCCGCGGTTTCGGCGTTCTTCGCCGGAGGCCGGCGTTCTTCGCGTTCTTCGCCGAAGAAGAACGCTCTCCTCCAAATTCTCCCCACGCCACAAGCTTCCACCCAAAATAAAATAAGATTAATCTTATTTTATTAACGCACAAGCAACGATTAAAAAAAAAGAAACGAACAATTAATTCCAAGAATTAATTTACCAAAGAAACCGCCCAATTAATTGGACAAAAGAAACAGCCCAATTTAATGGTCTGTTAATGAACTAAGAAACCGCGTCAGTTGACTTTCAGTTTCTTTGATGGGTTTTCGCGGGTGCGTTACTTAGCGGAAGAAACGGCAGGGCTCGTGCGGGCCCCACCTCACAAATATCCTACCAAGGGGGTAGGATATTTCTGGATAGCATCCTATCCAGTTCAACTCAGTTCAAGCCGCCTTTAAGTGGCTTCAAGTGGCTTCCAAGTGGCATAAGCGAAATAAAATAAAGTTGTCACAAAATTATTTTATTTCTTAACTTTAAGCCCGAAAATTAAAAACCACACCCGAGCAAACGCAACTCTGGAAGAGGCGTTTCTAAGCGAATACCGGTGCTGCGATTTCATCGGTGCCCTCAGAATTCGATTCTGGGCACCGGTTCAAAAGTTAGAAAAACCCGCTCGTCTGTTCACTGAACGTACCCGAGCCAAAACTTCGGAAAATGATTCCGGGCACACCGGGCCTCGGAATCAGGTGCCGTCAGAAACTGCGTTCTTGTAAAATTCCAAAGAAAATTAAGA
Source organism: Viscum album (assembly GCA_963277665.1). Classification (NCBI taxonomy): domain Eukaryota; kingdom Viridiplantae; phylum Streptophyta; class Magnoliopsida; order Santalales; family Viscaceae; genus Viscum; species Viscum album. The sequence continues at coordinate 623,304,266 of OY728156.1, read as the reverse complement.
AAAAAATTTCCTTGAAATTTACGGGTCTTTACATATTATTCAAACCATCATCATCCTATTAAATATCATTAGATTTTTGTAATAAATGTATGATTTGGTATAGAAACTCTTCAACACATTTTTTAGATTCACCTTTTTGAGTTTCCACAACTGGAGACAGAACATGATTTTCTACTAGAGCCAAGCCTAGAGCATAGACAACATGCACAACAATATGAACAAATATTTTAGTCCGTGAGAGGATCCATATGATGCGGTTCACTAACAAATTACTTCTTGGGCCGACTAAAATGTTTTATTATAGTCATGATGCTACAAAAAAAATGAAAACAATACCGTAACATAAGAATATTACTCAGATGAACAACACAAATAACATCAACTATAATATCGATTATTTAATATATGATTTCATGATTAGTAGTTTATCATACCCATATAAAAATCAGGGAAAATACTACAATTAGAAAAAAAAATCCTCATAGGAACTATTCTAATCACTAATGGTGAATTAAGGTTAGATGTCACGAGCTGGAAACACACTAACTTCTAATATCGTTAAATGTACCATTGATATAAGCTAAACTATATATAAACATCTAGGAAATATTTTAAACCAACCACTAATATGACAGTTTTCATGAACCGACCTATATAACTAGGTACCACAATACCCAATATGAATTTGAAAATATTTTAATAGTGTTTATAATCACCATGGATAAAAATTTAGAACAATAAACCATACATGATGAAAGTGGGAATAAATTTTACACAAAAATTGAGGAAGATAAAAAATTACAAATCAGAATTATCAACACTCAAAAATGATAAAGAACAAAAAACAAATAGGTTATAATATACCATATATAATGATAAACATCTAAAATGAACACAATCCCAATATAGAAACAAAAATCCAAACCAAATATCATAAACTCATGTGGGAAATGTGGATAAAAACTACTTTATCTGAAATAATCACTTTTAAATCCAACAAATTAAGAACTTCTACCACCTTCCCATGGTACATTATATTATCATGGAACTAGAATTATAATTTATTCAAAACCCAAAAAAAATTGGGGTGGGAGATATCAATCCTAGTAGATTCTCCATAATTTTTGCATAATCAGTACTATAAAAATTTGAGAAATATGGTTTCTGTTCAAATAAATTATTTTTTTGAATTTCATTTACATAATTTCAACAAAACATTATTTTGAATAAAAATATTGAGGAATAAAAAATACTAAATTATTTTTAAGAAAAAATATAATATAGAATATTTTATATAAATTTGTTCAACTAAATAAATGATTTCAATGAATCAATGAAATATATAATAAATTCATGAAAATAAATCACCTGAAAAAGATCCATGTGGTACAACATATTATTTAATAATAGTTTCCCCACTCTTCAAATTTATCAACATATATATATATTCATATATATATACACACTCAAATCAACACCACATTCGGGGAGCCACGATGTTCCATAAGTCTACACACCATTCAAGGAACCACTACATGAAATCAAGAAGAAAATGGATTAGTTAGTCCTGTCATTATAAATCTACTGTTATGGGATCCAGATATTAAGATATTTTTCTTATTTACTGAATAAATACTCGCGTGTACATGTTTGTCAAAAAATCAATCATCTTTTAATCAAATAAGAAAACAATCATTTTAAAATATAATTTCTTTATATTAGTTATCGAAATTAATTTCTCTTTCTGAAACTAAATAATAGGTTTTAATAATTTCTTTCTATTTAAATTATATATTAAATTTATTCCATATTACCAATATCAATATAAAACAATTTCATTTAAATTATATCTAAATCTTTCCATCATTTTTGTAAACAAAACCAATTATTTGAATTCCACTTAAATTTTGGTTTTCTCCAAATCTCATTACCATTTAAAATAAGATATCAAATTATCACAAATCAATGTTTTTAAAAAAATTTAAAAAATAATACAAATTTAATCAAACAATTTATGGTTTCAATTATATTTCAAATAAAAATAGAACTTCCAAAATTTACATTAATTAATCACAACACAAAACACCTAAAATGGGGAATTCCAATAAATAATGAAGAATATAACATCTGGGAACAGATCCTAGAATCATGATCTAATAAATAAAATTAGACTCATTTTTCATATAAATATCCATAAATATATATGGATGATATAATTATATTTTGTATGAAACTACATGAATGTAGATCCACTAACCCAAATGAGATTGATCAATATCAATGCCACATTGATTCAAGAATAAAACGGTTTAGAGGAGTCAAGGTTACCTCTTGAGAGACTCCAAGGGACAATAATTCATGTTTGGGTCGAATTGAGGTAATAGTATCATAAAGTTAGGTGTTTGGGGATTTAAAATTAATTTTAAAATGAGTTATAACCATCAAATACGGTTTTCTGGGAAAGGATGCATGGTTAGACAAACTATGCACCCTAATAGTGTACCACAAATGGTCTTCCATTTAAGGTGCACAGTTTTCCTATGCAGATAAACTAACTATGTTACAATAGTTTATTCCCCACTAACCATGGGGTGAATGGTTTGGAGAGATGGAAGCACAATTTAGTAAATCTATGTACCCCCTTAATGTGGGTTTCAATAGGGAACACAGTTTGTTGGGTAAAATAGTATGGTTTTTTTAACTGTGAGCCAACTGTGTTGAACCCACTAGTCTTCCAAAATTATATAATTTCTTTTATAATGATACCAAAATAAGTCCCAACTAGAGGTACATAAAATATATGGTAAAGAAATACCTATAGTATTGTTAAAACAATTTCATGCACCCTCCGTGAGTGAATAGCCGAAATCATGTGACACATTAAATCAATAGAGATTTTATAAGTAAATTCCAATCCATGTTAGAAAAATATTCCTCAAGAGGATATCCTAAACATGAATGAAATATCACATGTATAAAAAATTATAGAACATCCGTCCTTTATAGATATATCAAAACATGTGACAAATCCCATAGATCGGAATAGTCACAATACATGCCAACAAAAGTCCGGAAGAAAGATCTAATAGGATTGTATCACAAATGAGTCACAAATACAATTTCATCCCCAAGGTCCGAACCTGTATGCTCAACTAATATAGAAACAAAATACCCAATATACAATACATAATGAAACTAACATGTTAGCAGCATGTTAGTACAATTAAAACCATTGTCATAAGAAACATAATCCACATTCATGAAATACATGATTGACTCATCGACTATAGACATATACAAACATCATTTAATCAATCATCAAACATTTGTATCCTAAGAAACCCACACTCACCAAATAATAATATCAATAAATCATATAAATCATGTGAAAATATAGTGGAATTCATAACTAATGTGTAATGAAAAAAAATTTAAATAGTTGATACTCAAGCTCGATTTCACCATAAAATCCTACAACCATTTCCAATTTATCATGTTTTTAAACTACTATCATCTTGGATTTTTTATACATTAATAAAGAGGATAAAATGAAATCCTCGATAATATCATGATTACTATAGAAATAAAATTTTATTTGAAATTTTTTCTCATCAAGGAGAACTCAATGGAAGCAATGGAATATAAATCTTATCAACAATTCATGACATGTTGATGAGATATGATTGGTTAAAAATAAAAAATATATATTAGAGGGTTTAGAATAGAGATAATGGAATTAAAATTTGTGGGGTGTAATTCTCCATGTTGTGTTGAATTTCCATTTTCCATAGGGAAGTTGTCCCACCACACTATTTCCCTTTTATAATTTTGTAAACCATTAGATTAATTTTTTTAATTCATCCTTAATTCATATCTCTTCGCAAAATAAACTCAAGTGTAGGACCCCCCTATTTTCATATGTTATCCCACTTCAAATATTTATTTTATTTTATTTTTATTCCTATTTAATCCATTTAATAGTTCATTAATTATATACATTAAAGGTCATCCATATATAAATATAGACACACAAACAAAAACACATAAATATAAATTTACACATATATAAATATACATATATATATTTAAACCACATTTTATACACATAGATATATACATATATACCCCCACAAATTTATATATATATGCTTATATATTTGAACCATATACATATACATGTTATATATATATATAAACCTCTATATATATATACCGAGGAAAATGTATATTTATACATATATATTTATTCCATGTATATATTAATGATATATATATATATATTAAAATTAATTTTCATAATTTAATAATAATAATAAATTAAATAATATATTATTATTTAAATTATATATCTTTCATCATTATCACTATAAACCTTTAAATAGTAAATTCCAATAAAAACAAATAAATGATTACTAAAATATTTATTAAGCACCTATTAAAATTTAGGCGTAAATAATAATATCACCATTATAACTATTACCCCTCATTATTACAATTGTAAAAAAATTATTAATTTAAAATATATAATTCATTTTTTAACTCAAATAATAATAGCAATAATATTTTTTTTATTATAATTTATTTCTTCCCAACAAAATATACATATACCCAAAATTATTACTCTTACGTGTGTCGTATGCAGACCACCTACATGCACAATGGCTATATCATACCTAGGTTAAACCCCATATATCATACCTATTGGTGGTATCTGATTCCCCATACAACACACCATATACATAATATTCTATTATTTTTAAAATATATTGCATAAATGTTAAAATATATTTAATATTTTTATTCAATTAGGCCTGAAGCACTACAAGGCCCAGAATCTTATTATTAATCACCAACTAGATCTAATAATATTTTATATAATATTACATTGTGTTATTAGGGCTTTTACACAAACATAATTCATTTAACAAAAACTTGTATTGAATGATTATTTTTTCACATGAAAAAATGATTAATTATTTTAACAAAAGAATGTTTTATTATCATTCAAAAATGGATGAAATAATGTAGATTTTGAAATGGATTATATGTATAGGACTATATAAATTTTAAAAAATATTTTTTTACATGTATATACTCAATTCATTGGTTATCAATTAATAAAATATTTTTAATATAAAAATAGTTTTTTTCTAAAAAAAAATTTTATGCATAAAATGTGATTTTATCACAGTAAATTACAATTTTCACTATTTGAGAATAATTTTAATGAAATATTTATATTATATATTCAATTATATATTTCAACATTCAGCTAATGTTTTCTACAAAGCATGAGATTGAAATAAATCTAGTTTTATGTTTTGAAAAATATTTTAATAAAATGATTTTAATGACTTCTACAAACATATTTTAATTGGTATTTATAAAAATTATTTATATTAATCATTATAAATGGATTCAATAATTATAATAATCATATAAAATTTATTTAAATTGATCAACCATATATTTTTTCATTTTGAATTGTAACTATTGTAAATATTTTTCATCTCAATCTGTGTAAATCACATAATTTTGGATAAAAATAATGTGATAAGGCCTTGAAAATCTATATAAAATCATGAATATTTCTATGTAATTATTTTAATTCAACTATAATCATTAAATATTTTTTGATATGAAATCTGAGATTCATTTTTTATTAATAATGACCATAATATTATTTTAATAAAAAAAATTAATGATCTCACTTTATAACTACTAATAATATTATTCTTTTTTCATTGGGGTGAATAGTGGTTTTGGGAGTAACATATGTTTTTTAAATATTAATGAATCCTTTTATTAATGGTATTTTTTTTTAATTTTTCTTTATTGACTAAATAATTTACAATTTTACATAACACCGTCACAGTACAAGTTAAAATAAAAATAATAATAATAATTTTAAAAATATTAAATTTAATCTAATATTGATGTATTGTTATGTTCTAAATAGTTTTAATATATATGTAACATATTAGGTATTTTTTATAATATTTCATTCCATTTCTATTTATATCTGGTTGTCTCTAATGTGAAACTATGTGAATAGTCCCAAAATTTACATTAATGGTATCTTATATTTTATAGTTCGTTATTAAATGGTATAAAATTATTAAATATATTATATTTAGATAATAGATGATTTGTGGTCTAAAATATTGACCATTTTACAATTGTGGTTAAATTTTCAATTTATTGTAACTTTAATGACCAATAAAGAGTAGAAAATATTACCAATATTATAATCATCAGAATGGTTAAATAAGATTAAAAAAGAGATAAGGGTTAAAACACAAGTAAAATTCCTAAATTTTATTTTATTGTAGTATTTAAACTCATATACATAATATATTTTAAATTTTAAAATTTTGGTCCACATGAACCTTAAAATTAATTTTTTAATACTTTAAGTTATTTCAAGGGGTCCCTTCCCACCCCTTATAGAAGGTAACCTTCACATTTTTATTTCCACAATGTTTGATCCTTCTATGACGTAAAGATACTATCTAAATTCCATAATAAACTATATTATAAAATATTATAGTTTCTTGTTTGATTATAATACAATCCATTTATGTATTATGTTGTAGGATAACATAGGTTTCTCCTTGAATAGTTATAACTCTTAACCGTATGCATTTTGTTTTATTTCTTACAACAATCTCTATAAACCAGTTTCAACCATAATAACATAATGAAATTATTATCATTAATCTACATATATTTTATTATGGTTTTTTAGTTACCCATTTCCACTTCCATTCAATCAAATGGAAAATGAAGTTATCACTTATGTTTACATGTGAATAACCACATCCATATAACAATATGATTCATTTTACATCACAAACATTGATGGTTGTTTATAATATTATATTTAATAAATATATATTTTTTATGATTTAATATTTATTATTGAAAATAAAAATATTATTTATCTTTATTTTATTATTTTGATTATAAAATGAAAACATCGTTCATGTGTATAAATGGACTACTGACTCCATAAATGGTGTAATTAATTTTTATATATCTACATTATGTTAATGATCATATCTATGTGTGCGTGCTAATTATATATGATATTTACAAAATTATTAAAATTATCTAAATAATAGAACAATGATAAATGTGAAAGGATTGAAACTTCAGAACAAAAACATTAATGAAAAATAAAATTGGTCACACCAGAAATCAAAATTTTAAATAATAATTTATTAATAAATTGGGTTTAAAAGATTATAACTCAAAAATAATTTTTTTGATCATGGATATGGTTATGTTAAATAAATATATAAAATTAATATTTATTATATATGATCATATTGTTCCTTCAAATCAAGATGAACTTTATGTATGAGTTTAGAAGTACAATCTCATTTTAGTTGAGATATAAAATAATTAATAATTTTTTGAAATTATATTTTATTTCTATATAAAATATTAATTATTTTCTAATAAAAAATCAAATCATGTAATTTTCATGTTATTCGTTCATTTTTTTTATATTTAATTAATCAAGAAGCCAAAGGAATGTTATTAAGGAAAACCAACATTGTTTTACTATTTAGTTGGGAGTCTATTTCTTATAGGACCACATTTTCATTAAAATTTTTTCAAGAATGATTTTACTATTATACAATAATTTCTAAATCAAATTTTACCCACTTTTTACATTTTATGAAAAAAATTTAAAATGGATATTATTTTCATATTCTGAATGAGGTACTATTTATTTTTTACTAAAATGGGAAAGAAATCATTATCTTAACGTATCTGACATGAATGAAATTTACCACTATTATGAACACTGAATAATTTGAATCATACTTTTCAAATTTCTATTTTAATATTCAAAGGAAATTTTGTACCCAGTATTTAGGATATTTTTAATACTATAATTTAGTAATTTTAAAATGAAAATAATATTTTCCTCAAGAGATATTATAATGTTATCTAAAATTCAATTTTCATTTCTATAAAAATCAATTGATGTCACTTATGATTTACAATGAAAATGATTATATTATACCATCCTCTATATTTTTCTAGGTTCACTATAGTAATAGTGATGAAATATTTATGAAACCAATTTTATTTTCCTTCTGTTATATTATTATGGAATGATAAATGATTTATTGATCTTGTGGAATATACAAGAATAGATTTTTATTATGTGATATGTGGGTTCATTATATTTCTCTATTGAACTGGGTAAAGATTAATGTTTTATGAGATCAATGGGGACCTGATTGGTGATCACAATCATAAAATATGATACATGAGAGGTTATCCCTTTCCCAAAAGTTGGTAGATGAGAGGTTATCCCAATCCTAAAGCAGGTACTTGGGTTGTTGCACACAATATAACATGTGATGACTTGCCTGGTAGGTAGACTTTAAATAATATTTCAATGATTATGATAATTCAACACTTCATTTAACCCATTTATGATATGATTTCAAGCCATTTTCATGCATTAATTACTTATATTATTTGGTTTCTTTATTATTTATATCTTATAGACATTCATGATTTATTCCATCATCCATGATTATGATATATCAATCTATGGGAATGATTCTTAAATACAAAGATCATGTTCATTTACAAATATAATCATGTTATTCATAAATTATCCTCAATATATCCCTTTTTTAACTCGACTAAGAATTTTAGTTAACCCTTTTTATATTTATTTTCACTAAGGATATAAAAAATGTTTGGAAGTATGATATGTCTTTGAATTTTCTAGTTATTAGGATTCAAGTGGCAGGTGATGTAGATATTTTTTACCATTTTCATATGTATCAGTGTTTCCAATGTCACTAATCCTTTATGGTTTTGGAATAGATCATAATTATATATAACTAATATTCATCAAATATGATGTAATATTTTGGTATAAAAGGATTAGTTCACCTCATTGTTATCCACTAGAAACAACCTTTATCAGGACTCAATTTATACCTCACCACATCCATAAAGTATGTCCACATATCTAACCCTTCATTGAATTCCATTTATATTCTATATATAACTATCGTAATTTCAGTTATCTCGTCCATAAAAAACCTACACATCCTGCATCTTTTACTACATCTAACACACAAAACCACATTTTTATGTTGTGAATATTAAATATAGAAAAATGATGGCTTCAAAATTCATTACTAACCCCTATAAAATTATTAAAAACAATATTTTTGTCATATTAAGCAATTTCTATGAATATAATGTGATTGATCCATAAATAGATTATTTTACTTGATAAAAATATGTACAATGGTATGCTAGTCTCATTACAATGCAAAAGCCTTGAATGTTCCTCATTTTGTCTATTATATTCAGATGATTGAATCCCATTTATTTAGAGAATCTTATATCATATTTTATTTTCTAGAATAAAACATATATCTTTTAATGCGTATATATATTCTTAGACAAGAAGATATAATACATTGTCAGACAGTGGTATATCCATTGGTAAATGTAAATTATATATTGTTAAAGTGTTTTACAAAAATGTTTATTCGTGCTACTAATTTTTTTAAAAAAATATTTCATAAAATGATACTACCACATATAAAATAGTTCTTTTAAAACTAAATTAATAAGTACATATACTATATATTTTGTAAAAATGGATTATTATTGATTCATGTTATAGATTAATTTGATGATAATATATTTCCCAACATTTATCTTTCCATCAATAATATCATTAACAAATGATCATATCTATTATTACAAGCCACACAAACAAAATAATATCTATTTATTAATTCTATTTCAATAAAATATTATTTTCATGTATTGAAATATTTCATACTAAACGTTTATATTATATTTTTTAATATAATAAGATATAATATCATTATTATGGAATACTAATAATATTATCTCATATGAAACACTAAAAATATAATTTTCTATTTCGAAAGAAAACCACTTCAAACATAGTTTAATGACATGTTCAAGTTCAATGAACACCCAATGTAATCTTATTTAAAAAAATTCAAAATCTAGGAGACATTACATAAAACACAACCAAAATAAACTCTCAATATTTTTATCTCACACATAAGTTATTAATAACAGGGTTTAAACTAGAATTTAGGTACAAAACATTCATTCACACACTCAATCATGATAGGTAAATAACAGTAGTGGCCATCTATATTATTCTCACATTGTCAACATGAATCAGTTCATATCTAATTAAAAATGCACATAGTTGGATGTTGTAGATCATCTGTTGTACATATATTGTTTTAAAAAAATTATACAAAACACAACAAAATATCTATTTAAAAAAAATTTGTTATCCAACATAAAATACCAATATAATTAAATAAAATTACTTATTTCTACCATAATAGTATAAGGGGAACATAAATTAGTAACTCATCTATCCCAACCCATCCTGGTTGGATAATTATTTGAATAATTTTTAAATTTTATTTTGAGTTTGGACACTTTTTCATAGTTTCATGTTCAATCCACACGGTTGGGAGTGACTGTGTGGTGTCGGCATGGTTAACTATGTGGTTTGCGTTGTGGCATGTGTCTTGTGTGTGGTTTATTAATCCGTGCAATGAGCACGTGGTGTAGCAGAATATGTGGGTAGTGCTGGATGGCATAGTTATAAGGTAGTTTATAGGCGAACCACGTGGCTAGCGAGTGTTCATATAAAATAGATAAATTAGTTAAATGATAATGAAAATGTAATAAAGTAAAATTTCATAAAATATAATTATTAAAAATGGTTAATAATAATAATAATAACAATATTATGATTTCTAATTTTTTTGTGATTTTTATTATAAGAATTATCACTAACATTCCTTTTATAATTTATTTATTATAAAGGATTATTATTATCATTATAGTGTTACTATTATTATTATAGTATTATTATGAAAAAATGGAAATCTAGGGGGTTCCACCCTGACCCTTCTCCTTCTACGTGCGAGGTGTGCCTCCCCCCCCCCTTACCCACTGTGTAGTAATGCTCATCCCCCCTCTTGGTCCGACCTTCACTGGCCACCCCAGCCACACTATGGCCACCCTCATCAACACGCCTTCTTCCAGTGACACAAATGGCCACAACACCTCCTCCAAGAAATTCACATCCCCCCATCCTTTGCACCATCCAGCATGACCAACCTCCGAAAACCTCACATGCTCTGGCCTACACCTCGGTACCAGCCCGCTCTAATATGGTAGTCTTTGCTTTGGCTGTGCCTCCCTCATCAGTATCGTATTCCTCTGATGTTTTTTTTATTTTAAATTTTTTTGGGTTCTATTTAAATTTTCTAGATTTATATTTAGGGTTAATTTGTGAATCGTTTTTCTTAGGGTTTTAGGCCTTGTGCATTGTTCATGGGGCCTTGTTTTCCCTTTCGTTGAAGTGTCTTTGAATTCGCATGCCTCCGAGGAAGGTTTTTCCATCTATTCACATTACAATTTAACCCAACTAATTTTTTGAGGATCTAATTATTGGGTTTTTATTATTTACACCACTATAATGGATTTGGATAACTTTTTTTGTGTTTTTTCTATAATAAAATTTTCTAAAAATGGATTTTTTTTTTGTAATTTAATTTTTTACGACTGTGTTTTATTAGACCAATTGTCTATTGTTGAATTTTAATTTGTAATTAATAGTGATTTCTCATGTTTTGTGTGTTTTCTTCCCTTATTATTATTATTATTATAAGGTTAAAATGGTTTGGTTGTAACTCGAGATTTTATGTGAAGTAATACTAATTTGTTTGGTGTGATTTGTACATTATTTGGGAAAGATTTATTGATTTCTAAAATGTCCATTTGTAATTCTATAATGAGTTGGAGTTAATGTGTTGAGTTTGGAAAACAAGTGGTAGTCTTAAAAATGGTTTTGATCTTTTCATGTAAATTAGATGGTGTCTTTGGATGATGGCACAGAAAGTGCAAACATTTGTGTGAAATCAAATTCAAAGGGAACCCCATGCTTTAAAAATATTTTCTCCATTTTCTATTGTATTTTATGAAAGTTTATTTGGTTTCTCAATAGTATTTGGGTTTGTTTGTTTGACTTAATTTTATTTTAGGGTATTTTTTTAAATTCATGTTTCATTTTATTTAAGGTGCATGGGTCACTGCTTGGTGGTTTCGAGTCGTCGGGTCTATGGGGACTCACCTATGTATGCTTAGTTATGTATATATAATTGTGTGTGTTTGTTACATGGTTATGTGTATATTCATCCTTAGATGTGAATATGCATGTATGGGGCTTGGTGTGCCTTTGTATATATATATATATATAAATATAAATTTATAGATTGGTGAGTGTAGATTGGTACATGCATATAATCATATATATAAAGATCCCCTTGCACATGTTCCTGGCCATTCAGTTTTGTGCCTAAGGACTAGCTATAATTATATGTATTTGAATATGAATATACTTAGTAGGGGAGCAACAGATCTTAGTTATAAAGAACTAAGGGATGAATGTTCAAATTGATTCCACTCTGAGGTAGAATCTCTATGCATTGACCATTAATTATAAGAATTATTTATTTCCTCTTTTTTCACATCTATATTAAATATTAATTATTAATATAGAATTTGTGGTAAAATTTATTTCATTAATTGAAATGGTTTCTTTCTTGTAATGTATTGAAATAAATGGTTTTATTGCGTTTTTAAATCAATTTTTTGATGAAATTCTCCATTGGCCTCTGTAAATGTGCTTTTGAATTTAAAATTTGAGTTTGAATTTATTAAATGGGTTTCAACGTGTGTTTTTTGTTTTCAAAGCAGTGTGTGTGTGGTTCATAAAAAATGATTAACATGTTTTGGTTGTGCAAGGACTAGTAGGAACTTAAAATAAAATGGTTTCGTCGAATCTCCTCCATGGTATGGCTCCTCACCTTATTGGTTGATAAAACATGGCAGTTTCTTTAGGTTGGGTCCTCCCTTATATAAGTATAGTTTATAGGAGAGATACTTGTTCCATGGGGTAACTCGAGGTTACCTTATGGTGTGTGTTGACTATGTGTGTTGAATGTAATTGTGTCATGATACTTGTTTGACATAATTGTCTCACCCCATTTTTATTCTGAACATGGAAACCTATCATAGCTAGTAAATTCTTTGTGAGTTATTGATGTTCTAGTTTAGATTATGCACTAGCTATTGTCTTGTAGCAAGGGAATATTTTCTTATTTTTATTTCAATGGGAATGGATCCCTCATTTAGGCAATGTAGGGAGATGATCTGGCGTTTGGGAGTTACGATTTCATCAGGTAGGGTATGCCTTTGTGATGAGTCACATGTATTGTATGTTTTAGATTATTCACAATCTCCAAGATTCTACCATTTACTTCGGAACATAGTTATTTGTGGTAGATGATTATGGTGCATAATTTTTTTGTTAACTCTACTTGCTATTTTTCCAATGCCCTTGCATTATCATTTATTTTTCCTCCAGGTACAGAGCATCTCATTGCTAAAATTGACAAAATGATTTTCAAGTGTTTGTGGAAAAATGTTTTGAAAATGTTATTCCATTCCTTCTTATCCATCCATCTTTCATTAAAATGTTAAATCTTCCTTCTTTTAAAAGAATTTGGTTTAATATAAGAGGGGTAATGGAACCTGATTTTCATAAAAGGGAACTTGGGGGAAAACCATTTTAATATATTTTAGTTCAGAACAGAAGTTAATGTTTCTTTTTGTAATGGAAGTGCATTGACAATAGTTCATCGGGATAAAATACGAAGTACTAAAACTCATGCCTATAGTTTTATATTTTTTTTAGACTCGAGAGTGCACCGTGCACGAGTTCGATCACCATAGTCGGATATTGGTTTGAGGTTGGTGGTTCCCTATAGGGTCACATGGAGGTATGTATAGATTTATTTATTAATTCACTTTTGTTCTACTACGAGATGTCATTTTATTTTTAGTATTTATTTATTTTATTTTCCTTCATTTTTGGGCCAAATCATTCCCACTTGTTAATTTTGATGCCCGACACTAGTTGATATGCTATGGGGATTGAAAATTCCCTTTGGTCCTTGTTGAGGACTTGCTCATGTGACCAGTTGAGGGTCGACCCAGGTTTCATTGGGTAAAAATGGTATCATATTAGAGGATCTGGTTAATTTTTTTTGTTTGGTATATAGAGATTTAGACCGTCGTGGCTTGGGAGGTAGTTGTAGGAAGGGAGTCATGAACCCTTCCTCGTTCTTAACCTTGAGTTTTCAGGGGTATTCTGGCTTTGAGTCTTATTATTTTGTTTTGGGATTGTGGAATGACAATGCATGTGGGTCGGTGTCATTTTGTGACCTCACATGGAGTAGTAACCCATTTAGTGTCCGAGTTTGCAGTTGAGCCTCTCTTAGTCATTGACTCTTTCTTAGGTTGTGGCTCACTACCATGTCCCAAGGTTAAACGTAACTACAAGTTCCCCATACTTGTGGTTGTTTGAATGTTGTGTTCTGTTTTATTTTTTATTAGAGTATGCATGTTCTTGAAAATTAAATTTACTTTGAAATTTAAATTCATTCATTAAAATTGTTTTACACCTGTAAATGGGAATTTTAAAATTGAAACTGTTTTTGGTTGTGAAGAGGAATTAATGGATGCGACCCTTGATATTTCATATGGATGACCACATGTGTCTGGGAATGTATGGAAAGTGTGTGTGGGAACATGTCCACGTAAATTTGGGATGGAATGTTAAAGACACACAAGTGATGGTTCATATGATTCCATGGGTGAGTTTTTAAAATATCGTGGTATTGAAAATCAGTTTTTTCTTGATGAGTGGATTTTGTCATGTGAAATGTGGCTACTAAATTTCAAATATATACTTACGATAAGGAGGTTTTAAATCTTAAATGTAACATGTGATTTTGAAAAGGATGATTTTGATTGTGTTGCTAATTTTTTGGCTTGATGTCAATTCAGATTTTTTGTTTTGTAATTTTTGGAGTATGCCATCTAGAAAGGTCCCTATTGTTTCCAATGTCTACTGACAAGGTTTTACTTCATTTCAAATATTACATGTCTATCAAGGTGGATAAGGTCTTATAGAGTTAATATAGTGGTTGGATGGGATCAAGGAATGACTTTGGATTATTGGGAAATCTCAGGGTAGTTATAGTTTGTTTTGTCTCGGGATCATTTGAGGGCCCAGTTTGGGAGTATTAGAGGCTGGCTATCTTATTGTTATTTTAATTTGGATAGTATCTAGTGGTGGTTGGAATTTTTAGAGGTTACCTATCTGGAAAGGAGTGTATTCTTGAAGAACCTTCTCCATGAGGTTATCTTTGTTGGTTGTGGTACCTAGTTCATGAGAAAACATTCATTTCTGCCATTGGTATGGTTGGTTTAGGAATTTCAAGTGAGTGTGTAGAATCACTCTAATTTCTTGTCATAATTGTTTCCATTCAGGTCACCGAGGGAAGTTATTTGGGAATTTTCTTTGGAGAATTTAGTTCTGATTATTGGGGGTAGTTTCCTGATGTTAACATTTTTCTAGAGGTTTATTTGGGCCTTAGTTGGGTTTATTCTGGTCTGGGTTTATGAGTTGTTTTGTTTGGAGATATTGTATGTAGAGAGATGGGTGGATGGTTTTCTAACTAACAATCTAATATTGTTTTTCTTTCATATGTTCAGCGGTGTAGTTTCTCTCACTTGTGTAAAGGGTTTTTTGTTCTTGGGGTATTTTTCAACCCCATGGATTGGTGTTGATCTTGTAGAAAGAAGATGGAAGAGATCGGGTCAGGAGATCCCACATGCCCCCCCCAACCAAGGGTGGTATTATTATGTTTTAATTTCTATTCTAGTAGAATCCTTGTGGTGGGGAGAACCCCCTTGTGTTCTCCACTTGTTTCTGTTCATTGTTTCGTCTAGATTGGATGGGTGTGACTTGGGGAAAAATAAATATTCTCCACAAAAATTCCTCGGTTCTTCATGTTTGGTTCGGGCATGAACTCTATTCCTGAATAACATTCGACGTGGTGACATTATAGGGGAAGAAAGTGTCTGTGGTGGGGTGAATTTCCACACACCAACCTTGTTGGCTATTTAATTTAATTTATCTTATTAATTATTTTTATTTTGGACGCTTTTTCACTGTTACACAGTCATCCCGCATGGTTCGGGGTGATTGTACGATGTCTGTGTGGCTTCCCAAGAGGTTTGTGTTATGCAGCACAACTTCCATGTGGATTATTAAGTTGGGTGACGAGCCTGCGACGTAGTGCTGTAAGAAGGAAGTGTCGGGGGCACAATTTGAAGAATGTTTGCAAGTGAACCGTGCGGTTTCCCGGTGTTGAGAGTAAATAGAAAAAATTTATTGAATGATAAAAAATATAAACTAATGATAAAATAAATAAAATAGAATTATGAAAAATGATAAATAATAATTATAGTAACAATATTATTGCTTTTTATATTAATATTATTATTATTGTGATTATTATTATAATAATTATAATTTAGATTCTTTTTATAATTAAATTATGATAAATTATTATTACTATCATTATAGTGTTATTATTATTATTATAGTATTAATATAATAAAATTAAAACCTAGGCGGTGTCTCCCCCCACCATTATACTTCATGGTGTGAAGTGTGGCTCACCCCCAACCCACCATCCAGATGTGGTCACCCCCAACCCTACACCAAGTCCAACCTCTGCTCGCTGATTCAGAGATGATTCAGCCTCCCTCCTGACAACACTTTCCTCCAGCGATGCACCCCACAGCCACAACTCATCCCAGCAACACACCTCTCCCCCTATTTTTCTTCGACCGATGCAACCAACCCCCAATGTCCTCCCTTTCTCTAGTCTGCATCATGATGCCACACCGCTTCTCTCCAATGTTCTTCATTCCAGCCAGACCTCCCTTACTATTATCCCCTTTTCCAATGTTTTTTTATTTAAAACATTTTCAGGTTTTATTTAATTTGATCAGACCATAAATTTAGAGTTTTTGTATGAATCATTGTTCTTTGGGATTTAGGGAATGCACGTCATTCGTGTGGCCTTTTTTCCCCTTATGTTGAAGCATTTTTTCATTAACACACCTCCGAGGAAAGTGTTTCCTTCTATTCCCATTTAAATTCAATTCATAAAATGTTTGGAAGATCTAATTATTGGTTTTTAATGATTCTAAACACTCTTATGGAATTGGTTAACTTTTTTTGGTGTTTTTGCGATAATAGAATTTTCTAAAAATATATTTTGATGTAATTTCTTGTTTATGCATATGTTTTCTTATGCCAATTGTGTGTGGTTTTATGTTAATTTTTCTTTAATAGTGATGCTGGTAATTATTTGTGTTGTTTTCCCATATTATTATTGTGTTTAAATGATTGGGTTGTAATTCAGGATTTTATGTAAATCAATATTTATTTTAATAGTGTTATTTTTATGTTTTTTAGAATGATATATTAGTTTTTAAGGTGTTCATTTTTTACTTTTGGAAGGATTTGGAATTGATGTATTGGGTATAAAAAGAATGTGATAGTTTTAAAATTAGTTTGGGTCTTTCCATGCACTTTAGTGGGTGTAATGGGATAATGAAACACCCATGGGCACACCAAGTGCATACATGGGTGTAAAATCAAATCAAAGGGGCACTTCGTGCTATAAAAATATTTTCTTCCTTTAAATTTTTATTTATTGAATGTTTTGTTTGTTTCTGAATCGTATCCTGGTTCCGTTGTTTGATTTAATTTAATTTTGGGGTATTGTTGTGTTTATGATTTTATGTTTCATTTTAATTAAGGTTCGTTGGACTCTTCTTGATGGTTTAGAGTTTCCAGGTCTAGGGAGAATTGCATGCAGACTCATAGGTAAGATAACATTTAATATATATAAATATGTGTGTGTGTGTTCCCCCGTTATGTCTATATTCATCCATGGAAGTGAATATACATGTATGGGGATAGGTGTGCCTATGTGTATATATAAAAATTCATACATAGGTGAGCGGAGATAGGTATATGAATATAAGAATATATGTAAGTATCCACTTACATACATTCATGGCTATGTGGGTGTGTGCATAGGGACATGTTGTTTTTGTATGTATGTGAAGATGCATATGCTCAGTAGGGTAGAAAAAGATCATTGTTTTAAAATGATTATGGTCAAATGTTCTGTTTGGTTCCACTTTGAGCTAGAATCTCTATCCATTGACCATTAAATTTTAGAAACATTTATTTATTTCCTCTTCACACCTAGTTTTAATATTAATTAATGATATAAAATTTTTAGTAAAATTTTATTTTATTGAATTGAAGTGGTTTCTTTCTTGTATTGTATTGCAATAAATGGCTTGATTGTGTTTTTTAATTACAATGCTTGAAGAAATTCCCTGCTGGACATTGTAAATGTTATTTGGATTTTAAATTATAGTTTGGGTTTCATAAATGGGTTTTATTGTGTGTTTTGGGTTTTCAAAGTGTCATATGTATGTTTCTTTAAAAAAATTTAACCTGTAACGATTGTGGGAGGCCCTATTGGCACTTTAAATAAAATGGATTCATCAATAACCCTCCATGGAATGGGTCCTCTCTTTGTTGGTTGACAAAATATTGGGGTTTCCTGGGTTTTTGGTTTCCCTTGGGTTATGATAGATAAATTGTGAGAGACTTTATCTATGTAGTTACTTGGGGTGACCTTATGGTGTGTGTTGATTGTGTGTGATGATAGTACTAGTGTCTAGATACTTGTTTGATTTTATTATCTCACCCTGTTTTCAGTTTAACATGGGAACCAATAATAGCTAGTAAGTTCCCCAAGAATTATTGTCTCCCTAGTTTAGATTACTCAATAACTTGTGGCCCAACGTAGGGGTATTTTTTTATTATTATTGATATTGGATTGTGCCCGTCGATCAGGCCAGGTAGGTTGATGATCAGGCATTTGGGAATTATGGCATCATCAGGTAGGGTATGCCTTCGAGATGAGTCACATGTATTGTATGTTCTATATTTTTTTACGATCTCATAGGTTCTACCATGTACATCGGAACTTAGTTATCATTTGTGGTTGATTATGGTGCATTGATGGGTGGGTCACTCTACTTGCTATTTTTCCATTTCCCTTGCGTGATCATTTCTTTTTCCATCTATTAATGGTGCATATTGTTGATAAAAGTGAAAAAGTGTTTTTCTAATGGTTGTCAAAAATGGTTTTGAAAATTTTCTCCACATCTTTTGTTTCAATAAATCATTCATTAAAATTTTGAATTATCCTTCTTTAAAAAGAAATAGGATTATGATACCAAGGGAAATGGACTATGATTTTCATTAAAGGGAAAATGTGGGAAAAAATTCCTATATAATATATTGTTGTTCAAAACTGATGTTAATGTTTCTTCATTTAAAGGAAGAGAATTGAGAATAGTTTCGTGGTTAATCCTAATGTGTTTTAAATTTCACAAAAGTAGTTTTTTATTTGTTTTTAGCTTCTAGTGATCTGCCTTGCCTAGATTCGGTCGCTATAGTGCAATGTTGGTTTCAGGTCAGTGGTGACCTATAGGGTCACATGAAGGTGTGTACAGATTTATTAACTTATTTATTTATTCCTTCCACTAACAGGTTTCATTTTATTTTAGTTCATTATTTATTTACATTTATTTCATTTACAGGCCAAATCATTCCCACTTGTTTATTTTTCAATCTTGTAGCTAGTTTCCAACCCTTGGAGATAAATAACTCCCTTTGGGCCATGCCACGGACCATCTCATGTGACCAGTTTTTGGTCGACCCATATTGGTTTGTGACATCATAAATTTTTATATGAAATGGGTTGGGATATTTTAAAATAAATAACATTCCTTGATATCATTATGTAACAAAAAATTATAGAGGATACCTATGAAATATGGGAAGATTCAATGAACAATAAGATTTGTTATTTATGAATCAAATTTCATGTATTGTTTTTTATGGATGTCAATGAATAATAATGAGTTGGTACTAATCTATTTATAAGGATGAACCATGAGCTTAATCAAAGAATAAAAACTGACTTATAAGATGTGAAATTTTATTTAATTTAAATAAATAATTTCCGGAATAGAATGAACCAATTTTAAGGTTATGTTCATGTTCATTGGAAAAAAATACTGGTTTTTCTTTAAAAATATTTATTTCCCTCAAGAACAATGGTCTCTTTATATGTTCCAATACCAATAACCTAATCTTGAATGTATGAACCATATCATATTTCCCAATAAGGATGTGTAGGTATATAAATATTTTAATAATATTGGGATCAAATATCATGTATATGAGAAAAATTAAAATCCAAAATATAATTTTTTGTCTGGTCTTAGAAAAAAAATAACAAAACCTATAAAACATAATTTTATCCTTCTCTAAAGAATATTTATTTTACAACAAATTGGACCATGATACAATTTTTAACTAAAAAAATGAATCTCTCTTAATCTATGATTTCATGACCATTCCAAAAAAAAGTATATTAAAATAAAACCATTTATTTATTAATTTGATTCCTTCTAAATCCAATATTATAATAAAATTAAATCTAAAACAATTATTATCTATAACATAAAATATTAATATAATTAAATCAGTTACTGTTATTATATCCTAATTGGAGAAGGAGAAAATCAACTAATATAGTATCAATTGTTGTAAGTAGAGATAATGGATGTGATAGAGAGAAACAATTGATACTTCTTGGGTGTATTAAATACCTAGAAATTTTAGAGGATTCTATTGAATTATTTTATGATTACATCAAATATAACCTTGATGGTCTAGGAATTTAATTTATTATATGTTTATTAATATAAATTGAATCATAATAATGAGAATTATATGAGGAAGAAGTCATAACATGGTGATCGACACTATAATGTCATGAATCCCATGAAATCGATACTTCTCATGGAACATAACACTATCAACATGAGTAATAGTTATAGAATAATAATAAATAATATTATAAGATAGTAAAATCACAATTATAAGGTGAACATTTTTTTACTATTTTGGTTCTATCTGTAGACCCACATAGAATAGATATGGATAGAATTTATCATCAAATTAATGATATAAAATATTATATATTAGTTAAATTTGAGAAACCATATCTATAATGCATAGTAGAAATTTCAAGCGCAACATGTGTATTGGAATGAAACATTATACATATATTATGGTTGAGGAAATTATCCAAATTTGATCAAACAAATCAATAATATAAATTTCACATTTTAGAAACTAGGGTATAAGAAAAAATACAAAAACACACATCATTGAAGCATTAAATTCACCAAATATACTTATATAAGTATTATAAAAAAAATTATTTATCCAAAAAACATAATTATATCTTGTACTAATTTTGTAATTTTTATTAATGATAGAATGGACTATATTTATATGATGTTTCACTAAAATATTTAAATAAAATATTTTAGCATTTATTAATAACCATTAAATTTAATTGATGTAAAAAAATTATGTGTTGAAAAATAATTATAATAGTAAAAAGTGAAAGATACATTAAAAGAGAGGTTATTTATACATCTTAATTATTAATACCCCAAATCTGAACACAAACCTTAGTAATTAAAAAATATTATTTGATAATATGACTTTACCACATTTATAGTAAAATTTGTATCCAATAACAGCTATATTGATCACGTACCATGTAGCCTAGAGTCAGTGTCTAATATTATTACATTAAAATACACACAATGTGTTGAATATAGACGTACATAACATTTTAGATGTTTTATAATACTAGATATATACATGTAAACTATTTTACATTTAGAAAATAATATAAATAATAATAAATTTTAAACCTCCTCATCTATGAAACTAATTATAGGAATTCATTTTTATGTCCTAGGGAATGAAAACAAAAAAATGGTGAGCTGAAATTCTCATTAATTATTATTTACAATGGAATCTATCATGAATAAATAATCATAATCAATATGGAATGGTAGATAACTAAACACACATCACATTTATATAATTTTACTGTCATGGTGATATAAGTCAAAATTAATATTTAAAGGTAAATAACATTAACACGTTCTATTTATTCAATAAACTAAGATGGAAATGAATCCATAGATAATTTCATAGAGAAAATATAATGTATAATAAAAATACCAAAATTCACTGTAATGTAAATTCATAATTTTATAACATCATGTTTTCTAGGTATATTTAAGGATTATCATCATGACCTTTTACAAAGTAATTTAAAACAGACTAGGTAAAAA
The DNA here is from genome assembly GCA_963277665.1 of Viscum album. Taxonomy (NCBI): domain Eukaryota; kingdom Viridiplantae; phylum Streptophyta; class Magnoliopsida; order Santalales; family Viscaceae; genus Viscum; species Viscum album. Next base: position 623,281,964 of record OY728156.1, on the reverse strand, counting down.
CCCAACAGATTTGGCCAACTGATTCATCTTATTATAATACCTATGCATTGATGGGATTTCAATAATTTTTCCCAAACACATGTCATAAATATCCAAATAATTACAAATACATATGTATAATGGTCCATTTAATTCATAATTAATTTTCCTTCTCTTCAATTATACATGTTGAGTAAAAATAAATTTCAATATTTTCCCAGTTAATTAAATAAGATTCAATGTCGACAGCATATGTGAAAATGGAATATGAATTAGGAAAATAAAATATCCATAATTAATAATATTAATATATATATATATTTAATTAAATTTCTAATGAATAATCTATTATAATAATTTTATTCTTTGATGAGAAAATTAAGAGTTTCAAAAAATGATATTTCAAAAAATATTTACCAATTAGTAATTTTCAAGTCAAATCCCATTGGAATAAATAATTAGTATTAGAACATAAAATTCCATGAATTATGAGTGAATCATTATATTACATATCATAGTGGATGTATATAAACCACATTAATGTCAACTAGTTTATAATAGAAAATAATCCTCAACGGAATCTTAGTTGACATGAAATTCCTAACCTCATATTTCATATTGGTTGAACATACATTAACCTCATGTATAATGTTTTAAAACATGTTATTTAACTTTTAAAACCTATATTATTCTTTATTATATTATATATGATTCTATTATAACATCTCATCACCCAATTGTTAATAATCAATCATTATTTCATCGTTTTAGGTGTTAATTGAACGATTATCTTATTCATTCATTACTTTTAATGTTCTGGATCTTGGGAATATTATATAGCATTACCATATCCAAAATAATATTAATGATCAAATTAAAATATTTTCCTATCAAATATTTCTTTAAAACCAATAAAGGGTGATGTTGATGAAAAATGAAGTTTGTTATGAACATGGAGATGGTGGGTCAAGCATACCCATGAGTAACCATTAAATTTTTCAAGGATCATTATGGAAAGTATTTAAGTATTATTTTTTAATTTATATACGTTTAATAATATCATATATACAATTTAATATATTTATATATATCATCAATGTGTTTTGGTGATGAAAATTGAGTCACACTGCATCATTAAGGCAGTAGTCCACGCATATACAAACAATGTTATCACCCCATTGTGAGTGAAAAGGAAAGAGAGAAAATGATATATATTATCTTTACATAACAGTAAAAATTTCATGAATATCATAATTATGTAATTTATATCACATATAATCATTAAATTCATCTTTATAACCATTCACGTGAATTATTAGTGAAGGAAGAATCACATCGCTTTGGAAGGAGGTATCCTGTCATACACATGAAAAATATTATCATATCTCTTACATAATGGATGGTAAATATATATATATATGATAAAGTTAATACTAAGGTATACTATATTATAAATATAAAATATATTCAATATATTGGTTATCATAACCAACCATGAGATGTGTAAATGGATAAACAAATGACATAATTTCATGATGTAGTAGTCCATTATACACATGAATAGTGATTTTTGTAGCATGCCACCCTAAGTGCCTATGAAAATGGGCCCTAAGACAGTTGGCCCAAGACCTCAAGTACATCTCCCCAAATTCAAGAAGCATTCGACTAGCAGTAAGGGCCTTGGGTTAACCTTTGGAGAGACTATTTTATCATAGGAAATGGTATAGCACTAAGGAAGGAATTAATATAATAAATAAAGTATCGTAATCAATAAAAAACAATAGACATCAATAGAAGTAGCTAATCCAACCAAAATAAAAAAAAATAAGTAAATTTTGAATCTAAAATTGCATAACTAATACTATAATGATGTCAATTTTTGATACGAATAATATATAAATAAAAGTTTATGGGTATCAGGTAAAACCATATAATATAGGCTAATAATTAATCAAAAGGCCAAACACAAACATCCACATTGCATTTTGAGCATGGCTTATTCCACTTTACCCAAAGCCTCTCCCAATATATCAAAGCAATCAATTATCTAAAGAAACACGCTTACCTTTATCCATAACTACAAACATAATGTTTACTCGGGTAGCAAAAAGTGCCTGAGTAGGCTGTGAGATATAATCTCAGTAAGATGACACCAAAGGTATCTAGACCTTTCTGTTTTGTTCATTAAACTAATAGTAGTGTGCTGAAGAATAATGATTGCAATTAGTTTAATTAAATAAAATATCTATAATGTTTTCCGAGTTTCCAAACTAATACACATCCCATACCACTGGTTTCGGATTGATTCGGAAGTCCGAACAACATACCTAGTAAATTGAATATATATTTGAAGGCCTAGGTATCATAAAATCCAAAAAAATATTCTCACCCCAATTTTGTGATTCTTCTTATGGTATAATCCATATTTAACCAACTGGAATATTAAAGGAATGAATAAGGAAATCTATATTCCATAATAAAAGAAACTCAATAATTAATAATAGAATTGAAAAGTATAGTGGTGGAGTCAGAGACCATACTGAATGTATCACTATGGTACATCCAATAAATTGTCCAATGCCACAAAAACTGTCAAAGGCTATCCATTTTGTAATCTCATGTATAGTTTGTGGTGTGGTAACCATGGTTCTATAGAAAGTATCTCACAAGGGATCGAGTCTCAACTAAGGCTTGGAGTATCCATCATACCAGTGATTCCATCCAAAGTTTCCCCTTAGGGAACCAGTTTCACTCAATATTTTATTAAAAGACCAAGGGAGACCATGCCTTGTGAGCCTAAAATGTTTCTTCCCTAGTGCATCATGCTATAAAATATTAATCATTGTGAGTCAATTTTGGTTTCTTAATACAAAACCCATGTTATCTCACTAACTTGATTACTGGAAAACGAAAAAATGGGATAGACATGCACATTTATATATATATATATATCATAGAGTAAGAATACATAATTGCATCCATTAAGTTAACCAGTGAATTACAACATCATAACTAACGTAAAATAGAACATGGCCTTTATCAACCGAAGTAGCGATAATTACACATAAATAAAAGAATGACACAAAAACATTAGAACCAAACTAATTAGGCATAAAATTCACCCTAAATAATTTTATTCAATTTAAAATTCTTCATAAGGTTTCACGAAAACACAGGTAGCGGATAATTTAATGAATCAAGAATAATGTTAAAAATAATATGATTATGTTGGAACACCGTAATTGGTGTCCAATGGATTGGAAACAACATTAGAAGAGTTTTAATTAAGAAAAGCTTTCAATGATCAATGATAAGTAGTTTAATTATATTAATAACCATTAATTGTGATTCACTAGTACACACTGATGAGCTGCACAATGGTGATAATTAAATAATTCAACTAAACAAAGAGAAGTAACATATAATTACTACCATATAGTCATGGTATCTCTCAGATATCGTGACAACATTTTATTTGACCTAAAATAGAATAAATCATATGATGTTAGAATAACCCCAATTTCAGGTAAAACCCATCGGTGGAAGATTTGACAATTGAGAGCTGATGAAATCTAATGATTCATAGTGATAAAGATTATCCCTATTGTGAGCCACACTCTTCTTATGATGGCGTTGAAAATAGAGGAGGATTGGAGTTGCATAAGGCTACCAAAGGAGGAAGATGGTGGTGTGGACTACATGGGAAAGTGGGGACGCGCCAATAGGGAGAGGGAGAGAAGTTACGAGTGAAAAAAATAAAAAAAAATGATGGTAAAAAATTAAAATGGAAGAATAAATAAATAAGAGAAAAAATTAATAAAATTTAATAATAAAAATAAAAAGGGGGGAGAAAGAAAAAAACTTATAAAAATGGATTAAACCCACTTTGATTATTTTTACTCATCGCTAACCGGTTATATTTTATTATTTATATTTTATCAATTTTAAAACATTTTTTATTTACATAAAATTATAATCATCCCATTTAAACTCTTTTAATTATTTTTATCTCAGATATTTTGCTCGATCATGGTATGTAATTTTACATAAATCCAATTTTGTCTATTTAATAATTTAATAGCTTCTTGGGATAAAAAAATGTTTTTAATGTTTGAATATGGGTCGCATTAACGATTTGTAATATGTATTTAAATGTTCTTTACCATTATTCAATCCAAGATGTTACAACCCCCACCTTAAGAAAAATATTCCATTAGTTTCCCTTCTAAGGGTAACGGAACATCATGTAAAAAATGTTTTGGCCACTACACACGTCCATCAGTCTCCCACTCCCATCTCTCGTCCAGAACAAGTTAGTGTTCCAATAACTCCTTAACAAAAGGAACTGACCTACCATGGAGAGTCTGTGCTACGGTCAATGATACGAATTTGACACACCTCAAAGTATTAAAATGACTCAATCTCGATATCATCAGGATCAAATAAATGAAACAGTTCTTGTATGATAATTTCAAAATGAGATACATGGAAGACATCTTTAATGGAATGATTCCTATGAGGTAACATCAATCGAGAGGCTACCAATCCTACTCTCTCTACTATCTTGAATGGTTCAACATATCTTAGTGATATATTTCTCTGTATCCTAATTCACCTATGTCCCAACCTCAAAGAAACATGTATAAATACCTAATTACCAACCGAAAACTCCAATGGTCTATGGTGATGATCGATATAATATATCAATATAGACTACGATGTGTATATATGATCTGGAAATAGTAGTACATGCTCAAAAGTATCCTGAATGATCAATGAAAAAAAAGCAATGTCTCACCTAATTCAATCCAGCATAAAGCAAAATGACATAGTTTTCCATAGAAGGAATCATACGGATGCATTTTAAATGTTTCCTAGAAACTGTTATTATAGTAAAAATATACTAGAAGAATATGTTTTTATAAATAACCCCTAATGTAAATAATACATGCCTGAAACATATCCTCTACCACCGAAATGGTCCACTCAGACTACCCATTAGTATAGGGGTGATTAGTATAACTCAAAAACACATGTGAACCCAATTCCATCTACAACCCTTCAATGAATCATGACGTGAAACATAATTCTTGTTCTGACACAATTGAATGGGGAACACCATAAAATATAACTATCTATTGAATATAAATCATCCTTAAATCATCAATAGAAATGGTCTCCCAGATAGGTATGAAGTGAAAATTTGGTCAACCTATCAATGATCACCCATAATGCATCACCACCTTGAGGAGATCTTGGAAAGCCTATTACGAAATCAATGGTAACGTCATTCCCTTTCCACTCATGATTGGATAGAGGCTGTAAGAGCCTAGCAGGTCACTCATCCTCTACCTTCAACTGCAGGTAGGTGGATAATATGGTAAAAAACTTTTTATTTTTCTTTTCATACCTAGCCAAAAATATTGATGTTTAATATCCTAATACATCTTTGTTTTTCTAGGATGAACTACCAAAATATATGCATAAGATTCCCTCATCAACTCTAGCTGAATATCAGAATGTAGCCATAATCATCCTTGGTAGAGCATAGTTTCACTACAATAAAAAACCCAACAAGGAAGAGGGTTCACTCTTGTGACCCTTTCCATAAAAATGATTCCCTTTATATTGGATAACTATCACATTCAAACTCCCTATAGAATAGAGGATGTCACAACAAGGGTTTATAGAACCGGTTTTCCATGTTGTTTCATCACATCCAGAATCATAAAAGAAACTAAATCCACCATATTCTAGTCAATATTGGATTCCTAGATGGCTTGGGTATTCATCTTGCAGCTCAAAGCATTAGCAATGACAATACTCATTACTAGTGTATAAGAATTATCAAAGTCAAAATATTATAGGTATTCGTCCCACCTACGCGGCCTCAAATTTGAGTCCCATTGTGTGGATATATATTTCATGCTTTTATTAACTATGTAAACAATGAACTTTTCTCCCTAAAAGTAGTGTCACCTTCATCATAGAGGACAAATCACAACTAATAATTCATGATCATGGGTAGTATTGTTCTATTTAGGAGGCTTCAACTGGAGAGATCCATAATCCATTACTCAATCAACTAGCACTATGACTACACCCAGTATAATTCCCAAAGAATCACAATAAACAATATAAATTATACCGTTATCTAATATAATCAGGGTTAGAGTAGTCGTGAGTCTTCCTTTTAACTACTTGAATGATTTTTTACAAGCATTAGATCATATGAACTACACAAATATCTAAGTTAAGGCTGTAAAATGCGATTCTATGTTGGAGAAATCACGGATTAAGCCTCTCCAATATCCAACAATCCCTATGGAAATAAATATGTCAAAAATATTATTTGGCTTCACCCATGAAAATATTGTGCTCACTTTTTTTGGTTCAATTGATACTCCTTCCCCAGATATGATGTGTCCCAATAAGTGAGCCTTATTATTCCCAAAGTGGAAATTACTGAGATTTTTGTATAGATGGTGCTCTCCCAGTGTTCTCATCAAGATCCCAACATGGGTTTCGTGGTCATGTTTGGAGAAAGAATACACCAAGAAGGTGTTTACTGAGAAAAAAACAACGAAATAAAGGTATGGGTGGAAAACCCATTTAATTATTGCCATGAAAATTTTTGGCGCATTCATCAGACCGAATGAAATAACCGAAAACTCATACATGTCATTCCAACTCTAGAAAGTAGTATTTAGTATATTTGGTATTCTCAAAAGAACATGATCATTTCCTGACCTCAGATAAATCTTGGAGAAATTAATTTCTCTGTGGAGATGGTGGAAGGGTTTATCTATATGAGGCAACAAATATCAATTATTTACTATAATATGGTTGAGACGACGTTGTTGCATGCACAATAAATGGGAAAAATCTTCCATTTTTGTGAAAATGAGTGGTGAACCCCTGGAAAATGTACTAGGTATAAAGACACCATTCACCTCAATGTCTTTATGATACTTCATGTGTTCATGTAGCTCTACTGGTGACATTCTATAAGGAGGAATGAACATTGGTGTCGCACCTGAACTAGAACGATAGTTAATTTAACCTCCCTCAGATGAGGTACAATGCAAAAAAAAATTGGTAATGGATCCATGAAACAACCCACAATAAGAAAAAAATCCACTAACTATAGTTCATGATAGGTCATAAAGAGAGTTTCTAGCTATGTTTTCGCCCTAACCAGCCCAAAGAACATGGGTCTAGCTCGGTCTTCCTGGATATTCCATTCACCCTTATATATAAAGTGCCACCCTTGGGTGTTGTGAATGAAATTGGATGATGATTGAAATCCACTTGATCCTGATAAAGAAATATCCAAGCCATACCATATATGAAATCAATGTCATTCATCTCAAGGACATAAAAATTCTAGAAGAAGCGGTACCCTCCAATATCAAGGGGGATATCTGGGCACTGATGTATGCCCTCTGTTTTGACCCCCCCCCCCAAAGAGGGTCAAGAAACATAATTCCTTATATGTAATCGATGGAAAGACCTAAACTCTCAACAATTGTAGAAAATAACAAATAGAGTGAAACACATGTATCAAAGAGGGACGAATATAAAGTGAAGGATACAAGGGTAGTACCTCTAATGGTATATAGACCTGGACTCTCATAAACTAGTTCTGGTAGAACTACATATATATGGTTGGATCCCTGACCCTAATATTCAACCTGGCTAGATACAGTTGGTCTACTCTATTGATGTTGGTGTTTTGGAAACTGAAACCCTAAGCCATATTGGCTAGTAAAAAAAACCCAGCCCGACATGGATCATTAGATCCTATGACCGATGGAGGTGCTGTCATGAATCATCTTCTTCTGAAGGCTGAAAGAAAAATAAGAATAGAAACATTGAAGGTGACCCCTATTTCTACAAGCTCGGTACTCCATGGGTTTATCAGGAATTGATGCTTCTTTTGGCCATTTCTGCCACAGTGATGACATACGATAGTGATGTCGGTAAGTGTCATCTAGATTGAATTTCCCTCATATTGACCCTCAAAGTGAAACTTATTACTACCTGAACAAATATCACCCTACTTCAGAATAGATCCACCATGGCTCACAGAATTATCTTCCCTGATAATTTGATAGAAAATTAGGGCCTGATTCACAAACTCTATAGTAGTTTTCAAATTGAATATATTCACCTATGATAAAATAACACATCAAAGTACATCCTTGAAGTGTATTTCAGTCATCTATATTTCACCAAATAGAGATAGAAAATAAATATTGGATCGTAGTGAACTGATTATAATACTCTAAATTTGTCATAAATCCCTCCTGAAGATGCATGAATGCCTTATCATGAGATTCTCTTAGAGTCTACATGAAGAATTGATTATATAATGGTGTCTAGAAGTTTTAAAAAACATATATTTTGGTATCTTAGACTAAGAAATTACATCCCACCATTAACTCGTCGAGTTATGAATCATAAATATTTCATGCTTGAAACTCCACTATGGGATAATCTCAGTATAGATGAATATGGATTTTATACCTACAATCTAGGAATCTACATAATTGGGACTGCCAAACCATGAGAATGTTGGGGGATTATACTATATAAAATCACATGTATTCCCTGTAATATTCGAGGAAGGCCTATGAAAACTCTGAGCTAACTATGTGAACCTATAAACTCTATCCATGAACTGAGTATTGGATCCTAGTGGATGATCGGATGGAGGTTCCACAAGAGGCATTACTAGAGGTAGTACAAAAAGCACTATAGGAAGCACTGTAGGAGGCACTATGGGTGGTTCTAAACTGACCAACTCTACAATACTCTCTTATCTACATTCCTAGATTAAAATATAACGATTTTTTGGCAACATTTATATACCATTATAAAGCACTCACCTTGTACAATATTCTATTTAATATGAGTAAAACATGTCCAGGAGTAGTAAGAAAAGGGAAAGTTCAAGGACTCGTAGGTAATGTCATATCAAAGTATAACATCTCTACTTTAGGTGTCCATTTAATCCTAATATATGGTACATACATTATATTTATAACTTTCAAGTACACTAAAATATTACAATTAACCAAAAAATCACTCACATGCAACATTCTAATGCACACTGAATGTAGATATGGATTGGAAATATGCATGTCATTTCAATCCCTATGGTGCCGAATATGATGCATGTAAATTAATTTCATTAATGTAATTTAGCTGGAATAGTCAAAATAATTATTTGAATAATACCAATACAGGTAACATCATAATATAAGTGTTTCACCCAAAAGTGAATTCATATCAACAATAAATTTTATAATAAATAACTAATATCTCATCCCAATAAATTTGGGTTTCTCATATACATGGGTTATCTATGTCCAAGAAAAGGGTGAGTCACAAATAAGTATATTATATACTCTTATATAACCCAAATAGAAAGACAAAAAGAAAAATACCCCTCTAATAACAACTTGTAGCATCCCGCCCCAAGTGCCTCTCAAAGTGGGCCCTTAGATGGTGGGCCATGATGCCTCAATAGTCTATCCCCAAATTACATAGGCTTATGACTAGCAGTGAGGGAATTTTGTAATTTTTTTGCGAGAAAATGAAATCATAGAAAAAGGTATATACTAGAGAAATGAAATAATATAATCTATCAAGTAGTAGTACCAGGAAGAAAAACAATCGAGAGTAGAAAAAGTAGGAAATTTACCCAATAGTGAAATATTTAATAAGTACATATGCTGAAATGTCATAACTAATTCAATGATTATTTCAATTTTTGATTCCATTTGTATATAAATAAAAGTAATGAAGTATGTGGTACAACCATAGAATGCATTAAATCAAAAACTCAAAAGACCAAACAAAAACTACCACATGGCTTCTCGAGAATGGCGCATCCCTTTACTCCCAAATCTCCATCCAATATAGAAATGCAATAGAGAATCTAATGATGTATGCTTCTAGGTATACATACCTAAAAACATAAATTCTACTCGGGTACAAGATGGAATCTGAGTAGGGTGTGAGATATAATCTCATTAGTCAAACACCCAAGGTACCTAGAACTTTTTATTTTGTATTGTAAGCAAATAGTATTGTGCCGAAGTATAATGTTTTCAAAAAGAATAATTAATTAATATAACTCTAACATGGTTCGCGTTCCCAAGTGGACACTGATCTCATAATGCCTACATCAACATGAGTTGGATGTCTAAACAGGATACCTGTTAAACAGAATATTTATTACCTGACCTAAGAACCATAACAACCACATAAAATGTGTACACCCTATACTTGTTCTTTGGCTTGTGGTCTAATCCATAAGTCAATCGCAGGCACCTTAAAGTAATAATAAAACATCACTAAGAAAAATGAAATCTATGTTTCAAAATGAATGCATCTCATGAATTTATAATAAAATTGGCAAGTATAGAGGTGCAATCAAAGTACATCATAAAGGCATCTCTACGGTACATTTAACCAATTATCCAATGACAACATGCCCAGCCTATTTTATCTATTTAGTAATCCAAAATATTGGTTGTGGTGTTGTAACCATGATTCCATACCAAGAATCACAAAATGGGACCAATTCTCACCCCATATTGGTGTAGCCATCTTGCCAACATGTATGTTCTCAGTTTCCCCTTAGGTAACCGGTGTTGCTGATTATTATAAGAAAATCATGTGGGAGACCATGCCTAGAAATCCTAAAACATCACTACCCCAATGCATTGTTTTGTAACCAATAAAGTATAATGAGTCTATTGTGGGTTCTTAATATATAACTAATAATCTCTCACCATCCCGATTACTAGAAAACGACAAAAGATGCACACACATATATATGCTAGAGTATGAATTTATAATTACATCCATTTAGGTAACTAAAAAATTCTAATATCATAAATCAGGTTCAACAGAACATGGCCTTAATTAGAAAATTTAGAGGAAACAACATTTATATAATTTTGAAGAACAATAACCCTTTTAACGAAATTATTTTGGAAAAAAATCACACTAAATAATATTTATTCTATTTAAACTTCAACTTATGGTATAAAAAAACACATGTAGTTTATAATTTAAAGAATCAAGGGTATTAGTTAAAATAAGAAAATTATGTCGTCACACCAAAAGTTTTCTCCAACGATAAGGAGAAAACCTATGAACTGTTTGTATTATGAAAGTGTCACAATGATCACAGCTACGATGTTTAATTAAAATAATAGAATTTAATTAAGATTCATCGAAATGAATCGAATAGATGCACAATGGTGTGAATTGAATAATGAAATTAAATGATGGAAATGATCATATAATCCCTACCTCATAGTCATAGCATATCCAATTCCCTATGAAAACCATCAATTTGAACTAAAACAGATTTACACCATGAGCTTCATTGTGCTTCCAATGACATTTAAAATAGAGGAGAATCTGAGTTGTTGCGGTCTTCCGAAGGAGGAGGAGGGAGGTTCCGACCACCTAGGAAGGGGGGATACACCAAGAGGGAGAGGGATAGAAGAGAGGAAAGAAATTAATGAAAAAAGAGATATAAAATGGAAAATAAAGAAATAATTAATAAAAAAATGAAAACATAAAAAATAAAAAGGGAGTGAGAAAGGAAAATAATTAAAAAAGTGGGTTAAACATATTTTAATTATTTTTACTATTCTCCTACAACTTTTAAATAAATATTTATTGTTATCGATTTTTTAATTATTTTAATTTCCATAAAATTATTTTTATTCTTTTTAACACCTTTTAATTATTTTTAAATCAAACAATGTGCCTTGGAATAATTTATTATTTTACTAAAATCTCATGCATATATATAAATATTTTAATATCTAATCAGGATTCTCAATAGGATATGTAGGAACATTCCACGAGTCACTTTAAGGGTTTGGAATGAAAATTTAAATAGTATGTACCTAGATTAAAGCCCGGATGATACAATTTCACATCCCATTTAATGGATGTGGGGAAGGTATTATTCTATTCCATTTCATATAAAAAATAATAGAATATAGAATATATTTTGGATAATATATAAATATTTTTTACAAAAAAATAAATGAGGTGGAGAAATAAGTAAAATAAAGGCGTTTATTGAATAACATTATCAATTCTTCGGTTATCCTCATTAGGATTACACTACTTGTTTCATAAGATGGATTTCAGGAAAAAAATCATAATGGATTAGGGGTAGTAATTTAAGATTTTATTTTTTCTAGTTTTGAAATAGAAAATGGGTTTATTGGTGTGGATTAGTGGGTGGAGTGAGTTCCCTTTTATAGTTGAGGAGGAAGTGTATATTTTAAAATATTCAAATGTATTCATTATTACGAGGTAAATAATAAAAAAATTTGACCCATGATTGATAATTAATTGGTTATAATTTTGATATGGTCAATACAAACATCCACCACACAATAAAACACATTTCATAAACATTTTTCCCATATTTTCCATGTTTTCTAAATTTTACCATTTATTTTCTCTATCGTAAAATATTTTCTAACATAAGTATTTTATTCCTCTATAAAAATTTAATGTGAGTGTTATTGGATTATATTTACCCACTAATTATCTATATTAAATAATACTTATCTATTAAAAATATTTTTTCTATTGAATATTAGTTTTAAAATTAGTACATTAAAGTGAAAAAACATTATTATAACCATAATTCCACTAACATAACTTTTTAGTGTTTAGAGGTCAATATTGTCACTATAAATGAAAATTTATCCATTATTGGATCATATTCGATATTTTTTTCCCAAAAATAACTCATTTAATAATATATAATTAATAATTATATTAAATAATAAAATAATATATAATTTATCATCAAATAACATTAATGTCAATTTTGATATTATTCATTAAAATTGATTTTAATATTATCAATAAAAATATAGATTCAAATATATTATATTAACACATGTGTAACATGTGTTATTCATAATAAAAAATTAATTGGAATTATTATTCATTCAATTTACTTTATTTTTAATATTTTTAGTATCATTTGTTTTCTTTATATAACTTATTATATGGGTAATATTAAAAATGATTGTGGCAAGTTATTTCCATAGTAAACATATTTTTTTATATGGAATAAAAAATAATTTAATATAATATAATTACTAATTTTGGTCATTTAAACTCTTATCATTCAACTTTAACCCCCACTATATTCATTTTTTCCTTAATTGTGGTAATTAATTATCACTACAACCACTATTCCTTTTTCTCAAAACGTTCAGTTGAACTTATTACAAATTATGAATTATTCTCATTCCATATATTAAATCTATTTTTAAAAATTCAATCCACATAATTGGAATATTTTATTTTAAAATTTATCTTATAGACATGACGAGAAATTCATTTTTAAAGTGGAAATTGTCAAAAGATTACAGTGCTTTTATATCTAAATTCACTATTAAATTGATTAAAATATCCTAAATTGTATTAATTAATCTAAAATTTTACTAATTCGCAATTAAATAAAATAATAAATATAATCTAAACTAATAAACAGTTTAAATAAAAAGGTGTTTTTCAATTAAAATTCATAATTTTTCACTATTAATCTAAAAATAAAATTTTTCTAAAAACCCCAAATATTAACCCAAGTATAATTTTGGTATTTTAATTTCAAAAATTATTTTTTTATAAAATAAATTTTAAAATTTTGTACAATTTTGATCTAAAATTATGTGTGAAAAAAATAAGTAAAATTTTTTTTCATTAAAATCAGTGTTGTATGAATCACAAGTTATCAATGAAATTAAATTTATTATTAATGAAATATATTTTAATGTCATTGTGTGTTACATTATCCCCACCTTAAATATATTTTTTCATCACAATTTAAACTATATATCATTAATAAAAGGTTTTTTATTTGAATATTACATTATTGAGAAACCCAGATTGAAAAAGTGTTAATAAAGATCCTCTCATTTGTGACATAGGGACAAACAAAGGTCAAATGGATAAAAACCTAACAATTTTTCCTAGTTATAGAACATATGTCAGAAATTAAAACATGTACATTTAAAAAATATGTAAATAATTAAATATATTTATTAAGGCCATTGATCACAAGTGAGTAAATGATTAATAGAATGTTTATGGGCCCATAACCATAATTATATTATGATTCAAAAAACTATCTGATTCATTGGGTATGAATGTAATTTTATAATTATTTTTTTCCAATATCAATATTGTAATGTGGAGTTATTATATCACTATCTTTCTATATTATAAAATTTACTTAATTGTTTTTTATAAATGCATAAGCACAATTTCATCCTTTGTTTGTTCTTCGATCAATTTCCAATTCATCCCATACACCATGATATGAATATCCAAAAATGAATTTTTTATATATAAAGCACTAAAATTAAAATTTTATGGATCCTAATACCCATAAAATAGTAAAAATTTCATTTTTTTTTCTCAAAATATTTTTTAAAATGAATACAGTTATCACAAGTAATCCAGTTTCCACAAATCATCATATGGTGATATAATACGTTATTCTATTAAACATTTTTCCAAAGTTCCACTTAAACCACTTCATAAATGGATAACCATATATCGATTTACAAATTATTTTTATACAAAACTTTATAAATAAGGTCACAAAATTTTAAAAATTAATATACAATTAATATTTCATACAACATGACGTTGCTATTAATCATCTCATACTAAACATGTTGATACATTAATCATGTATTCTTTTCCAACATGGTAATAACATGAATTACAATAAAACCGATATAAAAACATTCATCCATTCATCATCCTTAATTGAAACACATTTTAATTGATATATTCATTGATTCCAAAAATGATTTTATCACCATAAATGTTATAATAATTAACATCATCAACAAATCATTAATTAGTTTTAAGTTAGTAATCCTATAAAATTTTCATTATCCATGTAAATGATATCTTTATCCCAAAATAATTATATCTATATCAATAAAAAATTAAGGGTTATATTTTCCTTAATTTTGTGTTTTCAAATAATTTTAACTTTCCACTAAATCTCTTTTTATGGTACTATTCAATACATGCTTTTGAATCCTTTAGGAAATAGTAATGTAATATGATCCATATACATTTCATAATTCTTATAACTATAATATGTTTAATAATATAATTTTACAACATATTCCAACATCAAAATATGTATAATCATTAATAATTTCACTTTATCAATATCAATTTAATAATATAAAACTGTATCCCAAAGTTTCTTCTATAAGGTTTATTCCATTGATGCTTTGGGAATTAATTTTCTTAGTTCCCCATCTCGTTATAGTTAAAAGACATAATATGAGTGTTTTTCTCTTTTCATTACATTATTTTCATAGTGACCCTTTTCTATATACTTATAAAAAACTACCAATTCCTTTAATATTTTCTCATTGTGTTTCCTCCCAATATTATCACATCTTGGAATATAATTATTTATCTTCTTCCCTTTATCTATTTATTGTTCTTTATTCCTCATATTCTCTTTAGTTCTTTTTGATTACATAATAATCATAGGATACTTTCCCTATATTAATAGCACATCAAAATATTTCGTTATATGATGAAAATGTTCTAGAGTCTATCAACCTTTAGAGACATGACTCATTCCCTTCAAAGAAATGTTCAATCATGCACTCTATGATGTGTATATAATCAATGCATGTATTTATAACCTTGTTATGGTAGCTTCGTAATCTATAACACATTATTGTTCCTCCTTCTTTTAGATTAGAAAATTATACCTCATCATTGTTTAATGTTCATGAGGTAAATACTTGTCGAAGAATGTTTATTTAAACGGTTTTGAGTTCATGATTTATATTCTATATTGCTCTCAAATGTTATGGATCAACTACCACTATTGGTCAAAATTTCATATGAGAAAATACAATGAAATGGTAACATTTCAATTTTCACCTCATCCAAATTCCATAAATAAAATCTCTAGAGACATAATACATTACATAGATACCATTCATTCAATCGTAACACTAAATGAAGGGTGTATATACATAACAAAGACATCCAATAAAGGGGAATCTCACATTTTAATTGGATCCCCCTTCTGAGAAAGGTTTGTTTTTTTGACATGACTAAACTACCCTAAAATCTCCATAACATTATCAGTTCCAATTCCATTCTTATTGTATTACTCACTAGGTGAATATATAAATTCTCTATGAGTATTGATATTCTTCAGCATTCCACGCTTTATTTCTAAATAATGGACTATAATTTATTACCTTGTATGTTAAATAAATGTTATGTCATAATTTGTAATTCCAATATTGAGAAACACATTACCTAAATTAAAAAAATTTCATTGTTAATCTCATAATCCTAAATGTGATTTTTCTGTGATATCATTCGTATCAAATTCTTTATAAACATTTGTAGAATAAATTGGAATTATCCTTTGCATATACCATGCGAGTTTCAAACCATGTGCATATTAAGGCCTATTTCTAGGTACGATGTATTGATTGAGTAAATCACAGTGCACCGTTTTTGATGTTGTTATAGTTAGGTACCTCTATACTGGATCCATTTCTACTTGTAGTAGCTAGAAAAAGATGTATTCATAAGAAATCCTACATAATAACTTCCTTTACTAAAACATTTTGATGTTCCTCAATGTTAATCTTAATATAATATCATAGTGTTATGTTTGTTAATATAAGTTTCTCTTAAACTAATTCCCAACGATCCTACTAAACCTCCAGTTATACAAATTTTAATTACCCAAATACCAGTATACTTGATCTGGTTTCATACTTTATTAAATTAGTATATGTACTACATCTTAAATCAATAATGGCCGATCAATTTTTAAGTTATTGAAAAACAAGAGTTATATATATACTTGATAAACATTTTACATTGGAAAAATTAATTAAATCACAAAAAATTAAAATATCAAAAAACATGAATCTCATTCTAAGAATTAATCTTCATATCGTAGGGAAATGAAATAAAATAAGAGAGAAAAAATTATCAATTAGGGGTAGGTATATTGGAAGATATCATGAAAAAACAATAATAATAATTATGTAATGGGAGATAAATGATCATTCCATCCATTTAAATAGGATTTCAATTATAATGAGATAAATCATAATCAATATACAAAGGTAAATAACTGAAATATATGACTTTTAATAAATAAAATGTTAATAAAATGATTACATAGATAATTTCATAGATACAATATCATGGATAATAATTATAACATAATTACAAATGAAGGAAATTCTTTATTTTTGGATTCATTTATCATAGTTATGTGATACATTTACCATAAACACCATTTGGAAGGTATTTTAAAATAGAATGGGTCAAAAAACATTGAATTTGTTTAATTTATTCATCTCATGAGACTAATGATGCCGGTAGAGGATTTCTATAAATGGTCCCCAAACCATTTCAATCATATCTATATAATTCATCATATATCAAAAAATATATTTAATTCACAAAAAATGTTTCTTATCATCATGTAATTTTATTGAGTAAAATTTATGTATTTATCAATTTTCCCTAGTAAATCAAAAAACATACAAAGTGAGAAATGTATATAAAAATAGTATAAATATTAAGAAATAATCACATCAAAAATAAAATAACATAGATATCATATTTAAGTGTAATTTTCAATGAAAAATAATTACACTAAAGTCATTTTTCCATGATAAAGTGAAAAATTATAAACAATGTGAAATTTTACAAAACTTTTACAACTTGGTAAATTTAATGTCAAATCCACACTGTAGAAATTATTAAAATTAAAACATATCATTTGAGGAAGTATGAATGAAACATGAAATTAAATTTCCAAGGGGGATTACATGAACTGTATTAAAGTGATTTGGTTTATAATTACAAATATGTCATAATGCAATGTAAATTGAGATGAAATCCCTAACCTCACATTTCATTTTTGTTAAACATGATTTAGCGTCATGTATAATGTTTTCAAAAAAATTATTAACATATAAAATAAATATAATATTATTTATGAGGTTACAAATTTTTCTTTTATAACAACTCATCACACGTTCATTAAATATATTTCTTTATATTCATTCATACATGTGTTAATTTCCAAGATTTTATATTGATGCATTTTTATGGGTTTTCAGGTTCTTGTGAAAATAATATAGTTTTATCATTTAAAAAATGATAATAAATACATAATTAACTTGTTTTTACATCATTTTTAATTTCAAAACAAATAATAAAAATAGTTTATTAAAATTGAATTATGTTATGAACACGAATATGGTAGGTTGTACGTATGCATGAGTAACATTTCATATTTTCTATGGTCATTATAAAAAGTTAGTGTATCACCCTCAGTTTTAGGTATGTTGCCTTTTTATTCCTTTTTATGTGATTAAAGTGTTTAGGATGATTTGGAAAGAGTTTTGGAGTGTTTGGAATGGTTTAAAATAAGTTTGTAGGCTTTTCTACGGTCACATGGTTTTAGGATGATTAGGAAAAACCATGTGGGTTCTCTAAGAAACAATGCAGGGGGAGACGGTGGGATTCACACAGCCTATGTAATGTTTTCTAAACTGTGTGTGGAAACTATGTGGACCCCATCTCTCTAGGTATTGGTGTGCGTAGGGTTAGAGCAAGATTTTCCAAACCATGCAGGCTAACTGTAAGGCCACAGAATAATGGGGTTTTAAATACAGGCTCCCTCTAGGTTGCCTCATTTCAATCCAAACTACGTCCCACATGATCCACACTTTGTATTTTGGGTTCTCAACGGCTTTAGGTGCTCTCCCATATGTTTTGGAAGAAAATCGAAGGGGTTTTATCATTTTTGATGATTTTTTTCTCAAGTAAGTCTCTTCTCGTGGTTATTTATGGTTTCTTCTACATCTATATCTCCCTCCCTCTTGGTATTATAGATCTACAACCTTTTTGTGTGTATATAGGGTTTTGGATACCTTGGGTGTTGATTTTAAGGATTATGTATGATATAGAAGGATATCTAGAGTGGTTTTCATGCAGTGTTTTCATAGATTGGGGTGTGGTTGTTTGTGGGTCGAGTTCGTCAGAAACCTAAAGGTTGTTGATTTCTCCCTCAACACCACTTGGTTAGAACTCGTGGTTTTTGTTACAATAAATTTATTTTTCTTGAAATTAATTGTGATAATGATGTGCGAATCTTAGTGGAAATCTATTTGGTGATTATTTTGGGGATTTTGGGGAAAATAGGTTTTTGTTGAAAAAAGGGGTTTTGTTGAGTGATTTTAAAATATTTATTTTAAATCCTTAATGGTAGATTATGATTTATTTTGAGAAATGTGGTTTTAAATAAATATTTTCATTTATTGAAATGTGTTTTGGTATGGAAAATGATTTAATGGTGGTTTCAATAAATGGGTTATTTATTGAAGTGGACTGGCATGTGACAGAAATGGTTATTTTCATGTTGTTATGTCCTTGGTGGGTTATATGATTGTTTATGGATTTTTAAATGTTTTTTGAATGTTGGAGGGTAGCATCACTAGAAAAGGTGATGTATAGTGGTCTTAAGTTCCACATTGATGGATAGTGTTCGTGAAGCACTGCTAGTTGAGAATGGGGTGAACAGGATGGGCGGAAGTCCCACTATACTAGTTTCTTTGTGGTGTGATTATTTTTAAAGAAGGAATTTTTGTGTCTAATGAGAAAGGGTTAAATGGATTGTGACATTGTTGTTTATATTTACTATGTGTTGTGCCTTTTTTTGGTGAAAATGTCTTGGTAAAGGATTGTAAGGTTTCATTGAAAGTTGTTGAAATATTGAATGTTTTATATAAACTTGTGAATATTAATGGGATAACAATTTTAGCCTTTTAGAATGTGTAGTGAAGTCATTTGTGGAAAAATTAATGAGTATTAGTATTCAGCCCATGCTTTGGAACTTTAGTTCTTTTAAAAATGTTGTATTTTGGGACACAAGTAAGAGTAAAGCATCTCATTTAGCTAGAGGTTCGGCATGTTTCTTAGGTGATGTTATGATACATTTAGAATGAAGCTTGGTGTGGAGCTATAGGTGGTCTCCTAGTTCTTTGGGTTATTTTTGTAGTCTTCTTCTTGGCAGTTTGGTTTTTGGCATGGTAGAATTTTTCATGTGGGGTTATTATGGAATTGTTTTTTTTTCTTTTTTGAAATTTTTTAATTTCTGTTATTTTGTGACGTGCATCATTTAGTTTGTGGATGGGGGATTGGTTGGTTGGATGGTTTTGCCTCAAGTGAAACTTGTTCCAAAATTATTATCGAAGCCCGAAGCATTTATTTCCATCCTTTGGTTCCTAGGGAACGTTACATAAGGCCAAGTAGCACTCCCCCACCCTTTGAATCCAATGATATCGGGTAGTATGTTACAATGTTTATCAGTTTGTTCGGTCCCTGGATTTTAAGTGAGAATAGTTTTTCAGTCTTTTGAGATTGATTGTTGGTCTTGGTGTTTACAGTCATTATTAGTCTATTCCTTGATATAGGATGGTATCATGTTATAGGATTATAAGAACATGTAATGTATAGCATAAAAGAATGCAGATAACCGTTTTTATGTGGAATATCTAGTTACAAGTGTGTCGGGTACATAAGTGTTTGGAGACACTTACATGCCTTGAAAATCTCATTATCATGGGTGTAGCGAATGATATAAGCATGACTTGCATGGTATAAATGACTTCCCACTAAGATTCATATATCATCAGGATATAATAACATATGGTGTGGTATTAATGTGTGCATTTTTGAAAAATATGAATTGGGGTTCAAAATAGAAGGATTTGAAACATGAAAACTAGTGTTATTCCCAAAATGGGTTGATTTTCTAAACATGTTGGGTTTTTCAAAATAGTGAAATATGGGAAATGTAAACTTGTGGAAATTCAAGTTTTGATAGTTTTTGTGAAGATGAATTTAAAAATTGTATCCCCTTTCTTGTTAATAGAATGAGACTTGTGGTGGTTTTGGTGTTGATAGAAATGGCATCGAGTAGTCATCGTAGAGACCATCGTGAGGAAGCTACTAAAAATGTGGTTGCACATAAGCCTCAAGTGAACAAGTAGATAGTGCATAGTATAGTGTGAGATTTCCAAGCTATGGTAATTGGGATTAAAGTCCATGAACCATGGCATGTGGATCATGTGGTTCACTTTCAAAGGCAGAATCCACACATGTTTAGGGATGATTCGGATCCCAAAATGGTAAAGCATGGATGAATAGAATGAATAAGATATTTGACTTCATGGGAACCCTAGACTAGAAGAATGTGAAGCGAGCTAGGAATATGTTGGAAGATATTTCCCTCTAGTTGTGGGAGTTGGCGGTCTAAGCTACAAAAGACCAAAGTGTGGCTTGAGAGGGGTTTGAGGATTTTTTTATAAAATTATACCCTCATACGTTTAATATTAAATGTTTACCCAATTTCTTCAGTTTTAAGAAAGGGGAACTTTTTTAATATAATATGAAGATAATTATATGAGCATATTGTGGTTTTCACCTGATGTGTTGGGTAGTACATCATTGATTTCACAAATTTTTGGGTTCTGGGATGAACCATGAAATTCATTCAAAGATAGCAGTGTTGTGTATATATGATTAAACAGAAATTTTGAATAGGGATATAGTGGTAGAGAAATTCGTTTTGGGGGATACAGGAGGGGGATGTATGTTGGTAACCATGTAATATATTGTGAACTAGAATTTTTTGTTCAAGAAAAAGAGGGACATATATTTCCAAGGAGGGAGTAGAGATTAGAATCTGACAGCAGGATTAGTGAATTTTCCCCCAAATCCTTAGAGTAAGCAGGGATGTTTTCTTTGTGGTCCTATGAGCCACATCAAGTTAAATTTTATGAACAGACTCATGTATTTCAGAATTGTAAGAAGATGGGACTACTTCAGTGGTATTGTTAGAATGCTCTGAGGTCAGGTCTCTATGACACTCTTCAGGGGTCACAGGGTTCTTATGCCTCGACAGTATGGGGGAAGTAGTATACCCCTTTCCATCAGAGTACTATTAGTCATGTAGATTCGAGGAACACCAAGACTCATGAGTAGTGTAATAAAGAGTAGAGCATGGAAAGTAAGTAGTTTTTCGTATATGAGAAAGTTGTGGTGAATGATCCATCGGGACCATCCATGGTGCATGGTACGATTCGTTTAAATTCATCATTGATGAATGCCTCGTTTGATATGGGTGATTCTCATTCTTTTATTGCTTCATGAATCACTGATTTGTTGGGTTTACATAGGGAAATAATGCCTTCTGTATTGAAACTAAACGCTCTTATGAGTCAAAGAGAGTTTCAAGCCATCCTCTGTCGAGCATGTTGTTTAGTTATGGATGGTGCTTAATTGAAGTGGTATTTATCACTGTTGGATATGGATGCTTATGGTATAGTCCTGATAATGGATCGGTTTTCAATGTTTAAGGCCCACATCAATTGTTATGCACGATTGATTAGTTTTTTGATGAAGGATTGTGTTAGACATCTCTTTAGAGGGTATAATAATGAAAAGATGGGTGGAAAAGATGTATTGACACTAGATGTTGGAATGACCTCACATATATAAGAGGATTTGTCATTATAATTTCTAGAAGGTGTTGAGAAGAGAGTTATTCATGTGGTTTTGGATTAGATTATGGTTGTATTTCTTGAATAATTCTCATGGTTTCCAACTGTGATAGAAGTAGAGTTTACGATTGATCTCCTTCTGGGGACCAGTCCTACACCACTTTTGTCTTAGCGAATTGTGAAAAAATAATTATAAGAATTAAAGGTGAAGTTTGATGAGTTTAACGATCAAGGGTTCATTCAGGATAGCACGTATCTAAGGGCAGTGCCATTTTTTTTGTTAAAAAGGTGGATGAAACCTTGCATCTGTGTATTGATTATCGTAGACAAAATCACTTTACGATAAAGATCTAATATCCCCTTCCACACATTGATGATTTCTTCTACCATTTGATGGGATCTCAGTGGTTCTCTAAGATTAACTTGTGGTCATGGTATCACTAATTGCAGGTGAGAAAAAGGATATTCCAAAAAAATATTTTAGAAGAAGATACAGCCATTGTGAGTTAGTGGATATTCCCTATGGTCTAACAAATGCACAAGATGTGTTTATGGAATTGATGAATTAGATAATTCTGAGAATCCTCGATTCTTTTGTGGTTGTATTTGTGGATGATATACCAGTGTATTCGAGGACAAGGGTAGAGATTGAGAAACACATGGAGATAGTGTTGGGGATCATGAGGGACCATCAGTTGTATGAAAAATTGTCAAAGTGTGACTTTTGTATATAATAGTTTTGTTTCCTTAGTAATGTTATTTCTGATAAAGTTGTCTCAGTTGATGTGAAAAAGATAGAGGTTGTAATCTCATAGAATCCACCAATAAATATTTTAGATATACATTGCTTCCTTTATCTAGATTGGTTTTATCGATGTTTTTTTGGCGAATTCTCATAATTGGCTTGGCGATGAATGCTTTGACAAGGAAGAATATCACATTTCTATGGGATGAGCAGTGTATGTAATGCTTTGAAGAGTTAAAGGGTCAATTTACATCAGCACCAATCTTAGTTTTTCCTAATCCAGGGAAAGGGTACATGGTGTATTGTGACACATCGGGATCAGTGTTGGGGTGTGTTAATATACAGGGGGATCATGTGGTTGTATATAGATCATGACAGTTGAGGTTTTATGAAATGACCAACCCAACACATGATTTGGATTTGGCAGCAATAGTTCATGCTTTATAGATGTGGTTTCATTATCTCTTCAATGAGAAATTCATGGTTTTTACCAATCATAAGAGCATAAATCATATATTATCACATTGGGATTTAAACTTGAGGAAAAGGGGATGTATGGAATGTCTCTAGATGTTTGATATTGACTTAATGTACACACTAGGAAAGGGAAATTTGGTGGCAGATTCATTAAGTATAAAATCATATTATCATGTGGAAAAACATGCATTAGATAAGTGGCAGTTGATGTCAGTCATACAACAAATGTGGATGGAATGTGAGTACAAGGGTTTAAGTGTGTTCTTATTTCCAGTTTTGTTGGTTCCTGACATTGATGGTTTGGTTAAAGAGGCTTAGGCATCAAATTCTGAGTGTATAGAGATGGGGCCGAATATCAATGATGGGAAGACCATTTAGAACTAGGAAATGAATTGGGATTCAGTCTTATGTATTCGGAATCGAATGGTGGTACTAGTTCAATTTAATGAAGAACTTATTTGGGAATATCATTATTCCAGGTGGGTTGTCCATCTTGGAATTTAGAAAATTTACAAGGTGTTGAAAGTGTAGTATTGGTGGGATGGTATGAAAAGGTATGTAGAAGGGTTTGTCATGAGATGCTTGAATTTTCAGCAAGTCAGGGTAGAGCATCAGCAACCTACAGGCATGTTGAAGTCCTTACTTATCCTAGTGAGGAAATGGGAGTATATAGAAATAGATTTTTTGTAAGGTCTTCTGAGAATAGTCAAGAAAAACAATGCCATATTGGTTATTATGGATCGGCTCACAAAGTCGTCCCATTTCATCTTGATTCCTGAATCTCATACTGTAGAGGATCTATCGAAAATCTATATCCAGGAGGTGGTAAAGAAGCATGGTGTTCCAGTTTCGATTGTATCAGATAAATATCTGAGATTCTTATCTCATTTTTTGAAATCCATGCAGCATGACCTTGGGACACAATTGACTATGAGCACAACGTTTCTTCCGCAGATGGGTGGCCAACCTGAGAGGACAATAAAAACCTAGGAGGAATTTTTAAGGGCTTATGTGGCGGATTTTGGTGGTTCATGGGAGGATAACTTACCATTCGTAAAGTTATCCTATTATAAAAGTTAACGGTATTTGAAATGTAAGGATCTGTTTGAGGCACTGTATGGGTTTCCATGTCGTTCTCCACTATGTAGGGTTGAAATGGGTGAGACTTCGATGATTAGACAAATCTATGTCAAAGAAACTATGGAAAAAATAAAGTCGATTGGAAAGAGGATATATATAGCTCAAAGTTTCCTAAAACCATGTGCGGACCATCATCATCGACTATTGATGTTCGAGGTGGGTGATCATGTGTTTTTGAGAATCACTCCTAGGTTGGGACATCGCTAGTTTGGGAATCAAGGTAAGTTATCTTCGAGTTATATTGGGACTTTTGATATACTTGAGAGGATTGGAGAGTAGGATTATCATTTGGTTTTTCCACCATGGTTAGTGTGGTGCACAATGTGTTTCATGTGTCGTAGTTGATAAAGTATCTTCCGGGTCGTGACCATGTGATTCGTTGGTATCAATTTGAGCTAGAACCAGATGCTTTCTTGGTACATCTACTTGTGATAATTTTGGATAGGCAGGAGAATGTATTGCATTGTAAAATATTCATTTTAGTTCATGTTTTGTGGAATCATGGTAAGATTCAATAATAGTGTTAAGAACGGGGGAATGATGTGACCAAGCAATGGCCCGAGATCTTTTATAAAAATGATGGTTCTCTACATTATGAGGAATGGATTCCCAATGGTGGGAAGAATATTGCACCTTGGTTTGAGGTATGTATCCATTTTTATGCCTTTTTATGTGTTTAATATTTTTGGGATGATTTTTGAATATGTTGGGAGAGTTTTTAATGGTTTTGAATAATTTTGGTGGCGTTTCTAAGGTCGCACGATATGAGCACGGTTTGGGAAAACCCTTCTCATTATCCACGATAATGTGCAGGGGAAGACAGTTATATTCACATGGCCTACACACAATTTTCCAAAACAAGAAGGGCAACCTTACAGACCATTTTTATCAAGGTAGTGCCATGTGCATGGTTTTCAAATCTGTGCGAGCTAACCTTGCAGCCACTTAAAAATAGAGTTTTTAATTTTGGTCTCCCTCTGGGATGCCTAATATCATTTTAAACATCATCCCACTCGATCCACACTTGACATTTTTTGTAATCAATGGTTTCATGTTTTCTCCCATACATTTTGGAAGAAAATCAAATGGGTTCTTGGTAGTTTGAAGGCGATCCTTCTCGGGTAAGTCTCCTCTTAGGTTTTTTGTGTGGTTTCCCCTAGATATACACCACCATCTCTCTTGGTTTTCTATATGTACTGTAGAGACCCGAAGCTTGACGTACATGGACATTACATTACATTAGCGGAATACTTAATACATAACAAAAACATGCACACAAGGACTGTAATAGTTTAGTGTCTTTGGAAACTCAGAACGTAATCTTCTAATCGTGGTGAATGATCTTCAACATCTCCCATAAAGATCTTCCACTTTTTGTTTCCTTACATAAAACCTTTCTTTTAATCCTGGAGGAAAATAAAACATAAAAATGGTGACCTCAAATTCTCAGTAAGGGTAATCATGGATAAAATAAAACATACCATATACATTTGAACTTAAAAAACATGAACATAATGTTTAAACATCAAAATCTTGAGCAAAGACATGAATCATGGAAGTACGTAAGGCATATATCATAAGGGAACATAAATCATGATAAAATTTCATGGGAATAAAACATATAATTGTGGCAACCATTAAGCACATGATATGATTTCCATAGTATCCAATGCATTGCTGTCAAGACCATCTTAGTGGACAAAGTCCCGTTCTGAATAGAGATCACTCCTCGTTCCAGTCCTCCATTACTGAACCGGTTTAACTTCTCGTTCCTGCCATGTCTATCTCATGAGATATAAATCTTTACCCAATGCATTGGAGGGAGATATAGGTCCCACCCATCTCATAATTATTCCATTCTAATGTGTGCCACAAAATCAAAAATCACACATCATTGCATAACCCATGTAATAAAAATGGGATTCTTAAACATCATGACATCATAAAACAATTCATATAAGATAAAGAATTCATAAAAATAATTCCATCAAAACATAATAAAATCAATGTAATAATAGGGATAGAAACAGAACCCTATATTATCTTATATGGAAAATAATTTTGATAAAAAACTTGAACTCCACTCTTGAGTAAAATATCATTTCTACTTCAAAATCATTTTGTTTTCACAAAATGTCATGCAATTTTAAAAGAAAATGATTTTGTTGAAAATAGTCATCAAGTCTTTTGCAAGAAGCTTCATAAAAATAAGGCTTTATAAAATTGTAAAAATCCTTTCATGCCGTATACGTTAAAAAACATTCTTCTCGTACTTTTGTCGGAAAATTCAAAAAGTATGTTGTAGGGTAAAGAAAGGAACGATTACATCCATACCATGGGGTAAAATTCAAAATGGGTAAAAAGGAATTTAAACACACATGAAATAATTTTTAGGAAACATGAACATTGATGATAAAAATAACCCCAATAAATACTTATTAATAAGAAATCAAGGATAAAAATGAGACATGCAAAATTATCCCTTACATTAGGTCCGATATGCTTCATACGTAACCAAACCTCCTCTTCTTTGAAGCGCCTCTTTGAGACCTCCTCTTAGGGCACTAAAATTGGTCTTTGAAGAAGACCAGGACCTCTTGGATGTTTCTTAAGAATTGGAGAAGAGAATTGGGAATGGGTTGGTCGAGATTTAAGGCTCAAAGTGGTGTGAGGAAGAGAGGTAAGAAGTGACCTTTTATAAGGGAGGAGAGGGGCACCTTTGGAAATCTTTAAAATATTAATTTATAATAAATCTTACCCCACCTAAAAACCACCAAAAATTCCTCATATTAGAATATTAGATTATATAGGGTTGTAATATCATCAACAAATTAAATTTACACATGTTAGGAAATTATTTTAAACATTATCAACTTGATTTATCCTTAATCAATTTAATTTTATTTGTGGTAATAACATTCTAAATTTTAAATTATATCAAATAATCACTTATTTGTAGTGAATTTTCCATAATTTGAAACTTTATAACATTTTAGACCACATAAATTTAAATTTGTAATTTTTATATATTTTTGTGATTTTTACACAATTTTATAATATGTTATTTTTATAAAATAACAATAGTGTCAATTTTTACACTATTCATTTATTTGAATTTAAATAAAATATATATAGAAGATATGTTCGAACTAAAAGCTTTAATAGATTCATAAAAGTTCATATGTATCTAGAAAATTAGTGGATCACATTAAATAGTTCATATATTATTTATTTTATTATTTTTAAAACCATTTATTTGGTTTCTCTCTTAATAAAATAATTACTACAAAAATATTGTATAATTATTTAATATACTTATTTGTTGCATAAAAATTAAAAATAAAATTATATGATGAATATAAATCTATTACCTTTCCCAATAATACTTTTACTATAATTTATCATCTTAAAATCACTATATTTAAATTTCTATATTTATTAAATTAGGAAGGTGACAACTTTGACATCATTTAAAATAAAATAATATAAGTGTCATAATCACGTGTATAAGACTCCAAACGGTTATATATTAATACATTGGATGATTATGGTGTAGATACACACTACCAATAAGTTTTGTGCAGGTTTATGGGTCTTTTAAGGGGTATTATTATTTCAATAAAAACTATATTACTGATTTTTCAATTAATAAATAATTTCTGCATCATTAATGTATCACCATTAATGAGAATTATTTAATACCTTAAAATTCTAAATAAATTGCCATGATGTAGATAAATTTATTATATTTCTGGAGACTATTCATGTTGGATGTTTTATTATGTTTATCACTAAATTAAAATTATTATACTTATGAGATTTAAGAGAGTGACATGTTGTCACCTTCTTTGGATTTAATAATAATTAAATTATTTTCATGGTCAAAAGTCCATAAAATGAATCTAATCCGACCCTTAGGTGATATGGGTATACTTTTATCCATCCAATAGTATTTTGGCATGTGTTAGGGTAATTTTATAATATTATATTTACCCTTAATTACCCAATTTACCTTTAACTATGGTAAATAAAATTTACCGTAGTTACTATTCATAATTCCCAAAAATAAAAAGTATCCTATTAACATAATTTTTACCCACTGATTCCAAATATGGAATCCATTTTTTAAAATTCAATACACAGAAGTTTCAGAAATTAGATTCAAATTAATCCTGTTGTTGAATGAGAACGGGTTTTTGTTTAAAACATTGCAAAAGATTGAATTGATTTAACTTACGAATTCAATGTAAAAGCAATTCTAATGACATAAATTATATTAAATGGTAAGAATATATTATATTTATACTTTAAAACCATTAAATATTATAATTTAACTATATAAATTATTACCATGATGAATGTTGTTTTTAATTAAAATATAGCGTGTTTTTACTATTCATTAATATATGAAAGTTATCAGAAAAATATCAAAACTTTATCCAATGTAAATTTTTATATCCTGATTAAAAAGAATAATTTTATTTTTTCAAATTGAACTTATAAAAATGTCAACAACTATATTTAATGTGGTTGCGCCATCAAAAGGCAGCAAAAGTTCATTTTTTGAAAAATACATATTTTACCTGAAAAATTTATTTTTTTCTTATACCATGTTCTAGAAAATGTGTAAGATGAATAATAATGTTATCAAATTCAAATTTTAGTTAATAATATTCATAACGGCTAGTTCATAATAATATTATAATAATATATGGTTGTTTAGTATATCCCAGTATTGCGTACAACACATGCTATCGAGGAAGGTCGCGATTGCGTGTAATGCAATCCAAGTCAAGGTTGCGTGTTTTGAAAGAATCCTTTAATATTTCCTATAACATAATGCAACCATAGTTTATTTATACATTTATTATATATATACACACTAAATGTTGCATAGAATGACTATTATAAAACAAACTTGAAATTGTGTGTAACACAATCTAAGAATAGTGTTGCGTATACTTCAAGCTAATATAGTGTGGCGTATAGCACAAGATAATCTTGTTGTAGCATAAAACACATGATATAAAATAAATTAAAAAGAATACTTATCA
Organism: Viscum album; assembly: GCA_963277665.1. Taxonomy (NCBI): domain Eukaryota; kingdom Viridiplantae; phylum Streptophyta; class Magnoliopsida; order Santalales; family Viscaceae; genus Viscum; species Viscum album. The sequence continues at coordinate 623,251,905 of OY728156.1, read as the reverse complement.
TAAAATATCGGGTTGTTACATTCTACCCCCCTTAAAATGAATTTCTCCCTCGAAATTCTTCAGGGTTATACATGGTTTTCTACATGAATGTTTCTTTAATTTCAACAGACATCATAAAATGAAATACCAAAAGTTAACTTTAAAAACTAAAGTATGAAATGTAACAGTTACCCAAATTAACTAATCACTGGGTTTCCACATAGGAGAACATAGGTGAAAATATGGATATGGAAGAAAAATCTAACCAGCAGGTTCTGATGGAGAGTGGTAGAGGACATGGCTATGAAAATGCCAACAATCAAAAAGCCAAAAGTTTGTGATGATCTAAGGTACCATTCTGATTAATTTGATATAAGATCACTAGGACAACATTTTTGGTTTTCAATATCATTTCCCTAAAGTTGAAAATTTTGAATTGAAAGAAATACTTTCTTGATTTTGGTACAATCTCAATGTTGTTCGTGCTTTGAACAATTTTCTACTCCATCTCTTAAAGAAATGAAGTTGAATTTGTTATTCGTGAAGTGTTAATAGATCATGTGATATAATGATGGGTCATTCCATCTATTTCAAACAATGGGTTAGCAAAAGTTATCAAATATGCATAAGTCCATCTATGGTGAGGTTAATCATATACGATTCCAAAAATGATCTTATACTTCATATATCATACCGATTAATAAAACTAGTTTCTACTAACCAGGGACTTCTTGTAGGCCAGTGGTAGACGATAAAGGCAAGTCGCACTTCAGTTGTGGGTTCGATTCTCACAGCCTTGTCTGACGCGATGAGCTGTCTCCCATCCTTCAGGTTGTCCTTTTTCTAAAACTACATTACTATAACATCCCATCAATAATATTGAAAAAAGTTATATCCTTAAACAATACTAACTTATGTCCAACATATTCCATTCCAATCATTAGGATTATCTAAAATACTTCGGCCCAAGCTCATAGTATAAAGAAAATGATTACTTGAAATGTCACATAACAATCACGTGAATGCCATAATTTTCCCCAATATATCATAAGATATATCTTGTTGGTCAAATTAAAAACATGTGAATACCTTAATCATGTATTCTCTTGAAGAATAAATACCCATTGAACCTTAGTGAAAACATGAATGCAGTTAAAAGTTAACACCTTCCACATACCAAAATCCTCAAAATTCTATATACTCAAACCATGATATCACATAGTCCTTATATCAATCATGAGATCATGAATACTGTCAAACATTTCATTTTCTCATAATCCCTTCATTATGCGCATATCATCTTCTTTCCAAAATATTTGAATCACTTTTCATGGTTACCGATACCATAAAATTATTGAAAACCACAATATACTAATACAAAAAAATTCTAATACACCATAAAAGTACCTCAACAAAATTATTCATGAATACCAATAAATAAACACTTCAGTCCATCCTCTTCAATGATTGTCCTGGAATAAGTCCTTCCTTGATTTAGAAGTAACTTTTTAGGTCAGGGCATTGAGTTGGGTAATGCCCAAGTTCTCCACAAATAAGACATTGAACTCCATAACAGTCTGTCACTCTAAGATCATTTTCTCCACACAGATAACATCTTCCCCTCTATTTGAGGTATTCCTCAAGGTTCTTCTTCCCTTCATTAGAAATCTCAATCTTCCTTTATTTATGATCCTCAACATTCGAACACGCATAAAAGTATACCTTCCTCTTATTTGATGAATTAGACATACCACTAAATTTCACCTTGTTAATCATATATCGCGATGACTGATTCGGAAAAATCACAATATCTTTCTCTCTAGGCATTACGCAATTTTGTTTCCCATAGTCACCATTTTTTCCATTGGATTCAATGTTAACCGAATTCTTTCTGGTTCCCTCCATTTACTAAAACACAAAAAAAAATCTGTGAGAGGAAAAAATCATGCTAGGGAAAACAACATAGTAAAGGGGAAGTACCATCAATATCTAAAATCATAGGTTAAATTCTATGATCTTTACTGTAGTTCTAGGACTATATCATATATGTATACATATCCTTAGGGACATCCCTAGACATACCTTAGAAATATCTTTAGGGATCTCACTAATGTTTTCGCATCCTAGTTTCCAAATGTTAACTAAACCTTTCCTCTGATACCAACTGTAGAGACCCGAAGCTTCGCGTACATGGACATTACATTACTTTAGAGGAATAATTAATACATGACAAAAACATACACACAAGGAACATAATAGTTTAGTGTCTTTGGAAACTCAGAACTTAATCTTCTAATCGTGGTGAAAGATCTTCAACATCTCCTATAAAGATCTTCCACTTTTTGTTTCCTTTCCTAAAACCTTTCTTTTAATCCTGAGGGAAAATAAAACATAAAAAGGGTGAGCTCAAATTCTCAATTAGGGTAAGTATGGATTAAATAAAACATACCATATACATTTGAACTTAAAAAAAACATGAACATAATGTTTAAACATCAAAATGTTGAGCAAATTCATGAATCATGGAATTACGTAAGGCATATATCATAAGGGAACCTCAATCATGATAAAATTGCAGGGGAATAAAACATGTAATTGTGGAAAACATTAAACACATGATATGATTTCCATAGTATCCAAGGAATTGCTTCCAAGACCATATTAGTGGACAAAGTCCCTTTCTGAATCAAGTTCACTCCTCGTTCCAGTCCTGTATTACTGAACCAGTTTAACTTGTCGATCCAGCCAGGTCTATCTCATGAAATATAAATCATTACACAATGCATTGGAGGGAGATATAGGTCCCACCCATCTCATAATGATACCATTATTATGTGTGCCACAAAATCATAAATCATATATCATAAATCATTGCATAACCAATGTAATAAAAATGGGATTCTTAAACATCATGACATCATAAAACAATTCATATAAGATTAAGGAATTCATAAAAATAATTCCATCACAACATAATCAAATCAATGTAATAATAGGGATAGAAACGGAACCCTATATTATCTTAGATGGAAAATAATTTTGTTAAAACACTTGAACTCCATTCTTGAGGAAAATATCCTTTCTACTTCAAAATCATTTTGTTTTCACAAAATGTCATGCAATTTTAAAAGAAACGGATTTTGTTGAAAATAGTCATGAATACTTTTGGAGGAAGCATCATGACAATAAGGCTTTATAAAACCATAAAAATCCTTTCATACCGTATACATTAAAAAAACATTCTACTCATACTTTTTCCAGAAAAGTCAAAAAGTACCTTGTAGTGTAAATAAAAGAAAGATTCCTTCCATACCATGTGGTAAAAGTCAAAATGGGTAAAAAGGACATTAAAAATACATGAATCCATTTTTAGGAAACATGGACATGGATGATATCAATAACTCCAGTAAATACTTACGAATAAGCAATCTCGTATAAAAATGAGATTTTCATAATTATCCCTTACCTTAGGTCCGATATGCTTCGTACGTATCCAAACCTCCTCTTCTTTGAAGCGCCTCTTTGAGACCACCTCTTAGAGCACTAAATTTGGTCTTTGAAGAAGACCAGGACCTCTAGGATGTTACTAGGGAAGTGGAGAAGAGAATTTGGCAGGGTTTGGCAGAGCTTGAAGGCTCAATGTGGTGCGAGGGAGAGAGGGAGGAGGTGCCCTTTTATAAGGGAGGAGAGGGGCACCTTTGGAAATCTTAAAAATATTAATTTATAATAAATCTAACCCCACTTAAAAACCTCAAAAAATGACTCATATTCTAATATTAGATGAGATAGGATTGTAATCTAATAAACCAATAAAATTTAGACATGTTTGGAAATTATTTTAAACATTATCAACTTGATTTATCCTTACTTAATCAATTTAATTTTATTTCTGGTAATAAAATTCTAAATTTTAATTTATAACAAATAATACTTATTTGTTCTGAATTGTCCATAATTTGAAACTTTATAACATTTAAGACCATATAAATTTAAATTTATAATTTTTTATATATTTTTGTAATTTTTACAGAGTTTTATAATATGTTATGTTTATAGTATAACAATAGTGTCTATTTTGACACTATTAATTAATTTGAATTTAAATAAAATATATATAGAAGATATGTTCGAACTAAAATCTTCAATAGATTCTTAAAAGGTCATATGTATCTAGAAAATTAGTGGAACACATTAAATAGTTCATATAATATATATTTTATTATTTTTAAAATCATTTATTTGGTTTATCTCTTAATAAAATAATTACTACAACATTTGTGTATAATTATTTAATATACTTATTTGTGGCATAAAAATTAAAAATAAAATCCTATGATGAAGATAAATCTACTACCTTTCACAATAATTATTTTACTAGAATTTATCATCTTAAATCACAATATTTAAATTGTTATATTTATTAAATTATGAAGGTGACAACTTTGGCATCATTTAAAATAAAATAATATAAGTGTCATAATCACTTTTATAAGCCTCCAAACGGTTATATATTAAGTAATTGGATGATTATGGTGTAGATATACACTTCCAATAAGTTTTTGTCAGGTTTTTGGGACTTTTAATGGTTATTATTATTTCAATAAAAACTATATTACCGATTCTTCACTTAATAAATAATTTCTTCATCATTAATGTATCACTATTAATGACAATTATTTAATCCCTAAAAATTCTAAATAAATTATCATGATATAGATAACATTATTATATTTCCGGAGACTATTCATGTTATATGTTTTATGATGTTTATCACAAAATTAAAATTATTATACTTATAAGTTTTAAGAGAGTGACATGTTGTCACTTTCTTTGGTTTTAATAATAATTAAATTATCTTCATGGTCAAAAGTTCATAAAATGAATCTAATCCGACCCTTAGGTGATATGGGTATACTTTTAGAAATCCAATAGAATTTTTACATGTTTTAGGGTAATATTATAATATTATATTTACACTTAATTACCCGATTTACCTTTAACTATGGTAAATAAAATTTACAGTAGTTACTATTCATAATTACCAAAATAAAGTAGCCTATAAACATTATTTGGAACCCCTGATTCCTAATATGGAATCCAATTTTTCAAATTCAATACACAGAAGTTTAAGAAATTAAATTAAAATTAATCCCGTTGTCGAATGAAAAAGGGTTTTTGTTTAAAACATTGCAAAAGATCTAATTGATTTAACCTAGGAATTCAATATAAAATCAATGCTAATGACATAAATTATATTAAATGGTAAAAATATATTCTATTTATAATTTAAAACCATTCAATATTATAATTTAACCATATAAATTATTACGATGAAAAATTTTGTTTTTAATTAAAATCTAGCGTGTTTTTACTATTCATTAAAATATGAAAGTTGTAAAAAAAATATCAAAACATTATCCAACGTAGATTTTTATATCCTGATTCAAAAGAAAATTTTATTTTTTTAAATTGAACTTATAAACATGTCAACAAATATATTTAATGTGGGTGTGCTATCAAAAGGCGACAAAACTACATTTTTTGAAAAATACTTATTTTACCTGAAAAATTTATTTTTTTTCTTATACCATGTTCTAGAAAATGTGTAAGATAAATAATAATGTTATCAAATTCAAAATTTAGTTAATACTATTCATAACGGCTAGTTCATAATAATATTATAATAATATATGCTTGTTTAGTAAAACCCGGTATTACGTACAACACACGCTATCGAGGAAGGTCGCGATTGCGTGTAATGCAAGCCAAGCCAGGGTTGCGTGTTGTGAAAGAATCCTTTATTATTTCGTATAACATAATCCAACCATAGTTTATTTATACATTGAATATATATATATATATACACTCAATGTTGCGTAGAATGACTATTATAAAACGAACTTGAAATTGTGTGTAACACAATCTAAGAATAGTGTTGCGTATACTTCAAGCTAATATAGTGTGGCATATAAAACAAGATAATCTTGTTGTAGCATAAAACACATGACATAAAATAAATCAAAAATAATACTTATCATAAAATATCGGGTTGTTACATGTACACCTAGTTTGTATAGATATATGGTATTTTTGCATGGGTGTTGATTTTATGACTTATGGATGAATGGGAAGAAGATCTAAGGCACTTTTCGTGGAAGGTTTTCCTGAATTGGGGTGCAGTTTCTTGGGGATCGAATTTAATGGAACCCTAAAGGTTGGTGGCTACTCTTTCGACACCACTTGGATAGAACTAGTGTTTTTTTATAAAATAAATTTTTTTTATTTAAATTAATTGTGATAATTATGTGGGAGTCTTGGTGGAAATCCATTTAGTAATGATTTTGTGGATTCTGGGGAAACTAGGTTATTGTTGAAAAAAGGGGCTCTGTAGTGGGATTTTAAAATGTTAATTTTGAAATCATTAGTGGTTGATTATGGAATTTTTTTTCTTAAAGGTGATTTTAAATAAAAATATTGTTTTATTGAAATGTGGTTTGGTAAGGGAAATGATATAAGTGTGGCCTTAATATATTGGTTATTTATTGATGTGGTTCGGCATGTGACAGAAATGTTTATTTGCATGTTTTTGTGTCCTTGGTGGGTTATATGCATGGTTGTGGGTTTTTGCATTGTTTTTTGAATTTGGGAAGGTAGTCTCACTATAAAAAGTTATGGATAATGGTCTGATGTACCAGCACGATTGATAGTGGTCATGAAGAAACAGAAGTTGAGAATAGGGTGAACGGGATGGGTAGAAATCCCACTATAATGGTTTTTTTTTGGTGTCATGATTTGCCTAGATGTAATGTTTTGTCTTCATGAGAATGGGTGAAATGGATTATTCCTTGGTGGTTTGGATTTCTTATTTGTTGAGGCTTTGGGAGTTAATGGCTTGGTAATGTAGTGTTTGGTTTTAATGGATGTTGTTGCACAATTGAATATTTTATATAATCTATTTTATAAAAATGTGTTAATGGTTTCATCATAGTGGCATGTGTAGGGATGTAATTTGTGGATGAACTACTGAGTATTAGTACTCACCCCCTACTTTTCCACTTTGGTGCTTTTCCAGATATTGTATTCTGGGACACAGGTAAGAGTAAAGCTTCTCATTTTTCAAGTGGTTCAGCATGATTCATAGGGGATGTTGCGGTTGTAACATCCCAAATAAGTAATGAATAATAGATATTTTTATCTATGTCTATTAATGATTAAGATAGTGTTATAGAGGCTTAAAATGAAAATAAATACAATCTTATGCATGGAATACACTAATATTCTTACAACATTGTTTTACTACCTTTTGATGGCAAACCATTTTTGAATCTATATTTTGACAATTTTATAAACTATTTTTGTCAAAATAAACTTATTCTTTATGATTGGGACATAAAAATTTACTTTGTGTGATTTTTTGGTATTTTTCTAACAATGTTCATTTTTTAATGAATAGTGAAAAATACTGCATTTTACATTAAAATTGCTTTTTAATCTAATTTATTTATATGATTAGATTATCTTTTGAATTGTTCTTAATGTGTAATATGAATATATTTTTACCATTTTATCCAATGTTGGTCATTGGAATCAATTTCACTTTGAAATTAGACTTAAACTGCTGTCAATCTTTTGATACATATTGTTTTGTAAAAACACGCTATTTGCTCTGGCAATGGGAATTAATTAAAAATTAATTATTTTGACTTATATGTATTTAATTTTGTAAAATAGACTTCATTTTTGAATTTGGAATATCAAATATAGCTTTGGGTGAATTTTTGGTAATTTTCTGAAAAACATCAATTTTTGATGAATAGTGAAACCACTAACTGGTAATCAAGCAAACTGATTTTTCAGTTAAATGAAAGTTTACCACTAATGTGTATTGAATTTTGAAAATCCGACATACATGGTTGTAATTAAGAAGTAAAATGTGGTTCAATGGGATTAAAATATTTTTTTGGTGAATAGTAACTTATTAAGTTTTTAATCGCGATTAGTGGTAATTAGGGTAGTTTAAGGTATAAATAATGCTTTAATAATAGGAAATGACCTAGACACATGTCCCAACCTTATTGGTTGTGTCATAGCCGACCAAGAAAAGCCATGGGTCAACTTGGGGACCCCATGGAGACACTTTGGTTTGTAAATGACATAAATAACTTTTTATTAAATGTTAAAGTAAAAATGACACAAACAAGAGATGTTTTACGAAAACAATTTTTACATGGGATTATAAAGATCAGACTTTTGATTATAAATAGTCATTGGAAATATAAAAATATTTCCTACATCATAGTAGTTTTTTTTATGATTTTTAGACATTAAATAAATTAAATTATTTATGACATAATAATGATGCAGCGATGACATCATTATTTGACGATTTAAATAAAATGGAAAGATAATGAAAAATCTAAAACCTACACGTGTCCAAAACCAATTGGATGAGTGGATTTAGAACCCTTATCACCTTATCCACGAATTATATCAATGTGGGACCTTTTAAAACCGAAACACATTTTCAAATAAAGTAATATTTCTTTACTTTCCAAAAGTGCCCCTCCTCTCCTCTTATAAAAGGCCCCCACCTCTACCTCATTTCACACACTCCTCATGCCTTTGGCTCGGCCAACCCCTGCCCATTTACTCTCTCCAAACCCCTCTCTTCATCCTAGAGGATTCCCATTGGGCAGAATCCTTTCAAAGGAAGCCTTTAGGCTCAAATCAAAAGAAGTTACACTTTTAAAGGTAATTCATTCTCTCATGTTCGTTTATTTTATTTTGCTTCTCCAACCCCCTAAACTCTTTTTATTTAAATATTTTGTAACAACACCAGTATCATAAATATACTAGGATGTTGTTATAATATTTATTTGAGCTACACTCTGACACAACTACATCAAATGGTTAAAGAACATACGGTTTCCGTGGATGGCAAAATTCTGCCTCCCGAAACGATGATTGTTCAAAACTCATTTAACACCTTCAAAGGTGGCCATTATGATGTCACTATTTTTATATATGATATATAATATGTTTATGTTTTCCTTAAGCTTCTGTTTTTTTCATTTTGGGCATACCTCTATGGTTTCCATTATGGATAAACACGATATCTTCATTTTAGGAAGTGCGGACTACCGCCCCCTCAAAGTGATTTGATTCGTTAAATACCATATGTGGGACATATAAAGGATGGAACTATGATATTATAAATGATATTATACTGGAATTATAATATACATTTATATAATTATGATTCCATTCTATAAAATACGAAATAGAAATGAAAGTAGCATTCATGCGTACGTACGGCTTACCATCTCCATGAACGGTGCATTTCATTTCTTACCTCTAAATGATTATGTAATATTATAAATGCAGGTATGTACTGGATATATATGACATAAATGATATCTACATCATGAATACCATTCTGGATATAATGAACCTTTGACCAAATTAACAACATGTAAGTGTAAGAAGTCTATTTTTGACTTAAGAACCAAATACCGACAAAATGAACATTATTAACTTAAATGATTACATGATGTCCATAACATGGTATAAAAGGAATAATGAACTTGAAAAAGTTTCTAAAGCAAGTATAGATTAACTCAAGTTTATTATTCAGGAGATTAAAGAACGGTCGGGTCAAGTCGGATACGAGGTATGGGACTTCGTCTCAATCTCCTTTCGTTGAGGCATATTTTATTTTATACACAACATTCTTTTATACGGTGTATAAACCTCTTTGACTTTTACATTTATTCAAAAGGAATCTTTTTTATACAAAGCGTTTACTAAACTAAAAAAGGAAATGTTTTTGTCGTACGTATGCGGCGACAACGACTTCTCCGCCGTCGTGACCGTTATTTGAGTTTCGGCTTCCTCTACAAGCCATACCTTTTTTTAAAAAGAAAAATAAATACCATGTTTTACTTTTCTTTTATTTTAGTATTGAAAATGGTTTTCATAATGTTTTTATATCAATGTGTTGTATTGATATCTCGTGATTGAAATGTGGAAATTTTATGTTTCCTTTATGCATGTTTTATGTGATATGATTATGTTATGGTTCTTGGGCATTATTATGAAGACGGGTGGTTCCGTGATAAACTAAGGGCGGGTGAGCCCGTTATAGCTCTCCAATGCATTGGGTAATTCGAAGGAGTGAAATGTTAAGGTTTCTCCAAAGATATTTAGGGAATATACTGTGATGGGTATTCCAAACGTAACCAAGAGGGTTACTCCCTACGTAAGAATGTTATGAATGCCTCAAGTTACCTTTATGTCTTATGATTTCTATGATGTATTCATGATTTTATGAGGTATGTTAAAGTGCCTATGTTTTATGGGTAAAGTATGAATTCATTCTTATGTATATATGAACTCATGTTTCCTTTCCATGTTTTTTTATAACCCATAATGAGTTTTTATGCTCATCCCATGTTTTTGAAATGTTTTTCACAGGTCAAGGGAAAGGTACATGATAAGATGATAGAGTCAAGGATGTGTCAAGAAATAATCCATGTTTTATTTTAAATGTGTTTCCATTGATGGGAATGAAGAATACTATCTTTATGTAACCACTTTGTTTATATGTGGAATGTAATGCAAGATTTATGACCTAATTCTCTAAAACTCTAAACCCGAAAAGATCCTCAAGGTGTAATCTTGTAATAACTCAAGATTAAGTAAGGTTTAAGGCTGGGGCCTTATAGTTGGTATCAAAGGTCGGTTTAGATAACTTTAGGAGTTAGAATTCTATTAAATGATTATCCAAATTTTTTTCTGAAATGATATAGCATTTAAAGATTACCATGTTGCTTCATCTTAGACATGTTTGTTCAGAATGGTTTTCCGCAGAGGAAACAGGGAAGCAGTGCTAGGAAGGCATACAGAAGGAAATAACCTTCCGAATCAGCATCCAGAAATGGTCGGAATTGGAACTGAACAGTTTGTTGCAGTAATGGCGCAGTTGACTCAAGCGATAAATGGCGGTGGTATCCATGCATGAGATCACCCAGAACAACCACAGAGGAACATGTCAGTGGTGGAACATTTCATGAGGCAACATCCACCATCATTCAGAGGATCATCTGACCCTGTGCTAGCTGAAGGGTGGATTAAAGAACTGGAGAAGATTTTTTATGTCATGGGGTGTTCATACAATCAAAAGGTTAGTCTTGCTATTTACCGTTTGGAGGGTGAAGCAGATCAGTGGTGGTCTCTGGTTAAAAATATCAGGGATGCCGATGAGATTGATGCTCTTGACTGGGTTGAATTCAAAGGTATGTTTCTTGAGAAGTATTTTCCTAAGGATGTTCGACTTAGGATGGAAAATCAATTCTTGGAATTGAGGCAAGAGGAAGACTCAGTGGCTGCCTATGAAGAAAGGTTCACTCGATTGGCAAGGTATGCTCCAAATTTTATCCGGGACTTTGATAGTAAAATCAATCGTTTTTACTCAGGATTAAAGAAAAAGTATCGAAGGGAATTAGCTTCTCGTGAGTTTAAAAGTTATGAAAAGCTTGTTCGATGTGCTGAGAGGGTGGAAATGGAGTTTTCCGATGACCAAGTTTTCTATAACAACCAGCAGAAGAAGAGACCGAGGTGGCAGGAGAAAGGTAAGAATTCTTCAAAAAAGTCTGATGGTAAGAGATCTAAGTTTCCAGTTTGTGATAAATGTGGCAAAAGGCATTCTGGGGAATGTCTTCTGAATTCTGTGAAGTGCTACCAATGTGGTAAGATGGGACATAAGGCTCGTGATTTCACTGAAAAGGATCAAGGTGAAGGTAAGAACAAATTTGATTTACAGTTAGTGAAATGTTATAAGTGCAATGAGATGGGTCACTATGCAAACGAGTGTCCGACAAGGAGCTTGAGTGATGGGAAGCAGTTAGACTACAAGCAGAAAGGGGTGTTGAAATCCTTTGCAACTACTTCAGCAGATGTCGGGCCATCAAATGAAGTTGTATCAGGTATTTTTTTTGTTTTTTCAGATTATTCCAGTGTGTTGTTTGATTCGGGGTCTACACATTCTTTCATCTCTGAAACCTTTTCTAGTAAAATGGGAATACCATCTCAAGAAATGACTTCTGAACTTTTGGTAAAAACACATGGGGGAAATGTTGAGGCAAAAAGAATTTATAAGAATCTTCCTATCCTTATATGTGGAAAGAACCTACTTGCAAACCTTATTGTTCTACCTCTAGTAGAGTTTGATGTGATCCTGGGTATGGATTGGCTCTCTATTTACCATGATAAGATTGACTGTATAGATAAAGAAGTTTCTTTTCAGAAAGAATTTCAGTTTGTTTACAGGAATGAACCCTTAAATTTGATAACATATCAAGAGGCTGAGAAACTTGTAAAAGATGGAAATGAATGTTACCTTGCACACGTCGTTGAAAATAAAGGAACCGTTCAGATTAATGATGTGCCAGTGGTAAATGAGTATCCTGATGTTTTTCCTGATGAGTTTCCTGGAATAATACCAGATCGGTAAGTTGAGTTTACTGTTGACTTAGTCCCTGATGCTAAGACAATTTCAAAACACCCTTATCGAATGGCACAAATTGAACTTTTAGAGTTGAAGGAGCAATTGCAAGATTTATTAGAGAAAGGTTTCATTAGACCTATCACATCACCATGGGGTGCTCCTGTTTTATTTGTTAAAAATAAAGATGGTTCTATGAGACTTTGCATTGATTATAGAGCCTTGAATAATATCACTGTTAAGAACAAATATCCTTTGCCTCATATCGATGATTTGTTTGATCAGCTCCAGGGAGCTCAGTTTTTTTCAAAGATTGACTTGAGATCGGGGTACCATCAGCTGAAGGTAAATGAGGCAGATATTCCGAAGACCACGTTCTGTACGAGATATGGCCATTATCAATTTGTAGTAATGCCTTTTGGGCTAACCAATGCACCTGCTATATTCATGGACATAATGAATAGAATTTTCCATGAGTTCCTGGATAAGTTTGTGGTGGTTTTCATTGATGATATTTTGGTGTTTTTCTAAAAGTAAAGAGGAGCATGAAAAACATTTAAGGTTTATCTTGAAAACCTTAAAAGAAAAGAAACTGTATGGGAAATTCAGCAAGTGTGAGTTTTGGTTGCAACAAATTTCTTTCCTTGGTCACATTGTTTCTAAATATGGAATAACTGTTGATCTTGCAAAAACAAAAGTTGTGGAAGAATGGCCAAGACCCACAAATGTAACCGAGATTCGTAGCTTCCTTGGTTTGGCGGGCTATTACCGAAGGTTTGTTAGAAATTTTTCACAGTTATCTAGTCCAATGACTAAGCTAACTCGGAAGGGTGTTAAGTTTATCTGGACAAAAGAATGTGATGATTGTTTTTAGGAATTGAAAAGAAGATTGGTGAATGCTATAGTTTTGGAACTACCTTCCAGGAATGGTGAGTTTGTTATATACAGTGATGCTTCATTGAAAGGACTTGGTTGCGTCCTAATGCAGAATGATCAGGTAATTACTTATGCTTCACGACAGTTGAAAACTCATGAGGTAAATTACCCTACACATGATTTGGAATTAGCTGCTGTTGTTTTTTCTTTAAAAATTTGGAGGCATCATTTGTATGGAGTAAAGTGTGAAATATATACCGATCACAAAAGTTTAAATTATATATTCACTTAGAAAGAGTTAAACATGAGACAGAGGAGATGGCTAGAATTAATCAAGGATTATGATTGTACAATTCATTACCATCCGGGAAAATCAAATAAAGCGGCTGATGCTTTGAGTCAAAAAAGTAATGCTTCATTAGCAATGTTGCGTTTTGAACGTGATCCTTTGGTCAAGGATTTGATAAACTTTAGCATAGAAGTTGTTGGTGCAGGAAGTCCTTCTGTTTTGTTTCAGGTATCAGTGAGATCTTCTCTATCAGATAGAATCAAGCAAGCACAGAAGCAAGACAGTGAGTTGCAGAAAAAGGTAGAGCTGGTTCAGAAAGGTATGTTTCCTGAATTCTACATTGATAATAATTGTGTTTTGAGATTTGGGAAGAGATTGTGTGTGCCTTGTGATTCACAGTTGAAGAGAGAGTTGTTATGTGAAGCTCATAGTTCTCCGTTTTCAGTTCATCTGGACAGTACTAAGATGTATAGAGATCTGCGGGAGTATTACTGGTGGGATGGAATGAAAAGAGATATTGCTGATTTTACTGTGAATTGTTTGACTTGTCAGCAGGTTAAAGCAGAGCGGTAGTTACCGAAAGGGATGCTTCAGCCTTTACCAGTGCCAGAGTTGAAATGGGAGAATATATCCATGGACTTTGTTGTTGGATTACCGAAGACATCTCGAGGTAATAATGCAATCTGGGTTATTGTTGATCGCTTGACCAAATCTGCTCATTTCCTTGCTATACGAGATACTTTCTCTCTTGATCAACTTTCCCGTTTGTATCTTAAAGAGATAGTCAGGTTACATGGAGTTCCTCTCTCCATTGTATCATATCGTAATCCCAGGTTTACTTCTAACTTTTGGAAAGGCCTTCAGAAGTCGTTGGGTACTGAATTAAATTTTAGTACAGCTTTTCATCCTCAATCAGATGGGCAGTCAGAACGAACAATTCAGACATTGGAGGATATGCTACGAGCTTGTTCTATGGATTATCAGGGAAGTTGGGACCAACATCTTTCTTTGGTTGAGTTTTCATATAATAACAGTTTTCATTCCAGTATACATATGGCACCATTTCAGGCATTATATGGGAAGCGGTGTCGAACTCCAGCTTTCTGGGATGAAGTGGGTGAAAGGAAGTTGATGGGACCAGAATTGGTAGAAGAGATGGCAGAAAAAGTTCAGCTGATTCAGAAACACATGAGAACAGCTCAGAGCAGGCAGAAGAGTTATGCGGATAACCGAAGGAAGGATCTATCTTTCGAGGTAGGTGATCATGTTTTTCTCAAGGTTTCTCCTTGGAAAAGTGTGATGAGATTTGGTAAGAAAGGAAAGTTGAGTCCAAGGTTCATTGGACCATAAGAAATTCTGGATAGAGTTGGATCAGTTGCATACCGAGTGGCTTTACCTCCGAGTTTATCTCAGGTACATAATGTTTTTCACATTTCGATGTTGAGAAAGTATATGCCAGATCCATCTCATGTTTTGAGTCCAGAGGTAGTTCAGCTAGAAGAGAACCTATCTTATGAGGAACAACTGGTCCAGATTCTTGACCACAGGGAGCAAGTGTTACGGAATAAGGTGATTCACCAGGTAAAGTTTTTTTGGAAAAACCACATGATTGAAGAGGCAACATGGGAATCTGAAAATGCAATGAGGGATAAGTACCCTCATTTATTCGATAAGTAAATAAATTGCGGGGACGCAATTTTCTAAAGGGGGGAAGGATGTAAAATCCCAAATAAGTAATGAATAACATATATTTTTATCTATGTCTATTAATGATTAAGATAGTGTTATAGAGGTTTAAAATGAAAATAAATACAATCTTATGCATGGAATACACTAATATTCTTACAAGATTGTTTTACTGCCTTTTGATGGAAAACCATTTTTGAATCTATATTTTGACAATTTTATAAACTATGTTTGTCAAAATAAACTTATTCTTTATTATTGGGACATCAAAATTTACTTTGTGTGAATTTTTGGTATTTTTCTAATAATGTTCATTTTTTAATGAATACTGAAAAATACTGCATTTTACATTAAAATTGATTTTTAATCTAATTTATTTATATGATTAGATTATCTTTTGAATTTTTCTTAATTTGTAATATGAATATATTTTTACCATTTTATCCAATGGTGGTCATTGGAATCAATTTCACTTTGAAATGAGACTTAAACTGGTGTCAATCTTTTGATACTTATTGTTTTGTAAAAACACGCTATTTGCTCTGGCAACGGGAATTAATTATTAAATTAATTATTTTGACTTATATGTATTGAATTTTGTAAAATAGACTTCATTTTTGAATTCTGAATATCAAATATAGCTTTGGGTGAATTTTTGGTAATTTTCTGAAAAACTTCATTTTTTGATGAATAGTGAATCCACTAAGTGGTAATCAAGCAAACTGATTTTTCAGTTAAATGAATGTTTACCACTAATGTGTATTGAATTTTAAAAATCTGACATACATGCTTGTCATTAAGAAGTAAAATGTGGTTCAATGGGATTAAAATATTTTTTTGGTGAATAGTAACTTATTAAGTTTTTAATCGCGATTAGTGGTAATTAGGGTAGTTTAAGGTATAAATAATGCTTTAATAATAGGAAATGACCTAGACACATGTCTCAAACCTTATTGGTTGTGTCATGGCCGACCAAGAAAAGCCATGGGTCAACTTGGGTACCCCATGGAGACACTTTGGTTTGGAAATGACATAAATAACTTTTTATTAAATGTTAAAGTAAAAATGACACAAACAAGAGATGTTTTACGAAAACAATTTTTACATGGGATTATAAAGATCAGATTTTTTATTATAAATATTCATTGGAAATATAAAAAGATTTCCTACATCATAGTAGTTTTTTATGATTTTTATACATTAAATAAATTAAATTATTTATGACATAATAATGATGCAGCGATGACATCATTATTTGACGATTTAAATAAAATGGAAAGATAATGAAAAATCTATAACCTACACATGTCCAAAACCAATTGGATGAGTGGATTTCGAACCCTTATCACCTTATCCACGAATTATATCAATGTTGGACCTTTTAAAACCGAAACACATTTTCAAATAAAGTAATATTTCTTTACTTTCCAAAAGTGCCCCTCCTCTCCTCTTATAAAAGGCCCCCACCTCTACCTCATTTCACACACTCCTCAAGCCTTTGGCTCGGCCAACCCCTGCCCATTTACTCTCTCCACACCCCTATCCTCATCCTAGAGGATTACCTTTGGGCAGAATCCTTTCAAAGGAAGCCTTTAGGCTCAAATCAAAAGAAGTTACACTTTTAAAGGTAATTCATTCTCTCATGTTCATTTATTTTATTTTGCTACTCCAACCCCCTAAACTCTTTTTATTTACTTCTTTTGTAACAACACCAGTATCATAAATATACTAGGATGTTGTTATAATATTTATTTTAGCTACACTCTCACACAACTACATCAAATGGTTAAAGAACATACGGTTTCCGTGGATGGCGAAATTCTGCCTCCCGAAACGATGATTGTTCAACACTCATTTAACACCTTCAAAGGTGGCCATTATGATGTCACTATTTTTATATATGATATATAATATGTTTATGTTTTCCTTAAGCTTCTGTTTTTTTTTAATTTTGGGCATACCTTTATGGTTTCCATTATGGGTAAACACGATATCTTCATTTTAGGAAGTGCGGACTACCGCCCCCTTAAAGTGATTTGATTTGTTAAATACCATATGTGGGACATATAAAGGATGGAACTATGATATTATATATGATATTATAATGGAATTATAATATACCTTTATATCATTATGATTCCATTCTATAAAATATGAAATAGAAATGAAATTAGCGTTCATGCGTACGTACGGCTTACTGTCTCCATGAACGATGCATTTCATTTCTTACCTCTAAATGATTATGTAATATTATAAATTCAGGTATGTACTGGATATATATGACATAAATGATATCTAAATCATGAATACCATTCTGTATATAATGAACCTTTGAACAAATTAACAACATGTAAGTGTAAGAAGTCTATTTTTGACTTAAGAACCAAATACCGACAAAATGAACATTATTAACTTAAATGATTACATGATGTCCATAACATGGTATAAAAGGAATAATTAACTTGAAAAAGGTTCTAAAGCAAGTAGAGATTAACTCAAGTTTATTATTCAGGAGATTAAAGAACGGTCGGGTCAAGTCGGATACGAGGTATGGGACTTCGTCTCAATCTTCTTTCGTTGAGGCATATTTTATTTTATACACAACTTTCTTTTATACGGTGTATAAACCACTTTGAAATTTACGTTTATTCAAAAGGAATCTTTTTTATACGAAGCATTTACTAAACTACAAAAGGGAATGTTTTTGTCGTACGTATGCGGAGACAACGACTTCTCCGCCGTCGTGACCGTTATTTGAGTTTCGGCTTCCTCTAAAAGCCATACCTTTTTTTAAAAGAAAAATAAATACCATGTTTTACTTTTCTTTTATTTTAGTATTGAAAATGGTTTTCATAATGTTTTTATATCAATGTGTTGTATTGATATCTCGTGATTGAAATGTGGAAATTTTATGTTTCCTTTATGCATGTTTTATGTGATATGACTATGTTATGGTTCTTGGGCATTATTATGAAGACGGGTGGTTCCGTGATAAACTAAGGGCGGGTGAGCCCGTTATAGCTCTCCAATGCATTGGGTAACGCGAAGGAGTGAAACTTTAAGGTTTCTCCGAAGAGATTTAGGGAATATATTGTGATGGGTATTCCAAACGTAACCAAGAGGGTTACTCCCTACGTAAGAATGTTATGAATGCCTCATGTTACCTTTATGTCTTATGATTTCTATGATTTATTCATGATTTTATGAGGTATGTTAATGTGCCTATGTTTTATGGGTAAAGTATGATTTCATTCTTATGTATATATGAACTCATGTTTCCTTTCCATGTTTTTTTTATAACCCATACTGAGTTTTTATGCTCATCCCAAGTTTTTGAAATGTTTTTCACAGGTCAAGGGAAAGGTACATGATAAGATGATAGAGTCCAGGATGTGTCAAGAAATAATCCATGTTTTATTTTAAATGTGTTTCCATTGATGGGAATGAAGAATACTATCTTTATGTAACCACTTTGTTTATATGTGGAATGTAATGCAAGTTTTATGACCTAATTCTCTAAAACTCTAAACCCGAATAGATCCTCAAGGTGTAATCTTGTAATAACTCAAGATTAAGTAAGGTTTGAGGCTGGGGCCTTATAGCGGTACTTGGAACATGGAGCTTTGTGTGGAGATATAGATTTTGTCCTAGTTCTTTGGGGTTTTCTTTTATTCTTCCTCTTGGTACTCTAGTTTTTGGCTTGGAATTATTTCTTATGTGGGATTTTTATGGAACAGTTTTGTTGCCTTTTTTGTAATTTATGAGTTTGGTTATGTTGTGACATGCATCATGTAATTTGTTTATAGTGGATTATTTGGTTGGTTGGTTTTGTCTAAAGGAATAATTGTTCCCCAATTTATTCTCTAATCCCTTAACATTTATTCCTAGCCATTGGCACCTTGGGAACATCACTTAAGGCCAAGTTACATTCCCCTACTCTCTCAAGACCTGAGATTGGGCAGGATGTTACATGTAGTAAAAAATATCTTACAATTAAATAATTGTAATAATATTATATAATACATATTATATATTTATATATATCATCGATGATTTTTCGTGATGAAAATAGATCCAAATCTCATTGTGAAGCTGTCATTTCACATGTTGATGAATGATAGTATCATCTTTACATAAGTTAAAAGGAAAGAAAATAAATGATAACTATTATCATTACAGAATGGTAAATATTTCATTAATATCATAATTATTTCATTTATATCACATATAATCATTACAGTTTTCTTTATTATCATCCCTTTAAAGCATTAGTGAAAGAATAATCACAGCACCTCGCGAGGTGGTAGTCCTCCAAACACCCATAAATCCTAATTATATCACCTATACAATAAAAGGTAAAAATACTTTTATGATATATTGAATCAACAGTTATAAATATGATTTAAATATTATATATATACTTTATATCTAGCATCATACCAAACAATGAGAGGATTAAATGGAAAAACAAATGACTTAACTTTAGGATGTGGTTCTCCTCTACTCACACAATTGATGATTTTATAACCAATTTAATGTAAGTGGAGAGGGATTTAGGTAAATCCATTATAAGAAAAACACACACTTATGATGAATATATTGAGTATATTATATAAATATGGTTAAATAAAAAATCTAATATGCGTAGAATTAGGTAAAATGAATACAATTTTTGAGGAACATTACTAATTTATCAGGTGCCCCCCTAATATTTGCACTAAATCCTTACATGGTTTGATATATACCCAATATAAGGCATAATAAATGAGGGTATGAGAGTTTAAAGTGATATTTATAGTGTTTTAACTTTCCAAATGGATTGATATGTATGGAGAAGTGAGGGGACTGAGTGACATTTTATAGTTGAGGAGGAGTGGAACTTTTGTTAATACAAATAACTATTCACTATTGGGAGGTCAATATTACCTACAATGGATAAAATATTTAAAATTAATCATATTGAAGGATTATATTATCTAAAAACACCTCTAAATCTCTGTAAAACATGTGTTTTTACATTTTTGTCCTTAATTTCTTAGTATACTTATTTTTACCATTTTTTAGTTTTCACTATAGTAACTTGTTTTTTAATTTAGGTAATTAATACATTAAGTGTAAATTAATGTGATAAATATTAGATAATTTGGACCCACATATTATATTTATTAAATACACTTTATCAATTAAAAATATGATATTTTTTAAAAATTTAATTTTACCCAAACGCATGTATATGCAGAAAGATCGTTTTAACCATAATTATACTAACATTTTTTCTATTATTTAGCGATCAATATATTTATTATAAAATAAATTTTTTCTATTAGTGGAAAATGTTTAATTTTATTGTCATCTAAAAATCACTTGTAATAATACTTTATTTTTAGATATTTAATTCAGTAAATAAAATAAAATTTATCATTAAATAATGGTTAAATCATTAGTCACTTTATTCATTTAAATTGAAATTAAAAATATCAATAAAATTATGGAATTCGAATCTATTATGTTAAAACCTATTTTATATGAAATATTTTTATAAAAAAATTATCCGACATAATAATTCGTTCAATTCACAAAATTTTTAATTTTTTTCTAATTTATTTTATTCAATTATTAACTAACGAATTACTATTTTCGCGTTTCTTAATAATTTAATGTATATTATCTAAAAAATAAAATAAATTACCATGATAAAGAAAATAATATATATTTAAATATAATATTTATAAATGAACTTATGATGTGCTTTCCCTTTCTCAAATCATTTTAGATATATAGTTTGAGAAAAGTATATTTTTTGTCATTGTCTTCACTAAGCTTATTATATGAGTAATATTCAATGTAAATAAAAATGGAATTTCCATATTTATGATACATTTATTTAAAATTTATAAAATAAAAATATTAATTAAAATTCTGATACTATTTTAGTTCATTTTACTCTTATCATTCTAGTTAAACCCACCAAAAATCCTTTTTTACCTTAACTATGGTAAATAATTTTTATTGTATTCACTATTAATGTTGTTAAAAAATTTAACTATATCTTATTATAAATTATAAATTATGATTCTTGAAAATATGGAATCCATTCTTTCTAAATCAATTATAAAAATTGGAAAATTTTAATATAAAAATTTTCACATCGATGTGAAGAGAAAGAGTGGTTTTAGGTGAAGATATTGTAATTTTTTCAGTGCTTTAATCCCTAAATACAATATGAAATTGATTCCAATAACCTAAATTAGAATAATTGATATATTACTGAACAATATTTACTTGAAAACCAGTTAGAAAACAATATAAACATAAATATAATTTCAATGAAAAAAATAAGTTCCAATTAAATTTCATTTTTTCACTATTCATCGAAGAATGAAATATTTCTGAGAAACCCATAAAATCCACCATAATATCATTTTTGTATTCCAATTTCCAAAATTCTTTTTATTTTGTAAAATAAATTATCTAAACGTTCTATAATATAATTTTAAACAATGTATTCAAAGCTTTAATAAATGTTGTTTTGTTTAAAACCTAGGTTGTGTGCATTAAAAGACACCGAAATAATTAAATTTATTTGTAAGTAAATATATTATAATGTGTTGGGGCCTTAAAAGAACATTGTGAAAAATATTAATATATTACTTTTATGGATAAAAAACATCATTATAAATTATTTACCAAAGCAGAGTTAGGTAAAATGTATTCGACTGTGTAATTAAAAAAACACACATATGTTCTAACCCTATCTATAACTTTAATTTAGTAAGAAGTGATTTATAAGGGGATGGTATATGAAAAGGGAAAAATAATTGATGGTAAAAATATTATGTAATCAGTTAGTAATTAGAGCACCCCATTATTTTACACGTGATAACATACTATGGTTTGAATAATTTATTGAAATTTCATCACATAAATAGGTCCATGATAAAATTATACAACATAGTTGAAGAAGGAATAAGATTCATTGAATAACATAAGAATTAATATGATTTTCTTTTATAAATCTATAACCTATATTACACCGTCATAATTTATCTCCCTTTATTTATAATATTATTTTATGATAGAACTATATGAATAGAAATTTTATAGAATTACAACATCGATAAGTTATAATATAAGTTACATACAGATAATAAAACCAAGAGATAATATTTTTTATAATGTGTAAAATATATATATATAAATGGAAATGAAATTCTGTATGTTTTTCAGAATCTAAATATCTTTAAGATCCCAAATATTTATTTATTGGAATTACATTACTTATTTTCCAAAATGAATAATGGAGATATATATTATAGATAACTATAAATTTTAATCTTTATATAAATAAATAAAAAATTATTTAAAATTTAAAATGTAAATGTTATTCAATAAAATTCTACATTATATATTTCAATCAATTAAAATAATAAAAGGAATATCTTCAAATAGAAAATGATGGAGATACCGTTAATTTTTTATAACCAATTGTTTCATTGGAACAATAAATCATATTCCTTTCATATAAACACCCTTCATTGAATAATATTTAATTACATTTATTTACATTTGTAGTTTCTATGGGGTGCACTTTGTAACCTATAATGAAAATGATATTTAATATTTATATATTCCCATGGGAGACTTTTGGATTACTAAATATTATGTTCATAAATGAAATTTTTTTTTTGTAATTTCACTTCATAAAAATAAATATTATAGATTAAAGCCTCTTGAAATCAAATTGAACTCGGTTATTCAATGTAGTAACTAGGCTTATATGTGGTCTTAAATATAACAGTTTTGAGCACGAACTGGTCATAAGAGATATGATTATATCAATAAATATATAGTTTGCACTAAATGTAATAGAGGAATTTAATTTAAACATAATTTTAGAAATGAGTAAATAAATTTCATATGGACATAAATAAACAATAAATATTCATAAAATATATTAATATAGAGAACATATTAGTATGAAACATGATTAACTAGAAAAAAAAACTATGGATTTTCATAGCTATTGTGTATTATCTTAATTCATAAATAATAATAAAATAATAAAGATAAAAAATTATATTCTTAGTGAATCATGTTTATTTTTTTAGAAACCCTCATCCTTAGTATTTTATGAGTGTAATTCATAGTATAATAATAACATTTAAAACTTCTTTTAATTAGAATTAGTATATTATATGAGGAATATATAATAAAAAATTAAATTATAATATATATAATGTAAATTATATTAAAAATAGAACAAATTAAAAATCATCAATAAAAAAATATATATGGTAATGTGATTAAATAAAAATGATATACAGAATTAAATAGGTGAATAATTTATTATTTGTGAAAATAATTTATAAAAATTATCCATATAGAAAATTTAAAGAATAATTAAATATATTCAATTTTTTAATAATACATGAATAAAAAATATAAATAATTTTAATAAACAGTTCCTCAATTTTTTTCAAAGAGTTTAAATGATTATAACTTATTATAGAATGTTTTTTAACATCAAAATGAAAATATTAAACTACAGATTTATAAGAATTATTATTATTAGTGTTTCAATATTTTAAGAATAGATAAACTATTTTAGTTATGATTTTTACAATATGTACGATGAAAAATAAATCTCACTACCCCACAAGTTTTTTTCTTGAAAAAATGAAATTAAATACCTAGTGCTGGATTATCCACCTGAAAAAATGATAATACGATCTAAAGTTATATTAAACTACATCCAATGAACTGGATAATATCATGCCTAGATAAATTCATTACTAAAATATAGAACATATATCTAATAATATGTACTCTCAAAATTGAGTTCATGGAACAATATAAATTTCATGAATGAAAATATTTATAAAAAATAAAGAATGAATAAAAATTATGAAAGAAAAAAAAAGTAAATATGATCAGGAATATATAGAAATTGATAATTATTATTACAAAAAATTATGAAAATAAATATTATCTAATGTTCCTTATTGTATATGAAAACTAAAAATGAATAGCTATTGAAAAATGAATATTATTTAATATTATAATTTAAGTCATATCATAAGATTATATATTAAATTTATAAAATCACAAGTTATAAATTTTCCTATGAGATCATGAATTTCATAAAATTATAATAGTCTATAATATCATATATATTGAAATAATAAAATAGAAAATACTATGTAGCAATATTAATATAAATTGTTTTACAAAAAAATTACTTATTTAATTAATTGACTCACATCCTTAACACAACTAGCTAATATCTTCATGATTATTATGAGAAGTACAATATATTTGAAATAGTAGTATAAAACCATTATGTATTTAACCAAATATCTTCTGAATGAACCAAAAATTATCAATAGTTAAAATTAATTATTAACACTACCATATAAAATGGAGGATGCTCTTCTGTATAAAATAGACAAGTTAAGTTAATGAAACTAAGTTGAGTTCCCTCTTTTACATTCTAAAGTCATCAAATAAATGCTAACATCAAACCTAACATTTTACACTTTTAAATAATAATGGAATAAATTCAATAATGTTTAAAAAAAATTAAATAAAATATTTCATTATTAGGATTCAGAGCTTAAATGTTCTTCAATTCAAAATAACATTATAAAAAATAAAACTAAATAGACTTTTTGGGAAATATGGTCTCTATAACAATGATCACCCTTCCCACTTTCTCTTATTTAGTGAAATAGTTATATAGAAACTAAATAAAATGAAATGGTCTTAAAAATGAATTTGTGTGTAATATTATCAACATCTGACATAATTAATTGGAGAGACACTAGATGAACATTAAATCATTATTCTACAATCACAAGGTAATAATAAAAAATCATAAAATAATTTTCATCTAAATTTCACTAAATTAGTCATTGAAATTCAATTCCAACATTGGATACCCATGATTTAAAGGGATTGAAAAATAAAGTGAAAACACATATACCATTTAAGTGTCTTAATAATATACTAATTTAATGGGAAAATATTTTATGTCAATTTTCCTCTTGATACCTCATATTTTTATTTAAATGTGTAAAATGGAAATTTAGAATTTGTAGATGGGAGGGAAATAATATGTTAGAGAATCCAGGGGGTGGGGTTGTTGGTGTGGGTGTGGGAGATAAACCATATATATGAGTACAGGTAAAAATCACCATTGTGGTTGTGAATGGTTTTGGAGATTTGATGAGAGGTGAGGCATAAATAATATAACAGGATGAGGGTGGTTTCATCAATATTCCAATTAATCGAATGAATCAAAAAATAAAATTTTATTTTCACATTTTAATAGTTTTTTTAATAATAAATATTACTTAATTTTTTTAAAAAAATTCAGTATTAATATGAAAAAGTAACAATTGTATTTATTGAAAAAATATTTCATGGTATTAAAAATTTGTAGCAAAATATATATATACTGGTAAAAAATATTGTTACATAAATATAAAATATAAAATACTTAATATCTTTTGAAATTAATCATTTTTACTAATATATATATATTATCTATCACTAAATTTTTATTGTATCAATCCACATTTATTATAATAATTGTAAAATTATAAATCAAAATAATGTTATAAAAAAATATGGTGGGAATGTTATGGAAAAAATTATTTTCATGTCACATGAAGTTGAAAATTCATACCTGATAAAAAGTAAGTAATGATTTATTTTTTAGGTGTTAAAAACATTTTTAAAATGATTTACCATTTTTATAAAAGTGAATGATTTTTATATTCCACATTAGAAGGTGTGTTGGAGTGGCTTATTATATATAAAGGGATAAAAATTTATCCTAATAATAAATGATAATTTTTTTAGGAAATATACTATAGGGGATTGTGAAATTTCCACTTTCATAAACTCAAAATGTGGTGCTTTGGAGGAGGATATTGTATTTTAGTCGGAGGTTCTTCGATTTTACATTAATTATCTTATGAATTGATTGGTATCAGTGATTCTGTCCTAGCCCATAATAGGTAAATCTGGTGGGTTAACTTAACTCACTAAAAAGGCTCAATCATTACTGTCAATTAGAGTAGTGATAATCTAATAGACACATCCAGTTTTATAAGGTGTAATCTAGACCAATAAATTCATTTGGTGTAATCTGATGGACATGAATAATAACTATATGATATAACTCTCGAGAAAAATTGGCTTCTAATATCTAAGGGGTGGGACATATTATATGATATAAAGACCCGGATTTTTTCCATTAATTTTATAATTATATAGGAATATTACGAGTCTGCAAAAATTTATGGCACATGATTCTGAGGCCCAGTGTGCCCGAAATTAATTTTTGAATATTGTTTCGGGTAATTTTATTGAACATGTGAGTGGAATTTTTAAATCATTTGAATCGGTGCATGGAATTTAAATGTAAGGACATTATTGAACTCGTAGTTCTGATATTCGCTTAAGGAGCAGGCACCTTGATTCTAGTAGGTAAAGGGTGGATGTTATTTTTCTAGATTTTTATTGTAGGTTAAAATAATTAGAATAAAATAAAACAACAAATTTTATTTTATTTTAATGAAATATCCTTTTTAAATTTTAGTGGTGGGAACCACCCAAGCTTTAAACCCCCTCATTTAATTTGATTTATCCCTTGTAATTCACAAAATTAATTCATCCAAAAATTAATTGTTTTAATTTACATAACATAATAATTTATCACCTCACCCCTCATGGGGAAAATGATTGGAAATGGAGAGCCTTTGGAGAAACATCCACCTAATGTAGAACCTCTCCAATGAAGAATGTTCTCCAAATCAAAATGTGGAACAGACTTTGGAGACATTGCGGGGGGAAATAGACGTCGGCGACTTCATCATCTTAATCTCCTTCCTCCCTTTGTCTCCAACGAACAAACAAGGTAGGGGTTTTAATTTTATTTATGATTAAATCTATTTGTTTATTATTATTATTCTTGATTCACAATGAAGATTACAAAAAAACATGGCCATTGTTCCACACTTATACCTCGACCCTTTTCTTTTGCTCATTGAGCATTCTTCTTGTGTTCCATGACGCCAAATAATTAAGAGCGCTAAAAAACAATGTCTCTTTGAGGAAGACATGTGGACCTAGAGAACTCGAAACATGGATCTTGAATATACAAACATCATAATTTTCGGGCTTGGAACGAAGCAGCGATGGCTCGCAAAAGAAGGCGATGACCGACACCTGGCCGGCCGGAGCAGGGGGTCGTGGCGGCTTGGCTGTTGTAGAGGCAAGAGGGCGGCCGACACCCGGCTGGCTAGGACGCACCTAGTGGGACCTCAGAGTGATCTTTTATTCCATCAGGACGAACATTCTTATAGACCGTTCAGAAATACAGATGGGCACATCCCCCCGAAGTGGCTAGGGTGGGCCCTGTAGTGGCAGACCACCCCCAGTCGGGCAGTCCACACCTAGCCCTACGGGCCGCACACAACAAGATGGGTTGGGATGCACTTTCATTGGTCGGGCTAGACCACGGCCCAGCAGGCTGGGTCTGTTGTGGCCCAGGCCAACCAGGCTGGAATCAGACCGGGTCAGGTTGACCCTAACTGGGTTAGGTTGGCCTGGGCCGGGTCGGGCTTTGTCAGACCGAACCTGGGCCCATCAAGACCATGATAGACCTTTGTGGCCATATCATGTGAACCGAGAATCTGTTTGATGAACTGTATATACTACTAAAATCCTTTTATTGAGATGGTATTTTTGGTATACTACACTTTAGTTTTTGATAATTTTGGAGTATGTCCGGGTTGAATTGAACCCGAATGAAACTGGGCCCTCAGAGAGGAAACACTAATAACATACAGAAAAGGGGTATGATTGATGCGTCATCTATTTCATTGGGTCCCTTAAGTCATCACAGAAATTAGGGATACTTATTCATGGAACTTCATGGGGGTTTACATACAACTGATGTCTTGAATAGAGGTTCTCCCAAATGTTCTATTAGCAGGAATCCAGTGGCAGACAGTGAGACGGAGGTTGGAGACAAATCATAATGAAGTTAGTATAGAGTGATCGTGTATGGGTCAGCACTAATCTTATGTGGTTCAAATCCAGTGTGGGTCAGCGCTCAACGATCTTGTGTGGGTCATCACATATCGATCATGTGTGGGTTAGATCATGTTTGGGTCATCACTCAGCGATCCTTTGTGGGTCAGCGCGAACCATTCCTATGTGAGTCAGATCCTTTTTTCCTCATTGTGGGGGTTAGTACATGTTGATCCTATGTGGGTCAGACTTCATTTAATCAGAAGTAGTACCTCTTGACTGAATATGATGATCGAGCTTCGCGACTAATCATCTGTACTTCTGTACTTCACTTATACAAGGTGTGAGCTGAGTCTTTTACCTTCATGGTGTTACCTATGTGGTACTTGTAACTTCATGGTGTTACATTTGTATATCTTGATAACTTAGGTATATGTATGGGTATATACCTAAGTAGTGTTGATGACTATTTCTTCGGGTGTTGTGATTTTGTCTTTATATAACTCTAGGATTAGTATGAGGGTCTCGGGGTCCCTAGTGAGTATCGTTATACTCACCCATACATGGGCTATGCCCACACCATGCTATGTCTTGTGTAGATGATTAACAACACTGATCAAGGTCGAGGGTACTAGGTAGGAGGCAGATCGGATGTGGACATTAGATGAGATGATCCGCAGGGATGATCGTTCGATAGTTTTACCTAACCTTAAGGTAGGGTCATTACCGAGTGTTCACAGGAACTATTCTTTTTTTTCATATTTACATGTACTTTCCTATTAGGCCTGTATTCCGGCCCCTTTACATATTGTACACACTCTTTTTTCACTTTATATTTTACATTGTTCTTTTATTTTGTTGTGTGTTTGGTTTGGGTGAGTTTACAGGTTTATAGGGAATGCCTTCCCAGTTATAGGGATATACCTTTCTGGTGCTAGTCGCTAGCCCCTGTCCAAAGGAAGGAATGTTTGGGGTAGTCATGGCACATGCTGTAGGGAACGGTTCGTGACAAAATGGTATCAGATAGAGGTTGGTTATACTGAATAACTAGGACACTGATATTTTAATCGGCAATAGTGTTAAGTGTTACTAATGTGGTTATTAGTTTCGGGAATCTAGTGTTGGTGCGACGGTCGATGTATCTATACACCAAGACCATGAAATCTGATTTTTGACCCAGTTCCTAAAAACATGGATTGCATGTGTTTTTTTGAAATGTTTTCTTTGTGATATCATTGAGTCATCTCACCAAGTATAACGTAAGGATTGTGGAACACCGGTTTCTTTTTAGTAAGCCTTTACGTTGATATCCATCCACGGTTCCTAGTGGTGAACATGATGAAAACCCACCAAATGATGAGGTATCAGTGCGGGGTCGCCTTACAGAAGTTGTACCATCGAGTGGTGTACCAGCAACAAAACTACCTATTGGTTAGCCGAGGCCACCATCCCTAGTAATAGAGGGTGTACACTGCTGGATTGAATTGCATGAGTTTCAGTGATAGAGGCCACCGAGGATCCTAGGAGAGATTAACCCAAATGCTGATGAGGACTGGATGGAGGTCGTGGTTAGAGTTTTCCGACTGGTAGGGACACCAGCTGATCTCATGGCAATCCTTGCCGCCAATCTTTTTTAGGTAGCAGTAGTTAGATGGTGGAGCTTGATGCTCTAGGTTTATGGCGTGGTGAATCTCATTTGGGTGGACTTCGAGAGCCTTTTCAGGGAAAAGTTTGTCCCATCAACCCTACTCTTAGTGCATATACAAGAGCTTATCCACATGAAGTAGGGTAGCATAATTGTGGCTCATTATTCTGCAAGCTTCACGGACCTTTCATGCTACTCCACTGACATGGGGCAGGACCCTTTCATAAGGGCTCAGACCTTGGAGCATAGGCTCAGACGAAAGATTAGAGGTTCAATGGTTTCACTCAGCATCCCGAAGCATGCGGGGGTTTTAGAGAAAGAAATTTTAGTGGAGAGATTCCTAGATGAGCAGTCACTAGTAGTGTGACCCACCATTGGACGACATGTAGCAGAGCCATCGGAAGCGGGAAATAGACAGATGGCACATAGTTCCAAGTGTGCTAGACATATAGGTGGAAAACCGTAGAATTCATTGTCTGTGGTGTGGGGCTCTCGAGAAAGATAATGACAAGTGAGGATCAGGCAGTGTTACACATGTAGAGGGCAGGGTCACATGGCTCACGACTGCCCGAACCACCGTTCAGATGACCAAAAAATGGTCGAAGGACCTCCTATGCGGAGGCAAAGATTTTATCAGGTAGGTCCACAAGCTGGAGGAGGGAATGGTAGAGGATCCATCCATGTATCAGGTGGTGGGAAGTGGTTTGAGTTTCTTCTACCACTACCTCAAGGTGGTCCACCTTGACCACAGGAAGTAGGTGGACAAGGACGAGCTCAGCTCTTGGCAGTAGAGGCCTATGACCACAATGCTCGAGAGATGATACGAGGTATGATCTTTGTCTACTACACTATATCTATAGTACTTATAGACACAATTTCTAGCCACTCATTTATTTACATGACCCTCATTCAGATATCGGTGTTTCTGGTGGAGCCGTTGGCTCGATACTTACAGCTAACGACTCATATGGGAGAAGATTCGATGATTATGCAATTGTGCTGGCAGTGTGATCTTACTCTAGGTGGTGAGAGCATTGGATAGGATCTTCTAGTAGAAGCGTCAAGTCTTTACAGCTTCATCTTGGGTATAGACTAGTCATCCATAGTCCATGCTAAGATTTATTGTATTAGGCGAAAAGTGTTGTGTGTCCGTATAGATGGGACCAGGTTTTCTTTAATTGGTAAGAAGGGAACCATTACAGTGCATGATAGCATTACCTGGTGGTGGGTGCAGCCAATTAAACATCATTTTTTTATCCATACCATCATATTGGTTGATGTTGAGAGTCTGAGATATCCTATAGTGGTGGACCAGTACGCTGATGTTTTCCCAGATGATGTTTTTTGTCTACATCCTCATAGAGAGTTGGCCATTTACGTCAACTTATACCCTAGGAAGAAACTGATATCTACTCCAGCATATTGGATGGCTCCCACAGAGTTTCGAGAGCAGCAAGTACAGCTGGAGGACCTGCAGGGAAAGGGGTTCATTAGGCCCAGTGTTTCTCCTTGGGCAGCCCCAATATTGTTCACCAAGAAGGTGGATGCAATATTGATACTCTATGTGGACTATCAGTGCCTGAACTAGGTGATCGTGAAGAACAATTACCCACACCCAAGGATTGATTATCACGTTGACCAGCTGAAGGGATCACATGGGTTTTCAACGATTGACCCGAGATCAGGCTATCACCAGCTCAGAGTACGAGACAAGGATGTGCTAAAGATGTCCTTAATATGTATGTATGGCCATTATGAGTACTTAGTTATGACATTCGGTGTGACCAAAGTCCCATCATTGTTCATGGTACTCATGAACAAGATATTCCAGCCATACCTCGATTACATTATGGTAGTCTTAATCGACAACAATTGATATACTCAGTGATGGAGGAGGATCAGGCATATCATCTTTAGATAGTTTTGGACACACTACGAGAGAACCACCTTTATGGTAAGCTCTCGAAGTTCGAGTTCTAGAACTGAGAGGTTCACTTATTGGGTCACGTTATCTTGGAGGATGGAGTTGTGGTGGATCTAGTGGATATTGAGGTTGTACTTGCTTGAGAACCCCCCCAAGAGTGTGACAGAAGTGCAGAGTTTTAAGGGTTTGGCTAGTTACTACTGGAGGTTTGTGCATGACTTTTCCAGTGTTGTGGCACCCTTATCAGTGTTGAAAAAGAAGGGGAAATTATTCATGTGGTCAGAGAGATTCCAGTAGAGTTTCTAGGAGCTGAGGTGGAGACTAATGAGTGCCCCCATCTTGAGGTTATAGGAGGAGGGAGTTGGGTACGTAGTCTACTGCGACACATCAGGGATTGATCATGGATGTGTCCTGATACAGGAGTCAGTAGTGACCGTGTATGGTTCTCGACAGATGAGACAACATTAGTAGAACTATGCTTCCCATGACCTGGAGTTGGAATCAGTGGTATTTTCCTTGAAGATGTGGTGTTATTACTCGATGGCTGACCATTTTGACTGTCAACTCTAATCAAAATAGTCCTCGGTATATCTTGTCTCAGAATGATCTGAACCTGAGTCAACGGCGTTGTCTTGAGTTCCTCAAGGAGTATGACTTCAAGAATTTCTATAATCCTGGGAAGGGGAATGTAGTATCAGATGCACTCAGCATAATATTTGGTGTACATTTGCTGAGTGAGGAAGTAGAGTAGCAAGCCGCTTTGTAGATTTCCTATGTGTATAAAGATGGAGCAGATTATCTTCAGACATTAACAGAAACTCCCCCACTTCATCAGCAGTTCAGGGAGGCACATCTTGGTGACACTGACTGTGAGGCTCTATGTGGTCAGATATCCACAAGACAAGCACCTAATAGATTTTATAAATGTGGGGAGCACGTTATCCTCATCATAGGGCATACTATGGTACCAGTGGCGCTTATGGAGGAAGTGTTTGTGGAGTTCCATACATCCCCTTTAGCGGTACATCTTTGAGTGGAGAAGATGTGCCATGACCATCAGCGCCAGAACTGGTGGCCGAGAATTAATAAATCTATAGCAGAGTTTGTCTCTTGGTGCCGCATTTGTCAGAAAGTGAAGGCAGAGCACTAGGTTACAGTGGGATTAGTTCTTCCACTAGAGGTGCCAAAGTGAATGTGGTATGGAATCTCCATGGCCGTTGTGATAGTACTTCCATGCTCATCTAAGTGGCACGATTCTATATGGGTGATCGTTGACCGACTCACTATGTTGGACCACTTATTACCTATCAGAGAGCATGGACCAATGAAGGGGTTGGGAAACCTCTA
This sequence comes from Viscum album, assembly GCA_963277665.1. Lineage (NCBI taxonomy): Eukaryota > Viridiplantae > Streptophyta > Magnoliopsida > Santalales > Viscaceae > Viscum > Viscum album. Next base: position 623,218,616 of record OY728156.1, on the reverse strand, counting down.
AGTGTATGAGATTGTGAGGCATCATAGGGTGACATCTACGATTGTCTCTGATCGGGATGCATGTTTCACTCCTCGGCTATGAAAGGGGTTATAGGAGGAATTTAGGACATAACTTTGGTTGAGAACCGCTATCCATCCTCAGAGGGATGATCAAACAGAGCGTACAAATTAGACCTTTGAAGACATCTTGCATGCTTGAATCCAAGATTTCAGCCGCAGTTGGGCAGATCACTTTCCTTTGGTGGAGTTTTCATACTATAACAAATGTCATTCCACTATCGGAATGGCGCCATTCGATGTGTTGTATGGATGACCTTGCAGATCAACACTGTGTTGGACAGACCCAGGGAAGTCAACACTTGTGGGACCAGCGATGGTTCAAGCTACCATGGAAGAGGTGCAAATCGTCCATAAGTGGATAAGGACTACATATTGTAGGCAGAAGTCCTATGCTGACAGGAGACAGAGGCCTCAGGAGTTCGAAGATGGTGACCATGTCTTTTTACGGGTCTCACTTAGACGAGGCTTTCAAACATTTGGTCGGGTCGGTAATTAATCCTTGAGGTTCATCGGACTCTTTCAGGTCCTCAATCGATTTGGTGAGGTAGCTTACCGCTTAGCTCATCCACCTCAATTGCACCTGGTGCATGATGTTTTCCACATATCTCTACTAAGGATAAACGTACATGATCCTTCTCACATTATTGACTTGGGATAGATGGACATCGATGATGGGGTGACATTTTTGGAGGTTCAAGTAGATATTTAGGATCGAAAAGAGAGGGTCCTTTATGGGCGGACGATACCTCTGGTGCATGTTCGTTGGCAGAAAAGGAATCTCCAAGAGAGCACATGGGAGCGGTAGGCTTATATTTATTATTAGTACCCCCACTTGATTCCCTAGTTTGTGTTGTAGCTTTCGGGGACACAAATCCCTAAGGTGGTAATAATGTAAAGACCCGAATTTTTCCAAGTATTTTTTTATTATATGGGAATATTAAGAGTCTGCGAAAATTGATGGTGCAAGATTCTAAGGCCTGGTATTCCCAGATTGAATTTCTGAAATTTTCTTCAGGGACATTCAGTAAACTCATGAGTGACGTTTTTAACATTTAAACTAGTGCTCGGGACAGAAATCTGAGGACACGGTTGAACTTGCAGCACCAATATTCGCTTAAACATACCTTCACCTCAATCGTAGTAGGTAGAGGGTGGAAGTTAATTTTCTAGATTTTCATGGGAGGTGAAAACAATAATAATAAAATAAATCAACAACTTTTATTTTATTTTCTTAAAACCCCATTTTTGTATTTTATTAGTGGGGACCACCAAATCTTGAAACCTCCCCATTTAATATGAGTTAGAAAAATAAATTCCTGCAATAAACTATGCCAATAATTAATTGTTTTAATTTACTTAACATATTAATTTGGCACAACACCTCACGTAGGGAAAAGTATTGGAAATGGAGAGACTTTGGAGAAACATCCTCCAAGTGAAGAACCTCTCCAACAAAGAGCATTCACCCGATCAAAATGAGGAACCAACATTGGAATCATTTCAGGAGTGATGGAGGTCGGCGGTTTCATCATCTTCATCTCCTTTCTCACACAGTCTCCAACGAGAAAACAAGTTAGTGGTTTTAATTTAAAGTATGATTAAATCTATTTGTTGATTCTTCATATTCGTGATTCACAACGACGATGATACAACACACATGTCCCTCATTCTCCACTTATAACTCAACCCTTTTCTTTTGTTCTTCGCGTGTTCTTCATGTGTTCCTGGATGCCAAATAAATAAGCATGTAGAAAACACAATTACTCATTAAGCGCGACGTATGGACATGGAGAACATGACCCAAAGAATGTGAACATGTGAACTTCTTAATTTTCAGGCTTGGAACAAAACTGTGATGGCTTGTGGAAGAATGAGAAAGTTGGCACTCGGCTGACCATGAGTAAGGAGGGTGGAGCGTGTCCACATCGGTGGAAGAGAAGGCCATGACCCAACGGCCGTGGCAGAGCAGGGTGGGGATCGGCACGCCAACCTGTAGTGTGGTGAAACGGCGGTGCACATCTGTTCCACCAGAGTTGGAGGTCGCAGCTACTTGGCTACAATAGAGGCCAGAGGGGGGCTGAGACCCGGCCGGCTGCAGGTGGACAGCGGCACCATCACGCCGCAAGATGGAGGACCAACTGGAAACCCGACCGGCCGTGATGCACCGAGTCGGACCGCCATGCGGCCCCATGTTCCAGCAAGACGAATGGTCCGATGGACCATCGGGAATCATAAAGGAGCCTCCCCTCGGTTTGACTAGGGTGGGCGTCGGCACGGCGGACCACACACAGTCGGGCGGTCTGCACCTAGCCGGGCCGGCCGCACCGTGGGCCGCATCCAGTGGGATACCCCATTGCAGACCGGGCCAGAACATGGCCTAGTGTGCTTAGCCCACCATAGGCCAGACCCACTCGGCTGGTCTTAGAGCATTTCAGGTTGATCCGAAGCGGGTCGGGCCGTCTCATGTCGGGTCGGGTCGGGTCCGTATGACTAGGTCCGACCAGACCCGAGCCCATATTGACCTAGATACGCCTTTTGGCCATATCATGAGAACTAAACGTCTGTCTGATGAGCCATCTACCACACCAGAATACTTTGATCGAGATGGTCTTTGTGGAATACTCTGCTTGAGTTTTTGATAATGATGGAGTATGGCCAGGTTGGATCGAACCTAAATCCCATCGGGCCCTCAGAGCGGAAATGCTAATAACATACATATCGGGTGTCCGATTGACATGTCTTTTATTGTGTTGGGTCCCTTATGTCATGAAATACCATTGGGATAATTCGTTGTGGAACATTGTGGTGTTTGAGGTACGACCGCTATCTTGAGAATTGGTTCTCCCAAATGTGCTATTAGTGGGAACTAGTGGCTTGTAGTGAGGCTGAGGTTGGAGACAGATCATACAAAGGTTAGTACTGAGCGATCTTTTCTGGGTCTGAACCGATCCTATGTGGGTTAGCACTCAGAAATCCTATGTGGGTCAGCTCATATTGATCTAATTTGGGTCATATCCAGTGTGGGTCAAAGCTCAGCGATGATGTGTGGGTTAGTGAAAACTGATCCTTGGTGGGTCAAATCCTTTGTGGGTAATTGTAGGGGTTAGTACCTATCGATCCTATGTGGGTCAGACTCTGTATAATCAGAAGCAATAGCTCTTTATAGAATAATTTGATAAAGCTTCGTGATTGATCATACATACTTCTATAATTCACTTAGACCTATTGTGAGATGAGTCTTTTACCTTCGTAGTGTTACCTATGTGGTACGTCTACCTTCATGGTGTTACCTGTTTGGTACTTCTACCTACTTGGTGTTACAATTGTATATTTTGATTACATAGGTATATGTATGAGAAAATATCTATGTAGTTTTGATGGCTATTACTTCGTGATTTGTGGTCTTTTCTTTCGTGGAACTCTAGGAGAGCTACGAGGGTCTCAGGGTCCCTACTGAGTATCGTTATACTCACACCTACGCGGGATATGCATGTACCATGTTGTGTATTGTGAAAATGATAGCCAATGCTGATCGAGGTCGAGGGTACCAGGCTGGAGGCTGATAGGAGGTGGACATTATACCACATGATCTGCAGGGACGACCATTCGAGATTTGTACCTACCCTTCAGGTAGTGTCCTTGGCTGGTGTTCACAAGAGATTTTTTTTAGTTTTACTTGTACTTTCAAGTGGGGCTTGTATTTGGGCCCCTTTACTTACTTTTCACACTCTTTTTTTCATTATATTGTACCTTGTGTCTGTATCTTGATGTGTTCTTGATTTGGGTGAGTTTACAGGTTTAGAGGCAATGCATTCCGAGTTTTTTTGATACGTCGTTCTGGTGCTAGTCGTCATCCCATGGCCTTTGGAAGGTTGGCATGGGGTAGTCACGAAACGGGCCTTAGGGGACGGGTCATGAAATTTTTCGGGGTTCCCCATTTAATATAAAAGTATAATATATGAAAAAGAAACATTATTCAACTCCATAAATTCCTAAATAGTCTAATTCCTATTAAATATAGACATTCTTATAAAATATTCAATAGGAATCAATGACTTTTACTTAATACATAAAAACCATGATCTTTTGATATTCCCTCGATTACAGACCCCTTTAAGAAATTATTCTTCACTAAGCATATGTGTACTGTAATGATCCTCCATTTTATCTAAATGTGTATTTCCTTTAAATACATTTTATTATAGATCTGGTGGGGGAGAATATACTCTTTAGGTGATAATTGTTATTATATAAATCAAGGGGATCCATATACTACCATTTTAGAAAGACTATATCACTACCCATAAATATCTCAAAAAAAATCATTATAGTATATTTTTATCAATATGCATTTAGAAATACTGAAAAATATGAGGATGGTTACGGAACCTAAAGGTAATATTTTCATGAGGTGAGGAAGTGGATTCACATTCTAATTGAGACTCTCAAATTATTATTTTTATCAACTAAAAAACCCCTGGTATACAAATTGACACACTCTAAGTCTCCCAAATGAGTTAAAATTGGGAAAAATATTCTTTCATGTATAAAATAAGTATACTCAATAAATTCATTCATCATCATTTTGAAAATTTACAACACCTCTCGAAGATGAATGTGATTTTAAATATTTTAGAAAAAATAAATCACCATATATATGAATGGAAACAAATTACAATATTGAAATTTAAATTCATAAAAAATGGTATATATTAGATATATCATAGAGGAAAATTATGAAATTCAATGTTTCATTTGAAATATTTTAAACAATAAGTTTATAGATGATTCCATTATGTTAACTTCATTATCAAAAATCTCCCACCTCATAATGGAATGTGAAATATTATATAAAACTAAAGAAAGAGGATATTTCCCTTAATGAGTAACTCAAATACCTATAAATTGAGGAGTGATATGAAAAAAAATGAGTAGTTAGACGAACACATTAAAGATAATTCTTGGGTCCTCATAGTGGATGGATTGGGTCTATCCTATTCATAAAATGAGGGAAACATCCAAAGAATTCTACAAAATAAATAGTAACAATTAGTAATAATAAAGGGGAATAAAACTTATATTGAAATCATGGACACTAGAAATTGTAATCTGGTATCCAAAATTATATATATATATATATATATATATAGATAATGTTTTAACGGAGAAATTTATAGGCATGATCATGGAAGAAATTTTCATTTATGACATCTCTTCTTGGTGGATTGATTTTGAAGCTACCTAAAATATGTGCTGCAAATATTCCCTCTTAAATGGAATGAAATCAATTGTATATATATTTTAAATATACATGGGGTAAATTTTAGACCTAAATTTAATGGTAAGGGTGTGTTTACCTTTTTTTTACCAATAAAATGATCGTCAAATTAAATAATGTGTTTATATACGTTATGGTAATAAGAATTTAGTTTCTGGACACTTGCTAAATTGGAATGGGTTTATTCTCCTATTCAAAGAAGATAACATTGTTTTTTCTGAGGTAGTGGGAATTATTAGAAAGGTTCACATTTATGATGAATTATTAAAAATTAATAAAAATATTGTTTCTTATTGTTTAATAAAATATTTTAAACAATTTAATTATCATTTACCCACCTAAACTATGATAACCTGCATGAAATATAAAAATTTGAATTATTACTAAGACTAGATTCAAATAATCATAAATGTGTGACTTTCATAAAATATAAAAATGGAATTTAATAAAAACTATTGAAACAAAGTATAATTATTTATAATTAATGTAATTATATTTAAATGATTTTTAGACACCTCCTTCATCAGTAATAAACAGATGTTTATAAATTTTATTTGGGATTATTCTATATTTTCCAATTTTAATCAAATAAATGTTAAATATAATGATTTTGATAAATTTAATATATATAAATATATGGTTGAAATATAATGTAGATTATAATTATATAACATATAAAAAATTAGGGAGATAATATTTTACTTATTCACTATTTAAATCTAAATGGGTTATACATGTAGTGAAAATTCCCATTAAACCTTAAGAAAATTATGTATCTTCGAGAAAGAATAAAAAATTAATCTTTATAGTTAATTCCATGATTTCTATCTCATGTATCTCAAGATAATTTTTGGAAGAAGAATTTTTAAATACATGATACATCCTAAATGGGGCATATCAAAATGGAATAAAATTACTTTATATAAACTATTGATCCATAAAATACCAAACATCAACTATTTAATGGTTTTTAATTTTCATGAAATTATAATAATACCTAAACATAGAAGGGAAATTTTAATTAAATGTTGTATTAATAGAATATTTCTTGTATTTGAGAATAATTTAATTATATAAATATTCATGTATATAGAATCAAATTATTTAGAAACTATTCACACATTTATTTAATCAAGATATGTTATATTTGATAAATCTAGGTTTACATCATTACAACAGAATGTAAAAATATAGATGACATGTTGAAATAAAGTTTTTTTCATAAACATGCATTCGAGGAGGTTTAGAAATATAGACAAATATGACATAAAATTTATGTGGATCATATTTAAATATACACTTTTTCAAATGAAATAATGATAATATATTTACACTTAATTTGGTTTTTATTAATATTGAGTCTGATCTTGAAACATACAAATAAGATATTTCATATCTTGATGCATCTATTTGGGAGGAGTTATAAATTAAAAAATATAATATATAACCGTGAAATATACATGGATATTTGGTGATACTTCTCTATGGGCACAACCTATTGGTTTTTAGTTGGTATTGAAAAAAAACAAAATTTTGATGGTATAATTGAAAAATATAATTCCCGATTAGTATTTATGGGATTTAAGAAAGGATTATGTTATTTTTAATAACTATACTCACCTGAAAATAATGATTAAAATAGAATATGTCTTACTTTATAATAAATATAATTTTTTTTAAATTCACCAAATTTATGTAAAAATTTAATTATTAATTAGGGAACTAGATATTGAAATATTTATGGAACAATTTGAAGGATTCATATTTCTGGAAATGAAAAAAGGTGTAAAATTTGGGGATGTCAATCTATGGTTAAAAAATCACTAAAACAATTTCATGAGAAATTTAATCAAGTAATTTAATAAAATGGTTTTATAATTAACTGAACTGATAAATGTGTTAAAATTAGGTTCCATAATAACCAGGGTGTGGTTATTTGTTTATATATTATTGAAATTGTAATTTTTTTAACTAATATGAATCATATAAATAAGGATAAGTCTATTTTATCCAAAAAACATTATATGAAATAAAAATGTGATACTAATTTAATTTTGTGATTAAAAATTATTTTGAATGAAAATTATATCATACTATTCCAATCTGATTATAAATAAAATTTCCTAAATATAATAAAATACATTTTTTTACAATATATTCTACTCCATATGCTTCCCCTTGTAGGATACTAAAAAATAATTATAATAAAATTGATCATATATAATATCCAAGGGTTATTTGTTTTCCCATGGACATCAGGAAAAAAACTAGACTTGATAATACATATGCTTTTAAAATATTGATCATGCATAGAACTAATCATGGTTATGCGCAATGGGTTTTATTCAAATGATTACTTTAGAATTTTACAATTAATTGGGATTAGTTTATATTTTCTATCAGAAAATAAGTGTATTGGAAGGATTTTGATATAAAATATGGGTTAATAGTCTAGACCATAAATATTATATTTGTAGAGATGTTTTTACACATGTATTTGGAGTGATATTTTAAGGACCAAAACGAAAAACATATATAACAAACTCTATAATGGAATATGAGTTTTTTTCATTAGGAGATACTAGAAAATAAGATTAATGGATTAGAAAACATTTACCATATTAAAAATTATGTCATATACTAATTTATTTGGTTTCTATACATTTTTATATCTATTAAATACATTCAGGGGAATAAAAGAATAATTATTATTGAAAATTGAGACACATGGGTCTCAAACATAACTATTTGATATTGGTGATGCAAGACTGTATCATTTAAATGGAAATAGTTAAATTGAGAAATAATTTTGAGAATCCTCCAAAAAAATGTCATAAAATATTTTTTTTGTAAAATATGTTTTTATGGAAAATTATAATTTAATTTTCATAAATTCACAAATTATGGTACCATATCTTACAATCAGATAAATTTAAACATATAATTTTATTGTAAATTTTTTTTAATATGTGAGAAGTATACACTAATGGAATTTTATATCTTAATAAAATCTTGTTTCATTCTCATGATAAATGGAGTGCAATTCTTAACATCATAATGAAAAAAGGGAAAAAACTATGTGTTGAAACATGTGAACACTTTTTGGTCTGCCTATATGAATGTAGGAGTGGGGCCATTCCAAAATAATTATTACATTGGATCTTAAATATTCATTAAATGATATGATATAATCGGATAATGATATAAATGATTATATATAAATATGAGGTATTTAGAAATATTACCAAAGTAAATATCTATTTAATAATAATATATAGATTTTTCAAGAAACTGTGCACCCATTTAAAATCTACCATTAAATTCTCTTTACTATATAGTTGTTAAATAATGAGATTAATTTTTTAATCCATTACCATTCCAAGGGATATGATTCACAATTTTTAAATGTGTTTCCAAATATCTTAATATGGAAAGGGATTTTTAAAATCGTAATATTTCCAAATATATATAGGTATTTTTTTATAATTATTTTTTAAAAGAAGAAGGGTTTTAGATTCCCACATGAGAAATTTGAAACTAGTGGTGTTTTATATATAAGGGGAGATACATTTATCAGAATGTGAGACATAAAGGGTGGAAAAATTATGGAGAATGTGCACTACACAATCCAATCATATACACATGAGATCATGTAATCTGGTTCTTTAATGGTGTAATTGTTTTACCCCATGTTGTGGTGATCTTACCCATGTTGTGTCAGGGTGAGGTTCATAGAGGTTCTATTAGTTTTCAAACATATTGGTTAGTCGAACATATGTGGTGAACATACCCAGTTCATTGAATGGGTATAATGAACACTGATGATCATATTAGTGAACATATAATGAACATGTTTGTTTAATAATGGGTGAGATCAAGAGAAAATATTTTATTGGGGGAGATCTGATGGATATGATTATTCTACATATGATATTCCTTACTAGAAAAGTGTAAACCCTCCTCCAAGGGTAATGATATGTTATATAAATTGGAACTCCAATGACTCCTAAAGGAGGACTCAAGGAATAGAAAATTAGTTCAATTTCATCAATTCATAATCCCTAAAATCTCTCTCCAAGATTAGAATTCTTATAAAGTATCTAATAAGAATCAAGTGCTAATTACTTGTATAAAAAAACAAATACCTTTCATTAAACTATAATCATGTTTATTTTTCATTCAGTACCAGTATATAGTAACGACTTATTATTATATCAAAAAGGTGATTATATCTTAAACCACTTTAATACTAATATGGTAAATGATTATCAACTATTAAATATTATAACATCATAGTATGAAATAGCATGATCAATGTAACAAAATCAATGAAATTCCATATCTTTAACGTCCAATATCTATAACAATCTTAAGAGTATATTTTAATTAAAATGGATATGGAAATACTAAAAAATTAGATGACGTTGGAGCAATTCAATTAATAAATATTAAGTGGTGCAAAACTTGGGTGAACTTGATTTTTTTAAATTTCAAGGTGGGGTATTTTAACTCAACTCTAAAGCTTCCCATATAAGAAGATGATACAATCGATGTTTCCCACTAGATGATTTTTTTTAAAAAAAATTGATCTCATGATTCCATGACATATTATAAGTGCATTAGCGTGTGAAATCAATAAAAAATTACAAAAACACCTTATTTAAAAATTGATTTACATTAATTTTAATAAAATAAACCATTACAGAAGTGATGAGAAAATTATTAAAAGGTTTAATTTTAATTTCATGAAAAATTATATATATTAGATTAATCATAATGAAGTTATAGAAAATTTAACATATCTTATAACATCTTATATGGAACTAGATCGATATAAATGTTGTCATAATATTGAAATTTATCATTTATTACCACTACTTCATAGAATAAAGTTAAAAAGTATCTATAGAAAGGGTAATTATACCTCCTTTAATGACTTACTCAAATACAGTAAAACTAAGGTGGAATATAAAAATAAAAAATACCAATGGATGATAAACTTTTGGTCCATGACATGAAAGGATTGATCATAACTGGATCCTCAAAAAGATAATATATATAAACCATTCCCCAAAAGGAAATGTGTTATTCAATAAGAAAAAGTTGGCATGCTACCTCTATGTAAATCCAAGACACTTCAAAAGAAACATTAATCAACTTAATAAGAGAGAGGGTAAATTTATTCATATGATTATTTTTAATCCATGATATATATATATATCCAATGTGTTTGGAGATATATCTAGATATTTAATTGATTATATAGATACAAAATTGTTTTCAATAAAAATTCTCTCCAAAATAGGATATAAAGATTCAAATTTCTGACATCTCTCTACATGGTGAGTTTTATAAGTATAGATGTTAAAGGAAATAGTGTTTATAAATCTAGTTTTACATCACAAAATATTCTCTCTTTAATTTATGTCTTGCATCTACTTGATGTTCATAATAAAATATTTTAGGGGATCTTCTTAAATAATAATCTACTCATGATTTTATTTTTTTATATAAAGGTTTTCATTTCCAAGGATGGGATCATTATTGTAAACCGTCACTTTTATAGTATCATATTCATATTAAATATAGTTTTTTTCATGTTTACATGATGAATCCTTTTGAATTATACCATAATATTTTAGGTAATATAACTATAATTAAATGAATGAAATTTAAAACATGTAATTATTACCAATAATTGATATAAATGATACCAAATGTGTGGCTTTCATGAATGTTATAATAGTTAAGAAACCATTTAAAACTATATGAATGAAAAGTAATTTATTAAAATTAATTTATATTCATATGAATGATTTTCAATCTACAAACACTATAGGTAATAAAAATAAATTTGTAACTTTTATTTTTTAAAATTATAAATTTTTTGTTGATTATATTTTATATGATAAAGATGATATTATAGAAAATATTTGATTGTATGAAAATGTAGTTGAAAACCAATGTGGGTTTATAATTGAAATCTATTTATTCAGAAGTGGAAGATAATATTATATTCAATTATTGTATTAATAACTACTAATAATGAATGAAATGGAAATTACATATACACCACATAAAAATTGTTTTACTGAGTGAAAAATAGAATATTTAGAGAGTTAGTTAATTTCCATATGTCTGTCTCTAGTCTATCAATAAGATTTTGAGGATATTAAATTTTAATAGTGTTTCAAATACATGATAAGATTCTTTAATTATGGAAGGATATGAATACATTTTAATTATATAATTCTAAGAGTCCAAACCACAATTATATAACGGATTTGGGTTGTAATTATATTCTATTAGTATATAAAACAAAAATGGAAATGTTGGATAAAAAATATTTTTATGTCATATTTATTTAATATTTGGTGAATTAAAAATAGTAATTATTTTTTATTATAGAATGAAATTATTTCTTATGTTTCAAAATAGTTATTAAATCTATAGATACTATATTTGGTGAACCAAGGTTCACCTATTTACATATAAATGTCAAGAAAAGGAAAATATGGATGCAATAAAATATCTTTTCAAAAATTTGGATAAAAGTAAATGTACATAGATACACTAGACATTGGTGTCATATTTCTATATATACATGATTTATGTAACTAAGTTTAATATTTTTATGAAAACCCTAGTTTATATAATCTTGATTTTTATCCAAATACATTCAGAGATTCTCTATCGTATTATGATGCATCACATTGATTGAAATGTATGAATAAAATAATAGAATCTATAATTATTTACTATAGTATGTTATTAGATTATAACCCTTGATGATTATTTTTGATATCTTGTATGTTTGGATTTGCATGAAGAATAAAATTTGATGGTATTATTCAATAATATACAACAATTTGGTAGATAACCGATTCACACTAAAGGAAGGAATCAATAATTTTGATACCTATTATCTATTGGATAAGAATATATCAAATTTAAACCTTATCAAATAAAATTATATATTTTATTTATAAATTCACCAAACTAATATCAAAATAAAATTATTAAATTGCTTATTAGAAGAATAAATTTAAATTGATCAACTTGACGGATTCATAGTTCTGGAAAAGGAAATGAGGGTTTAAAAATTGGTATGGTCCATGTATGGTTTAAAAAAATATCTAAAAAAGTGTACTCAATTTAATGATTTAATTTTACTAAAAGTATTTTTTGATAACCAAGATGATAAAAGTGTTTATATTAGCCTCCATAATTACAATGGTGTGGTTATTGGGTTATATTTTAATGAAATGTATATTTTTAAAACTGATAGGAATCAAGTGAATAAGGATAATTCTATATTTTTCTTTACATTATGATATTTAATAATTTTATAAGATTAATTTTCTTATAATGAATCGATTTATTTAAGAATAAGTATTTTATTTATCTTTCTCAATCCCATTATATCTAAATGGTCTTAAATAGGATCAATAAACATGATTGTTAACTAGTTTATACTCTATATACTTCTTGGAGTATGATTATACAAAATTCTGTTTGTAAAGTTTATCAACTCTAATATTAATGCTTAATCAACTGTTCCATAAATTCAATGAAAATAACATAACTAAATATATTACATAATATTGAAAGTATGCGAATTTATACATGAAAACAAATTTATGAACAATAGAGTCTGGATAAAAGTATACTTATGTATCTTAATGGAACAATAGATAAACATATAGGATATAATGGAATCCCAAGGACTTTGTAATGTTTTTCCAATTTAGTATAGATTTAAAATATATATGTTAATTCTTCTATTAGTGGTTTCCTTTTTTCACATGGCAGTGGAGTAGTCAATTAGGGATCAGAAAACAATCTTCTAAAATGAACTCCACAATAGATTTATTTATTTTTCATTACAATCCATTGGAAAAATAATTGGATAGATATATTTTATAATATCGACTATTTTTTTCAGTAAACATTTCTCTAGTTTTTATGTATTATTATAGTTATGAAATAATGGTTAGGTATCCAACAATTAATATAATATAAAATAATGACACTATGGTCTTGAAAAAATCTACTCGAGAAATTTTATACAATATGGTATCATAAATATAGAAATTATTAGATCTTAAAATTAATTGTAGGATCTTATAACTATGGTACTTTTATGGGAGATGGTGTTCAAAACATTTTTACAAATTGTTTTAAATTCTTTGTAAAAAATTCATCAATGTTAGGACCATAACTTAACATGTTATTACATATAATTTATAAGGTAATTATATGTTAACTAAATGAAAATTCCATATTAAATTATTGTAAATTTATTTTGGTTCACATATAAAAAGGTGAGTGAGTTTAACACTATCAATGATCCAAGGTAATCAAGAATTTATTTAAACTTGGGAATAGTTTTTTCTTCACCTATGTATCCATAATATGAGGGATTCTACAAATGAGGTTTTGAATTAAGCTAGAAAATATTCATTACAAAATTAGTCATCCATGGAAATAATTTTATTTAGGAGAATATTATGAATTAAAAACAATTAAATAAATTTTATTGTAATAATTTTCTACTAATATGAGTAACACTGTAATGGTCATTTCCAAAAATTTCCCTACTCATATTTAATTTTTATATACTATATAATGGTTCAAATCATAATGTACCATTATTTTTTAAGATAACTTATAAGAGTGTATTATTAAATATTTTTATAATGTGTCTTCAAATATTTTATATTTGTAGGATTGTTTAATTTATATGTATATTAATATGTTTTTAAGTAATTATTTTCTAAAAATGAATGGAATTTTGAATATCACATAGGAATGTTGGATGTAGTTGGTAAATTTTTATTTATAGGAAAAAATATATCAATATTTAAAATTAAAAATTATGAAGGAAAATAATGTTGGGTGATGCACTAAACCATCGATTGGAATAACCACAATCAAATAATTTGGTGCTTTAATGGTTTAATTTTCCTTCAACACATTGCATTACTGTAATGTTCTTAGAGGTTTATTTGTTATTAAAAAGTATTGGTTGGTTACAGTAGTTCATACCCACACCTAAATAGTTACTACATATTGTAAGACCAATATAACATATAAATTAGGATTTGGAACATAGATTATATTTGGCATGATATAACTAATATGTTTATTATCTAGTGTGTATGATCTAAGGAACTTATTTGATTGATTATAATCTAATGGATATTATTAAATGCAATAATAATTTTATTCTTAGAATTGTTTTATACACACTTTCATGGGATGGTATGTATTTTATAAATGGGTCCTCCACTACCTTTCAATGTATGATATAGATGATAAAAATTTTGTTTAATTTTAACAATTCCTATGAAATGTAGTCCCTCCAAAAGAATGATATGATTCTTATGTCTTAAAAAATACTCAAAGGATTTTTTGGGTGTTAAAACATAAAGAACATTCATTACTATCATCATTCTAAATCCTCTTCAATATTATCCCTCAACTATGTACACGTTTATAATAATTAGGAAACTTTGTAACCTAAAGAGTAATCACATGAAACCCATTTTATTACTGATTTGGTGGGGGCTGAAATACTCATAAGGAGAGTGAAATCATCAAATTCATTTGAGGGATCTATATACCGTCATCAAAGAAGGTAAATATCATTACCCACTAATATCTCTAACAATAATGATGGTATATTTCTATCACCATGGATATTAAAATGCTTAAAAATTTATGTAGGTGGAGAAATTTGAAGGAAATTACTTCAATAGGTTGAAATTGTTGATGAAATTTCATTTTATAACTCTCTTTCTGATACATGTTCCATCAACACCAATTCCCCCCACATCCAAAGATGATTAATCCCAAGCTCCTCACATGATGTGAAAAGAAAAAAAATATTACCTCATTTGACAAGGACATATACTTATTGCATTATTCAATGATCTCTTTAGAAGTTACCAACACCTCTAAATAGAAATGAATATTTTGGATGATTTTGAATTAAAATTCACTTCTAAGGATATTACATTAATTAAATTTACAATGTGAATGTGCATTTCATAAAATGTGGTTGATAATAGGTATATTGAATATTAGTTGTATGAAATTCACAATTTCTGAAAATATCTAAAATAAAAAATTTGAACATGTATGATATCATCATTTTCACACTACTAATAAATAAAATTCCCCTTCATTGAATAATTTTTAGTATTAGTTAATTAAAAATAAATAACATATTTCTATTAATTTGTTACTCAACCTCCAATAAAATAAGGATGGAGAAAATAATCATCTAGTGGAAAATGAATCTGAGGATGATAAATCCAAGGTACTCATGGAAGACGGAGTAGATCAATCTACAACCTAAAAATGGAAAATTTTCCAAACCTTCCTTAATATGGAAAGTTAATATTGAAAAATAATAAAGTGGAATTATACTTTTATGGAAAGTAGAGAAACTTTAAATATTAATATAGTATCAATGAGAATAATCATGAAAATAATGCTTCAAAAAATTACTATATAGTAATAATAAATGGTTATAATATAATCATGAATTGATCTCCTTGATTAATCAATTATACACTATAAGACTTTTCTAAAACTAAAAATATCTCTTCAAGAGGATAAAATCAATAAAATATTAGATGCTTCTCAACATGGGGAACTCTACAAGCAGAAACCTTCTATGTAGGGGTGTAGATGAATTTTTTTCCTTGATAGTAATCTACACTTTAAATGGTATCTTGTATGTTCTTGAAGATAAAATGAAATAAAATCTTGATATCTCATTAAACAAACAAGGATTTAAGATTTTGTTTAATAGAGTTATATTTTTTTCTATTGAAGGGCATGATATGTTTTGTAAATAGTTATTTATACGATGGATTATTTACATAAAATATAAATTAGTTTTTTTACTGACTATCTAGAGTATTTAAATTTTTTAAATAATTTTTAAGGTCATATAAATTTTTTGAAAATATATGACATGTAATAAATGGAATTATTAACTTGTGGGGATAGAAATTATCATAAATTTGTGACTTTCATGAAATCTAAAATAAATTTGTAAATATTTCAAAAAATTGAATGGTAAATCAATTTAATATAATTAACACCGACTTATGTATTTGATTACATAATACACCCACCATAGTAAATAAAAAAACACTAAAACATTAAATTATGATTAATTTATATATTTATATGAAAATAATTTACATTTAAATGGTGAAGTTATAAGTTAATTTAGTATATATAAATTTTTTCGTAAAATACAATGTGGGAATATAATTAAATTCCAAATATATGAAAGTGTGGGAAAATAGTATATTCTCTAATTTTTGTAATCCCTTTGTATCATATATAATTTTTTATATCCATGTACACAATACTATAATTTTGTATCTAATAGATATAATATAACATTAATGTAAATGTTAAATTATATGATTCTTATCAGATGTATTCAACATGATGTTTGAGGGATATATCTTTTATTTTGAGTGATATCTTAAATATGGTTAAAAAACAAAATTCTATAACTCCATTTGAATTATGTATTATAAATAAAGAAAACATTAATAATTTAATGGTTCGTGATTATCATCTAACTGTATAATTACTTGAACCTAAAAAAGAAAAGTTAGTTAAAACAGATGTTAATAGAATATTAATTGGATACTATGAGACTTCTGATTTGTATAGATTCAGGGTTAAGGAATAAATTGATTTATTAAAATTAAATAGAGTTATAGAGACAAGATATGTTATCATTGATGAATCATAGTGAACCACATTACCAAATAAACTCTAAATAATGAAATAATGTTTATATAAAATATTATCTCTAGAACTTATGGTTAATGATGTTTCTAAAAATAAATAAACATATATTCCCAAGGAATAATGATCTGATTTTTATTTTTACTTGTTGGAGTTAAAAAATGATAATTTTATTACGCCAACTCTATTTTTGGTTCATAGAGAATCTGCTTAAAAAACATTCGAAGAATCTAAGTCGTTTTAATATGTATACATTTTTTGGAAACAGACTCTAAAAGATGAAATACAATCATTTATAAAGAAAAAACATTGATATTCGAAAAACCTCTTTATGTTTCATAACAGATAGTTTGAATGTTACTATTTAAAAGAAAATGAATATTTGATTGTGTAGTTCAAAAATATAAATATAGATTGGTAGTAAAGGTATTTAGTTAAAATGATGGGATTAATTACATTCATTATAACATATAAAATTCTAGGAAACCAATTTTGATATTTATATTAAATAATTGTTATAGAATATTGGATTTACTAAAGGATTTCATAATTTAGTTGTCTTTGACAAAAAGACACATAAATTAATTACATTTTAATAGAAAAATTACAGTAGGAATATATTATGGGAACATTATTATCCCTTAATTAATTTCCCTAATAGTTATATAAATATCTCCTCTAGTATTGATAAGAAATGGAAAAAAAATACGTCTTGGATGAGTGGATAAATAAAAAGTAAAATACAATAGAATCTATCGAAACAAAAACAATTTACTATTGATACGATATGAATGAATTATCAACAAAAAACCATTAACAACTAAAACTGAAAGATTTTTATAATTTTAACAATAAAAACATGTATAAAAAATCATTGAACTAATATTGATGGAATACATAATTTTAGATATCAAAACATATTCTCAATTTATTTTTTCAAGAAACTTTCCTACTATGGTAATATGTATACAAGAAAAAACCAACACGTTTTGTCTCATGAGTCTAATTGATTTATTTAGGTGATATAAATTATCTTTTCCACACATAACCAAATTATGTCCAATTAATTAAATATAATATTCAACAAGTTATTTCATACCATTCCCTATGAAAAATTTACTGAATAAAAAGATATCTATATGTATAATAAACAATAGTTTATATTAATACATAATGAAGCTATATTGGTTTTCAATAAAAAAAATGAATTTCAATACTTTTTTATAATATCAATAAATGGGATAGCATGATCATAATACCACAAGAAAAATAAATTGAATGATTAAACAATACATAATTAATTTTCCAATAATAATCCATATTAGAATAAATACATATGATACAGAAAAATGATTTCATATGTTAGTATAAGGATAATTTGATCATAGTTCATCTGAAAACACAAGGTGTAAGGTCAAAAAATACATAGTAACCTTTCCATTGACCATCCGTATTGTGAAACCAAAATATAGTATCCCAATTCTTTTCGTCATGAAAATAAAAGGGAAAAATTATCATAATAAATATTAAAAATAAAAGTGTACATTTTTAAAAAAAATACCACCGTAGTAACGAACGAATAATAAAAGGATGATTTCATATTTAACAAAAAAATTATCCAATATAATGCTAGAATGATGACTCTAATAAGGGATTAGTAATAGATTAACTAGTACATTGATTTTAGTCCCTCAAAATATAAATATATATTAGAGAATGAATATTGAAATGTAAAACCTATCTGGATAAATAATTTTGAAATTTTAAATTTAAATTGAAATGAAAACATAAAATATATTTTATAAAACATTTTTAACATTGATTTAAAAGATGATGATATGGTTCTCATAAAAAATATCTCAAAAGTTGATGTAAAAACTCGTTAAAGCCCATTACATTTTAAAAATAGTTATGAATAACAATTATTTTATAATAAATAATGTTTATCTTTGAGAAATTTGAGAGGAAGATAAATAAAATTATTGTAAAAGAGATACACACATTAATTATATTCAAAATACCAATCTTCAAAAACTAAATTTGGTGATGTGTAACTAAACATTCATTTGTAATAAAATATAAATTTCAGAAAGAGGAATATAATATACTATATTATAAAATATAAGGGTTTGATAACCATAACATAGAAAAGAAATGTTCAAGATAAATCATTTTATCTTAATGAAATGTTTTCTATGTTATAAATAATTCTTAAGGGACACAGACTCCATGAAGTATGAATAATTTTAAAAGTGTTTTATGTGGAATAAATGTAAATAATGATCGAATAACACATAATAGTTTGAAAGGGAATAATTTTCCTAACATATATAAAAAAAGTTTAATTAAATTATCATAACTCAATGAATTAAAATTTATTTACTAAAAAACATTAATGATTATGGTAACACTTGATTCAAAATAAATATAAATTAATGAAACTGATATATATATATATATATATAAGTTAATAATGAAAATTACATAAAAATAAATTATATAACCTTAATGGGATATTAGTAAATAAAACACCATATAAAGAACACTAGGTGGATATCAGGTAGCATATCGCAAACAATAATAATTTTGTCCCAAAAAACCCTTTTGGCAAGTTAAAATTTTAATAAAAACCCAATGAGTGATTAATATTGTAATTGAACATAAAATGAAAATTTTAAAATATAACAAATGATATGATATCTTGTCTATGTAGTATATATAACCCATAAATTATATTAAATTTATAATACTAAATATTTCTCAAAGTGAGTATTTCAATATGAGAACCCTTACCTATTTTCATCATATCCATGAAAGTACATTTACAATGACACCAAATGGTTTTACAAATAAATAACAAGAAAAGCATGAATCATTGAGTCTCCTCATAATGGAACAATTATTTTAATGATATAGATATAAACTAGTAGTTAAACATAATTTATTCACTTTCTATGATTTTAATTTTAAAAAATAGACATCTACGGTTGTAATCAGTTTGTTATTTGGAGTCTGACTGAACCATCTTGTTTTTTTAGAATAATAACATACCCATATAAATAGTAATATGAATAGTAATATGATACATATAATTATTAAATGTTATTGTTACTATTTTTCCTTATGGATATAAGATAAGAATATATTGATTTATTTTTCAAGGTGATATAAAATCAGTTATCAGTTTAAAATTGATATTTTTTTGAATAAATTATGATTTTATTTAAAAAATAATATTTTTCATACATAATTAAATTATTTTCAAAAAATGTATTTCAATTTTGAATTATACAAATCATAAAATGGTTAGGGTTAATTTTGTATATTTTTCTAAAATACAATAATTTTTGGTGAATAGTGAAATACAGAAATTTACAAAATATGCTAGATAAATAAATTTACACATCATTCATCAGTTATGGATGACATAAATGGACAATAATTCAAACTCACATGCAATTATTACTATTTATGGTCTCATGAATCATGAATATTCACAGTCTTGAGAAAAATATTAAACTAATGATTAATGTAATGTAAAACCCATCCTCTCCCCCACAATAAAAACCACACTCACCCCCTCCTCCTATCACACCTCTCAAGATTTTATCATTGACTAAATTCTAACAAACACCCTTCACATGGATCTTCCCCATGTTCAATACCTTCTTTTCTCACCAAGATTACAAAACTATAGTCCTTAAGGAGGATCTAATGTGGAGATATTAAGAGGTAACAAACATATATAATTTTCCTTTGTTTTATTTTCAATTCCTTTTATTTTC
The DNA here is from genome assembly GCA_963277665.1 of Viscum album. NCBI lineage: Eukaryota > Viridiplantae > Streptophyta > Magnoliopsida > Santalales > Viscaceae > Viscum > Viscum album. The sequence continues at coordinate 623,197,709 of OY728156.1, read as the reverse complement.
AGATACTCACATCCCATAACTTTATCCAAGAGTAATGAAATCTCTTGAGTCATAGATATTCTGGATTTCTTACACTATTATGTGAATAAAATTCATCATCGTTCTTCTTCTCCTCTTCCTCTTATTCTAAAAATATAAACAATGATGGTGATGTTTTAATTTACCATAATCGTAGATGAAGTGTTTTGAAATTCCATTAAATCATTCAAAACATGTTATATTTTAATAGTTGAAAGTGATTTTAATGTGTATGATATATCCTCAATCAGGTTTTGGAGTTATCATATATAAAATATATTATTTTTTATTATGAAACCAATTCGTGATTATCAAAGAACGAGTAAAATGATCTGAATAGATATCACTAAGTATTTACATAATGATCCATCCTAACACCATATAACCCAAATGAAATATTGAAACATTTAATAGTTTGGAAACATATTAATATCATTTCATTCCACTATTGAAATTTTATTTCCATAAAATAAGAAAATCAAATACAAACAGGCCATTGAAATCATGTAAAGAATCCACCCAAAACAATGGAAAGATCTAAATGATGACAATTAAAGGGTGAAATGATGGTAATAAATGATAACATATGGTCTCAAAAAATATTATTATGTTTCCTTAAGTTATTAGTAACACTCTTTTACCCATTTTAATGGAGGTTTAAACATGTTCAAAGTAAGACAACCACAAGGTAAAGGAATTCTTAACCCAATTTCTATTCTTTGGGCTAAGCTTCTTTATTATTCATTATGTAAAAATCAGATTATTTGAGTGTTTAATTTATTTTAATATATCTTTTATTATGTGTATTTATTTTTAATAAACATATTCCTTTAATTATATTAAGTCTCATTTCTATTATATGATATTTTTATGCAAATTATCTTTTATAACCCTCTTTTAAAATTCTTTTTTAAAAAATTAAAAAGCAATAATTTTAGGAAATTATTCATGTTTTATGATTTTTCAATGTTTCCTGAGAATATATTATGACTAAGGTTGGGACCTATATCTCCCTATTATGCATTGGGTATGTGTATTTTGTAGGTAGGATGTATGGTTACTCCATGTGTAACTGTGATGGTTACACAATAAGGTATCTGTGAGTGATACATTGTAAGGTATCTAAGAGGGTTACAAATATTAAAGTAGTTGAAAGGGTTACAATATTATGTAAGTAATTCCCCCCAAGATAAAATTATGGTTCTATATATTTTTGTTAGTTTTTTTGTAAATCTTGTAAAATTATCATGTTTCAAAAAGTAATTATATATGGTTAAAAATTCTGCCTTTTTGAAAATGAATTCATATGTTTACAAGAATTGATGGAATAATGTTTTATTTACATCTTTTAAAATCCATTACAATGATTTTGGTGCTCATCCAAATGTTATTAAATGGTTTTCATTGGTTATAAGGATGTGTATGATAAATAAGAAAGGTAAGATAAATGTTATGAATATTTTTCAAAGAAGACATGTTTTATTTAAAATGTTTTATATTTTTAATTAAATGGATACTGTTTTTGTGGTATATTCTATATAAAAATTTTCTAATGTCATGTATGTATTATATTCCAATTATATAATGATTTAAAATTGAAAATATCTTTAATAGGAATAGAATTTAGTTCGCGACTAAAATTTTATTACATGTAATGTAATATGGCCGATCCCTTATAGTCAGTATCAGATTATGGTTTAGATAACTTTAGGGGTTTGGATTATGCTAAAAGATTACCGTAAACGATTTTTAATCTATGGTTAATTCTAAATTTTATAGAATTTAATTATTACCATAAATCTTTGACGATGATATGTTTGTTTATAATGGTTTTCCATAGAATAAATAGGGAAGCTAAAGTGGAATGGCACCTATAGAATAATATCCTTTGAAATATGTATTCTGGAATGGTAGGGATTAGAATCGAGAAGTTTATGACAGTAATGTCTTAGCTAAGAAATGAAATAAATGGAGTTTTCATCTATGTAAGGGAACAACTAGAGCTAACACAAATGGACATGATAATTATGGAGCATTTTATGGAGAAACAACGTCCTGATTTCAGTTGTTGTTTTGACCCAGTATTGGTTGATGGATGGATTAAGGCCCTTGGAATGTTATTTGATGTTATTGGGTGTTAAGATAATCGAAAGGTATGTAATTCCATTAATCCTTTTGAAGGTGAATCTGATTAGTGGTGTCCAATTGTCAAGAATATGAAGAATAGATATGGGATTGGAGCCTTACAGTGGGATGAAATTAAATGTTTTTCTCTTCAAAAATATGTTCCTACAGTGGTTCGAATTAGGATGTATAAGTCATTCCTTGATGAGAATAAGAAACAGAATGATTTAGTGGTTGTTTATGAAGAAAACTTCACCCCACTCGTAAGGTATGCTTAAAATATTATTCTAGATCTTGATATCCAAATCAACCATTGTTACATTGGATTGAAACAAAGATATTGAAGGGAAATGGATTCTTGTGAGTTAAAAAGTGATAAGAAACTTTTCTGCTGTGTTGAGAGGGTAGAAATCGAGTTTTCCGATGATCACATACACTTTTAAAAATGGATTAGAAGAGTACCTAATGGAATGTGATGTGAAATAATCAATCTAATAAATCTGATGGTATGAAAATCAAGTTTTCCATATTGTGAAAAGTGTGGAAAATAGAAACTTAGGGAATGCATTACCAAAACCATGAAGTGTTTTCACTGTGTTAAGTTTGGATATATGGCCCGAGATTGTAAAGAAAATATCCTAAGACTAATCCTAATAAGAAAACATTAATGTTTTTTAAATGTGGTGGGATAGATCATTATGCAATGGCCCACCCAAATAGAGATCTAAATGATGCAAAAAAGCCATACTATATGAAGAATGGTGTGGTGAGATCCTTTGTGACTATGTTTGTAGGCATCGGGCCATCCAATGAAGTTGTATCATGTTCCTTGTTTATTTACTCAGATTTTTCTTATGTTCTATTTGTTACAGGGTCTACACATTTCATTATTTCTCAGAAATTGTCTTGTAAATTACAAATATCACATTAACAAATGAGACCTGAAATTATAATTAACACACTATGGGAAAATATTACAGTAATGTGTAATTATATGAATCTTTTTATTGTTGTCTTTGCAAAGACATTACCTAAAAACCTTGTTGTTTTCCTGTAGTAGAGTTTTATGTAATTCTTAGTATCGATCTAATTTATGCATATCAAGATAAGATTTATTGTAGATCTAAAAATAATTAGAAATTGTTTCAGTTAGTATAGAAAGGTGAACCCATATAGTTGATAACAAATCAGAAAGCTAAGATATTATTAAACGATAAAAATAGAAGTTTTATTCCTCATATTTTTGAAAACAAGTGAAATATTCATAATACTGATGTGCTTATGGTAAAGGAATATCTTGATGTGTTTTTTGATGTGTTACCCAGTGTTATACCTGATCAAGAAGTTGAATTCATGAATGATTTAGTTCCTGATTGAAATCCAATTTCAAAACCACCTCATCAAATGCGTCAAATGGAACTTATTGAATTGAAAAATTTGTTTCAGGAGTTTCTCAATAAAGGGCTCTTTAATCCTAGCACATCACCATGGGGTGACTCTGTTTTTTTTGTTAAAATGAAATTTGATTCCATGAGACTGTTCATTTATTATTGAGCCTCAAGTAACATCACTGATAAAAATAAGTATCCTTTGCTTCATATCGATGACATGTTTGATTAGATTCAGTGTTTACAGTATTTTTTGAAGGATGACCTGAGGCCAATGTACCATCAGTTTAATGTAAAGGAAGCATAAATCCAAAATACTATGTTCTATACATGATATGTGCATAATGAATTTGTTTTTATACATTTTGGGATATCTAATGAACCTACTGTATTCATGGATCTTTTGAATAGAAATTTTCATGAGTTCTCAGATATGTTTGTAGTAGTGTTTATTGATTACATTTTGATATGTTATATATGCAAAGAGGAATATGAAAAACAAATAAATGTTGTTTTAAAAACCATAAAGAAAATGAAACTATATTTAGAATTTGGAATGTGTTATTTTTTGTTGTAATAGATTTCATTTCTTAGGAACAATGTAAATAAAATGTTATAATAGTTAATCTTTGAAAAAAAAGTAATTGATGAATATCCAAGACCTACTCATATTATAGAAATTCATATTTTACTTGTATTAGAAGGATATTACTTACGATTTGATAAAAAAAAATTCATTGATATCTAGCCTGGTAACTAAGTTAACACAAAAGGGGATAAATTTATTTATACAGAATAATGTGACCATTATATTCCGGAACTAAAGAAGACATTGGTGAATGCTGAGGTTTTGGATTTGCCTTCTAGAAATGGTTATTTTGACATCTATAGTGAAAATTATTTAATGGGACTTGGTTTTGTTCTTATGGAGAATTATTATGTTATTTCTTATGCATCAAGACAACTAAAAACTCAATATGTATATTATCCAAAACATGATTTGGAATTAGCATTTATGGTTTTTAATTAGAGAATTTGGAGTCATTGTTTATATAGAGACAAATTTAAAATATATACTGACCATAAAAGTCTAAATTATATATTCAATTTGAATGAATTAAACATGAGGCATAGAATACGGCTTGAACAAATAAACTATTATGATTTCACGGTCAATAGCCATCCTAGGAAAGAAAAAAAGTGGTGTTTTCCTTGAGTCAAAAACCCCATGCATCATTAACCATGTTACACTTGGAACATGACCCCATGATTAATGAGTTGATGACTATTGGATTCAAAGGTGTTGGTGAAAGAAATACATCTATTTTGTTTTGGGTTTTAGTGTAGTTATCATTATCAGACATAATTAAGCAAGCATAGAAGGATTACTTTGACTTAAAAAATTTTAAAATTGGTTAAAATTTTTTTGATTCTAGAATATAACCATGATAAAGATTTTGTTTATTGATTTAGAAAAATATTGTTTGTTCCTTGTGATTCCTAGTTGAAGAAAGATTTATTTTGTGAAGCACGTGGTTCTCCATTTTCAGTTCATCCTAGCTGTACTAATATGTATAGACACCTTCGGGAATATTATTGGTGGGACAGAATAAAAATAGATAATGCAGATTTTACCTTGAAATGTTTGACATGTTAAATAGTTAAAGTATAGTGGATGTTACCAATTTGAATGCGTAATCCTTAAACAATTCCAATTTATAAATTGGAAAATATATCCATGGACTTCGTTGTGGGACTACCAAAGACTTATCTATGTAAAAATTCAATTTGGGTTATTGTTGATTGACATGCTAAATATTTTCATTACCTTCTTATTCAAGATACTATGTATTTCGATCAACTTTCTCGATTGTTCCTCAAATATTTTTTCACGATACATAGAGTTACCCATTCCATTATATCTGACTGTGATCCATGTTCACTTCTATTTTTTTTAGGGCCTTCAGAATTCCATGGGAATAAATTTTATTTCTAGTACCACTTTTTATCTTTAATTATATGGGTTGCCAGAATGAATGATTTTGAAATTTGAGGACATTCCTAGAGCTATTTAACTGGACTACTAGGGAAGTTGGGATCAACATCATTCTTTAGATGAGTTTCCTTATCATAGCAGTTTTCATTCCAATATACATATGACATCTTTTGAGTAATTTTATGGGAAGCGGTGTGGAACTCCATCTTTTCTGGATGAAGTTGGGGAAATGAATTTTATGGAACCATATGTAGTATAGGAAGTGGATAAGAAAGTAAATTTAATCCAGTAACACATGACGACAGCTCAGAGTAGACAAAAAATGTTATGCAGACAACAGGACCACATATTTTTATTTGAGGTAGGGGATCATGTTTTTTATTGAATATCACCACGGTAAAGTGTGTTGCATTTTAGTATGAAATGAAAGATAAATCCACAGTTCATTAGAGCTTATGAAATCAAGGATAATGTTGGACCAGTAACCTACTCAGTCTCTTTTCCTCCGAGATAGTCTTCGGTACACAATGTATTTCATGTTCTCATGTTGATAAAGTATTTTCTAGATTCGTCCCATGTATTGAGAACAGAAGCAATTCAACTATAAGAGAACATTTCTTATGAAGAGAAATCTATTCATATTCTTGATCGTAGAGAGAATGTATTTCATAATAAAGTAATCCATTGGGTAATGTTTTTTTGATGAAACCTCATCGCTGAAGAAGCAACATAGGAATCTGACAATGATATGATGGAAATATACCCTCACTTGTTTAATAAGTAAATAAAAAATTGCGAGCACGAAATTTACAGAAGGTGGGGAGAATGTAATACCCCAATGTTTTACAAATAAATTTAATAAAATGCATGAAATATTGTGTATCATCATTGTGTCACTGTCTTTTAGGTGTGTAATTATTAACTAGAAGTTACACCTATTTTTTCTTCTTCTTTGATTTCAATTTTGAAAAACAAACATCTAGAGTTGTGAGAAGTTAGTTATACAGAGTCTAATAGAACCAACATGTTATTTTGATGATTAATAACATACCCATATGAATAGTAATATGAATAAAAATATGAAACTTATGAATATTAAATCAATTTATTATTATATTTTTCTAAAGGTTATAAGATAAGCATATCTTTATTAATTTTTCAAGGTGATATAATATCAGTTATTGTTTTAAAATTTTTATTTTTTAAAAAAATTATAATGTTATCTAAAAATTAAATTTTCATACGTAGAAAATAATATTTAAAATATGGACTTCATTTTTAATCTTACACATTTATGAATGGTTAGGGTGAATTTTTTGTATTTTTTTGAAATGCTTGAATTTTTTTTAATAGTGAAATACGGTAGTTTACACGATATGATAAATAAATGAATTTATGAATCATTCTTGAGTCATGGATAAGGTAAATGGCCATTGGATAGAAATCAAATGAACATATTACTATTTTAAATCACATTATTAATACTATTCATATTAATGAGAAAAAATATTAAATTAGTGATTAAAATAATATAAAACCCATCCTCTCCTCAACAGTAAATTCCACCCTCATACCGTCTTCATATCACACATTTCCTGATTTGATTATAATATAAATTTATACATATATATTTCCCAAGGCTCTTCCCCACATCCAATACCTTCCATTATAACCTAATGGTGAAAACCAAAGGCCTTAATGAGGATCTCAACGAAAATATTACAAGAGGTAAAAATCATCTTTCATTCCCTAAATATTTTTCAATTACTTTTCTTTTCATACACTCCCATCCCATACCCTTATCAAAAGGGCTTGAAATATCAATAATCATACATATTATGTATGTTATCATGCTTATGGAAAGAAAATTCATCATCATTCTTCCTCTCCTTATCCTCTTATCCTAAAAATAAACACACCTTTCGTGATGTGCCTATTTACCAAAATCATGTACGATGTGTTTTCAATTTCTATTAGTTCTATAAAAACGGGATATAATCCAATTTTAATTGTAAAAAAATATTTAAATGTGTATTATATATCCTCTTTAATGTTCTGAAGTTAACATATAAATATATATATATATATATTATTATGTTATATAATGAAAATAGTTCATGATTATGAAAGAACTGCCAAAATGTTCTAAACAGATATCACTAAATATTTATCTAATGATTAATTTTAATAAAATACAGAAAAAATGATTTATGGAAAAATTTTATATTCTAGAAACATATGAATTGAATTTCATTCCTCATATGGAATATCATTTCCTTATAATCTGAAAACCAAATTCAAATAGGCCACGAAAATCATGTAAAGAACACGCTAAAAAACAGAAGGAATATATACTAATAATTAAAGTGTGAAACTATATTATGAAATAATCATATACGGTGTTATAAACACGAATATATGTCTGTAATATTTTAATGACACTCTTTAAACAATTAAATAAGAGTTCTAAAAACATTTTATGTAAGGCAAACCTGAGGTACGGGAATTTATAACCCAATTTCATTTCATTTGGTTAACGTTCTATAATATTTATTATGTCATAATATTATTATTTTTCTGATTAATTATTATTTATATTATGTTTTATAGTTATTATTTATAGTGTAAACATATATTATTTTCATTCTATTAAGTCTCAATTCAATTATATGATATTTTTAAGGGTTTTTCATTTTGAAATCCTCTTTTAAAATTCTATTTTACAAAATTCAAAAGAGATGTTTTTATGAAATTATTCACATTGTATGATTATTTTAATGTTCATGGGAATATTTTATGATGAATGGTGGGATCTATATCTCCCTAAAATTTATTTGGTATGTGAATGTTGGAGGTTAGTGATATGGTTTCTCCAAGTGTAACTCCAGTGGTTACACAATAACGTAACTGTGATGGCCACATAGTTAGGTAGCCATGAGGGTTACGAATAATATGGTAGCCTAGAGGGTTCAAAAATTATTTATGTAATGCCTCAAGAGACTTTTATGGTTCTATTTATATTCTTTATGCTTTGAGTAAATCTCATGGAAATATCAAGTTTTATAAAGTAAGTATATATGGGTGAGAAGTATTTCTTTTTTAAAATGATTTCATACATTTTCATGAATTTATGGACTAGTGTTTTCTTTACATATTTTTATATCTCTTAATGAGATTTTTTCTCTCATAATGATATTTTTAAATTATTTTTACTAGTTATAAGGATTTGTTAGAAAAATAAGGATGCCAAGTTAAATGTTATAATAATTTGGAAAAGAAAATATATTTTATTTGAAAAGTTTTATATTTTGGAAGAACTTGATATTTTATTTCTGTTATCTGATCTTTATAAATTTGGAATGTTATATATGTATTATATCCAAATTATCTAAAAATAGAAACTTTAAAAGATCATCAAAGTGTAAGGAAGTGAGTTCATGACTAAAATTCAAGATTATGTTATGTAATAAGGCTGAGTACTTATATTAATCTCTAGTTTCATAAAAATAAAAAAGTTAATCACATAGTTTATAATATTAATCATAAACATTTTAATTTATAACCTTCATAAACAATATTCTTCTAAATGAAGTTTACCTATTTCTACATCTTGTGTTTAGAGTTTGTATCACTTTGTTCATATTATTATTAGGTCACCAAATTTTTCATAGAATAAAATTAAGTTTACCATGATCATATAATTTGGTGTAAAATCCCATCCTTTTATATATCTTTATATTCTGCTGTAGTAAATTGAAATTTGTATTTTCATATAGGTGGTAGTCCGCACAACACCTGATTGATAGTGTTGTTATTTCATTAGGAAAAGGGAAGGGGTGGTTAGTATTTATTTCCACAATATAAAAATCATCTATTATGCCAAAAATATAGAATTATTCATTTATTATATGTAATATAATATAAATTATAAAAATAAAATAAAATATGTAAGCGGAAAATGAGCTCTACTTTGAGAATATTGGGTTTATCTCAGAGGATTCATTTGAAAGTTTGAGAATATGATTATCTCTTCTTACCAAACACTAATGATAGTGAATTTATAGTCATGTTAAATTAATAAGGGAATATTTTCATATGGAATGAAAATATTTAAATTTGTATTGATGGGGTTTTTAAAGGCCCATTTTATAATTGTCGACTGTGGAATTTTAGTAAATATTTCAAATTAATTTAGTGGGATCAAGTGAAAAATTTTCATGTGGCTTCATATATTGGTAATAACTTATTTTAGGGTGAGATAATGTGGATAATATCTCAACCACTTAATTTTATATGATTTTTTATCATGTTTTTCACCTCTTTCCCATATTATTATTACTTTTAGAATTTTTAATTATATCATAGTGACTTGTTTTTAACTAAGGTTGCACAATTTCATTCCATAAAAAATCTTGTCATTATTTAAAAATTTATAAATATTGATTCTAATTTTAAACTCAATTTTTTATACAATTTCAATATGTTTCTCAAATTAATTTTAATATAATAAATTTATAATTCATTAAAATAATTTCTGAGAAAAATATTAGTTGATTTCTAAAATAACAATCATAGGTTTCTAAGCTATAATAATATTTTAAAATATATAATTTTAATAATAAAATTCATATTTCTTCATTAAAATAGTTGCATAGATATATAATTAATAATTATACTCCAAAAGTCATAGTATTAGTAGAAACTGAAAAATACCCCATTCACGTAAAAATAATTTTTTTTGGAAATATCTCAAATACCATTATAGATCTAAAATCATTATTAGTAATTAAAAATTTATATATATATATTAAAATAATTAATTTTTAATGTTTATAAATTACAGAATTAAATAATCTCTATAATAATGACTCCTTAAAGTGTGCATTTTGAGATTCTTCTGAGTATGGTGTTGAACTCATAGAGTAGGATATTTAATATCACATTCTCCACCTATTAATAATTTCATCCTTCATATTGGGGTATATAAAATATGTCAAAAAATGAGGATATTTTATACTCATGGATACCTCTCTCTCTCTATGTTTTCTTCTTTTAGTTTGTGATTTATCAAAAGGAATTTCAAAAAAATAGTTGTTTGATATAATAAAAAAATTCTTTGGTGTCAATAATATTGATTGGATATCAATTATAATACAATTTTGAATCTAATTATACCTCCACATATATGATAACACTCTTCTGATCTTTTCTTAAACTTCTTCAGTAAATAATCATGGAAGATGTCATGTACTTTTAAATGGTATAGTGCAATAGCCAATATTTAATATATAACCCCAATTTTTCACGTATATAAAAATTCCCATTTCACCATGGACTTATATTATTATTATTTTTCAAAATGATATATATATATATATTAAATCTATAAATAATATATCATCCCCAACATGAAATTCAAAGTCATTAATAAATTTTTAGTATAACTTTCTTGTCTACTCTAAGATGCTCTAATAATATCAAAAATTGTTCATAATTTAATAGCCATATCTTCCAAAAAGTCCTGGAAAACTAAATATATTCTCCAAATTCATTAAATTAGGTTTTAGTATGACCCATCTTCCCATAAAATGCTTTATTTGGTTCCACCATAGTGCATTAATGGAATCCACTATTGCTTGTAAATCCCAAAAAAGGTAGATACCGATGCCACAAAACATGGAAATAAATATAAAATGATCTCATCATGTCATAAAATGTCTAGATATTTAATTTATACTTACCATCAATCTATGGATGATAGGATATGTATCCATGTATCTCAATGTTGAGATCACTTTGAAGACTCATATAAAATTATGATGTTAATTGATTGCCGTGATGAGATATAATTAATAGTGGTCCTCATAAAACAACTGAATTTCATTGATATACAGACAATAAAGGCTCTAAAGGGGTATATCTTGTCTTATAATTAATAATTGATTATACATATAAATACAATCAACAATTAAACATATAACAATGTTCATCTTTGGAGTATTTTGGAGTCAAGCAATAAAGACCATTATAACAATTTTCCACTTTCCACATAGATATTGGAATAGGATTCTTGAGTAGAATAAGATGATGTTTCTATGCCTTTAACTCCTATAATATTTGGAATATTGATTAATTGTATTCAATTTAACAAATCATACCATCATTATTGAAATATTTTCTTTAATCCCTACGCATCACTATGATACCATGTTGTATAGAAAAAATTTGGTTGCGTTCATAATCTAGAAGATAACTTTCCACTTCAATATGGATAGAAGATATAAAATATTACAATTAATTAATAATCTCTTGTAATTGATAAATTATATATACCATCATTGAAATATTTCATATTCCTTTCAATGTCTCCATCATCATCTTATGGATTCTCTATCATTTTCTAGAAATGATGTTTTAGAATTTTATTAGAAGAGGAATGATAGATATTATTTTCTAAATATAACCCTTTCCATTTTTATTACTTCCTATTATAAGTCAACATTATAAATCATCATCATGGTAATAACTCAATGTTCTCTCCTTTTCATTTCATCATCCAGCATGGTTTCCTTACGAGGGTGGTATTGTATGGAGTAGTATTATTCCTTGAGTAGTTTTATCAAACTTTGTTTCCTCATATTGTGATTTTTTTGGTAGAATATATACTTCATTAATTCTTTTTAGGATTATTTATAACATATTTCATTGTAGTTTAAATTTATAAAAATTTTCAAACAATAAATTATTCTTCCAACTCATGGTCTTGAGTTGGACAGTTTTCATCAAGGATTTAGAATTCCGGGGATGAAAGTAAATCACACAAAAATTATGAAAAAGGAAAAAACCAAGTACTTTATTTTATGTTAAAACATATATTACACATCCTTATAAACATGATTGTATACATAACATTAGTTAATTAATAAGTCTCATATTTTTCTCCTTACAATATTCCTCACATTCTCTTGACCATGTGAATTTAATACATATACATGTTAACTTGGTTAATAGTTTGACTTTATGGGTAAAATATTGATCAAACCACAAATAGTGAAAAGTTAATACTATGGAAACTTATATCTCTATTTTTTTATTTGATGAATTATATTAGTTTACTACCATTTTCATTAAAGGCTCAACATGTATTTTATCCCTAAATAAAATATAGCTAATAAATAAAAATTCATTGATCCAAAATTCACACTTAGTATATTTCCCATATAATTCAAATTTCATGAGGGTATCTATAATTATTTTTAGACAAGTATCATGATTTTCAAAGAATAGGGAGTATATCAATATATTTTCTATGAATAACACTATAATATTAGCAAGATACACCATGAATGGTATACTAATATGATTTATAATGATAGAAGTTACAGTACATAATATAAATAGAATTAATATATACTCATAATGTCCAGAAAATTTTAGAAATTTCATATTCAATATATCATCATTATCTACACTTAACAGATGATAACTAGAGTAAAGATATATCTTTGATAAGTATTAATCTACAAAAGTTCGATATAATATGTCATCAAAGAGTTTTCAAAGAAAATTATATTTTATAGTTATTGAATTTACCTCCCTGTAATTGATTAAAAATATCATAGAACCATACTTCAATTTGATGACTAAGATAGGGGATCCCTATTTTGAAACACTGGGGTATATATATCCCTTATCAGGTCACTCTTTTTCAAATTAAATCAACTATACAAACTCTACAGGTTCAATTCTATATGGATTTATTGTTATAATACATTAATTTAAAATGAGTACAATGGAGGAATCAACATTAAACAATGATGTCTGATTTGTAAATTATTATAGAAAAAATTAAATTAATTTATATACCATAGTTATATCCTCTATTTGTAGTATATCCTCTTTCCCTATGGATCATTCTTAATCTTCCACTATTCCTATAAGTTCACTACAAAGGGTCATTGGGTAAGATTCAAACATGAATTAGATGATATGATTTCTCCACTAATGATAAGATATTCTTCCTCAATTTCTCAAATCAAAATCACTTTCTCTTGGAAATATTTTTTTCATTATACTTTACAGGACAATATATAAAAACCATCATATAAACATAAAAAATATTTATAATAAGAAACTCTTAAAATATTTTTTTTCTGTTGCATTAAAATTGGAACTGCTTGACATATATTTTCATTAATAATGTTTCTTCTCAGATTCTTATTTTATCACTCAAGTGAAAGGTTTTTAGGGAAATATCTTTTTTTGGAAAATATATATGATATAAATGAGTGTAGTTCTATTTAATTCAATAAAATATTATCTTAAGTCAATGAACCAGAAAAATAACCATTAACCTGTTCATTAAAAACTTAAACATCAACTATGGTAATCATATATACTTGTCCTACACCCTTTTCTTTTTAGGATATATGTTCCCATAATATTTATTGAAATGGTTTTTATATTGTTCGTTGTCCCTAAATTTTAATCATCTAACTTTAATATATTCTAAATTTTGATATATGTTTTTGAGTGTTCTATCCTTTTCCCCTCACTTTTTCAAAACTCATATTCCCATCCGACAAGACCTAGGGTGATTTTTACCATATTTATCGCATCTGCGAAATCAAATAAATTATTTTTTCCTATTTCCCACAATGTTATTCCTATGATTCCCTACTAAAATCTCCTTCTTATAATTTACCTTTAATATATATTTCATAGATAACTCCATTTCGAAATTAATTTTCCCTGAGACTATATCATCATATGATTAAAGGGCATGACAGGGAAATGTTATTCGATTGATCATCTTTAACCCATAAAATGTACATTAAAAAATACTCCACTTTATTGTTTTCAATTGGTTATAACCATTAGTTTATACCTCTATTTATGCTATATGCAATAATAATATATTTTTCCTCTATAATACTTCCCAAATAGAGAAATATATTTTCATGGGAATTGATACAATTTTATCTACAAATGGATCTTTAGTTCCAATAAATGTCAAGGTTATTTTCATATGGAGTATCTCATCATAATTTAACCATGTTTTGGAGCCTAATTTCAATCGAGGTTGGTGAGATTATTTTTTAAAACATAGGTCGTCCTCCCTAATATGGTTGTGATGTGTTTCACCAAAACTCTAGTTTTATTATCCTTTTTTGGGGTGAAAATCCATAAATTGACTATGAGTGTTGATATTTTTATCATTAATCATGTTAGGATACATATTTCTATAATTTAATGAAAATTAATAATAGTAAGATTTTGAATTGTAAATTATTTTTCATATTATTTTTTTGTGGGTATCCTAGAAATATAGAATTATTTTCATTGAACATGTGATATATCACATGAAGCCCCTGAATAATGCATCCCAGGTTCTTACTATCCATCCTAGAATTCAAATTTTAACATATATTACAGTAGAAACCTAGATTAAAAAGTTATATTTCATTATTTGAAAATATAAAAGTTTTGTTGAAGGATCCAGTAGACGAGTATTATTGGAGGTATAGATACACTTACCGATTATATTTGAAAACTAAACAAACAATATAAATAAATTTTAGTAACATTATTATACCTTCTATATTTCCCTTAATCATTACACATAAATCTCCTATAGTATTCTTATGAAATGAATTAATATATGGATGAGAAAATATTATTAGTATCAAGTTGTGTAAAGTGGATAATTTTATAACATAAACAGTGAATTAGTGATATGATAGGAATAAATGAGAAACTTATAGCCAAAAGAAACTAAAATTGGGGGAATTATATATCAATGAAAATAATATAAATCATGGATAACAATAATTTTTTATATCGTATTAATGTAATGAATAATCTTGGACACCAAAACATGATTTCTAGTCCTTTTACCAAGACACTATCATGTAATGGTTAAAGGTATAAACGATAACTCATACTGTTTTTTCACATGAGACTAGTCAATAAATTGATGCGCTATATATATTTTTTTTCTACCCACCACTATGTTATGTTTAGTGAATTCACCATAATAGTCGATGAGATATTTATAACCATTCCCAAAATAATCTAAATACAAAGAAGACTACCTATATAATGAAGAACATGAAATATCAATACATAATCATCCTCTATTAGTAGCTAATAATGTTCAAGAGTGTTAATAATATTTCCCCCAGATATTAAAAGTAATAATATTATTATAACCCATATATATTGAGAAGGTGGATGGTTAGTAAATAAATAGTCCATATTCTATTAATACATGTATAATATAAGATAATTAGTTTTGTGAAAAAGAATTATTGACATCTAAAATATCAATAATATTTTTGTAAACAATTATACAAATTTTAAAATTTATAATTTCAATTATACAATAAAAAATATCACTAAAATGATTTGATAAATTTCAAATTCATACTTGTATACAAAAAGATAGATTGTTTTAAAAAATTTATATTATACTATTGAACTAAATATCAATTTTTTAAAAAAATTTGATAAATTAATCCTTATATAATATATTTTTTAAGAATTAAAAAATAAATTCTATCATTTTTAAATAAAATTATATCATTAAAAAATTAAAATGTTAGGTATACTAAGGGAAAATGGCCTTTAGAGTTCTATTTGTGTGATTATTCAAGATATGGTGTTACGATTTATAGAAGGATATCTGGTAATAAATTTTTGCATATTATTGTCCTATTATTTATACATATATTATAATCCATCTCACCATATATTATATATATAATTTTGAAATCCAATAAATGGTTGTTAAAACAATATTAAAATATAATAAATTAGATGGCTAAATATACCTAGACAAACTATTACGATTCATTATGCCTATAAAAAAATATGGGTTTCAAATTTGTAGGATCCACATATGGTTTCAACAATGTTTTAGAAAAATTGAATTAGAAATTAATTGAATTATTTTTTCCCATTGGATTTATAGTTTTTATAGTTGATAAATGTTTACATAATAGATTCCATAATAACCATAGTGTGCTTATTTATTAATATGTTAATGACAATATATTTTTTAGACTAATAAAAATCAAGTAAATTTGGATATGTCTATTTTTTCTAGAATCATTGATACAAAAGGATTACATAAGTATAAGGTCATTTTTTTGTATCAAAATCATTAGTAACAATGATTTTAATTTTCTTTCTTAGTCTTATTATATTGAAAACGTCTCAAATACAGTTGACCAATTTTATTATTCTATATTTTTTAATATAAATAATTATAAGAGTATAATGTTTCCAAATTATAGTTTGGAATTTTTTTAACTAGAATACGAATGGGTTGTTAGGTATCTCATGAATACAAAGTTAATAATAAGAACTCAAATTCCATATGTTGTAGAAAATCCATAAAGGTATATAAGTAATCATAATATTTTATAATGGCTAGATATTAAAATAATACTCAACTATCTTATGGATAATATAGAATACTATTTATATTATATAGTAAATTAAAAGGTGTTTTATAGTTTTTATGATTCAGGACCGATTAATAATCTATAAGAACACACATCAACTTATAGATGGGTTATTAAAATAGATGTGGATCAATCTTGTAGGTATCAAATAAAACAAATCATAAAATGGAATCCATAATATTTTTTGTATTTTAATATTTATGTAAAAAAATAGCCTAAATGGGTTATATTTTTTATCATATCTAATAATATGGATTACTCTATTTTCTATAGTGTATAAACATTACAATAGTTAATAAATAATGGATATGTAATTCAATAGAACATATAATAAAAAATCAACACACATTAATGTAAGAGATAGTTTTTTGAGATAGTTAATAAAATATGGAATCATTGCTATGGACATTGTTTGGACTAATAAGAATTTATTTGAACTAATAATAATGTACATTAAAGTGTTTTTGTGGATAAAAGGTCTTAAGTATGGGTTTGAAGTCCTTGTCAAAAAATCACTAATGATGGTAGAAAAACATAAAAGGTGAAAACTAGACTTGTATATGTTTGATGTTAGATATTAAATAATATGTGTGAAGTGAAAACCAATTTTATATCAAATTATTTAAAAATGGATAATATTTCTAATGGGATAACTAGGGTGAGTTTCGAACTCATAAATAATAGTAGAAATCAAAAACTGTTCAGACATTAAACCGTTTTTAAAATAATTATGTGATTGTAAGAGCAGGTTTTTTCCATAGAGATTGTGTATATAACCCTAAAATATTAAATAAATGAAAATTAAAATAGTAAATATTTGTTTATAATGTTTACTTCATCCTTGAATTGTCTATGTGTTTCACTGTTAACATTTCATTTGTATAAGATGTGAAAATATTGTGAAATTAAATCATTTATGAATTTTTTTTCTTATAGATAACAATTATTTATTATAATTTTTTTTAGATCACTTAAAATGGTTAGGTATTTTTTTTTTGGTTTTAAAAATATTTTAAAAATTTTCATATAATTCTTTTCTAAAAGGAGAAGATGTTTGGAATCCAACATTTGTAAATAAGTTATAATGTTGTATTATTTATAAGGAGTAAAATTATTATAATTATTTAAAATGATATTGTAAATAAAAAATTATATGGAGGTGTTGGACCATATAGTCCATGCACATGAATTTGTTATTAAGATGGGACACATTTCACTTTTTAGGTAGTGGTGATGTGAGGTTCTTCATGGTGCCTTCAACATTAGAAGGGATTAGTTGGTTGAAATTATTTGGTCCCAAACCTAAAATAACTACACCAAGTGGGTCAACCTAATTAAACAAATACGTATGATTTGTAATATCATTCATACCATTCATAATTTAATGGACACATCTTGTCACTAGCAGGTGTAATCTAGGACACT
The DNA here is from genome assembly GCA_963277665.1 of Viscum album. NCBI lineage: Eukaryota > Viridiplantae > Streptophyta > Magnoliopsida > Santalales > Viscaceae > Viscum > Viscum album. The sequence goes on along the minus strand of OY728156.1, from coordinate 623,179,290 downwards.
TATTTCGTCGAGTGCAATTCAGAAAATAATTTAAATATAGATAAGATATTACATTACATAACATATCAACACCCACTTATAATGGGTTTCATATATTATATGAATAGGTACTTCAATGCGTTCATATGGTGGATCCATGGAATGTAATATTAATTAAATTCCATCAATACCCAATCACTATAATCCAATTTAAAATTCTATATTCCTCTCATGTATTCAAGAATAATTAAATGAACTTTTTCAATGAAAAAAATAAAGTTATTTCCTTTCTATTTTTATTATAAATCCACATCATGGGATACTGTCATGTATAGAGTAACAATATTGCAATGAATCCAAAAAAGGATTCTCATTCAACCCAATGTTCTACCAATCTAGTAGGGATGAATATACTCTATGAAAAGGTAAATATTTTCAGTCCTCAATTTTATCCATATATTACCATTAAAAATTTCTATATCAGGAACCAAAATTATCTCAAACTAACATAAAATTATATTTCTTATTAGATATAAATAAAAATGCTCCACCATGTGATGATTGTGGAGAAATTAGATGGAAACGATTTCAATAGGTGAAAAAAGTGGATTCCCTTTCTTATAAAAACTGTCAAAGTGGTGTATGTTCTCTAAAATCAAACAACCTTACTTCCATTTATGTGACACACCATGTTTTCCAATATAGGAATAAAATATGAAAATTATGATCTCATGTGTTGAATAGACACACACAGTGCAATAGCTGATGATTTATTTGACACTTACTATTTCCTCCCAATGAAAAAGTATATTTTTTATTATTAGTAATAAAAAAACATCACCAATGATATAGTGCGAAATAAACTCCTACTATGAATGTTTATTAGTTATAAAATAATAGTTAATTGTTCAATCATTGAATAATTTTATCAAATTAAAAGTATCTTATATCATGTAATGAAAAAAGATGAACATGGATGACGTTACCATTATCACTTCAATCATCGATAAACTCCCCCCTCTTGTAAGAAAAATGAGACTTCTAAAAAATATATTAAATAATATATTTCCCATAATGAGTTTCTCAAAATCCAATTAATTGAGTTGGAATATGAAACATATAAAGAGGAAAATGGAAATATGGACTAAAATCCATAGTACACATTGAAGAGGGAGCAGGTTCATCCTGGACCTGTAAGGAGAAATTTTTTAAAATACATCCTTTAAAATTACATGTACAGTAAAATAAGAATAATGGGAATCATTAGTTATGGATCAATACATGACACTTCAAATGAGACTATAATCTTCATAAGAATAAGAATAAAAACAATGTTTCAAAATAGAACATTATGGCCATGATAATTAAGTATAATGTTTTCAAGGATAAAAATTCTTGGTAGATAGAATCTAGAAATATATAACACATGTCAAATAAACAAATCCCTTCATGATTATGGAATCTATCAAATATGGGGTAACATTATTCATGGGAAACTCAATAAGAAAAAATGTAGGAGAAATATGTGAGGTACATCTTGAGTTTGCCTATATAATTATCCTCTATTTAAATAATTTATTAAATGTGTATGAATTTTATAGGAACATTATTTCAAATATTTTGTTTTACAATATAATTTTAAAAAAAAATTTGAGGTAGATAATGTTGTTTTATCTATAGTTTAGAATTTTTTTGGAAAGCGTTACATTCATAATGGTTTTGACATATAAAATTTAACTTTCCTATTTTCATAACTTATATAATATTTTTATATATGTAATAATAATTTATATCACAAAAATAATTATAAAATACATTAAATGTCAAAAATGACATTATCAGACAACATGAAAAAATTAGACATAAATGTGTGACATTCAAGAAAACAAAAGACTTATGGACACAATTTTCTTTTATAAAATAGAAAAAACATTTTTTAAAATTAATATATATTATTTTATGTTTTTATGATACATCCACCCTATCTAATAATATTTTTATTATTACATTTATACATGAAAATTTTATAGTTTTATATATCTATGTTTTACATGTTTATGATGATGTTATAAATAATATTAGTAACTTTAAAATGAAAATAAAAGCTAATGTGGTATCATAATTTAGTTCCTATAATATGATAGGGGGAGAAAATATTTTTTACCTTCGCTGCTTGATTCCCTTGGGAGATTACATAAATAAATTACTCATAGTATACCTTAATAAAATAGTGTACATGAGAGAAATTATATATTATTGTTTGAAATAGTTCATTCCATGATGATTATCCGGGGTCGATCTAGAGGATTATGGGGAGTGTAAATGAAGAATTTGTGACATATAATTAATAATGTTCACATAAAATTTATGTTTATGAATTCATATAAATTATGGTTGAATAAGAAAGAATCCCATAATTATTTAATTGGTTTGGGTTTTCACGAAATAATAATAGTACAAGAAACATGAAGGGAAACTTTTCATAAATGGTTTATATATACTAAATTATTTATATATAAAAATATTCCACGATCATATAGATTAATGGTTGTCGAATAAAATGATCTAGTGGAAGTTAACATTTTTATTGAATTGAGATATTATATCGTTAATGGATCATGGTTTATTCCTTTACCTAGGAAATTCCAAATAGATAAATCATTATAAATTAAAATATTATCCAAAGAAGGTGTGGTAAACCTATTTTTAGAATGCTTACAACCTCAGATACCCCAAATTAATTGGTTATATATATATATATACTATTTCTAATGATCAAATAATAATATTTCTACACAAATTAATGTTTTTCATAATATAAATCATGATAAAAAACTTTTAAGGAAGAGAAATCATATTGTGATGTATATATTTAAAGGTAATATATTAATGACGAAATTGAGTTTATAAATATGAAACAGATTTTGATATTATAGTATCATCCTCATGGTTCCGTAACGATATGTTGTAAGTGGGTATTTAGAATAAAATGAAAATTAAATGGTTTAATTTAAAAATATATATTCTTAATGTTATCCAATGGATAAAAACAAAGAAATCTATTTTTTGAATTGATTTTTCCCTTATCTATAACAACATAACTTCAAATTCTGATAAATGTGTCTTTAATATGAAATATGTTAATTTTTTTAATGCATCTTAATACATATATTTTTAATTTTAGAATTAAATGAGGAAATGCATATGGGCTTATCAGAATGATTCATAGTTCGTTGAGAAGAATAAAAAATGTGAATACTGCTACGATATCTATATGGTTTAAAATAATCTCCAAAATAATAATATGTAAAATTTAAGGAATTAATTTAATTTATTGGATTTTATGTTAACCAAGAAGAGAAATTTTTTTATAGTAGGTTCCCAAATAACCATCATGTTGTTATTTGTAAATAATTTTATGAAATACTAATTTTTTAGCTGATATCATTCTAGTAAATGAGGACAAATATATTTTATCATGAAACTTTTTATGAGAGTCTTTGATGATTATAATGAAATTCTAAAAACCATAAATTTTGGAAATTATAATTTTATTTTATTTTTAAATATCATTATATTAAAAAGGTATTAAATATGTTTGAAAATTTTATTTTTCATCACTTTCATCCCTATATTCTTCTATGAGTGAGAAACCAACGAATCCTAGTACAGTTATTTCTTAGGTAGAATATTTTATGTAATCATTCATTTATTAATTCCATTAAAATACCAAGGCACAATATTTTCCATGAAGATATATGATTAAGTGAGTTTATAATAATCAAAGTTATTCATAATTCGATTTTGTTAAAATAATACTCACTTTTCTTATGCATATAATGTATTTATTTATACATTATTTTGAAAACATTTTTGGAATGAAAGGATATTCTAATATAACATTGATTAATAATATTGAATATCAATCTTCTTATGAGTTGATGTGTTTTTACTTTAGGAGGTGTATTGATATAATAAGTATTAATGAAACAGAAATATAAAATGAAATCCTAACTATATATTGAATTTATTTCCTTAGGATAGACATTAATAGAGTCAGAATGGAATTTATATCATTTATCATATCTAATATTTTGTGAAATTCCAATGTATCTATTTTAAATACAATGAGACAAATAGTAAATTATTTATAGAGAATTAAGAAAATAATTAAAATGGAAAATCAAGACATAATAGTGTCAATTATATCTATTATTGGATGTTGATAAATGATGGTTTTATAACTATGGGATTTATTAGATATATATTGAATTTTATGGATCCATAAAAAGATAATTTCATGGAAATTAGTGTGAAAAATATCCTTAGGGATGGTTTTAGGTCATTGTAAATATTAACCAAGGATTGGACCATAACATAACATGTGGAAATTTTATATGTATAAAATTAAATCTAATATGTGAAGTAAACACCAATTTTATATTATGTCCAATGAAAATGGAGTTTAGTAACCCTGAGAATAGTAAGGTGAGTTTAAAACTCTAATAAAACCAAATAAATCAAATAATGGTTGAAATAAGGGAACATTTATCTATCAAAGTAATTATAATAATTGGGTCACTCAAAATAGATTTTGATTTTAGTTTTCAAACATTAATTAATAGATAAGGGACAAATGGATTTAACGATGACTTAGAGTACATAAATAAAATAGTAATTTAGACAAATATGTGTAGGATGATTCATCATGATAATTAGGTTCATATGTTCAAATTTGTGTTTTCACTATAAATATTTGATTTGTATATACCATATTATAGTTCAAATTGAGAGGTACATTTAACAATGCAATTTCATTCCAATAGATTATATTTTTTATATTCAATTTTATTAATATATTTTAAACTTTTATTCACTTTTTATTGTTTTTTTAAAATATTAAAAATAAATTATCTTTTTCATAATATGTCAGGACATTTTGAATCCAAAATTAGAATATGGGTTTTATTTGCTTATTATTTAAATATGGGTCAATCTAGAGGTTCAACCCATATAGTCAACCCAATTTCCCAGTATATAAGACTAAACTCATTTTTTTAGTTTTGGGACTCGAGTTGGGCCTTTAATGGGTCGTTCTATTTTATACTATTTTTTTATTCCCAGTGTCCCAATTCCTCCCTCAATGTAGATTATAGGTAGTAAAACACATATCATTAATAAATCTATCAAAATGAACATATAACAAGGGATATAGAGGGGGGAGATTCCCTAGGGAATCCAATCAAAGCTCGATTGGGACATAGTGGTAATGGAACATGAACCTGACCATAAAGATTTTATGATTCTCTATGAGGATGGAATATTATTTTTATTTCTTCCATGTAATATTTTTTAATTATTTCTCATTTACATTTGATAATTTTGATTATAATTGGATGTATTAAGGTGTATGGTTGGGAAATTTTTTCAGAAATGATAGGAACATACTACTCATTAGGATTTTTCATCTCAAAAACCAAGGAACATAATGTGTGGATAATAAATCTCATTCATGTACATTAGGATGATAATGGTGTCCATATCGTGAGTTATAAATATTTACATCATTTTTAGCAATATAGAGACAAAATACTTAGGGTGTGGCCATGTATATGGGAAGACAACTCAAGTGAGGTACATTAGTTGTAGAAGTAAACTTCATGTTATGTTACATGACATGGAATGAGTCTTGATTCATTGACTAATATTACATATATATTAACAAATATTAATTCTATAAGCTGCTCTAATTATTAGTGAAATAATTACTTATTCATGTTTTGGTACATTTACAAAGTAGGTTATTAGGATTACACATCATGTAACATATTATAAAAAAACATGCACAATCTAATCAGATGGGTTTTTTCATGTTTTCACACCCTAAAGGTAGTTTTATAAAAGTGAGTATTATATATTGGGTATCATTCCATATTATATGTGATATTAGAGCCCAATGTTTTGTTAGAGGAATTTATCTAGATTATCCTGGATTGGTTTTAGATTATATATTGGTGGTATTGACAATGGTAACAATGAGATAATCTATGGAATGTGAGAGGATGGTGATCTCCCATGTATCATTTTTAAACTAGGTGTGAGATACATTATTATTTTTAGATCATGAAATTATACGGTATTTTTTTAGTGTATTATGATCATAAAAAATGGAATAATTATGAACATATGAGTTATTTATAGTATGAAATTTTTCCATATATATAGTCATGTAAACTGAGGGTCTTGAAAAAGATAATGAACTTATATATATTTACCGACTTTTATGCACCTAGTGTAGTCAAGGTTCATGATATTTATATAGAAAGATGACAATTTTGTCGAACAATTTCATTATGATATAGTCTTTTTATTTAGTTCATAATATTTATTGAATATATTCTCTCTCTAATGAATTATATTGTGAGTTTCTATAATAGAGGTAGTAGCAATTTGTGGAGTATTTTCAACAAATCTCATTCTTAAAACAACCAGTTCCAATGATTTTTTTATTGGGAGTGGTAAAGTGAATGGATTTAAGTACTCACACAGGTTGTATCATGGAGTGAGTTGTAGTCTAACCCTATAATTTATGGAATCGGTGATCCCTTAATGATGTGGGGTGTGGGTGGTAAAACCTATGAAATGATTTCATAGTGACCCCACATTCTTCCACATGGTTATTTTTATTTATAAATATTTATTATCCCCATTTTTCAAAAACTTTCTTTGGAGAAGTATGAATTCCTTGAGGGGGTTGTCTGTTTATTATTAATTTAGGGATAAATATCTATTCATATACTCTTAGTCTCTCAATTTTATGTGGATTTTCAGGATTTAGGGGCATGTTTTTTCATACTCTTATATTTTAATTTATGTTTTATTACTCCAGATCAATACAACATGAATGCACGAATATTTGTAACATTATATATATATATATATATATATATATCTTATGTGGTAGTGTATTTTTTTGTTGGATAGTGATGTATATCAATTTTATATTTCATTATATAAGGACAATCATATGTGTATTATTCCTTATTGGTGTTAGTCATAAACCTGTATCCTACCGATGGTGTTCTTGGATTGGCCCAAACAACCTATATCCATCTTTGATGGGAACCTATGATTCAGGTCATGTTATATTAGTATCAGAACCCTGGTTCAATTGATGAAATTTCGATATTCCTATCACATGACCATGGTTTGAGATCAATGGGTAAAAAGGTCATGTAATTCTCTAGATATAGTTGAATGACTAGAGAACCCAACAGTAGTGTTGTGGAAAATTAATTTCTATGAAATAAATCTAAAAATAACATCAAAAAGTTTAGTACATAGGGAATTAGTTGTATTGAATAGTTTTATACATATATGAATCATTTTCTGGTACGTGCATAATTAGTTTCACAAAGTGATATTGTAATTTCATATTTGTCACAATAAAATGGGGATATTGATTTAAATCATGAAAATGTATTATATATAAGTATAATATTAACCTTATATGAATGAAAGGAGAAATTGGGCTACTCAAAAATGTATGATCTTATCAGGTGAGGTTATCTGAATAATCTAGTAGATGATTCTATATAGTTTTCCTTATGTAATTATAGAATCAAATAATGGACCCTACATTGAACTATGTGGATGTTATTGTGTACTATAAGTAATCCCCCTGATAATTGTGTGTATAATTAGGTTAATGGTACCCCATATGATAATCTGGAGTTCAATATTCCCTAATAGATACAAGGTATTAGACTACCATTCATTGGGATCATGTCATTCATTAAGGATTTGTATGGTTACTTCTTAGATCCTAATGAGTCGTGGGAATTTAATATGACAGTAGTCATAGTACATATCTGTGAGTCATGGGACATATCTTCCATCTACATTGGTTTTAATTATAAATGATAAAGGGTTTGTTTCTTTTATCTATGGGAGTTGTTACTCTCTCTTAGTTGTAATGGTGAATATTACCTTTTGTGAGGAGAAAATCACCTATAGGAAGGCTAATTTCTCCCTTGGTATACAAATATTCCATTTGGGAATAGGTTTGAAACTCTCTCATCCATGATGATGTGTGTGTCCCCTATTCTATAAAGTATTCACTACTCCCCTATGAGATATCTAATGGGTCCTCATTCTATATAGGTTATTGTGTTATATATTCACACATAGTGAGGTCGGATACACCCATAACAATTCAATCCTCACCTAATGAGTTATGGGTACCTCACCATATTTTATATATTGGTATTCATTTATCTAATGTGGGAAATCTTATTATTATATATTGGTTCAGTGTATAAATCTCATATCGAACATTGACAGGGGTTGGTGTAACCTATCAGGCTCATTTATTAAATATATGATGAGTGTGATGTGATTGATATCATGATTTGGATATTAAGATTGATTTTATGTTCATACTGTTGTTTGTGGGGATTAATTTTCACTAGATATCGTTTCTTGTGACCTAAATATGTATGATGAATGATAATCATTTGGGTGACTGCCTCTTGTTGTGATCTATATATGACCTTGATCGAGTGTCACATGATGTCGCATAATGTTTGATATTTTTAATTTTACATTACAGTAATTTTTGTTATCAATAGAATGTTCCATTTCAATATGATTTCATAAATACTTGTGAACCATAAATCCCATTGGATTCATTATATCACTAAAAAATATCTAGAGACTCTCACTAGAGGTGATAATATTACCTTATGTTTGTCATCAGTCTAAGACTAATTTAGATGTATGTATTCTACGGATTCCATTATAGAGAAGTAGAGACCAATTATAAAATTAGTGGTTATGGATGATAACCCAGAACCTAAGTTTGATATAAAATTGTCTTCATGTAATTTATTTTGTGATCAGTCAGATATTTTTTGTTCCACTATTAGTTGAAAGTGGGACCCTAAAGACAAGAACGGATGACTCACATAAAGTTAAAAATGGTTCTTTCATTGGTTGTAAGTCATATCCTTTGATATTTTGTTTTTTTCAAAGGATTAAAAGAATTTTTATATAGTAGGTTATAATCCATTATCAAATATATGGTTTGGTGATTCATGAGTATCTAAGTGTTTTTCTTTTAAGAGTATCATATTTCATGATTTTCATAGTACATGAAGCAGAAAATTAAATTTAATTCTATATTTAATTTGGATAGATGATGTATCAATACAAATAGTACCTTGAAATATTTATAGTGACTCTCCTATATATATGTTATGCATTATATGGTATATATAGAATAAGTGGGTATTATATGTATCCAACTAATTGTGTGTGATTTTTTTATCAATGTAGTCGCAAGGGTTGTGTGGGATCCCTTGATATATTTTAGGATTTTTGATGTGTTTTATCTACCTTAGGATGACCATATTAGATATTTTAATATTGGGAATATGTTGAACTTGTATCCTAGAGAGTTGGATAGGGACATTTTCAGTGGATGAGAACCTGATAGAGACCAATGGTGTGGTTATGTTTTTCCTACTATTATTTAATGGGAAGGATAAAAGGACCATAGTTATCCTCATTCCCCAAGTTGTACAACAATGATGTTATAAGGCCCCGGCCTTAAACCTTACTTAATATTGAATTAAATGAATAATTCACGTCGGGGATCTTTTCAGGTTTAGAGTTTTAGAGAATTAGAACATAACTATTACATCTCAAAAGATTACAAAGTAGTCACTTCTACTAAGTTTCCATAATAAAAAAACACTTAAAAAGAAACGTGTCTAGTTTCATGTTTTATATAGGATGACATTCTATTGATCCCATCCTTGACCTTATTCCACATTAAATCCTGTGAAAACATTTCAAAAAAAAAACATGGGGTGAGCATAAAAAGCTCAGTAAGGGATACAGAAAGAATGAAAACTGTTAGTTTTTCAAACATCAAATAAACCATATATACTCTATCAAATTAATACCTTCACCTTCATGAAGTAGTAAAAACTCTTCACTGAATAAAGTATCATTACTTACCTTTTTGTAACCAAAGGATTACCATAAAATCCATAAAAATAACACATAACAAATATAAAGGTAACTTGGGACATAAACATACTTAAGTGGAATAACCATACGGTCGACTTCCACACATATCACTTAATGGAATAGCCATACGGCCAATTTCCATACATACTTAATGGAATAGCCATACGGCCGACTTCCATACCCAATGCATTGGAGGTTATAACGTAACCACCAGTCCTGGTATTCACGGCACCACCCGTCATATGGTTTATAACGTAACCACCCGTTAAAATGTCCAAGTACCAGTATAAAATCATAAAACATAAAACCAATATAAAGGAATGATAACATTTCCACATTTCAATCACAATATATCATAAATATATTGACATAATAGAATCCTTTTTCAAAACCATTTTCAATACAAAAATACATAAAAGAGTATATGGTATTTATTTTATTCTAAAAACATTACGGCTTGTTGAGAAAGCCAAAGACCAAATAATACTCGCGGCGGCGGAAAAGGTCATTGTCGCCGCATACGTTAAAAGAAACATTTCTTTTTGTCATTTTGTAAAACGCTTCGTAGAAAAAGATTCATTTTGTATAAAAGTAAAAGTCAAAGGGGTTTATACACCGTATAAAAGAAAGATGTGTATTAAACGAAATATGCCTCAATGAAAGGAGATTGAGACGAAGTCCCTTACCTTGGGTCCGACTTGACTCGATCGTTCTTTAACGTCCTGAATAATAAACTTGAGTTAATTTATACTTGATTAAGAACCTTTTTAAAGTTCATTATTCCTTTTATATCACTTATTGCCATTTTATAAACATTATGTAACCATTTAAGTCAATAATGTTTGTTTTCTCAATATTTGGTTCTTAAGTCGAAAGTGGACTTCTTACAATTACATGTTGTTCGTGTGGTCAAAGGTTCTTTATATCCAGAATGAAATTCCCGATTTGGATATAATATGTATCATATATATCCAGAATATACATGTATTTATAATATTACATAATCATTTAGGGGTCAGAAATGAAATGCACCGTTCATGGAGACGGTAAGCCGTACGAACGCATGAACGCTACTTTCATTTATTTGTCATATTAATGGAATTAAAACTAAATGAGAGGTATGTATAATTTAATTCCAGAATTATATTCATCATTTAGATATATCATTAATTATATATATCCATTATATACATGTACTTTTAATAGTACATTACATTTGGGGATAAGAAATGAAATGCACCGTTCATGGAGACGGTAAGCCGTACGTACGCATGAACGCTACTTTCATTTATATCTCATACTTTAATGGAAAGAAATAATAATGATATAGAGGTATATTATAATTCCAGTATAACATCATATATAAGAACTTTAAATCCATCCTTTACACGTCCCACATATGGCATTAACGAATCACATCACTTTGAGGGGGCAGTAGTCCGCACTTCCTTAAATGAAGATATCTTGTTTACCCATAATAGAAACCATAAAGGTATGCCCAAAATGAAAAATACAGAAGATTAAAGAAAAAATAAACATATTATATAACATATATAAAAATAGTGACATCATAATGGCCACCCTTGAAGGTGTTAAATGAGTATTGAACAATCATCGTTTCGGGAGGTAGAATTTCTCCATCCACGGAAACCGTATGTTCTTTAACCATTTGATGTAGTTGTGTGAGAGTTTAGCTCGAATAAATCTTATAACAACATCCTAGTATATTGAAGATACTGTTGTTGTTACAAAAGAAGTAAATAAAAAGAGTTTAGAGGGTTGGAGAAGAAAAATAAAACAAATGAACAAGAGAGAATGAATTACCTTTAAAAGTGTAACTCCTTTTGATTTGAGCCTAAAGGATTCCTTTGAAAGGATTATTCCCAAAGGAAATCCTCTAGTATGAGGAGAGGGATGTGGAGAGAGTAAATGGACAGGGTTTGTCCGAGCCAAAGGCTTGAGGAGTGTGTGAAATGAGGTAGAGGTGGGGGCCTTTTATAAGAGAAGAGGAGGGGCACTTTTGGAAAGTAAAGAAATATTACTTTATTTGAAAATGTGTTTCGGTTTTAAAAGGTCCCAAATTGATATAATTCGTGTATAAGGTGATAAGGGTTTGAAATCCATTCATCCAATTGGTTTTTTCCATGTGTAGGTTTTAGATTTTTCATTATCTTTCCATTTTATTTAAATTGTTAAATAATGAGGTCATCGATGCATCATCATGATTTCAAAAATAATTTAATATATTTAGATTCTAAAAATTATAAAAAAAATACTATGATGTAGGAACTCTTTTTATATTTCCAAGGACTATTTATAATAAAAAATCTGATCTTTATAACCCCATGTAAAAATTGTTTTTTAAAACATGTTATGTTTGTGTCATTTTTACTTTTACATTAAATAAAAAGTAATTAATGTCATTTCCCAACCAAAGTGTCTCCATGGGGTCCCCAAGTTGACCCATGGCTTTTCATGGTCGGCCATGACACAACCAATGAGTGTAGTACATGTTTCAAGCTCATCTTATTTTATTAAAGCATTATTTTTACCTTAAACTACACTAATTACCACTAATCCTGATTAAAACTTAATAAGTTACTATTCACCAAAAAATTATTATAATCTCATTGAACCACATATTAATTCTTAATGGCAACCATGTATGTTGGATTTTTGAAATTCAAAACACAATGATCGAAAAATTTCATTTAAACGGAAAATCAGCCTTTATAATGACCACTTAGTGGTTTCACTATTCATCAAAAATTGAAGTTTTTCAGAAAATTACCAAAAATTTACCCTAAGCTATATTTCATATTACGAATTCAAAAATGAAGTATATTTTAAAAAATTCAAAACATATAAGTCACATTAATTAATTTAATAATTAATTCCCGCTATCAGAGCAAATAGCGTGTTTTTTATGAAACAATAAGTATCAAAAGATTGACACTAGTTTAAGTCTGATTTCAAAGTGAAATTAATTCCAACGACCACTATTGGATTTAATGGTAAAAATATTTTCTAATTTAACTTCAAAAACAAATAAAAACATAATCTAATCATATAAATAAATTAGATTAAAAATCATTTTTGATTTAAAATGCAGTATTTTTCACTATTCATTAAAAAATGAACATTGTCAGAAAAATACCAAAAATTCACACAAAGTAAATTTTGATGTACCAATCATAAAGAATAAGTTTATTTTGACAAACAAAGTTTATAAAATTGTCAAAAGATAGATTCAAAAATGGTTTTCCATTAAAAGGCAGTAAAACATTCTTTTTAAAAATATTAGTGTATTCCATGCCTAAGATTGGATTTATTTTCATTTTAAGCCTCTAAGACACTATCTTAATCATTAATAGACATAGATAAAAATATATATTATTCATTACTTACTTGGTATGTTACATCCTTCCCCCCTTTAGAAAATTGTGTCCCCGCAATTTATTTACTTATCGAATAAATGGGGGTACTTATCCCTACTTGCATTTTCAGATTCCCATGTTGCCTCTTCAATCACATGGTTTTTCCACAATACCTTTACCTAATGAATCACCTTATTCCGTAACACCTGCTCCCTATGGTCAAGAATCTGGACCGGTTGTTCCTCATAAGATAGGTTCTCTTCCAGCTGAACTACCTCTGGACTCAAAACATAAGATGGATCTGGCATATACTTTCTCAACATTGAAACATGAAAAAAATTGTGTACCTGAGATAAACTCGGAGGTAAAGCCACTCAGTAAGCAACTGATCCAACATTCTCCAGAATTTCATATGGTCCAATAAACCTTGGACTCAGCTTTCCTTTCTTACCAAATCTCATCACACTTTTCCAAGGAGAAACCTTGAGAAAAACATGATCACCTACCTCGAAGGATAGATCCTTCCTCCGGTTATCCGCATAACTCTTCTGCCTGCTCTGAGCTATTCTCATGTGTTTCTAAATCAACTGAACCTTTTCTGCCATCTCTTCTACCAATTCTGGTCCCCTCAACTTCCTTTCACCCACTTTATCCCAAAATGCTGGAGTTCTACACCTCTTCCCATATAATGCCTCAAATGGTGCCATCTGTATACTGGAATGAAAACTGTTATTATAAGAAAACTCAACCAAAGAAAGATGTTGGTCCCAACTTCCCTGATAATCCATCGAACAAGCTCGTAGCATATCCTCCAAGGTCTGAATTGTTCGTTCTGACTGTCCATCTGATTGAGGATGAAAAGCTGTACTAAAATTTAATTCAGTACCCAACGACTTCTGCTGTCCTTTCCAAAAGTTATAAGTGAACCTGGGATCACGGTCAGATACAATGGAGAGTGGAACTCCATGTGACCTGACTACCTCTTTAAGATACAAACGGGAAAGTTGATCTAGGGAAATAATATCTCATATAGCAAGGAAATGAGCAGATTTGGTCAAGCGATCAACAATAACACAGATTGCATTACTACCTCGAGATTTCCTCAGTAATACCACAACAAAGTCCATGGATATGTTTTCCCATTTCCACTCTGGAACTGGTAAAGGTTGAAGCATCCCTTTCAGTAACTACCGCTCTGCTTTAACCTGTTGACATGTCAAACACTTCACAGTAAAATCAGCAATGTCTCTTTTCATTCCATCCCACCAGTAATACTCCCGCAGATCTCTGTACATCTTATTACTTCCAGGATGAACTGAAAACGGGGAACTATGAGCCTCACATAACAACTCATTCTTCAACTGTGAATCACAAGGCACACATAACCTCTTCCCAAACCTCAAAACACAGACACAAACTTATCCAAGAACTCATGGAAAATTTTATTCATAACGTCCATGAATACAGAAGGTGCATTGGTTAACCCAAAAGGCATAACTACAAATTCATAATGGACATATCTAGTACGGAACGCAGTCTTCAGAACGTCTGCTTCTTTTACTTTCAACTTATGGTACATGGACCTCAAATCAATCTTCGAAAAATACTGAGCTCCCTGGAGCTGATACCACTTCATTCGATGGCCCAACATCTGCTGAAGTTGTTGCAAAGGATTTCACCACCCCTTTCTACTTTTAGTCTGGCTGCATTCCCACAGTTGAGTTCTTCGTTGGACACTCATTTGCATAATGACCAATTTCATTACACTTAAAACATCTTACTGTTGGCTTTTCATTTCCTGCTTGATCATCTTCCTTATAGTTACGAGCAATATGACCAGACTTACCACACCGAAAGCACTTACCATACTTGGATAAACATTCTCCAGGATTCATTTTACCACACTTCTCACAGGATGGATATTTGGTTTTCTTACCTCCTTGCTTCTTTGATGAATTCTTCCGCTTTGCTTGCCAACTAGACCTCTTATTCTGTTGTTTGTCATAGAACACCTGATCATCGGCAAACTCCATTTCCACCTTCTCCGCACATCGAACAAGTTTTTCATAACTTTTGAACTCACGAGAAGCTAAAGCCCTTCGATACTTTGGCTTTAACCCTGAGTAAAAATGGTTTATTTTACTATCAAGATCTCGTATGAAGTTTGAAGCATACCTTGCCAATCGAGTGAACTTTTCTTCATAAGCAGCCACTGAATCATCCTCCTGCCTCAATTATAGGAACTTTTTTTCCATCCTAAGACGAACCACCTTAGGAAAATATTTCTCAAGAAACATACCTTTGAATTTGTCCCAGTTAAGATCCTCAATCTCATCACTATCCCTTATATTTTTCACCATCGACCACCACTGATCAGCTTCACCTTCAAAACGGTAAACAGCAAGACTAACCTTTTGATGTTCTGAACACCCCATGACATAAAAAATCTTTTCCAGTGCTTTAATACACCCTTCAGCTTGCACAGGGTCAGATGATCCTCTGAATGATGGGGGATGTTGCCTCATGAAATGTTCCACCACTGACATGTTCAACTGCGGTTGATCTGGCTGATCTCGTGCATGGATACCACCACCATTTATAGCCTGAGTCAACTGTGCCATCAGTGCAACAAACTGTTCAGTTCCGATTCTGACCATCTCAGGTTGCTGATTTGGAAGGTTATCTTCCACCTGATGTCGTCCCAACATAGCTGCTTTGTTTCCTCTGCGGAAAACCATTCTGAACACAGAAATATCTTAGGTGAAGCAACATGGTAATCCGTAAATGCTATATCATTTCAATCATATTATACCCAGGGTAGGCTCAGCCAAGGGATAATCCCTTGACCGTTTATTAGAATAAAAGAAAAAGACAGTAGCAAGCATCACAGAAAAAGAGAAGATTACATGACATCAAAAACATCCCCATCCTCACACCCCTGATATCCAACTTCATCCACAGTCGCTGTCTCCCATTCAGAGCTGTCATGATGCTTCAGGATCTTAGCGTATTTCCTCCGCAGATTCATCCGTTCCAAGGCTAAAAGCTCAGTATTGCCACCGGAAGACCTAGTGTTCACCGGCTTTGGCAGGTATGAGTAATCCTTTCTTGGCCTGCGACGCGGAGGAGCGGTCACAGCCTCCTGAGGCTCCCTTATCTTCATCCTCCTACCTTGAACCACCTCACTGAAAGAGGGCTTGATCATGCCACCATGCTCCTCTTCACTCTCACAACAATCCCCCCACTTCCCATTGATGACCACATTCTGAAAAAGGTCCTCTTCGCCACAACCCTTCTGAGCGAGACACCTCGGCTGTTCCGCCGGCTCATAACAGATCAAAGCCCCCTGTTGCAGGTCTTCAGCTTCACTGCCACCCTTCTGCATCGAAGGCCCAATCTGCCTTTCAATCACCGGACAGCCGTCCTCCGAATTCTGTTGCACCATGTATTGGAGACAGCCACAAGCACCATTTGTGATGTTCACACCCCCATCCTTCACAGCTATCCCTTGCTCCCCATTCGCATCATCTAACACCCCCAAGGAACCACTCCGACGGACAGCAGCATCCGACCCACTTCCATCCACCTTACCAGCTCCCTTGCACAAGTTCACATTCATCCCATTAGATACCATTGCACCCAGATCACACTGCAAGTCCTGCAGGACTGCATCTTCAGTCGCTGAGCAAACCAATTTCTCCCTATTAACAGAGCTCCCTGCATTAACTGACAAAGCCACCTTGTCCAACATCAGATCTTGGCGCATCCTTCTGAAAACAGCAGACACAGCAGGATTTGCAGATGCCTCTGCCTTCTTCAAAGGCACAGCATTCCGGCCCTCCATACCACCAGCAGCTCCAGAAGGCACACCCTCAGCAGGAAGCAACCTCGGCCCTTGAGACTTTCCAACTCTTTCCCTCGACTTGACACCTCCTCGAATTATAGCCTCACCATGACACCGCAAGGACGCATGCCCCAAACGGCAGCAAGAATTGCAGTATTCAACCCAAGACTCAAATACCACAGACTGTCTCCATCTAAATTCTTCCCCTACCGCAAGCCATATCCAGTTAACTGGTGGCCTTGCAACATCAACCTCCACGCATATGCGTGGATTGACAGGATGACTGATAGTGGACGTCCGAACATCGGAACATAAGTATCTTCCTACCATATTACCAATCATGCACAAAATCGCAGGATTTTGGAAGGGAAGTGGAAGCTGAGGGAGACTAACCCAAGTCGCAACAGTCGATGGATCACGATTCATGCATAACTCGAATGACCAGCGAAGAAGGAAGAATCGACAGCCGTTGCACCTACGCGGGGCGCTGGACCATGCTCGGATCAGATCAACTTCCGAGGAGAACCGAATCATGAGATGACGATTATCGAGAAGACCAACAACAGCCCTGTCCTGCAAATCCCACTTACCAAAAATGAAACGATCAAAATCGTCAACAGAGGGCCTTCGCTGATTGAACCGAGCCACCAGTGTGAGGTCCAGGTGACTTGAAGCTTCATGAAATTCCGACAATGAAATCGGTAATTGCGGCTCTCCCTGATGCAGGTCATGAACCTTCGGGCCAAGAGAAATCTTCGGGAAATCAGGGAGGTAGCTAGGGTTTGAGAAGGGTACAAAGGGTTTCCGCGGTATTGGGTGCTGTGGCCGATCATCCACCCCCCTTCCTCCTCCAGGAAGGGGAGGGAAGTCATCGTCGATCGTCATTTAGGGTTCCCAAGCAGCAGATCGCCATCGCCGTCGCCGCGAGTCGCCGCAAGCCGTCCCGAGCGCCATCCCTCCATTTCAATCATATTATAATTTAACACTTTTCTAACTCCTAAAGTTGTCTAAACCGACCTCTGATACCAACTATAAGGCCCCTACCTTAAACCTTACTTAATATTGAATTAAATGAATAATTCACGTCAAGGATCTTTTCAGGTTTAGAGTTATAGAGAATTAGAACATAACTATTACATCTCAAAAGATTACAAAGTAGTCACTTCTACTAAGTTTCCATAATAAATAAACTCTTAAAAAGAAACATGTCTAGTTCCATGTTTTATATAGGATGACATTCCCTTGATCCCATCCTTGACCTTATTCCACATTAAGTCCAGTGAAAACATTTCAAAAAAAAACTTGGGGTGAGCATAAAAATCTCAGTAAGGGATACAGAAAGAATGAAAACTGTTAGTTTTTCAAACATCAAATAAACCATATATACTCTATCAAAGTAATACCTTCACCTTCATGAAGTAGTAAAAACTCTTCACTGAATAAAGTATCATTACTTACCTTTTTGTAACCAAAGGATTACCATAAAATCCATAAAAAGAACACATAACATATATAAAGGTAACTTGGGACATAAACATACTTAAGTGGAATAACCATATGGTCGACTTCCACACATATCACTTAATGGAATAGCCATACGGCCAATTTCCATACATACTTAATGGAATATCCATACGGCTGACATCCATACCCAATGCATTGGAGGTTATAACGTAACCACCCATCCTGGTATTCACGGCACCACCCGTCATATGGTTTATAATGTAACCACCCGTTAAAATGTCCAAGTACCAGTATAAAATCATAAAACACAAAACCAATATAAAAGAATGATAACATTTCCACATTTCAATCACAATATATCATAAATATATTGACATAATAGAATCCTTTTTCAAAACAATTTTCAATACCAAAATACATAAAAGAGTATATGGTATTTATTTTATTCTAAAAACATTACGGCTTGTTGAGAAAGCCAAAGACCAAATAATACTCGCGGCGGCGGAAAAGGTCGTTGTCGCCGCGTACGTTAAAAGAAACATTCCTTTTTGTCGTTTTGTAAAACGATTCGTAGAAAAAGATTCCTTTTGTATAAAAGTAAAAGTCAAATGGGTTTATACACCGTATAAAAGAAATTTGTGTATAAAATGAAATATGCCTCAATGAAAGGAGATTTAGACGAAGTCCCTTACCTCGGGTCCGACTTGACTCGATCATTCTTTAACGTCCTGAATAATAAACTTGAGTTAATTTATACTTGATCAAGAACCTTTTTAATGTTCATTATTCCTTTTATATCACTTATTTCCATGTTGTAAACATTATGTAACCATTTAAGTCAATAATGTTTGTTTTCTCAATATTTGGTTCTTAAGTCAAAAGTGGACTTCTTACAATTACATGTTGTTCGTGTGGTCAAAGGTTCTTTATATCCAGAATGAAATTCCCGATTTGGATATAATATGTATCATATATATCCATAATATACATGTATTTATAATATTACATAATCATTTAGGGGTAAGAAATGAAATGCACCGTTCATGGAGACGGTAAGCTGTACGTACGCATGAACGCTACTTTCATTTCTTTGTCATATTAATGGAATTAAAACTAAATGAGAGGTATGTATATTTTAATTCCAGAATTATATACATCATTTAGATATATCATTAATTATATATATCCATTATATACATGTACTTTTAATAGTACATTACATTTGGGGATAAGAAATGAAATGCACCGTTCATGGAGACGGTAAGCCGTACGTACGCATGAACGCTACTTTCATTTCTATCTCATACTTTAATGGAAAGAAATAATAATGATATAGAGGTATATTATAATTGCAGTATAAAATCATATATAATAACTTTAAATCCATCCTTTACACGTCCCGCATATGGCATTAACGAATCACATCACTTTGAGGGGGCGGTAGTCCGCACTTCCTTAAATGACGATATCGTGTTTACCCATAATGGAAACAATAAAGGTATGCCCAAAATAAAAAATACATAAGCTTAAAGAAAAAATAAAAATATTATATATCATATGTAAAAATAGTGACATCATAATGGCCACCCTTGAAGGTGTTAAATGAGTATTGAACAATCATCGTTTCGGGAGGCAGAATTTCGCCATCCACGGAAACCGTATGTTCTTTAACCATTTGATGTAGTTGTGTGAGAGTGTAGCTCGAATAAATCTTATAAAAACATCCTAGTATATTGAAGATACTGGTGTTGGTACAAAATAAGTAAATAAAAATAGTTTAGAGGGTTGGAGAAGCAAAATAAAACAAATGAACAAGAGAGAATGAATTACCTTTAAAAGTGTAACTCCTTTTGATTTGAGCCTAAAGGCTTCCTTTGAAAGGATTCTACCCAAAGGTAATCCTCTAGGATGAGGAGAGGGATGTGGAGAGAGTAAATGGACAGGGGTTGGCCGAGTCAAAGGTTTGAGGAGCGTGTGAAATGAGGTAGAGGTGGGGGCCCTCTATAAGAGGAGAGGAGGGGCACTTTTGCAAAGTAAAGAAATATCACTTTATTTGAAAATGTGTTTCGGTTTTAAAAGGTCCCACATTGATATAATTCGTGGATAAGGTGATAAGGGTTCTAAATCCACTCATTTAATTGGTTTTGTCCATGTTTAGGTTTTAGATGTTTCATTATATTTCCATTTTATTTAAATCGTTAAATAATGATGTCATCGCTGCATCATCATGATGTCATAAATAATTTAACTTATTTAGAGTCTAAAAATTATAAAGAAAAATACTATGATTTAGGAAATCCTTTTATATTTCCAATGACTATTTATAATCAAAAATCAGATCTTTATAACCCCATGTAAAAATTGTTTTTGTAAAACATATTATGTTTGTGTCATTTTTACTTTTACATTAAATAAAAAGTTATTTATGTCATTTCCCAACCAAAGTGTCTCCATGGGGTCCCCAAGTTTACACATGGCTTGTCTTGGTCGGCCATGACACAACCAATGAGGGTAGGACATGTGTCAAGCTCATATTATTTTATTAAAGCATTATTTTTACCTTAAACTACACTAATTACCACTAATCGCGATTAAAATTTAATAAGTTGCTATTCACCAAAAAAATTATTATAATCTCATTGAACCACATTTTACTTCTTAATGACAACCATGTATGTTGGATTTTTGAAATTCAAAACACAATGATGGCAAAATATCATTTAAACGGAAAATCAGTCTTTATAAGTACCACTTAGTGGTTTCACTATTCATCAAAAATTGAAGTTTTTCAGAAAATTACCAAACATTCACCCTAAGATATATTTGATATTACGAATTCAAAAATGAAGTCTATTTTAAAAAATTAAAAATATATAAGTCACATTAATTAATTTAATAATTAATTCCCGCTGTCAGAGCAAATAGCGTGTTTTTTATGAAACAATAAGTATCAAAAGATTGACACTAGTTTTAGTCCGATTTCAAAGTGAAATTAATTCCAACCACCACTATTGGATTTAATGGTAAAAATATTTTCTAATTTCACTTCAAAACCAATTCAAAACATAATCTAATCATATAAATAAATTAGATTAAAAATCATTTTTGATGTAAAATGCAGTATTTTTCACTATTCATTAAAAAATGAACATTGTCAGAAAAATACCAAAAATTCACACAAAGTAAATTTTGATGTCCCAATCATAAAGAATAAGTTTATTTTGACAAACATAGTTTATAAAATTGTGAAAATATAGATTCAAAAATGGTTTTCCATTAAAAGGCACTAAAACATTATTTTTAAAAATATTAGTGTATTCAATTCTTAAGATTAGATTTATTTTCATTTTAAGCCTCTAAGACACTATCTTAATCATTAATAGACATAGATAAAAATATATATTATTCATTACTTACTTGGGATGTTACAGATGTGTTGGTATGTGTGTCTTTTCCATATTTTTGTTAAGATAAGTTCTTTTAAATTATAATGTGGAGTCTCACTATTATTATTCATCTCAATGGTGGATTCCTTAATTTATAGATTGTCTTATTATGACTATATTTTGGGTCGATGTTTTTTAATGTGGGGGGTGTGACGCCACCATGGGAAATGATGTGGTAGATAGACTGTATCTGACTAATTCAAATGTTCCATCACATCATTTTATGCCAGAAATATTGGGATCCCTGTCATTGTATAAATATTATTTAGGTGGAAGGTCTTGATAAAATTTGTGAGGGAATTAATAGTGGTTAAAAAAAGCTTCCTCTATGGTGTATTGATACTTCTTATCATTCGTGGAGGAATATAGATATCTGATGTGATGACTATGCTTTGAGTGATAGATAATGGATGAATTCATATGTTGGGATTCATCTATGGTCCTTTTAGAAGTGTTTACCTTTATAATCAAGAGGTTTTCATACCCTACTCTGTTATCTTTCTGTATGAGGATTAGTTTTCGGGCTTCTTGCAAATTCATTTAAGATATTTAGTTTTTCTGGATAAAAATACTAAATGTTGGGAGGACGTAGTGACACTATTTTTCTCATTTGTAAAATATAGTTCCTTTTTATTTCAAGTTCCCGTAGACCTTGAGGATGATAAAATAATTATTTTTTTCTATGAAAGGTAGCTCAGGAATACCCAATTATGGTTTTTTGTTTCATGGTTGTGGCATTTAACCTTAGGTAGGAATTGGGTGAGATTGTATGTCAGGAATATTTTAAAAAATATTTAATATATATTAAATAAATATTATTTATTTCATCATGTGTAGAATAATATCCCTTAAAATAGTATTTATATGATATTTTGGAGTTCGGAGTTCAGTATATATTGGGTGGTATGACACAAGTGAGGTTTAAACCATGTTTGGGTTCTAGGCCCCTGGTTGGGCCTTTAGTGAGTCCATTTATTTCTATTTTTTTATTTTCCTACATTCTATTCATCCCATTATTCTGATGAAAGGATAAGAAACCCTTACTCTCATTGATCCTGTCAGACCAATGGAAAATGGAGGAAGAGGGATAGGGGATATTCATTAGGGAGTCTAATAATATTCTAATTCTATCATAGTAATGCTAGAGTGTGGATTAAAACATGAAGCTTAGATTATTATCCACATGTTTTTACCATTACATTTTTTTGAACCATATATTAATTTTATTTTCTTTTTCAATTATATATTTTTTATTTCCCACTTCTACTCATTTTTGTAAAGATCATCGAGTTGGGATTTATTGTGAAACAAAAAGAACTTGATGTTTGGGTCGATACATCTTTTGAAAACCCAAATCACATAGTGTTTAGGAGTTGAACACATTCCATTTAGTTCATAAATATATTCCATGTTGAGTAACATTTCCACTCGACATATTATTCAAATTAATATTCCATTTTTGATGGTAGATAACATGACTCACTTTAGGACCAAGACTATGGTCAGACACCCCATGTGATTTACATTATGTGTTTAAGTACACATCATGTTCTGTTACATGCCTTGTACTAATCTAGGGAACAAAATATAGAACCCCATGGTCCTTAAAAATAATGTCTTCATTGAGTAATTTCTTTTATTTTTCAATTACATGCCATGTAATTCTATGGTACATGTCGAAATTTGTTTTTTGGTTGTACATTCCATGTACCTTATGACACACATTGTGCACTTTACCGTCGAATAGGATTTGTATTCTTTTCTCACCTAGGAGCCATTTTTCAACAATTAGGAAGTCCACATTAGGTGTCAATACACAGAAAATGTGACAGTGGAGTTATCTATATTATAATAGGACATTAGAGAAATAATATATGGCAAGATACGGATCTTAGCCCCATGGTGTTGACTATAGGAACAAGAAATCGATCCAATGTAGGTGAGAGGATTTTGAACCATGCATTAACAATTCAAAACCTGACATTAAACCCTAATATATTTCCATAGGTTATAATTATCTAATAATTTTTCATTATTTCATCATATTTAAATTACATATTATTTTGAGATGAAATAGTTTAGGAAAGGCATTAATGTATTCTTCATAATATCAAGGTAACCCATAGGGTCATATAGACTAAATGAAAATTAAATTTTTTATGAGAAAAAAGTATTCATACAAATGCATAAATAGAAAGCAAAATATAAAGAATAATTAAAATAGTTCATATTGGCCTAAAATGAGGTATACTTAGTGCATACCCTTTGATTATGGTCTTTTAAACATTCAGAAGAGAACCCGAGCGAGTTTAAATGATGAGTTTCTCATCATCACTCTCTACTTGGGATAGAGAATCCACCATGAAATTTATTTCTCTATAAATGCAGCCAACAAGGATACATGTAAGGGTCATGATTTGAAATTTATAACAAAGTAGGACAAATCGACACACAACAATGAGATGGTTGTATGAATTCCTCTGGTATTCACATCAATGGAGTTAATTCCTCCAAAGAAATCACATAAGCCAATGATTTTATAGCCTCTATAGTCTCCAACCATCTATCTCCCCACATCTCCCCAACTATGTATTATCTATCTTTTTTTATTTTCAAGCCCCTATCTGGAAGGTTCCATCTGAACAATTGACCATTGTAGTTTCCATGAGATCCCATATTCCCAAAGGTTCTTGGATAGAACTTTTACAACATGAATAATTTCCACCCACCATGGATAATCAACTATGCTTAACAACTAGTTCATTATTCCACGCATTGAGTAACAAGATAGTGTTTCATATACCCTCTCGTTCCAGATTTCTTGCAACACAATCTTTCTAATAGACTATGGAAATATTAAATCTTGAATCTCTCTTTCCATTCCTTGGATCAATGTTCCATGGAACCAATCAAATAAAAACTCAAGCATGCAGTTACCATCATTAATGAAACTCAATTTAGATTTGATGTTTTTTGTAGAGGACTATGGTGAGTTATTTGAACACTTTCATTACATTATAGTCTTTATAGAAATCTCATTCTTTAGATGGGGAAATTTATCCATACCTTGTGGCATATGAAGAGTTGTATTGGGAGATGGAGTATGGGATTGTGATATAACAAACCAAAATGTTCCTCCTTGATTAAATGTTTTTTTCATTGTATTTCACCCAATGCAAAACAAAAACAAAACTAATATATATCATTATAAGTTAGTAATAATATTATAATTTATAAACAATAGTAATAGAAATATGAAGTATATATAAATAAATATATTCACATTACAAATCAAGATAATTAGTTAAAATATCAAACTAATAAAATCCTTAATCATTCCTAAAATATATTTTATAAAATTTTCATCTTTCATGTCTTGTATATTTATAATTTCTATAATTTTAAAAAAAATACATAACATACGAAAAATGATTTCATATAAAAAACTATTTTCATGATATTTTATGATTTTATTTTAATTTTTAATTGTATTAAAATAAGTCTTTGAATTTTATAATATATATAGTATTAATTGATTTATCATTTTAATATTAACTTAATATAGTTATTTGAAATATTTTTGAAATAATTACCTTTCAGATGAATAATCAAAATAATGATTTTACTAATACCATCACTTTTACCAAAATTATATTATTTTATGTTTATATTAAATGAATTTGAAATTTTTTCTTATAAATTTCTGGTGTGTGATAATGAATTTTAAAATTTTATGTTATATTTATAACCCTATGCTTAATATTTTGAATGTTTGTGTAACAATTTAATGAAAACTTGTTTTCATTATTCATTTCAATTAATTATAAAATTATTAAAGAATGCATTTTAATTTCATTATGGTTAAATAAATAGTTTATTATAAATATTTAATATTTTTAAAATTCATTTTAATTATAAAGACCTGACCATAAACGTTACATAATTTTGAATTATGTCAAGAATTCTAATTGAGAATCTTATTTGGTTTAGATTTTTAGAGAAATTGAAGATACATATTACAAAACAACTTGAATATTACATGTAGACACTACTATTCAGTATCTATTTTCCATAAAATAAAAACTCTCCAAAATAAACATGTATAGCTCCACGTTTTAGAGAGCATGACTTTCCTTAATCCCATCCTTGAGCCTGTTAATTTTTAAGTCCTGTGTAAACAATTAAAAAAACATGGGATGGGCCTAAAAAGCTCTGTAATTATTATGAGATAAGGAAAGAAAACATTAGTCTATAAATAAATACAAATAAATGAAATCGTACTTTTCAATCATAACATACCTTATGAAACCATATGATTTATGAATAACATACAAAAATCCTAAATTATAAAGGTAAATTATGGAATCTATATCATACTTTCATTGTAGCTATTGTATCCACATTGGGAGTTATGTTGGAGTACTCATCACAGTATATTCCTCAAATATTTTAGGAGAAACATTAACGTTTACCTCTTTCATGTTACCCAATGCATTGGAGTGCTATCACTGGCTCACCCACCCTAGGTTTATCAAGGAACCTCCCATATATGTTAAAAATTCCCAATAACCATAACATAATCATAACACATAACACAAACATAATGGAAATATAATTTTTCCACATTACAATAACAATATATCATATCATGATATTGAAATAAACAATGCTTTATCAATCCATTTTACAAATTATTTAAAACATTTAATATATGGATTTTTGAATCAATGTGTCCTATACAACATTGAATCTTTTGAAAGAAATTTTAATTTTAAAACATTAATGTCCACATAAATAAATCTTTAAACCCATTTTTAAAACATTGACATTGATGAGAAATTCTTAGAAGAATAAATCATGAAAACATTTAAAATGTTATTTTATATAAAGAGTCTCGAACCAAATGAGAGACACATGAAAACAAATAATTAAGAAATAACATTAATCAAATATTTTTATATCATCAGAATATGTATATTCGTGATATAATATGTTAAAGGGCTTTATATACACCATATAAATTTCAATTGGAATATAACAATAAATAAGTCTCAATGGAATTTATATTGAGACAAAGTCCCTTTCAATGATCATATCCTTAGATTAAGGACAAATGAATGACATAATTATGTGTGACAAATACAAATACACCCAAAATAAGTCGATATTAAGTGTAATACTATCACCGGCCATTCACACATATTCATATCATGAAATAATCAATAAGTATAAGCTAAAATCCAAGAATTGAAATTTGGTTAAGGAGTTCTCTTATAGAAATTTGATAGCCTAAAGGCGTCGCTATAAAATTCAAAAAATTATTTGATGAGAGGAAAAAGAGTTTCTCATCACATGGATATCAAATTTACAACAGTAAGGATATAGAATAATATATCCTGACATAAAAAAAGTGGAAACTAAAAGACATAACATAAATGACGTCTTTTAAAAAGTGGGGGGTGAATGACTACCTCCCTGATTTGGTAACATACGAAACATACACCACATGAATGAAGAATCATACAATGAAGATGTAAATACACACAAATTAATTTATATTACACAAATAATATAATCATGTGAAGTACATACACCATTGAAAAATAAATAGTGGAAAATATAGCATGAATCTCATGGGAATAAAAAGTGAGGTGAAAACCTTTTACAACATTGTAATCAATTGAGTAGTATGAAAAAATATAAAAACCACCTAATTAATCACAAAAATACATGAATATAAATGGAATCATTATAATATATATCAAATGATATTATTATATACACAACATGCAATAAATAAGTGGTGATCGATGGAAATCTCATAGATTTAAAAGTGATATAAGAAACCCCTTACCTCAAGTCTAATATGTCTTGTATGTTCCTTGTTCTTCCTGAATAATAAACATAAGTTAATTTATACATGCTTAAGAAAATTTTTTAAGATTATTATTCCTTTTATACCAATTATAACCTCACTATAAGAAATATTTAATTATTTTAGTTCATATAAGTCATTTTTTTGATGTTCGGAACTTGAGTAAAAAATGTATATCTTTGAATTAATAGTTATCCCTGTAGATACTATTCCATTATCTCCAGAATGATATTCATGATTTAGATATCATTTATATCATATATATCTAGTGTATATATATATAATAGTACATGAAATTTGGATATATGAAATTAAATGCACCGTTCATGGAGATGGTAAGTAGATTGTATGCATGAACACTACTTTAATTTCAATTTAATATTTAATTGAGGGAAAAATTATTGATTGAAAGGTATATTATGATTTTAGTATCATATGATATATATGATACATAATTTCATAACTCCATATTTTATACATTACATGTATGTCATGAACGAATCATAACACCATGAGGGCACGATAGTCCTCACATCCACAAAATAAATTATCATGTTTGACCATATTGAAAATCAAAAAGATATGTTTAAAAATAAAAAAATTAAGCATAGAGAAAACATGAACATTATATATATCATATATAAATACAGTGCCATCATAATGGCCACCAAGACAATAGGTTGGAGATATTTGGACTGTCTTTGTTTTGTGTGTCAGTAGTTCATCGTCCACAAAAACAGTATGTTCGTATCCCTTAGAAGGAGGTGCGTGGAAGTGTAGTAGGAATCCTTTTCAAAAAAAACAACCTAGAATATTTAGTATACTTGTTTTTTATGAAAGAATTTAATAATTAGATTTTAGGGGGGTTGGAGATGTAAAATAAATGAAAATAACTTAATAGAAGACGTTACTTTTAAATCGGATAACTCCTTTTGGTTTGAACCAAAAGGATTGCTTGAAGTGCCTTCTTCATAAAGTAAGGATTCTAGGTGATTGGGGGGGGATTTATGGAGCTTAATTGGGCATATTCTAGATGATACAAGGGGCTTGAGTGGTCTGAGTGATGGGTTAGAGTTGATGGCTTTTTTATAAGGGGGGGAGAGGCTCTTTAGGAATGCTTTAAAATATTATTTTATTATATAATGATTTTCGGTTTATAAAGGTCCAAAACTCATTAAAGTCAAAGATAATATGACTAATGTTCTAAATAAAATAATCCAATAATATGTTTATAGGTTTTTTATATTGTTTTGATCTTTTTAATCTTATTTATTTAAATCATTCCTTAATGAGTTAAACACTACATCATTATTGTGTTGTAAATAATTTTATTTATTTGATGTCTAAAAAATAAAAAAATTAACTTGATATATGAAATCTTTATAACTGTAAAATTAATATTTGTAGTTGAATAGATAACTTATATAACCCCATTAAATAATTTATTTACTAAAAAATATATGTTTATATCATTTTTTCATTACATTAAATTAATTAAGATAAAGTGTCAGTATCACCCCCATGTGGCTTCAAGGGGTCCCAAAATCAACCCAAGGATTCCCATGGTAAGACATGTATCAACCAATAGAATTAAGACACGTGTTAGGGTTATTTAATTTTATTATAATATTATTTTTATCCCTTATTTACCATATTTACACTTTAACCATGGTTAAAAAAATATTTACTAAAGTAGATATTAATAATGTCTAAAAATAAAAGATACAAATTTTCAAAATTTTGATCTTCTGATTCTAAATATGTAATTCATTTTCTGAAATTCAAAATAGATAAGTGGAAGAAATTAATTTAAAATTATTTCCCATTGTCAAAACAAGACGCGCGTTTTTATGATATAATAACTATTAAAAGACAGACACTTGTTTATGTCCAATTTCATAATGAAATTACTTACAATGACCAATATTAGATTAAATAATAAAAATGTAACCAAATTAGACATTAAAACCATTTAAAAAGAAAATATATCCCTATAAATTAATTAGATTAAAAGTCAGTTTTAAATTATAATACAGTATTATTTACTATTCATTAAAAATATAAACATTATCAGAGAAATACCAAAAATTTACCCAATGTAAATTTTCATGTACTGATTCTAAATAAAAAATTTAATTTTTCAAATAGAACATATAAAATCGACAAAAACTATATTTAAATAGGGTTCTCCATGTAAAGGTGGTAAAACGACCTTTTAAAGAATATTAGCGTATTTATGCATAAAATCATACTCTTTCACATTTTAATACTTAATATTTTATTGGATTAATGTAAATACTTTTAAGAAACATATTTAATTATAATATGTTTATTTTTTTCATTATCTCCAATACAATGACAAGGGGTTAACTACCATTTAAAATATTATTATATTATAATTTTTCAGTGGGACCCAACGTTGTGTGAAATGTAAAATTTCAAAGAAACCTGTTGTTCTCTATCAGTTACGCCATCAAACATAGAATCACATTTAAAGTAAAATTAATAACTAATTCACAAATATTAATAAATATAAAAATTTCATATTCTTTATTTACTAGGGATGTTACATCTTTCCCCCTTTTAATAATTCCATACTCTTAATTTTAAAATTTGGCTCAAAAACTTCATTTAATGTCCGACATCGGAAAAAGAGTCAATAAAACTATCACTTTAAAATAAATTAAGAGAAGTAAAAAGGTTTCTCGAGAAAACAGATACCAAGATTCCATGAAAACAAGGATATATAAAAGAAAACAACCCATCATGTTCTGATGGAGAGTGATAGAAAACATTATTCGATGAATGTTAACCACCAAAAAATCACTAACATATGATGGGTTAAACAGTATTTGATTCCCCGGAAGAAAACGTTAACAGAAATCATTTCTTTTTTAAGTTACTTTTCATAAAGTTGAGAAATTTATTTATGAGGCTGACTAAAAACATAAGGAAACTTACTTACTTTTCATGTAGACTTCCGTACATTACTAAATTTCATCCACAAACACATATTTTCTCAAAACAATGTGTATTCAAACTGACATAGTCAAGTAAAAAGAATTAAAATCAACTTCTATATTATCAAATAATCCACAAAAGATGAACTATATGTTTCCCATGTATTTAGACATCATCCAAATCCAAAATGGTTAGTATGAGATCAGATAATACCCAAAAAGGAAAATCCATTATAAAAATAAATACTACTATTGATCTCTAAAATTCAACAAACATTACCCAAAGTTCAATAAGGACCATTCAATGCACAATTTCCCTTAAAAATATTCAAAATGATCCAAACTAAGATTCAATCCCAAAACTCAAAAGAATTTTATCACATTGTCTTCCATGATAAATCTTAACATTTATCTCCAAATAACATTGACTAATATTAAAGTATCATACAAATGTGTAATTAACCTAATCACATATTCTCTATGATAGGTTAATCATTTCCCTAAATAACATAAATCATCATATGTCTATAACAAAAACATTGATTTTCCCAAGTTATAAGTTCAATAATTACTCCAAAAATAAGATCTCATAGTATTCTATTTCCCTACAGCATATAATGTTCCCCAAAAGAGATAACATCTTCCAAAATAACTTTTATCATGTAATCACCAAATCATTTTATTATATTAAGGATGTCGATTTGATAAAACATAATTTCAAAAAATAAACTTATTTATGATCTAAAAAATTGTTTAACTAAAAAAAGTAATAAGTCATACTAACCAGGGACTTCATGTAGGCTAGTGGTAGGAGATGCGCCCTTATCGCTCTTCGTTTTCGGTTTCGATTCCAGCAGCCTTTCCAGACACGACAGGTTGTCACCCATATTACGAGTTGTCCCCTTTTATAAAACTAAAAAATAACCCTAACAAGTTTTAACCTAAAAGGTTTTATTATACCTTTCATTTTAATCCCAATACTTTAAGACCTCAACATCTAAATTCATCAAGCCTTATATATATTGTCCCTTTTTCTTATTTTACCTCTAAAGGATAATATAAATCTATTCTTAATTAAAATATAAACATACCGTTATCATGGTGTCCATATGGTTTCATCTTCTTTTTGTTCACGTAGGAAGAAGGTTCATTCAATGCAACAATTATTTAGAGATCCTTCACAATCATTTGATTCCTTTATTCATATACACCTTGTGCAAATTGTTTCATATGGGTATTTTCAAAAAAATAGTTTCATAAAATAATCATGTATGATATATAATTTCAAAACATTTGACAGAACGTGATTTTTATAAAATAGTCGGTTGGAAATTGAGTTAAAAAATTCAATTAATGGTCCTTTTAAAATACCATATGTATGGGATGAGAAACTATATTATAAACGAAAATATAAATAGGTTGTGAAAAGGTACCCTTCTTCAACACCTTTTCAAAATCATAATATGCTTCAAAATCTTGATATAAGGTAAAATATTTGAAAATTCCTTGATAATATTTACCTTTCTTGAAAATATATGAATATTATGAAAATGGGGTTTTATTAATTACAACCCATGACCCACAATGATAACAATGTATATTGGAGGTGTGTTATATCTCAAACAACGACATTCAAGTGATTTGTATGCTAGAAAAAATTTCACAATCATCTAAATAGGAATTTTTAATCATTATTGCAATCAAGTCATCAGTAAGAGATAGTGATGTTGTTTCAGATCCTCCTCCTTCCATTTGGAACCGAAATTAATTGATATAATAATGTTATAAAACAAGGATTTAACTGAAATAATAGACAGAGGGACTAACCATGTGTTTAACTAAAACTTTTAATGCCTAAATTTTTCTAAACTAACCTTTGATACCTACAATAAGGACCTGACCTTAAATAGTAAGAAATCTTGAATTATGTCAACAATTCACTTTTTTTATCATTCCAAGTTTAGAGTTTTAGAAAATTAGGATATAACTATTACATAACAACTTGAATATTACATATAGACACTACTACTCAGTATCCATTTCTCATAAAATGAAAACTCTTAAAAAGAAACATATATAGTTCCATGTTTTACACAACATAACTTTTCCTTGATATCATCCTTTATCCTATTCATATTTAAGTCTTATGGAAAAAATTCAAAAACACATGGGATGAGCATAAAAATATTAATAAGGGTTATAAAATAAGGATGGAAAACATTAGTCTATCAATAAATACAAATCAATTAACCCTTACTTTTCAATCATAACATACCATATGAAATCATATTATTTTTGAATAACACACAGAAATCAAAAATCATAAAAGTTACTTATGGAATCCATATCATACCTACATTGTAGCTATCACAGATATGTAGGGAGTTATGTTAGAATACCCATCACAGTATATTATCTAAATCTATTAGGAGAAACATTAATTTTTACCTTCGTCGCATTACCTGATGCATTGGAGAGCTATCTCAGGCTCACCCGCCCAAAGATTATCATGGAACAACCCGTATACGTAAACAATGCCTAATAACCATAACATAATCATAACAAATAACACAAGTATAAAAGAATGATAACATTTCCACATTACAATAACAATATATCATATCATGATATTGAATTAAACAATGCTTTATCAAACCATTTTCAAAAACATTTAAAACATTTAATAAATTGATTTTTGAATCAAAGTGTCTAATACCACTTTTAATATTTTGAAAGAAATTTTAATTTCAAAACTTTCACATCCATATAAATAAATCCTTTAAACAATTTTTATAACATGGACATTAATGATAAATATTTAAAATAATAAATCATTAAAACATTTAAAACGATATTTTTGTTTAAGATTTCCTAACCAAATGAGAGACACTTGAATATAAATAGTTGAGGAATAAAATTATGAAAAGATTATAATATCATGATAATAAGTAGATTCATGATATAATATGTCAGAGGATAGTATATACACCATATAAAATTGAATTTGTGTATAAAAACAAATAAGTCTCATTGGAATGTAAATTGAGACAATGTACCATGCAACGATCATATCCTTATATTAAGGACAAATCGATGACATAATTATGTGTGAAAAATAAGAATACACCCAATATAAGTGTATATTAAGGGCAATATAATCAGAGTTCATTCACAAATATGCATAGCATGACAAAATTCCGAAGTATAATCTTAACCCAAAGAATTGAAATTGGGTTAAGGAGTTCTCTTACATATATTTGATAGCCTAACAGTGTCGCTATAAAATATGGAAAATATGTTGATGCAATAAAAAAGGGTTTACAATCACATGGACATAAAATTTACAGAAAAAACGATATATAATAACATATCCCAACATAAGAATGTGGAAATTAATAATACATGACCTAAATGATGTCTTTTAAAAAGAGGTGGGTGAAAGATTCCCTCGTTGGTTGGTGACTTACGAAACATACACCACATGAAATAAGTATCATACAATAAAGATGTAAATACCCATAAATTAAAGTATATTACACAAATAATACAATCATGGAATGTTCATAGACCACACAAAAGTAAATGGTGTAAAATATAGCATGGCTCTCTAGGGAATAAATGGTGAGATGAAAACCTCATACCACATTATAATCAATCGAGTCGTATGAAAAAAATTTAATAACCACCAAATGAATCACATAATACCATAAATATAATGATAATAATGATAATAAAAATCACATTTTTTTACTCAATACACCACATGAAATAAATAAGTGGTGAACAATGAAAATCTCACAAAATTAAAAGTGACATAAGAAACCCCTTACCTCATGTCTGACTTGTCTTGTAGGCGCCTTGTTCTTCTTGAATAAAAAAATTATGTTAATTAATACTTGATTAAAAAAATTCATTTTTTATTATTCCTTTTATATCACTTATTACTTTTCTATAACATTTAGCTAATAATTTGAGTTTGTATTGGATATTTTTTTGATGTTCAGAACTTGAATCCAAAATGAACTTCATTTAATTACAAGTTATCCCTATAATAAAAATTAAATTATCTCTAGAATGATATTAATGATTTATATATCATATATATCATATATATATTGTATATATATATATATATTTATAATATTAAATTTCATTTGGAGATAATAAATGAAATTCACCATTCGTGGAGACGGTAAGTCATACGTACGCAAAAACGTTACTTTCACTTCTATTTCATATTTAATGGAATGGAAACATAATTATACATATTCATATTATAATTATATTATCATATGATATATATGTTACATAATTTCATAACACCTTCCTTTATACATTTCATGTATGTGATGAATGAATCATACTACCTTGAGGGAGAGGTAGTCTTCACATCCTCAAATAAAATTATCATGTTTACTCATATAGGAAAGCATAATGGTATGTTTGTAAATGAAAAACACTGAAAAATAGAGAAAAAATTAATATAATAATTTTTCATATATAAATATGGTGCCATCATAATGGCCACCATGAGAGGCGATATGTGATATTTGAACAATCATCATTTCTTTAGGTAGTAGTTTTCCATCCACAGAAACAGTATATTCATATCAATTAGATGGATATGTGTGTAAGGGTAGTTATAATACTTCTTATAAATACAACCTAGTATATCTAGGATAATGTTTTTGTTATGAAATAAATTAATAAATAGAGTGTAGGGGTTGATGAAGTAAAATAAAAGAAAATAACGTAATAGAAGACTTTACCATTAAATTGGGTAACTCCCTTTGGTTGGAACCAAAAATATTTCCTAAAGTGCCTTCTGCCTAATGAAATTATTCTAGATAGAAGATAGGGTTGTAGGGAGTGTAATTAGATGTGGTGGGATGAGCCAAGGGGATTGAGTGGTGTGAGTAAAAAGTGAGAGGTGACGACCTTTGCTAATGGGGAGGAGGGGCTCTTTAAGAAAGTTTGAAATATTTTATTATATAATGATTTTTTGTTTATAAAAGGCCAAAACTCGTTTAAGTGAATGATAAGATGACAAATGTTTGAAATAAAATAATCCAATAAGAATTGGATAGGTTTTGATATGTCATTTATCATTACAATTTTATTTATTTAAATAATTCATTAGTGAGATAAACACTACATCATTATTGTGTCATAAATAATTTTATTGATATGACGCATGTTAGGATAATTTAATTTTATTATTAATTTATTTTTTACCTGTATTTACCAGATTTACACATTAACCATTGTAAATAAAATATTTACTAGAGTAGATATTCAAAATGTCTAAAAATAAAAGTTACCTATTTACCCAATTTGGGCCCTATTATTACAAATATGGAATCTATTTTTCCATATTAAAATCACTAAATTGGATTCAATTAATTTAAAATTAATTCCCATTGTCAAAACAAAATCATGTTTTTAAGAAATAATTACTATCAAAAGATTAGCACTTGTTTATGTCCAATTTCAATGTGAAATTACATACAATGTCCAAAATTGGATTAAATGGTAAAAATATAATATAATAAATCATTAAAACAATTTAAAAATATAATATAACCATATAAAAAATTATATTAAAAGGCATTTTTGAATTAAAATACTGTATTTTCACATTTCATTAAAAAAAGAACTTTATCAGAAAAAATACCAAAAATTTAACAAAACTAAATTTGATGTTTTGATTCTAAATAAGGATTTTATTTTTTATTATAAAACATATAAAAGTGAAAAAAAACTAGATTTAAAAAGTTTTCTCCATCAAAAGAAGACAAAATGACCTTTTAAAGAATATTAGAGTATTTATGCTTAAAATCAGATTATTTCACATTTTAGGCCACTAAAATTTATTTGAAAAGTGTAAAAACATTTAAGAAGCATGATTAATCATAATATGGTTAGTTTTTTCATTACCACCAATACAATGAATAGGGGTTAACTACTATTTAAAATAATATTATATTATTCTTATTCAGTATGACCCAATGTTGGGTGCAATGTAAAATTTCAAAGAAACTTGTTGTAGTGTATCAGGTACACCATTGAACATTGAATCCCCTTTATTGTTAAATTAATAAATATGAAAATTTTATATTCTTTATTTACCTGGGATGTTACATTAAACCCATTAAATTTTAATTCTATCTCGACATAAAATTATTTCACATAAAATAATCTTTTTGAATCGAAATATTTTTAAGTGTTACATGCATTAATGTTATGATTAATCCTAAAAACATAGAAAATTAGTTTTATAAATTTATTGTTATATTTTATATAATGATGTCAATACTATTTAATTTTTCCAATTTTAATTTTTTTCATAAAATTTAAATTTGTAGGATTAATTCTAATTACCCTATTAATAGTCAAACAATTATGTTTAATTATAGTTGTATTAATATCCAATAATTTATAATAAATCAATTAAATATAAATTCATTAAATAATAAACCAAATATTATCTATAAACATATAATTAAATATATTATCACACATTTTATTAGTAATGAATACTAAATGACATTATGAACCCATTATAGTCCAAATTTCTTTTACCACTAAAGTTGTTTCTCTACATATTATATATTTTATATTGAAAGATATTTTCATAATATTTATAATTATAAATTAATTCAATAGATGTTATATTTTTCCCATCACAACTTATTTGGGTATTATGGGTTATGTCATATTTTTACTATAATATAAAATCTAACAGTTAAAAACTAGCTTCCTAGGTTCAATGTAAAACAAGTGAAATATAAAAACATAATGGTAATAACTCTATAACATGCCTAATAAAAGTGTATAAATACATATTTATTAATTTTTCAAGTTATATACACCCTATACTCAAAACTTTGGAAACATTTTATCCTTTGAAATATGAATTGTCTCATGGAATTATTGAAAAATAATGTGTGTTTCTGAAAGTTCCCATTTTCTACCCTGGTAAAAAAATTCCACTGACACCCTTAAAACCTACTAATCTACATATAATTAAAGAAATATAATATTTTAATCTCTCTATAACCCTCTCCCACTAAATACACTCTCTATCACTCATTATTTTCCCAATCCCATCAATTTGAAAGGAACTTATAAGGAAAAAATTAAGACATCAATGAAAGTGTTATATCATCTTATGCATTAATTCATAATCATTATCTACCAAATTTATTATCACCATAAAAATATGATGACTTTAGTATCATTAGTATAACTAAAATTGATTGTATTAGTTCTATAAACCTTATTTATTTATTTACGTCCAATTATAATAACAAAATAACAATGTTAGTGAATTGTGTATAATACCACCTCCACATATATATGATTTATAATTTTCATTATAAATTTCCATGTATTTTATTATTTCTGGTAATGATGAATAAAAATTATTTATATCATAAAATTATGATCAATGAATTTCAGTTTAATATCCACCTTTACCCCTATTATATGTTGAAAAACTAGAATAATAATCATATGGATGTGTGGATTGTCGCCTCCAAGATGAAAAGTATTTCATTTTTCATATACATCTTCAATTATTTTATATATATGTTAAAATTTATTTCACGATCATTAAAAAAATTATATAATTGCGGGGTTTTTTATAAAGACATTGTTTCAAAAGAAACTCCTCCTTAAACCATACACATCAATCAAGTTAAAGTTTGGTCAAGTTTATGTCTATTTAACCACCTACATGCACAGTTCAAAAAAATTGAATTATATATTAATTTGGTAACATTAAAACTAATATTAATTCAATATATTTATAAAAAATGAATAATAAATTTTCTTAGAAATATTAAATTTAATATTTAAATTGTTATTCATCTAAATTTTTCATTCTCTATAATTAAAAAAAATAAATAATTATCAATCATATTTTCCCATAATGTAACCAAAACATTTATGGAATAAAATTGGAAAATTTTAAATTAATATAATATATGTTTAAAAAAATATTAAACAATATATCAATAACATACATTGTAACAAATGATGGGTCATTTTACCCAAATTATTGAACATGATCAAAACATATAATGTATTTTACATATGATGTTAAAAATACATTACAAAAATCTAAGATAATTTTTAATAATAAATATTCTAAATGTTAATATATATTAATTATTTTATG
Organism: Viscum album; assembly: GCA_963277665.1. Taxonomy (NCBI): domain Eukaryota; kingdom Viridiplantae; phylum Streptophyta; class Magnoliopsida; order Santalales; family Viscaceae; genus Viscum; species Viscum album. The sequence goes on along the minus strand of OY728156.1, from coordinate 623,140,128 downwards.
AATTATATAATTGATATGTTTATGATTATGATAAAATGGGTTAAATAACTTCAATGGAATTAAGGGTTAATGTAAGGTACTTTATAACTCAAGATCATTTATTTGAGTTTTAAAATTTATTAATAGAACTTTTCTTCAAAGACATTCCATATTAAATGAGGTAATTTTTTTACTTCTATAAAATATATTTTTAAAAAAACCAATTACCATGAATGGTTTTATTTTCAGTTTTCTTGAATTAAAGGATGGTTTTGAAATGAGGCTCATAAGCATTACTTTTACAATGGGAAATAGAAAAAAGTTCAAAATTTATATCAATTATGATTTTTTAATTATCATAAAACTATCTATCACTAGTGGGTTTATGATTATTCATTCACCCTATATTATTTATTTAGGTGATTGTTTAGGGTGATCGGGTTACTATTATCAGATTATTTTGTTCATGATGATGTTTTATATATTTTAGATGTTTTATAAAATGGATTTTTTTCTATGGGTTCTTTATAGAAGATGAAAATTTTCAATTTTGATGTTATATGAAACTCATTTTATCTACATGGTTTATTTAGGTGATGATTTATTATTTTTCTAAAGAAAAGTTTCTTTCTAAATGTAATTTCATGATATAATGAGTGTTTTTATTATGGGTAAACCAAATGAATGGATAATATGATGGGTATTACATAAATCTCCCTCTTAGTTATTGGGTGAAGGATTATAACTCATCAGATAAAAATGTTATATCAATTAGTTTTTAGGATGCTAGGTTCACAAATAGTGAGTGTGATGGGATTAATCACAACTAACAATTTTTTTACTGAACATGCTAAATGGAAGACATGATGACAAAGATAATATTTTTTTTATGATTAGGACGCTTTCATTCATATAGTTAATAGATCATGTTATATAAATTTTATTTTATTTTTATCCTTATATAGTGAAATTGATATTTTATGAAATGTTAATTCCATATTTTAGGAATATAATTAACATTTATTTATTTATGTTTATTTTAATTCATATATTTTCTCTTATTCATGATTTTCTACTTATATATGAACTAACCATTATGGTATTTTTATTGTTATCCCTTACTATGTTTTTGGACTGACCTCATGTTATGTTTTCCCTACCTTATGATTTGAGTATTATTATATGTCATAGAATATCTTGGAGTGGATTTATCCTATAGAGAAATTTTTATAGCATTTAAAATAACCGTTTTTTGATTTCTAGTATCCAAGACATTGATCCTTTTGGTCCTTAGGTTATGTGAATATAATTGGATATAATAATTCAACCATGTTTTGAATGTATTTTTTATATATTTTTCTATTAGTTCACATTATGTGTATTATTATTCTTGGATACCTATCATATGATTTTTGGTTTTGATTACTTTATAGTGATAAGGATACCGATGTTTTATATGCGTACTCCCTCAAGATTGTAATATGGGGTGAGGTATGCTTCACCAATTATATTGACGGTTTTAGTACTACCCAATAGATGTGATATTCCTGTACTCCATTATATTTTATGGTTTCTTTGATACCCTTTATTTATCTACATAAAAACATAACTATCTTCATTGAGTAAGGGGAGTTCAATAATGAATAAAAAATCACTTTATCATTCACTTAAATGGGTTTAAATTGATATGATGAATAACCGATGAATCAAAATTTATGTATCAATAAATTATGATTTAAATTCAATAAATAATTTTTATAAATTAAAAATTAAACATTTATTGTGTAAAATGATAGTACTTGATCATTAAAAATACTTTTTTTAAATTCTTAGAATCATTTTTTTCATTCAATCATCTAGATGAATTCGACATTTCTTTAGCATACATGGATAGTGGAATATATAAATTTCAAAAGTTTTCAACAAGACATTTTAATAAGAGTATAATCTAAGAAAAATATATTAATTATTAACATTTTTAAGCCTTTTCCATTCTTCCACTACATTAAATTTAGTAGGATAAAAAATTATTCCATATTTTAAAATTAAATTCCCAATGAATGAAATCTACAATAACTAATATTTAAATTTTATAATTTTTATATAATGATTAATTTTTTTTAATTCTATTTAACAAGATATATATATCATTCATGATAATTAAAACGTTTTGAAAAAATTAGATTATTATCGACTACAAACAATGAATATTTTTCCAAATACTAATAAAAATTTTATTCATAAAAACAATAATTATAGAAGTTTCATTCATTGACATAAAAGGTATAATCATAAAGTTATAAAATAAATACCTAATTCAAAAATACATTATCATAATATATTCTTTTATTACTTATATATTGTGATAATCTAACTTGTGATCAATATTGGAACAAATATTCAGCACCCTCAATATATAAAACAATTCATCTATAGTAGGTAATATGTACATTTTATTAACAATGATTTTATTTATTCCATGATAATAAATTTAATACTAGACAGAACAATACTTATTTTAAATAAAAAACATGATACCCTCAATGTGAAGGGATGAGATAAATAAAACCCTTTTCAAAAAAGTCGTATAACTAATTTTTTTATTTCAAAAGTTCTACTAGATTTAATTTAAAAAGGGTTATTAAATTACCTAGGAAACTTGCACTATGTCAATTGTAAATTCAAAATATAGGTCAGGAATAACACAATGAAATTCATTATTAAAAAAATCCATATATTCACTTACCACAAAAAACTATGTAAATTAAAATATTCAATTTGTTTTATAAATATGTGAAAGATAAATTACATTCCCATATTTAATCAATTTCACATCTTCTTAATACATAATCAAATTCATGAATTAATTTTATATATAACATAAGAATCAGTCAGAGAAAAATATTATTTATATATATAGTCAATCATATCTTGATAAACAAAAACCCAGTCAACACCTACAATAACATCAAAGTATATATTGGGAAATGAAAGACAATTTCTTAAAAAACCATTCATTGGATAAAAGTAAGAATATTTTATAAAAACTTATTTCCTTTATATTACCACTAAGATTATTTACCAAATGTTGTGATATCAATTCTTGAGATGATATTTACCTTTTATTCGAAATTTTTCAATAATGGAAAGAATTTGGAGATTATAAATCAAAAAATTCATCAGAATAATCAAAATAAACAAGTAACGTACCTATCAATAAATTACAGTAGGGTGTTTCATTAATGATTTTTTTTAGAAAAAGACAATTTCATATAATTTTTATTTTGGTATTTATAATTCCAACCATGATTAAATAACTTCATACACCAATTTTTTTAGTTACCCAACACATTATAATTATGAAATGTCACTATTTGTTAACAGTGTATTTTTCAATTACAATTATATTTATAATTCATCTACTTAATGTAAAAACTACAGTTGATAAATATTAAAAAATTGGTACCCATTTATTATACCTCTAAAAAATTAATTAATAGCTATTTTCCAATATTTATAAAATTTTGGAGGATTACCACCAGATTACTATGTTCACAACTTTTCTATTCTTTCCACCTAAAAATATTTCTACTCATACTATAATGGGATATATAAGTGTCAAGAAACATCATCTCAACATTATCAACACATTGAATAGTGTCCTCCAAACCATTAAATTTATAAGATTCCAATTCTATTCTTAAACATATATTCTAACCAGTGAAAAATCTATCAACTTTACATTCACGTTTATGAATCAAATTTGTTTCATACATTTTCAATCCTGAAAAATATTCACTCTGAGTGGCCTCTTAGTCTTACATATTTTTTAAGTCTATAAATTACCCTTCCATTATAATTTGAAGAAATTTAGGACAATAAAAATTAGGAAAAATATCTTTAAATAACATCAATCCCATTAAATAATTATAATCATTTTACATACTATTCTTAATCGGAGAAAACCATTAATCTACTTCACCTCAAAAATTATAATTAAAAAAAATTACATTTTGATGATCCATACATCCCCACACATCATATTTATTATCTGATGAATTTATTCATCCTTCAACATTCACTAGGTCTAAAGATCCACAATATACATGTTATTATAAAGATAATTTAGTCATTATCATTCATAAAGGATTCCATTAATATCCCACATCATCTAAATTAACACAATAACAAACTGTCGTACTAAAAATTTTATAGGTTGTTAATACGGAAGGTTATTATCCCCAATATTCCATTGAACATTAGATTTATTATTATTGCTATAGAAAAACATTCTAAACTGAAATGGGTTAGTTGGAGAAACAGGTAAATCTTTATAATCTATCTCATTATTATATATCCATGACTCTTAATCACATATATGTTTATTTTAAATTCCTCTTAAGCTATAGTTTTATCTTAATATTTCTCTAATTCAAAATATAAAAAAAAACATTATATTGACAATGACGTAATATGATTTTAATATAAAATATTTTCAATAATTATTTTTTAATCATATTTTAGGTTTATAGTTTTAAAGAACTGGGAAAATATTACATCACAATGTATACACTTCCATAGTGTGTACATTTTTTTAAATATGGGTTTAAATTTTCACCCAGGTTTCATTCTAGATACTTTTATATCTTTTTAGTTAAATATACTCAAGACTATCTTACCTATCTATATTTAATATTCATCCCTACATATTATCAAAAATATTTGGAAGTATGGGATAAGAATGAAATACGAAGTAACTTTTATAAAAACAATGGATTTGTTTTGTCCAAATAAAAACATCAAAACCCATGAAAATAATTACCTTCTTCCACAATAATATTTTGAACACATAGATAAAACATTTTTACTTTTGAACATAAATATTTGATCAATGAAAATCTATTAATTACATTTTAAACCATAGGAAAAAAATAATTCATCTTTAGCATCATGATTACTCATTAAAAAATTCATTTAAAAACAAAACATTAACAATTAAAAGATCAAAAACATTTCATTCCACATGAAATATGATGATTTTAATATTAAATCATATCATAATGAAATAGATTTCTCATAAAATAAAATTCACACCCTGTAATTACACATGATCAATAAATATTATAACAATAGGATCCTTATAAATTTCAAAGAGGTAACATGCATGGTTATCTTCATCATTTTTTTCCCATGTGACTAAATTATTACCCAACATATTGGAGAGCTATATTGGATTCCCCCATCATCATAATATATCTCAGTCTCTTCCTTCATCATCTATAATTTTTATGTACAATTTATAGAACAAAATAGTTTTCTTATTGAACTTTTCATCATAAAAAACCTAATGAACTCATTGGAACATATATTCTAAGAACATTCCATTTTCATATAATAATACTATGAAATATTTGTTTCCTATGAACATGATAAAAAAATTTGTTGCAACAATTGAAATATGATATTATTTAAAAAAAATGTAAACATTTAGAGGAACCTTGATTTAAAATAACTTATATGATGAAAATAAAAGGTGTTCAAGGCATATAAATAATAAAAAACATTTTTTTCACTTTTTAAGAAACTAAAAAATTAACTCATATATAAAATGATGTCAAAATAACTTTATAATATTTTTTTGAGAAATTAAAAAATTGTCTAAAAATGAACATTTCCAACCATTATTTCCATAATAAAGTCATTTTTTGACAATTTAAATTAATATGTATATGTAGGAAAAAGCATTGAAATATAAAATTAAAATTAGTATTTAATAGAAAATCCCTAACATATAAGCCATATATCTTAGTAAATTCTACAAATATTGAGAAATAAAATTATATTTGTTATTTTATTTTTTTCATAATATTTTTCATATTAAATAAATTACAATTCATCCTTTCAATTCATTTATATCCATGTTTTATTTACTAATGAAATTTTTTTTCATTACATTAGATGATTTTCCTTCACTGAGTCTTGAATTTTAAAAAAAATACTCTATAATATGACCCAGGTCAAGTGGTAATATTTTTATAATTATATTAATTGATTAATTAATATATTTATACGCTAAATATTCTTTTAAACCCAACAGGTAAAGAATTCATAAAGAAGGAATCTTGTCATTTTATAGAGGTGGTAGTATTCACAGACACATGAGTGATGATTGTATTCTCCAATGTAATTAAATAGAAATAAAATAGTCAATTTTATTACTTAATATAGTAATATTTATTTATAATTATGATATTAACTCAGTAAATCCATTATAATTTAATTACCATTAATTTCTAGTACATAACCATTTATTCATGTATTTTGACAATATATAGTGATTTAGTTAATCAGGGTGAGGTTATAAATTGGTTTGGAATGTTTTTTAGCCATTTATAATTGTGCATTTTTTATTAAAGGTGAGTATAAATGATTCACCACCCATAGGAAACTGTGTAATGTGGTTTGGGATTCACTTGGAAGGTGTAAGGTTTGGCCAAACCAGGTGAATGAAAAATAGATTCCATCAAACATGAAACTGAAGGAAATTCATGCTTGGTGCATTGTTGTCCTTGTTGAATGGTCCAATAGGGTGACTATGTATCCTAATATAGTATCATTCCACCGTTGGTGCGTGATTTTCTATATTGCTTAATCTGAACAAGTTTTTTTCAATTTGAACCCCAAAAATCTAGAATCTAATCCAATTTAAGTTATAAAACCATCATTAGTGATCAAATTCTCTAAGATACGAAATTATTCTCCATTCCAGATATTTATAAACTCTTCCATTCAATGTAGAATTGACTATATTGTTAGTCAGTGTGTGTTAGAGATCTATAATCATCAGTATCTCTTTTTTATCACTCTTTCCTTGTCCTTCATATATATAAGGTTATTTTATATCATGTAACTATATATTCTGTTAATTATCGATACATATATCTATTATTAAATGAATTTTGATGAAGTCTTTTTCGATATATTCTTGTAGATGAAATCCAACGATGTATTCATATAATCTTAGTATTATTCTTAATTTTCACCAACCTTTGAGAGTTGGGTGGCTTATCCCTAATCTTCTATTTTAGTGTAACATGATGTAATTAATTTGATTAATATTTTTCATTAAATTATTATGAATATTATGTTTCATTCATGATATAAATTCTGTTTTTGGTTATGGAATTGGAAATTGTCTCAATTTGATATTTCTCAAATAATATTTTTGGTTTATCATTTTAAATTGACAGTTTTAAAAGATTTATAATGTTTTAATGAACACGAGTAATTTGATGAAATATTTTTAGGAGATAATTAGGTTTTTGTGAGTAGTAATTTTTCATGGGTTTTGGCATACATAGTTAGTGTGATTTCATTCATTCAATATGACCTAGGTTAAGGGGGTGTAACATTAAGGAATTTGGATATGACTTAGGAATATACCATGAGTCATCAATGCATAAGTAGTTTTCCCTCCTTTTGTAAACTTGGTGTATAAAAGCGATAATGTTTATGACTTTGGAATAATAGCTGAGCATACATGTGTGTTCTTGTGTGTATAAACCAAGAATGGGTTAGACAAATCAATGAAATTTTGTTTTATTCCCTTTTTTATATATTTATGTGGAAAATTTTTTATTATTTTGATATAAAGTATTTTAAAAAAATTAATTAGTTTTTATATAATTTTCAAAATAGTTTCTGTTCTACTATCATGTGTTGGGAAATATTTGGAGAATCCTACAATTTCTATACTCACCCCCTTTATGAAAACATTGGTGTGTTTGAAGATTTCATTTATCATGGAATATGAAAATGGATGGTATTATATTTTTATAGTATTACATCTTAATTTCATGGGAATTGAGGATGGAGTTGTAGCTTGTATATTGCTTATGTGTCACTTGAGATTATCTTCTTCAGGTGTCTTGGATCATGGATTTTCTTTGTATTTTTTTGTTCTTGTAGTTTTTTCTATTGGTATTGTGATATGTTTGTTTATTTTTTGGTTTGATTTTTGGTTTCTTTTCTCAATAATCATATAGAGGATTGGGTATTTATTATTATGGTGACTTAGTGATTTATCATTCAAAAGGCCAAATCATCCACCAATGTTCATGAATCCCTTGGAGTTTATTTATAACATTCAGTGTCATGGGATTCCACCTATGTCCAGAAACAATCCCACATTTAATGATGTGAATAAATAGAACTGGGATACCTATATCCAAATTGGTGGGGCACCACAGAATCAATGCGTTAGATTTGTAAACAATCCTTTGACCTGAAAATTAATCGGTGATTTTTTTAATGCATTTATTTTGATCATATGATTCAATATTATATATCATTACCTAGATCTTGTAAAAATTTCTATCAAATAGGACATCACAGAAATTATTGTCTTATTTCATCATGGTCTATAGAAAGATACATGTATCATGATTCTCTATCAATATATTCTTTAACAACATTAGCTCAGCAGAATAACTCTAATCATCTACATCGAGTAAGACAAAGTGAATCATGGAATTCCCTAAATCCTCATCCTATACAGTCTCAATAGGATAATAAGGAGAAAAGTGTAGTATGTAATAAATTGTATATTGGAGAGAAAGTGATCATGAATAATAAATTGGGACCTTCTATGGTGGGACGTACAGTTATTTAGAATTCAACCCATATACAAGATTTGTATGATATGGGTGTATCCTACTCATTTATTTATTCTCCGATTTCGAATTATATTGGTTTATAATTTGATATAATGCCTTCATTTTTAAATTTCAAACTCCCCTTGTAAAAATATTGTGTTGAGACTTTATGAGTAAATATTGTTTTATAACTATAAATGTGGAAGAGTTTATTTGGTATTTTAAAGTTCTTGAGATGGTTGTCTCTAAATTGATTTTAGGTTTTGATTTTTTGTCATCATTCAAGGTTCATATGCCTATAATTTGAGTTTCACATCTATTAATGGAATTGAGCATATATTTGTAAGAGATTATTTGTAATGGAAACACTACAAGAAATTTTATCATTACCAATTGTTTAAAACCATTTGCAAAGGCTGGAAAAGCATTGGTATAATCTATACCAACGGTTGTCCAAAACATTGGGTCCTGATTCATGGAGAAAGACATATCCCAACGGTTCTATGAGAATTTTTGGTATATATCTGTAAAAGTTATTATATACCAATGGTTTTCAGACTTCTGGTATAGCCTTTAACAAACAGTTTCCCACAAACCATTGGTAAATATCCCGTATGAATAAATATACTGACAATTTTTAAATAGTTGGAATATTGTTTTATCAATGGTTTACATAAAACAGTTGGTATATGTTTTTTTTTTAAAATATAAAAATAGTTTTAAACCATTTCTATACCGTTTATGTACCTACAACAGCAAGTCGGCCACCCCCTGTGTAGTAGTAGCAATTCCACCAGCTTTCACTATTAGGCCTACAGAATTCATACACAATTCTAAATAAATACAAAATACATATAGGGGTTTGGGGGTCTATATATAATACCTACACAATTCTCAATACCCATAATACATACATAATTATGTATGAATTCACACATAATTCATACAACACATAATTCATACAGAATTCTGAATACCTCCAATTTTTTATTTAATTAACCTCTACACAGATATATAATTAACACATAATACATAAGGTAATTATACCATGTATACACATAAAATAATTATACCCATACAACAAGTATATGCTTACACCATTAACAGATAATTAATAAGTTAATTAAATATATAAAGAATTAAAATCAGAATTCAAGGGGATTGAAGGTATATAGTTGGTTGGGGTGGCTATTCAAAGGGGTAGGGGTGTCTAGGGGGTAGGGGTTCCTGTGGGGATGGGGGAGTACATGGGGTGGGGGTGTTTGGGTGATGGGGTTTCCAAGGGGGTGGGGTGGAGGCAGTCCATGGGGATGTCAAGGGGGTGGGGGTATCTAGGGGTTAGGGGAGGGTGATTTCCAAGTGGGTGGAGGTGTCCATGGGGTGGGGGTGTCCAGTGGGTGGGGTGGTGTAAAGGGGGTGGGGGTGGTCTAGGGGGTTGGTGGCTATCTGATGGGGGTGGGGTGGTGTCCAGGGGGTGGCGAGTTGTCTAGGGGGTGTGGGTGTCCATGGGATGGGGGTGTCCAAAGGTGGTGTCCATGTCTAGGTAGTGGGGCGGTGTCTAGGAGGGGTGGGGGGAATCCATGGGGTTGGGGGCTGTCTAGGGGGTCGGGATTGTCCATGAGGGTGGGGGTGTTCAGGGGGGTGGGGGGATTTTCAGGGGGTGGGGGTGTCCTGGGGGTGGGTGTTTCCAGATGGTTTGGTGGGGTCTAGGAGGGGTTGGGTGCTATCCAGGGGGCCGGGGACTATCCAGGGGGTAGGGGTTTGTCCAAGGGGGTAAGGGTGTCAGCGGGGTTGGGGTGTTATGGTGGTGGGGTGGTGTCCATGGGGTGAGGGGAGTCCATGAAATTAGAGGGATATCCATGGGGGAAGGGGTGTGATGGTGGGGGGTGTCCACTGAGGTGGGGGTGGCTATCCATGAGGGTGGTGGTGTCCTATTGGGTGGGATGTTTAGGTGGTGGGGTGGTGTCTAGGGGGTGGGGTAATCCAGGGAGTTGGGGGACTTTCCAGTGGGGTAGGGTGTCCAGGGGGTGGGAAGGTTGTCAATGGGTGTGGTGGGGCTGTCCATGGGGGTTTGCAATGTTTAGGGTGTGTTCGGACTATCCATGGAAGTTGGGGATTTCCATGAGAGTAGGGGTTTTCCAGGGAATGGGTGGGATGTCTACAGGGACGTGGAGGTTGTCCAGGGTCATGGGTGTCTAGGTGATAGAAGGGCTATCCATGGTGGTGGTAGGGCTGTTCTGGGGGGTTGGGGTTGTCCACGGGGGTGGGCGGGGCTGTCTCGGTGGTCTGGAGAGTCTGGGGGATGTCCATGGGGTGGAGGGGCTGTCAAGGGGTTATGGGGTGTCCAGGTGGGGGGTGGGTTGTCCACGGGGATGGAGGGGCTATCCAGGTGTGTTGGGGTTTTTATGGTGTGGGCAGACTATCAATGGGCGGGGGTTGTCCATGAGGGTTGTGGGGCTGTCCACGGGGGTGGCGGGGCTATCCAGGTGGTGGGGGTGTCTAGGGGGTGGGGTTGTAATTCTTTTATTGGGATTAATTTCATGGATTTTAGATCATTGGTGTTTTTAAAATGGCTTTTTAATACTTTTCATTTCAATAGTATGTTTTTCTTTAGGAAAAAATGAATGCTTTTGGTGTGTGTGGTAGGAAGGGGGATTGGGTTATTAGGAAATGGATTACATTTTTATTTTCGGAAGAAAATATTATATGACTTTTGAAATGGATCCTTAAAAAGGATTTTTCTAAACCATTGGGGTGTTTTAATTAGAATGAATTCCTTATTATGATATTTTGAAATGGTTTTAAAAAGAATTATTTATGATGTATTTCTATGGGATTCGTGATTTTTTTCCCTTGTTTTAGAACATCAGATTATTTTACTAAAAGTTTTGTTTTGGATAATTCTTTAAAATGTTACCACAATAAATGACTCAAAAAGTCAATAAGGGGATATCTTAAGTAGTCATTCTTGTGATCCATCTATTGCCTTTCTAGTCTTGGTCTCTACTAAAACTCATGTGGAAGTGGAATAACCATGTTCTTCCCAGATCATTGATTGTGCTTGGGAGTTTCTAATATAGCATCCACTATTTTTTTTGTTGGTGATCAAGGATCACAATAAGCAAAGAAGCTGGTATCTATAATTAATGAGATCATCGAGTTGTTAGAAACCATATAATCCACGGGGGAGGGATTTTTCCATGGGGTGGCTATCCACGGGGGTGGCATGGCTATCCATGGGGTAGGGGTGTCTAGGGGTGGGAGGGGATGTCTGGGGGCTATCCAAGGGGAGTACGGGGTGTCTAGGGGGAGGGTGGGTCTATCCAGGGGGGTGGGGGGGGGGGGGTTGTCCATGGGGGTGCCTGGGCTTTCTATGGGGGTAGGGGTGCCCAGGGGGTGGGCAGGCTTTCCACGCAGGGGGTTCCACTGGGGTGGTGTCTTGAGGGGTGGTCGGGCTATCCACGGGGGTGGCAAGTTTGTCGAGGGGGGTATTGGATGTCCAGGGGTTGGAGGGTTGTCCACGGGGATGGGTGGGCTGTCCACTAGGGTTGGGGAATCTAGTGGGTATAGGGTGTCCAGGGGGTGGGTGGGATGTCCACAAGGGTGGTGGGGCTATCCAGGAGGTACAAGGTGTCCAAGGGGTAGGGTAGGCTGTCCACGGGGGTGGGAAAGCAGTCCACAGGGGTGGGGGCTGTCAAGGGGGCACGGGGTGTCCAAGGGGTGGTTCGGGATATTTAGGGGTACGAGGTGTCTAGCGGTGGGTGGGCTGTCTTAGTGGGGTGGAGGGGCTATCTAGGGGGTATGGGTGTCCATGGGGATGGGAGAGAAATCCACTGGGGTGGGCGGGCAGTCTACAGGGTGGGGACTATCCAAGGGGGTACGGGGTGTCTAGGGGGTGTCCGGGGCTATCCAAGGGTACGAGGGGTCCAGGGCTGTGGAAAGGTTGTCCACAGGGGTGGTGGGGCTGTCCGGGGGTAGGGGGTGTCCAAGGGGTGGGCTGGCTATCCATGGGGGTGGTGGTCTTCCACATGGGTTGGGGCATTCTAGGGGGGTGGGAGGGATGTCCACGAGGTTGGTGGGTCTTTCCAGGGGTCAGGGGTGTCTTAGGGTTTGGGGTGTCCATGGTGGGAGGGTGGAATGTCCATGATGGTGGGGGCGGGCTGTCCACAGTGGGTGGGTGCTGTCCAGGGAGTGGATAGGCTATCCAGGTGGTGGGCAGGGTTGTTCAGGGGGTGTGCGGGGCTGTCAAGGGGGAACAGGGTGTCCAGGGGGTGGGTGGGGCTGTCCAGGGGGGTATGAGGTGTCAAGGGTGGTGGGAGGGCTGTCCATGGGGGGGGGGTATGCACGGGTGTGGGGGTGGTCCATGGGGGTGGGAGTGATTTCCATGGGAGTGGGGGTGTCCACAGCGGGAGGGGATGTTGAGGGTGGGTGGCGTGCTGTCCGTAGGGGTAGTGGGGCTATCGAGAGGGCTACGGGGTGTCCAAGGGGGTGGGCCGACTGTCCACATGGGTGGGGGATGTCCAAAAGATGGTTGAATTAGTCACATAAAACCATCAAGTCATGATTATTATCTATAGATAAAAAATAACGATAATGTGACCTACTTAATCACAAATATATTTAGGCACAAGAAATCAATAAACCTCAAAGTTTAGTAATATCAGTAAAAAGTGTAACATATCAATATATCCCTCATCGCCATCAGTATCATCACTGTCATCATTAGTCTCACCCTTATCCTCATCATCATCCCCATTATCTTCCCCTCCCTTCTCAACACCCTCCTCCTCGCCCTCTTACTCATCCTCGGCCTCCTCTTTTCCCTCATCCTCCGCCTCACCCTCATCCTCGCCCTCCTCCTCTGCGTCGGCCTCCTCCTCACCCTTCTCCTCCTTCGCCTCAACATCTTCGTATCCATCATCTAGATTAGCACTAGAACTACCACCCAGTTCACCATATATAGAACTCATCAACAACATATTTTCATCATAGGTTTTTCTGGCCTCTAGTGGAAGTGTTGGACGTAAAACTTCCATCAATTTCATTAATGTAGTGTTTTTTCTAGAAAACTATTCTTCCATCTATGTGGCCCTTTTTCAGCATGTTCATCCTATGCCTTAACCATCAAGAACTCGGTTGCACTACAACTCATAACTGAGGAGGGCCAATACCTCATTAGAACTATACTCTTCCTAGGTCGGCATCGTACTCTACCAGGGTGATCATCTCCCAACACCTGATGTAAGTGAACGTTTGTCCCAAAATTGTCAGGTTCATAGGCATCAAGTGCCTCTAAAAAATCATATTACAAATATAAATAGATTATTATGATACAATATAGTGATTAAAATTTTATATCTACAATTTAAAACATAAAATCTGCTACTGAGTGGGTTCATTAAACACACATCCATCTTTCTTCCTTCTACTCAAAAAAATAGAGTTTCTCTAGGAACATGTCCTTCTATATTCAATTTATCCATCTACAATGACATTGAATATAGGAAACCATAATTAAAAATAGGTTACCAATAATTAATTTCATAACTATCATTATATAATAACTATAGTAATCGAATAAATAATGGAGGAAGCAATAGAAAGTGCATGTCGTAAAGTAAAATTATAAAATTGCATACCTGTTGCCTCTAACGTAATTAATAACTTAAATTGGCTATTTATCCAATGAATAATAATCTATTGACTATGTTCTAAGGGAAAAGCATCCATGATATGGATTTCCTCTTACATTGTTCCCACTCGATCGTGCCATCTAATGTATAACTCATGCATATATGTTCCCCAAAGCTCACTTAACTCCTTTAGACGTGCTGGTCGTGAAGCATCACCATCAAGGAAATTTCACCAAAGCTGACACCAAAATATTAATTCATATAAATTAAAAAAAATAGTATATTTCATTAAATACAACAAATTTTTTACCCATATCTATGCCCAAAAATTATCCTGGATTTCATTAGGCAACTATCACGCTGAGAGCAGGCTGACAAGAATGATGTCAGAGTATTTGGAAAGCTTCGCCAAAAAACTCCAGCATTTCAGCCCTGATTTTTAAATTGTTTTACTATCTTCAATGTAGTCCACCATCAACTGCGTGCGGTAGTTCCACACTACACCCATGCGGGTATTCCCCACCCCAAACTCTTATTAGTAGATGTATCTGTTATTAATGAAAAATAAATATTTTATCAATACATGTTATAATGAAAATAATTAGTGGTGTAAAAATTTGATAGCGTTGTATAAGTATAATTGTTGTAGTATATTCAATGGGTTCCACCGGATATGCAGAAACTGAAGGAACAACCTGTACAGGTGGATTGGGTCCCAATGTATGCTTTATTGGGATTGACTCTGGCAGAGCAGGAGTTGAAGAAGATGGAATATAAAAGCTCATAGGGAAGGAAGAGTAAGTAAAAGAATATGAAAGGGATGGCAAGACGAATTCTAGATGGTGAGTGGGAATCATCATCGGATATGGTACAGACGTGTGACGAAGCTCAGATATAAAGGGTGGTGAAAACATGGGGGGCCTAAATATCTAGTGTGTCCCAAATGACACACTGGGTTCAGAATGTGGGATGGAAGGTATGTGAGTGGAAGGGGCAGGGTCTGATCAGGTATGCCGACCAGATCGTCTATCTCTCATACTACCCCCTAGTATGAACACCCTGAGTATTAGGACCATTACTGGGCTGCACATCAAATAATTGTCTTCTAATAGATAAATACTGCAAAATATTGAAAAAATAATTAATCACATGACATTATATATTATTTAAATATATATATTTGAAATAAAATACTCACTATAGGAACTAGTGGTGGAATTCCCATCTTAGTCATGTGATGATTTTTTTCCATCATCTGTTGGTGTCGCCTATCTTCAATTGGTTTCATTTCTATCATTTGAAAACAAATATGGAAGTCATTAGAAAAGGATAACTAATATGTAACCCAAAAAACAAAAAAAATGAACATGAACAGATATATAATGAAGTCAATAAATAGTAAAAGATGAAATAATGAAATTTAATTTTCAGTAGGATGGTTATATACTATGTGTCATCAGTCTATTAAAGTTATGGAACATTGATTCTACCCAATTTATAATGTGTAAAGAAGTTATAAAAATTATGGAAAATTTAAATTTCTTTAGCCTAGGTAGATGATTCAGGTTTCTAAAGATGTTTTGCAGATGAATACAAAAAAACCATGTTCATTATTTGGAAAAATATTAAAGAGAGGTATTAGAGTTATACTAATTTTATAAAAATCACAGTTGATGCATTTAAATGTTCACCGTGTTAGAAATTTTGTTTTAGTAGGTTTGAATACTGTTCAATTCCAAATTTGAAAATTCAATTCAAATAAAAATTCAAACAATAAGCATTGAAAATTCACATAACATTCATATCAAATACAACATATTTTTAATGTTTGAAGCCTATGGGAAATGAAATCCTCTAAGGCCTATGTTCCATGTAATGCTTTCACCTACGAGCCATGTAAGGGTTCCACCTCACACCTTGAAAGGTGGATTATCATAATCAATAGAAAATGAAGGCCTTACGGCCGTTGGATGGATGTAATCAATATTAAATCAATTTTAATAGTGAATACCATAGTAACCCAAGTCGAGGTAAACCAAAAGAATTGAAAACATGAATGGGTGACTTTATATATTTTCCACCACAACTTAGGTTCAATTTCAACACTAAAAATTGAGAAATTGGATTCATAAAAATTAATAAATGGATCAATTCTAATGGTATTACGGATGGTGTAAATTCCATTAGCACTGTCATCAAAAATATGTCTTGGAATTACATCAAAAATGACACCAAATTCCAGTCGAGATGGTCATTAACATAAAAAACATGTTTCACCATTGATTTCAATACATATGGTTCATCGGTAGAAATAGTTCGAGTCAAATCAATTACATGAAATCCACAATCATCAATAAATGTTCCTTACCTCATCAACAAATCACACCACTAGAAATTCATCATCGTGACTCGTCCATGATAATAATAATCCAATATTAATATTTTTCAATAAATCCATAATAAACTAAATTTTCAAATCATGGTCTACTATCTGATTCACTATCATAACAGTCTATTGTGGTAGTAATACTAACCTCATCATGTTGTGTTCTAATTTTCTTTGCTTGTTCAGTGATAATAAATCTGTACCCATTCATAACAATTTATTTACAGTCATAAACCACAATATAAAGACCAAAAACCAAAGTTCATATTTCTTGAGAGATATAGTCAATAGGAAAACTAAATACATGAAATATATATGAATATTAAACTTTATTAAATATTTTTTTTAATTATTTTTATTATTATTGTTATTACCTTCAATTTTAACCAAATATAAAACTCTATACTATGCAATGTCTCCCTTCTTATCAAAAATAATGAATGATGATTTCTATTTATCATTAATTTATTTTACCTATAGATAAAAATAGTAATAGATTAACAGATATATCTATATATATATATAAGATATACATATTGAATTTACTTATAAGATGTAGTCATCAAACAAATCACAGTTGAACAAAACCGTGCAACGTGCCATCTCCCACTCTTAATGTCTTAATGTTGTCAATGTATATGATCTAGTAATTCTTCTTGTTTGAGGAAGTGATGGAAAACATGGTTCAATTTTCTCATACAGTTCTTCTACATTTCTCATCGGTCTGTTCACACTTTTAGTTAGATCAAAAATATACATAGAGAATAAATCCATGCATTCTTGAGCAGTGTAACTGTTTACGATAGAACCATCAGTATGATTCCTATTACAGATATAATACATTAAGGAGTAAATTTTTATTTCAGTTGGATACATCTAATAAAAAGAAATAGGTCATTTGAGAAGTATTTATGCTATAATATGGACAGTCAGATGTAGCATGCAGGTGAAAAATATTGGAGGAAATATTTTCTCTAACTTAATCAAAATTTATTTTTCATCTGCCAACATGTTTTGCAAGAAAGCCATGGAAAACTTCTTAGCACATATATCTCTAAAAAATGGAACAAACGAATAACATCCAACCTTAAATTATTGGGAAAAAGCTAATGAACTTCTATTGGAATCAACTCATGCAGAAGGATGGGATAACCTGAGTCTTTAATTATTTTAGCTTCAACTCTATTATGTTGACCCGTTTAGATATGTTGATTGAATATCCCTCAGGAACATTAATAGTCTCTAGTACTTCCATAAATTGATTTTTTCTATATGTTTCATCACATTAGAGGCACATGGATCATGACAATTATTTTCAATGATACGCACATGATGCAATTTTGGTATAATACCTAAATCTACCAAGTCACACCGAGATCGAAAATCATCTTATATATTTCCCTCAACATTTAGACTAATAAAAAAAACATTTCACATATATTTTTATCGATGTGCATTATATCTATGTAATGATGTAACAAATTGGTTGACCAATATGGTAAATCAAAGAAGATACGTATCTTCTTCCAATTGTAACAAGTTTTAGTGAAAATATTCTTTCTCTTCCTTTATTTCATTTGACCATTCACAAATAAAAAACTGAAATCCTTCAATTAATTCAGCACATATGTTCCATAGATATGGTGAGTTGGATCATTGGTCTCGATGGTAATGTAAAATATTCAACAATTATTTATTTATGGATGGGAGACTGAAAATAATCGTCGATGTACAATAAAAATGAAACTACAAAAATGTTTTAGTCCTATAGGTCATGTATTTTTTATAAAAACAAGACATGATAGTTGTCCTTCATGCTCTATCCAGAAATCATTTCATAAGTAGGAAATTCATTGATCATCCACATAACCGCAGCACACATCTGAAATATGTCTTTCAGACATTCATCATATGTGCTCACACCAACATCCCAAAGAAATTTTAACCCTTTTATTAAAGGTTTCATGTATATGTATATATCATCACCGGGATCAGAAGGGCCAGATATGTGTATACTCATGAAAGTGAAATGTTTGTTCATACACAACCATGGGGGGTTATTATAAATTTGTATAAAAATAGGCCACATGTTGTGCGATGTAAGAATCTTCCCAAACAAATTAAAACCGTTACATGAAAGACCCAACCTTACATTACACACGTCAGATACAAAATCAGTATATCGGGCCTCAAATATCTACCATGAAAATCCATCTACAGAGTGAACCAACTCATCCTTAGTCTTATTTATCTTAGTATATTTCCATCACATTTTTATTGTTATTTTATCAGACGTAAAATTATTCTGTAGTCATGGGATCAATGGAAAGTTCCACATTACTATTTTGTCACATGATATGGTGTTCTATCAGCTTTTGGATTCTAGTGGGATGTGCCATATTTTATACAATCATTTCATTCAGAATTTTCTAACCATAATAAAATGAAATCATTCGGGAATGCATGAATTTTTTCCCATGAAAATCATAGTTCCTCAACTAACTTACTTGCTATATAGTGTTTGAGGGAATATCTATGTCATCTAGAAGTAAGTCCTTCAATAAGGTAAGAATTTAATCAATTATAGTATTATAAATCCTATAAATTGTTTCCCATGAAACAATTGGATTAAAAATTCCATCATTTTCATTTTACCGCATTTTCGATATATTGGAGTCATGGAAGCATCATTTAATTTTTTCACCCTGAAGAAATCATCATTTTCATTAGACGCATCATGAGTGCTCATATCGAAATATTCATGGGTTCAAATCCTTTATTTTTCATGATGAAGAATAAATGGAAACTGGACATATTATAAATTCTCTAATCCAGTCCCCTCATTTCAATCATCAGTAATTTGAGATTTCATTTTCTCCCTATTGTGATACTACACAGAGTAGTTTTATTGAAATCTATAATTGGTTATGTGGTAGATGACATCTTCACGGCTCTACCAAGGTCTTCCACCACAATTGTAACAATAGAAGTGTATGTGACCACTATCCGAAGTGTTGTGAAATGAAAAATCTAAAAACCTCTCCAAATTGTTTTAAAATCTCTTGAGATCTGATTGGTTCACACATTTATCTTCTATCCACTCTGGAAAATAAATTTTTACATGTCATTTAGTCAAAATCTATTCAATAAGATTAATGTTTCTTCAAAAATATATTTAGGTAAATAAGAATTTTTCACTTTATATGAAACAATAACTGACACATTAGTCTATATGAGAATCAAAAAATAAAAGACAACAAACTACTATATTTATAACAAATATCCTTAAATAACTATACATGAGTGTACAAGATCAAGTAAACTTGTGGATGAATATCATTTAGGAGTTGAGTAAATTTTAGATCGAAGAAATTAAATATTTTAGTAGATTATTTCAGTGATCACATACATTCCCCAAAGGGGTGGGGTGTCCAGGGTGTAGGGGTGTCCAGCGGATGGGGGGATGTCCTGGGGGTTGGGGGGATGTACATGGGCGTTAAAGGATTATCGGGGGTGGGTGGGATGTCCACAGGGAGGGTGGGGCTATCCAGGGGGGTTAGAGGGGCTTTCGAGTGGGAGGGGGATGTCTGAGGGGTATGTGGTGTCCAATGGTGGGTGGGATGTCCATAGAGGACGCAGGACAGTCCAGGGGGTACATGGTGTCAAGGGGGTGGGTGGACTATCCACAATGGTGGGGGTTGTCTAGGGGGTACGGGGTGTATAGGGGAGGCTGTCCACAGGGGTTACGGGGTTGTCCAGGGGGTTAGGGGGCTTTCCATGGGTGGAGGCTATCTAGGGGGTATGAGGTGTCCATGGGATGGGCAGGCTTCCGACGAGGGTAGGGGCTATATAGGGGGGTATGTGGTGTCTAGGAAGGTGGGAGGGTTGTCCACAGGTGTGGTAGGGCTGTCCAGAGGGTCAGGGGGGATTTCTATGGCTGGGGGATGTCCAGGGGGTACGAGGTGTCCAGGGGGTGGGTGGCCAGTCCACAGGGGTGGCAGTTGTCCATGGGGGTATGGGGCTCCAGGGGGTGGGCCGGTTATCATGGGAGTGGGGGTTGTCCAGAAAGTATGGGGTGTCAAGGGGGTGGGAAGGCTGTCACAAGGGTGACAGGTCTTTATATGGGGTAGGGGTGTCCATGGGGTGGGTGGGCTATCCACAGGGGTGGGGAGGCTATCCAAGGGGTTAGGGGGTGTCTAGGGGTGGGCAGGATGTCCATTGGGGTGGAAGGGCTATCCAGGCGGTTGGGGTGTCCATAGGGGTGGGTGGGGATGTCCAGAGGTAGGGGGTGTCCAGGGGGTTGGTGGGCTGTCCACGGGGGTGGTAGGGCTGTCTAAGGGTCGGGGTGTCCAGGGGGTGGACGGGCTATCCACGGGGGTGGTGGGGATGTCCGGGGGGGTACGGGGTGTCTTGGGGTGGGAAGGTTGTCCACGTGGGTGGTGGGGCTGTCCAGGTGATACAAGGTGTCCATGGGGTGGGCGGAAAATCCATTGGGGTGGGGGCTCTCCATGGGGGTATGGGGTGACCAGGGGGTGGGCGGGCTGTCCACGGGGGTGGAGAGGATGTCTAGGGGCAGGGGGTTTCTAGGGTTGGGTGGGTTATCCTCAAGGACGGTGGGGCTATTCAGGGGGGTCAAAGGTGTCCATAGGTGTGGGCGGGGCTGTCGAGGGGGGTCAGGGGTGTCTAGGGGGCTTTCCACATTGGTGGTGCGGCCGTCCAAGGGGGTATGGGGTATAACATCCCAAGTAAATATGGAATATGAAATTTTCATATTTATTAATTTTTGTGAATTATATATTAATTTTTTTAAAAATTTGATGCTATTTTTGATGGCGTACTTGATACAAAACAACTGGTTTCTTTGAAATCTTACGTTGTACACAACGTGGAGTTATATTGAAAAATAAAATAATAAAATAATATTATTTTAAATGGTAGTTAACTCCTATCCATTGTAATGGTGGGAATGAATAGTACTAACTAAAATAACATTATACAAGTTTTCTAAAGATTTTTACATTTATCCAATAAATTTTAGTGGCTTAAAAATAAGAAAGAATCTATTTTTAATCATAAATACTATAATATTCATTAAAAAGCTGATTTACCAAATTTTTTGGGGGAACCATCTTTAAATCTTGTTTTGGGCACTTTAATATGTTCTATTAGAGAAAATAAAATTATTATTTAGAATCATGACATTAAAATTTACTTAGGGAATATTTTCGATATTTTTCTAAAAAAATTCATTTTCAATGAATATTGAAAATTACTATATTTAATACAAAACGACATTTTAATCTAATTTATTTATATGTTTATATTATTTTTTTAATTGGTTTTATAGTGTAATCATATTATTTTTTACCATTTAATCCAATCTTGGTCATTTGAAGTAATTTCACTTTAAAATTAGACATAATTAAGTGTCAATCTTTTGATAATGATTATTTATTAAAAACACACTTTTTGTTTTAAGCGTGGGAATTTAATTTAAATTAATTTCTGCCACATATATGTTATTAACATTGAAAAATGGGTTCAATATTTGGAATCAGAAAGTCTAAATTGTGTAAATTGGTATCATTTATTTTTGTATATTATGAACATTTAATTTTGTAAAAATTTTATTTACTATGGTTAAATGGTAAATCTAAAAAATTAGGGTAATAAGATATTATTATAATAATATTAAATTATCCTCACATGTGTCCTAGTCCTATTTGTTGATAAATTTACGACCATGGGCATCCTGGGGACGATTTTGGGACCCCATAAAGCCACTTTGGAGTGATAATGAAACATTATGTTAATTAATTTAAAGTACATACAAAAATGGCATAAACATATATCTTTTAGTAAATAAATTTTTAAATTAGGATATATAAGTTATATCTTCGACTATAAATATTAATTTAAATGATAAAAAGATTTCCTACATCATGGTATTTTTTTAATAATTTTTAGAAATCAAATAGATAAAATTATTTATGACACAATAATGATACAATGTTTACCTAAATAATGGATGATTTAAATAAATAAGATTATAAATATTAAATCAAATTCCAAAACCTATACAATTCTTATTGGTTTATTTTATTTCATATACTATTCATATAATCTTCGACGTTAAAGAGTTTTGGACCATTTTACGCTGAATATATGTTTATAATAAAATAATATTTTCAACATTCCTGAAGAGCCCCTCCTCCCCCATTTAAAAGGATACCACTTCTAACCCATTCCTCAAACCTCTAAAGCCCCTTGTATCATCCAACCACTAACTAAGTAATCTCCCTACATCCCTATCTTCTATCTAGAAGTCTTACCTTACACATAAGGCACTTAAAAATCCTTTTGGTTCAAACCAGTGGGAGTTACCCGATTTAAAGGTAGCGTCATCTTTTATGTTCTTTTATTTTATTTTACTTCTCCAACCCACAAATCACTTTTTGATCCTTTATTTTATAAAAATACATGTGTATTTAATATAATTAGTTGTTTTTATTAGAATTATTTGAACTAAACCAACACACACCACTATATAATGGATAAAGAACATACTATTTCTGTGGTCGGTGAACTACTGCATCACGATATGAGGATTGTTCAATATTCTCCTACCACCTCGTATGGTGGACATTAAGATGGAAATATATTTGCATTTGATATATATTATATTAATATTTCTTATATGTTTCTTTATTTTTTATTTATTTAATACCTTTATGGTTTCCATAGTGGGTAAGTGTGATAATTTAATTTGAGGAAGTGTGGACTACTGCCCCCTCAAAGTGAAATCACTCGTTCATTCCATATGTTGGATGCATAAAAGATGGAGTTAATGAAATTATATATGATATTATACTGGAATTATAATATACATATTTATCATTAATTTTTCATTCCATTAAAATAAAAATAGAAATGAAATTAGTGTTTATACATTCATACAACTTACCAACTCCATTATTGGTGCATTTAATTTCTTATCTCCAAGTGTTATGTACTATTATAAATACATACATATAAATATAAATACAGGTTATATAAGATATATATGATATCTAAATCAATAATATCAGTTTAGAGATAATGGACTTTTGACCACATGAACAACTTGTAGTTTTAAGATGTTCATTTTTGACTCTAATATTGTCAAACCAACAATTATTAACTTAAATGATTACATAATGTTTACAAAATGATAATAAGTGATATAAAAGTAATATTAATCTTTATAACCAGTTTATAAACGTATAAATTAAAATTATTTTATTGTTCAAGAGATTAAGGAATGAACGGGTCAAATCCGACAAGAGGTAAGGGGTTTCTTATCTCACTTTTAATTCCGTGATATTTTCATTGTTCGCCACTTATTAATTGAATGTGTTGTATTGTGCACTAACATTGGATATATATTAACATTATTATATTTTTATTTATGTTATTATATGATTAATTATATATTTATTAAATTTTGGTCATATGACTCGATTGATTACAACGTGGTAAGGGGTTTTCATCTCACAATTTATTCTCGTGAGATTCATGCTATATTTTCAACTATTTTATTTTCTGTTGTGTATGTACTTCCCAATATTGTACTCACTGTATAACATTAATTAACTTAGCGGTAATTACATCTTCATTTCATGACCCTTCTTTAATGTGGCATATGTTCCATAAGTTAACAAATCTTTAAGGAAACCATTCACACCATTCTCTTTAAAAGACTTCATTTATGTTGTGTCTTTAAATTTCTAATTTATTATGTTGGGATATATTATAATATATCATTATTGTTTTACATTTTGTGTTCAATTGATGATATAACCTTTTCTCTCTCATCAACCCATATTCTTATTTTTATTGTGACTTTGTTAGGCAGTCAAATTTCTGTAAGAGAACTTCTTAACACAATTTTGATTATTTGGGTTAAACTTATAATTTTTGATGATGTCATGCTATGAATATGTGTGAAGTTCCTATTATTTATTTACACATAATATCCAAATATATTGTGTTTATTCTTATTTTTCACACATAATTATGTCATTTATTTGTTCTTAATCTAAGGATATGATCTTTTCATGGGAATTTGTCTCAATTTATATTCTATTGAAACATATTTATTGTTATACACCACTGAACTTTTATATGGTTTATATACTACACTTTAATTTAATGTATCATGAATCTCTCTATTCTCATGATATTATAAGCTTTGACTGTTGTTATGCGATATTTGTTTGTATTCAAGCATCTCTCATTGTGTTAAAAACTCATTAACTAAAATATTGTTTTAAATATTTTAAATATGTATTCATTTAAATATTTCTCATTATTGTCCATGTTTTAATAATGGGTTTCTAAGATTTATTTAAATGGACATTAATTTTTTAAAATGTTAAATCCTTTAAAATATTCAAATTGGTATGGGAAACATTGATTCAAAAATCCCTTTATTAAATGTTTTAAATTGTTTTGAAAATAGTTTGATAAAGCATTGATTATGTCTATATCTGGAAATGATATGTTGTTATTGAAAATTGGAAATGTTATCTACACTTTATTCTTGTTGTATGTGTTATGAATATGTTACTATTATTGGGCATTGTTTACGTATAAGGTTGGTTTTGGGAAAATTCTAGGGCAGGTGATCCCGATATAGCTTTACAATGCATTGGGTAACGTGATAGAGGTAAACGTTAATGTTTCTTGTAATAGATTTATGGAATATACTGTGATGGGTATTCTAATGTAACTCCCAAGGTATTTGTGATAGCTACAATGTAAGTATGTTATGTATTCCACAAGACACGTTTATGATTTATGAATTCTGTGTGTTATTCATAAATCTTATGATTTCTTGGGGTATGTTAACATTGAGAAGTATGGTTTCATTGATTTTTATTTATTGATGGTATAATGTTTTATTTCCATATTTTATAACCCTTACAGATCTTTTTATAAGCATCCCATGTTTTTGAATTGTTTTCCACATGACTTAAATATGAATAGGGTCATGGATTGGATAATGGAAAAGTCATGTTGTCTTAAACATGGAACTAGACATGTTTCTTTTTAAGAGATTGTATTTTATGAAAAAAATGGATACTGAGTAGTAGTGTCTACATATAATTTTCAAGTTGATATGTAATAGTTATAGCCCAATTCACTAAAACTATAAACCTTAAAAGATCATCAATGTGAATTATTCATTTAATTCAAGATTATGTAATTTTTTATGTCTGGGTACATATAGATGGAATTAAAGGTCGTTTTAGAAAACATTATGTATTATGAGTTTTTATTAGACACATGGTTAGTATTCATGTCTAATCTTTAAGTTAAATCATTGTTTTATAACTTTTCTAGATCAATAAAAGTCAGTTACAAATGGAATAAAAAGGATCTAAAACAACATTCATATCTCTTCCTGATGACATGCTTGCAATACTTTTTGAAAATTCATGTTCAGATGATTGTGAAAATTTTTCTATCATACGACTCACTTGAAAGGAGTTGTTTGAGATATAAAACACCTCCAATATACCTCAATATCATCTTGGATCATGGGTTGTATTTAATCGAATCCAATTTAACAATATTATCATATTTTTAAGAAAGTTAAATATTATCAAGCCTTTTTTAAATATATTACCTTACCTCAAGAATTTGAATCATATTATGATTTCAAAAAAAGTATTGAAGAAGGAGACCCTTGCACAGCCTATTTGTATTTTATATTAAAATATAGTCTCTAAAAATATTCTAATAGTATTTTAAAAGGACAATTAATTGAATGATGCAACTCAAATTTGGTCCGAATGTTTTATAAAAATCATGTTTTGTCATATGTTTTGAAATTATATGTCACACATTATTATTTTCAGAAACTATTTTTTTGCAAACACCCATATGACCCAAGTTGTACAATGTGTATTTAGGTGAAGGAAGAAAATAATTTTGAAGGATCTCGAAATCATTTTTTCAATGGACGGACCTTTTACCTATGTGAACAAGATGAAGATGAAACCATATGGACCCCATGATGAAGGTATGTTGTTATTTCTATTAGTTATATTTTTATTTTATCATTGGAGGTGAAAAAAATGACAATATATAAGATGTTGAGTTCTTAATGTATTGGGATGAAAATGACAAGTATAAGAAAACCATTGAGGTTAAAACATGTTAGGGTAATTTTTGAGTTTTATAAAAGGGACAACTGGTAAGATGGGTGACAACCCATCACGTTTGGAAAGGCTGCATGAATCAAATCCTCAACTGAAGGGTGACAAGGGTGTATCTTCTACCACTATCCTACATGATGTCCCCGGTTTGTATGACTTATTTTTTTAGTTAATAAATTTCATGGATCAAGAATAAGTTGATTTTGGGAATTTATGTTTTATCAAATGGAAATAATTAATATAAGAAAATGATTTCATGATTAAGTGATAAAGGGTATTTTGGAGTATGTTCTCTCTATTGGGGAACATTATATGATTAAATTAATTATAATGATAGACAATCTTATTTGTTGAGTAATGGTAGATTTTTTTTTTGAAAGGAAATATGTTTTTTATTTAGGACATATGGCGATTTGGGTTATTTATGGAAATGATTAAACTATCATATAGAATATGGGATTAGGTTAATTACACTTTAGTATGAGACTTTAAGAGTTGTCGATGTTATTTGGAGACAAATGTCTAGATTTACAGTGGAAGATTATGGGATCAAATTCTTCAGAATTTTGGGGTTCAATATTAGATTGATTCATATTGAATAATTTTAAGGACAAATATGTATCGAATGGTCTTTAATGAACTTTGGGTACTTTTTGCGGAATTTTAGAGATTAAGAGTAGTATTTATTTTTATAAAGGATTATCTATTTTGTAGAATAATTGATCTCATACTAACCATTTGGGTTTTGGTTGATGTCTAAATATAGGGGCAATATATAGTACATCTTTTTTCGATTATGTGATACTCTAGAATTTGATTCTAGCACTCTAGGTGTGACCAAGTCAGTTTAAATACTCATAGTATGGAAAAAATATGAGTTTGTGGAAGAAATTTAGTAAATTATAAAGGTCTCCATGAAAATTAAGTATGTTTTCTTATGTTTTTTAATTATTCTCATAATGAAATTCCTAAAGTTTTGGAAAAGGAACATAAAAACAAAAATGTAGTTTGTTTACTTTTCCTACTGGGAATCCAATTACCATTTAACCCATCACATGTTTGTGGTTTTCATGTTGTTAACTTTCTCATAATATTTTTTTATTCCTCTCCATCAGAACATGACACTTAGTTTCTCTTAGATATCCATGTTTCAATGGAATCCTAGAATGTGTTATCTTGGGTGAACATTTTACTTATATTCTTCCTTTTAAGGTGAGAGTTATATTGACTCGTTTTCTGATGTAGGACTTTTAATGACGTTTCATAGCCTAATTTTAAAATTTTGAGGATGCATTTTCCAAAAGGGGGGAAGGATGTAACATCCCAGGTAAATATGGAATATAAAATATTCATATTTGTGAATTAATTAATAATATTTCTTTAAAGGGGATTCTATGTTCGATGGCGTACCTGATATTCGACAGTGAGTTTCTTTGAAATCTTACGTTGCACACAACATGGAGTTATACCGAAAAATAAAATAATAAAATAATAAAATTTAAAATGGTTGTTAACACCTAGGAGTTGTAATGGAAGTAATGAATAGAACTAAATAAATTATGATTAAAATGTTTGTTAAATATTTTTACATTTATCCAAAAAAATTATAGATGCTTAAAATTATGAAATAATCTGATTTTAAACATAAATACTCTAATATTCATTAAAAGAATGATTTACTACCTTTTGATGGTGAACCCTCTTGAAATCTAGTTTTATTCACTTTTATATGTTCTATTTGACTTAATAAAATTCTATTTTATAATCGGGACATCAATATTTACATTGGGTATATTTTTGGTATTTTTCTGAAAAAAAAACATTTTGTAATGAATATTGAAAATTATTGTATTTTAATTCCAAATTTCCTTTTAATATAATTTATTTACAAGGTTATATTATCATTTTAATAGGTTTTAATGTGTAATTATATTATATATTTACAATTTAATCCAATTTTCTTCATTGGAAGTAATTTCACTTTGATATTTGGCATAAATAAGTGTCAATCTTTTGATAGTTATTATTTCTTAAAAACACAATTTTGATTTTGAAAGCACGAATTAATTTTCAATTAACTTCTATCAATTCTGTGTTTTGAATTTGGAAAAATTCTTTCCATATTTGGAATCAGAAGTTCCAAATTGTGTAAACAATTATCTTTTATTTTAAAGAAATATGATTATTTACTTCAGTAAAATTTTATTTACCATGGTTAAAGGGTAAATCTGGTAAATAAGGGTAACACAATATTGTTATAATAATATTAAATTACCATAAATGTGTCATAATTCTATTTTATTACACATCTCCGACCTTTTTCATACTTGGGTCAATTTTGGGACTCCATGGAGCCACTTGGGAGTGATAGTGACACATTTTGTTAATTTAAAGTAACGACAAAAATGGAATAAACATATATCTTATAGTTAATAAATTATTAAATGGAATTATATAAGTTATCTCTTCAACTCTAAAAATTAATTTTAAATCTAAAACTATTTCCTATGTCATAGTATTTATTTATAATTTTTAGACCTTAGATAAATAAAATTATTTATGACACAATAATGATGCAGTGCTTACCTCACTAATGGATGATTTAAATAAATATGATTTTAAATATTAAATAAATATTCAAAAACAATAAAATTTTTATTGGATGATTTTATTTAGAATACGAGTCATCTTAAATTTGACTTTATTGTGTTTTAGACCATTTTAAACTGAATATAAATTTATAATAAAATAATATTTTCCAACATTCCGAAAGGGACCCTCCTCCGCCTAATAAAAAGACACCACTTCTAACTCATTCCACAAACCTCTCAAGACACTGGACTCAACCAAACGCTTCATAAATAATCTTCCCATATCAATATCTTCCTTCTAGAAGCCTTACCTTAGGCATAAGGCATTTAAAGAAATCCTTTTGGTTCAAGCCCATAAGAGTTACCAGATTTAAAGGTAACGTCTTCTTTTAAGTACTTTTATTTTATTTTACTTATAAAACATTCTAAACTATTTGTATTCCATTATTTTATAACAAACCAAGTATCCTCAATATAATTTGTTGTTTTTAGGAGATTTATTAGAACTAAACTTACACACACCTCCATCTAATGTGTAAAGAACATATTGTTTCGGTGGATGGCGAACTATTGCCTCACAAAATGTTGATTGTTCCATTTTCTCCTACCACCTTTTATGGTGGTCATTGAGATGGAAAAATATGTATATTTGAGATATATTATATTTATATTTTTTCTATTCTTCTGTATTTTTTTTATAGAATATATTTATGGTTTCCATTGGGGGTATATACGCTAATTTCATTTGAAAAAATGTGGACTACCGCCCCCTCAAAGTGATATGACTCATTCATGCCATATGTGGGACGTATAACTAATAAAGTTAATGAAATTATATATGATATTATACTATAATTATAATATACCTATATATAATTATGTTTTCATTCCATTAAAATACAAAATAAAAATGAATGTTACGTTCATGCGTACGTACGACTTACCGTCTCCACGAACGAGACATTTCACTTCTTATCTCCAAATGTTATATACTATTATAAATACTTATATATAATGGATATATATTATATATATAATACCTAATTCATGAATATAATTCTAGAGATAATTTACTACTGACCACAAGAACAACGTGTAATTATAAGAAGTTCATTTTTTACTCATTTATCGAAAAAATGACCATTATTAACAGAAATGATTACGTAATGTTTATAACATTGTAATAAGTGATATAAAAGAAATAATAAACATGAAAAATGTTCTTAATAAATTAAAAATTAACTTTAGTTTATTATTCAGGAGAATAAATAATGACTGGGTCAAATCAGACACGAGGTAAGGGGTTTCTTATCTCACTTTTAATTCAGTGAGATTTCCATTGTCCGCCACTTATTTATTCCATGTGTTGTATTGTGAAATAAAATTTGATATATATTATCATTATTATCTTTATATTATGGGTATTTTTTGATTCATTTGATGGTTATTAACTTTTTTTCATAAGACTCGATTGATAACAATGTGGTAAGGGGTTTTCATCTCAATTTTTATTCCTGTGAGATTCATGCTATATTTTACACTATTTTATTTTGTGGGGTGTATTTACTACCCATGATTGTATTAATTGTGTAATATATATTAATTTATGGTTATTTACATCTTCATTGTATGACCCTTATTTAATGCATCATATGGTTTGTAAGTAACCAAATTGTTAAGGTAACCATCCACACGCCTCTTTTTTAAAAGACTCAGTTTATGTTATGTCTTTTAATTTCCTCTTTATTATGTCAGGATATGTTATTATATATCCTTATTTATGTACATTTAGTGTACAATTAATGATATAAACTTATCTCTCTCATCAACTCATTTTCTTAATTTTAATGTAAGGTCGTCAGGCTGTCGAATTTCTGTAAGAGAACTTCTTAACCAAATTTCAATTCATTAAGTTAAACTTATACTTCTTGATTATGTAACTCTATGAATATGTGTGTGAATTTCCTGTGATTATTTTACACAAAATATCTATTTATATTTGGTGTTTTATTATTTTTCACACATAATTATTTCATTGATTAGTCTTTAATCTATGGTTATGATCTTTGCAAGGGTCTTTTTATCAATTTACATTCCATTAGAACATATTTATTTTTGTACACCAATTAACTTTTATATGGTTTATATACATCCATTTGAATTATTATACCATGAATCTCTCTATTCTCATGATATTATAATCTTTTATTGAGCTTATTACTGAAATTATTGTATTCAAGCGTCTTTTATTTTGTTAAAAAATCTTTAACAGAAATATCGTTTTAAATGTTTTAATGATTTCTTCTTCTAAATATTTCTCATTAATGTCCATGTTTTTAAAATGGTATTTTAGGATTTATTTATATGGACATTAATGTATTAAAATGTTTCCTTTAAAATCTTCAATGTGGTATTTTACACTTTTATTGAAAAATTCCTTTATTCAATGTTTTAATTGGTTTCGAAATTGGTTTCATAAAGCATTAATTATGTCTATATCTAGAAATGATATGTTGTGATTGCAATGTAGAAATGTTATCATTAGTTTATTATTGTTTTATGTGATATTAATATTTTATGATTACTAGGAATATTTTATATATACTTGTGGTACCGTGATAAACCTAGGGCAGGGGATCCCGAGAGAGGTCTATAATGAATTGGGTAATGTGACGGAGGTAAACGTCAATGTTTCTCCTAAGAGATTTAGAGAATATTCAATGATGGGTATTCCAACATAACTCCCTGTGTAACTGTGATATCTAAAATGTATGTTTGTTATATATTCCACAAGTTAACCTTATGATTAATGACTTCTATGTGTTATTCTGAAATATTATGATATCATGAGGTATGATACGATTTAATAGTATGGTTTCATTGATTTATATTTATTGATGGGATAACATTTTTTCATTATATTATAACAATTACTGAGATTTTTATTCTCATACCATGTTTTTGAAATGTTTTCTAGAGGTATTAAATATAAATAGGGTCAAGGATGGGATCAAAAAAAAGTCATGTTGTATAAAACATGGATGTAGACATGTTTCTTTTTTAGTGTTTTTATTTTATAAAAAAATGGATATTGAGTTGTAGTGTCTACATGTAATTATCAAGTTGATATGTAATAATTGAGGCCTAATTATCTATAACTCTAAACCTGAAAATATCCTCAAAGTTAATTATTCATTTAATTAAATATTATGTAATGTTTAACGGCCGAGTCCTTTTACGGTGTGTCCAGGGGGTGGTGAGATGTACACAGGGGTGGGGGGGGGGCTGTCCACGGGGGTGGATGGGCTGTCCAGGGGGATGGGGTGTCAAGGGTGGTGGGTGGACTTCCCACGGGGGTAGGGAGGGGCTTTCCATGGGGGTGTTGGGGCTGTCCACGGGGGTGTCAGGGCTCTCTAGGGGTTGTGGGTGTTCAGGGGGATGGGTGGTGTTCAAAGAGTGGCAGCTGTCAAGGGGGGTGGGGGCTGTCCAGGGTGGTGGGGGTATGTCCAGGGTGTTGGGGAGTTGTCCAGGGGGTGGGGGTGTTTTCCAAGGGGGTAGGGGGTGTCCATGGGGTGGGGTGTCCATGTAAAATTGGTAATTAGGAATACCATTTTCATAACCATGTCATCCTATAATTACCACTAAAGATGGGTTCATGAATCACTTATTCAACACAACCCTATCACCATATAATTATCGATATATATTAATAAAAATAAAACACTCTAATTTTGATTCCTAATGCTCATGATAAAAGAAAAACAATATAATCCAAGAAAGTGCACAACAACACCTCATGTACACCTCCACATACATCCAATACTATCAACTAGTAGTGAATAATTATGTGCAGATGACCATCCTATTTTTTAGGGTGATATATATCAGAGAGTAAATAATGGGTTGTAATGAACAACATTATTGAGTTCTATTATTGTAATACTCCATTATTATGGGTTCCTTCCTAGGATAAAAAATTATATAAATACCTTAATAATTCTTTATAAATACCTAAGAAAATTGTGACTTGAATTACGAACACTCATTTGGAATTTAAATAAAAAATTACAAGTGTATGACTGATCAGCTTGATGGAGTAGGAATAAATGATCATTTAATATAGTAAATTTTGTTTCTATCACCATTCACACAAGAAAATGACCCAAAACCCACTCTAGTGCTTCAGGTGAAAGAGAAACATCATTGAATGACTTATATTATGGTTATCATAATCTTGATGTTAGAGTGTGATATTTAAAAGACAACATATAGGGGTACATTTTTAATGCATTTTAATCTTATCGTTCCACTTAGGATAAAAATTTCTATAAATGTATTTATGTCTAACCAACAAAATCACTTCAATGGACCATAAATGTAAAATAAACCAAATATAGAATAACTCAAGATCATATTAACCTCTTCAATATCAACCAAATTATTCTATATAGATAAATCACAACAAAACCACGATCTATAATGTTATATTGTTTGTGTTCATAATGGGATCATAAAACACAATACATTGTAGTGAAATTGAACAAAAAAATCTAAAATAAATGAAGTCACACCTACCAATTTAAAATTAAAGAACAAAAATTACATGAATTAAAAATAGATACCCAGTTGGAAATTAGAGTTATCACCCTCCAGACCAGATTGGGAAGTATGGTTCGAACGACAACCTAAAATGATATATGCATTATATTCATAATGGGATCATAATACACACTACATTAAAGAAAAATGGATCAGGAAAATATAAAATAAATGAACTCAAACATAACGATTTAAAGGGGAAGAACAAATAATTGGAAACCAGGCCTATTGTGCGAGGAAGGAGCATTCGTGTCGAGATTTAGGGATAAATTATTTAGATGGTTATGGTTTTTGGAAACATATTTGAGATGGTGTGTCAAGATCTCATTGGGGTAAAAACATTCAACATCATTGGAGTCTGAGATCGATAGAGACATTGATATTTGAGGATTTTCTTTACCAATGGTTTTAAAAGATAGTTGGTAAAAATTCTTTCAGAACTACACCCAACGGTTAGATTAAACTGTTGGGAAAAACCCCTTGATCAAAACTATACCCAAAAGATTTCTTAAACTATTAGGAACTCAAAAAAACAATAATATTCCAATAGTTCTACATAACTGTTGGTATAATATATTTTTTCCAAAGGTTTTATCAAACCATTGGGAATATTGTGTTGGTATAGGTGGTATTTACACTAGTGAATGTAGATTATGACTTTTTGTACTAGTTTTTGGAACCATATCTTATCAACTGGTAGCGCTTAATTTGGAATCTTTGGACGAGACTATAAATAGACATGTTTCAACTATTTTTGACCAATTTACTAATGTTTTTCAAAACAATTTATCATAGTTTACACCCAATAGATACTTTTAGTTCATGATTGATCTCCAAAATAGGTATCGTTCCTAATTCAGATATGTGTTATTAGATGGCACAAATAGAAATGAGGGAGTTGAATGTTTGGATGCATAAGCTAGAAAGTAATGGGATCATTCAACTGAGAACAAATCTTTTGTAGAAACTGGTACTTTTTGGAAAAAGGAATATAAAACACATATACATTATGTATATTATCATCAATATAACTAAGTTATAGTATCAAATCCTCATCTTATTCCACAAATTTTTGACTTCTTAGATCAATTGAGGTGAGCCTATTGGTTCAATAAAATGTCCATACATTTTGGATATCATCTACTATGAGTTTGAAAGGGGTGTATTATGATGATATCTTTTATAAAAAGATAATCCATTATGAAAATGTAATTATTCCTTTAGGTTTTATGAATTCTCCAACCATATATATAGAATTGATGAATCAGATCATTCAATGTTATCTAGATTCCATTGTGTTAGTATTTATTAACGAAATTATGGTGTATTTATAGATAAAAGTGGATCATGAGAGACACTAGGACAAAGTGTAGGGTATGTTATTAGAGAATCACATTTATGTTAAGTTATTAAAGTATGATTTATGGATATAAGAGGAATGATTTCTTTTCCAGTTCATTTCTTCAAATGGATTTTATTTTTATATTAAAATGATTGAAGTTTTTTTCTATTAGCAACCCCTAATGAATGTCTTTTACATTTATAGTTTACTTGGATTGGATGGATACTATAGATTTTTTTATGTGATTTTTCATTTTTGGCCTCACCAATTACAACTTTGATGTGGAAAGGCATTACATTCAAATTGAATGATAAATTCTATAAATTATTTTAAGAACTTTTTTATAGACATAATTCAAATCCTATATTCATTTTTTATAGTATGGAGATAGAAATTTGTTTTATTATGAGGTTTTAGGATCAGGGTTGGGATATATTCTCATATAAGGATATCATGTAGTTTTATATGGTTCAAGTCAGTTATCATTTCATTAGAAGTACTATCTAGAAAACTATTTAGAGTTGGCTATAGAATATCCTTCCACAAAGACTTGGAATTAATATTTTTTTGTGTTGAAATCTTCAATGTATATAGATCATAAATTCCTGAAAAAAAAATCTCAAAAAGATATCTAAATCAATGTTAATGAATCTGGATGAAATAATTTCAAATGATTGAAATAAGAATGGTATATACACCATGTAAAAAATAAATAATGTGTTGAATTCCCTGAGTAAGAGTTTGTATTCTCATTATGATAAATAGTCTTTAGATAAATACCATATTATGTTAGTCATATCTGATATGCATATCGACTATGGAAAAAAATGTGATGTTGTAGTTTTATTTACTATTTCAATTATTCCAAATTTTGTTAAAAGGTTAAAATGTATCAATAGTTAGATAAATAATATTATACCATGTGGTAAGAACTAAATTGTGTAGAGACCATTAACCGATGGATGTTATATGGGAGTTACATGTAATGATATATAGGTCAAATGGCCATACTATTTCCTTATTAGGGATAACTTCTTAGTGTATACAACCATTCGATATGTGTTATTGCTCCTATTATTTATAAATTTTATAAATAATTTAAAAAAAATTGGTTTTTTTCATAAAAATAGTTTTAGAAAAGTACATTTATAGATGCCTCACCTATCCATAGGTTAAGGAATGGCATCATCAACTAGATGATATGTTGAAGTCTTTACTGATTCCCATGTTGAAATGTGAGTATATTGACTTGGATTTAGTAAGAGGACTACCAATGATGTTTACTAAATTTGATTCCTTATGGGTTATAGTGTATTTGATTCAAAAAGTATATCACGTCATCCCTATTAAGTAAACTAATTAAGTGGAAGACCTTTCCAAAAACATTATTTGGTATATAGTAAATATGCATGAAATTTCTTTCCCAATTGTTTCTGACAGTGAACATAGGTTTAGGTATAATTTATTGAAATCCTTAACATATTACACTGTAACAATGTTTAATATAATAAACTCTTATCATTTTAAAATTGAATGATTGACTAAACAGATATTCCAACCATTAGAGGGCATGCATAGGGATTAGGATTTCATTTTTGGTGGATTGTGGGAGGGTATTATACCCTTTTTGAAGTTCTCATATTGTAATCATTTTCAAGACTCAATTCATATGGATCTTTTTAAATCATTTCATGTATTTCCAGGTAATTATACACTATAAAGGTTATAAATAGGTGACACTTCACTTATCAAACCTAAAATAGTGAAAGAAAAAATAAAAATGATTTTGGTGAGGGGAAGAGTATGATGATGGGTCACAATCATCAGAAATCATATGTGTATCATCTTCTATGAACTTTATCATTTTATGTTTTAAATAATACATTATTGGGAATCTCATAAACTCTTATTCTTCATCATTTTGGTAATCCCGGAAATTTTTATTCATGGTACATTAGCCCCTTTAATATACGTGAACATGTGGGTTATTTGGATTTTCTATTACCACCATTGTTAAAGTTTAGTTATTTTTGTAATGTGTTTTGTGTTTATTAATTAAAAAGTTATTGACCGTATTCTTACCATGCGATTTAATGGGACCATGTTGATCTTGAACCAAATTATAAATTGATTCATGAGCTAGTGCATATTTTAGATAGGTTAGAGAATATCGTACATGGGTAAAGAATAATTTTAGTTCACTTTTTATGGACACATGGTTAGATACATGAATAATATTTGGAAATTTATAATCAAATTTTAGATAAATGGACCAAATTCATATAATAAAATACTGTGTTTCTACATTACTATGATAGAAAAACAAAAGGTGGGGAGAATTAAACTCCCCTTGTTTCTGGTACAAGACCATTTATTCATGTATTTGGACACTATTTAATTATTAAGTTGAGTATTGGGAAGTTTTGAGTGGCATTGTATTGTTTTTGAGGTGTTTCTAGAGGTCATTATGTTTTCAACGTTAGTAGGAACTTTTACCCACCTCTATGAGAACATGATTTTTTTCGGGATTCCCTGGGTATGAGCATCGTTAGCACATATTTTTGTAACATCATATAGATTCCCAAGGGATACCATAAAACATAAAATACTGGTAAAACCCTATATTTTATTGGGTTTTTATAACTAAATGAGAAAACAATGTGAGGGGTTTTATTGAGATGGTAAAATCATATAGTTTTCACATAATTTGGGAAACTATGTGATTTAACCTTGTTACATATGGTTTTTAGCTTAAAAATATTGTATCTAATTCAAATCACCTCTTGAAATCATCATTTAATTCCAAATTCACCTAAATATCAAATTATTCTCCATCCTAATTCTTGATTGATTTTTTCCTTTGACACACATGTGATTCTAAAGTAAATCAAAGTGAATTGGTGTTCCAAAATCAATTGTATATCCTTTTTCGCTCGCTCATTACTTGTTCTTCATAGATCGAATTACTTTTTCTCTATCAGAACCATAAATATAATCTATTACAAACAGATCTATGTTGTATGAAATGAACTATCATAATATATTATGGGATCTATTAATGTAAATGATATCTAAGGTCATATCAAGATGATATTAGAAACATTGTTTGTTTTTACCAATATTTGATATGAGGGTGACTTCTCTCTCATCTATACTTTTATTAGAACTTGAAGGTTTAGTATTTATCAAATGTTTTGCATGAAATTATTGTGAATATTTTTCTGATTAATGATGTAAATCGCATTATTGGTTATGGATTTTGATACTCTGTAAATTGAATAGATTTTAGAAAATCCTTTTGGTTTATAATTTTAACATGATAGGTGGATTGAATCACTCATGTTGTTTGATGATATTTTTTTAAGATAGAATTAAGATAAATAATAAATAAAATATATAATGTGTATTATTATATCTTATTGGTTTGATTTTATTATTTTCAAAGGAACCTAGATAAAATAAATGTGATATTTCATTACTAGGGCTTGTGAATATAAGGAATAAGGAGATTTTTCACCTCATCATGACTTAGTGAATGGTTAAGATATTGATATTGAGTATGGAACTATCGTTGAGAATTAATATATGTGTGTGATGAAACATGGAATGTTTATTCCAAAAATAATGATATAATTTTAAGAAGAATTTCTTATTTCATTCCATGGATAATTATTTATGTTTTTAATAAAAAATATTTTAAAAACATTAAATTGATTTTATAAAATGTGATATCTGGTTCTAATCATTATGGAATGAGTGTGGTCATTTTTAGGGAAATCCTACGTTGTTTATACACACCTATTACTTGGTAACATCAGTTAAATTATATATTTAATCTATTTTCAGATAGGTAAATAGAAAATTATATTATTTTCCTAGTGTTCTGTCGTGATTATGGGGGCATTGTAGGTGGAGTTTGATCTTTAAGCATGGTCTGATGTTAAAAGGGAATTTTTTCGGTGTCTTAGATATTAGAGTCTCTTTATACTTTTTTGGTTTTTTATTTTATTTTCCATTCGTACTCTGATATGGTTTTATATTATTTAATAGGATTTTGGTTGTTTTTTTCATTCATCATATAGAGGATTTTTTTGTTTATTCTTATGTTGTCTATGGGTTTTAAGTTTCATAAGGGTAATTATTTCCCAAATGTTCAAGAATATTAGGGAATTTATTTCTAGAGTTTAGTGTCTTGAGGATTTAACCTAAATCTAGAAACACACCCTAATTTTTTCAAACCAATGCCTGAGTGGTGTAATAGTAGACATATAACCTTCCATAAAACGTTTTAATGTAAAAAAATTACATTTCATTGTAGAGTTGGTAGTCCACACATTCAAACGAGTGATGTATTGATTTACAATTATATGGAAAGGAGGTATAATGATGTTGTTTAGATAGTATAATAACATATTAGAATATATATACTACTAATTTCATTATATTATAGTTTTTATAATATATTATAATTATGTACAATATGAAATAAAAATAGATTTCGGTTAGGTCTCATACCACCTACTTGCATAACCACCTTTCGATTACACCACAAAATTTATATGATGGTTTTTTTTTGAGATGGCCAAGACCAATAAGAAATGACTAAAATAGTTGTTAAGGTATATTTGTATATATTTGAAGAAATATAGCATCAAATGTGTGTGATAATTTGGGGATATGAGGTACCCTTTTGTTAGTGTGGGGAGTGATACTCTCATCGATATTCAATGTTATCAAATAATATAAATACTCATTGATTGTAAAGTTGTAAAAATACTATCCAATTTAAAATATAAGATATATAGGGGTATATATACAATCATAATTATAAATTTAAACAAGCTATAGATATATTTTATTCCTTATCTCTTAGTTTAACTCCCTTGTACCCGTTATAACCTTCCCTGAGATAACATAACTTTATCCCTGATAATTTATATATAAGTATAAAAATTAAACAGGGTCTTTTAAAATAATATGTAAAATATTTTTCCAAATATGGAATAGAAATTTTTTTTATTTCTATATGTGTACAAAATTACATTCGATAAAAGTACATAATATTCAAAAAATATATTTTATGAAAATGGACAGTTTTATCTATAAAATTATTATGCAACAAAATTATTCATATAATTTATTCTCATCACATAAATATTATTATAATTATAAGATTATGATTTTTTGAAATTTATTAGCATTCCAAAATTCGATTAATCTATCCAGCAACATTATTAAAAGAAAAGTTCCATAAATAGTTTTAAATTAGAATTACTTGTAATTTATATTCCAAAAAGATAAGAATGAATCTAAAAATTAAAAAATAATTAAATGAACTATTTTAATACATAAAAATATATTTTGTTTATGAAATGGTTTTTTGAATGATTAAATAATTTGTATGTAATGAATATGTCATAAAATTTTCTATATTTTGTTAAAAAATTATTTTTCACTATTCTCTTAAAAAGAATCTACAAATAGAAAAATTTCAAAATAAACCCTCATAAAAAATTTATATGATAGTTTTAAAAATGAGTTCCTTTTAATTATTTTTAAAACTTAAAATATAAAAATTTAAATTCTAAATAAATCGCTATGATACATGGAAAATAAATTTAGTAAAATTAATCACTACATCATTTTTATATAAACATTAAAAAAATTATTACAAAAATAAAATGATTATTAATCCCAAAAATGATTTCATATAGGTGTATAATTGATTAAATGATAGGATTATGTTTATTTCCACAATATATTTCTTAATCATCGAATCATTAGGACTTGTGTTGCATCATGCCTTGGGTGTTGACTATACTGATGGAGTCGAAATAACATGCCACACAACATTGATCCGTTAATATATGAATTCTGTCATTAGTCACCATTAGTTTTCTATGATACACCATTGAACACCAATATATAATTTTACCAATCATCTACACCTATATCTTTCACTTCGCAAGACCATTGAGATGTCACTTAAGCTCCCCAGCCTAATATTTCAATTGCATAGAGTCATTCCCACAAGATGTTATCAGATCTCTATATCCACCCCCACCTAACTGGAGAAAAAATCATTAGAATTCTATGATAACCAAAATCGTTATGATCTAGATATAGAAAAACACCATAGTTTTCACACCACATTGATAAATATACAATGACAAACAAGAGATGCCACCATATACCCACACTAAAATAACAAGGAGACACCAACACTATAAAATAAAAAATAAAATAAACATATTAAATAACCCATTTTATATATATATGTGATTAAACCCATAATTCACCTCCAATCCTTAAAACATTAGAATACTATCCACTTCATTGTAATACTTTCTTCATCCCCAACTCACACGAATTCATCACTACTAAGAGCATTACAAGTAAAAGACATGATAAAAGAACCTAGGACTTATATTCAAAGAGTTTGGGAATAGATACTAGTTGATCACAAGATATGAAAAAAGAATATTTCAAATCAATGAACCCTAAGGAAAACCAAAAACAACCAAAAATAAAAGAAAACACAAACCCATCCCTCATCACACTACACAGATAGTTCATAGTCTATCATTGATAAGACTTTTGTCTATTATGTAGCATCCCCCTTATATATCATTTCATATGAAATATATGGAAAAAATTAAAATTTTATTCCCCCACCATTCAAAATGAGAAAAATAACCAAAATCTCCAATAAGGAGGGGTTATCTAATTAATACAATAACGAGTCAGACCAAACCTTGGTTGGAGGAAAATATAATGAAACACAACCTATATGAGACATTAGAGAATGAAAAAAATTAAAAATAATGAAATCCCAAACCAAAAAACAATATACATCCTTTAAGAAAAAACATTAAAGGATGAGGTTAATACTAAAAAATATATAGTGAAGATTGGAGAGTAGTTGAATGGAGGGTGGGAAATGTATAAAGGTGGTACAAATTTTCCACTAGGCATATAACCATAATCATGAGTGGTAGAGGGATATGTGACTTTATTATTATTTAAAAGAGTTTAATTATTTATCCAAATACCATTTTCCACATGTTTGGGTTATGCCACTCCATCCTAAGAAACTTTGAGTTTTGGAAGACATGACCTTAGTCTTTCTCCCCCCATGAATTGAGTGGACACCTAACATATACCACTAGTCATAGACCCTTAATTTGTATATATAGGAAAAACATGGATATATAACATTAAAGGTAGTTTTTAATAGAAAATCCCTAACATATAAGCTATATATCTTGTTAAATTCTACAAATATTGAGAAATAAAATACTATTTGTTATTTTATTTTTTTCATAATATATTTCATATTCCAAAAATTATAATAATTCATTTTATTTCATTCATATTAATGTTTTATTTACTAATGAAATTAGTTTTCTTTACATCATATGTTCTTCAGTTACTCAGTCTTGAATTTTAAAAAAATAATCTACAAGTTGACCCTGGTCAAGTGGTGCTATTTTTAGAATTATATTCATTGATTAATTAATATATTTACACACTAAATATAATTTTTTTAAAGAATGTAAATAATTCATGAAAAAGGTATCAGGTCATTTAATAGAGGTGGTAGTCCGCACAGACACATGAGTGATGTTTTCATTATTTAATGTAATTAAATGGAAAT
The DNA here is from genome assembly GCA_963277665.1 of Viscum album. Classification (NCBI taxonomy): domain Eukaryota; kingdom Viridiplantae; phylum Streptophyta; class Magnoliopsida; order Santalales; family Viscaceae; genus Viscum; species Viscum album. The sequence goes on along the minus strand of OY728156.1, from coordinate 623,097,085 downwards.
AAAATGGATAATGGTATAACGTAATATAGTCATATTTATTTATAATTATGATAATAATTTAGTAAATCCATCTGAATTTTATTACACCAAATTTCTATTACTTAACCATTTATTCATGCATTTTGAAAATATATAGTGATTGAGTTAATTAGGGTGAGGTTATAAAGGGGTTTGTCTTGTTTTTTAGGCATTTATAATGGTGCATTGTTTATTCAAGGTTAGTAGAAACGATTCACCACCCATATGAAATCGTGTAATGTGGTTTGGGATTCACATGGAAGGCGTGAGGTTTGGCCAAACCAGGTGAATGCAAAATAGTATCCATAAAACATGTAACTGAAGGAAATTCATGGTTGTTCCATGTTTATTATTGTTGAATGGTCCAACAATGTGACTATTTGTCTTGATATACTAGCATTGCACCGTGGGTGCATGATTTTCTATATTGTGTAATCTAACCAAGTTATTTTCAATATGAACCCCAAAAATCCAAGAATTTAATCCAATTAAAGTTATAAAACCATCCTTAGTTATCAAATTCTATAAGATATGGAATTATTCTCTATTACACATATTTATAAACTCTTCTATACAATGTAGAATTTATTATACCGTTAGTTAGTGTGCGTTAGAGATCTATAATCATTAGTATCTCTTTTGATCACTCTTTATTTGTCCTTTATAGATCTATGTTTTTCTTTTATATCTTTGAACTATATATCTAGTCCATTACTAAGAGATATATGTGTTATTAAATGAATTATGATGAAGTCTTATTCGATATATTCATGTAGAGGAGATCGAAGGATGTATCCCGATAATCATAGTATTGTTCTTCATTTTCACCACCCACTGAGAGTTGGGTGTCTTATCCAAAATCTCCAATTTAAATAGAACTTGAATTAATTAATTTGAATAATATTTTTCATTAAACAATTATGAATATTTTGTGTGATTGATGATGTAAATTCCATTTTTTGTCATGGAATTGGAAATTTTTTCAATTTGATATTTTTCAAATAATCCTTTTGGATTATAAAATTAAATTGATAGTTTTAAAAGATTTGTAATAATTTAATGAACATGGGTTATTTGATGAAATATTTTTAGGAGAGAATTAGGTTTATGTAAACTGTAATTTTCTATGGGTGTTGGCATACATGATTTGTGTGATTTAATTATTTCAATATGACTAATGATAAGGGGTCTGTACCATTAGAGAATTGGGATGTGACTCAACAATAGACCATGAGCCCTCAAGACATAAGGATTTTTCCCACCTTCAGTATACTTGGTGTATAGAAGAGATACTGCTTATGACTATGGAATAGTATTTAATCATACATGTGTGTTTTTGTGTGTGGAAACAAAGAATGGGTTTGACAGGTCAATGGAATTTTTTTAATTCCTTTTATTATATATTTGGGTGTAAAATTATTTAGGATTTTGATATATACTATTTTAACAAAATTAAATGGTTTTTATAAAATGTTCAAAATAGTTATTGTTCTACTATCATGTGCTGTGAAATATTTGGGGAATCCTACAATTTCTATACTCACCCCCTTTATGGAAACATTGGTGTGTTTGAATATTTTATTTATCAGGGAATATGAAAAGATATGGTATCATATTTATCTATTGTTCTGTAATTATTTCATTGGAATTGAAGGGGGATTTATAGCTTGGATATTGGTTATGAGTTTCTTGGGATTATGTTCTTCAGGTTTCTTGGATCATGGAGTCTCTTTTTATTTTTTGTTCTGATATTATTTTCTCTTGGTACTGTGATATGTGTGTTTATTGTTTGGTTTGATTTTTGGTTTCTTTTCTCGGGAATCATAGATAGGATTGGGTATTTATTATTATGGTGACTCAGTGTTTTATCATTCAAAAGGCCAAATCATCCAACAATGTTCATGAATCTGTTGCAGTTTATTTATAACCTTCAGTTTCATGGGATTCCACCTATGTCTAGAAACACTCCTGCCTCTTCCCAAGCCAATGGGTGTGTGGAGGTATGCGACCAATGTTATCACTTATTCATTCATTGAGTTGTAATGGTCCTTTTCTATATTTGGGATTTTATAAAAGAGATTAAATTTTTTGAGCATTTAATATATAGCTTAAAAAGTCATATATAATATTTTTATGTTGAACATAAATTTACTACAGTGTTTGCGTACATAATTGTTTTATGACACATTTAGGATATTTTTAACCACATTATTATAGGATTAACCTATTAGAGTTTGATGGTAGGCATTGATAGTAAGAATTCCCACTAGGAATAAATTTTTAATTCTGATTTTAATGTATATGAAATAGTGACAAATAATAGATTTGAACATAGTTAAAATAGTTTTATTTTGAAAATACTAGTTGTAACATTTTCCAAAATCATGAAAATTTTGAAAATGGTTATATTTGAGTTATTAATGATCATGATGTGTCTGTATGTGGTATTCTAGGATTAATAAGAATTTAGTTTCTATTTATTAAGACTATATTTTTCTTTTCATGGTAATAGATAGTGGAATTGTGTGAGCCTTGTACTAATTAAAAGGAAGAGTAGATAGAAAATATGGTTTCACCTGATTTATAGATAAACTAAGAAATGGAATAAATCAGTGTTGTAGATATTTTGGGAATGGATAATGGTAATTATAATGATGATCTTAGATTATTAGGCCATTCAATATAGTTAAAAAACATAACTTACCCACATTTTAGGGGGATTCCAAAAAAGAAAAATAATAATCGTAATAGAATATGATTATTTAAATCCTAATTTTCCTTAGGAAACTAGTAGTGTTGCAACTAATGTTGGAAATTTATATCCTGGATTATTTGGCCTTCCAATGGTGGGATTTATATATTCATGAAAAAGTTGAACATTTCATCATGTGGGATGATTTTATAGATTTTTTCAACAAAAAAAATTATATCCTCACATGTTATGAATTTCTATAACAACAAATATATTGTTTTTAAAGAAATAGATTCTCTTGGAAATAAATCATGATGATGAATTTATGAATTTAGTCTACTTTTCTAAGAAATTCAGTACATGTATATCCTCTAAGACTTGTATTTTTTATTTAGGTTTGTGACTGTAAATTCACTGAAATATTATTGTTCTTTGAATTTTGTTTTATACAGAGATGGCCAATAGAAAAATGGTTGTAGAAAGGGATATCTTAGTAATTATGTTTGGAGGGATAATATTTATCCATACAAGAGTAGGTTGGAACTCCAATAATGAAAATAAACAGAACTGGGACACCTACTTCCAAATTTGTGGGGGAACCACATAATCAATGCGTTGGATTTGAAAACAATCCTCAGACATGAAAATTAATCTATTATTTTTTCAATGCGGTTATTTTGATCAAATAACTAAATATTATATTGAATTACCTATATCTTGTAACAATTTCAATTGAATAAGACATCACAAAAAAATTTGTTTTATTTCTCCATGGTCTAGTGAATGATACATATATCATGATTCTATAAAATTATATTCTTTAACAAGATTCACTCAGTATAATAACTCTAATAATCTACATCAAGTAAGACAAGGTGAATCTTGTAATTCCTTAAATCCCCATCCTATACAGTCTCAACAAGATAATAATGAGACAAGTGTAGTATGTAATAAATTGTATATTGGAGATAAAGAAATCATGAATAATAAATTGGGACCTTCTATGGTGGGAGGCACAGTTATTTTGAATTCTACCCATATGCAAGATTTGTTTGATATGGTTGAATCACAATCATTTATTTATTCTACTATTTCTAATAATAATGGTTTATAAGTTGATATAATTCCATCAGTTTTTAAATTTAAAATTCCTCGGGTAAAAATATTGTGTTGAGCCTTTATGAGTAAATATTGTTCTATAAATATAAATGTGGAAGAGTTTATTTGGTATTTCAATGTTCTTATGATGGATGTCTCTGAATTGATTTTAGGTTTGGATTTATTGTCACCATTCACGGTTCATATCAAATATTATGCCTATAATTTCCGTTTCACATCTATTTAAGGAATTGAGAATATATTTGAAAGAGATTATTTTTAAAGGAAACAATACATGAAATTTTATCTTTTCAAATGGTTTAAAACTGTTGGTAAAGGCCGGAAAAAATTTGGTATAATCTATACCAATGGTTGTCCAAACTGTCGGGTCTTGAGTCATGGGGATAGATATATCCCAACAGTTCAATGAGAATTATTGGGATATATCTGTAAGATTTAGTATATAGAAATGATTTTCAAACAGTTTGTATAGCCTTTTACCAACGGTTTCCCATAAACCATTGGTAAATATCATGTAAGAATTAAGATATTAATGGTTTTCTAAACCGTTGTTATATAGTTTTACTAATGGTTTACATAAAACAGTTGGTATAAGATCTGTTTTTACATATATTCCAATAGTTTTAAACCATTGGCATAACCTTTATGTACCTACAATAGCAACAAGGACACCCCAGGGGGAATAGCAGCAATTCCACCAGCTTCGACAAGTAGTCCTACACAATTCATACATAATTCTAAATACATTCAAAAAACATACACGGGTTTGGGGGGTTCATACAAGATACCTTCACAATTATCAATACCAAGAATACATATAGAATTCTATTTGAATTCACACATAATTAATACAATAAATAATTCATACATAATTATTAATACCTCCAATAATGTATTTAATTACCCTCTTCAAACATAAATAATTAACACATAATACATAAGGTAATTACACCATTTATACATTTAAAAGAAGATTACCCATACCACAAGTATACCCATACACCATTAACACATAATTCATAAGTTATTTAAATAAATAAAGAATTCAATTCATAATTCTAGGGGATGGTAGCTATTTGGGGGGTTGGTGTGGCTATCCAAAGGGGTAGGGTTGTCTAGTGGGTGGGGTTTTTCGGGGGGATGGGGGTGTCCAGGGGGTGGGGGTGTTTGGTGGTTGGGAGCTGGGGGTGTCAAGGGGGCTAGGGGGGCTGTACAGAGTGGTAGTGGTGGGGGGGAGTTGTCCATGGGGGTGTCAAGGGGGTGGGGTGTCCAAGGGGTTGGGGTGGGGGATTTACAAGGGGGTGTGGGTGTCTTGGGGGTGGGGGTTTCTAGTGGGTGGGTTGGTGTACAGGGGGGTGGGGACAGTGCAGGGTGTTCGTGGCATGTCTATGGGGGGTGGTGTGGTGTCTAAGGGGTCTCTAAGTGTCCAGGGGGGTGGGGTGTCCATGGGGGTGGGGGTGTCCAGTTGGTGGGGTGGTGTCTATGAGGGGTGGGGGCCGTCCAGGGGGTTGGGGGCTGTCTAGGAGGGTAGGGGGATATCCATGAGCATGGGGGTGTTAAGGGGGTGGGGGGCTTTCCAGGGGGTATAGGTGTCTAGGGGTTGGGGGTGTCCAAGTTGTGGGGTGGTGTCTAAAAGGGGTTGGGGGCTATCCATGGGGTCGAGGGCTGTCCAGGGTCTAGGGGGTTGTTGAAGGGGGTGGGGGTTCCCAGGGGGGTTGGGTGTCCAAGTGGTGGGGTGGTTTCCATGGGGTGGGGGGAGTCCAGGCAATTAGGGGTCTATCCATGGGGGTAGGGGTGTCCAGGGGGGTGTCCTGGTTGGGGTGTCCGCTAGGGTGGGGGTGGCTTTCCATGGTGGTGGTGGTGTCCAGGTGGTGGGGTGTCCAGGTGGTGGGGTGGTGTCTAGGGGGTGGGGGCATTCGGGGAGTTGGGGAGCTGTCTAGGGAGTAGGGGTGTCCATGGGGTGGGCGGGCTATCCACGGGGGTGGTGGGGATTTCCATGTGGGTATGCAGTGTTCAGGGGTGGTTGGAATGTCCACAGGGGTAGGGGATGTCCACGATGGTAGGGGGTGTCCAAGGGGTGGGTGGGCTATCTACGGGGGTGTGGAGGGTTTCCAAGGGTATTGGTGTATAGGGGGTGGGCAGGCTGTCCATGGGGGTGGTGAGGCTGTCTAAGGGGGTTGGGGATGTCCACGACCGTGGGTGGGGTTGTCTCGGGGGTCAGGGGTGTTTGGGGGGGTGGGTTTTCCATGGGGTGGTGGGGTTGTCCAAATGGCTATAGGGTCTCTAGGCGGTGGGTGTCCTATCCACGGGGGTGGTGGGGCTATCCATGGGGGTTGGGGTGTGTAGGGGGTGGGAAGACTATACACGGGGGGTGGGGGCTATCCACGAGGATGGCGGGGCTATCCACGAGGTTGGTGGAGATGTCCAAGGAGTAGGGGGTGTTTTGGGGGTGGGGCGATGATGGTTTTATTGGAATTAATTTCATGGATTTTTATATCATTGGTGTTTTTAAAATGGTTTTGTAATAGTGTTTATTTCAATAGTATGTGTTTCTTTAGGAAAAAATGAATGATTTTATTGTGTGTGGTAGGAAGGGGGATTGCGTTATTAGAAAATGGATAACATTATTATCACGGGAAAAAATATTATATGATTTTTTAAATGGAACCTTAAAAGGAATTTTTGTCAAAAAATGGGGTGTTTTAAATAGAAATAAGTATCTATTATGGGATTTTGAAATGGTATTAAGAAGAATTATTTATGATGTATCTCTATGGGATGTGTAATTTTGTGTCCCTTGTTTTAGGAGATCATATAATTTAACTAAAGGTTTTGTTTTTATAATTCTATTGAATGTTACCATAATAAATGAATCAAAAATTCAATAAGGGGATATCTCAAGTAGTCTTTCTTGTGATCCTGTTAATGTCTTCCTAGTCTTGGTCTCTACTCAAATTCTTATGGAAGTGGAATAACCATGTTCTTATCATATCATCGATTATGCGTGGGAGTTTATAATATAGCATCCACTATTTTTTTGGTGATCATGGATCACAGGAAGCAACGAAGTTGGTAGCTATGATTAATGTGATCTTCGAGTTGTTATAAACACTATAATCTGTGGGGGGGGGGATGTCCATGGGGGGGTTATCCATGGGGGAGGCAGGGCAGTCCAAGGGGTAGGGTTTGTTCAGGGGTGTGGGAGGGGTTGTCCATGGGGTGGGGGGTATCCCGGGGGAGTACGGGGTGTCCAGGGGTTGGTGGGTCAGTCCAGGGGGGTACGCGGGGGTGGGGGTGGGGGGATGTCCATGGGGGTGGAGGGGCTTTCCATGGGGGTAGGGGTGTCCAAGGGGGTGGGATGGATTTATGCGTGGGGGTCCACTAGGGGGTGTCATGAGGGGTGGTCGGCTGTCCACGATGGTGGTAGGGTTGTCGAGGGGGTAGGGAGTGTCCAAAGGGTTGGAGGGATGTCCAGGGGGATGGGTGGGCTATCCACAGGGGTGGGGGTCCAGTGGGTATGGGGTGTCCAGGGGGTGGGTGGGATTTCCACAAGGGTGGAAGGGCTATCCAAGGGGTATGGGGTGTCCAAGGGGTTGGGTGGGCTGTCCACGGGTGGTAAAGCATTCCATGGGGGTGGGGGCTATCCTGAGGGGCACAAGGTGTCTATGGGAGGGTGAGGATATACATGGCGTACGAGGTGTCTAGGGGTGGTCGGGCAGTCCGCGTGTGGTGGAGAGGCTGTCTAGTGGGTACGGGGTGTCCATGGGGATGGGCGAGCTATCCACGGGTGTGGGTGGGCTGTCAATAGGGGTGGGGGATATCTAAAGGGGAAGAGGTTTCCAGGGGTGCGCGGGGATATCCAAGGGATTCAGGGTTTCCAGGGCTATGGGCAGGCTATCCATAGGGGTGGCGGGGTTGTCCATGGGGTAGGAGGTGTCCAGGTGTGGGCGGGTTGTCCACAGGGATGGGGGTTGTCTATATGGGGAGGGGATTTCCATGGGAGTGGGAGGGCTATCCACAGGGTTGGTGGGGCTTTCAAGGGGGTTTTGAGTGTCTTGGGTAGGGGTGTCTAAGGATGGAGGGAGGGTTGTCCATAATGGTGGGAGGGGGGGTTTTCCACAGAAGGAGGTGTTGTCCAGGGGGTGGACAGGATATCCAGGGTGTGGGTAGGACTGTCAAGGGGGTGGGTGGGCTGTTAAGGGATTATAGGGTGTCCAGGGGTGGGTGGGGCCGTCTAGGGTTATGGGGTATCATGGGTGGTAGGTGTGTTGTCCATGGAGTGGGGGGGAGCTCTTCACGGGGATGGGGCTATCCACGAGGGTGGTAGGTCTTCCACGAGGGTGGGAGGGATTTCCACGGGGGGAGGGGCGGTCGAGGGTGGTGGGTGGCTGTCCACATGGGTGGAATGGCATTCCAGGGGGGTATGTGGTGTCCAGGGGGGTGGCCGGCTATCCATATGGGTGGGGAAGTCCAAAGGAGGGTTGAATTAGTCACAACAAATCATCAAGTCATGTTTTATTATTTATAGGTAAAAGTTAATGATAATGTGACCTAACTAATCACAAATATATTCATCCACAACAAATCAATAATCATCAATGGTCAGTAATATCAGTAAAAAGTGTAACAGATCAATCTATCCCTCATCACCATCACTATCATCACTCTCATCATCAACCTCACCCACATCCTCATCGTCGTCCCTATCATCTTCCACTCCCTCCTCAATTCCCTCCTCTTCTCCCTTGTACTCAGCCTCAGCCTCCTCTTTGGCCTCCTCCTCCGACTCACCCTCCTCCTCCGCCTCGGCCTCTTCCTTAGCCTCCTCCTCCTCCGCCTTATCCTCCTCCACTCCATCATCTCGATCCCAACTTTAACTCCACCTCTATGCACCATTTATAGAACACATCGACAACATATATTCATCACATGTTTTTTCAGCCTCTGGTGGAAGTGTTGGATTTAAAAATTCTATCATTTTCATAAATGCAGTTTTTCCCTATCATACTATTCTTCCATCTTCATGGCCCTTTTTCATCATGTTCTTCCTATGAATTAACCTTCAAGAACTCAGAGGCACTTCAACTCATACCCGACTAGGGACAATACCTCTTCAGATCTATACTCTTCCTAGGTCGGCAGCGTACTCTACCTGGGTGATCATCTACCAACACCTGATGGAAGTGATTTTTTGGCCCAAAATTGTTAGGTTCCTGGGCATCAAGGGCCTCTAATGAATCCTATTAAAAATATAAATAGATTATTACGATAAAAAATATAGATTAAAATTTTAAACCTACAATGTAAAACATACAATCTACTTCTAAGTCAGTTCATTAACCACACTTCTATATTTCTACCTTCTACTTGAGAAAAATAGTGTTTCTCAAGGCACACGTCCTTTTATATTCAATTTATGCATCTACAAAGACATTGAATATATGAAAACATAATTAAAAATATGTTACCAATAATTAATTTTATAACTAAAATTATACAACAACTTTAGTAACCGAATAATTTGTGGAAGAATTAATAGAAATTTCAATTCGTAAAGAAAAATTATAAATTGTCATACCTACAACCTTTCATGATCTGGCATCATAGTACATCCCAATGTGTGGAGGTATTTTTTATCATTAATGTATTTTAAATTTATCTGGATGATTCATAAATAAAATTCAATAATTAGTATTAATAGAAAAAAATGAAAATTTAATCTAAATACCTCTAATGTTATTAATACCCTAAATTGGCTAGTTATCCAATGAGTAATAATCCATTGATTATGTTCTAATGGACAATAATCCATGATAAGGATTCCTCTAACTCTATGCCCACTATAGTACGACATCCAATGTACAACTCGTGCTTATAATCTCTCCAAAGCCTCCCTAAATCTTTAGATGTGATGGTCGTGCACCCTCACCATCGGGGAAATTACACTGAAGTTGACACCAAAATATTAATTCAAATAAATACAAAAAAAATATTTCATTAAATACAATAGATTTTTTACCCATATCTCTGCCCAAGAATTTTCCTGGACTTCATTAGGAAACTATCACCATGAGAGAAGGCTGACAGGAATGATGTCAGAGTATATGGAAAGCATCGCCAAAAACTCCGGCATTCTACAATAATTTTTAAATAATTTTAATATCTTCATTGTAGTCCAACATCAACTATTTGTGGAAGTTCCACACCGCACGCATGCGGGTACACCCCCACCCCCACGCTTCTTATTCGTAGATGTATCTGTTATGAAAGAAAAACTAATATTTTTTAATTACATGTTATAATTAAAATAAATATTGGTGTAAAACATTGTCAGGGTTGTATAAGTATAATTTTTGTAGTGTGATCAATGGGCTCCATCAGATCCGTAGAAACTTAAGGAACACCATGTACAGGTGGATTGGGTCCCAATGTCAGCTTCATAGGGACATACTCTCGCAGAGTAGGATTCGAAGAAGATGGAATATAAAATCTCGGGGGGGGGGGGGAGGAAGCAGAAGTAAAAGAAGATGAAAGGGATGTCTAGACAAATCCTAGATGGTGAGTGGGAATCATCATCTGATATGGTAAAGATAGGTGATGAGGCTCAGATGTAAAGGGTGGTGAAAACATTGGAGGCCTAAATATCCAGTGTGTCCCATATGACACACTGGGATTAAAATGTGTGATTGAAGGTATGTCGATGCGAGGGGCAGGGTATAATCAAGTACGCTAACCAGATCATCTAGATATCATACCCCCCCCCCCCTCGTACGTACACCCTATGTAATGGGACCACTACAAGGCGGTACGTCAAAAAAATTGTCACCTAATAGATAAATCCTGCAAAAAAAATTCAAAAAATAATCACATGACATTATATATTATTTAAATTTATATATTTTAAATAAAATAATCACTACAGCCACTAGTGGTGGAATACCCATCACAATCGTGCGACGATTGTTGTAAATCATCTGTTTTCATCACCCATCTTCAATTGGTTACATTTCCTACATTTGAAAACAAATATGGAAGTAATTAGAAAATTATAACTAACATGTAACCCAAAAAAGAAAATAAATGAACATGGACAAATATATAATGAAGTCAATAAATCGAAAAATATGTAATAATGAAATTTAATTTTAGTAGGATGGCTATTTACTATGTTTCATCAATCTATTAATATTATAAACATTGATTCTACTCAATTTATAAGGTGTAAAGAAGTTATCGAAATTAAGGAAAATTTTAATTTCTTTAGCCTAGGTAGATGATGCATTTTTCTATAGATGTTTTTCAAAATAATACAAACCACCATGTTCATTATTTTGAAAAATATTAATGAGAGGTATTAGAGTTATAATAATTTTATACAATTCATAGTAGATGCATTGAAATGTTCACCAAGATAAAAATGTTGGTTTCCTAGGTTTGAATACAGTTCAATTCCAAATTTCAAAATTCAATTCAAATAAAATTCCAACCAATAAACATTGAAAATTCACATCACATTCATGTCCAATACAACATATTTGTAATGTTTAAAGCTTATGGGAAATTAATTCCTCTAAGGCCTATGGACCATGTAATGATTTCCCCTAAAAGCCTTATAAGGGTTCCACATCACCCCTTGAAAGGTGGATTATCATAATCAATAAAAAAATTAAGGCCTTAGAGCCATTGGATGGATTTAATCAAAATTAAATCAATTTTAATAGTACAGACCATAACAACCCAAGTTGAGGTAAACTGAAAAAAAATTGAGAACATGAATGGGTGATTTTATGTATTTCCCACCGCAACTTTAGGTTCACATTCAACTCTAACAATTTAGAAATTAGAGTCATCAAAATTAATAAATAGATCACTTCCAATGGTAGTAGGGATGGTGTCAATTCCATCATCACCATCATCTAATGTATGTCTTGGAATTACATCAAGAATGAAACCAAATTCAGATCGAATATGGTCATTGACATAAAAAATATATTTCACCATTGATTTTAATACATATGGTTTATCGGTAGCAAGAGTCTGAGTCATATCAATTACCCGAAATCCAAAAATAATCAATAAATGTGCCCGACCTTGTCATAGAATCACACCACAATAAATTCATCATTGGGAGTCATCCATGTGAATAATATTCCAATATTATTTTAATTTTCAACAACTCCATAATAACCTACATTTTCAAATAGTGGTCTAATATCTGATTCACTAGCATAACAGTCTATTGTGGTAGTAAACCTAACCCCATCATGTTGTGTTCTAATGTTCTGTTCTCATTTAGTGATAATAAATCTGTACCCACTGACAATAATTGATTTACAGTCACGAACCATGATATGTGGACCAAATTCCAAAGTTCATATTTCATGAAAGACAGATTCAACAGGAAAACTAAATACATGAAATATATATTAATATAAAAATTTATTAAATATTCTTTTAATTATTTTAAATATTATTATTTTTACCTTCAATTTTAACCAAGAAGAAAACTCTATAATATGCAATGTCTCCCTTATTATCAAAGAAAAAAATGATGCTTTCTATTTATCATCGCATTATTTTCCCTATAGAAAAGAATATGAATAGATAAAAAGATATATATATATATATATATATATATATATATAAGATGTTCATATTGAATTTACTTATAAGATGTAGTCATCAATCAAATCATAATTGAACAAAACTGTGTGATTTGACATCTCCCACTCTTTAAGTCTTAATTCCATCAATGTATATGATCCAGGAATTCCTCTTTTTTGATTAAGTGATGGAAAATGTGGTTCAATTTTCTCATACTATTCTTCTATTTTTCTCATTGGTCTTTTCACTCTTTTAGTAAGATAAGACAAATACATAGAGAAGAAATCCATACATTCTTAAGCCATCTAACTGTTTATGATAGAACCTTCAGGATGATTCCTGATACTGGCATAAGACATTAATGAGTAAATATTTATTTCAGTTGCATACATCCAACGAAAATAAATAGGTCCTCAGAAAGTATTTCGATTGGAATATGGACAGTCATATGTAGCAAGTAGGTGGAAAATAATAGAGGAAATATTTTCTCTAACACATTCAAAATTAATCGTTCATCATTCAATATGTTTTGTAAGAATGACTTGGACAACTTCTTAGAACATAGATCTCAAAAAACTGGAACTAAAAAATAACAGCCACCCTTACTTTATTGGAAAAAAATGATGAATTTCTATTAGAATCAACTCATGCAGAAGGATGGGTTAACCTAAGTCTTCGATTATTTTAGCTTCAACTCTCCTATATTGACCCATTTAGATATGTTTCTTGAATATCCCTCAGGAACATTAATAGTCTGTAGTACTTCTAGAAATTTCTTTTTCCTTTAGTTGTCATCACATAAGAAGCACATGGATCTTGACATTTATTTTCACTAATTTGCACAGGATGCAATTTTGGTCTAATTCCCCAATCCACCAAGTCACGCTGAGATCGTAAACCAACTTATGTCTTTCCCTAAACATTTAGAAGAATCAAATGAAACATTTCACATTTTTTTCAATGTGAATTACATCTATGAAATGATGTAACAAATTGGTTGTCCAATATGGAAAATCAAAGAAGATACTTATCTTCTTTCAATTGTAACAGGTTCCAATGAAAATATTATTTCCCTTTCTAGATTTCATTTGACAATTCCCAAATAAAAATTTAAAATATTTCATTTCATTAAGCACATATATTCTAGAAATTGGCTGAGGTGGATCATCCATATTTATGGTATTGTAAAATCTACAATGATTTTTTCTTTATGGATGGTACATTAACAAGAATCATCAATGTTCCATAAAACAGAACTATAAAAATGTTTCAGTCTTCTAGATTTTGTATTCTTCATAAAAACAAGACATGATAGTTTTTCCTTCGTGCTCTATCAAGACATCATTACATAGTAGGAAAATCATGTATTGTCAACATAATTGTAGCATACATCTGAAATATTTCTTTCGAAAATACATCATATGTTCTCACACCCACATCCCAAGGAAGTTTCAACTCTTTTTTTAAAGGTTTCATGTATATATCTATATCATAACTGGGATCAGAGAGGACACATATGAGTATACTCATGAAAGTGAATGGTTTTTTCATACACAACAATGGGGGAGATTATAAATGTGTATAAAAATTAGCTCTGTGTTTTATTATGTAAGAATCTTCCCAAAAAGATTAAAACAGTCACATGAATGACCCAACCTTCCATTACGCATGTCAGCTACAAAATCAGGATATCGGGCATCAACTCTCTGCCCTGAAAATCCATCTATAGAGTGAACCAACTCCTCCTTAGTCTTATTTCTCCCAGTATCATTCCATCACTTTTTTATTGTTATTTCATCAGACATAAAATGATTCTGGAGTCAGGGGATCAATGAAACATGCCACGTTACTATGTGTGGAACACGGGATGGTGCACCATCAGCTTTTGGATTCAAGAAAGATGTGCCACATTTTATACAATCATTTCTTTCAACATTTTCCTCCCTTAATAAACTGCAATCATTCAGTCAATCATGAATTTTGTTTCATAAAAATCCTAGTTCCTTAACTAAATTCCTTTCCATATTGTGTTTTGGGGGAATATCTGTGTCATCTAGAAGTAAACCATTCAATAATTAAATAATGCAATCGATTGCAGTATTAAAAATCATATAAATTGTTTTCCCATGAAACAATCAGAATAAAAATAACATCTTTTTCATTTTTCCGCATTTTTGATATACTGGAGTCATGGAAGCATCATTCAATTTTTTCACCCTGAAAAATCCTCATTTTTATTAGACACATCATGTGTGCTCATATAGAAATATTCTTGGGTCATAATCCTTTCGTTTTCATGATGATGAATAAATGGAAACCATCCATATAACAAATTCTCCAATCCAGTCCCTTCATTTCAATCATTAGACATTTGAGATTTCATTTTCTCCCTACTGTGATACCACACAGTGTAGTTTTCTTGAAAACCATATTTGGTTATGTGGTAGCTGACTTCTTCATGGCTCAACCAAGGTCTTCCAGCACAATTTTAATAGGGGCAGTGTATATGACTACTATCTGAAGCATTGTGAAATGAAAAATCTAAAAACCTTTTGAAATTGTTTTCAAATCACTTGAGATCTGATCGGTTTCATACATTCATCTTCTATCCATTCTGAAAAAAATCATAAGTCATTTAGTCAAAATCAATTCATTAAGATTGAGGTTTCATCAAAAATATATTTATCTAAACGATAATTTTTCACTTTATATGAAACCATAACTTACACACTACTCTATATGAAATTAATAATAAAAAAATACTATATTTATAACAAAATATCTTTAAAAAACTATACATGAGTGTACCAGATCATGTACACTTGTGGAGGAAGTTTATTCAGGAGTTGAGTAAATTTTAGATCAATGAAATTTAATATTTTAGTAGATTATTTGAGTGATCACATACACTGCCCAATGGGGTGGGGTTACCTGGGGGTGGGGGTGTCCAGTGCATGGGGGGTTGTCCGGGGGGTGGGGGGCTGTCCACGGGGGTCGTAGGTGTCCAGAGGGTGGGTGGGATGTCCACATGGATGGTGGGGCTATCCACGGGGGTTTGGGGGACTTTTGAGGGTGTGAGGGTTGTCTGAGGGGTACAGGGTGTCTAGGGGTGTGTGGGATGTCCAAAGGGGTGGCAGTGCTGCCCAAGGGGGTACGGGTGTCCAAGGTGTGGGTTGACTATCCACAAGGGTGGGGGGATTTCCAGGGGTACAAGGTGTCTAGGGGGTGGGAAGGCTATCCATGGGGGTGGCGGGGATGTCAAGGGGTGGACGGGGGGCTTTCTAGGGGGTGGGGCTATCTAGGGGGTAAGAGATCTCCAGGGGGTGGGCGGGCTGTCCACAATGGTGGAAGGGCTATCCAGGGGGTATAGGGTGTCAAGGGGTGGGTGGGCTATCCACGAGGGTAGGGGATGACCAAGGGGGTACATGGTGTCTAGGGAGGAGGGTGGGTTGTCCACGGGTGTGGTGGGGCTGCCCAGGGGGTCGGGGGGGATTTCTAGGGGTGTGGGATATCCAGGGGTGCAAGGTGTATAGGTGGGTGGGAGGGTAGTCCATGGGGGTGGCAGTTTTCCAGGGGGTGCGGGGGGTGTGGGGGGTGGAGGGGTGTCACAGGCGTGGGGGTTTTCCAGGGGATATGGGGTGTCTAAGGGGGTGGGCAGGGTATCCACAGGTGCGGCGGGGCAGTCCTGGGGGTAGGGGTATCTAGGCTGTGGGTAGGCTATCCATGTGGGTGGGGAGGCTGTCCATGTAGGTAGAGGGTGTTCAGGGGTGGGCGGGCTATCCACAGGGTTGGCAGGGTTGTCCAGGGTGGGTTGGGGGTGTCCACAAGGGTGGGTGGGGCTGCCCAGTGGTATGGGTGTCTAGGGGTGGGAGAGCTATCCATGGGGGTGATGGGGCTGTCCAAAAAGATATGGGGTTTCCATGGGGTGGGTGGAGAATACATAGGGGCTGGGGGCTATCCACGGGGGTAGGGGGTGTCCAGGGGGTGGGCGGGCTATCCATGGGGGTGGGGAGGATGTCTAGGGGGTAGGGGGTGTCCAGGTTTGGGTGGGCTATCCATAGGGGTGGAGGGGATTTCCATGGGGATCAAGGGTGTCCATGGGGGTGGGTGAGGCTGTCGGGGGGGGGGGGGGGGGGGGGTTAGTGGTGTCTGGGGGGGGCCTTTCCACAGGGGTGGTGGGGTTGTCCAAGTGGGTACGGGGTATAACATCTTAAGTAAATATGGAATACAACATTTTCATATTTAGACATATTTGTGAATTAAATAATAATTTTTCTTTAAATTGAATTCTATTTTCGATGCCATACTTGATACACAACAACTGTTTTTTTAATCGTACATTGCACACGACGTGGAGTGATACTGAAAAATAAAATAATAAAATAATATTATTTTAAATGGTAGTTAAATCCTAGACATTTTAATGGTGGTAATGAATAGAACTAACTACAATATGATTATAAATGTTTTATAAATATTTTTACATTTTTTAAATACATTATAAAGATTTAAAAATATAAAGAAAATGATTTTATGCATAAATACTCTAATATTCATTGAAAATCGGATTTACCAACTTCTGATGGATAACCCTTTTTAAATATAGTTTTGGTCACTTTAATTTGTTCTATTTGAAAAAATAAAATTATTATTTAGAATCGGGACATTAAAATTTATATTGGGTATATTTTCGATATTTTTCTGATAAAATTCATTTTTAATGAATATTGTAAAATATAGTATTTTAATACAAAACTGCCTTGTAATATAATTTATTTATACAGTTATATTATCTTTTTAATTGTTTTTAATGTGTAATAAAATTATGTTTTACCATTTATTCCAATTTTGGTCATTGGGAGTAATTTCATTTTAAAATTATACATAAATAAGTGACAATCTTTTGATAATTATTATTTATTAAAAACACGCTCTTTGGTTTGACAACGTGAATTTATTTTAAATTAATTTCTGCCACATCTATGTTATTGATATTGAAAAATGTGTTCCATATTTGGAATCAAGAAGTCAAAATTGTGTAAATAGGTATCATTTATTTTTATACATTATAAATATTTACTTTAGAAAAAATTTAATTTACCTTTGTTAAAGGGTAAATCTAGAAAATAATGGTAACACAATATTATTATAATAAAATTAAATTACTATAACATGTGTCCTAATACTATTTTTTGATACATTTCTGACAATGGGAATCCTTGGGTCGATTTTGAGACCCCATGTATCCACTTGGGAGTGATAATGAAACATTATGTTAATTCATTTCAAGTAAATATAAAAATAGCATAAACATATATATTTTAGTAAATAAATATTTGAATGTGGATATATAAGTTATATCTTCGACTATAAATATTAATTTGAAAGATAAAAGTTTTTCCTACATCATGTTATTTTTTTATAATTTCTAGAAATCAAATTAAAAAAATTATTAATGACACAATAATGATGCAGTGTTTACCTTGTTAAGGGATGATTTAAATAAATAATGTTATAAATTTTAAAACAATAACCAAAACCTACCCAATTCTTATTGGATTATTTTATTTCGTATATGTGTCATCTAAAAATTGACGTTGATGAATTTTGGACCTTTTTAATCGGATGATGTGTTTGTAAAAAAATAATATTTTCCAAACATTCCTAAAGAGCCCCTCCTCCCCCATATAAAAGAATACCACTTCTAACCCATTCCTAAAACCATTCAAGCTCCTGGGATCATCCAACCTCTACCTAACTAATCTACCCACATCCCTCTCTTCCTTATATAAGTCTTACCTTAGGCATAAGGCACTTCTAAAATTCTTTTGGTTCAAACCAAAGGGAGTTACCAGATTTAAAGGTAGCATCTTCTTTTATATTCATTTCTTTTATTTTACTTCTCCAACCCCCAAAACTCTTTTTACTCCTTTATATTATAAAAATACCAGTTTATTTAATATAATAGTATATTATTATAAGATATACTCTAAATACACTTACACACACATCTATCTAATGGATAAAGAACATAATGTTTCTGTGGATGGCGAACTACAACCTCACGAAATAATGATTGTTCAATATTCTCCCCCCACCTCTTATGGTGGCCATTAAGAAGGAACTATATTTATATTTGATATATATTAAATTTATCTTTTTTATATGGTTCTTTATTTTAAATTTATTGAATACTTTTAAAGTTTCTATAGTTTGGTAAATATGATAATTTATTTTTAGGAAGTGCGGACTACCACCCCCTCAAAGTGATATGACTTGTTCATTCCATAAGTGGGATGCATAAAAGATGGAGTTAATTATATATGATATTATACTGAAATTATAATATAACTATTTATCATTAATGTTCCATTATATTAAAATATGAAATAGAAATGAAAGTAGCATTCATGCGTAGATACAACTTACCAACTCCATGAATGGTGCATTTCATTTATTATCTCCATATGGTATGTACTATTATATATATATATATATATATATATATGGTTTATATATGAGATATATATGATATTTAAATCATTAATATCATTATGGAGATAATGTACCTTTTACCACATGAACAACTTGTAATTTTAAGATGTTAATTTTTGACTCAATATCATCAAAACTACCCTTATTGCCTTAAAACATCACTAAATGTCAATAACATGGTAATAAGTGATATAAAAGGAAAAATAAACATTATTATCCTCTTATTAAAGTAGAAATTAACTTTAGTTTTTTATTTAGCTGAGTAATGAACGAATGTGTCAAATATGACACGAGGTAAGGGGTTTCTTATCTCTCTTTTAATTCTGTGAGATTTCCATTGTTCAGCACTTATTTATTGCATGTAGTGTATTGTGCACTACCATTTGGTATATATTATCATGATTCTATTTATATTCATTTTATTCTATGATTTATTTTATTGTTATTAACTTTTTCTCATATGACTCTATTGGTTACAATATAGTAAGGGGTTTTCATCTAACTTTTTATTCCCGTTAGATTCATGCTATATTTTCCAATATTTTATTTTGAGTTGTGTATGTAAACCCCATGATTGTATTAATTGAATAATATAAATTAATTTATGGGTATTTAAATCATAATTATATGACCCTTATTTAATGTGGCATATTTTTATAAGTTACCAAATCGTGAAGGGAACCTTTCACACCATTATTTTTTAAAAGACTTCATTTATGTTGTGTATTTAAATATCCAATTTCATATGTTGAGATATGTTATTATATATCATTATTGTTTTAAATTTTTTGTCCAAGTGATGATAGAACCTTTTCTCTCTCATCAACTCATTTTCATAATTTTAATGTGATGATGTTAGTTTGTCGAATATATGTAAGATAACTTTTTAACCCAATTTAAATTCTTTGGGTTAAACATATGCTTCATGATTATGTCATAAAATTAAGATGTGTGAATGTATTGTGATTTTTTTAAACTTAATATCCACTTATATTGGGTGTATTTTTGTTTTTCACAAATAATTATGTCATTGATTTGTCCTTCATATAAGGATATGATCCTTGCAAGGGACTTTTTCTCAATTTACATTCCATTGAAAATTATTTATTGTTATACACCAATACTATTTTATATGGTGTATATACTGTACTTTGATTTAATATATCCTGAATCTCTCTATTCAAATGATATTATAAGCTTCAATAGATGTAATTCATCATTTTTTTGTATTCAAGAACCAATCATTTTGTTAAAAACTCATTAACTAAAATATCATTTTAAATGTGTTAAAGATTTATTCTTCAAAATATTTATCCTTAATGTAAATTTTTTAAAAATGGGTTTTTATGATTTATTTATATGGACATTAATGTTTTAAAATGTTAATTAATTTAAAACCATCAAATTGGTGTAGGACACATTGATTCAAAAATCCATTTATTAAATGTTTCAAATGGTTTTGAAAATAATTTGATAACTCATTGATTATGTCTATATCTAGAAATGATATGTTCTGATTTTAATTTAGAAATGTTATCTACCCTTTATTCCTTTTTTATGTGTTATGAATATGTTATGATTATAGGGAATTTTTTATGTATATGGATGGTTCTGTGATAAACCTAGGGCATGGGGGATCGAGATAGATTTACAATGCAATGGGTTACATGACAGAGGTAAACATCAATGTTTATCCTAAGAGATTTATGGAATATACTATGAAGGGTATTATAATGTAACATCCTATGGAGCTGTGATAGCTACAATGTAAGTATGTTATGTATTCTACAAGTTACCTTTATGATTTATGACTTCTGTGAGTTATTCATAAATCTTACGATTTCATTAGGTATGTTATGATTGAGAAGTATGATTTAATTTATTTTTTTATTAATGGGATAATGTTTTATTTCCATTATTTTATAACCCTTCAAAGCTTTTTATGCGAATCACAAGTTTTTGAAATGTTTTCCACAGGACTTAAAGATGAATAGGGTCAAGGATGAGAACAAGTAAACGCCATGTTGTCTTAAACATTGAACTAGACATGTTTCTTTTTAATATGTTTTATTTTATTAAAAGATGGATAATGAGTAGTCGTGTCTACTTGTAATGGTCATGTTGATATGTAATAGTTAGGGCATATTTCGCTAAAATAGTAAACCTAAAGATATCCTCAATTTGAATTATTCATTTAATTCAAAATTATGTAATGTTATATGGTTGGGTCCTTATAGATGGTATTAAAGGTCGGTTTAGATAACTTTATGGATTAGGTATTTTTGTTAGACACATGGTTTGTCTCTATGTATACTCTTTAAGTTAAATACTAGTTTTATAACTTTTTTAGATCAAGTAAAGTCATTTACCAATGGAATGAGGAGGATATCATACAAAATTATTATCTCTTACTGATGACATGCTTGCAATAATGTGTGTAAAGTCATGTTCAGATGATTGTGAAATTTTTTCTAGCATACGACTCACTGCAAGAAGTTATTTGAGACATAATTCACCTTCAATATACCTAAATATCATTGTGGATCATGGGTTTTATTTAATCTAATCTTATTTTAACAATATTCTCATATTTTCAAGAAAGGACAATATTATCAAGTCATTTTCAAATATATTACCTTATCTCAAGATTTTGAATGATATTATGATTTTGATAAAGGTATTGAATAAGGAGACCCCTGAACGACCTATTTATATTTTCTTTTACAATATAGTCTCTCAAAATATAATCATGGTATTTTAAAAGGATAATTAATTGATTGTTTCAACTCAAATTTGGTCTGACTGTTTTATAAAAATCATGTTTTGTCAGATGTTTTGAAATTATATTTCATACATGATTATTTTACGAAACTATTTTTTTCCACACACCCATATGACCCTTTTTGTACAAGGTGTATTTAGATGAAGGAAGAAAATTATTTTAAATGATCTACAAATAATTTTTTCAGTGCATGGACCTTTTACCTATGTGAATAAGATGAATATGAAACCATATGGAACCCATGATGATGGAATGTTGTTATTTCTATTATGAATAATTTTATTCTATCACTGGAGGTGAAATAAATAAAAATATATTAGATGATGAGGTCTTAATGTATTGGGATGGAAATGAAATGTATAATAAAACCTTTGAGGTTAAAACATGTTAGGGTTATTTTTGAGTTTTATAAAAGGGACAACTCCTAAGATGGTTGGAAACCCATCACGCCTGGCAAGGATTCATGAATCAAATCCACAAATGAATGGTGACAAGGTTGCATCTCTTACCACTAGCCTACGTGATGTCCTTGGTTTGTATGACATTATTATTTTAGATAATCAATTTCATGGATCAACAATAAGTTGATTTTGAGAATTTATGTTTTATCAAATGGATATCCTTAATATAGGAAAATGATTTAGTGATTAAGTGATAAAGGTTATTTTGGATGATGTTCTCTCTTTTGGGAAACATTATATACTAAAGGGAAATAGAATATTATGCGATCTTATTTGTGGAGTAATGGTTGAAATTTTATTTTGGAAGAACCTATGTTTTTTATTATGGAAATATGGTGATTTGGGTTATTTATGGAAATGATTAACCTATCATAGTGAATATTTTATTAGGATAATTACACTTTAGTATGAGACTTTAAGAGTTTTCGATGTTATTTGGAGACGAATGTTAAGATTTATCATGGAAGACTATGTGATCAAATTCATCTGAGTTTGGGGTTTCAATGTTAGTTTGATTCTTATTGAATAATTATAAGGATAATTTTTTATTGAATGGATTTTGATGAACATTGGGTACTATTTGTTGAATTTTATAGATTAAGAGTAGTATTTCGTTTTATAAAGGATTATCGATTTTGAGGATTATCTGATCTATTACTAACCATTTTGGTTTTGGTCTATGTCTAAAGATAGGGGAAATATATATTACATCTTTTTTAGAATATGTGATACTTTAGAAGTTAATTATATCACTTTAGGTGTGACCAAGTCAATTTAAATTCTCATCGTTTGGAGAAAATATGAGATTGTGGTAGAAATTTAGTAATGTATGAAGGTCTACATGAAAAGTCAATATGTTTCCTTATGTTTTTTAATTATGCTCATAATTAAATTCCTAAAATTTATGAAAAGGAACATAAAAAATAAACATTTTCTATTTACTTTTCCTAATAGGAAACCAATGACCATTTAACACATCAAATTTTGGTGGTTTTCATGTTGTTATCTTTATCATAATCATGTTTTCTTTTCCTCTCCATCAGAACATAACACTTATTTTCTCCTCCATATACATTTTTTCATGGAATCCTAGCATGTGTTATCTCAGTTAACCTTTTTACTTCTCTTCTTTCTTTTAAGGTGAGAGTATTATTGACTCTTTTTCCGATGTGAGAATTTTAATAATGATTCTAAGCCTAGTTTTAAAATTGTGAGGACGTGATTCCCAAAAGTGGGGAATGATGTAACATCCAAAGTAAATATGGAATATAAAATTTTCATATTTATTAATATTTGAGAATTAAATAATAATTTCTCATTAAAGGGTATTATATGTTCAATGGCGTACCTAATATGCAACAATGAGTTTCTTTGGAATATTACGTAGCACATAACGTGGAGTTATACTGAAAAATAAAATAATAAAATAATATTATTTTAAATGTTAGTTAACTCCTATATTTTGTAATAGTAGGAATGAATATAAATAACTAAAATATGATTAAAATGTTTGTTAGATATTTTTACATTTATCTAATAAATTTCAGAAGCTTAAAATTAAGAAATAATCTGATTTTAATCATAAATACTCTAATATTCATTAAAAGAATGATTTAATTCCATTTAATGGTGAACCCATTTTAAATATAGTTTTGGTCACTTTTATATATTTTATTTGACAAAATTAAATTCTACTTTAGAATTGTGACATCAAGATTTACTCTGGGTATATTTTTTGTATTTTTTTGATAAAATTATTTTTTTAATGAATGTGGAAAAATATTGTATTTTAATTCAAAAATTCTTTTTAATATAATTTATTTATATGGTTAGATAATATTTTTAATTGGTTTTAATGTGTAAATATATTATGTTTTTACTATTTAATCCAATGTTGTTCATTGGATGTTATTTCACATTGAAATTAGGCATAAATAAGTGTCAATCTTTTGATAGTTATTACTTCTTAAAAACACGCTTTTGGTTTTGAAAGTTTCAATTAATTTTAAATTAATTTTCTCCACTTATATGTTTTTAATTTATAAAAATGGATTCCATATTTGGAATTAGAAGGTCCAAATTGTGTAAATAGGTAACTTTTATTTTAAGGCATTATGAATTTTTACTTCTGTAAAAATTTTATTTACCATGGTTAAAGGGTAAATCTTGTATATAAGGGTAACAAAATATAATAATAATAATATTAAATTACCATAACATGTGTCATAATACTATTTTGTGACACATTTCCGACCTTTTTCATCCGTGGGTAGATTTTGGGACTCCATAGAGCCACTTGGGAGTGATAATGACACATTGGGTTAATTAATTTAAAGTAATGATAGAAATGGCATAAAAATATATCATATAGTAAATAAATTTTTAAATGGGAATATATATGTTATCACTTCAACTATAAATTTTAATTTTAAAGCTAAAACAATTTCCATAGTGGGTAAATACGATAATTTCATTTGAAGAAGTGCGTACTACCGGGCCCTCAAATGGATATGACTCATTCATCCATACATGGGATTTATAAATAATAGATTTAATGAAATTATATATGATATTATACTGGAATTATAATATACCTATGTATCATTATGTTTTCATTCCATTAAAATACAAAATAAAAATGAATATAGCATTCAGGCGTATATACGACTTACCGTCTCAAAGAACAGTGCATTTCACTTCTAATCTCCAAATGTTATGTACTATTATATATATATATATATATATATACTGGATATATATGATATATATGATATCTAAATCATTTATATCATTCTAGATAATATGTCCTTTTGAACACAAGAACAACTTTTAATTATAGGAAGTTCTTTTTAGACTGAAATATCGACAGAATGACCATTATTAACATAAATGATTACATAATGTTTATAAAATTTTAATAAGTTATATAAAATAAATAATAAACTTTAAAAAATTTCTCAATAAAGTAAAAAAATTAACTTTAGTTTATTATTCTGAAGATTAAAGAACGAATGGGTCAAATCGGACATGAGGTAAGGGGTTTCTTTTCTCACTTTTAATTTCGTGAGATTTCCATTTGTCCGCCACTTATTTATTGAATGTGGTGTATTGTGAACTGACTTTTGATATATATTATCATGATTATCTTAATATTAATATAATTTTGTAATTATTTTTATGGTTATTAACTTTTGGTCATACGACTCGATTGATTACAACGTGGTAAGGGGTTTTCTTCTCAATTTTATTCCTGTGAGATTCATGCAATATTTTCAACTATTTTTTGTGGGGTGTATTTAATACCCATGATTGTATTAACTGTGTAATATATATTAATTTATGGGTATTTACATTTTCATTGTATGACCATTTTTTAATGTGGTGTCTGTTTCGTATGTTACCAAATCGTTAAGAGAACCTTTCACACACCTATTTTTTAAAAGACTCAATTTATGTTATGTCTTTTAATTTCCACCTTCTTATTTCAGGATATGTTATTATATATCCTTAATTCTCTATATTTAGTGTCCAAGTGATGATATAACATTTTCTCTCTCATCAACTAATTTTCTTAATTTTATTGTGATGTTGTTAGGCTGTCGAATTTCTTTAAGAGATCTTCTTAACCAAATTTCAATTCTTAAGTTAAAGTTACACATCATGATTATGTCACTCTATTAATATGCGTGTGAATTTCCCCTTATTTTTTTTACAATTAATATCCACTTATATTGGGTGTATTATTATTTTTCACACATAATTATGTCATTGATTTGTCCTTAATCTAATGATATGATCTTTGCAATGGGCTTTGAATCAATTTACATTCCATTGAATCATATTTATTTTTATACACCAATTAACTTTTATATGGTGTATATACTTTCATTTGATGTATTATATCATGAATCTCTCTATTTTCATGATATTATAAGCTTTTATTGATGTTATTCATCAATTTATTATATTCAATCGTCTCTCATTTTGTTAAAAACTCTTTAACTAAAATATCAATTTAAATTTTTTAAAGATTTATTCTTCTAAATATTTCTCATTAATGTCCATGTTTTAAAAATGGTTGTTAAGGAATTATTTATATAGATATTAATGATTTGAAATTTTATTTACTTTAAAATATTCAAAGTGGTATGGGACACTTTGATTCAAAAATCCATTTATTAAATGTTTTAAATGGTTTCGAAAATGGTTTGATAAAGAATTTATTATTTCTATATCATGAAATGATATGTTTTGATTGAAATTTGGAAATGTTATCATTCCTATATTCTTGTTTTATGTGTTATTAATAGGTTATAATTACTAGGAAGATTTTAAATATACTTGTGGTTCCGTGATAAACCTAGGTCGGGGAGCCCGAGATAGCTCTACAATGCACTGGGTAATGTGATGGAGGTAAACGTTAATGGTTCTTCTAAGAGATTTAGGGAATATACTGTGATGGGTATTTCCAACGTAACACCCTATGTAACTGTGATAGATACAATGTAAGTATGTTATGTATACCACAATTTACCTTTATGATATATAAATTCTATGTGTTATTCATATATATTATGATTTCATGAGGTATGTTATGATTGAATGGTATGGTTTCATTGATTTGTATTTATTGATTTCATAATGTTTTCTTGCCTTATTTTATAACCCTTACTGATCTTTTTATGCTCATCACAAGTTTTAGAAATGTTTTCCAAAGGTATATTAAAGATTAATAGGATCAAGGACATCATAAAATAAAAGTTATGTTTTCTAAAACATGGAAGTAGATATGTTTCTTTTTTAGAGTTTTTATTTTATAAAAAAATAGATGCTGAGTAGTAGGGTCTACATGAAATTTTCAAGTTGATATGTAAAAGTTATGGCCTAATTCTCTAAAACTCAAAACCTGAAAAGTTCCTCAAAGTGAATTATTCATTTAATTCATGATTATGTAATGTTTTAAGGTCAAGTCCTTATACGGGGTGTCCAGGGTGTGGGCGGACTACCCACTGGGGGGTGGGGGGGCTGTCCACGGAGGTGGCGGGGCTATCAATGGGGGTGGAAGGGCTCTCCAGGGGGTTGGGGGGTGTTCAACGGGGTTGGTTGGTGTTCAGGGGGTGCGGGCTGTCCAGGGGGAGGAGGTTGTCCATGGTGGTGGGGGTATTTCCAGGGGTTTGGGGTTGTCTAGGGGGTTGGGGTGTTTTCCAAGGGGGTAGGGGTCTCTTGTGGGTGGGGGTGTCTATGTAACATTGATAATTAGGAAGCATAATTTCCTAACCATCTTAACCTATAATTACCACTAAAGATTGGTTCATGAATCACTTATCGAACACAAACCTATCATTGTATAATTATCTAGATATATTAAGAAAAATAAAACACTCTAATATTGATTCTTAATGATCATAATAAAAGAAAAACTATATAATCCAAGAAAGTGCACAACAAAACATCATGTGCACCTCTACATACATCCAATACTATCAACTAGTAGTGAAAAATTATGTGCACATAACCATGCTATTATTTTAGTGAGATATATATTAGAGAGTAAATAATGTGTTGGCATGAACAACATTGGTGAGTTCTAGGATAGTTATACTCCTTTAATATTTATGCCTTCCTAGGATATTAGATGATATAAATACCTTAATAATGGTTTATAACTAACTACGAAAATTGTGACTTGACTTCATAACACTCATTTTTAATTTCAAAAAAAATTACAAGTGTATGCCTGAACCTCTTGATGGAGTAGGTATAAATGATCATTTAATAGAGTAAATTATGGTTCTATCACTATTTACACATGAAAATGACCCAAAACCCACTCTAGTGGTTCAAGTGGATGTGACACATCATTGAATGACTTATAGTGTGAGTATCATAATCTTGTTGTCAGAGTGTGATATTTCAAAGACAACATTTAGGGGTACATTCATAATGCATGCTAATCTTATCATTTCTCTTAGGATAAAAAATTATATAACAGTATTTATGTCTATCCCACAAAATCATTTCAATAGACCTTAAATTTTATATAAACCAAAGATAAAATTAATCAAGATCATATTGACCTCTTCAATGTCAACAAAATTATTCTGTACAGATAAATCACCACAAAACCACGACCTAAAATGTTATATTATTTGTGTTCATAAGGGGATCATAACACCTAATACATTGCAGCTAAATTGAATGAAAAAATATAAAATAAATGATGGAACAACTATAGATTTAAAATGGATGAAAAAATTTACATGAATCAATGATAGATTCCGGTTTGGAAAATAGATTTAGCACCATCAAGAGTAGGTTGTAAAGTAGGGTTCGAACCACAACCTAAAATGTTATATGCCTTCTATTCATAAGGGGGTCATAAGACACACTACATTGCAAAAAAATGGAACCACAAAATCTAAAATAAATGGACTAACACATAAAAATTTAAAGTATAAGAACAAATCATTGGAAACCAGACCTGTTGTGCTGAGAAGTTGCATTTTGGTCGATATTTTGGGATAAATCATTGAGATGGTTATGGTTTTGGAAAAAATATTTGAGATGGTATATCGAGATCTCGTTTTGGAAGAAAAATAGATCCCTGGAGTTTGAGATCCCTATAGGTGTCGATGTTTGAGGATTTTCTTTCCCAATGGTTTTAAAACCCATTGGTAAAAATCTCTTCAGAACTGTACCCAACAGTTTGATTAAACTATTGGGAAAAACCTCTTGATCCGCAATATACCCAACAGTTTCCTTTAACTGATGCGAAATCCTAAAAAACATGAATATACAAACAATTCTACATAATTGATAGTATACTAGACTTTTCCCTAAGGTTTTTTAAACAATTCGGAATATTGTGTTGGTATAGGTGGGATTTCCATCGGTGAAAGTAGAGTATGAATTTTATCACTTGTTTTTGGAACCATATCTTATCAATTGGTAGTGCTTAAATTGGATTCTATGGATGAGAATAAAAATAGATATGTTTCTACTATTTTCGACCAATTTACTAATGTCTTTCGTAAAAATTTATCATATTTTTCCCCAAATAGATAATTTTAGTTCAGGATTGATCTCCAAAGTGGGCCCATTCTTAGTTCAGATCTGTGTTATCAGATGGCACAAATAGAATTGAGGGAGTTGAATGTTTGGTTGGATGAGCTAGAAAGTAATGGGATCATTCAAATGAGAACTTCTCTGTCACACCCATGACTTATTTTAAAGGTAAATTTCATTTAATTTCCATTCACACTTTGTTTTGGGGGGGGGGGGTTCCCAATCTTTTATGGAGGAATGAGAGAGTTTTCATTAATTGGGCCAAACTGTGAGCCCAATTCCAGATTTAAAAACCAATATTGTTTCGTTTATAACATTTTCATTTTTTAATATTTTCCACCCATTCAACTTCTCAAATGACGTCCCCTGACCTATTAACACCACCATTTAAATTTGGAGCTTTTATAAATCCATAACCAGGGTTTATTTTGGTTTTTATCTAAGGGGTTGGGCCAGCCCGAAAGCCCAATTTCTGTTTTAAAAATAAATGTTTATTATGTTATAACTTATTCAATTTTTGGTATTTCTCGGTGATTCCAAGTGGAACCCAACCCCAATGAACCCGGACGCGCGACCATTCCCTCTCCCACCTCTTTGAAGCTCTGGTAAATCGCGATTTGATGCCGAACTTCAGAGGGTTCCTCAAATCTCCCAGATTTGAAGAGGTAAATTCCTTCTTTCATAACTCTCTCAATTCTCAATATTTTTCCTCCTTTCCAGTTTCTAAATGACCTAATACATCTTGTGCGTACGAAACCAAAATTTTGGATCTTTTAAATTTCATCTACTGGTGATTTGGAGTGATTACTTCAAGATACTTCAAGTAAATGAGCCCTTTCCTTTTCTCTTTCAAATTACATTGGGTTTAACTCATTGTTCTTTGGGTATCTTTGGTTATAATTGAGTTTAATAATGTCCAAAAACTAGGTTTTCGAACATAGGGTTTAACTTTGGGATTTCATGGCCAATTTATGTGGTTTTAGGTTTGATCTAGTTGTCTCTTGGTGTGGTGGGGGTGCGATTTGATTTTCGCACGGAGATTCAAGGGTTTCCTTGGTTTTGGTAGGTGATTCCATTGTGTGTGCAATTTTTTTGAATTATCTTGATGTGTTCAAGGTACCTTAATGTTTATTTCACTTTAATGTTTCTGTAAAAATTGGTTTTAGTTGCTTTTATAATGCAAATGAATTTTAAGTTCCATTTTTGGTGAGATTGGGGGCTTTTCATTCAAATATTTTATTGGTTCATTTTGGGCTGACCTATAAGTAATTAGTTGATTTTAATGAACTGTAATAGGACTGAAAATACTGTTTTGATGATTTTCCCATGTGTTTGATGCTATGAAAGTTGGTTTTAATGGTGTTTGTGAAACACATGAATTTCTAAGAGCTGTGTTGTGTAAAAATAGAGGTTTTACAATGATGTCACTTCTTGAACCATATGAGGCCTCCCAAAAAAATGATTTTTTGTTTTAATTTAAATGTATTGGGATTCCATTTATGTTTTGGTAATTCAAAAATGTGCACATAGTGTGCAATTGGTGTTCTCAAGGTGTTTTTTTTGTGCAAGACACTACGTGATTTTGAAGAATTGTTTTATTACAAATCAAAGTGTTTTATTGTGTGTTTTAAGCGGTATAAAAATGTGATAGATACTGTATTGATTGTGTGTGACCAGTAGTGGTATTTTATTTGAAAATGGATTTATGTTGCATGCTGAAATTGTTTGAGCACAAAAGGGGAAGCCCGGGTACTTAGGTGGGCGGATTTGTACTAGTACGGCTAGTGGACCTGATGGGTGTTGTCCCTGTTTCACTTAGCATTTGGAAAACAACAACTCTAACTAAACTTTGTGGATGATGATTGTAAACCACTATGTTGTGGGTATGATCCCTACTAGTGGATCGTGCATGAGAGTGGATTTTACTATGGTTTCTTTACACTGAGGTACGAGGTACATAGGGCCCGAGACAACCTAGTTCCTAGGGGTGTTCCTGGTTTGTTGCTCACTGGATTTTTAGTATTTACCCATGTATTTGGGTGTTTTTTTTTAGTAATTTATAGTATTTATCATTTCCATTTAGATATATTAACATTCTGGAAATTCTAGTTTGAAAACATTTCTTTTAAATGAAAGTTGCATCTCTTGGAATTTCATCGTCGTTTTTCTTTATGAATTAAAAATGTTTGCTTCTTCACCTTATATTGAATTCACTTTGGAATCATTGGGTGGTATCCTATTGGTATTAGGCTCACACCCTACTTACAACCCTTGGGTGTAAGTAGACTTTGTTATGCTTGACTCAGGTAAAGGGAAGGATATGGGCGATGGCAGTTCAGGGTGTTAGTCCTCATCGTTGGGGCGGAGTTGCGGAGAAGGTTTATGGGTGATGACCCCCTTGTAATGTGGAGTCCATGGGGATTTCATTATGTTGTCATTATTTGTTTTTAGACCACATTTAGTGTCTTTAATCATATGTATTCAGTTCTGGTTTTTGTGTAAACATCGTTTGGTTTACATTTTTCAGATTCAGTTTATTGATTGTTTTTAATGTTTTATGCCTTCATATTTGGGTAAATTGTTACCAAACAAAAAATAAATGATACCCGGGCACTTGTGCCAGCCCATGGGGATAGGGAACGCCCTTCGGGTCATGTCACGGGCTGGGTTTGGTGCCAGTTTTGGTGGCGACCAGATTCGGTTCGTGACAAAATGGTATCAGAGGAGGTTCACTCCTTGGGTCATGTTATTTGGGGAAGAGTCAGGATAGTCTGGAGCTTGGATTGTTGGGACTTGACATTTCAGTCATGGGTAGTGTGCCTGGCTAGCACACCTCATAATGGGATTCAAGTCCCTAGGGGATTTATGGATTTATCTGATTCATTTGGTTTTCTTGGTTAAATGATGACTATGGGAAATGAAAAGAGAGTTGGGTGAATAATCTCAGTGAGCTCGCAGGGCCTGGCAAGACATGTGGAGCCGTGGATATTTCCCTAGAATACTCTCTGTGACAGAGAAGTGATTGGAATATGGCTGCAACCATATGTCCAAGTCACCCACCGAAACTAGTTTCCTCTCACATTGTCTTGTGTCTCTTTGTTTTGGAATCTTGGAAACATGTTTTTTTCAAGCAAAAAAATGACTTCACATTAAGGAGTGTGAATTTTTGTGAATTTATTTTCTACTAAAGTTAAAATGGTTTTTTTTAAAGTCTATAAATGAAATTTTAGAATTATTTCAAAATGTTAAATTATGTGTTTATGCCTCTTTTGAAAGTATGAACTATGTTAATTGGGGTTTTGAAAATATGTTTCTAGTAGAGTTTTTTTCAAACCGTGGAAAAGTGTTTTGGATTGAATTAAGTGTTCTAGAATTTTTGTTTGGGGGTTGAATATGGATTTTGGGTTTGGTTACTACTGAACAAAGAAAATTATGAACTTTTAGAACCTTGTCTTGAAATGAGAAGAGTTGAGTTCTTAATTAAATGGAGATTTATGAAATTGTGTTTTTCAGGAAATTAGAAGTGTTTTGAAATGGGTTGAAATATTTTGAAACAATTGTGAAAGGCATGAATATGTGCTTTTATTGAATTATTCATTATTTTCTAAATTGGTTTGTGAGATTAAAAAAAATTTGTATTGATATTATGGTTAGTGTTTTTGAGAAAGGAAAATTGTGGTTAAAGTTTTTATTTTAAAAAGAGGAAAGGTTTTATTTTTGGTAATTGGTGCTCTCATGGGTGACCACATGCATAGGTTTATTTGGGAATATGGATGGATATGGGGTGGGTTCCTAGTGTGGCATGTAAACATGCATGTGTGAGGCTCATGAGATACCATTGGTAAATGCGCAAACCACCAACACTGTTTTTTTTAAATAATTTTTTTTGAAGGAAAGTGTTGTGTTTTGATAATGTATGGTTGGGAGGTATGGATTATGTGTTTTCAGGATTATTATTGTGGGATGTTTCAAGATCAATAACCCCTCTTGTTTGAACGATGTTTTGGTTTGCTGTTTCATTGATAAGTTGGAATGAAGTGTCGGTCAGTGGTCTCTTTTGAGGAAAAGTTTGGGAGGCCAATGTGGTGGCTCCCATCTTGTGTTCGGTTCAGGTTTGTGGTATTTTGTGACCAAATGACCAGTTTGGTTTTGTCCTTGGGTTTTCCTGTAGGCCAGGGTATGCCCCCATAAAGTGTTAATATATGATTCATGTTTAGCATATGGTGATTCACCATTGGATGATCCTCCAGTTGATCAACATAAGGACTTTATTCTTGAGGTTTGGAGGTTGTGTTTACCCCTCTTCTTTTTCAATTATTCAGATCCCCGTATAGTGGGAGAGTGTTTGTGGGAGGTTGAAATGGACCTTAGTTTCTTATGATTCCTAAGTTTTCTAAGGTCAATGAAGTTCAGAGTTGTCAGTGTAGAATGATGTCTTAAAGGGCCTCTGGGTCTTTCGTCAGTCTCATTGAATCAAGAGTTCATGTTAGGCCACCGGTGTGCAAGATCTGGCCAAGAGTGGCTATTATGGACACTTGATGGAATCATGTGATATTTTGGACTTAGTACAAGGTCCCTCTCTTTGTGTTTTCTTTTATCCACAACGGTTATGTTTGGTGATGCCTTGCGATGTCATGTGTTCATTTGACTATAAGGGTGATGATTGTGAAATCTTATGAGAGTCACTATTTTTTTTTATTGGATGTGTGTATCCCTATAGGAAATTCTAAATCCTATGTTCTAGAGGAATGTGTTTCTATATGTCCTTTCATTCTGTTGTTTAGAATCCGAAAAAAGGGGTGATGTGTGTGCATCCTCTAAGTTCTTGTTTTGGTAAAATTATGGGTTGGGGAAAAGCGGGTTTGAAGTGCGTCATGTCTCAATGAGACCATTTGAGATTACAGTATAATTGTTTTTGGAACTGGAAGAATATTTTCAGTTTAGGGGTTTCCAAATCCTAACTACGAGGCCGAAGATGATTCAATATATTGAGCTCCAGCCATAGGCCCCGGAGAGAAGCTGGCGCGTAGTTAGGGGAAATCCTAGAGTCGTTCAAACTTTTGGTCAAGGTCATATCCTCAATATGAAAGATAGGAATAGTTTAAACCTCTGGTGTCATCGTCTTGTTCCAATTTCTCACATTTTGTGGAAATAGGTGTGAGTACCTTATTCCCATGTCGTACCCTGAGTTGTTTTTTTCCCTTTGGGGTCCCTTGTGTTTTTGGAGAAAAGATTAAAATTTGGGTTAGGCAGGTTGAAGTGCATAGTTTGTACCTGGTTAGAAGTAACCATGTGCCAACCCAGGGAACCGTGTGATAAGATACAGTAGCTAATGCATGGTCTCCGCACATCCATGATCCTTGGCCAAGGAAACTGTGTGAAGTTTCCTCTTTGGATAGAATGATCCGCACAGTTAACTCACGGTTTCCCAAACCGTGTGAACCAACTATGCAGCCATGCCAGCTCCTTAAAATTCTATTTTTTTGTTTTTTTTATCCCATAATATTTAGTTAATATGGTTGGGTTTTTTTGGGTTATACCCACAATGGGACTCATTTAGGTTTCATTGGAATAATTCTGATATTAATCTACCCCTAATGCTGGGAATTCCGTCCGAGGCCCCCTGTTAGTGTCTTGATTTTGTCTTAAGGAAAGTTGTGTTCATTATTATGGTGGGGAGACCCATCATGGGTATCGTGTATGTTCTCTTGGAAAAGGAATAATTTTAGTTTAACCCTTATGATGGGGATACCGTTCGTTCCTTCCCCAATTGTTATCCTTATTCTATCTAAGAAAATTGAGTTGTCCCTGGTGGTGGGATGTCCAGATTGGGTCACCCCGTACTAGTGACTCAGTTTTCTCCTTGGTGTATTCTAGGTAGGAGGTAGTATCGTTCAAGTCTATCTATCCAAAAAATTGTTACTTGGGTAATTTTGGGGTTGAAGAACACCCAATGGTTTTATTTACATAATGTTGTGGTAGCGTTATTCGAGTTCATTGTTCGTTTCAAGTGGATTGCTTGAGCGTGTTCTTGTAGTATTTGAGGTGTTTTGTTTTGGGATGTGTTTTTAATTTTTTTCATATTTTTATGTAAGTGGGGTACTTTTTGGTTGGTGAGAGTATTATCTTACTTCGTTTGATCAACTGGAGATGTTAGACCTTTTTGAAGCGGGTGAAAACGTGGTAAGGAAGTCTGTCTTGGTCTATCGTTTGGGCTTTGCTTTTGTATCTGGTGTTGTTGTGGCATTCCGGGGGCGGAATGCTTTATGGTGGGGAGAATTGTCACACCCATGACTTATTTTAAAGGTAAATTTCATTTAATTTCCATTCATACTTTGTTTGGGGGGGGGGGTTCCCAATCTTTTATGGAGGAATGAGAGAGTTTTCATTAATTGGGCCAAACCGTGAGCCCAATTCCAGATTTAAAAACCAATATTTTTTCTTTTATAACATTTTCATTTTTTAATATTTTTCACCCATTCAACTTCTAAAATTACCTCCCCGGACCTATTAACACCGCCATTTCAATTTGGAGCTTTTATAAATCCATAACCAGGGTTTATTTTGGTTTTTATCTAAGGGGTTGGGCCAGCCCGAAAGCCCAATTTCTGTTTTAAAAATAAATTTTGATTATGTTATAACTTATTCAATGGTTAGTATTTTTTGGTGATTCCAAGTGGAGACCAACCCCAATGAACCCAGCCGCACGCCCATTCCCTATACCACCTCTTTGAAGCTCTGGTAAATCGCGATTTGATGCCGAACTTCAGAGGGTTCCTCAAATCGCCCAGATTTGAAGAGGTAAATTCCTTCTTTCATAACTCTCTCAATTCTCTATATTTTTCCTCCATCCCAGTTTTTAAATGACCTAATACATCTTGTACGTACTAAACCTAAATTATGGATCTTTTAAATTTCATCTACTGGTGATTTGGAGTGATTACTTCAAGATACTTCAAGTAAATGAGCCCTTTCCTTTCCTCTTTCAAATTACTTTGGGTTTAACTCATTGTTATTTGGGTATCTTTGGTTATAATTGAGTTTAATAATTTCCAAAAACTAGGTTTTCGAACATCGGGTTTAACTTTGGGATTTAATGGCCAATTTATGTGGTTTTAGGTTTGATCTAGTTGTCTCTTGGTGCGGCGGGGGTGCGATTTGATTTTCGCACGGAGATTCAAGGGTTTCCCTTGTTTTGGTAGGTGATTCCATTGTGTGTGAAATTTTTGTGAATTAGCTTGCTGTGTTCAAGGTTCCTTAATGTTTATATCACTTTAATGTTTCTGTAAAAATTGGTTTTAGTTGCTTTTATAATGCAAATGAATTTTAAGTTCCATTTTTGGTGAGATTGGGGGCTTTTCATTCAAATATTTTATTAGTTCATTTTGGGCTGACCTATAAGTAATTAGTTAATTTTAATGAACTGTAATAGGACTGAAAATACTGTTTTGATGATTTTCCCATGTGTTTGATGCTGTGAAATTTGGTTTTAATGGTGTTTGTGAAACACATGAATTTCTAAGAGCTGTGTTGTGTAAAAATAGAGGTTTTACAATGATGTCACTTCTTGAACCATATGAGGCCTCCCAAAAAAATGATTTGTTGTTTTAATTTAAATGTATTGGGATTCCATTAATGTTTTGGTAATTCAAAAATGTGCACATAGTGTGAAATTGGTGTTTTCAAGGTGTTTTTTTTTGTGCAAGACACTACGTGATTTTGAAAAATTGTTTTATTACAAATCAAAGTGTTTTATTGTGTGTTTTAAGTGGAATAAAAATGTGATAGATACTGTATTGATTGTGTGTGACCAGTAGTGGTATTTTATTTGAAAATTGATTTATGTTTCATGCTGAAATTGTTTGAGCACAAAAGGGGAAGCCCGGGTACTTAGGTGGGCGGATTTGTACTAGTACGGCTAGTGGACCGAATGGGTGTTGTCCCTGTTTCACTTAACATTTGGATAACGACAACTCTAACAAAACTATGTGGACGATGATTATAAACCACTATGTTGTGGGTATGATCCCTACTAGTGGCTCGTGCATGATAGTGGATTTTACTATGGTTGCTTTACACCGAGGTACGAGGTACATAGGGCTCGAGACAACCTAGTGCCTAGGGGTGTTCCTGGTTTGTTGATCACTGTATTTTTAGTATTTACCCATGTATTTGGGTGTTTTTTTTCAGTACTTTACAGTATCTATCATTTCCATTTAGATATATGAACATTATGGAAATTCTAGTTTGAAAACTTTTCTTTTAAATGAATGTTGCATCTCTTGGAATTTCATCGTCGTTTTTCTTTACGAATTAAAAATGTTTGCTTCTTCACCTTATATTGAATGCACATTGGAATCATTGGGTGGTATCCTATTGGGCATAGGCTCACACCCTACTTACACCCCTTGGGTGTAAGTAGACTTTGTTATGCTTGACTCAGGTAAATGGAAGGATATGGGCGATGGCAGTTCAGGGTGTTAGTCCTCATCGTTGGGGCGGAGTTGCGGAGAAGGTTTGTGGGTGATGACCCCCTTGTCGTGTGGAGTCCATGGGGATTTCATTATGTTGTAATTATTTGTTTTTAGACCACTTTTAGTGTCTTTAACCATATGTATTCAGTTCTGGTTTTTGTGTAAACATCGTTTGGTTTAATTTTTTCAGATTCAGTTTATTGATTGTTTTTAATGTTTTATGCCTTCATATTCGGGTAAATTGTTCCCAAACAAAAATAAATGATACCCAGGAACTTGTGTCAGCCCGTGGGGATAGGGAACTCCCTTCGGGTCATGTCACGGGCTGGGTTTGGTGCCAGTTTTGGTGGCGACCAGATTCGGTTCGTGACATTCTCTTTGCGATAAACTTGTGTTTTTTTTGAAAAAGTAATATGGGACACATATACATTATGTAGATTACCATCAATATATCTAAGTTATAATATCAAATTGGTATCTTATTCCTAGAATAGTTGATTTGTTTGATCAATTGAGGGGAGAATATTGGTTCAATAAAATGTCCCTACATTTGGGATGTCATCTACTTTGAGTTTGAAAGTAGGATATTCTAAAGATATCTTTTATGAAAAGATAATCCATTATGAAAATGTAATTATTCCTTCAGGTTTTATAAATTCACCGACCATCTATATAGAATTGATGAATCAGATCATTCAATGTTATCTAGATTCCTTTTTCTTTTTATTTATTGAGGAACCTCTGGTGTATTTATAGACAAAGGTGGATCATGAGACACACTAGGACATAGTGTGGGGTATCTTATTAGAGAATCAAATTTATGTTAAGTTATTAAAGTAGGGTTTATGGATATAAGAGGTATGATTTCATTTCAATTTCATTTCATCAAAAGGATTTAATATGTATATCTAAATTATATAAGTTTTTATCTCTTATAAACCGCTAATGAATGTCTTTTACATTTGTAGACTAGTTGGATTGGTAGGATACTATAGATTTTGTGTATGTGATTTTTCATTTTTTGCCTCACCAATTAAAACTTTGATGTGGAAAGTAATTACATTCCAATTGAATGATAAATTATATAAATCCTTTTATGAACTTTTTTCTAGACATAATTCATCACCTATACTCATTTTTTATAGTATGGAGATAAAATTTTGTTCTATTATGAGGTTTTAGGATCGGGGCTGGGATATATATTTTCATATAAGGATATCATATAGTTTCTTATGGTTCAAGTTAGTTATGGTTTCTTTAGAAGTACTATCTAGAAAATGATTTGGAGTTGGATATGGAATATCATTCCAGAAGGACTTAGAATCAATATTTTTTTTTGTTTTGAAGTCATTGATGTATACAGAGTATAAATTCCTAAAAAAATATCCCAAAAAGAGATCTAAATCCTAGTCAATGAATATGGATGAAATAATATCAAATGTTTTAAATAATATTGGTATATACACCATATAAAAGGGAATAATGTGGTGAATTCCATGAGTAAGAGTTTTTATTCTCATTAGGATAAAGAGTAATTAGATCAATACCATAATATGTTTGTCATATATGATATGTGCATCAACAATGGAAAAAATATGATGTTGTAGTTTTATTTACCACTTATATTATTCTAAATTTTTTTATTAAGGTTAAAATGAATAAAAAATCAGAAAATAATATTATACCATGTGGTCAAAACTAAATGGTGTAGAGACCATTAAGTGATGCACGCTATATGGGAGTTCCTTGTAATGATATATAGGCCATATGACCATACTATTTCTTTATCAGGAATAACTTCTTACTGTCTTCCACCATTGAATATTTGTTCTTACCCCTATAACTATGAAATTTTATAAAGAATTTAACAAAAAAATTGGTGTCTTTCCATGAAAATAGTTGTAGAAAACTACATTTATAGATGCCTCGCCTATCCATAGGTCATGGAATGGCATCAGCAACTAGAGGATATTTTGAAGTCTTTACGGGTTCCAATGTTGAAGTGTGAGTAGATTTACTTGGATTTAGTAAGAGGACTACCAGTGATGTTTAAGAAATTTGATTCCACGAGGTTGATAGAGTATTTGATTCAAAAATTATATCACATCAGCCCTATTAATTAAACTAATTAAGTGGAAGACCTTTCCAAACTCATTGTTTGGTATATAGTAAATATGCATGATATTTAATTCCCAATTGTTTCAGACAGTGATCATAGGTTTATGTATAATTTATTGAAATCCTTACTATAATCCATTGTAACAAATTTTAATATCATAAACTCTTATCATTCTAAAATGGAAGGAAAGACTAAATAGATATTCCAACTATTAGAGGGAATCCATAGGGATTATGTTTTCATTTTTGGTGGCTTGTGGGAAGAGATTGTACCCTTTCTGAAGTTCTCATACTGTAATCATTTTCAAGACTCAATTCATATGGATCTTTTTAAATCATTTCATGGATTTCCTTGTAATTATACACTATAAAGGGTAGAAATAAGTGACACTTCACTTATCAAACATAACCTATTTAATGAAACAATAAAAATGGTTTGGGTGATGGGAAAAGGATGATGATGGGTCACAATCATCAAAGATCATATGTGTATCATCATCTATGAACTTTGTCATTTGATGTTTTAAATAATTTATTATTGGGAATCTCAGAAAGGCTTAGTCATCATCATTTTAGTATTCAAGGAAATTTTTATTCATGTTACATTATCCCCTTTAATATGCATGAATATGTGGGTGATGTGGATTATCAATTACCACTACAGTTGAAGTTTAGTTATCTTCATAATATGTTTCATGTTTATTAATTGAAATGGTGTTGACCTTATTCTTATCATGTGATTCAATAGGACCATGTTGATCTTGAACCAGATTATAAATTGATTCATGTGCTAGTGCATATTTTAGATAGGTAAGAGAATATCGTACATGGGTAAAGAATCATTTTAGTTCAGTTTTTATGGATATATGGTTAGATTCCAGAATAATCACGGGAAAGTTATAATAAAATTCTAGATAAATTGCCAAACTCTTCTAGGAAAATACTGTGTTTCTACATTACTATGATGGAAAAACCAGAGGTGGGGAGAATTTCACTCCCCTAGTTTTATGTTAAAGACCATTTATTCATGTATTTAGACACTATTTAATTATAAAGTTGAGTATTGGGAGGTTTTGAGTGGATTTGTATTGTTTTAGATGTGTTTCTAGAGGTCACTATTTTTTCAAGGCTATTAGGAACATTTCCCCACCTCTAAGAGACCATTATATTTTCAGGATTATCTGGGTATGGTCATGGTCATCACATATTTTTATAACATCATATAGATACCCAAGGGATACCATGAAACATAAAATAGTGGTAATACAATGTATTTTATAGGGTTTGTATAACTAAATGAGAAAACAATGCGAGGGGTTTTCTTGAGATTGTAAAATCACATAGATTGCACATAGTTTGGGAAACTATGTGATTTAACCGTTTCAAATATGGTTTCCAATATAAAAATATTATATCTAGTTCAAATAACTTCTTGAAATAATCATTTGATTACTAATTCACCTAGATATCAAATTATTCTCCATCCTATGGCTTGATTGATTTTTTCCTTTGACCCACATGTGATTCTCAAGTGAATCAAAGTGAATTGGTGATCCAAAATCAATTGTAAATCATTGTTCTCTCTCTCATTATTTGTTCTTCATTGATCGAATTCTCTTTTCTCTATCAGAACCATAAATATAGTCTGTTATGAATAGATTAATGTGTAATGAAATGAATTGTGATAATATATTATAGGATACATTAATGTAAATGATATTAATGTTATATCAAGATGATATTAGTAGCATTATTTTTTTTACCAATATATGATAGGAGGGTGACTTCTCTCTCATCTCTAATTTTACAAGAATTTGAAGGTTTAGTATTTATTAAATGCATTTAA
Source organism: Viscum album (assembly GCA_963277665.1). Classification (NCBI taxonomy): domain Eukaryota; kingdom Viridiplantae; phylum Streptophyta; class Magnoliopsida; order Santalales; family Viscaceae; genus Viscum; species Viscum album. The sequence continues at coordinate 623,055,411 of OY728156.1, read as the reverse complement.
TGAAATTATTGTAAATATTTTCTGTGATTAATGATTGAAATCCCATTATTGGTTATGGATTTTGATATTGGGGAAATTGAATGGATTTTAGAAAATCCTTTTGGTTTATAATTTTTACATGACATCTGTATTGAATCACTCAAGTTGTTTGATGATATGTTTTTAAGTTTGAATTATGATTTATGTGAAATAGACTATGTAATGGGTATTATTATATCTTCTTGGTTTTATTTTATGATTTTTAAATGAACCTAGATAGTCGAAATGTGCTCTTTCATTTCTGGGGAATGTGAATCTAATGAATAAAGAGATTGTCCACCTCATGATGACATAGTGGATGGTTAAGATATTGATACTGAGTATGGAACTATCGTTGATAAATAATATATGTGTGTGAGGAATCATGGAATGGGTATTCCAAAAGAATGATAAAATTTTGAGAATAATTTTTATTTCATTCAAGGGATAATTATAAAAGTCTTTAATATAAAATATTTAAAATATATTAAACTGATTTTATAAAATGTGATTTTCGGTTATTATCCGTATGGAATGAGTATGGTCATTTTTAGGGAAACACTACATTTTTTATACACACCAATTACTTGGTAACTTTAGTTAAACTATATATTTAATCTATTTTCAGATAGGCAAATAGGGAATTATATTATTCTCTTATTAGTTTGTCATGATTATGTGGGTATTGCAGGTGGAGTTTTGTAATGACCCGCCAATTCTCATTGGCTTGAGAGCTCAACAAGTCATTACATGGCCTTAAGTGACGTCCCCAAGGCGCCAAAGGCTGGCAATAAATGCTGAGGGTTTCAAAACACATGGGGGATGATTTACCCTTTGAATGAAAACAACCAACAACAACGAAAACTAAACAAAAATCTCCTAGGAACCACTATATGATCCATGATTTAAAAACAAGATAGTTTATCCATTTATTCCATTTTAAACCAACCAAAGTGAAATAGCAGAAACCAAAACTAAAACAGAGTAAACAGCGGAATGACAACTGGCAAGACTCAAAGACAAACAAGACTCCAAGGCGCCACAAGCTTCATGCTCCAACTCTACAAATAGATCAAGAAATCACTAAGTAGTGATAAACACATGTGCCTCCTTTCCCATTCCAACATCCCAGTAAACGATATCTGCAAAAGCACCAACATGCCAAAGCAGGGGGTGAGTAATGAAACTCAGTAGGTTTTCCCCGATGACTTCCCAAACCATGCCTCTAGGATAAAACATGTTAGCACATTTATACGAAACAATTTATATTAAACAGTTCCAAAATAGTTCACAATATTACAAGTTTCGTATAAAATCCATTTTTCCAACAAAACCATTCTTCCAACCAAAAACCATCTTTTCCAAGAAAAGAAACAAAACCAAGTTCCCAAATCAAAACCACTTTTCCACCTTGGTAAAAGCATTTCATTCCACATAATCACATCATCACCCATGCATGCATCGTTATGATAGTTCCATGCTCATGAGAGGTCTCTCGTCGATCTACCAAGTCATCACAAGGTAATATTCCCCATGTTCCATTACACTTTTGGCACCAAGCACAAGGTCATATTTCAACCAAGCCCCATAAATGAAATATGGACACACACACCAAGTTTGCCCAAAAACCACTCCATTTCACCATGCGAAAACCATTTCAATAAAACAAACCTTTTATTGAAAACCTTTTTCCCACCAACCATTTTACAAATCCAGCAAATCCATATTTTAAAATCAGCATTTTAAAATCAAGGAACCCAATCACTTTTCACAAACCATTCTTTCAATTTCCACAATTCCATCAAAACCCATAAATCATCACTAAAGAAATATTATAACATTCATTGCACCAAAATTTTACAATCAAAACCAAGTAGTTAAATCAACATAAACTAATCCCTTAAGTTCTAGGAAAGAGGAATCGAGAGTGAAGCCACCTACCTCAACAATTTGGGAGAAACCAACCAACGGTCGAAGAACACTCAAGAACACCGGGTCAAAACTCCAAGAATCCTCCTTAGATCTATCCTCTTAACACAACCAAGACTCAATCTTAACATATTTTTCATCCACACCCTTAGATCTACCCATAACGGGTGTAGATTTCAGAAAACGAGAGAATAGGAGAAGTAGATCTATATATATCTATGAAACCTTAAAGAACGATCACATACCTTAAGGATCCATCTTCGATTCATCAAGAGAACCCTTCGAATCGCCTCTGAAATTCCTTGAGGAAGTCCTACAACCTTCAAGGGAGAGTAATCCCGAGTTAGGGCTGCATAGGATGTTTAAACGAGGAACTTTATGGGAAAACGAGTTAGATCCACAATTTTAGGATCTAACTTTAAGTGACTACATGGTTTGAAAAACCGTGCACTAATCGTGCATTAGCTTCTTCATTGTCCATCCTCCACGCATGGCCTCATCACACAGTTTTCCCAAACCGTGTGCACACTGTGTGCTCTCCTCTGTCCAAGAGACCATCACCTACACAGCTTCCACACGGTTTGGAAAACCGTGCGCAGCTCGTGCGACCCCAAATTTTTTCCTTTTTCACTTTAAAAGTATCCCAAACTTCCTCTCAACATCTCCCATGTACTTTATGCACTTAAAAGAATAAAACAAGGGTTACTTACTAGAAATGGGGGGTACTAAATTCTCCCCACCATTGGCCTTTCCATCCTCTTAATGTAGAAAACCATCTCTTCCTTGAAAGAGTTTTGGCCACTGCTCTTTCATTTATTTCTCGCGTTCCCATGTCTCCCCATGAATCTGACCATGCTGCCATAAAACCTGCACTAGACCAATTCTTTTTCCACGCAAGACTGTATTCTTCCTATCCACAATCCACACCGGGATATGTACCAACGAAGCATCTGGATCTAGGTCAACGTGATCCCATCTGATCACATGGTCAGGACCGGGCTAATACTTCTTCAACTGAGATACATGGAACACATTATGCACTACACTGAACTGTGGTGGAAATGCCAACTGAAATTCCACCTCTCCAACTCGTTCCAGTATCTCAAAAGGGCCTATATACCGAGGACATGATTTTCCCTGCTTTCCGAAGCGATGATGTCCAAGCCATGGAGAGATCCTCAAGAAGACATGATCACTCACCGCAAATGACAAGGGTCTTCGGCGATGATCCGCATAGGATTTCTATCGACTCTCTGCCATTTACATCTTCTTTTGTATCAACTGAATCTTCTCTGTTGTTTCCTGGACAAGGCTTGCCCAACTAGTGAAGTTTCACCCGTTTCCACCCAGCATAGTGGAGAACGACACGGACGCCCATACAATGCTTCAAATGGAGCCATGCGTATTGAAGCTTCATAGATGTTATTGTATGAGAACTCCACTAAGGGTATATGATCCTCCCATGAGCCACCAAAATCCATTACACACGCCTGAAACATGTCTTCCAACGTTTGTATCGTCCGCTCGGATTGACCATCCGTATGAGGATGATAAGTTGTGCTCATAATCAACTGAGTTCTAAGGACTTGTTGTAAGGATTTCCAGAAATAATATGTGAACCTCGGATCTCTGTCTGACATGATTGAAACTGGTACACTATGTCTCTTTACCACTTCCCAGATATAGATTTTTGAAAGATCTTCCACCATATGAGTTTCACGAATAGGGATAAAATGGGCTGACGTAGTCAGACGATCCACTATCACCCAAATGGAATCGTGTTTTTGGACCGTTCTTGGAAGACCTGTAACAAAATCCATTTCTATTTGATCCCATTTCCAAACTGGAATAGGTAAGAACTATAACATACCAGCTGGTCTCAGATGCTCTGCCTTAACCTGCTGACAAGTTAAGCATCACGAGATGAACTCTTCCACATTACTTTTCATGCCAATCCACGAAAACTGTGTCTTCAACACCTTGTACAACTTTTGTGTGCCCGAATGTACAACCCATCTGGATTGGTGGTAAGCATTAAGGAGTTGTTCTTGAGCAGTTAAAGGAAAAAATATCTGATCTTGAAAACACAAAACTGAACTCCCATCCAGCTTCCATCCATCAATCGTCTCCCCACCATTATGTTTTAAACTCATTGCAACACAGTCTAGATCGTATGTTTGTGCCTCCTTTACTCTCTCCACAAAATCAGGAATAATCATGGCATAAAAGAAAACCGCAACATCTCCTCGGTTTTCACATTCCACATGCATGTCGCCAAAGACCGACATCAACTACCATTCGTCTGAAGCTTCTTTTTCTAACTGAGTGTACGACTTCTTTCTTAATGCATCGGCCACCGAATTTCCATTACTCGGTGTATACATCAAGTCGAAGTCAAAAATTTGAAGATACTCCATCCATCTCCTCTTCCTTAGATTCAAATATCATTGTGATAGAATGTGTTTCAAGCTTTTGTGATCTGTAAACACAGTAAATTTCTCACCAAAGAGATAATGTCTCCATGTCTTCAAAGCATGGATGACTTCAGCCAATTCCAAGTCATGTGTTGGGTAATTATTCTCATCCACCCCCAACTTCCTTGACCCATAAACAACAACATGGTCTCCTTGCATGAGAACACAACACAACCCTGTTTCCGAAGCATCACAATACACCACATACCCCTGTCCTGATTCTGGCAAGATCAAGATGGGTGCTGATGTAAGACAGGTTTTCAACACTTGAAAAGATCTTTGACATTCCTCATTCCATTTAAATGCAATGTTATTCTTTTTAAATGTTTTCATAGGTGAATATAGTCATGAGAAGTCACGCAGAAAGCGTCGATAATAACCAGCTAGACCAAGAAAACTTCATATCTCAAAGACATTCCTCAGCGGTTGCCAAGAAAGAACAGCTTCTATCATTTCTAGATCCATTGAAACACCTTTTTCAGAAAAAATATGGCCCAGAAAGCGTATCTATTGTATCCAAAAATCTCACTTCGATAATTTGTCATACAACTGATGGTCTCTCAAGATTTCCAACACTATCACCATGTGTTTCTCATGCTCAGCCCTTGTTCTTGAATACACCAATATGTCTCCGACAAACACCACAATAAAAGAATCTAGATATTGTTGAAATATCTGATTCATCAAAGCTATGAAGACCACTGATGCATTTGTTAGACCGAAAGGCATGACTACATATTCATAGTGGCCATATCTACTTCTGAAGGCTGTCTTTGGAATATCCTCCTTCTGAACTTGCAATTGGTGATATCCTGACCGTAAGTCAATCTTATAGAACCACTGAGATCTCCTCAATTGATCAAATAGGTCATGAATGCGTGGAAGTGGATATATATTCTTTATCGTAACTTGGTTACGTTTACGATAATCCACACATAGCCTCAAGGTTCCATTTGCTTTCTTTACAAAAAAAACTGGTGCTGCCCACGGAGACACGCTTGGTCGAATAAATCATTTGCTTTCTAGCTCCTATAACTACAAATTAAATTCCCTTAACTCTGTTAGTTCCATCCTATAATATGGAAGTGAGATAGGACTGGTCCCCAGTAGGAGACCAATCGTAAACTCCACTTCTCTTACAGGTGGTAACCCCACGAATTTTTCAGGAAAAACATCTTGAAATTGATCCACAACTACTGGAAAACTATTACTCACGATCTCGTCCATCGATTCCAAGTTTAACGTAGCCAAATGGTACGAGATCATTTCCATTATTGGTTCCAACAAGCCTGTTGCACCTGTCTTCACCACTCTTTATTCTCTAAAGAGATGCTCAATGCCATCCTTAGTTGCGAAACTGACTATTCTGCTATAACAGTCGATGTGAGCCCTAAACTTTGTCAACCAATCCATACCCAGTATTATATCATAGACATCCATATCCAGCACAGAAAAAACCCATTTCATCTCAGCTCCATCAACTGTTATAGAACATTTTCTACACATGAAGGCTCTACATTCTCTTTCACCGATAGGTGTTTTAAGTTTTACCACAGAGGGAATCATTTAAACTTTTAAGTTTATAAAATCATCAATACGAGAAGAAAGAAAGGAATGCAATGCACTAGTATCGAAAAATTCTTGCATGAGGGTAGAATTCAATAGAATCGTACCTCTAACCATATACTTTCCAGACTGATCATCCAGTATCACCTGTTCCGCTTCATACAATTGCTTTGTTGCTGCACTTTTCTCCTTGTTTCCTTTTTTAGATTTCCCTGCCTGAGGATTCATGGTATTCCTGGAATCACCATAACTAGCTCTATTCTATTGGTGAGATTGATTTTGCTGTCCTGGCCCTGTCAAAGCATAGGATGCTTACGACGCTAGGGTAGTGTCACGTGCACCCGACCTTGGAGCATTGCGACAATATCGATGAAGATTCCCCATCTTGTTGCAATTGTGACATGCTTTAGGTGGTGTTGTACATTCCCGTTTCATGTGATCAATTACACCACATTGAAAAAAATCGGCCTTCATCATGGGTCGTGGAGGAAGATTTACCGATCCAGCCGTTTGATTTTGATTCCCACTCCCACATTGGAAGTAGGTGTCCCTCTTCTGCTTGTTTCTAGCATTAGAGTTTCCACCCATTCTTGTGGGTATCATTATACTTCCTCCTCCCATAACTCTTGAGATGTCTCTTTCAGCTATTTTTTCTCTATTTACCATCTCTGTATAATCCATAATACAGAGCACAACTATTCTCGAGTGAATCTCCTTTTGCATCCTTGATTAAAAAATACATGCCTACAGTGACGCACTTGCAGCAACCTCCGATGCAAAGTGTACAAAATTCATGAATTTAGCCACATACTCTGTGATAGAGAGATTCTCCTGCTTCAGGCTGAAAATGTTAGTTGTCCTATAGATCTTGAACGTTTGAGGATAGAATTGTTTATTAATCAATTCCTCAAATTCCTCCCAGCTCAGGCCTTGATCCACCTTAGCCTGTTCCACCAGCTCCCACCACTGTCGTGCAAGATCCTTCAGCATATACGTTTCTAGATTTACTTTAATCTCTACTGGTGTGCCAATGAAATCGAAGATACGATTTATCCTGCATATCCACACCTCCGCATTTTCTGGTTCATAATTACCCCGAATGATGGGTGGGTTCTGCTTCTGGAACTGGACGGAATGGTCTACATGACTGGACTCAACCCTCCGATTACCCATGTTCACAGATGAAATGCTTGAACTATACTTTGGACTAGCTACTGGTTCACATGTGGCTCATGTGCGACCAAATTCTCCGCAACCTCATCCATTTGGTTTCTACAACGTCTAACGAGTCCCATTTTCTATTCAAACAACGCATGCCGTTAGTCTCACTTCCTAGCAACTGAAGGATTAGCATTTAAATTTCTATCACATCACCATCACAACATTGATTTCAAACCATTTCTAAAACAAATCTTTTCTTTATTTTGAAAGTCTATCTATTTTCAAAATTCATCAACCATTATCTTTTCAAAATATTTCATTTGAAAACATGCTTGACATTTTTAGAAATCACGCTTTTGCATCAAACAAAAATCCATTTCTCAAAATGATATATGAAATCCTAGTGGGAATTTGTTCCTCTATAATGCATGTCAGGCTCATCTCATTGGCTAAACCCATGACAATGAGATTTCCAACATTCTAGAAGTGTATCCAAACACTTATGTACCCAACACCCTGGTAACTTGAAGTTTATCATAAAGGGGTCAGCTGCATCCTTTTATGATATACCTTTCAAGTTCCGACAATCCTACTCCTTTTATGCTCAACGAGTCATTACTTGGCCTTAAGCGACATCCCCAAGGCGCCAAAGGGTGTCAATAAATGCCGAAGTGTTTTAAAACACATGGTGGATGATTTAGCCTTTGAATGAAAACAACCAATAACAAAGAAAACTAAACCAAATATCCCAGGAACCACTCTATGATGCACGATTTAAAAACAAGATAGTTCATCCATTTATTCCATTTTAAACCAACCATAGTGCAATAGTGGAAACCAAAACTAAAACAGAGTAAATAGCGGAAAGACAACTGGCAAGACACAAATACAAACAAGACTTCAGTGCTCCATAAGCTCCATGCTCCAACTCTACCAATAGCTCACGAAATCACTAAGTAGTATTAAACACATGTTCCACCTTTCCCTTTCCAACATCCCGGTAAACGACATCTGAAAAATAACCAACGTGCAAAATCAGGGGGTGAGTAATGAAACTTAGTAGGTTTTCCCCGATGACTTCCCAACCCATACCTCTAGGATAAAACATGTTAGCACATTTATACGAAACAATTTATATAAAACAGTTCCAAAACAGTTCACAATATTAAAAGTTTCATATCAAATCCATTTTTCCAAAAAACCATTATTCCATCCAAAAACCATCTTTTCCAAGAAAAGAAACAAAACCAAGTTCCCAAATCAAAACCACATTTCCACCTTGGCAAAAACATTTCATTCCACATAATCACATAATCACCCATGAATGCATCGTTATGACAGTTCCATACTCATGAGCGGTCTCCTGTCGATCTACCAAGTCGTCATAAGGTAATATTCCCCATGTTCCATTACACTTTTGGCATCGAGCATAAGGTCATATTTCATCCAAGCCCCGTAAATGCAATATGAACACACACACCAAGTATGACCAAAAACCACACCATTTCAACCATGCCAAAACAATTTCAATAAAACAACCCTTTTATTGAAAACATTTTTCCTGCAAACCAATTTCCAAATCCAGAAAATCCATATTTTAAAATCAACATTTTAAAATCAAGGAACCCAATCAGTTTTCACAAACCATTCTTTCAATTTCCACAATTCCATCAAAAACCATAAATCATCACTAAATAAGATTTATAACATGCTTTGCACCACAATTTCACAATCAAAACCAAGTAGTTAAATCAATTTGAACTAAGCCTTCATGTTCGAGGAAAGAGGAATCGAGAGTGAAGACACCTACCTCAACAATTTGGGTGAAACTAAGCAACGGTCGAAGAGTGCTCAAGAACACCAGGTCAAAACTCCAAGAATCCTCCTTAGATCTATCCTCCTAACACAACTAAGACCAAATCTTGTCATCTTTGGCATCCACACCCATATATCTACCCATAACGGGCGTAGTTCTAATAAAACGAGAGAAGAGGGGAAGTAGATCTAAGTAGATCTAAGAAACTGTCAAGAACGATCACATACCTTAAAGATCCGGCTTCGATTCATCAAGAGAACCGTTCGAATCACCTCTGGAAGGCCTTGAGGAAGTCCTCCAATGTTTAAGGGAGAGTAATCCAAATTTAGGGCCACATAGGAGGTTTAAACGAGGCACTTAAAGGCAAAACGAGTTAGATCCACAATTTTAGGATCTAACTTTAAGTGACCGCACGGTTTTTCCTCAAGGTTTGACAAACCATGCGCTAACTGTGAGTTAGCTTCTGCCTTGGCCATCCTCCACGCATGGCCTCATCACACGGTTTGCCAAAACCGTGCACACACCGTGCGCTCTCCTCTGTCCAAGAGACTATCACCTGCACGTCTTCCACACGATTTGGCAAACCATGCTCAGCCCGTGCAACCCCACATTTTCCCCTTTTTCCCTTTAAAAGTATCCTAAACTTCCTCTCAACATATCCCATATACATTATTCACTTTAAAAGCCTAAAACAGGGGTTACTTACCAGAAACCGATGGTACTACAAGTTTGATCTTTATTCTTGGTCACCTCTTACAAGGGATTTTTTTGGGTGTCTTAGATATTAGAGTCTCTTTATTCTTTTTTTTTGTTTTTTTTATTTTGTTGGTACTCTGAAATGGTTTTATATTTTTATATAGGATTATGGTTGTTTTTTTATTCTTTCATCATATAGAGGATTAGATGTTTATTCTTATGTTGTCTGTGGGTTTTAAGTTTAATAAGGGTAATTTTTTCAAAAAATGTTCAAGAAGATCATGGAATTTATTTCTAGACTTTGGTGTCTTGAGGATTTAACATAAGGCTGGAAACACCCCATAATTTTCCCAAAATGATGGGTTAGGGGTGTAATGTTACACATATAACCTTCCATAAATTTTTTTAATGAAAAAAAAAATCACATTTTTTTGAAGAGTTGGTAGTCCACACATTCAAACGACTGATGTATTGATTTACAGTTAGATGGAAAGGAGGTATAATGATGTTGTATCAATAGTATAATAACATATTAAAATATATATACTACTAATTTCATTATTTAATAGTTTTTAGAATATATTAGAATTATTTATAATATGAAATAAACATAGAGTTTGATTAGGTCTCAAACCACCATCTTGCATAACCTCCTTTGGATTACACCGTAAAATTTACATGGTTATTTTTTTGAGATCTCCAAGACCAATATGAAATGACTAAAATAGTTGGTAAGGTATATTTTTATATATTTGATGAAATATATCATCAAATTTGTTTGATAATGTAGTGATATGAGGCACCCTTTTGTAAGTGTGGGGATTTATACTTTTATAGTTATTAAATGGTATCAAATAATATAAATACTTATTAACTGTAATGTGGTAAAAATACTATCCAATTTAAAATATAAGATATTATGGGGTATATATACAATCAAAATTATAAATATAAACAAGCTATATATTTATTTTACTTCTTATCTCTTAGTTAAACTACCTTGTACCCGTTATAACCTTCTCTAAGATGACATAACATTATCACTGATAATTTATATATAAGGATAAAAATAAAAAAAAGGGTCTTTTAAACTAATATCTACAATATTATTCCAATTATGGAATTAATTTTTTAGATTTTATTTCAATATGTGGACCAAATTAAATTTGATATAAGTAAATAATATTCAAGAAAAATTATAAAAAATGATGGTTTTATCTATAAAATTATTATGAAAAAAATTAGTATTATTATTTATTATCATCACATAAATATGATAATAATTATAAAATATAGTGTTATTGAAATTTTTTACCATTCTAAAATTCAATGAAACTAATTAGGGACATTATTAAAAGAAAAGTTCCAAAAATAGTTTTAAATTATAATTACATCTAATTTTATTCTAAAGAGTTAAAAATGAATCTAAAAATTTGTAATAAATATTTAAATAATTTATTTTACTACATAAAAACATATATTGGTTATCAATTTTTTTTAATGTTTAAATAATTCTTATGTCATGAATATGTCATAAAATTTACTATATTTTGTTAAAAACATGATTTTTCACTATTCTATTAAAAGGAATCTACATTTGAAAAATCTCAAAATAAACTGCCATAAAAAATTTATATGATAATTCTAAAAATGACTTATTTTTAATTATTTTTAAAATATAATATTTAAAAATTTAAATTCTAAATAAATCCCTCTGCTGGATGGAAAAACAATTTAGTTTAAATAATAACAACATCATTTTTATCTAAACGTTAAAAAAAATATTACAAAAATATAATGATTATGAATCCAAAAAATTATTTCATATAAGAGTATAATTGATTCAATTATAGTATTACATTGATTTACCCAATACATTCTTTGATCATCGAATTATTAGGACACGTATTGCATCATGCCCTGGGCGTTGACTATACTGATGCGGTCGAAATAACATGTTATACACCATTGATCCATTGACCTGCCAATTTTATCATTACTCGCCATTTTTTATCCATGATCCACCATTGAACACCAATATATAATTTAACCAAGCATCTACACCTATATCATTCACTGTGAAAGACCACTGAGATGTCACTTAAGCTCCCCGACCTAATATTTCAACTCTATAGAGTTTTTCCCACATGATGTTATCACATATCTATCTCCACCCCCACCTAACTAGAGAAAAAATCATTATAATTATACGATAACCAAAATCCTTAAGATCTAGATATAGAAAAACAGCATTTTTTTCACACCACATTGATAGATATACAATGATAAACTAAAGATGCCACCATAAATCAATACCAAAAATAAAAAAGAGACACCAACACTATAAAATAAAAAATATAATAAACATATTATATAACCTAATTTCATTTAGATATATGAGAATAAACCAATCTTGAGCCTCCAATCCTTAAAAAATTAGAATACTATTAACTTCATTGGAATACTTTCTTCATCCCCAACTCACATGAATCTATCACTACTAAGAACACTAAAATTTGAAGATATGATAAAAGAACCTAGTACTTATATTCAAAGAGTTTTGGAATAGATCCTAGTTGATAATAATATATAAAAAATTTATGTCAAATTAATTAACCCTAATGAAATCCAAAAACATTCTAAAATAAAAGAAAACACAAACCCATCCCTCATCACACTACATATGTAGTCTCTAGTCTATAATTGATAAGAAATTTCTCTATTGTTTAGCATCTCCCTCATATATCCTTTCATATGAAACATATAGAAAAATTTAAAATTTTACTCCTACACCATTCAAACTGAAAAAATTAACAAAAATTGCAAATAAGGAGGGGTTATCTCATCAATACACTGAAGAGTTAGACCAAACCGTGGTTGGATGAAAATTTACAGCAACACAACCTATATGAGACATTAGATACAGACAAAACATAAAAATAATGACATCCCAAACCAAAAAATAGTATCCATCATTTAATAAAAAACATTAAAGGAGGAGGTGAATAATAAAAAATATATAGTGAAGATTGGAGTGAACTTGAATGGGGGGTGGGAAGTGTATGGTGGTGTTACACATTTTCCACTAGGCATATACCCTTAATCATCAAAGGTAGAAGGCTATGTGACATATGTATTATTAAAAAGTGTGTAATTATTTAACCAAATAACATTTTCCACATGTTTTGGTTATGCCCCGCCATCCCAAGAAAATTTGACTGTTGAAGGACAGGTCCTTAGTCTTTCTCCCCCCATGAATTGAGTGGCCCCCTAACATATACAACATGACATAACCCTAGTGAAAAATCTTCATATTAAGGGATTTGATGTTAATGAAAATAAAATATTCCAAAAATTAAATTGAAATATAAAAGTTAATAATTTAAAAAAAAAATTGTATTAAATTTCATCAATTTATATTCTATTAATTATAATTAGTAGGTATTAAAAATAGAATGTTATCTTTTACACTTTTTTTCAAAAAACATTGTGTGCTCATGTTATAATTACATTTCTATTAATATTTTTTTATTTTATAGAAGTTGAATGTGGGAATACTAGTGAAAATTGATTACTAAGATGGGATTAAATTATGTAACCATAATATAAATAACTAAAAATAATTTAAATAAAATTAAATTGTAATAAAATTGATAATGTAATTACTATGTATAATAATTATCAAAAATACCTTATACTTACATTCAAAATAGAGTCTCGTGGAAAATCAGATTTTAGAATTTTATTCAAATTATAGAGAGAATAAATTTCAAGAATCATGATACTATTGTTCATTAATCAATTACAATATCACTACTATCATTATTTTACAAATGTTAATTAGTAAAAAATAACATCACTAATTATGGTGGATTTGATTATTGGAGAAATGGTGTCGTAACATCCCATTTTAATCTAGTAACTATTCCCTTATTTTATCTTTACCTAACATTTATTCATTTCAATGATTACATACATTTATCAAACCTTTTATATTAATAAAAAAATATATTTAACATAATAGAGGATGGAAATTAATTATCCCTTTATTAAAATATTATCAGTAATATTAAACTATAATTATAATAAATTTAGAATAACATGTTCCACTCATTTAATATCAAAATCATCATTTTGAATAAGTAGCTAAGTTATTGACTCATCAGTTAACTTAATGGAAACTCTCACAATATTTATTAAGATCTATTTATTTTATTAAAACTATGATGAATATTATATAATGAAAAGTTTGTAACAAGGTAGTGGGTGGGAAAAATAAATATAAATGATAATCATGTTCACTCTATAATATTTTATAAAAATAAATTATCAATTAATTTTTATATCGTGATATATATATATATATATATATATATTTAAAACATTATTAACCTGTGAAAGGTAATAATTTTATGCAATGACTACACAAAAACGTTGGGGTGGGAGGATTTTTTGGTGTTGGAAATATCCATAAAAATATAATTTTTTTAATTATTATTAACGATAAAATTAAAACACCTTATTAAAACGTTTCATTGAATATTTGTGACCATAATATATATTTATGTCATCGGTGTGGCTCATGAAAATTTTTATTTTATTTTTCTTTAAAACATAATGTATCCAATAGTTCTCATCACATAAAACATGAAAATAAAATGTACCAGGCTACATTAGATTACATTCATTAATAGTAATTATTAATCTAATAACATTTAATAAATAAAAATATTGTATTCAATTAAAATGGATTTGGAATAGGATTTTGAACACTTAATGTTTTAAAATTTAAATTTTCAAAAAAAGAATTTATTATCTTAAAATTAAAATTTTCACTTAAATGATAAATTAATTAATTTTTTATTTTTGATTTTTAAAATGGACATCATTAGTGAATGTAGCACTTCAAAATTATCTAAAGGTAAATTTTTTTGATATTTCAAAAATAATTAATTTCTAGGGGTAAAGTAAAAAATATTTTTTTAATACTATAGTTTTTATACCATTATCATGATGAAATTATGACCTAAAAACATTTTATTAGAACAAATATTTTTTTGAGAAAATATTTATTTAAAAATTATGTTATAAATTAATAAAACCAATGTTTATTATTTTGGAAACCTAAATAATAGTTTAGTCTAAAAATGGTTTTTCAATTAAAAGTATAAGTATTAAGATTAATGCTAATTGCCATGATATTAGGAATTGGGTTATTTTCAATGAATTGTTTAACTAATTTTGTGTACTTATTATATTATAAAATAAATTTATTAACATAGTTTAATATATATTATTAGACTTTTAAACATATAATAAATTATATTATCACTATTTGAATTTTTGATTATTGTTTCATAATATTAAGAACACTCAAAAGTAAAAAAACTTTTTTCTACAAAACAACTTTTCCACAATATATAAAATGCTCAAATTTAAAAATTATATTCATATTTTTTTTAAAATTTAATTATATTATATATAAAATTAATTATGGTTTATAAAATAAAACTTTTGTGATAAATTTTTTCTAATAATTATTATTAAATTATAATTTACTTGTGAAAATTCTAGTTACGATGATAAAAATCCAATTTTTAAAATGTTAAAAAACTATGGTAAAGGACATTGTAAATATTTAAAACATTTGGAAAAATTACTTTTTGAGTATTTACCTTAATTATATCACCCAAAAAATATTTATTTTACACATTCAGTGCCATTAGACATTGAATAGTGTCATTAAAAAATTAAAAAATTAATGTGTATTTATGAAAATTAAGTTTTCTTCTTTTTTAAAAGAAGATCAACAACCTCAAATTTCTCCTCCCATTTGATAGATTTATCAGAAAAATATCTTATATAGTCTCTCATTAATAATCTAAAAGTGAATTAGATTTCATGGCCTCGTAATGGAAAAACCAAATGATCCTTAAGGTGTTAACAAATAAAGAACATCCAATGGTAGAGAAAATTATTTCAACTAAGATCTATTAATTCATTAATTATTTAACACTATAAAATATTTTATATTCCAAAAATTATGACAACCATATTATTATGAGTATTTGAATATATTATTATACTAATGGAATATAAATTTTATACCACCATCTAAAACGATTTAAAAATGATGATTTCATCTTGCGTATGTGGGGACAACTTCTCATATGAACAATACATTCTATTTTTTTCGAAACAACAACATATGTATTTTTTAAAATATTTAATTAGTTAAAAAATAGAATATTTATAATAATAATATTATTATGTAATAATTATTTTATTTGTTACACTATCTCATTCAATGAAAATGAGAGCATCATTCATGTATATGTGCAGAAAACCAAAACCATGGATTGATGTATTTCATTTTACTGTGATACATAACATTGATAAATTTAAAAATATACCTAATGTATAAAAATTATATTTTCTAAACTCTTAAAATTTTGTAAATATAAAAATTTTAATATAAAATGTGATATTAAAAAATATGGGCATTATGAACTCTATTTTCATAAATGAACATATGGAGACAAATTTCTTTATTGGATTAATTTGTTTGAAAACATATGAAAATATATAAATTATTTATAATTCAATAATAATAATAAATTTACCTAAAAAATTCTAGTTGTATGACGCTATTTTATAACACATTTTACCATGATAAATATACCGAGGATGGTTCAAATAAATCTACCTCACCACCTATTCTAACTAACAGGTTCCAAAAATATTTAAAAAATTAAAAAAATGATGAAAAATATACCATTAAAATTAAATTTAGATGTACAATATTCTTAATAGAGTTTTTAATAATATTAATTTTATTTATCTATAAATTACGTAGACACGCCCAAAAATTCAGGGCCCGGGTTGATGACTTCTTTATCTAAATTTTTTCATTGAGATCTGATTCATATTGACCACATTTTTATTATTATTTAGTGTATAAAACAAATAGGAAATATCAACAAGCTAAAATACTCATGAAAATAAGTTAATGGGGTCTTAGACTCCATACACAACCAATTTCCCTGTTGAAATCTGGTACCCATCCAAGGTCCCTCCCATATGTCTGAACTGATCATCAGCCTAATGAATGTCCCCAAAGGCAAACTCATGATTCTTATTGGGTGATTTTACCTCACTCACACTATACAAATTAAACATACATTGGGGGTCACCCATATTAAAAACAAATCAAGGCTATGAATTCATAAATATATATCTCTAATTAGGGAGACACCTGAATATAATAATGAAACTTATTGGAATGGGTCATATTTGAAATGTTAATTTATTTATGGAATCCCTATTATATATTTATGTATCTAAATTGTTTATGATATAATTTATGTTTTCTTCATATTTCATAATTTAAACTATTTTTTCTACAATTTTTATAATTATTATTTTCTATGTGTGACCAAAAATTATTAAACTTCTTCAAATTAAAAATAAATTATAATTATAATTATGAATTCAATAATAAAATATGGTAAATGGTATATATATATTAAGTGTAATGGATTGATTGATATTTTGGTCCCTATTGTGTATCGATCCCAGAATATTGGGATAGTGGGTAAGACTTCTTCCTTGTTTGGGGGTTTTGTATCTATAAAAATATAGAGAGATCTAACTTCCAATTTCACCATTATCGCTCTTGTGTTGATTTTTTATGAAATTAATCCATTAGTATATAGGATTTCATGTACCTTATTCTTTATATATATATATATATAATTGTATTTTATTTTTTAGAAAGTGACCTAAATAATATTTCTTTATAAGGTGTTATACATTATTATGTTTGGAATATTTTTTTGAATAAATAGGATTCAAATGTAAATAAATGGATTAAAGCATTCTTATATTGATTACATGATATTAAAATATTTCATGGAATGAAATAGGTATGTATTCATTGTTTTTATGTGGAAATTTTTATCCTAAAAAACCCTGGTAGTAATTTTTGAAGCTTTAATTTTATAAAAAAACACATTTCACTAACAAAATCATTAAAATGGGATGGTTCATGAAAAATTTGGGTGCCCTTGGATTACATCATTATGGGTGTTTTGTAATAAAATTAAGGGAAAACTAATGATTTGGGATACTAAAAGGTCAAATTTGAGTTTATCCAGATAATGAATTTTAAAAAATTTCATTACATTAGACTATCCAAGAGTAAAATTTGATAAAATTTTCTATATAGACTACTTAAATATATATACGATGAGAGTATTTCAAATAAATAATCATTATAGTGTAAAATAGTGATCATATCTTACTAAATAGATATAATGTATAGAGTTATTATTTAAACTGGAATTACATTCATTAAAAAACCTTATTAGCATGGTATAAAAAATGATACCCATATCAATTTAAGTCCATAGGCTGATAATGTAATTCTTCATGGAACCCATTTTGAGACCTCTTATAGGTTGTATTTGTATGTTAATATATTGAAATATACATTTGAGAACTGGTATTAAGTTTAATCACTCCATGTATATTGGTTGAATGTTATAAATATCAATTCATCTATTTCTAAATCTTTAAATTTTTACACCATGAATGCATCACATTTTTTATGATAAGAAAAGAAATAAAAATATAAGAAATTTTATTAAAGGATAACTTGAAGAAAATGTTCAAAATGGTGAAATATTTTTCACAATGGATTTTGGAACTAATTATTTAAGTCTACCTAGTTTATTAGTTATAGAATATAAAAAATATAATAGTGTTGTGACCAAAAATAGAAATCAAGTTTCAGTATCTTAGTTATACATGAAAGTATTTTTTTTATTTATTATTAAGTGTAATATCTATTCTAATGTTTGAATAAACATTTTTAGGAAATAAAAGTTATAATTAATTGTTTTTACATTCTTAATATTGATAATATGATCACTAATATTTAATATGATAATTTCTAAGTTAATTATTCTATAACCACATATCAATGACATTATCTCCTTATGCACTAAAATAAGATCACATTAAAATAATATATATAGAAGTATTTTATTAATCAATTGATTATGAATCATTTATTATATGTGAATCTTTCTTAGTAAAAAATTATCAAATAACATTTTAATAAAAAGGATAGATTGATTCTAGACTATTGGATCTTATACATATTAATGTACGTGTGATGAAAAAATTTCAAGAAGGTGGTGGGTATTGATAATTCAAAAAATTTATTGCTGGTTTCGATTAGTATGGTTTTGTGTTTTTGATTGGTCATATGTTTGAATTCATTTAAAATATAAAGGGCTTCCAAATTGAATTACATGATCAAATGGTAAATGTAATAAGATTCTTAAATTTTATCACAGTGGTGAATTATTAATCCAAAAAATAATTAATAATTTATGTGATTCTATAATATTATTACATCTAAATCATCATGGAATAATTGAAAATAAATTTTTGTATTATTGGAGTAATAATACATTGTTGAACATGGTTCAATTGATGATGAGTCAATGTGATTTTACTATAATAGTATTGAGATATAATCTAGAAACATCTATAGTCCAACCTAACCACAATATATAAAATAATTTCAATAGTAAAATACATGAGATATTGAATTCGAGGAATCATAATTCTCTTTTTATGAAGATTTATGGTATCCAAGAATTTGTATGATGATTTTAAATTTGAAAAATGTGTCCAAAATCAAATAAATGGACATTTCTATTTTATTAAAAAACATATGGTATATTATTTATATCGTCACACTGATCACAACACATTTTTATCTTAGGATTCTGTTTTTAATGAAAATGATCAAATAAAAAACAGATTTTTTTAGATTGAATATAAAAATTGGAGAAGTCCAAAATCATCAAATAAAAATTTTACCAGATATGGAAAGCGTGATGGTCCTATAAGTGGATATAGAAATAGAATAGAGTCATAATACACAATAAAGACTAATGTATATTGGAATTTGTTAAGATCTTAATAGATTTTGATTTTAATTTGTAAATGATAATGATGTAGTGATCGTAGATGATGAATACACTAATTTAAGATATCCCATGAAAATTATTATTCTACGAAATCGACAGATAAATTGATATTTATGATTGATTCATTGTATATTAACTTTTTGTGGATCCTAATGGATACACCATAAGTGGTGTCACTCATGGGGTGAAGGTGGGTTTTAAACTAGAAATATGATATATGTATATATATTGTATATTTTCAACCTATAAATCTACCATTTGGTATAATTGTATTGGAAATATTTTCCCCATTCATAAAAATAAAATCCATTTACATTTTTATTTTCATGAAACTGAATTGAAATTAACAGATATGTCAAACTAAAATTAATAATTGAATTACATAATATGTATTTAGTTGTGAATATATGTATGATATAATGTGGTGGTTTTTAAAGTTCCAAATAATGATTAAGTAGTTTGGAAGATGAAATATACCATTTTTTATTTATATATTCTTCTTGGAGATATAAAATAATGTTTGTTGATGCAATAAAATATTTTCATTTAATTTAATATTTGGATTAATATTTTGTATTCAATATTTTTAATGAGTGTGTTGGATTATTTCAATATATGTATGTAGATGAAATAATACTCAACATAACTGATGTCAAAAATTTCATTTTTTAAATTGAATTGTTTGGAATGTTCTTCTCAAGGATGTACATATGAAATATAACAAATATGTTAAAAATTAAGATCTATATAGATAAATAGAAGTTAATTCTTGGAATTAGTCAGAAAAAATATATTGGAAAATTTTAAAAGAGGGTTAAAATGAAGAACTACATGATGGGTTATTTACCAATTTTACATAGTTTGAGTATTATTCAGATGTAATCTACATACCTTAAATTATAAAGGAGAAACATGGATAATATTCTATATTTCCCATCATTGGATCTACCATGTATGTCATTTTTTAGACATGACCCAATGCATCAAATGATTTTACAATGATAAGTAGCTAAAAATGAAATCATTTTGATAGTTAATATATTATTATAATGGGGGACCATAAGTAAATGCAAACTATGTATATATTCTAGGAAATTGGTGGTTTGGAATATCTCTTCATAAGTAGTTACATAGATAATTATTTCCAAACCAATAAGTATGTTATGTGATCTCAATATGGTTTCTAGTTTTCCCACAATGGTGTATCATTGAGTAGGAAGATATCAAAAAATCACACAATATTAGTCACAAGATAAAATTTCCTATATTGATACATAAAATTATATAAATGAACATATTTGGTTCAAGAATATCATCACTAAAATTTGGGTGGTTCATTGAATTATAAGGGAAATTGATATTTATTATGATAAAAATGGAGATATTTTTCAAGATAAAGAAAGATTTTTTCACTAAATTACTGATGAAATTAGATTAACATATTATATATATTGATAAATCCTTGAGACAAGTAATGTAAATATTTTTTTGGTGAATATAAATTAAAATTTAGTAAATCTATTGAGAAATCCATTAATGCAGTACAAAAATGATGGCCATGAAAATTCATTGAAAATTATATATAAGATAGATAAGACATAATTTTTTTTTAGTTTAAATATATCATGGTTTTTTAATAATAGAAATATATCTTAACCATTCATTTATGAGATACATAAAATACCTTAATAGTGAAATGATAAAATCCACCTAAATTATGACTTTGATTTATTCTTAATAAATGTTTATCATTAGGGATTATTGGTTATGATGGTATGTTATGATTAGAATTAGTAGAATACTATATATAATATGGAGATTTTATGATATAATAAATAGATAATTATTAAAATTGATGACCCACCAAAGTCTATCACATGAAATTTCATACAGTTCTATTTATACATTGGGTTATATTTTCCCTAATAATCATCAATTCCTATGTTTTACATGATATATAAAATTTGAACCTCCAATCATTGATACATTTACTATATCATCCTTTATGTAATCACAATCAATTGGTGGTTCCCTACTTTTATGTTCATGTTGTTAGTAAAGTTTAACAAAAAAGTTAATTTTCCTCTTCTAAGAAAATTATGACATATATGACCATTAATTAAATTATATTAGTGAAATGAATGTACATTACTAATTTAGAGACATTTTTATTTTTAAATATTTTTATTAATAAAATATGGTATATTTATTCAAACCAATCTGAAAATTTTGGAAAATCATTGACAGGTGAAATACCCTATAATATATTATGATGTTTTGATCCTATTGGTCACTTCATATCTTGAAAATAATTATAAGTATATATACAAAGTTTAGTGAAATATATTTTTGAAAAAAAAATTAATATACATATATTTAGGTATTTCATCAAGATTATTCAATACTCATTTGTTTCTTATATGGTAGTGAAGTTTTTTTATAGGGATCTGTTTTCATAAAGTTCTGTAGTGGACAGTTCATCATTGTTGTGAATTCTATAAAAACCACTTATAGTTACAAAGTAGGTTCTATATTGAGGATAAATTTTGGGGAAATGTGTTAGTTAAAAATTGGATGCATTTTATATGATAATTTAATCCAAATTAGTTTTGATATATTCATAAATATATGCTTATATTTTCCAAAACACTTTGAGGTTTTCTTTTTTTAAGATATTTTTTGAAATTTAATCAAACGAAAGAACCATGGTTTTTTTATAGTAATCACATCATAATTTATATTTGATCATGTTTATTTATATCATATCATTGTGCTTATTGTGAATAATATATGAAATATTTTAGTTAGTGATCCTATAAAAATTATCATGTTTAATCTCCCTTTTTAAGCATCTTATGATGAAGTATATTCAATTTGAATATTAAGAGGATTTTTAAAAACTAAATATATTTGTGAGGAATTTTTTATAAAATATAAAACCTTTGAATCTAATGGTTTATCATTTAATAAATCATGAAACATCATGAATCAAATGATTTCCCTAATTAAATGATGGAGGTCTATAAAAAGAGTTTTCCCCCATTAAATGATACCAGTTTCATATTCTTATTGAATTTTAACTATAAAGATCATATCTCCATTCACCATTGAGTAGGGGTGTAAGAATACCAATGAATAATAAGAATTATTTCTGAAGATTTTGGTGATTTCAGTGATTTTTGGATACTTTCAAAGGTACGAATCTATTCATTGTTTCTGATGTAACTTTACTAAAATCAAAATTTTATATGATTCATCATGGCTAGTGAGGTTTTCATTATTTTACTGTTTTTTGTGTTCATTTATTTTTATTGATTCATCTCTCAGTATAGTTTGTTTATGATATTTTTATGTTCCTTCACAACTCATAGGTATATAGATATACATAAAAATCCCCCCAATATTTTTTCGTGTTTTATTTATTACTATATATATTTATTTATTTTTGTCTTTATATATATTCATTATATATATACATATGTATGTAAATACATACATATATACATACAGAAAATATATAATCATATAAAATATATAGATACATATTAGAATTATATTAATTAACATAATATGTATATATATCTATGTGTGCGTAAGAATATATATACATATGTATTTTACATATTTCTTAACATATTAAATATACATACAAAAATACAAAAATATAATTGGAATATATATATATATATATGAATATAAATATATTCTAAGAATATGTATTTATACATATAAAATCAGATTATACTGACATATACACACATATATATATATAATAACAACACACAAATATATGAATAGGAATTAATAGGAATACATTCAAATAATTTGTGTTTGTGTGTAAGGAGATCATTATAAGTAAATATATAATAAAAATTTAATTAGATTTTAAAAATGATGAACTTTATCAAGGCTTTATATTATTTTCACATAAATCCACCCTTTATTAATTCTATGATTTTTAGATCTAATGAAGGATTCCATTATGAGTGATTATTTTTATCTAAAAAATAAATCCTAAAAAATCAACTAATCAGGTGACACTATGGGTGCTCGAACCCATAATATATAATTTAATAAATCATTGGAAAAATTCTCACCCCAAAAAAATGGTACAAATTATTATAACTCATTAATTTATATTTATATAAATAATTTGAGGTTTGGAATATCAATTTGATAAATTATAAATTTTATATATTTATATATGTAAAATTTTATAAAATGTCATAAATTAAATATATATATAGGTAATCTTGAAATTAAATTGTAATTTTAAAAAAAATATTTAAAAAATAAGGAATGTTAAAAAAAACTATATTAATAGTGATATATAATTATCAATATATTATTAATAGGTATAATATATATATGTAGTTAATAAAATTATTTAAATGAACATATATATTTCAATATAAGATGGATTCAATCCCCTTTATTAATGGAAGAGGACAAAAGAAACTGAGAGGATTGGTATAGAAAAAGAAGCCAACAATCATTCAAAAACCCATTAAAAAGAAATGAAAGATACACCCATGAAGGCATGATCCAAGAAAACATGTATATTAAACAAGCTAATTTTCGGTTTCAATTTCCTAAATTCTTTAAAAACTCATCTTAAGTGAAAAGAATCATATTTTTTCTAATCCATTCTATCACACTAACCATGGGGTTAAATACATCATCTCTATGTTTTTTATATTTACCTTGTGTCTTCATGATCCTTAGATTCATAAGAATTTATGAGAGGAAGTGAAAAATCCTTTATGGTATATATAGTATCGATTTCCTCTTTAGTTTCACCCTTCACATAAAGAGTTACGTCCTTAATGTTGGATAATCAAACATATTCTTGATTTTTTATTTACTAAGAATTGTAATATAATTTCACAATAATAGTATTGTTTAAATGACAATATCAATTTTTGAAAGGGATTAACCCAATATATGTTTCTATTTGGATTTAAATAAAGGCATAGTTCTATTAAAATGAGTGGAAATAGGATTAACCATATTGTAATCCTTATTTCGATTTAATTAACCCCTAATAGACCAACATGAATACACTTTTTTCAATGGATCCTCAATATATAACTACTTATATGAGATTTTAGTGAATTATTTCTCCTACCCTATTGAGGTAACTCTATCAATGGCCATCATAGATAAAAACCCATTAGAAATAACATCAACCATGTATGATTCTTGATCAAACCCTTATTATCTTTTTATTTAGAATTATGGAATTCCCGTAATATATTAATCATAATGTTTGTCCATGATCCCTTTGTAGCCTTGGTCCTCTTTGTAAAATTTTCCATATCATTTCATGGGGATGAAATTATACGACTACATCGGAATGAGGAACTATGTTTGTCCCTAGCACTACCCCTTAACACCTGAAATAAATTTTCAGTACATGTTTATCGAGTTCCATTCACTAGAGAAGCCAAAATTTTAGATGATAGGGAAAACTATAAAGCAATATATTAACTTAGAATCCACTGAGTAACCATTCCCCAACAACCACTTTTTTATGGATTTGTTTCTAATTTGCACTCAAAATTGACTTAAGGGAATGTATATGGCATGGAATAGAGATATTTAGTCTCACCATATCCATTTGATGTTTTTTATTTTTAAGCTAATTATAATAGAGAGAGAGAGAGAGAACTTATAAGTACTTCGTTCCTTTAGTTCCAAAATCATATTGGAATAGAAACCCTAAATAGCATCCATCAATACAATTTCTCCTTTAATTATGATCTTATATAGTAGAATTATATGTCTCTACTTGTGTTGGTTATAGTAGGTTTTTGTTTTTCTTTAATTAGGTATTTATAATCAGGCCTCTTATTTAGGATTAATGTGATTATTATTCATGAAAATTCCCAATTAAAATTATAGTTTTATACCTTATACTATATGAAATGATTAAAATTCATTCAATTACCAAAATATAACCTAATTATGATGCAAAGTCTGGTTTCTGTACATTTATTTTTGGTATTTTCAAAATGATATTATTATTATTCTGAAAATAACATATATATTTGTTTCATTATTAATTTATGCTCTTTCTAGAACCTAGTTAAATAATTTTATAAATCAATTATGTTTTTTAATACATCAGAGATTCATTCTTTCTTATGTTTGATGGTTCCATCATGAATTTTTTAATCCCCCTCACTCTCTTTATCTCACCCTCTATCCCACCCATTTGTCTCTCTCTCTCCACCTCCAACCCCCACCATCTCACTCCATTATATATCTATTTATCTCTCACAATATATCTACATATCTTCGCAACTATCCCTCCAACCCTCCCTCAAACCCTATCTCCTTCTCTCATTCCATCACTCCCTCTTTCATTCTCCCTCCCTGCCTCCACCTCTCTATCTCCTTCCCTCCCTAAAAACACACATTATAACACCAAAAAAAAATTAATATATGTTTATTTTTGAATAAATTTAATTTTTTTTCTATCCTTATTCTAAGACAACACCATGTTTAGTTCATAATATACAAAATAATGAGTTGTCTTGAGATACATGTATGGATGAGTTTTACCGAGCCATAATGTATTATTAAAATGTTAGTATTTAATATAATAAGATATAACACAGTCATTGTATTGGCGGTTATTAATATTATTAACTAAATTATGATAATATATTGTTGAATTCATTAGTTTAAAATTATTTAGAAATTAATACAAGAGCGAACTCAATTTATAGTAAATGTCTATATAAAGAGCTATTTATTTTCTCACAGTGTCATTTTATCCTAATGAACTAAATTAATTACTATTAGTTAATGATATAAATGAAATATATATATTATATATTCAATCGAAAAATTATACTAATAAAATATATTTTATCAGCATAAGATAATTAAAAAACCCAATATTACAAATAAAAACATATATTTTAAATGAAACAGTATTACCACCTTTTAATGGATAACCGATTTTAAATAAAATTTTTGAAACATTAATATACATTATTTGAAAAAAAAACTAAAATATTTTTTTAAATCAGGATATATATATTTAATTTTGTTAAATTACTGTTATTTTATGTTAAGTTTAATATTGTGATGAATAGTTAAAAATATTTAATTTAAATTGATAACAACTTTTGCATCAAAATATTTTTTTATGATATATTATATTTTTGATTGGTTTTAAGGTATATCTGCATTATTTATATATAATTAAATTCAATATAGGTCATTTAAATCAATTTTATAGTGAAATTTGATGTAATAACATTTCATTATTTTGAACATTTTAACATTAAAAACTTGTTTTATTGTTTCGTCAAGGGGATTAATTTTAATTCAATTCCTACAAATTCATTTTTAGAATATTTTTTCAAAAAAAATTGTTAAATAATTTTATTTATAGGATCCAAATTTTTTAAATAAGATTCATTAGTTTTTTGAACATTTTGAATAGTAATAATAGTAATGTAGTTTTACAATAGTTAAGTGTAAACTTAGTAATTACGCTTCTTTCTACAAAACCCATATTGAAAACATTTACCTTTCTATAAAATCAATTGAAATAGCTAATCACTTCATATAAAATTATCAAACCAAAAAAATTTATCAAGAACAAAATGAAATTCTTCAAATTAACCTATTTCATAGAAACCCCTACATCAAAATGGTTGAAATAATGCTTCTTATAAAAATAGTGACAAAAAAATAAGGGAATGGAATTGAAAAGACATGTAATGACAAGAAACTAAATAGGATAGAAAAAAATACTATCAGATCACAAATATGAACAAAACCATATCCGAAACCACAACCCCCTCCTAAACCAAAGAAGAGCTATAATGCTTGTATACTATATGAGGAGAAACCCAACCACAATGGTGATCAATCATTGAATGAAGTAATCAAAAAGGGAAGCAGTCAGACAAAATCACATAGGAATATCCTATATGTCAAGAGAAAGGAAGTATGTAATGAATGAAATAAGAAACAACTTATGTCGCTCTATAAAAGATAAATTCTCTGATAATACATTTTTTGTAATCCATTTACACAACATGTTTCCTGCATAGTTCATATATACTGAAAAAACAATAACCTATTTATTAATAATGTGTAATATTATATTGCAATATGTGATCCTCTTACAAGGAAATTTAAACCTATCATGTCGGAAATACAATTCATGGATTATATCTGACATCCATTGCATGGAATGTACTCACATTACACATCATGTAATTTAACAGTTAATAGAAAAAAAACTACATTTTAAATTATAAAATTTTAAAAAAATATTAGACATCACCATTTCATGTATCCTCCCAATTTTATTTTGGAATTACAGAAAAAACATAAAATGAAACCTAAAAAAGAAAAAAAACATACCTTCTAGAAAGTTAACATGGTGTTACAACATCAAAGACTTACTGGTATCAAAACAACTTGTAAATTATCAAAAAATGACGATTTTATTAGGGAATATGTATGTAGATCACCCCCTATGTGAAACCTGTCAATGAAGTTAATAATTTACAGATATTTATTATTTATAAAAAAATCTATAAATCAGGAATACCCTAATAAATAATGGATAATGAGATAATATAATAACACTGAAAATATAATTTTAGTTGAATATGTATATATAATCAAGGTGGTTTCTATAAAAAAAGGGAGAAAAAATCATTCATGTGAAACATTTTATATGTTTTTTTGAAGTTTATTTCATCTTCATACGCATTATTATAAATCTGTCCAAACAGCACATATGTGATGAATTTGAAAATTATTACCACTTTTAGGAATGTGAATAGTTATATTTAATTAATTTTTTAAATAAATCATGTTTATTTTAATTATATATACTATGAATTCATAATGTATATACATAAGGATCATTGAAATGAATTTAGTGGAACAATAATTCTCTCAAAAATAAATGAGTAAATAAATCAGAGGATGAGTTTTATAGATTATGGGAGTCAGAATTACGATATGAGTATCCCTTACACATATTATATGTCTAATGGGGATATAAAATATTTTTCCTACAATGTATTTAATTTCACTATGTCATAAATGAGAAGTGAAATTCAAATTAGAATATTTACTAGAATATCTTGTATGTGTAAGATCAATGTATTGACAAAAAGTATAGAATACATTTATGTTCTATTTAGTTTTTCAATATCTTTTTTTGTAATATATAATTTCAATATAGATATTTTCCCTAATAATGACTCATGGTTAATTAATAATAGTAGTATTCCATTTGACATTTAAAAGAGTTTTTTATTAGGAAAGTATATTAAAAAATATTGCAACTATATGTGTAGCCAAAAAAATAAGTTTATTGTTGTGTTGTTCCTTGTGAAATAAATTTACAAAATAGGTAAGTGTTGTTTACAAAATTAATGTTTGGAACGAAAATTTGGCATGGTGATGTTATTGAAGAATTTATTATATACGAAGTTAAAATTAGGCTAAATAGAGAGATGAAGTGTTTTAGAATACATACCAATTTTATCATATTTTTTATTGATAAAATAAGTGTTTAATGACACTTAGATGATTTTTTAGAATCTTTTAGGGAAAATATAATTTATAGGAAATAGACATAGTTAAAGAACTCATACTTGAGTTTTTAATATGCTCCAAGTTCATATGAATGTGTTTTAGTGTTCAATTTTTTTTGTAAATTCATAATTATGTTTGGATGTGTTTAAGATTGATTGAGAATGGTCAAATAATAATATAATAAGTATTTATGTTTTCAAATTAAATCAATATAATATTATTATTTATATATGTTCCATTGAAGGAAAAATATGTGTGAAACAGATCTACATATGTGTTAATCAGGACCTACATGTGTGTCAACGAATACCTATATGTGTGTCATTATATGAACTATATATCCGTGTCTTTTAATATTTTATATATTAAATAGACCTTTTTATGTGTCAATTAAACATTATTATATTTCAATTGATGCATTTTATGTTTTGTTCATCAATTTGTATGAGTTAATATGCCTCTTTGTATTTTTTTCTTAGTAAAATATGTGTGTGTCGTGCAACACATAGTGAAATTTGATGTTGTTGTAGATTGAATGACATGGGTTATCATATTTATAATCTAAATAATTAATTTAATTTAAATGATTTTCTACCATTATATATGGAATCAAACATAAAAACAACAAGAAATGTGTGTTATATATACTATCAAATCAAGAGAAGCTAATCCTTTAGAATGTATATGCAGATCAAATGATGAATAAATTTTATGAGGATTTAAAATTGATTAAGTGTAAATCCAAATATTATATGGAATACATTTTAGTTTATAATTAAAATTATATAAAATTTCTGAAATTTTTTATAAATATCAATATGAAAAATGATTCATGGTTGGTTTACTATGAAATATGATGTCTAGTAAAGATTTATTTTATAGATATAAATTGATCTGCAAGATAAAATTCAAGACTAATAAAATCTGGGAATTCACATTGAAGATGATTATTATTATTTATTTTCATTAAATATCAACAACTATTTTGTGATTCATGATAAACATTTATAAGGTTTTGTTATAGTGTTCTCTAATAGTCATTTAATATGAAAAATCTTACCAAAAAATTTAAGAGACCTCATGCCATAACAAGATGAGTCATGTCACAGTTGATAATGTTGTGTGACTCTTTATTCCAATTGGATAAATTTTTGTACTTTGTAATTTTTATATAAGAGTTTGGAGAAGAATATGATTAGAGAAATGAGATTTTATAATAACCTATAATAATTTCTAGCTAAGATAATTGGGAAGAAAAATAAAGGTTACTCTTATCATTTAACAAGATACTATCTTTGGGAATATGTGGATTATATAAATATAATGGGAAGAATGACTTGAAAAAAAGTTAATGAAATTTGAAAAGAGATAACGGTCCTTAAATACAAATGGTATTTTATATATTCAAAACTGTGAGAAATAATATTACATTATCCTATATATAAAATGTAAAAATAATTTGAGAGAATAGATGTACATGGAACCAATAGCAGTGTTGTGCCTAATATTACAGAACTCTCAAAGAGGAAGAATTTAAGTAATATGATACCAAAATAATAGGATGATATAGTGAGTATCAATTATTGTTATGTAAAAAAGATTTTTTTTATCTATATATGATCAAAATATTAGGTTGATGTTATGAAAAATAAGAAAATAATAAGAATAGAGGAATGGACTCCCTGTAATGCAGGTTTGGATCATAATGTAAATATTTTTTGAGTCAAT
Organism: Viscum album; assembly: GCA_963277665.1. NCBI lineage: Eukaryota > Viridiplantae > Streptophyta > Magnoliopsida > Santalales > Viscaceae > Viscum > Viscum album. The sequence goes on along the minus strand of OY728156.1, from coordinate 623,024,437 downwards.
GAGTTGATGGACTTGATAATGTCATGGGATCTTAGATTGATGTTATTAATCCAAATTAAAATATTCCTTGAATATATGTAAAGCTAGTCTATAATCCAATACTAATTTTTAGGGTTTAATTATAAAGAATAATTGTAATTATAATAATTGGTGTCAGAAAATTCCGATCATAATTATTGAGATAGAATAAACCAATGTAAAATATGAGATCTACATCAATTAAAGAGATGAAGAAAACACTTGAATATACATGGTGATGTTTTGTGAACCATTTCTTCTATGGGAATGTGGGGAGATGACATTATGACTCTATGACTAATATGCGAAGCTATTAAAGGAAGTATACTCTATAGATGTAAAGTGAAGTCCAATGGGATGTAAGATATTTGATGAAAATGAGATGTTTTACAGGTTTTGGTATCACTAACGATCACACCCTATGATTGGTTATTATACGGATACTACTATTGGTGTGAATAATCAAACATTATATGGTTTTTGCGGTAGCCCCAACTCCAGTTACCTAAAACTGAAATCTATTTCATTACATTGTAAAAGGCAGTAGGGGTCAAATCCAAAAAAATGGGTCAAATTGACACTTTTTGGGAACAAGATATATACATGATACGTTTTTACAATGGGAATAAAAAAATAGAACATAGTAATGAGAATAAAATAACCCATTAACTCGTTATTAAAATTTATCTTCCTTTATTGAGGGAAGTGAAATAATAAGGGTGATCTAAAATTCTCAATAAGTGTTAAATACAATATAAGTTATCATGAATCAATAAGGAATAATCAATATGGAAAAGAAAAATATCTCAAAAAATCAATTTAATAAATATATTAACTATCCTAGTTAGATAAGTAAAATTCAAAATTGAAAGGTAAATAACTGAAAACCTAATCCATTTAATCAATAAAATAATAGTGACATGCATCCAAAGTTTATATCATTGTTAAATTCTCATTGATTATAATAATAAAAAATTATCAAAAAAAGGAACTGCTTAATTATTATATTTCATGATATTAGGTATTAGGATACCAATTCATTAAATACCATTAAATATATTGTTTGATTCTATAGGTAAAAATCCATTTAATTTGGTCAACAGATTTGTCTCATAAGATCTATTAATGCATTGAGGGGCTATCAATAATTGGGACCCACCATCACTAATTTTAAAAATAATTCCATATATATTTAATTATGAATATAATTGATGAAAAACATAAATTACAAATAAACATACATTTTGAGTAATGAATATATATTTATCAACATTTCACCACTTTATCAAATAACATTTTAAGTAAACACCAAATATAAGAATGATATATAGTTTACGAAATAAGAATATCCATAAAAAAGAATGCATATTTATTAGGCATTCAATTTCAAATTATCAGAGGAAATTTAAAGATTAAATAACAATTAATTGACCATAAAATAAAGGATATATGAAATTAAAATCATCAAAATTGTATGTTTTTTGGTAGTATAAATTCTTTTTGGATGTAGAAGAAAATATAATTAATCAAAAGAGAAGTTAGACATGGTTATATGTTAAATATTAATCATGAATTAATAACATTAATTAAATCATACATCATCATTACTATTTATATATTCAGGTTAAATACCTCTAATTGGTAGTATATACACTACATAAGAATTAATAGGTGCATAATTTCAAGTAAGCCCCAATAGAGGTGAAATTCCGAAGAAAACCCTTACCTCAAGATTTCCTTTAGATATAAATGATTTAAGTTCATATATAATGGTTCTATAAAAGTTATTTTTTATAATATAATCATACTTACATCTAAAATATCATATGTGATCCTATTATAACATTTTACCTCACTCTTGATAATAATATATCATTATTTTTATTTTTCAGGTGTTATTTTCCTTATTTTCTCATGTTTTTTGTCATCAATGTTTCATTTCCTATAAAAATGATATATATAAATCACCGACTAAATTATAATAATGTAATAAATGTTATATTTACTCTTTATATATATTATTATACCCAAACATAAAAGTATTCACATGGTGTTGAGATGGTAACGTCGTACGTACGCTTGAGCGACGAAATCATTCCCTTAACGAGTAAAAGGGTAAAGAAGTTCATGGTATAATAACATTAAAACATAAATATAATTTCACATGTATAAAATATATTTATAATATTTATCCTTTATTTCCTTCTATGTAAAGCATAAATGAAAATAGAATCACATCGCTTTTGGAGGTGTTTATCCGCAGTACACACAGTCGACGTTAAAGTATCCCATATTAAATTTAATGTAAGAAGGTATATAGGATACTATAATTATAGAACTATAATAATGATATAAATATGACATATATATATATATAATAAATACATCATTATATTCAACTGTGGGATGTGGTAATGGAAAAAAAATTACAATAGTTAGTGAGGTGGTAGTATGTGTTAAACACGATTGACGGTTTCATTTCCAATTTTATGGAATTGGGGATAAATATATGTTAATCCACTAATATAAAAAAATATCAACATATTGGATATAATTTTTTTTGTATCATCATTATTTAATTATATTTTATAGAGGCTGAAAAAAAACTTAATAAAAATGCTCATTTAAAGAACTTACATCTTCTTCAGAAGACTAACATATGTTTAATGAAATGCCATAATAGGATGGTTTTATGATCAATAAAGGGAACCTAAATTTTTTTAGGGTTTAAGGAATATCATTTTTTAGTTATTGAAAAAAAAAAATCTTTTCCAGTCTAAAGAGTGAAGTAGATTGGGTCACCTTTTACAAGTGTGGGAGAGGGTACATATTGATTTTTAGAAAGAATGAATTACACCATTGATTCTAATTTCTAAAAAGGGACCAAAATATACCATTCTATATCCTTGGATGCTTTATTGTCTCAATATGGACATAAAATAATAATTTTACATGTTTTAGGCCCTTTTAACCATTTTCCTATTAGTTAATCTCTCGATAAAAATGTTTTATTCCTAACCATGGTAATTAATTTTTACTATTTTCACTCTTAATTATGGTAAAAAATTAAGTTGAAAATAATATATAATATTAATTAATAGGATTAAAAATATGGGATCTATTTTATCAAATTAGAATGAATATTTTTGAAATATTTAATTTTAATTACAATACACAAACAAGATGAAAAATTATTTTCTAAAGGAAATGTTATAAAGAATATGAAAAATTTTTATATCATAATTGAACATATAATTGATTAAATTAAACTAAATATTATTTATTATAATAAAATTTTACTAATTATATATATAAATTTTTTAAGTAATATGTAATAATAAAAAAAAATTAATCAAAAGGTAGTTTTTAGTAAAAATTAGTATTGTTATCTATTCAGTGAGAAATGAAACATTTAATAAAAATTCATAAAATCAGACTAATATAATTTTTATATTATGTTTTCAAAAATTAATTTAAATTTTTCAAATAAAGTTTCACAAGGTTCCAAAAATTAATTATAATATAAGTATGCATGACGAGATTAATCAATTTTTACGAATTTTTAATTATTTATTTAGAATGATTTTTTATTCATGATCAATAAATACCTAATGAACATGTATAAAATATATATTTTCAATAATTTAGTAGTTATATTCATAATTTCAAACATTATTCATAGGATATTATTGACACATTTAAATAATAATATATCAATAGAGTCTCATGTTTCATTTAGCCCTGATGATGTGTGTGTCGCAATATATAGAAGATATTTTTTTTAAAAGCAATTATATCATAATGTCTTTTGTTCTAAAATTGTTCCCTCTTTAAAAATTCCAGCTGTGAAATTTACATGACAACTACCAAGAAAATATTTCTTGGTTTTTCATTAAAACAACCCCTTCTTCCTCTAATTATTTCTCCATTTTATGATTTGTCCAATGTACCTTTACCATTAAACTCATCTGGTTTGTCAATTATTGATATATAATGTTAATAATCATCCTAGGATATTTATATTAAGATAGAATTTGTTCCTATTATGCTACATTAGATGTAAGAACATGCATTGGATTTGGAATGTACATTCTTAATAGTGATATATAGAACACATCATATACATTTGAGATACTTATGGAAATTTACAAGTTGTATGAAATCAATATTATTCATTAGAATATTTCCAAGTGTTTGAAATACTTGTATCTCATATTTCTCTTCTTATTGAAGCCTATAAAAATCTTTTTTTGAAGTGATTTCATGAAAACATGATCTCTGATTTTAAATTCCAATTTCTTAATCTAATTTATAATAAAAACCGATTTTCCCAGTTTGATCCCCATTAATAAGATCTTTAATAGTCGGCATCTTTATTATTTTATCTTCAAAAACATCTTGGCCTAAAATTTTCTTTTTAGAAACTTCCCTCATATTTCTCTTCTTATTGAAGCCTATAAAAATCTTTTTTTGAAGTGATTTCATGAAGACATGATCTCTGCTTTTAAATTAAAAATTCTTAATCTAATTTATAATAAAAACGGATTTTCCCAATTTGATCCCCATTAATAAGATCTTTAATAGTCGGAATCTTTATTAATTTATCTTCAAAAACTTCTAGGGCTGAAATTTTCTTTTTAAAAACTTCTTCCCAATATTTTGGATTATAAAATTTGTTTCCTTATAATGGTTCATAAGATGACATTTGAATACATGAATAGAAACTATTATTTTTATAAAATATACCAATTGTAAATATGGATATGATATAACATGGATGTCAAGTGAGAATGACGTAAAAATGTATTCAATTTTTTCAATAGTTCTTTTGTACTATCCATCTATTTAACGATGGTAGGTGGTTTATAAATGAAGCTCGGTATTAGAAATACTATATAGATTCCTCCATAATTTTGTTGTAAACATGGATCAACATCAGATACAATTAAATTTTGTATTCCATGATGTTTGTCAACTTTATTAATATAGATATTTTTTAGGTCCTCAAGAGTTATATCTTCTCTTATTGTGAGAAAATGTGAGAATTTATTTAAGAAATCAATAATAACAAATATTTCATCATTATTTCTATGACTCAATATTATTCCTACAACAATTCCTATAGTAATGTCATAACATTCCTTTAATGGTTCGACAAGCGGTTTTATGACTCCTCTATGATGATTCCTCTTAGATTTCACTTGTTGACAAACCAAACATCTAGACACAAAATCATAAATTGTTGTATTCGTGTTATCCCACCATAAATATTCTTTCAAATACCTATACATAATGGGGCTTTCATGGTCTATAGAGAAATCAAGGATTTTAGCATTATCTAGTAATTCTCTTTTGAGACCTGTCATAGATGGAACACATATTCTATCTTCATATTTCATAAATCTAGCTTCAAAAAGGAAGTCTACTAATTTCCATCATTAATATATTTTTTTTAATGTTATATTGATCTGATTGAAGTGTTTTATATTTTACAATAAATAAGTTTTTCTATCATTTAGAAAAGGATTGATGTATTCCCTTCTATAATAATTCCTATATCCATATTAATTATATCCATAAATATTAGGTATCTCTAAATACACAATTAGATCTTAACTCTATGATTATTCCTTCTCAATGCATCTTCTACCCTATTTTACACCCTTGGTGGTACTGTATCAATCAATCATAATAATTGTGTATCATGACCCATCACATTTGTCTCATGCTGATCTCTTTTTATGAAAAATATGCATTTTCGACTCTTATATTCTTTTTAATATCTCACATATTTCACTATAGAGATAATATTTCCATCTCTTTAGTGAAAATATTACACGTTATGACTCAAGATAATGGATTGGATTGTTCTAATCACAATTCTTCACTTTCCTTGTTATATATGAAATAGAAATATGATTTTTCAGAAGGAAAAATATATTAGTTCTTTCATTGAGGCATCACTATAAAACAAAAACCCATAATTTTCAAAAAAAAACTATATAGTCCAAATTGGAGCAATAATTAATCTCTTATTTAGTTCATAAAAAAATTCTTCCCATTCCTCTATCCAAATAAACATAACCCCAATACATGTTAGATTGGTTAACAGGTTTTCCAGTAGGTAAATATTATGAAACATTCACTACTAGAAACATTTCAAACCAATTAAACAATCATCCTAAAATATTTTTTTATTCTATAATATATCATCCTTTTTTTACTTGTAGGATTATCTGTGATTACTTCCTTGGAGAAAATTTCTCAATAAAAATAAAAACTTTGAATCCAATAATCAAACATACTAAATTTACCATATATACATTTTCATATAAGATTTTCATGGTTGATTTACAAGTGATTCCCATGGTACACATAATTTATATAATACATCAAGATATCATCACTAAATTCCATAAAAAATACAAATATATTAATTTAATATTCTATTCATTAGTTTTATAAAAAAATGGTGAATTAGTCAATACAAATGGAATTATAGTGAACTCATAATATAGATACCTTGATCAAACTATAGTCAGTGGAATGAGATTCTTCTTTACATACAACTTATGAAACCAAAAATGATGGTGAATCGTTGAAAAATATTGTGCTCCATGAAGTTGAACATATATGTTATCAATGTATGGTAGGGTATATAATTTATTTATCATAATTACATTGATTTAACAAAATATGTTCACAACCTCAAGGATCCATATATCCTCATAATAATGTAAATATGGGCTCCACATAGGGAAAAACGGTGGCATATAAATTTATTACCACAAAACTACAATAGTTTTATCTTCTACCCCATTTACTCCAAAATGTCCTTTCTATACAGAGCTTATAATATTGGTCTTGAATCCAGGATTAAATCAATAGAAAACATGATTTCATGCACATGGGGATATCCATGTAATTTATTAATAAATACTTTAATTTATTCATTTACAATTGGTAGATTCTTATTTTGAAGTTTACCTTCTCTATCTCTAAATTTTTATTACTCTAATTCCGCTAGGATCTCATACTTAAGAGATAACATGGGTGGATATAGAGGTAAATATGATGATGAGGTATTTTATCTAAAGATAAGGAATTCTATATCTTTATCACTTATCATAATTACCTACTCCTTTAAATAATTTTTTTCATAATATTCTATAATGTAGTCAATACACATGATTATATGGAATTTAATCATAGGTATGGTAATAAAGTCCAAAAATAATGATATTCAAAGTGTTATAATAGGAATTTCTTAAAATATATTTATTATAGAGAGACTTAAACTATGATTTTTTACTAAAAACTACAGTTTTAAAGTTATATTGAAATATATAATATTACTAATAATCATGAATGATTTAGAAGAGTGAAAATTTCTAGAATCAAATAATTAATTTGTTATATTTGAGGCTACGGTTAAATTTCATACCACCACATCATTGTATACTTCCTCCTAAACTATACTAATCAACTAATCTTGGCCTTATCCCCATGGACACTTCTTTATAAGATACTCTTTACACATGGGATTTTTTTTAATAATACCCTTTCATTTACAATTGAAACACTTGAAAGAAGTACTTTCTTCAATCACTTTCCACTCTTTAGCCTGATGACCCTTATCTTTACCATTATAAGAAAAAACAAAGCCACTCAATAATTTCCCAGATTGATTCTTCCATATTTTTCACATGATTTTAATTAGTTCATTATATTCATCTTTGATGCATTACCTTTTTCTTAGTGCTCAGTCAACTATTTATTTTCTTGATTTCTCTTGATCAATTAGGAACTAGAAAATTACCTCTCTATTTTGAGGGAACATAAAACTATTTAATCATATAAATAAAAATTTTGAGATAACAAAACCCTTTGGATTCATGAATTAATCCCTTCAAATAAATGGTTAATTTTTCATTATTTGTTATGAATATAATTTATGATAAACTAGGATAGCCTTATAAACGATTCATCACACACTAATACACTTTTATCATCATTTTTTATTTAATATAAGAAAATATTTCTTCATTTTAGATAATTTACCAGGAGGGAAATATATTTTAAGAAGATATCCTTAAATAATTTATATTTTATGTGTTTAATTGTTTCTTCCTTCTTATTATTTTGGATCAATGACAAAAAATAATCAAAATATCATATGAGACACTTGACTGAATGTGTAGCTTATTTCTTTTTATCACATCATAATGTTATAAATATGTAATAAGTGTGTTAGTAGTCCCAAACAATTATGATGTATATATCATATGAATCTATCAATAAAAATAGAATCCCTATCTGGATAAAAAATAATCAGTATTTAAGAAATGCTTTTTATGATAACCTGATTAGGTCACCCTAATATACTGATGATCTACTCATTTCTAATACAAATTATATTTTAAAACACCGAAAGTAAATCCATGAATTGGCCTTGACTATTGATACCCTTCTTTCTTTTAAGCACACTTTATAAACAATATCTTATACTAGAATAGCTCATGAAATAATTAATTTCATATCATAATATATATTTTTAAATCTAGTTAATACATAAAATAAATTAAAAATTTATGAATTGTTAGACATGGGATTATAAACATGGTTTCTATTTGTAAATTATTGTTTTAAAATACTATAAAATAGTTTTTTATAGGTAAAATGTGAAATATCTTAAGAATGTATTTTGGGAGTGACAAATAAGGTGTATTGTAAGGCTCAATTCTCTGTAGCATCTAATGATTGAGTCAATCCCAAAACTCATGTTTAGAGTAACTGCACCTAAGTAAATCTTTGACCAAATCATGTCCTATTTTAGTATACCTACATGGAAGTATTTCATTTAAAATATACATAATATCTATATTACTAAAACAATAAAATATACATATATATATATATATATTAAAAATTAATTTCTATATTATGGTTGTATTCCTCAATAGCTCTTTTCCTTTATCTATTACCTTAGTTTTCTACTAAACAAACTTTGGTACAAACTATAATGTCCTTCATTCCAGTAACCGAGAGTCGTTATCTACTTTATTATGTTGTTATAGATACCAGGGGTCAAATACAAATGGACTGATCTATAAAGTAGTTTTTCAGAACCAAATATATATTTGTTACCCATTTTAAATTGGGAATATAAAATTAAAAAATTTAATGGGAAAAAAATTCTATATATGAAGCCTTTCAAGAATTCCTCTTCCTATCTCGAAGAAAGAGAAAAATAACAGTGATCTCTAATTCACAGTAAGGATTACATAAAGTGAAATCTTTCATGATTTAATTATGTTTAATCAATAAGGGTTAGTAAAAAACATAACCCACGTTAAATTTAATAAATAGATTAATTATCATGATTAGATATTGAATAATCAATATGTAAAACTAAATAACTATAATAACATTTCGTTGCATTATTAAATTGACAGATAAATGTATCTAGAGATAATATAAATTCCAAAATATTACGGAAAATAATAATAAATAAATTCTCAGTGAAGGAAATAATTATTTATTAGAAGATATGATTTCAGGATTTATTATTCTTCTATTGTAAAACCCTTTCACAATATAGTTAAAAAAATATGGGTAAACACACTTAATTCAGATAAATATTTTTTATCACGACAATAGTCGATGCATTGATGAAATATCTATAACCATCTACCACATATCACTGCATGTACAAATAATTCATTATATATAAATTCATTGATTTAATTCATGAAAAATATTCTTCATCAAAAATTATTCATACAATTTAAATAATATGAATTTATTAATATTTCCCCATTTAATCAAATAAATCTCAAAGTAAACACTACTCATCTGAATGATATATACTTAAGAAATAAGAATTGCCATGATAACTAATGGATGTTTTGGGTGAATTAAATGTACAAATATCAAAACAAAGAAATTTATTTAATAGAGAGTACATTACCAAAAATTATATGGTATATTCCATAATGTCATCTGATTTGTAGGATTTTTGGTAAAATCAATTTTTTTAGAAAATAGGTGAAAATATAAATGATCGAAAGAGAAAAAATATTGGATATTATTCTAAACATTAATCCAGAAATAATAACAAGAATTAAATCATAAATATTAATAAATAATTATATATTCATTTAAAATATCATAATGGTGAAGTACGTACATCACATAAAAATAAATAGCTGCATAATTACAAATTAATCCCAATGGAGTGGAAATTGAGATGAAATCCCTTGTCTCATGATTTATTTTAGTTGTACATTGTTTAACTACTTGTATATTTGTTTTAATAAATATATCAATTTAATAAAAAAAAACTTTATTATTTTTTAAAATATCATATATGAACCATTTATTACATTTTACCACACTTGGATTAATAATATTTCATTTTTTTTCATTTTTTTGTTATGAAATTCTTTGTTTTATCATGGATAATTTTTCATGAATGTCGTGGTTATTTTACATAAGATCGAAATATGTAAACTAAATAAAATTAATATTGTTATAAATAAAATATATACTCATTATATAAATAAATAGAAATAATCATGAATGTTGGATTATAAAATGAATCGCATCGCTTCATGGAGATGGATGGTCGTACATACGCATGAGAAATGATATCATTCCCTTGACAAAAGAAAGAGAAAGGAAGAGGATGGTATAATTATTTTTCCAAAATTAAATATCATGTCTCATATATCGCATAAATTCAACAAAAGTTTTATTTATTAAATTCTATTTAAAGAGTTAGTAAAAAGGTAATAACAACTCTTCATGAGCGGGAATTCTATCATACACATGATCAATGTTATCATATCCCCCATGGAATGATAAGTAAGAAGTTATATGTGATACTATCGTTACCTATGTTTTATAATGATTAAAATATAATATATTTTTTTTTAAATTTATTATTATATTCAACCGTGTTAGGTGGGGCTGGAAAATGAATTACATGAGTCTGTGAGGATATTATACACCATACACATGAATACTGGTTTTGTTTAATATTTTATGGAATTTGAGAGGGATATAGACTATGAAATGAACATAATAAGATATCATTAGATTGGATATAATATTTTTATTATATCATCATGTTTGAATAATATTAAAAATATTTGTAGTAATAAATAAAATAAAAACCCTTGTTTAATAATATTACCTCTTCTTTGGAAATCTTCTTCTTATATAGAAAAAATCCCTCCATGGTTGGAATTATGATCCAATTTTATTTGGGATGTTGTAAAATGAGTAAGTATATTATTTGTGAAGTTATTTTCTAGACCAAATTCATTTTCATGTATTAATAGTGGGGTGTATGGGTTTCTATTTATAGGTGGGGGAGAGAACAGATAAATTTTTTTTGAAAATAATGAATTACACCCCAGTTGTTCGCATAAAAAATAAAAATGAAACATTCATGAAAAGTTTCTTCTTTATGGTAAAAATATTAAATAAAATAATAATTAAACAAGATTTATTCCATTTTTATCCATTATATTCTTAGTTTAACACTCTATAAACTTATTTTCACCTTAACCATAACATTTAATTTTCACTATTTTAACTATTCAGTGTGGTTAAAAATGGTTATACCATATTATATAATATTTAAATTTATTATTCTATTTATTCAATTCATTTTATCAAATTCAACTCATATAATTGGCTGAATTGGAATTGAAAAAAAACCACCAATCGGATGAAAAAACGGTTTTATACTGGAAATGTTTTCAAAATTATAGAATGTTTTTATTTCAAAATTGAACATATAATTAAGTAAAATAATATAAATTGAAAAATTAATAATATAATAGAATAAAATTTTCTTTCAAAACTTTTTAAAAAAAATTATCTTTTAAATAGTTTGAAATAAAAGGTAGTTTTTAAAAAATGAATAATTTTCACTATTCATTAAAAAATGAAACATTCAAAATAATCCCAAAAAACACTATGATAATACGGATATGATGATTTAAAAATAAATTAAATTTTAATAAGTAGATTTTATAAAAAGTTAAAAAATTAATTTAATGATAATTTCACAATAAACAATAAAGTAGTTTTTCATAAAATATTATTATTCTTCTAAATGATTATTATTTTTATTCATGATAAATAGATACCCATGATACATGTATAATAATATTTATTCCTAATTTATCTATTAATATTGATAACTTCCAATATATGGTTTAGGTTATAATTTTCATGTTTAAATAATAATATTTTATTAGGGTTTTATGTTTCGTTTAATCCTAGTGTTGTGTGCATCGCAAGATATCGAAGCGATGAAATTTAATTAAAAGGTAATAAATAATAAATACAAGGAGTGTTACAAATTTTACTTTATGTTTAACCTTATATAAATACTGAATTATTATTTTACATGATTTTATATATTTTATTTTCTATTTATTTCTTGGTTAAACCTAAATATTTTTAATTTTCATAATTGGAAATATTGGTTTATAACCGATAGGTTTTAAATGTTCAAAAATAAAAGATAAAATTGGGAAAAATTAGATAACACCTGATTCACCCATAGGTTTCTATATTTATCTTTAGGGTAATATCACAAATAATTAATATGGTCGATGTTATAAGAATTGTAATATTGGAAGACAAAGTTTTACTATTTCATAATGTATATAATTTCATTACTCTAATGATATATTTTTACATATGAGTAATATGAATAGATTTTATAGACCTCATTAGAATTTAAAGAGGTTCATTTTATAAAATCTAAAGCTCTATCTTGTTCTCCTATATTAATTTACCTTTATGGAGCATGTGTTATCACACATTTGAATGGGAAGAGTTCATTCCAAAAAATTCAAAGATTATAGGGTTGGTTGGATACTTTTGGAGGTAAGAACAAATTTTTTTTTGTGGGGTTATAATAAAACTCATTATTAAATATGATTCCTCATGGATTATGAGGATTTTCATTTATTATTAGTTTATTTCATTTTATTGATCCATTTATTAGTGTGTCTTTTATGTGAGTTTTGTGACTTATTCCACTTCATGTGAGTATAGATATATCCAAAAAAAAATTAGTAATATAAAATACTTTATATACATATAGATGATATGTTGAATACCTAACTATGAAAACAATTAACTATTTTTTCATAAATACAATCATCATTATGAAACAACATTATCGTCAAAAAAATTCATAACAATAGTTTTTCTATAAAATTACATCATAGTTTATACAAACCATTTTTTGAGTAAACTTTATCCTTATTTAAGTTAGGACCATTGATTAACTACCTTTCTAAAATAGTTTGGATAGAAAACCCATGTCATGGTTCATAGACAGGGTATTCATAAAATTTTATTAAATTTATTTCATATAAATTTCTTTCATTATGGACCCATTAGTCCGACAACAAATCAATGTCAAATTTTAAATTATCCAAAGATGGTTTGATAAAAATAAAACTAGTCCATATTTTTTATATATTATATAAAATATTATAATTTTTTCATTTATTTATGGACTCACTCTTATATATCAATGTGTCTATATTTTCTATGATATAAATTTCTTTTATCCATATTAAATTATTTAAATTATTTTTTATACAGTGTTTATAATTATTAGTTTCTATGTGTGACATAAAATAAATAAACTTCTTAATTAAAAAATGATTTTAGTTATAATTATGAATTCAATAATAAATTCTGGTTATGGTGTATACATATTATCTGTAATATATAGATAAAAATTTAGGTCCCAATTGTGTATTGATCCCTTAATATTGGGATTGTTTTTATGAATTCTCACATGTTTGGGGTTTTGTATCTATAATAATATAGTGAGATCAAACTTCCAAATTCTCCATTATTTTCCTTGTGTGGATTTTTTATGAAATTAATCCATTAGGATAAAGGGTTTCATGTACCATATTCTTAGGATATATATATATATATAATTTTATTATATTTTTAGGAAGGTTGGAGAAATAATATTTTCTTTTATGGTGTTATAAATTATTAGTTTTTTAATATTTTTTTGAATAAATAGGGTTAAAATGTAAACAAATGGATTATGCATACATATATGGATCACATGATATTTAAATATTTCATGGCATGAAATATTTATATATTCATAAGTTTAATATGTAAATTCCAATCCAAAATAACCCTGTTAGTAATTTTTAAAGAATTTATTCTATAAAAATGCATTTCACAAGAAAAATCATTAAAATTGGATGGTTCATGAAAAATGTGGGTGTCGATGGATTATATCATTATGAGTGTTGTTATATAAAATGTTGGGAAAACTAAAGAGTTGGGATACTAAAATGTCAAATTTGAGTATATCACGATGATGCATTTTGGAAAATGTCATTACATAAGACTATCCAAGAGTCAAATTTGATAAAAATATTCTATATAGAGTACTTAAATATATATAAAATGAATGTAATGAAAACAAAGAATCATTATAGTGTAAAATATTGATCATATCTTACTAAATAATTATGATGTATGTAGTTATTATTTAAACTAGAAATACATTCATTAAAAAACCTTATTAACATGATATAAAAAATGATACCTATATAAATATAAGTCCATAGGTTGATAATGTATTTCATCATGGAATACTTTTTCAGACCAATAATAGGTTGTATATATATAGTTTAATTGATTGTAATCTTTGTTTGAGAACTGATATTATGTTTAATCACTTCATATATACTGGTTGAATGTTATAAATATCAATTCCTCTATTTCTAAATATTTTTATTTTTATGACATGTATTCATTATAAATTTTTCATGATAATAAAATATATAAGAATATATGAAATTTTTACAAAGGTTAAGTTGAAAAAAATGTTCCAAATGGTTAAATAGTTTTTACAATGGATGTTAGAACTAATTATTTACTTCTACCTAGTTGATCCATTATAGAATTGAAATAATATAATAGTGTTTTGACCAAAAATAAAAATATAATTTCTATATCATAGTTATACATGAAAGTATTTTTTCTTTATTATTTTGTGTAATATCTATTCCAATATTTGAATGAAATTTTTTATGAAATGAAAGTTATTGTTACTGTTTTTTACATTCTTAAGATTGTTAATATTATCTCTAATATTTAATATGATAAGTTCTAGTTATATTATTCTAACACCACATATCAATGAAAGTGTCTCCTTATGAACTAAAATAGGGTCACATTCAAAGAATATATATAGAAGGATTTTATAAATCAATATATTATGAATCAATTGTTATATGTGAATCATTCTTAATAGGAAAAATTATCAAATCTCTTTTTAATACGAAGGTGATATTGTTACTAGACTATTAGATCTTATAAATATTATTGTATGTGTGAAATAAATTTCGCAAGAAGGTGGTGGGTATTGATAATTCACAAAATTTACTGCTGGTTTCAATTAGTATGGTTATGTGTTTTGGATTGGACATATGTTTGAATTCATTTATAATATAATGGGTTTCCAAATTGAATTACATGATCAAATGGTAAAAGTGTTAAGATTCTAAAATTTTATCCCATTGGTGAATTATTAATCAAAAAATTAACTAATTATTTAATTGGTTCTATAATATTTTTACATCTAAATCATCATGGAAAACTAAAAAATAACTTTTTATATTATTGGAGTAAAAATACATTGTTAAACATTGATCAATTGATGATGATTCGGTGTGATTTTACTATAACAGTTCTGAGATAAAATTTAGAAACTTATAAAGTCCAACATAACCACAATCTGTAAAATGTTTTCACTAAAAAACAACATGAGATATAGACTTCGAAGAATCATAATTTTTTTATGGATATTTAGCGTAGCAATGAATTTTTATGCTGATTTTAATTTTAAAAAATGTATCCAAAAACAAATAAATAAATTTTTTATTATATTAAAAACATATGGGATATTATTTACATGTTAATACTAATCACTATGGGTTTTTATCTAAGGATTTTTTTTTATTGCAAATGATCGCATGAGAAACCGATTTTTTTGTTTGAATATCAAAATTGGGGATGTCCAAAATCACCGAATATGAATTTTATTAGATTTTGAATGTGTGATGGTCCTATAAGTGGATATTGAAATAGAACATAGTCATATTAAACAATTAACTCTAATGTATAGTGGGATTTGTTAACATCTTAATATATTTGTATTTCATTTGGTAAATGATTATGATGTAGTGATCATAGAGGATGTACATACTACTCTAAGAAATTCTAATGAATATTATTATTCTATGAAATAGATAGATAAAATGAGATTTATGAAGGACTCATTGTATATTAACCATGTGTGGATCCTAATGGATAAACCAGAAGTGGTGTGACTCATGGGGTGAAGGTGTGTTTCAAAATAAAAATATGATATATATATATATATATAGTATATTTTAAACGTATAAATATACCATTGTTGAATAATTATATTATAAAATTCATATTATTGAAAATGAATAGATATTTTCCACAGTCTTGAGGATAAAATCCATTTATATATTTATTTTCATGAAACTTCATTGAAATTAACAGATATTTCAAATGAATATTAATAATTTAATTTCTTAATGAGTATTGTCACGACCCGTCCTTGGGACTGGTCTCGTGACTACCGCAAGCCCGCCTTCCATAGGCCAGGTGCTAGTGACTAGAACCAAAGGAGTAAATCCCTAAGCTGGGAAGGCATTGCCTTTATAAAAAGAAATCACACACAATCAAAGTACACAACTGGATGCAAAACACTATGTAAAAATAAATAAAAAGGTAGTGCTGAATATAAATGGGTCAGTATAAAAACCCAACTGAACAACAAGAACAAGTACACGTTAAAAAGGGAAAACAACTCCTGGATCATCCACCAGGTAATCCTACCTTAACTGTAGGTACAGAACACAAACAACTCATCCCTACAGTACGTCCCATCTAGTACAGCTCTGAGGAACCTCCCATCCATCACCCTCAGTCATGATCACTGTTGACTGTCATCTATACAAAAAAAACCAAGGTGCGGTCCAAGCCCATGCAGGGGTGAGTGTTACAGTACTTATTAAGGGACCCCGAGACCCTGAAGGTCTCCCAGAATTCACAAAGGATATACCACTATAGAAAGAGACAATCACGAAGTACCAACAATCCCTACTTAGGTATATGACTGTACATATACCTATGTTATCAATCACAGTCCGGCTGCAACTATCGAGCACAAGTACAAACCATTCCTAAAGGAATTAAATTCATTCACCACGATGATAATGGTTGAAAGACATAACTCATCTCACATAGTTATACATATTTTGTAGAGTGATAGTGATGATCATATGTAGTCACTGATTCATCTAAGAAATTGGACCCACATAGGATACAGGACCAGCTAAGCTATCGGACCCTTACAGGATATAGGACTAGCTATGATTCATCTGAGCTGTCGGACTCACACAAGATACAGGAACAGAAGTCAGAACTATCGGACCCATGCAGGATCCCAGTATAGTAGTCATCACTGTCAAGCCCATAAAGGATTCTGGTATAGTATTCATCATTTTTGAACCCACGGAGGATTCCGGTACAGCAGTCATCTCAGTCACAACCATCCCTAGGGTTCCCGCACACAGCATTCTCGATTCCGAAAGGGTCCACTCCTCGAGCAAAGTGTCGATACATCAGCTATCACAAAGTCCTGTGATGATTTATCCTATAGTTCTGTCTCATCATAAATAACCCAACAAGATAGACGACGAGTCAATCGGACGCCCGGTCTGAGAGTTATTGGCATTTTGGTTCCAGGGACCCGTTTGGTTTTTACGCTCAAACCAACCCGAACGTACCCCAACTACATCCAAACCTTTAGTGGAGTATGGAAAATGAATCGTCTCACTCCAAGAATTCCATTGTCGCAGTCATTACATAAATATGACACATGTAGCCCTAGATGCGGGCTAAATGGTGTAAACAGTCATATTGGGTCCGGGTCTGGTTCGACCCAGTCAGACTGACCCGGCCCGGCCTAGTTTGAACCAAGGTATGACCCAGTCTGCGGGTCCGACCCGGTCTGAGGAAGCGACCTAAGTCAAGTGGATGGCCCAACCTGAAGAGATAGCCCGGCTCGAGGGCTGCCCGCCCCGGGGGCGGCCCGGCCGATGGCGGCCCGGCCGAAGGTGGCCTTGCCAAGGACGGCCCGACCGAGGGTGGCCCGGCCTTGGGAGGCTCAGCCGAGGGGTGGCACGACCTCGGGTGGCCCGGCTGTGGGCGGCCCGGCTGGGGCAGCTCGGCCGGGGTGGACCCATCGTGGCGGCCCATCCCACCATGCAAGGGAGGGGGTGTTGTGCCCCTCCCCATTTTGTCGAAGATAACCGACATGCTGCGCTGGTTCATGGGTCGCGAGACCTGGATGGTCCCGCTCATCCGGCTCCACGGCGACCGGCCCGGCTGACCGCCACTGCGGCACGATGACACTATGCTCCTCCTTCCATCAGTGCGGCGCGATGGCTCTACGCCCCCACCATCGTGGCCCAACCTGGCCACGGCCTATGGCTCCACTGTGTGGCTTGACAGCACCACGCTTCTCCATCTGTCGTGTCCCTCCTAGCCGCGGTTTATCTCTCATGCGGTGCTTCAGCACCATGCCCTTCCGGATCGACCACTGCCATCAACCAAACAAGAATTAATCAAAGGGATGTCGGGCCATGTTTGTTCGTCCCCCTCACTTCGCATTAGGTGATAATAATTGTCCAACGTTGGACCATATAAATGACGACGAACGAGGATTTAATTTAATCAAGAAAAACCCCTACCTTGATGACGATGTCGTTTGACAAAGTCGCGGGATAGCAGGGTCGTTTCGTTGACGTAAGGAAAAAAGAAGCCAATGATGGGATCAGCGTTCATCATGGGAATCGCTTCCCTTTCTATGACTCTATTGAAAAATGAAGAAGACGACATCTTTGTTCTTCAGTGGATACGGGTGTTATTCACATTATTCGTTGAGAGGATGGAGTCCTCTCAATTATCTCAAAGTTCCTCTCACAAAGTTCTCCAAAAAAAGTATTATTCCAACCACCAATAATAAAATAAAATTCCTTATTGTAATGGTGGCATAAAGAATAAAAAATATTCAAAATGTTGAAATTAATTAAAGAAGAAAACTCACTTAATTAATGAGGATGGAGGCTCAAAAATTAATGGTTAAGAGGTGAAGAGTTTCACCAAATTTAATTGGGGGTTCAAGGAGGTTAAAGGGGAGTTAGAGAGGTCAGGTGGGCCCCTCCTAATAATACTCCCAAGGGAGGTTTTGTGCTAGTGGGCCACACCACCATAACATCCTCCCAAGGGAGGTTAGGGTGTGGTGTCCCCCACCACTATCCTCCCCTTGGAGATTTCAACCACCACTATAAAATAATGTTAAATCATTATCTTTATTCAATTTAATTAAAAACCCCCAAAAACTAACTTCTACTCACAATAAAATGCAACTGTGGTGAAGGTATCACTAAGAAATCACGGATGTTGTGAGTTCAACGGTGCCCTCGAATTTCAATTCTGAGCACCTGTTCAATAGTTATAAAATGTCATTCGCACGTTTACTGAATGTACCCGAAAAAAAGTTCGGAAAATTATTATTAGCCACCCTCGACCTACTGCTGTCAAGGTTAGCCTCTGCCTAGGTGAAATACGCCCCAACGAACCCAACGGTACCCTCATATTTTTAATCCGAGTTTCCATTTTGATGTTATGAATTTTACAATAAAATAATTTTCACTTAATTATTTTATTTGCGGCCAAAAACTAACTTTCTCTGGTGGCCCTCGCCGACCCAAGTTAGTATCTACTTAAAGAAATCCTACCCTCATGAGTTCAACAGAGGTCTCATATTTTTAATTTGTGTTACCATTTGTGAGCTATAAGAATTTGAAAAATAAAATAACATTATTTAATTATTTTATTTACGGTTCTGCCATTTTTGGGTTTTCTCACAGGTGGCTCGCGACAACTAAACTTAAGTCATGCCTAGGGTAAACTCTCCATCCTGAGCACAACAGTGGCCTCATATTTCTGATCTAATTAGCCGTTTTATTTTTATTCTACCAAGAAAACTACATACGCCCGATTATTTAAGCATAACAAAACTTTGATGGATCATTCCGGGCACTCTGGGCCTCAGAATCGTGTGCTGTTAGAAACTACAAACTCGTAAAATTTCCAAGTATTTATGAAAAAAAAATTCCCTAGAAATTCTGGGCCTTTACATTCTCCCTACCTCAGGGATTTACATCCCCATAAGCTACAACTCGACCTAAGGGAATAACTGGGGGTACTATGCTTGCATCTAAGCCTCCCGCTCCCATGTGCTCTCTTGGAGGTTCTTGTGCTACCAGCACATGCGCACCAAAGGAATAGGCTGTCCACATAGTACATGCTCCTTTTGATCCTCAATCTCCAATGGAACCTCTGTGAATGTCATCATGTCATCGATGTCCAGCTCTCCATGGTCGATAATGTGAGAAGGTTCATGGACGTATCTCCTCAGCTAAGATACGTGGAAGATGTCATGCATCCAGTGAAACTGGGGTGGAAGAGCCAAGCAGTAAGCCACCTCACCAACCATTATGAGGACCTGGAAAGGTCTTATGAACCTCATAAATAACTTTCCTCCTCGTCCAAAACACCGTAGACCCCGTCAATGTTAGAAATGTAGAAATACATGGTCTCCATCCTCAAACTCCAGAGGTCTCCATCTCCTAGATGTACATTGAAGAACCATCACAAAGTCCATGGATACCTCATCCCTCTTCCACTTTGGGACCTATAAAGGATGAACCAAGCCTGCTGGTACCTGATGCTCTGCCTTCACTTGCTGACAAGTGAGGCATCGAGAGACAAACTCTGCTACTGCCTTTTTCATACCTGGACACCAGTGATGTTTTAGAAGGTCCTAGTACATATTCACCACTCCTGGATGTACCGATAAAGGGAATGTGTGAAACTCTCTCAACACTTCCTCCTAAAGTGAAACTGGCACCACAGTACGTTATTTGTGAAAGATGATGTGCTCCTCACCTTCATAAAATCCATCAGGTGTCTGTCTTGTGGATATCTGAGCACATCGTGTCACACAATCTGTAACACGCGAGACTTTTATGTTATATAAATCATCAAAGGAATTATTTTCTACACACAACACTTGCTTGTCTTGCTTTAAACGAAATCGCAAGCTTCCTTGATAGCTTGCGTCGTATGCAATACCAAGTTTCACTAAACAACGATATGCTAATACAATATTATTAAAACTAGCCGTTATGAATAGTAATAACCACTTTTTGAAATTTTATAAATTTTATTTTTTAAAATGGACTTCATTTTTGGATTCAGAATATCTAAATTATCCTAGGATGAAATTTTGTTATTTTTCTGAAAACATTATATTTTTGATGAATAGTGAAACCACTAAGTGGTAGTTAAAAAAAACTGAATTTTTCATAAAACGTCATTTTACCGCTTCTATGAGTGGAATTTCAAAAATCCTAGAGACACGGTTAGTATCAAGGACTAAAATGTGGTTCCATGAGATGAAAATAATTTTTGGTGAATAGTAACTTTTTACTTTTTTTTACCACGGTTAAAAGAAAATAGGGTAATTAAGGGTAAAAATGATATTATTATTACACTAACACATGTCCTAATTCTATTGGATAAGTATAATTCGACCAAAAACAACCTTAGGAATAAAATATGACCATTTAGGCCCACTTGGATTAGATTAGGACATTTATTATTAATTTATTTAAAGTAGGGTTAAAATTGTTAAAATCAAAGTTTAATAATTAAATCATTTTTAATATGGGGTTATACATACGATAAATTCGACTATAAATATTCATTAGAAATATAAAAAGATTTCCTGCATAATGGTATTTTATTTGTAATTTTTAGACATTAAATAAGTTAATTTATTTTTGACACAAAGATGATGCGGTAATTATCTTATTAATGAAATATTAACATAATTGATGTTATAAACACCAAAATAAATGTAATTTGACACTTTTTATGAATTCCACTAATTTTATATATTCCTATGACATGTTATTATTGATTTAATTAACTTTGTTCGAACTAAAAATTCTGTTATAATTTTAACAAAAATTAATTACTAAATAGTGTCAAAATTGACATAAAATAGGTTTTAAAAAAAATATTATATTAGTAATTGTTATTTTATTCCTAAAAATATAAGGTTCAGACAAATGACATAGATTAGGTTATATATATTAATAATAAACAAATTGGGGTTCGTTTTCCTGCTTATAGTAAGTTTATTAACCTTATAGTATAAGAACACAAGAAGACACGGTAAAAGTAAACTTATTTAACTTAATGTTAAATCTAAATGATAAGGTTAAAATAGGAACCTAAACTTGTCTAAATTCTATTATATGAGAGTATTTCCACCCATCCCCACCTTATCCTCTAAATAAATTAATTTGGAGCTATTTAAAACCGAAAATGGCTTTATAATAAAATAATATTTTTAGTTATTCCAAAGGTGCCCCTCTCCTCCCTTATAAAAGGGCACCTCTTCCCTCTCTTCCTCACACCACTTTGAGCCTTCAAGCTCGGCCAAACCCTGCCAATTTCTCCTCTCCACTTACCTAGAGACATCCTAGAGGTCCTGGGATTCTTCAAAGACCAATTTTAGTGCCCTAAAAGAAGGTCTCAAAGAAGCACTTCAAAGAAGAGGTAATGTCAGTTACCGATTCTTTCATCTTTATTTCTTCTTCCACTTCTTCTTCTTTAGTTGTTTCATTATGAAGTAATAACATCAATATCACTCATATACTGATATGTTATGAAACAACCCTATTTCACCATCTATCCATCCTACGGAAAAAGAAATCACCGCGCATGCGTACGTACGGAATACCGTCTTCACGCCGTGGTGTAATCTATTTTCCACCACCACCTTACTTGGATGGGTATAATGGTGTAAATAATAACTATATATGACTATTATAAAGTGATATTGATTCTTAAATAGTATAAATACACTCCAATACAATTCCACGATCATGGGAACGATATCATCACTCGTGCGTACGTACGGAATACCGTCTCCACGATGTGATGCGATTCGTTCTACATGATCTTCATTGCATACTTATTATATAAATGAATTGAATGAATAAATATGATATATAGTACAATAATACCATTCTGGAAATGAGGTATCTATAACCTAAAGAGAATAATAATAATTTATTTGACAAAACACACATAAGAACAAAAAGTTATAAACACCCGAATAACAAGTAGCAATGAAATATTACTACTAAGAAGCTAAGAATATGACCAAATATGATATCATAAAAATAAGTATGATTCTGGAATAAGTCAATAACATTATTTAAATCATTATACAGGAGGTTCGGACACGTACAAAGCATATCGGACCTAAGGTAAGGGAAATATCACAATCTCATTTTTATCCGAGATTGTATATACTTTAGTATTTACTAGGGTGTATTTTATCATCCACATCCATGTTTCCTCAATATTTAATATTATTTCCATCCACCTAAAATTTTTTAAATCCAATTTTACCCTTCAGTGAGTTTTTAGTAAAAGATATGGAAGAAATCTTTTGTCGCTTTTCGTACGAGGTACTTTTTGACTTTTCCGACAAAAGTACGAGAAGAATGTGTTTTTACTTATACAGCATGAATGGATTTTTAAAACATTATTTCCAAGAATAATCCTTTACAAGTTATCAAGTTTATTTTTATTCAACTTCTTTTAGTTTATAATTGTATGACATGTTAAGAAAGGAAAAGTGTTTTTGAAATAGAAAGGGTATTTTCCTCAAGAATGGAGTTCAAGTGTTTTATCAAAATTATTTTCCATCTAAGATAATAAAGGGTTCTGTTTTCATACCTATTATTAAATTTATTCGATTATGTTTTTATGGAATTATTTTTATGAATTCCTTTATCTTATATGAATTGTTTTTTGATGTCATGATGTTTAAGATTCCCATTTTTATTTCATGGGTTATGCTATGATGTATGGTTTATGATTTTGTGGCACACATAAGAATGGTATCATTATGAGATGGGTGGGACCTATATCTCCCTCCAATGCATTGGGTAAAGATTTTATATCTCATGAGATAGACATGGCTAGAACGGTAGGTTATACCGGTTCAGTGAAACAGGACTGAAACGAGGAGTGAACTCGGTTCAGAAATGGAATTTGTCCATTAAGATAGTCTTGGCAATGAGTCTTGACTAATAGAAATTATTATCTATGATTAAGTGTGTATGCCGCAAAGTTTCATGTTTTAAGTTATGATTATTGGGATTACATTTCACTACTATGATTTATCCCATGTTATGAAATTATGATCTCTTTTGCAGGTTATGATTTCCAAAAGTTATGTGCTTATGTATATGATGTGATTGATATTTCTTTTGTTTACCCTTACTGAGCATTTGAGCTCACCCTTTTGTATGTTTTATTTCCCCAGGTCAGGAAGAAGGTTATTAAGTAGAATATGCCAAAAGGTACTCTAGATATGATGAAATAAATGGGAGGAAAAGTAGATGCTTTATGAACCGGTTGTTTATGTTTCCCAGTTTCTAAAGACACTATACCTATACGGTCCTTTCTTGGTTTTGTTATATGTTGTAATAAGTGTGCTTCAATTATGAAGTAATAAAAATGTATGTAAAGTATGGGTCGTTATAGTTGGTATCCGAGGAATGGTATAGTCAACCTTTGGAAACTAGGATGTGAAAGCCTTAGTAAGAACCCTAAGGATAAGTCTAAGCATAGAACACAATCTTAGTGTTTTAGAAATGACCATGAATAACCTAGGATAAGACCTTAAGTGTGAAATTTTATTCTTGATTATGTGGTTTTCCTATTATAATTAGTGTTGCTCATACTATTCTTCTTGGTTTTAGTCAATGGATGGAACCCAAAGGAACCGTGTTAATGCAGAATGTGACGGTCAATGCAATGATTGTCCCCCGGAGCAACCAAACGTTATGGGAGCTGGAATGAAAAATCTTGTAGCCATTCTCACACAACTTTCTCAAGCTATGAATCATGCAGGACTTCCAAATGAGCAAAGGAAGGAGCAACATTCTGTTGAATCCTTCATGAGGCAGCGTCCACCTTCTTTCAGCAGGTCTACTGATCCATTAGTTTCTGAACAATGGATTAGTACTACTGAAAAGATATTTTCAGTTATTCAATGTTATGAACATGATAAAGTCATCCTAGTAGTGTATCGTTTGGAAAGAGACGCTGATCAATGGTAGAATCTTATTAAGAATACGAGGCAAAGGGATGAAATTGAGTCCATGGAATGGGATGAGTTCAAGAACTTATTTTTCAATAAGTACTTCCCTCGTATTCTCCGAACAAAGATGAAGAAAGAGTTTCTTGAACTGAAGCAAAAGGATGCTGAATCTGTTGGTACCTATGAAGAAAATTTTACAAGACTTGCAAGGTACACTTCTGGTATTATTATCCAACCTGAGAGTAAGATCGATCAATTCTTTAGTGGATTAAAACCAAGTCTTTAAAGGGCCTTAGCCATAAGGGACTTCAATAGCTACGAGGAAATCATTCGATGTCCTCTCAAAGTTGAGATGAAGATTGGAGTAACCCATCAGTCATATGGGTTTGATAAGAAGAGGAAAATGGAATTCAAAGGAAAATCTAAAGAGAACACTGAAAAGAAGATGAGCTTTCCCTTATGCTCAAAGTGTGGAAAGAAATATGGAGGGAGTGGTCTTAAAGGGACAAGTAAATGTTTCAAATGTGGAAAGGAAGGTCATCGGGCATTTGAATGCCGTAATGATGGGAAGAAGATGTCTAATGATGCAAACAAAGGAAGGGATGCACAGAATGAACCTACTACACTTCAATGTTTCATGTGCAAGGAGATGGGGAATTATGCCAATAAATTCCCAAATCCAAGGGTTAATGATGATGGTCGACGTCAACAAACTCTTAAGGCTAAAGACAAAGGAAAGTCACATGCAATTTCTATCTGCGATGTGGAGTACGATAACGATGTGGTGAAATGTACACTTACCATCCATTCTAATGTAGAAAATGTTTTATTTCATTCTGGATCCACCCACTCCTTTATTTCTGAATAATTTTCTAAGGATATCACCGTATTACCTCAACAATTAGATGTTGAGTTAGCTGTGACAACCCCTAATGGCACAACAGTTTCATCAAAAGTTTATAATTCTTCTCTGATCCAAGTTTGTGGGAAATTGCTTCCTGAAAATCTTGTGATACTTCCTATAGTGGAATTTTTTGTGATTCTTTGCATGGATCGGCTTTCTTTATATGTAGCTCATATCAATTTCCAAAGAAGGGAAGTCACATTTCATATTCCAGATCAATTTATGATCCTCTATCGATGCAAGGATGAACATAACCTTCCAGTGGAAATTCCTTCCATCTTATGGGTCTTGATTCCACTAAATGAAGGTTATTTATCTCAAATGGTTGGTGAGAAACTCACAATTAAGAATATTCCCATTTTACGGGAGTTTGATGATGCCTTTCCAGATGAATTATCGGGTCTTCCACCGAATCGTGAAGTTGAGTTTTCAATAGAACTCGTACCGGGTTCTTTTCCTATTTCAAAGACACCTTATAGAATGGCCCCAATTGAGTTGAAGGAATTGAAGAAGCAACTCCAAGAGAATATTTACAAAGGATTCATACACCATAGTGCGTCACCTTGGGGAGAAGCAGTTATATTTGTTAAGAAGAAATATGGATCAGTGAGACTCTGCATTGATTATCGAGAACTTAACAAGATCACTATCAAGAACAAATATCCTCTCCCGCGCATTGATGACCTATTTGACCAACTACACAAAGCTCAATACTTTTCCAATATTGATCTTCGTTCAGGTTATCATCAATTAAGGGTCAAAAGGGAGGATATACCAAAAACGGCATTCCGTACAAGGTATGGACACTATGAATTTATAGTGATTCCATTTGGTCTTACTAATGCCCCTGCTATCTTCATAGATCTAATGAATAGAGTATTTAGAAACTATCTTGATCAGTTTGTGGTAGTCTTTATATATGATATTTTTGTCTATTCAAAGAGAAAGTAAGAACATGAAGATCACTTGAGAATTATATTGAAGACCCTGAGAAAGGAGAAGCTTTATGCCAAATTTACCAAGTGTGAATTTTGGCTTCAAAAAGTTGCATTTTTGGGTCACATAATCTCAAAAGAGGGGATATATGTGGATCCATCAAAAACAGAGGTTATGGAAAGATGGTCGAGACCAACAACAGTAACCGATATCCGAAGTTTTCTTGGTTTGGCTGGATCTTATCGACGTTTTGTGAAATATTTTTCACGATTATCTAATCCACTCACCAAGTTGACTTAGAAAGGAGTTAAGTTTGTTTGGACGGAGGAATGTGAAGAGAATTTCAAGGATTTGAAAAGAAGGTTATCCAGTGCACCTATGCTCACACTGCCTTGTATTAGAGAATGGTTTGTGATCTACTGTGATGCATCCAAGAAGGGATTGGGGTGTGTTCTTATGCAAAATGATATGGTGATAGCTTATGGCTCACGACAGTTGAAAATACATGAGCAAAATTACCCAACTCATGATTTGGAGTTAGCTATGGTAATCTTTGCATTAAAGATTTGGAGGCATTACCTTTATGGTGAAAGGTGTTATATTTATACTGATCATAAATGTTTAAAGTATATTTTCACACAAAAGGAGCTGAATATGCGTCAAGGAAGATGGTTGGAGCTGATTAAAGATTATGACTGCTCAATCCATCACCACCCTGTGAAAGCAAACAAGGTGGCAGATGCATTAAGTCGACAAGACCATGCTATTTTATCCCTAATGAGGATCACAAAAGATCCAATATTTATGGATTTACAAAGGATGGACCTTGGAATTATAATGAAAGGGGAAAATCGTATCTTTCTCAAATGAATGTTCAACCATCTATACATGTGAAGATTAAAGAGGCACAGAAAGAAGATGTCAAGTTACAAAAGAAGGTGAGAAATGTTCCTGAATTCAACCTTGATTGTGATGGGATAATAAAGTTCAGTAATCTGGTTTATGTTCCTCCCATCCTCGAATTAAAGAAGGAGCTGCTGGATGAGGCTCATAGTTCTTCATTCTCTATTCATCTTGGATGCACGAAGATTTATAGGGACCTGAAAGAGTACTTTTGGTGGGATGGCATGAAAAGAGATGTTGCTGAATATGTCTCTCGATGCTTGGTTTGTCAACAAGTTAAAGCTAAGAGACAGATGTCTAAGGGGATGTTACAACCATTACCCATACCCGAATGGAAATGGGAAAACATCACTATGGACTTTGTCACAGGACTTCCTAAAACATCCAAAGGCAATAATGCTATCTGGGTCATAGTTGGTCGTGTTACAAAGTCTGCACACTTCATTGCTATTAGAGAGGATTTCTCTCTGGATCAGCTTGCCAGGATATATGTAAAGGAAGTGGTAAGATTGCATGGAGTACCACTTTCTATTATATCTGATCGGGATCCGAGGTTTACCTCAAAGTTCTGGTGAAGTCTTCAGCATACTCTGGATACAGAGTTATGTTTTAGCACTGCTTATCATCCTCAGACAGATGGTCAGTCTGAGAGAACAATTCAAACTCTAGAAGATATGTTGAGAGATTTCTCTATGGATTTCAAAGGTGGTTGGGATCAACACCTACCTTTGGTGGAATTTTCTTATAATAATAGCTTTCACTCCATTATTCAGATGGCTCCTTATGAAGCTCTCTATGGAAAGAAATGCAGGACTCCAACTTGCTGGGATGAAGTTGGGGAAAGAAAGCTATTAGGACCCGATATCATTAATGAAATGGCAGAAAAGGTCAAATCTATTCAACAAAACATAAGAGCAGCTCAGAGTCGATAGAAAAGTTATGCCTACAACTGAAGAAAAGACCTAGAGTTTGAAGTGGGTGATAAAGTTTTCTTACGAATATCTCCCTGGAAGAGGGTTATGAGATTTGGAAAGAAGGGGAAATTGAGCCCTAGATATATCGATCCTTTCGAAATACTGGATCATGTTGGGAAGGTAGCTTACCGATTGGTGCTTCCACCGAATCTCTCTCAAGTTCACGATGTGTTCCATGTATCTCTCCTCAGAAAGTACATACCTGATCCTTCACATGTACTCAGCTCAGAAGTTGTACTGCTGGAGCAGGATCTTTCTTATGAAGAACAGCTGATAGAGATTCTGGATCGTAGCGAAAAAAGTTCTACGAAACAAGACGACTCGATTGGTGAAAGTTTTATGGAGGAACCACCAATTAGAAGAAGCTACATGGGAGATTGAGGGTATGATGAGGGAGAAGTATCCTCATCTTTTTGTTACAAAGTGACGCATTCCGAGGGAAAAATTCATTTTAAGGGGGGTAGAATGTAACACCCGAGACTTTTATGTTATATAAATCATCAAAGGAATCTTTTTCTACACACAACAATTTCTTGTCTTGCTTTACACGAAATCGCGACCTTCCTCGATAGCTTGCATCGTACGCAATACTGAGTTTCACTAAACAATGATATGCTAATAAAATATTATTAAAACTAGTTGTTGTGAATAGTAATAACCACTTTTTGAAATTTTATAAATTTTATTTTTCAAAATGGACTTCATTTTTGGATTCGGAATATCGAAATTATCCTAGGGTGAAATTTTGGTATTTTTCTGAAAACTTTCAATTTTTGATGAATAGAGAAACCACTAAGTGGTAGTTAAAAAAACTGAATTTTTCATAAAACTTAATTTTACCGCTTCTGTGAGTGGAATTTCAAAAATCCGAGAGACACGGTTAATATCAATGACTAAAATGTGGTTCAAGGAGATGAAAATAATTTTTGGTGAATAGTAACTTTTTACTTCTTTTTACCACGGTTAAAAGTAAATAGGGTAATTAGGGGTAAAAATGATATTATTATTACCCTAACACATGTCATAATTCTATTGGATAAGTATAATTCGACCAAAAACAACCATAAGAATAAAATATGACCATTTAGGCCCACTTGGATTAGATTAGGACATTTATTATTAATTTATTTAAAGAAGGGTTAAAATAGTTAAAATCACAGTTTAATAAGTAAATCATTTTTAATATGGGGTTATACATAAGATAAATTAGACTATAAATATTCATTAGAAATCTAAAAAGATTACCTACATAATGGTAGTTTATTTTTAATTTTTAGACATTAAATAATTTAATTTATTTATGACACAAAGATGATGCAGTAATTATCTTATTGATGAAATATTGACATAATTGATGTTATAAACACCAAAATAAATGTAATTTTACACTTTTTATGACTTCCACTAATTTTCTAGATTAATATGACATGTTAGTATTGATTTAATTATCTTTTTTAGAACTAATAATTCTGTTATTATTTTCACAAAAATTAATTACTAAATAGTGTCAAAATTGACATAAAATAGTTTTTAAAACAAATATTATATTAGTAATTGTTATTTTATTCCAAAAAGATAAGGTTCTGCCAAATGACTTAGATAAGGTTATATATATTAATAATAAACAAATTGGGGTTCTTTTGGATGCTTATAGTAAGTTTATTAACCTTATAGTATAAGAACACAAGAAGACACGATAAAAGTAAAATTATTTAACTGAATGTTAAATCTAAATGATAAGGTTAAAATAGGAACCTAAACTTGTATAAATTCTATTTTATGATAGGATTGCGACCCATCCCCACCTTCGTCTCAAAATAAATTAATTTGGAGCTATTTAAAACCGAACTTGACTTTATAATAAAATAATATTTTTAGTTATTCCAAAGGTACCCCTCTCCTCCCTTATAAAAGGGCACCTCCTCCCTCTCTTCCTCACACCACTTTGAGCCTTCAAGCTCGGCCAACCCCTGAAACATTCTCCTCTCCACTTACCTAGAGACATCCTAGAGGTCCTGGGATTCTTCAAAGACCAATTTTAGTGCCCTAAAAGAAGGTCTCAAAGAAGCACTTCAAAGAAGAGGTAATGTCTGTTACCGATTCTTTCATCTTTATTTCTTCTTCCACTTATTCTTATTTAGTTGTTTCATTATGAAGTAATAACATCAGTATCACTCATATAATGATATGTTATTATAAGTATGAAACAACCATATTTCACCATCTATCCATCCTACGGAAAAAGAAATCAATGTGTGTGCGTACGTACGGAATACCATCTCCATGTCGTGGTGTAATCTATTTTCCACCACCACCTTACTTTGATGGGTATAATGGTGTAAATAATGACTATATATGACTATTATAAAGTGATATTGATTCTGAAATAGTATACATACACTCCAATACAATTCCACGATCATGGGAACTATATCATCACTCGTGCGTACGTATGGAATACCGTCTCCACGATGTGATGTGATTCGTTCTACATGATCTTCATTGAACAATGATTATATAAATGAATTGAATGAATAAATATGATATATAGTACATTAATACTATTCTGTAAATGAGGTATCTATAACCTAAAGAGAAGAATAAGAATTTATTCGACAAAACACGCATAAGAACAAAAAGTTATAAACACCCGAATAACAAATAGCAATGAAATATTACTACTAAGAAGCTAAGAATATGACCAAATATGATATCATAAAAATAAGTATGAATCTGGAATAAGTCAATAACATTATTTAGATCATTATAAAGGAGGTTCGGACATGTACAAAGCATATCGGACCTAAGGTAAGGGAAATATCACAATCTCATTTTTATCCGAGATTGTTTATACGTTAGTATTTACTGGGGTGTATTTTATCATCCACATCCATGTTTCCTCAATATGTAATATTATTTCCATCCACCTACAATTTTTTAAATCCAATTTTACCCTTCGGTGAGTTTTTAGTAAAATATATGGAAGGAATATTTTGTCGTTTTTCATACGAGGTACTTTTTGACTTTTCCGACAAAAGTACGAGAATACTGTTTTTTTTAACTTATACGGCATGAATGGATTTTTAAAACATTATTTCCAATAACCTTCCTTTACAAGTTATAAAGATTATTTTTATTCAACTTCTTTTAGTTTATAATTATATGACATGTTAAGAAAGGAAAAGTGTTTTTGAAATAGAAAGGATATTTTCCTCATGAATGGAGTTCAAGTGTTTTATTCAAATTATTTTCCATCTAAGATAGTAAAGGGTTCTGTTTTCAGACCTATTATTAAATTTATTTGATTATGTTGTGATGGAATTATTTTTTTGAATTCCTTTATCTTATATGAATTGTTTTATGATGTCATGATTTTTAAGATTCCCATTTTAATTTCATGGGTTATGCTATGATGTATGGTTTATGATTTTGTGGCACACATAAGAATGGTATCATTATGAGATGGGTAGGACCTATATCTCCCTCCAATTCATTGGGTAAAGATTTTATATCTCATGAGATAGACATGGCTGGAACGGTAGGTTATACCGGTTTAGTGAAACAGGACTGAAACGAGGAGTGAACTTGGTTCAGAAATGGAATTTGTCCATTAAGATTGTCTTGGCAATGAGTCTTGACTAATAAGAAATTATTCTCTATGATTATGTGTATATGCCACATAGTTTCATGTTTTAAGTTATGATTATTGGGATTAAATTTCACTACTATGATTTATCCCATGTTATGAAATTATGATCTCTTTTGCAGGTTAAGATTTCCAAAAGTTATGTGCTTATCTATATGATGTGATTGATATTTATTTTTTTTACCATTACTGAGCATTTGAGCTCACCCTTTTGTATGTTTTATTTCCCCAGGTCAGGGAGAATGTTATTAAGTAGAATATGCCAAAAAGGGACTCTGGATATGATGAAATAAATGGGAGGCAAAGAAGATTCTTTATGAACCAGTTGTTTATGTTTCCCTGTTTCTAAAGACACTATACCTATACGGTCCTTTCTTGGTTTTCTTATGTGTTGTAATAAGTGTGCTTCAATTCTGAAGTAATAACAATGTATGTAAAGTATGGGTCGTTAAACAATCATTGCCCCCAGGCTGCGCCTCCCTGACTCGCTGAATATGTGGGGGAGTGACTGTAATAGACTAAAGGAAGGTTTCTCCATCCTGATCCACAAAAGACATCTGCAACGCAGATAGCTGCTCTGTCGCCTCTCTGAGCAGCTGAATTCCTGATCTTCTGCTTAGAGCATCTGCTACATCATTCCCTTTACCCAGAGTATAGACTATCTCAAAGTCATAGTCCTAGAGGAACTCAATCCAATTTCGTTGTCTCAGGTTTAGGTCCTTCTAGGATAATATATACCTGAGACTTTGGTGGTCAGATTATACTGTAAAATGTTTTCTCATAAGATAGTGCCACAATATCTTTAAGGCGAAGACCACTTCTACTAACTCCTGGTCATGGGTAGCATAGTTCTGCTAGTGTAGTCTCAACTGCCGATAACCATATGAAATCATTACTCGCTCCTACATCGGGACACACCCATGTTCGGTCCCTGATTCATCACAATAGACTGCGTACCCTAAGCCTTCCTCTGGAATCCTCAAGATTGCGGCACTAGTTAGCCTCTTATTCATGATTTCATCCTGTGCTTCCTGGGTTTTCCTTTTCACCGACCATGGAAAACCCCATCCCATAATTGTAGATATAGTACAACCTTTTTGCCTAATATAGTCAATCTTTGTATGAATTGTGGTTGCCCATTCCATACCCAAACTAACGTCGTAAGGACTCGATGC
The DNA here is from genome assembly GCA_963277665.1 of Viscum album. Lineage (NCBI taxonomy): Eukaryota > Viridiplantae > Streptophyta > Magnoliopsida > Santalales > Viscaceae > Viscum > Viscum album. The sequence continues at coordinate 622,990,509 of OY728156.1, read as the reverse complement.
TTCCACCAAGAGGTTCCAACCAAAACTCTCACCTTAAGGGTTTGATCACACCATTGGATTAAGTGTGATTATCGAGTCTCCTCCCAATGGTATCTCCAGACATGAGGGTCAAGTCAACAGATTAACCCGAAACTCTAGGTCTGGGACAAGATTCTTGGAAGGAAGGAATGATTGGTACCTATGTCTATTGATATGGCAGCTAGTAGTATGCACATAATGTAGCTCAAATCATTCCTAGATCCCTTGGGTCACACTCATTGACCGCATGAAGCTACTCTCTTCCCCTGCCCTCCAGTTCCCTAAACATAGAAGGGACTACAAAGGAGGGTGGTTGTAACATGTTGAAATGTTCAACACCTCATGATGCTCTCCTAGCTCTGCTTCCACGTCTGCTGCCCTGCTGATTCATCTGTCCTTAAATATTCTTCTTCTCGAAATGTTCTACATGCTCAAGTCTCTAAGACTGGCACCAGTTTCATGCTTTCTAACAGCTGAAATTCACTGGTTGTATCCACTCAGCAAATGACATTCAACCACAAAGGTTCTCTCTAGCACCCTAACATAAGTACAAATGCATATAGGAAAAATTGTTGGCTCGGATGTCCTTAATACCACCTTGCTTAGAGTTCTATGCTCTAAAGCACTGGTCGCATCATATTCATTGAGTACCAGGAATGGTTGGTACGTTTTGATGAATACTCAACTACCGACATGTCGTCCTGCCGAAGCTCTAAAAGCTCAAAAAAAACTCTCAGCCACCTCCTCAAGACAGTCTTTAACTGCCTATGGGTCGGGCTCACCTCGGAACTTGAGGGATATCTAGTGTTAAAACACTTGTAAGGCACTAAGCCTACAATATTATTCTATCGGTATAGCCAGTAGTGTTTTCTGACCAACGAGCAGTGATATAGTTGGCACACTGCCTGAAGGTACCATCTCAGAAAATGGTCCAAGTACCGAAACCTCATCACTATGCAGACCATCCTCATGATCACTCACTGAAAAAGATTAGTATCTAAGATCATCATCTACTCTACTAGTGACTAAACTAGGCGGAAAACTCCAGTAATCACCTCCATCTAGTCCTCTAATGCCTGGGAATCTATCTCACCTTGAAACCTCTGAGGCCCCTACTGTTGGTATTTGTGCAATGCGCTCAGTCGGCATCCACCGTCCTCTAATGAGGATAGTGGCATCTGCAGCCCAACGGGTGGTGGTTCTACCGGTACACCACCCAAAGGTGCCAACATAGTAAGAGATCCCTAAACCGGAGCCTCATCGCTTGGTGGGCTGTCATCGTGTACTCTCTCGGAAACCCTAGCTGGTTGTCTATGCAGCGTCATCCTAATAAAGAATAGGTGTGCCACGTTCAATAGGTTATACCTGGTGAGATGACTCAAACAGTTCACTAGAAGAATCTTGAAAACACACTTGCAATCAGTGTTTTCGTGCACTGAGTCGGAAATCAGAAGTCAGGGTCCTGGTGTATGGATACGTCGGCCACCTCACCAACACTGGACTCCCTGGACTGAAAACCACACTCAATACACTTAACACTATTACTTCACAGAAAATACATATCAAAGTCCTATGTTATGCAGTATAACTGACTCCTATGATACCAATTTGTCACGACATGTCCTCGAGACCCATGTCAGGACAACCCCAAGCCCGCCTTCTATAGGCCAGGGGCTGGCGACTAGCACCAAAGTCATAAATCCCTATGTTGGGAAGGTATTGTCGTTATAAAAATAAATAACCCACAATAAGAGTACAAAACAAGAATAAAAACTGTAAGTAAAAGTGAATACAAAGGTATTGCTGAAAGTAAATGGGTCAGTATACAACCTCAACTGAACAACAAGAAAAATTACACGTTAAAATGGAAAGTAGCTCATAGATCGTGCACCATGGAGTCCTACCTGATGGGTAGGTACAGAACTCGAACAACTCGTCCCTACAGTTCATCCCGTCTAGTCCAGCTCCAAGCTACCTCATGTCTGTCACCCTCAGCCTCGATCACTGGTAACCATCATCTGCACAGAACACAACAAGGTGTGGGCGAAGCCCGTGAAAGGGTGAGTATAACAATACTCAATAGGGGAACCTGACACCCCCGAAGTTCTCCCAGAATCTACAAAAGATAAACTATAGTAGAAATATACAATCATGAAGTACCAAACATCCCTAAATTGGTATATGCCCATACATATTCTTAATTTATCAATCACAGTCCAGTTCCAACTCTCGAGCCCAAGAACAAACTATTCCAAAATGGAAGTAAATTCATTCACCATGATGATAATGGTTGAAAGACATAACTCAGCTCACACAGGTATACATCTTTTTTAGATTGATAGAGATGATCATATATAGTCACTGATTCATCTAAGTTTTTGGACCCACACAGGATACAGGACCAACTAAGCTGTAGGACCCACACAGGATACAGAACCAGCTAAGATATCAGACCCACATAGGATACAAGATCGGCTATTCTGTTGGACCCACACAAGATACCGGAACCGAAGTTAGAACTGTCAGACCCATGGAGGATCCTGGTACAGTATTCATTGCTATCGAACCCACGGAGGATTTCGGTACAGTAGTCATCTATGTGGAACCCATGGAGGATTTTGGTATAGTAGTCATTTGAGTCGCAGCCAACCCTAAGGTTCCCGCACATAGCATGCTCGATTCTGGGAGGGTCCACTTCTTGAGCCAAGTGTCGATACATCAACTATCACAAACTCCTGATTTGATGTATCTCGTAGTTCCATCTCATCATAAATAACCCAACGTGATAGACGGTTCACCAATAGGATACCCGATCTGAAGGTTATTGGCATTTCCGTTCTTGGGGCCCGGTTGGTTTTCATGCTCAAACCAACCTGGTCGTACCCCAGCTGCATCCAAATCCCAAGTGAAGTATTTGAAAATAATTGTCTCACTCAAAGATTTTCATCGCCCCTAGTGGTATGTCAGTTGGACACCTGTAGCCTTAGATGCGGGCAAAATGGTGTAAACGGCCATAGCGGGTCCGGGTCCGGTCTGACCTAGTCGGACTTACCCGGCCAAACTGGTCTGAACCAAGGTCTGACCCGGTCTGTGGGTCTGACCCGGTCTGAGGAAGTGACCCAATCCGAGGTGACTTCCCAGCCCATGGCGGCCCGTCCAGCCATGTGAGGGACAGGGGTGTCGCACCCCTCCCCAATTTGTTTAATAGAACAGGTGCATTGCGACGGTTTAGGGGCCACGGGACCAGGCTGGTCCCGCTCGTACGGCTCCACACCGGCCGGCCCGGCCGACCAAAACCACAGAACGATGGTGCCATGGTCCTCCTACCCTCCGCATGGCGTGATGGAATCACAGTACCACTACCACAGCCTGACCGGGATGCAGCCTTCAGCTCCATCGCGCGGCGTAATGGCACCGCGCTTCTCCATCTTCCACGGCCCTCCCGGCCGCGGTTCCTCTCAGGTGCGGCGCGACAGCGCTGCACCCCTTTGCCGCGACCCACCCTGGCCGCGGTTCCGCATTTCTAGTGCTACATGTTGCGATGTATCCACACCTCTTTCATCCACCACAGCCCTCCTGGCCGCATTTCTTCTCCAGCGCAGTGCATCAGCACCATGTCGTTCCGTCTCTCACTCTGTCATCAACCTATCACGAACCAATCGAAGGGATGTCGGGCTGTGTTTCTTTGTCCCGCGCCCTCCGCATTAGGTGATAACAATTGGCTAACATCAAACCATATAAATGATGAGGAACGAGGATTTAATTTAATCAAGACAAACCCCTACCTCGTTGTCGATGTTGTTTGACAAAGTCGTTGGATGGCGGCGTCGTTTTGTTGAATTCGGGAAAGGAGAAGCTGAGGATGGCGTCGGCATTCTTCGTGGGCATAAATTCACTTTGCTTTCCTTGATTTAAGAAGGAAGAAGATGGCATCATCATTCTTCGGTGGAGATGGGTGTTCTTCACGTTCTTCATTGAGAGGATGGAGTCCTCTCAATTCTCCCAAATCTCCTCTCACAATGTTCTTCCAACAAAAGATTATGCCAACCCCCAATAATAAAATATAATACATTATTATAATGCTGGAATAAATAATACAAAATGATTCAGAAAATTTAAATTAATTAAAGAAGACAACCCACTTAATTAATGAAGGTGGAGGCTCAAAAGTTAATGTGAAAAAAGTTGAAGAGTTCCCGAAATTTAATTGGGGTTTCATGGGGGTTAAAGGGGAGTTAGAGAGGTCGGGTGGGCCCCTCCTAATAATCCTCCCAAGGGAGGTTATGTGCGGGTAGGCCCAACCACCATAACATTTTCCCAAGGGAGGTTTGGGTGTGGTGGACCCCACCTCCAGCCTCGCCTTGAAGGTTTCAACAACCAACATAAACTAATGTTAAATGGTTAACTTTTTTCAATTTAATTAAAAACCCCCAAAAACCAACTTCTACTCATGATAAAACGCAACTACGGTGAAGGTATCACTAATAAATTACCACCTCTGTGAGTTCAACAGTGCCCTCATATTTCAATTTTGAGCACCGGTTCAAAAGTTATAAAACATCACTCACATGTTTATTGAACGTACCCGAAAAAAAGTTTGGAAAATTATTATCAGCCACCCTTGACCCACTACGGTCGAGGTTAGCCTCTTCCTGGGTGAAATATTCCCCTAAAAACCCAACGGTGCCCTCAAATTTCATATCCAAGTTACCGTTTAGAAGTTCTGAATTTTACAATACAATAATTGTCACTTATTTATTTTATTTGTGGCCAAATTAACTTTCTCTGGTGGCCCTTTCCGACCCAAGTTAGAATCTTTTTAAAGAAAGCCTACCCTCACGAGTTCAACAGTGGTCTCAGATTTTTTATCCTAGTTACCTTTTGTGAGTTATAAGCATTTGAAAAATAAAATAACTTTATTTAATTTTTTTATTTACAGTTATGACATTTTCGAGTTTTCTCAAAGGAGGCTCGTTCCGACTAAATATAAGTTGTACGTAGGGTAAACCCTCCATCTTGAACGCAACGATGGCCTCATATTTTTTATCCGAGTAACCATTTAATAGTTATTATAATTTTTTAGGAAAACTGCATATGCATGATAATTTAAGCTTAACAAAACATTGATGGATCATTTCGGGTACTTCGGGCCTCAGAATCGCATGCTGTCAGAAACTGCGGACTCTGAAAATTTCCAAATATTTAAGAAAAAAATTTCCACAGAAATTTTGAGTCCTTAAAAGTATATAGTTGTGAATATATGTATGATATAACATGTTGGTTTTAATGTTCAAAATAATTATCAAATAGTTTGAAAGATGAAATATACTATTTTTTATTTATAAAATCTTCTTGGAGAAATAAATTTTTTTTCTGATGCAATAGATTATTTTAATTTCATCTAAAATTTGGTTTAATATTTTTTATTCAATATGGTTAATTATAGTGTTGTATTATTTCAATATTTGTATGTATATGACATAATAATCATCATTACTATTTTCAAAATTTAATTTTTATAAATGCATTGTTTTAAATGTTCTTCTTGATGATGTACATCTGAAATATAAAAAATATATTAAAAATTAAGATCTATATAGATAAATAGAAGATGATTCATGGAATTAGTGAGAACAAATATATTGTTAAATTTTAAAAGAGGGATAAAATGAAGAACTACATAATAGTTTATTTACTAATGTTACATAGCTTGAGTATTATAAAAATTTAATGTTCATATAATAAATTAAAAGGAGAAACAAGCATAATATTCATTATTTCCTATCATTGGATCTGCCATCTATGTCGTTTTTTAGACATGACCCAATGCATCAAATGATTTTACTATGATAAGTAGGCACTAATGAAATCTTTTGGATATTTAATAGATTATTATAATAAGGGTTCATTAGTAAATGAGAACTAAGTATATATTTTGTGCCATTGGTGGTTTAGAATATCTTCTTATAAGGAGTTACACAGATGATAGTTTCCAAAGCAATAAGTATGATATGTTATCTCAATATGGTTTTTCGTTTTTTCACAATGGTGTAACTTTGGGATGGAAGATATCCAAAAAGTACACTATTCTAGTCACACATAAAAAAGTTTTCCAATATTGATACATAAAATTATATAATGAAATATTTTTTTTCAAGAAGATCATCACTAAAATTTGGGTAGTTCACAGAATTTTAAGAGAAATTGATATTTATTGTGATAACAATAGAGCTATTTCTCAAGATAAAGAACTATGTTTCTACTAAATTACTGAACACATCTATTTAAAATAGTATATATATTGATAAATCCTTGAGACATGTGATGTAAATATTTTTTGGGTGAATATAAATTAAAATTTAGTGAATCCATTTAGAAAACCATGAATGCAGAAGAGAATGAAGGCCATTTAAATTCATTAGGTATTATATATAAGATAGATTGGATATAATTTGTTTGTAGTTTAAATATATCCTGGTTTTATAATAATATAAATATATCTTAACCATTCATTTAAGAGATACATAAAATACCTAAATAGTGAAATGATAAATTCCACATAAATTAAGACTTTGATTTGTTCTTATACAGTGATTACCAACACGGATTATTGGTTTTGATGATATGTTATGATTAGAATGAGTATAATCCGATATATAATATGGAGTAACTTGTGAAATAATAAATATATTATTATTAAATTTACTGACCCACCAAAGTCTATCACATGAAATTTCATGCAGTTCTATTTATACATTAGTGTTTATTCATCCTAATTATCATAACTTCCTATGATTTACCTGATATATAGAATTTGAACCTCCTTACTTTGATACATTTATTATATCATCCTTTATGAAATTATAATTAATTGGTGGTTCTCGACATTTATGTTTATGTTGTCAGTTATGTTTAACAAGAATTTAAATTTTCCTCTAATAAGAAAATTATTGCATATACAGCCTTTAAAAAAATTATATTAATGAAATTCATGTACATTACTAAATGAGTGACATTTTTTATGTTTAAATAGTTGGATTAATTAAATTGTGTATATTGATTCAAACAAATCAGAAAATTTTGGACAATCATGAACATGTGAAATGGCCTATAACAAATTGACTTGTTCCGATCCTAGTGGTCACTTCATATCTTAAAAAATATATTATAAAATATATATGCATAATTTAGTGAAATATAATTTTCAAAAAAATGTTAATATATAGATATTAAGGTATTTGATTATGATTATTACATACCTAGTTTTAGATTATATAGTAGTAATGTTTTTATATAGGGATCTATTTTCATAAAGTTATGTACTGTATAGTTCATCATTGTTGTGAATTATATAAATACCTCATATAGTTACAAAGTATACTCTCTATTGAGGATAACATTTTGTGAAATGAGTTAGTTAAAATTTTGATACAAATTATATGAGAATCTTGAAAAAAATGAGTTTTGATATATTCACAAATAGCTGCGAATATTTTCCAAAACACAATGAGGTTTTAGGTTTCTTAGGATATTTTTGAAAATTTACACTAAAGAAAAAACCATGGTGTTGTGATATTAATCACATCATGATTTATTTTGGGTCATGTCTGTTGATAACATTTCTTAGTGTTTATTGTGAATAATATATGAAATATTTTATTTAGTGATCCTAAGATAATTCACATGTTTAATCGCGCTTTTTAAACCTCATATGATGAAGAATATTCAATGTGAATATTAAGAGGATTTTTAAAAACAAAATAAATTAGTAAGGAATTTTTTGTAAAAGATACAACCATAAAATCCTGTGGTTAGACATTTAATAAATCCCAAAACAACATGAATCAAATGATTTCCCTCATTAAATGATAGAGGTCTATGAAAAGAGTTTTCCCCCATTAAATGATATCGGTGTTATTTTCTAATTGAATGTTAGCTATAATGACCATATCTCCATTCACCTATGTACATGGGTGTTAGCCCACCAATGAATAATAAGAGTTATAACAGAAGAGTTTGGTGATTCCAGTGATTGTTGGATACCTTCAGAGGTGTGAACCCATTCATTATTTTTGAGGGATCTTTACTAAACACATTATTCTAGAAGATTCATCATGGATATTGTTGTTTTCATTATTTAATATTATTTTGTGTTCATTTATAATTATTGATTCATCTCCTGGTGTAGTTTGTTTATGATATTTGTATGTTCCATCACAACTCATAGGTATATAGATTTAAAAATGATCCCCCCAATATTTTTTCAGTGGTTTATATATTTATATTTTTTTTATGTATATATAAATATATTCACGATATATATACGTACGTATGTAAATACATACATACTTACATACACAAAATATATAATCATATAAATATATATATATATATATATAATTAAATTATATTAATTAACATTATATATGTGTGTGTGTGTGTGTGTGTGTGTATGAATGTACATACATATGTATTATACATATTGCAAAATATATTAAATATATATACACCAATACATAAATTGAATTGGCATATATATATATATGAATATAAGTATATTGTAACATCCCAAGTAAGTAATTAATAATAGATATTTTTATCTATGTCTATTAATGAATTAGATAGTGTTTTAGAGGCTTAAAATGAAAATAAATCCAATCTTAAGCATGGAATACACTAATATTTTTTAAAAGATTGTTTTACTGCCTTTTGATGGAAAACCATTTTTAAATCTATTTTTTGACAATTTTATAAGCTTTGTTTGTCAAAATAAACTTATTCTTTATTATTGGGACTTCAAAATTTACTTTGTGTGAATTTTTGTTATTTTTCTGACAATGTTCATTTTTTAATGAATAGTGAAAAATACTGCATTTTACATCAAAACTGCATTTTCATTTAATTTAATTATATGTTTATATTATATTTTTAATTGGTATTAAAGTTTAATCTGAATATATTTTTACCATTTAATCCAATGGTGGTTATTAGGATTAATTTCACTTTGAAATTGGTCATAAACTAATGCCAAACTTTTCATAGATATTGTTTCAAAAAAACCCGCTATTTGTTTTGACAACGGGAATTATTTTTAAATCAATTATTGTAATTTCTGTGTTTTGAATTTGGTAAAATGGATTAAATATTTGGAATATGAAGGTCCAAATTATGTAATTAAGACTCTTTTGTTTTTGGACATTATGAATAGTAACGACGGTAATTATCTTTAATTATCTTGATTAATGAGTAATCGGGTAGTTAAGGATAATAAAATAATATCATAATAAAAATAAATGACACCAAAATGTGTCCTAAGGCTACTGGTTGTCTCATGGCCGACCATGGGATTCCTTGTGCCAAACTTGGGGGGCCCATGAAATCACTTTTGTGAGAAAGTGACTTTTTATCTTTTTATTTTTTAAAGAATGTTAAATGTAACAAAGAATGTATCACCTAAGTAAAATATTTTTAATTTTGTCTACATAAATGATATTTTGGACTATAAATAGTCATTGGAAAGATAAAACGATTTCATACATCATAGTATTTTTTTCATAATTTTTATAATTTAAATAAATTAAATTATTTATGACATCATAATGATGCAGCGATGACCTCATTATTTGACGATTTAAATAAAATGAAAAGATAATGTAAAATATAAGACCTACACATGTCCAAAACCTATTGGGTCGGTATATTTCGAACCCTTATCACCTTATCCTCGAATTATATCAATTTGGGTCCTTTAAAATCCAAAACCCATTTGAAAATAAAGTAACATATCTTTACTTTCCAAGAGTGTCATTCCTCTCCTCTTATAAAAGGCCCCCACCTCTACCTCCTTACCCACACTCCCAAAGCCTTTTTCTCAGCCAAACTCTGCCCATTTTGTCTCTCCACATCCCTCTCTTACTCCTTTAAGCCTCACTTTGGGATGAAGTCTTCCCAAGGAAGCCTTTGAGCTCAAACCAAAGGGAGTTACCGGATTTTAAGGTAATGTATTCACTTGAGTCCTTTTGTTTTATTTTGCTTCTCCAACCCCCTAAACTCTTTTTATTCATTTCTTTTGTAACAAATACAGTATCTTAAATATAATAGGATGTTTTTATAAGAATTATTCTAGCTACACTTACACACACCTAAATCTAATTGTTAAAGAACATACCGTTTCCGTGGATGGTGAATTTATGCCTCCCAAAACGATGATTGTTCAATATTCTTTTAACACCTTAAAAGGTGTCCATTAAGATGTCACTATATTTATATATGATATATAATATGTTTATGTTTTCCTTAAATATCTTTATTTTTCATTTTGGGCATACCTTTATGGTTTCCATTATGGGTAAACGTGATATCTTCATTTAAGGAAGTGCGGACTACCGCCCCCTCAAAGTGATTTGATTCATTAAATACCATATGTGGGACGTATAAAGGATGGAACTATGATATTATATATGATATTATACTGGAATTATAATATACATTTATATCATTATGATTCCATTCCATAAAATACGAAATAGAAATTAAAGTAGCGTTCATGCGTACGTACGGCTTACCGTCTCCATGAACGGTGCATTTCATTTCTTACCTCTAAATGATTATGTAATATTATAAATGCATGCATTTACTGGATATATATGACATATATGATATTTACATCTTGAATACCATTCTGGATATAATGGATACATGAACAACTTGTAATTATAAAGGGCTTATTTTTGACTCAAGTACCAATGATTGTTAAAACGACCGTTATTAACTTAAATAATTACATAGTGTTCATGACATGGAAATAAATGATATAAAAGGAATAATGAAGTTGAAAAAGGTTATTAAACAAGTAGAAATTAACTCAAGTTTATTATTCAGGAGATTAAAGAACGACCGAGTCAAGTCGGACCCGAGGTATGGGACTTCGTCTCAATCTCCTTTCATTGAGGCATATTTTGTTTTATACACAACCTTATTTTATACGGTGTATAAAACCCTTTGACTTTTACGTTTATTCAAAAGGAATATTTTTTATATGAAGCATTTACTAAATGATAAAAGGGAATGTTTTTGTCGTACGTATGCGGCGACAACGACTTCTCCGCCGCCGTGACCATTATTTGATTTTCGGCTTCCTCTACAAGCCAGACAGTCTTTTTAAAAGAAAAATAAATACCATGTTTTACTTTTCTTTTATTTTGGTATTGAAAATGGTTTTCATAATGTTTTTATATCAATGTGTTGTATTGATATCTTGTGATTGAAAGGTGGAAATGTTATGTTTCCTTTATGCATGTTTTATGTGATACGATTATTTTGAGGTTATTGGGCATTATTATGAAGACGGGTGGTTCCGTGATAAACTAAGGGCAGGTGAGCCTGATATAGCTCTCCAATGCATTGGTTAATGCAAAGGAGTGAAACGTTCAGGTTTCTCCGAAGAGATTTTGGGAATATACTGTGATGGGTATTCCAAACGTAACCAAGAGGGTTACTCCCTACGTAAGAATGTTATGAATGCCTCAAGTTACCTTTATGTCTTATGATTTCTATGATTTATTCATGATTTGATTAGGTATGTTTTATGGGTAAAGTATGATTTCATTCTTATGTATATATGAACTCATGTTTCCTTTCAATTTTTTTATATAACCCATACTGAGCTTTTTATTCTCATCCCAAGTCTTTTTTGAAATGTTCTTCACAGGTCAATGGAAAGGTACATGATATGATGATAGTGTCAAGGAAGTGTCAAGAAAGAATCCATGTTTTATTTTAAATATGTTTCCATTGATGGGAAATAAGAATACTATCTTTAGGTAACCACTTTGTTTATATGTGGAATGTAATGCAATTTTTATGTTCTAATTCTCTAAAACTCTAAACCCGAAAAGATCCTCAATGTGTAATATTGTAATAACTCAATATTAAGTAAGGTTTAAGGTTGGGGCCTTATAGTTGGTATCAAAGGTCAGTTTAGATAACTTTAGGAGTTAGAATTCTATTAAATGATTATCCAAAAATATTTTTTTTTTGAAATGGTATAGCATTTTAAGATTACCATGTTGCTTCATCTAAGACATGTTTGTTCAGAATGGTTTTCTGCAGAGGAAATAGGGAAGCAGTGCTAGGAAGGCATGAAGAAGGAAATAACCTTCCGAATCAGCATCCTGAGATGGTCGGAATTGGAACTGAACAGTTTGTTGCAGTAATGGCGCAGTTGACTCAAGCGATAAATGGTGGTGGTATCCATGCACGAGATCAGCCAGATCAACCGCAGAGGAACATGTCAGTGGTGGAACATTTCATGAGGCAACACCCCCCATCATTCAGAGGATCATTTGGACCTGTGCTAGCTGAAGGGTGGATTAAAGCACTGGAGAAGATTTTCGATGTCATGGGGTGTTCAGACAATCAAAAGGTTAGTCTTTCTATTTACCGTTTGGAGGGTGAGACAGATCAGTGGTGGTCTATGGTTAAAATATCAGGGATGCCGATGAGATTGATTCTCTTGGCTGGGATGAATTCAAAGGTATGTTTCTTGAGAAGTATTTTCCTAAGGCTGTTCGACTTAGGATGGAAAAGAAATTCTTGGAATTGAGGCAAGAGGAAGACTCAGTGGCTGCCTATGAAGAAAGGTTCACTCGATTGGAAAGGTATGCTCCAAATTTTATCTGAGACCTTGATAGTAAAATCAATCGTTTTTACTCAGAATTAAAGCCAAAATATCGAAGGGCATTATATTCTCGTGAGTTTAAAAGTTATGAAAATATTGTTTGATGTGCTGAGAAGGTGGAAATGGAGTTTGCTGATGATCAAGTTTTCTATAACAACCAACAGAAGAAGAGACCGAGGTGGCAGGAGAAGGGTAAGAATTCTTCAAAAAATTCTGATGGTAAGAAAAATAAGTTTCCAGTTTGTGATAAATGTGGCAAAAGGCATGCTGGGGAATGTCTTCTGAATTCTGGAAAGTGCTACCGATGTGGTAAGATAGGATATAAGGCTCCTTATTGCACTGAAAAAGATCAAGGTGAAGGTAAGACCAAATTTGATTTATAGTTAGTGAAATGTTTTAAGTGCAATGAGATGGGTCACTATGCAAACGAGTGTCTGACAAAGAGCTTGAGTGATGAGAAGCAGTTAGACTACAAGCAGAAAAGGTTGGTGAAATCCTTTGCAACTACTTCAGCAGATGTCGGGCCAACAAATGAAGTTTTATCAGGTACTTTTTTTGTTTTTTCAGATTATGACAGTGTGTTATTTGATTCAGGGTCTACACATTCTTTCATCTCTAAAACGTTTTCTTGTAAAATGGGAATACCATATCAAGAAATGACTCCTGAACTTTTGGTAAAAACACCTGGGGGAAATGTTGAGGCAAAAATAATTTATAAGAATCTTCCTATCCTTATCTATGGAAAGAACCTACTTGAAAACCTTATTTTTCTACCTCTAGTAGAGTTTGATGTTATCCTAGGTATGGATTGGCTCTCTATTTACCATGCTAAGATTGACTATAGAGATAAAGAAGTTTCTTTTCAGAAATAATTTTAGTTTGTGTACAAGAATGAACTCTTACTGTTGATAACATATCAAGAGGCCGAGAAACTTGTAAAAGATGAGAATGAATGTTACCTTGCACATATTGTTAAAAACAAGGGAACTGTTTAGATTAATGGTGTGCCAGTGGTAAATGGGTATCCTAATGTTTTTCCTGATGAGTTCCCTGAAATAATACCAGATCGGGAAGTTGAATTTACCGTTGACTTAGTTCCTGATGCTAAGACAATTTCAAAACCACCTTATCGAATGGCTCAAGTTGAACTTTTAGAGTTAAAGAAACAATTGCAAGATTTATTAGATAAAGGTTTCATTCGACCTAGCACATCACCATGGGGTGCTCCTTTCTTTTTTATTAAAAAGAAAGATGGCTCAATGAGACTTTGCATTGATTATAGGGCCTTGAATAATATCACTGTTAAGAACAAATATCCTTTTCCTCATATCGATGATTTGTTTGATCAGCTCCAGGGAGCTCAGTATTTTTCAAAGATTGACCTGAGATCGGGGTACCGTCAGCTGAAGGTAAAGGAAGCAGATCTTCTGAAGACTGCGTTTTGTACAAAATATGGCCATTATGAATTTGTAGTAATGCCTTTTGGGCTAACCAATGCACCTTCTGTATTCATTGACTTAATGAATAGAATTTTCCATGAGTTCTTGGATAGTTTGTGGTGGTTTTCATTGATGATATTTTGGTGTTTTCTAAAAGTAAAGTGGAGAATGAAAGACATTTAAGGGTTATCTTTCAAACCTTAAAAGAAAAGAAAGTGTATGGAAAATTCAGCAAGTGTGAGTTTTGGTTGCAAAAAATTTCATTCCTTGGTCACATTGTTTCTAAAGATGGGATAACCATTGATCCTGCAAAAACAAAGGTTTTTGAAGAATGGCCAAGACCCACAAATGTAACTGAGATTCGTGGCTTCCTTGGTTTGTCAGGCTATTACCAAAGGTTTGTTAGAAATTTTTCACGGTTATCTAGTCCAATGACTAAGCTGACTCGGAAGGGTGTTAAGTTTATCTGGACAAAACAATGTGATGATTGTTTTCAAGAATTTAAAAGAAGATTGGTGAATGCTCTAGTTTTGGCACTACCTTCCAGGAATGGTGAGTTTGTTATATACAGTGATGCTTCATTGAAAGGACTTGGTTGGGTCATAATGCAGAATGATCAGGTAATCGTTTATGCTTCACGACAGTTGAAAACTCATGAGGTAAATTACCCTACACATGATTTGAAATTAGCTGCTGTTGTTTTTGATTTTAAAATTTATAGGCATCATTTGTATGGAGTAAAGTGTGAAATATATACTGATCACAAAAGTTTAAAGTATATATTCACTCAGAAAGAGTTAAACATGAGACAGAGGAGATGGCTGGAATTAATCAAGTATTATGATTGTACAATTCATTACCATCCGGGAAAAGAAAATAAAGTGGCTGATGCTTTGAGTCGAAAAAGTGATGCTTCATTAGCAATGTTGCGTTTGGAATGTGATCCTTTGGTTAAGGATTTGATGAACTTTGGAATATAATTTTTTGGTGCAGGAAGTTCTTTTGTTTTGTTTCAGGTATCAGTGAGATCATCTCTATCAGATAGAATCAAGCAAGCACAGAAGCAAGAATGTGAGTTGCAGAAAAAGGTAGAGATGGTTCATAAAGGTAAGTTTTCTGAATTCAACATTGATAATGACTGTGTTTTGAGATTTTGGAAGAGATTGTGTGTGCCTTGTGATTCACAGTTGAAGAGAGAGTTGTTATGTGAAGCTCATAGTTCTCCATTTTCAGTTCATCCTGGCAGTACTAAGATGTACAGAGATCTGTGGAAGTATTACTGGTTGGATGGAATGAAAAGATATATTGCTGATTTTACTATGAAGTGTTTGACTTGTAAATAGGTTAAAACAGAGCAGAAGTTACCGAAATGGATGCTTCAGCCTTTACCAGTGCCAGAGTGGAAATGGGAGAATATATCCATGGACTTTGTTGTGGGATTACCGAAGACATCTCGAGTTAATAATGCAATATGGGTTATTGTTGATCGCTTGACTAAATCTGCTCATTTCCTTGCTATACGAGATACTTTTTTCCCTAGATAAACTTTCCCGTTTGTATCTTAAAGAGATATTCAGGTTACATGGAGTTCCCCTCTCCATTGTATCTGATCGTGATCCCAGGTTCACTTCTAACTTTTGGAAATGCCTTCAGAAGTCGTTGGGTACTGAACTAAATTTTAGTACAGCATTTCATCCTCAATCAGATGGGCAGTCAGAATGAAAAATTCAGACCTTGGAGGATATGCTACGAGCTTGTTCGATGGATTATCAGGGAATTTGGGACCAACATCTTTCTTTTTTGAATTTTCATATAATAACAGTTTTCATTCCAGTATACAGATGGCACCATTTCAGGCATTATATGGGAAGCGGTGTCGAACTCCTGCTTTCTGGGATGAAGTGGGTGAAAGGAAGTTGATGGGACCAGAATTGGTTGAAGAGTTGGTAGAAAAAGTTTAGCTGATTTAGAAACACATGAGAACAGCTCAGAGTAGGCAGAAGAGTTATTCAGACAACATGAGGAAGGATCTAACTTTTGAGGTAGGTGATCATGTTTTTCTCAAAGTCTCACCATGGAAAAGTGTGATGCGATTTGGTAAGAAAGGAAAGCTGAGTCCAAGGTTCATTGGACCATATGAAATTCTGGAGAGAGTTGGATCAGTTTCTTACCGAGTGGCTTTACCTCCGAGTTTATCTCAGGTACATAATATTTTTCATGTTTTGATGTTCAGAAAGTATATTCCAGATCCATCTCATGTTTTGAGTCCAGAGGTAGTTCAGCTGGAAGAGAAACTATCTTATGAAGAACAACCGATCCAGATTCTTGACCATAGGGAGCAACTGTTATGAAATAATGTGATTAATCAGGTAAAGGTTTTTTGGAAAAACCACATGATGGAAGAGGCAACATGGGAATCTGAAAATGCAATGAGGGATAAGTACCCCCATTTATTCGATAAGTAAATAAATTGCGGGGACGCAATTTTCTAAAGGGGGGAAGGATGTAACATCCCAAGTAAGTAATGAATAATATATAATTTTATCTATGTCTATTAATGAATTAGATAGTGTTTTAGAGGCTTAAAATGAAAATAAATCCAATCTTAAGAAGGGAATACACTAATATTTTTTAAAAGATTGTTTTACTGCCTTTTGATGGAAAAACATTTTTAAATCTATATTTTGACAATTTTATAAGCTATGTTTGTCAAAATAAACTTATTATTTATGATTGGGACTTAAAAATTTACTTTTTGTGAATTTTTGGTATTTTTCTGACAATGTTCATTTTTTAATGAATAGTGAAAAATACTGCATTTTACATCAAAACTGCTTTTCATTTAATTTAATTATATGGTTAGATTATATTTTTAATTGGTCTTAAAGTGTAATATAAATATATTTTTACCATTTAATCCAATGGTGGTCATTAGGATTAATTTCACTTTGAAATTGGTCATAAACTAATGCCAAACTTTTCATAGATATTGTTTCAAAAAAAACCCGCTATTTGTTTTGACAACGGGAATTATTTTTAAATCAATTATTGCGATTTCTTGTGTTTGGAATTTGGTAAAATGGATTACATATTTGGAATCAGAAGGTCCAAATTATGTAATTAAGACTTTTGTTTTTGGACATTATGAATAGTAACAACGGTAATTATCTTTAATTATCTTTATTAATGAGTAATCGGGTAGTTAAGGATAATAAAATAATATCATAATAATAAAAAATGACACCAAAATGTGTCCTAAGGCTACTGGTTTTCTCATGGCCGACCATGGGATGCCTTTTGCCGAACTTGGGGGCCCCATGAAATCACTTTTGTGAGAAAGTGACTTTTTATCTTTTTATTTTTTAAAGAATGTTAAATGTAACAAAGAATGTATCACCTAAGTAAAATATTTTTAATTTTGTCTACATAAATGATATTTTGGACTATAAATAGTCATTGTAAATATAAAAAGATTTCCTACATCATAGTTTTTGTTTCATAATTTTTAGACTTTAAATAAATTAAATTATTTATGACATCATAATGATGCAGCAATGACCTCATTATTTGAAGATTTAAATAAAATGGAAAGATAATGTAAACTATAAGACCTACACATGTCCAAAACCTATTGGGTGGGTATATTTCGAACCCTTATCACCTTATCCTCGAATTATATCAATGTGGGGCCTTTAAAATCTGAAACCCATTTGAAAATAATGTAACATTTCTTTACTTTCCAAGAGTGCCCCTCCTCTCCTCTTATAAAAGGCCCCCACCTCTACCTCCTTAACCACACTCCCAAAGCCTTTGGATCGGACAACCCCTGCCCATTTTGTCTCTCCACCTCCCTCTCTTACTCCTTGAAGCCTCACTTTGGGTAGAAGTCTTCCCAAGGAAGCCTATGAGCTCAAACCAACGGAAGTTACCTGATTTTAAGGTAATGTATTCACTTGAGTCCTTTTGTTTTATTTTGCTTCTCCAACCCCCTAAAATATTTTTATTCATTTCTTTTGTAACAACTCCAGTATCTTCAATATACTAGGATGTTTTTGTAAGAAGGATTAGAGCTACATTTACACACACCTACATCTAATGGTTAAAGAACATACTGTTTCCGTGGATGGTGAATTCATGCCTCCCAAAACGATGATTATTCAACATTCTTTTAACACCTTCAAAGGTGGTCATTAAGATGTAACTATATTTATATATGATATATAATATGTTTATGCTTTCCTTAATCTTCTGTATTTTACATTTTGGGCATACCTTTATGGTTTCCATTATGGGTAAACACGATATCTTCATTTAAGAAAGTGCGGACTACCGCCCCCTCAAAGTGATTTGATTCGTTAAATACCATATGTGGGACGTATAAAGGATGGAACTATGATATTATATATGATATTATACTGGAATTATAATATACCTTTATATCATTATCATTCCATTCTATAAAATACTAAATAGAAATTAAAGTAGCGTTCATGCGTACGTACGGCTTACCGTCTCAATGAACGGTGCATTTCATTTCTTACCTTTAAATGATTATGTAATATTATAAATGCATGCATGTACTGGATATATATTACATATATGATATCTAAATCATTAATACCATTCTGGATATAATGGATACATGAACAACTTGTAATTATAAAGGGATTATTTTTGACTCAAGTACCAATGATAGTTAAAACGACCGTTATTAACTTAAATAATTACATAGTGTTCATGACATGGAAATAAATGATATAAAAGGAATAATGAACTTGAAAAAGGTTCTTAAACAAGTATAAATTAACTCAAGTTTATTATTCAGGAGATTAAAGAATGACCGAGTCAATTCGGACCCGAGGTATGGGACTTCGTCTCAATCTCCTTTCATTGAGGCATATTTTGTTTTATACACAACCTTCTTTTATATGGTGTATAAACCCCTTTGACTTTTACTTTTATTCAAAAGGAATATTTTTTATACGAAGCGTTTACTAAATGACAAAAGGGAATGTTTTTGTCGTACGTATGCGGCGACAACGACTTCTCCGCCTCCGTGACCATTATTTTAGTTTCGGCTTCCTCTACAAGCCAGACCTTCTTTTTAAAAAAAAATAAATACCATGTTTTACTTTTCATTTATTTTGGTATTGAAAATGGTTTTCATAATGTTTTTATATCAATGTGTTTAATTGATATCTTGTGATTGAAAGGTGGAAATGTTATGTTTCCTTTATGCATGTTTTATGTGATACGATTGTGTTGAGGTTCTTGGGTATTATTATGAAGATGGGTGGTTCCGTGATAAAATAAGGGCGGGTGAGACCGATATAGCTCTCCAATGCATTGGGTAACGCAAAGGAGTGAAACGTTAAGGTTTCTCCGAAGAGATTTAGGGAATATACTGTGATGGGTATTCCAAACGTAACCAAGAGGGTTACTCCCTACGTAAGAATGTTATGAATGCCTCAAGTTACCTTTGTGTCTTATGATTTCTATGATTTATTCATGATTTGATGAGGTGTGTTTTATGGGTAAAGTATGATTTCATTCTTATGTATATATGAACTCATGTTTCCTTTCCATATTTTTTTTATATAACCCATACTAAGCTTTTTATGCTCATCCTAAGTATTTTTTGAAATGTTTTTCACAGGTCAAGGGAAAGGTATATGATATGATGATAGTGTAAGGAAGTGTCAAGAAAGAATCCATGTTTTATTTTTAATATGTTTCCATTGATGGGAAAGAAGGATACTATCTTTATGTAACCACTTTGTTTATATGTGTAATGTAATGCAATTTTTAGGTTCTAATTCTCTAAAACTCTAACCCCAAAAATATCCTCAATGTGTAATCTTGTAATAACTCAAGATTATGTAAGGTTTAAGGATGGGGCCTTATATATATTCTATGAATATATATTTATACATATATAAACAGATTATACAGATATATATATATATATATATAAGAACACACACACAAAAATATGAATAGGTATTAATAAGAATATATTGAAATTATGTGTGTTAGAGTTTAAGGAGATCATTATAGAGAAATAAATAATAAAAAATTAATTTTATTATAAAATTTATGACCTTTATCAAGGCTTTATTATTTTCTCATAAATCCACCCTTTATTAATTAGATGCTTTTAGCACTAATAAAGTATGCCTTTATGAGTGATTATTTTTCAAAAATAAATCAATCCTAAAAATTCATCTAATCATGGGCCACTATGGGTGTTCAGACCACTTATTTATTATTTAATAATTCATTGGAAGAATCCTCACCACAAAAATAAAATCTTTAAATTATTATAACTCATAAATATATAATTATATAAATAATTTTATGTTTGGAATTTCAATTTAATAAATTATAAATTGTATATATTTATACATGTACAATTTTATAACTTGTCAAAAATTAATTATATATATATATATTATTTTGAAATTAAATTTCAATTTAAACATTATTTTATTAAAAAAATTAAAATTTATAAAAAAACTATTTTAATAGTGATATATAATTATCAAAATATTATTTATAGGTATAATAGATATTTATGTTGTAAATAAACTTATTGAAATGAATGTATTATTAATTATATTGATATATATATATATATAATTATCAAAATTGGTTGGATTCAAGCCCCTTTATTAATAGAAGGAAAAAAAAGAAACAAAGATGACCGGTTCAGAAAAAGAAGCCAACAATCATTCAAAAATACATTATCAATAAATACAAGATACACCCATGAAGGTATGATCAATGAAATCATGTATCATAAAAAATCTCATTTTGGGATTCAATTTTCTGAATTCATTAAAAACTCGTCTTATGTGAAAAGACTCATATTTGTCTAAGCCCTTATATCACCCTGACTATGGGGTTGAATACCTCATCTCTTTGTTTTTTCTATTATCTATGTGTCATCATGATACTTATCTTCATAGGAATTTATAAGAGGATGTGAAACATCCTCTATGGTATATATAATATCAACCTCTTCTTTAGTGTCACCCTGCACTTAAATAGTTCCATCCTTAAAGTTTAAAAATCTAACATATGTTTGATTTTTATATTTACAAAGAATTGTAAAATAATTTCTCAACAGAAGCCTAGATTCAAAGATAATATCAATTTTTGAAAGGGATTTACCCAATATATGTTTATCCATGGATTTCAATATAATGATACTACTATTAAAATGAGTGGAAATAGGGTTAACTATAATTTAATCCTTATTTCGTTTTAATTAACCCCTTATAAACCAATAGGAATACACGTTTTTCATGGGATCCTTAATATATAACTATTTATATGATATTTTAGTGAATTATTTCCCTTATCTAATTGAGGTCACACTATTAGTGGACATCCTAGATAATCTCCCATGAGAAATAATATCTATCATGTATGATCCTCCATCAACCACTTATTTTCTTCTTATTTTGAGTTATGGACTTCCAAGAATATATTGATCTTAATATTTGGACTTGATCCCTTTATGACCTTGGTCTTCTTTGTAAAAGTTTCTATATCATTTCATGGGGATAAAATTATAGCACTCCATTGGAAAGAGGAACTATGTTTCTCCCTAGAACTTCCCCTAAACACCTGAAATAAATTTTCAGTACATGTTTATGGAGTTCCATCCACTAGGGAAGCCAAAATTTAAGATGGTGGGGAAAACTGTAAAGAAATATCTTGACATAGACTCCACTGAGAAACCGTTCCTTCAATTAACACTTTAATATGGATTGTCATTTAATGTACACTAAAAATAGACTTAAGATCATGGATATGTTATGGAATGGAGATATGAAGTCTCACAAATAACCATAGAGGTTTTTCATTTTTATCATACGTATAATAGAGAGAGAGAGAGAGGGCGCTTATAATGACTTCATTACTTTAGTTCCAAAATCATAGAGGAATATAAACCTTGAATATAATTCATGAATATAGTGTCCCCCTTAATTATGATCTTCTATAGTATAATTTTATGTCTTTACTTGGGTTGGGTACACTAGGTTTTTGTTTCACTTTAATTGTGTATTTATCATTGGTCCTGGTATTTAGGCTTAATGTGAGACTAATTCACGATATTTCCCTATTCACATTATATAGTCATACCTTATACACTATTAATTGATTAATATTCATTCAATTACCACAATTTACCCTAATTATGATACTAAGTGTGCTTTATATTCATTTATTTTTGGAATTTTCATCATGATAATATTATTATTCTAAAAATAACATATACATGTGTATGTTGATACCTTTATTCTCTTTCATGCTCCTAGTTCAATAATTTTAAAAATCAATTATGTTTTTTTAATTCATTATAGATGTATTCGTTCTCATGTTTTATGGTTCCATTATGAATTTTTTAATCCCCCACCCCCCTTAATCTCTCTATCTCACCCTCTATCGCACTAATTTGTCTCTCTCTCCCCCACCCAACCCCACCATCTCACTCCATTATATAATTATTTATCCCTCTATATATTTCTATATATCTCCATATTTTTCCCTCCAACCCTCCCTCAAACCCTCCCTCCATCTCTCATTCCATCGCTCAGTCTTTCATTCCCTCTCCCTCACTCCCCTTTCTCTATCTCCTTCCCTCCCTCAAAAAAACACACACTATAACACCCAAAAACACTAAAATGTGTTCATTTTTTGAATAAATTTAATTTTGTTACTATAATTATTCTTACACAACACCATGTTAGGTTTAAAATATTCACAATAATGATTTTTCTTGAGATACATATAATGATTAGTTTTACTGAACAATAATATATTATTAAATTATTATTATTATTTAATATAATAAGATATAACCTAGCCATTGAGTTGGGTGTAATTAATAGTATTAACTAACTTATTATAATATATGGATGAATTCATTGGATTAAAATTAATTATAAATAAATATGGGAGCCAACTCAATATATAGTAACTTTATTTATAAAGAGTTATTTCTTTTCTCCCAAAGTCATTTTATCCTAATGAACTAAATTAATCGCTATTAGTGAATGATATAATTGAAATATATATATTATATATTCAATCAATAAAATTTATATTAATCTAATAGATTTTATAGGCATAAGATAAGTACAAACTAAATATTACACATAAAACGTATATTTTTATAAAAGCTGTTTTAACACATTTTAATGGATAACAGATTTTAAATCAAATTTTTGAAACATTAATATAAATTTTTTGAAAAAAAATAAATATCTTTTTTTAAATCTAGATATAAAAGTATTAATTTGGTTAAAATATTGGTATTTTTATGATAATTTTGACATTGTGATGAATAGTGAATAACAGTAAATATAAATTTATAACAACTTTTGAATCAAAATATTTTTACGTGATATATTATGTTTTTGATTCATTTTAATGTATAACTATTTTATTTTTATATAATTTAATCAAATTTAGGTTATTAAAATCAAATTTACAGTAAAATTTGATATAAAACATATCATTCTTTTGAACATTTTCGCTTTATAAACTTATTTTCTCGTTTCGTCAATGGGATTAATTTTAATTCAATTACTAAAAATTATATATTTTTTAATATTTATTAAAAAAATAGTCAAAAATTTTTAATCATTGGATCCAAATTTAGTAAATAGATTTCATTTTTTTGGACATTATAAATAATAATATTAGTATTATATTTTTACCATAGTTAAGGGTAAACCGAGTAATAAAAGGAAAAAAATTAAAAAGATCCACTAACACTTTTAATAATTTTATAGGATGATTATTTTTATTCAAAAGCCTTACATTTTCATTTATGAGACCATTTATTGCCTTTTGGAATATAATATAAACTTTATGATATTATATTCAAATGTACATCAATATTTTCACACTTTTGTTTTTAGCAAGAGAAATACTTTTAATATTGGGTTATATAAGGGATATGTTTGACAATAAATAGTATTTTTAATTAATAATTTTTTATCCAAATCATTGTAATTTATTTTTTATTTCTAGTGATAATATAATTACCTTAAATAGTGACACAATGATGATGTAGTAATTGATTAATTAATGGAATAATCAAATAAATATTATTAAAAATATTCATATAAAACTAATTTGACATAAATAAATTCATCCATGAATTTTATAGATTACATTGAATTATTTTTTAATATTTCAAATATATTTTTTTTGAAAATATAATGTTTTTATGTTATTTTTAAAAATTCAAGTAATGAATAGTATCTAAATTGATAGTAATGATATTTAAAAAACATTATATTATTAAAATATATAAAATTTATAACAATATTTAATTAAGAAAACTAATTTTCATTAATTAAAAAATCAACCATGACATATCTAAGGTTTTTTTCATTTTATAGTTTCTTTATTAACTCTTTAAAAGTACAGAATCCAATTTGTCATTGAATGAGTTAAATGGTTTATTTAAGGGTTAAAACAAAATATAAAAATAATAATCGGATCTAAATATTTATAAAACATATTTTATATAGGATTTTTACACATAATCATGTTATAATATATATGACTCAATTTGGAGCTATTTTTATTATAAAATTAATTTATATTAATTTAATATTTTAAATATTTTCATGAGTTCCCCACCCCTCTCTTATAAAAGAGCAGAACTTATTCTATTTTATTTACTCTTCAGATCCTATTAGGTTTGGAAGAAAACCATAAAAATATCATATAAATTTTCCTCCCCTCATTCTATAATCCTCCCTTTTGGGATAAATCCATTCAATGAATTCTTTCGGTATAAACCAAAAGATGTAACTAAAAATGAGGTAAAGTTCTTCAGTGAGTGATTTAGTATAATTTCATTCCAAACCCCTTCATTTTTTTATTTCTTGTTTATAAAATAAAATAATTAAAATAAATATATTTATATGTTCTTATATTAATGTTTCTACCTAAACATTTTACGAACTTCTATCTGACGGGTAATAAACTTACTGTATTTGGGTATAGCGAACTACCGCCTAACAAAATGATTTTGTTTGTTTTTCCATTACCAGCACTCGTGGATGGTAATTATGATGTATGATCTATTTTTATATTTTATATATTTTATTTATGAAGTATTTATTTTTATTTAGTTATTATATAACATTGACTTTTATTATTTCCATTTTGTTCATATACGATAACTTCGTTTGTCGACATGTTGACTACTGCCTCCACAAAATGATGTGATATATTCACACTATACATGGAATTTATTAATAATTACTTTAATAAAAATATGTCACATATATGAAATTAATATGATAGATTAATTATAATATACATAAATTAATTTTAATTATTTTAAATATGACAATGAAATGGATGTAGAGTTCATACGTACGTACGACCTACCATCTCCATGAATGGTACATTTAATTTATTATATCAAAATATTATAGATTATTATAAATGAATATATATGGAATATATTTGAAATTTAAATCATGATTTTAATTTTTTATATGATCAAATAATGATTTAATAAATAGGAACTAAAAGTACCATGTCAAAACATACTTAGAAAACTAGGTAATTATCACACAAAACAGTGAAAATAATGGAAGACTGTTAACAAATTGGTAACGCGATATTATAAGAAGATAATATATGATATTATAAATATTAATAGGATTATATTATAAGTTAATAACATGATGTAAACAATTTTAAATGATGTTAAATCACATTTATCTAAATAAAAATAAGTGGTATGGGATATCGTCTCAATCTCTTTTCATTGAGGTATAGATTGATGTTATACACCCACCTTCTTTTTTTGAAAAGAATGTAAAACGCATTTCACATATCATTTTACTTATTTATCAATTATCAAGATAATTAATGTTCTATTAAATTTTTTCTTTCATTGGGATTATTATTTGAATATTCAATGTGGTATTGGACACCTTGAATGTTTAAAGATTTTATTTTCCCATCTTTCTTCCCATGTCCAGGATTTCTAAAAATGTTTTAAAAAATATTTTTACTTTTTTTCTACAATTAATCAGTTATTTTTTAAATTCACTTTTAAACCCATTTTACTTTATAAAAATTCATTATAATTTATATTCTCATTCTTTTTCTAAAGAAGTTCAATTGAGTATTTTTAGTAAAAAAATATAGAAGAAATGATTTTTTAACTTCTATGACATGAGGGGATTTTTTCGTCATAATTCGTTAATGTTTTGAAGCATACTTTATAATATGGAAAAATTAATATATGTAAAAAAAATTCTTTTAAAAATTTGTGGCCTTTTAAATAATTTTTTTCGATGTAGAATAGTGTATTTCCCTTAAGATATTTTTAATGATTTTGTCAGAGTATTTTCATCTATGTCAACATACTTAGTTGAATTTTATTATTAGTTGAGGTTGTCCTCTTATGATATCATTTACCACATTTAGCTGAATTTTTTATAATTTATTTTGGATTTGGACTTATTATTTTGATACCATTCAAAGTTTCCGGATAAATTATTCACATTTCATATTCTAGTTTATCAATATTAATGTTTAATGTTTTTTATATTTCACCTTTTTCATATGAGGAACGCATTGAACTTTGTAAGTTATGGGTAGGGCCTTCTATAGTCTATTAATACATCGATGGATCACATGAAACAATCCAGATATGGAATTAGCCAAGGGCCAGTCCATTTATTTTCTAAAATGGATTTAATTTAGGAATTAACCATTTATTTTCATATTTCTTGGTTGATGCCCTGATGGAATATTTCAGATGTATAATATTATGAGTTCCATTTATATGAGATTATTTAATTATATTCTAGGTTATTATTCAACTAGTAGAATATTCATGGATAGGATTCACTATCAATTCTTTATTTTTATGGAATTATTTGATCATATTATGTTGCTTCCATATAATGATGAGGTTGTTGATTAAATGGCTTGGGTTTTAGTTAGTCACCTTTCAATAATGGTTTTTGGTTGGTTATGAAATATTCCTATATATATTCCCTTAGTGATCATCTAATCTCACCCCATTAATATGATTCATTTTTTACAAGGATTCCAAGAAATGTACTAAGGAATGTTATGTAATGATTCCCCAGATGGAAAGAATTTATCCCCAAAATAATAAAATATATTGTATTTAGTGTATTAATTTGTAATACAAGACTCATGAATATATTTGGTCTACTAGGACTACTAAACTGATCAGCAATTTTGGATGTGATTTACTAGTATCAATACCAATGTGATAACGTACAACATAGACTCTCAGATTCTAGGGTTGGGGAATTATAATTGGTATCAGATAATGGTTAGTAGAAACCGTGGAAACTATATTTAAGAAAATTTATAATTGGGAAAATATCTATATGTTATTATTTAGGTATAATCATAGAAGAACATACTATAATTTTCTAAGTTATAGTTTAATTTGTTTTCCTCACAATACATCAATGTCTAGATACTACATATTTATTTGGTTCTAAAACAGTTGTTCCTTGGGTTAAAAATCTAACAAGATGTGTTGTGGCTTACTCATCATAGCCTGGTACATAAAAATGTGCCATAATACGCACCAAGTTTTACACTCATGTTGGATATTATTATGATAATTCACATTTTATTTACAAAATATTAAGAGGGATTTGAGTAGATAGTGATAATTAAATGCCTATGTTAAACCAGTGGTGTCTTAGATTGAAAATAATGTGTTATGATTTGTACATCCTAAAAGATATTATATTGTGTCTACAATATGATAATTGATGCTCACTTTGATTTTTTTTTAATTTCCCTCTACTAAAAAAATATAGACCATGTAAGGACCCATATGAAAATAAATAGATGAAGTTTTTATGTATTAGGGTTTTATTGAAAATATTAATTAAAATTCAATTTATTGATTAAACATTTTTAAAATATTTCCACAATATTTATTTTTGATGTCCTATTAATATGGTTTATAAAAATGAAGAATAGCAGTCTGATTGAAAACTTGTCACGTTCATCAAGGTCATGGGGTTTGAACCCATACCGAAGTGTTAAAGGATGAAATTCCTACAACTACCTTATGTGATGTATCAGTTAGCATGAATTTTTTGTATTTTAAAATGTATTATATATAAATTTTATTTTGATATTAGGTAAATTTGTTTTATCATATTAACAATAATCAGATTGGAAAATAGTAAGGTAATTAAGTGTTTAATGTTATATTGAAGGATGCTCACTGTATTAGAAATCCAATAATATTAAGGTCTACAAAATGAATTTTATTTTGGTGTCAAATATGGTTTTATTTTTGAAATATGGTGATTCATGTTATTTTTTGAAATGATTAGAAAACATTGAAGATTATCATATTTAGGCACCTAAATATTTGGTTTAATACATTAAGGGTGATTGATTATATTTGGAAGATCGTACAATAAAATATGTTCGATTCTTGGGTTTCAATATTAATTTAAAATAATTTTTTGTAAGGATAGTTATTTTCAAAGTGACCAATATTGAACATTGGGATTTTACATTATAATTTTGGAGATTATTTTTTGGTAATTATCTTCAGTTATCCTAACAGTATTGGTTTTAGTTAATGTATAAAGATATGTGGATTATAGATTTATACTTGTTTGGTTTTTTGAACAATATAATTTTATTTGAAATCATCATTCATGAAAAAAATCATCTAAAATAGTCATCATTTGGAGAAATAGATGAGTTTTGGTGAAAATTGATTAAAGCATTCTACTCTACTTGTAAAGTAAATTTCATTATATTCTTAGTCTATGAAATAAATAAATTTGTAAAATATAGGGAAAATATCTGGAAAAAATGATAACCTAATACCTTATTTTCCAATGATTAAAATGGCCCCTTGGATCATCATATATTTATAGCATTCTCATTATCAAATTTCTCCTCACTATGGTCTCTATCGATTGTCCCCAAAACTTTATGGTCATATTTCAGATCTGTGTCAATTTATTCCTACATGGAACCCTATTATTTATTATAATTGGTGACCTTCATAATTTCATTTCTCTATTTTAGTGTGAAGGTATCATTACTCCTTTTTTGGTGTGTCATTTCAAAAAATATATTTTGAAAAGTCAAACCCCTTGTTTTTGTTCCGTATTTTTAATTACAGGAATGTAATTTATAGAAGGACAGGGGAATGTAAAACCCCAATAATTTAAACCATATTAATTTTTCAAAAAAAATAAGTTTTTTACTATCATTATTTATATGAAACACCATGTTATGCTTACGCTACACACAATAATGATTTTTCTAGCAAAACACACATGGGTGAGTTTTACTGAACATCGATATATTATTAAAATATTATTATTAAATATAATATGATATAACATATAAATTAAAGTAGGGGTTATTAATAGTATTAAATATCTAATTAAAATATATTGTGGAATCCGTTGGTTACAAATTAATTAGTATTGAATATAAGAACCAACTGAATATAAAAGAAATGTTTTATAAAGAACAATTTTTATTCTTAAAAAGTCATTTTTTAAAAATAAAATAAATTAATTAATATTAGTGAATTATATTAATGTAATATATTTTATATATAAAATTAAATATTTTTTATAATAATCCAACATATTTTATAGGCATAAGATAATAAAACCCCCAATATTACACATAAACCACTATATTTTTATAAATGTAGTTTTAACACCTTTTACTGGTAAATCTATATTAAATCCAATTTCTTGAAACATTTATATAAATTATGTGAAAGAATAAAGATATATTTTTAATGTATGATTTTAAAATTTAATTCTTTTTAATTATTAGTATATTATGATAAGTTTTATATTTTGATTAATAGTGAAAAATTCTAAATTTTAAGTCGATAAAAAATTTTCCAAAAAATAATTCAGTGTCAAATTATCTATTTTACTACTTTTAAAATATAAATAGATTATTTTTTATCACAAAATAAAATGTATTTCATTGGAATGAAATTTTCATTGAAATCGGATTCAAAAACTTTCAATCGTTTGAATACTTTCACTTTAAATACTGTTTTTCCATTTCATTAAAGGAATTAATTTTAATTTAATAACTAAAAATTATCTATCATTAATTTTAAGAAAAGTTCATTCCCTATTAGGATTCATGTGATCAAAATTTATTAAATAAATTTTTTTAATTTTAATACAATATGGATAGTAACTTTATTATTATTATTTTTCCACGGTTAAGGGTATATCAGGTAATTAAGGGAAAAATAATGTTATAAAATTACACAAACACCTATAAAATTTTATTGGATGATTATTTTATTAATTATTTATTAAAGGATCATTTGTGAGACCATTTATGGTTTTTTGGAAGAGAAAATAACCTTTATAATATTATATTCAACGGACATTCAATTTTGCACAATTTTACTTTTAACAATAGAAATATTTTTAAAATGGCTCTATATAAGGGAAATGATAGAATATAAATATAATTTTAAAGGTAAAATTTTTATATACATAATGTTAATTTATTTATAATTTTTAATGATAATATAAATAATTTAAATGGCGAAACAATGATGTTGTAATAATTATTTAATCAATGGAAAAAATCAAATAAATGATATTTAAAATACTCATATAAATATACTTTGACTTAATTATTGATAGAAACTAAATTTTTATACTATTTTTTTCAAATTAGTGATGAATTAAAATAGTTTATTAAAAAATATCATGTTATTGGGATATTTTTAATAAGTCATGTAATGTAGGGTGGCAAAATTACCAGTAATGAACTTTTAAAAAAAATATTATTTTATTAAATGATCTAATATTCATAAAAATATTAAATTCATCAAATTGGTTTTTATAATGAAAAAAAATTCATCCATGACTCATTTATGGTTTTTTTGTCATTTTATTGAAACTATATTAAACCTTAAATAAATAAAATTTAAATTATTAGGGTAAGAGTTAAATGATTTAGTTATGGGCTAAAACCAATAGATAAGTGTATTAATGTGACATAAACATGTCTAAAAATTATTGGTAGATAGTAATTCTACCCATAGTTTTCTTATTATTAAAATTTCCCACTTTGGATTCATTTAGAATATAAAATTAAGTTATATTTAATTAATATTATAAATATTTTCCAGAGTTCTACACCCCTCTCTTATAAAAGTGCACATCTTATTCACTTTTATTCACATTTCAGAAACTATTTGGATTTAAAAAATAATGTAGAAATTTCTTAAAAACACCTATACCCTCGTCTTTGAAACCTTCGTTTCAGAAGAAATTGAACCAAGGAAGTCTTTTGGTATAAAACAAATGGAGTTACCTTAAAACAAGGTAATGTTCTAAAACGATTGTTTTAGTTTTATTTCTTTCACCACTCATTAATTTATTATTATATAATGTTCATATAACAATCTATGTATCCTCAATATTCTGATATTTATTTATATTAAGGCTTGAACTTACACTTATAGACACTTCCATTTAATGGGTAACGAGCATACTTTTTTTGTATATGTCGAACAACCACCTCACGTAATGTTGTTGTTCATTTTTCCTTTAACACCTATCATGGATTATAACTATGATGAACAATATATTATTACATGAGTTATATTGTATTTATTATATCTATATTCTTATTTAAATATTATATAACACACACCTTCATTATTCCGATTTTCTATAAAAATTATAACTTCATTTGTGGACGTGTGGACAATTGCCTCCTCAAAATGATGTGACTCATTCACACTATACATAAATTTATTAAATATTATTTTAATAAACTAATGTGAAATATATGAAATAAATATGATACTTGAATCATAGTATACATCATTTAATTTTCATTATTTTAAATAAAAAATGAAATGGATGTAGCATTCATGTGTACATATGACCAACTGTCTTCATGAATAGTGCATTTTGTTTCTTATCATCAAATATTATGGATTATTATAAACCCATTAATACATAGTATATATTATATTTAAATCATAGTTTACATTATTTATCGGATTAAATCATGATCTTATTAATATTAATAGTAAGAAACAAGTAAAAACATACTTGGAAAACTAGGAAATTAACACAAAAAATAGTCAAAAATAATGAAAGATTGTTATGAAATGGTTAACAAGATATTGTAAGATATAAATATTTGATATTATTAATATGATTATGGTTTTGTTCCTGGTATAAGTTAACAACATCATTTAAGACACTATATAAGAAGTTAAAGAACATTCTTCTAATGGAGTGTATGAGGTAAAAGACTTCATCTTAATCTCCATTCATTAAGGGATAGTGTGATGTTATACAAACACCTTCATTAATTACATGTATATAAATAAAAAATTAATAATCATGTAATTTATTAATTAATTAACGTGATTTTATTTTTATTTCAAATTTTAATCTCTCATTGGGCTTATGATTTAAATATTCAAAGTGGAATGGGACACATTGAATGTGTCATGATTTAATTATCACATATTTTTCTCCATGTCCAGGTTTTCTAAAAATGTTTTCAAAAATGTATTTAAGAGAATACAATGGTTTGTTAATGTAATTTTTAACCCTTTTTTACTCTTTAAAAATACTTTAAAATGTATATTTTTACTTATTTCTAAACAAGGTCATTTTATTCTTTTCTGACAAAACAAATACATAAGGAATGGTTTTTAAACTCATTCAGCATTAGTGGATTTTACTTCCAATATAACCAATTATTTTTTTGATGCTTCCATTATATGTTTATAATATTATTTTGACTAAAAATGTTTTATTTTAAAAAAGCATCCTTTCAAATAAAAAAATTCAACGTAAAATGATGCATTTTTCTGAGAAAAAAATTAATGATATTATTTGATTTTTTTCATCTATGTAAAAATTCCATTTTGAATATTATTATTAATTAATTTTGATATCTTAATATAAGTATTACCATAATTCACTAAATATTTTATGATTTAGTTTGAATTTGAAGGTGCTATTTTGATAAAATTCATAGTTTATTTCTAACTTATTTACATTTTGTGTTCTATTTAACTAATAGGCATGTTTAGGTTTTCTATGTTTCACTGTTCTCATATAAGGAATGGTTTGGACTTAGTATGTGATGATAGGGGCTCATTATAGCCCCTCAATGCATTAATAGTCCTAATTATACATTTATGATATGGACATAACCATGGCCCTTCCCATTTATTTTCAAATGTGGATTTACCTGAGTCCTGAACAATTTATTTTCAGATGGCTTGGCTGAGGCCTAGATGGAATGTTTCAAATGTCTAGTATTATTCATTACACAATTATGAGATTACTTATTGATATTCCATGATATTATTTGACTTTTATAATATACATGGTTATGTTTCATTAAAAAGTTATTATTTATATGTATTTATTTTATCATATTCCATTCATACCATATTATTCTATTTATATTGATTTAATGTAATGTGATTTGATTATTCAACTTGACATAATCATTTGTGCATTCTTATGATTGCTTCTTCTATATGTATTCCCCTACTGGGCATTTTATATCACCAATTTCATATGTTTCATTTATTCTCACGATTCCAAAAAGTGTACTAAATAATGATTTGAAAGGATATTTTAGATAGAATAAATTTATCCTCAAAAGTAAAAAATATGTTGTAATTAGTTTATTCATTTGTAACACAAGACTCATTGATGTTTTTGTATTACCAAGACTACTAAAATGATCAATCCTTTAGGATGTGATTTACCTGTTTCTATTCTAATGTAATAATGTATTTCACCGACTCTGGCATTTCTATAGTCTCAGCGCAACAATTGGTATCGGAGAAAAATTAGAAGAAGACATAGAAACAAGATTTAATGAAACATTGATTTGGGAACCTAACTTCATTATATACAATGAGGATAATCTTAGAATAAAATAGTATAATTTATGTAAGTTATAAATTAAGTGTGTTTTCCACATAATACATCACTGATTGAATACTATACGTAGATGTTTTTTGGGGATAGATATACCTAGGGGTATAATCTCCGACAAGCTGAGTTGTTCATAAATCAGTGTATCATGGTACACGACAATTAGACTTACTATGAATATTCTTTTGACACTCTTGAAGGATATTATTAGGAAAATTCAAGTTTTCTTTACAAAAAATTATGAGGGATTTCAATAGATAATGAGAATGAATGGCATAGGCTAAACCTGGGGTGTCTTAGATAGAAAATAATTTTCTAGGATTTAGACATCCTAAAAGTTATTATATGGTTTTCCAATGATAAAATTTAAGTTCAAACAATGGTTTTTGTTTTTTAAAAATTCCCACATCTACAGGATAAAATAAACACTAAATAAGGAATAATGTGGAAATAAATATATGAACTATTTATGTATTGGGGTTGTACTGAAAACATTTGATAAAACGATATTTAGTGAATGGCCTTATTTTAAAAATCACCATCATATTTATTTTTGAATTGATTTTAATATAGTTTTAGAAAAGGGACAAACTGCAATCTAGGTGACAACCTGTCGTGTCTGAAAAGGCCATGGGGTTAGAACCCACAACTGTAGGGTGACAAGGTTGAAGCATATACCACTAGTCGATATAATTTATTGGTAATCGTTACATTTTTTATGTTAAAATTTATAATGGAGAAAGGTTATTTTTATCATAGGGAAAACAATTTATCAAATTGACATCCATGGGATTCTAAAATGGTTTGGTAATTATGTGATTAATGTTATTTCATAATATTTTTTCTATTCTAGAAATCCTATAAGATTATGTTAAATAGAATGTATTGTTTTTTAAAGTCAAATATGATATTTTTGGACTTATGGTGATTGAGGTTAGTTATGGAAATGATTATAAAACTATGGAGATTAAGAGATTTAGGTAATGATTTTTTTTGTATAAGACATTAAGAGTGATTAATGGTATTTAGAAGGCTGTATGATCAAATCCTAATAATTATTGGTTTTCAATATTAGTATATAATATTATTTAGGAAGGATTGTTATTTTTTGAATGATCAATATAGAGATTTGGTGTTTTATTATTAAATTTTAGAGATTCTTATTTGATAATTATCGTACCTTATAGAATCCATTTTGTTTTTAGTTAATGTATGAAGAAAATAACAATATATAGTTATACATTCTTGGATTTTTTATATGTATAAGTTGATTCAAAATCATCAGGTATGAAAAAATTACTCATAAATACTTATCTTTTGAAGTAAAAGATGATTTTTCTAGTTAAATTGATTAAATGATAAAAATTTTCTTATCTAGTAAGTATAATTACATATATTTTTAGTTTATAAAGTAAATAAATTCAAAAAAACATGGGAAAATATCTTCAAACCAAAAATTTAATTATAGTACCATATTTTCTAGTGAATCAAATGGTCCCATGGATTATCATAGATTTATAGATTTGTGATGGTTAAATTTCTCCTAACCATGTTTTATATCACTGTGCATCATAACATGATGGTTAAATCTAACTTCTATGCCCTTGTTTTCTAACATGGAACCCTAGTATGAGCTATCTAAGGTTACCTTCGTAATTCCATTGGATTATTTTAATGTGGTGATCTCACTAATAATTTTTCGTATGTGTGATTTCAGAAAGGATATTTTGAAAAGTGTAACCCCTATTTTTTGATCTCAAGTTTAAATTGGGAGAAAATAAGTTTTTAATGCCGGAGAGAATGTAACACCCTAAGACATTAAAATATTTTCATTTTTGAATAAATTTAATTTTTTTAATATATTTCATTATATGTAGCACCATTTAAATATAATGGTACATTCTATAATGGCATGGATTTTTTAAATGCATGGTCGAGTTTTACTGAATAATAATATATTATTAAAATATTATTATTGAGAATAATAAGATATAACCAAGTAGTTTTTTGGAAATTATTATTAGTATTCACTAACTTATGAAAATATATGGTTGAATTTCATGGTGAAAATAATTATAAATTAAGTTAGGAACTAACTGAATATATTGAAAATGTTTTAATAAAGAACTATTTTCATGGTCACAAAGTAGTGTTATCTAAATAAATTAAATTAATTAATATTTTGGAATGATATTAATTAAATATCTATTTTATATATTCAATAAAATAACTTTGATATATATCCAATGGATTTTATAGGAATAAGATAAGAAAAAACCTAATAATAAATATAGATACCTAAATTTTAAGAAAAAAGATTTTTTAACCTTTTAATGGTGATCATATTTTAAATCCAATTTCAGAAAATTTTATATTCCAAATTTGAAAAAATAGACTTATTATTTAATATAACGAGATAGAAAATTACTTCTGTAGAATTATTTGTATTTTTCTGATAAGTTTTGTTGTTTTGATGAATAATGAAAAATACTAAATTTAAATTGAAAACAAATCATTTCATTGAAATAATATATCAGGATAAATTATATTTTTGATGGATATAAATTATTATTATATTATTATTATCATTTAATCCAATTTACATCAATAAAATTTATTATAATATATATTTTCATATGAAAACCTTTCAAGCTTCTGAATGGTTTGACTTTAAAATTTGGTTTTATTGTTTTGTCAATGAGTTTAATTTTAAATTAATTACTAAAACTTATGTTCTATGAATTTTAAAAACAAAAAAAAAATTCCATATTTTTAGTCATAATATATAAATTTAGTAAATATATTTCTTTAATTTTTTGATATTATGATATGTAACTTTAGTAATATTCTTTATTACCATAGTTATGGGTAAGTCCGGTAATTAAGGGTAAAACTAATATTATTAAATTACACTAACACTTGTCTTAATTTTATCAGATTATTATTTTTTTCCCTAACCCTTAAAGGTTCAGTTATGGGACTATTTATGGCATGTTGCAATTTAATATGAGATTTATGATACTATATTAAAAGTAAATTCAATTTTGTTACACTTTTGTTTTTAATAAGAGAAATATTTTTAATGTGGGGTTATATAAAGGGTATATATTTGACCATAAATAGTTTTTTGGAATTATAAAATGTATATATACAA
Organism: Viscum album; assembly: GCA_963277665.1. NCBI lineage: Eukaryota > Viridiplantae > Streptophyta > Magnoliopsida > Santalales > Viscaceae > Viscum > Viscum album. The sequence continues at coordinate 622,953,219 of OY728156.1, read as the reverse complement.
CATGGTAATTCATTGCTAATTTTTACTATTAATATAGATAAATTAAATTGTGACACAATGATGATGCATTAATTGATTAATTAATGGAATAATCAAATAAATGATATTACCAGAAAAGCTATGTTAGAGGAAAACCTCGAACCATTTTTTAAAATAAAGGAAAAGTACATCCAGCAAGCCCCATAGGACCAAAACAGCAACTAGAGACCATCAAAATCAAACCCATCACCACCTCCATGTTAAAAATATTTATCCAAAGTCACTAATTCCCATTCAAAGATTTCAAACTGCTTGAGAACCTTGGCATACTTCCTTCTAAGATTCAGTCATTGCAATGAAAAGAACTCATAAGTAGTTTTCAATCCATTATTGAATCTAGAGATTTCCCCAACTTCTTTCTTGAAAGATGACCTAGTTGACATCGGCTTTGGAAGGTAAGGGTAATCCTTCATCATCCTTTTTCGTGGTGAAGAAAACATATCCTCCTGGTTCCGAGACAACATCTTCTTCCCTCCTTGGACAACGTCACTATATGAGGGCCTGACCATGACATTTTCTTTGTCCCTGTAAGACTTATCCCCCATTTTCCCGAGATCTCCATATCTTGATAAATCTATAATTGGTTCTGATGAAGCTGAATGTTATTTCCAATCATATCCAATCATTGGGGGGTTTCCACCAATTCTTGACCTCCACATATCCCTTTTTTATTTCCTCGGTCACTGTAACATCCTCCTGCAATGTGAGATCAGTATGCATGTTGGCACCAACATGCATCAGAATAACATCCTCCACACCCTCATACTACAGGACTTAAAATATATTTTCCTTGGAAACCATGATCATCACACATTCTTCATCATCATCCCATTCATTGAACCCATCAACACAGACCTCTGATATCCCTACAAGTGAACTGTCATCCCATACTGTAGACTCAAAGTTTCCCACTTCCCCATGTCACTTCCCATCAATCCATACATCATCATTTCTACTGATAATCAACCTACCTTCAGAACTTGGGGCACCCTTACCAGATACATCCTTGGCCACAACCTAATTCGCACTATCCCCCACGCTCAAATTAGTTTAAAGCCTATCAAAAAATTTACTGACCATCAGATTGGAGGATGCCACTGACTTTTGTCCCATTTTCATTGCATCCCAGTTCTAGAAACCAGAATCCTTTCCTTGAAACACATCGAGAATCTGCCTATATCCCTCGCATGTCCCCAACTTCAGATCAGTCCTTCTGCTCCTACCTTCAGCATGACAGTGTGATACCAGATTCCCCATAGGACAACAGTTTGAGAAATAGTTAACCTAGGATTCAAAATCCACAGCCTATTTCCATCTAAACTCTGCACCAATAACAATCCAAATCCACTCCACTACGGTCTTTGACACATCCTCCTCAACAAAATTGCATATGTTTATCGGATGACATATGGTAGAAGTGTGGATATCAGAATAGAGAAATTGGCCCACCATGTTTCTCATCATTCAAAGAATTATAGGATTTTTAAATGGTAAAGAGAGTTGAGGAATGCTTACCCATATCATGATGGAGGATGGGTCGTGATTCATATAGAGGTCAAATGAACATCGAAGAAAGAAGAACATGTAGCCATTGCAATGACGAGGAGCGTTGTACCAGGCCCAGATCAGACCATCCTCTGAGGATAACTGGATCATGAGATGCTGCTTATAATGAAGACCAACAACCGTGCGGTCTTGGAGGTTCCATTTACCAAACACAAACTGATCAAAATCATCGAATAAGGGCCTTCGATGGATTAATCCGGAAACTGATGTCAAGTCCAGAATGCTTGATGCTTCGTTAAACTCCGACAGTGAAATCGGCAGCTGAGGGCCACCAAGATGAAGATCAGGGACCTTCAGACTTAATGAAATCATCGTGTAGTCCTAGAAAAAACTAGGGTTTGAAAATAGAATAAAATTATTCCTAAAACATGGAGGTGGAAAAATGATTTCATCCTCCCCCATCATGCCTCAAGGACGGGGGGGACTCCGCCTCGATCATCTAGGGTTCCATCTTCGCGAGTCTCCGTACTACCGAGCCAGTATAACTATCAAATAAATTATATTAAAATTTTTAGACAAATAAAATTTGACATAATTAATGTTATAAATTAATTTAATAGATAAATATGACTTATTATAGCTTTTTTTTAAATAAAATTTCTAAAATAGCATGTTTTTATTGCATATTTAAGAAGTAAAGTAAGGAATAGGGTCAAAATTGACACTAATTATATTTAAAAATAAATATTATTTTATTATATGATATTAAATTAATAAAAAACATGAAATTCATCCAAATTATTGGGATAAATCTAATAATTTCATTCATGACTCATTTTAGTGTTTTTCATTTTATAGTTACTATATTAACCCTCAAATTGTAAAAATCCATGTTGTCATGGTAAGATTTGAATTGTTTAACAAAGGGTCAAAACCGAAGTCCAAGGTTAATCATGGAAACTAAACTTATATATAAATTATTTTATGAGATAATTTATACCTGTAATCAATATATATTCTAAATAACTCTCTTTGGATCCATTTATATTATAAAATTACTTTCTATTAATTTATTATTTTGAATATTTTCAATAGTTACCATACCCTCTCTTATAAAAGGGTATATATTATTCACTTTTATTTACACAGAAGAACATATTTGGTTTAGAATAAAACTATAAAAATATCCTACCAAAATTACCTCCCCTACTCCAAGAACCATAAATTTGGGATTAAATCCTATCAAGGGAGTGTTTTACTATAAAACAAAATGAGTAACATGAAATTGAGGCAATATTCTTTAACGATCAATTTAGTTTTATTTCTTTATGTTGTCATCCAATTTTTATTATTTTAGGTTTAAATAATAACCATAGTATCCTCACTATAATTATATTTTTTTATATTAATTATTACATCTACACTTACTAACACTTCTATCTAGTGGGTATCATACATGATGTTTTTGTGTACGATGAACTACCTTCTAATGAAATGATGTCGTTCATTTTTCCTTTACCACATATCATGTTTTAAAATTAAGATAAAAAATATGTTTTTATATGATATATATGGTATATGTGATATTTTTAAACTTTTATAATTATTATATAACCCACTGTTTCATTATTTCCATTTTTTGGAAATACGATAACATCGGTTCCCAACATGTTGACTACCGCCTCCTCAAAACGACGTGATTCATACACAATATACATGGAATGTATTGAGGATTATATTAATAAATTTTTTTACATAAATGGAATAAGGATTATACTATAATTTTAATTAACATAAATTAATTTCCATTCTTTTAAAATTTGTAATGAAGTTGATGTATTGTCCATGCCTACGTAAGGCCTACTGTCTCCATAAACCATGCATTTCATTTATTATCTCCAAAATATTGTGGTATATTTTAAATCCATATATACTGAATATATAAAATTTTTAAATATTTATTTTAATTAATGATATGATGGAATCATGATCAAATTAATAGGAAAAACAACTAAAAAGTCTAAACCTGCTCAGAAAACTATGAAATTGACACACAAAATAGTGAAAATAATGGAATATTGTTAATGAACCTAAAATAAAATATTATAAAAAGTTGATATATGATATTATAAATATTATTATTGTTTGTGTATAAGTTAATTAAATGTTTTAAACTATTATGCATGTGTTTTAATCACATTAATTTAACATAAAGTATGTGTTAATGGACTTTGTCACAATCTCCATTCATTGGGAAATATTTTGGTGTCTAACACCCACCTTATTTTAGGAGGTGTGTATATAGAACCATTGACATATCATGTCCTTAATTTATTTATTATCATGGTATTTAATGCTTTTATAAATTTTATTCTTTCAGGGATTATAATTTAAATATTCATAGTGGTATGGGACACCTTGAATGTTTAATGATTAAATTATCATATCTTTTTCTCCAAGTCCATGTTTTCAAAAACTTTTTCAAAAGATGTTTTTTATTATTATCCAATATTCATTTAATGTAATTTTAAAACCATTTTAATTTTTAAAAATTCTATGAAATTTATATTATTTTTCTAAACAAGATCTTCTTATGATTTTATGAAAAAAAAATACAAAACTAATATTTTTTAAAATTTATACTGCAAGACCAGATTTTTCATCCATCACAAAAGAATAATGTCTTGAAATTATGTTTACAAGTTTACAATATTCTTTTCAATGAATTTTTTTTAATATTTTGTAAAATTTTAAATTAATATTTTTGAATTAAAATGGGCTATTTCTCACAAGAAATTTCTAATGATTTTTTAGAGTACTTATATATATGTCCACATACTATATTGAATATTATTATTAATTGTTGTTGATCTCATATGATGTCATATACAATATTTCATTGAATTTATATTGATTTAGTTTTATTTTGGATTATCTAGTTTGATACCATTCATATTTTATGGATAATGTATTCACATTCAGAATATTGTCTTTTCAATATGAATATTTGTGTTTCTTATGTTTCACCCTTTACATATGATTAATGTGTTCGATGTAGTATGTGATGGGAGGGGTCCCCAAAATCCCCTTTATGTATAAATTGTTCTCATGAGACAAACAAGATATGTACTTGGGGAGGTGTTTTCCATTAATTTTAAGATATGGATTTGACTGAGGCCTTACCAATTTATTTTTAGATGTCTTGGATGAGGCATCAATGGTATATTTTAGAAGTGTGGAATGATGAATTAATTATTATGATATTAGTTATTGATATTACATGGAATTATTAAACTAGTATAATATCTAAGGATTTTATTCACTCTCATGTGATTATTTATATGGAACTATTTGATCATCTTATATTCCTCTAGTATTATGCTTCAGTTATTGATTTAATGGAAAGTGTTTCGATTAATTGCCTAAAATAATTATTTATTATTGTTTATGATAGATTCATTTGTATGTACATCCTAACTGAATATCTATGGAAACCACTTTCATATGGTTAATTTTTTCAGGTGACTATACTAAGGTAGGATATGCAAAGATATTCAATATGGAATAATGTTATCATCAAAATTAAAAAAGTATGTTCTAATTAGTGTGTTAGTTTTTAATTCCTGAATCAGGTATATATACTATTTATAAAGACTAATAAATGTATTGGTCTATTGAAATGTTATTTACTTGTATCTACGACAATGTAACAAATTATATCACTAAATCTAGGCTTATGGGGTCAGTACGTTAAAAAAACACTCTATTAATGTATCCTTACATGAGAACCTCTATAAAAACCATCATCTAAACACTCTTCTTCTTGTTTTAATTATGGTAGGGAGAGATACAGAATGTATTACGAGGAGTTACAGTTTGATCATGTCTAGGTTTAGTGATTTTTATAGTTTATATGAATGATCTCAGGCTAATACTTGGATGACATTACTAGAGAGGGTATATATACCTGTTAAAAACATTCCTTCACAAGAAGAGACCTTCTTGGATGAAAACAAAAGTCTATATGAAGTTCCATCTTAAAACTAATTAGGTGGAATATCGCATCTATGTTTATTTATTATCCAATAATCCTCTATGAAACCAATTTAGTTCTGGGGTTTCACCTAATAATGTGCCCAATCCATCGATATAAGATGGGCCAAATGCTGGTGATTTATATTATACCTGTACTTTCACATAAATTTTATACATAGATATTACATATAAATAGATGAATAACCATTTTATAACTTTTATATACACACAAATTTCATAAAGGAACAGTATCATTCAAAACTAAAATTCTTAAAAAATTGGTTCCCGAATTTTCTACATCATCTCCAACTTAATTATTCATAACAAGAACCCGTATTAGACTCATCATACATAATACATTTCTTCTTAACCTGCAGAAAAGGAAATATAAAAATGGGTGACCTCAAATGCTATATCTGGATAAACTTTGGAGATATCAATCCAATATCATATAAATGATTAAAATATTTATAATAGTACGATTTCATGAACATAAATAAAATTTATACCCAATATTTCATTAATAATATACTTTTTTGTGGCATATAATTTTATTATTTCAAAATACAAGGTTCATAACAGTGGGAATTATCCAATATCAATCATGAATCATAATCTTATGGCCTAATAATATATCACCAACATAGGTATAAAAACGATTTCATAATGTCAATGTTAACTAGTAGGACCATCAAACAATAATAAATCAAGCATCACAACTTTCATATTATGGTAGATCAAACGTATTGAATTGCATCCCAATGTATATCTAGCACATTAACATTCATCCCATAGTTATCAGATGAGATATAAAACATTACTTAATGAATTTGATGGGATATATAGGTCTCACCCATTACATAATTAAAATAATTTATATTTGTTCCAAAATATCATAAATCATTATATTATATCAATTCCTATAAAAATAAATGGGTTTCATATAAATTTTATCGTATAATAACTCATGGAAACGAAATGGAATTCATAAAAATTCATATTTTCATTATAAAAATAATCCATTAAGAGAAATGATAAATATGTTATAATTGGATCATATCCTAGTAATGATTATGTAACATTAAAACATGTCATCTTAGATGGAATTTTATTTTTAAAGATCACTTAGAAAAATTCATGAGAAAAATAACCACTCCCTTTTAAAATGACTACTTTTTAAAAAACAATAAAATTATAAAGGATCAAATTTGGTTTGAAAAAACACATGGTAACATTTAAATGAATCTTATAATAAAATATTATTCATGAAATAAGGAAAATACATTTAATTTTTATAACATAAAAAATATTCCTTCCATATTATTGTCAAAAAAAGTCCTAACATACCTCATATAGAAAATGATAAAAATATTCCATTCAAATTTTTTTGTAAGAAGTTAAACATGGGTAAAAATGAATCTAAAAAATTTCTGGATAATTAAATAATTATTTTTGAAATAATTATTAGAAAAAATGGATATATAAGTGAAATATTACCCACCAGAGACATGAACATATACAATCTCGAGTATTGAAGTGATTTAGAAATAAAACACTTTTCGCTTTGAATAATTTTGAATCGTGAGACCTATAAAATAAATAAACATATATGTATATGTAAATTACATAATATTAATGTTAATAGGAATAAATATCATTATTTTGAATTATATACATGACACAAAATAGAAAAGTGGAATATAAGACACGTGTCCCAGAGAAATAAAAATGAGATGAAGATCCCTTAACCCGAGTTCACCTTACATCCAAAATAGTTTAACCTAATGTATAATAAATTTAAATTTACAATAATTCGATACCATAGTAATATTAGTAAGTATAATATCATATATAATAAATTTATTTCCTTTTAACACCCCATTTTGTAATTAAATTCATTACATAAATGTGTTAATTCTTTCATTTATCCTGGGTATTTTAGTTTAGTAGTTTTCATCCTTGTATATTTATTTTGGCTACATAATATCTTCCATATTAATAATGATATAAATATCATATATTTTTATTTTGTATAGATTTATAGTCAACCATATAATTTATAGACAAAAAATGAATTACATTGTTCATGGAGATGGTATGTCGTATGTACACATAAATAATATTTTCATTTCTTATAAGATGGAGTAAATGATCTGTAAATATTAATTAATATTTCCAAGATAATTACTGTATAATAAATGTAATATATATTCATCAAATTCATCATAATTACCATCCATGTAAAATATAATTGAAAAAAATAATCACATCACTTTATTTATGTCATAGTGCACATGTATTAATGGGTTATGCAATCATTTCCTAAAAGTTCGGGTGGTAAAAAGTTAGATATTATATTATATATATTGAGGAATAATTATTTCATCATTTCAATAATAAAATATTAAAACCATCATGATACCTATCCATAAAATTTTGTTATGTCTAATGAATTGTATCGTTATATGGAGACGATAAGCTATACATATGTACGAGCAATACTTTCACATTTCATTTGGTGGAAAAATGGTCTGAAGTAGTGTTTCCATAATAATAATAACATTTCATAATACTTATGATAAATAAGATAGTATTTTAAGATCAATAGTATATATTTATAGGAGATAAAGAATTGTAGAAAATGTGATCATTTTAGTCTATTACCACTTCTTGGAAACGACTCATTTACATCTCCCCTAAAGGACTCTAGGGTTTTCTTTTTAGAATTGAAGAACCTCTAAAATGTTTCTAAGTTTTTTTTAATGGAAAATTAAAAAAATTGATATATAAGTCTCAATGTGGGGTAAATAAATAAGGTTTGAGGTAACCATTTAAAATTAAGATGAGTTTCCCTTTTTGAAATTTTTGGAAGATAAAATTATAATAAATTCAATCTCATACCATATGGTTCCAAACTATAAAACTGGAAAAGATTTGTTATTTTCAACCTTATATTATCTTTTTTTTATTATTTTAATATTTTTATGAATTTAATTCAAATTAGTGTAAAAAATTAACAAAATATATTTATTTTCAATTTAGACACTATCTAATAATTTTAACATTAAATACATTAAATCAATGTCTAAATTCTGATATAATCCTTTTAGGAAACAATATGATGTTATATAGACCTATAAAAATCATTTCATGCATTAAATCTATCAAATTATATTTCTTCTAATATTTTTAAATTAATTTACTTTTTCTATTAATTGAAGAAATGTTGCATCGGTGTTTAATAATAATTTATTGTAATTAAATAATTACTAAAAAATAAAAATAAATTCCTATAATGAAAATAATTTTATCAATAAAAATACTGACACTTATAGTCATTAATATTTAAAATTTTCTAATGTGGACTTATAAGAAGTTTTAAAAACATAGTAAAATTCTGTAACTTTTAACAATTTAAATAAAATATAATCCATTATCATGGAAATGTATTCATTAAATACTCAATTTCAAATATTGGTTAGATACTAATTCATCCAAGAAGAATTAATATGTAAAATTATAGACTTATTATTTATTTTTAACCCAGATTAACCTAATTTACCCTTTATTGGGGTGAAAATTGTACCACTATTATAGTTCCTAATGGATAAAATAAAAGGGAATTATTTACAAAATTTGGACCTTCTGATTAAAAATAAGGAACTAATTTTAAAAAAATAAATTTATTTCATTATAAAATTATTTTAAAATTTTAGTTTCAACCTGTTATGAGAACTGATTTTTTGAAAATATATATATATATATGTGTGCATAAAACTAAATGAATATTACTTTTTTTATTAAATTTAGAATATATAAATTTTATTAAAATAATTCAACCCAAAATTAATTTATGAAATTAATTATGACAAAATATGTTTATGCATGTAAAAATATTATTATAGAAAAAAAACTCCTTTAATTTCAAATGAATTTTATTTGTATTCACTATTTATTCATAACCAATGAACATATGTAAACCATATGTTTTTCATAATTTAGTTATTACTATTCATATCCTCCTTTCAAATACCTAGGTGATAACCATTTTATATAATATTGTTATATTGTTACATGGTTCATATAAACACACTATTGTGTATACCATAAGCTATCAAAAAATAAATTTATTTGAAAAAAATCATAGAAATATTAGGCTGTTACGTTCTACCCCAATTAAAATGAATTTTTTCCTTGAAATTAGCCATTCTTATACAAAATTATAAGTTTTATTTTTCCTCATCACATCCTTAGGTTCCCACACACCTTCTCAAATTGTTGATTTCACCCCCAAACATTTCCCAGGTGAGTGGTCTTATTTCATAGCACATTTTCTCTATGATCCAGAATTTCTATCAGTAACTATTCATATAAAATATCTATCTATAATGGTACAACCTATTATTTTAGTACATTTTATGGATAAGGTATTTACTTCCTTGGGAGTATACATGAACATGTCATGAAGGTGATATTGAATCAGTGGAAGATTCAATTGATAAGCTACAATACCGATATGATAAATAATTTCAAAAGAATTAATATACCTATGGATTTACACCCCCTTATTTCAAAATATTAACACCCTATTTGTGGGAGATGTTCAAAGGAATACCTTTTCACCTACTTCAAACTTTATATATTTTTGATAATTTTGTCTAAAGTCTTATTAACTCTTAGATGATCTTATGTGTGTCCAAATGGCACTAACCTTCTTTACTTTTTCCTCATCAAGGTCAGGTCCAAATTTATTTCTTTATCAAACCTCATTTCAGCACATTGGAGTTTTGCACTTCCTATCATAGATGGAATCATAAAGAGACTTTAGAATACTGGTTTGAGATCTATTATTGTAAAAATATTACACCAAATGAATATGTTGATCCCAAACACCATTGAAATTCATAGAGAAATATCTCAACATTTCATTAAGAGTAATAATATTCCTCTATTACTAACCATCTATTTGAGGAATATTGGCAGTGCTAAAACAAAACGGTCTACCTAGATCATTATAAATACTTATAAAATACATTAAGGAAAACCTCATATCTATATTAGATACAATTTATAGTGGTACACCGTGAAACCTTAACACTTATTTAATTTATAACCGAGTAAGATGACCAGGAGATAAATCTTCTCTAATTGCAATCACATGTTCATACATTGTAAGCTGATTGACTAGAGCCCATATATCATTATTCCATTTAGATGTTTTGGGGATTTCAATGACAAAATAAATTGTGATGTTTTAACATTTCCATTATAGTATGTGTAATGGTTCTAAAAACCCCTTTGAATTCAATGTCTCAGCCTTAAAATTTTGACATACCAACCATCGAGAAATATTTTTTGAAATATATCTCTTCATGAAATCCCACAGGAAATACTCTATTAAATCTGTATAAATTTTCATACTTCAAATATTAATAGATGATAATGAACAATGAGATTCATCAGTTATCTCCTTATTCTAATCTTTTACCTAAAGAACATATACATGTTTCTTAAACCTTATCATTTTATCACAATCAAGGTTGAACACATAAAATTTCGCACCTTCATTTTTATCTCAATATCTTACTTATATTCATATATAGTCATCATTTGGATATATGGTTAAACATTTATTTAATCCAAATAATATTTATCCCCTTACATTATGATTTCTATATCCATCCTTTGAACATTCATAAATTTTAGATATTTTTTGATCCTATTAATATATAATATTTCATAATCCTATTGGATCAAATTTTCCGCCACCTTTTTCACATTCCTAGGTTTTTAATAAATTATGTATTTATAATCTTTAATCAAATCAAACCATTTTCTTTTTGTAATGTTCATCTCTTTTTTAGTGAATATGTTCACTAGACTTTTGAGATCAATATATATGTAACACCTTTCTCCATAGAGATAATAACTCCATATATTTAATAAAAAAATTACCACATCTAACTCTAAATCCTGAATTGGTATATTTTTCCTAAATCACATTTTTCTAAAGGCATAATATATAACCATATCATTCTGTATGAGGAAACATCCCAGCCACATCATTGTTTCATCACTGTATATTGAAATCTTTTAAACACTATAGGTTAATGTAAGAACATATTCACTTACTAGACCACTCTTTAGATCATTAAATTATTTATCTCGTTCTTTTTTCCATTAGAACATGGCTCCCTTCCAAGTTAACATGGACAATGGAAAATATTGACATGAAACTATCTATACAATGTGACAATAATATCTAGGTGAACAATGAAAACTACTGATCTTAGTCACAATAGACGGTCTGGGACAATGTTCAATAACAATAGTATTTAAAGGGACAAATAATATTCCCTCACTTGATATGATATTACCTTGGATTGAAAATCTATGAATACAAAATTCAAACATGGTAACTTTCTGTAATAATTCTTTTTCATTGACTTTTTCAGCACAATAATATATTTTTCTTTATGATATTCATAGATCATTAAATAAATAACAATATTATCTTTAAAGATGAAAAAGATAATAATGATAATATTTGAAGACTCTATTCATTAAATATATAATGATGTTGGCTAAATTTATAAAACTAAATAGAATAACTATAAATTCATAGTTTTTGTACCATGTATGTAGTATTATCTTAGATATTTCATCCTTCTTAGACCACCATTGATGAAATATAAAATAAAGATAAACCTTGGAAAAGTATTTAGCTCTATGAGTTTTATCAAACAATATATGATTATAGGGTAGGGGTTACTTGTTCTTAATATTGATCATGTTATGTCATTGATAATCAATAAAAATTCACATTGATCCATCATTATTCTTAACAAAAAGAACGAGTGCACCACAAGGTAATGAATTAATACATTCAATACCTAATCAATATTCAATTGGAGTTAATTCATCAATTCCTATTACTAAATTGGTTCCATTATATATGGAGTATTTGTAATAGGTGTAACACTAAGTATGAGTTCTATAGAAAACACATATTCGCAATTTTATAGAAGGCTAGGAAACTGTTTTATAATAACATCCAAAAACTCCAAAACAAAAGGCATTTCATAAATATTTTGTTTTTTTCAATTAATAGAGATAGAGATAATTCATGAATTTTTATTATGTCCCATAATATATTTTTATTTCTAATTAAAAATACATATTCATTTTAACACAAATAAATAATCATCAGTTCATTCAAAATATGAAGTGTAACTTTACTCCCTCAAAAATATATAAGATATCTATATAAAGAAATCCAATCCCTACCTAGAATCACATATAATTTTACTAAATTTATAATCACATGATTTTTTGGAGTAATTTTCCCATAAATATAAATCATGTAGGAACAATAGACTTCAAATGTGATAATCATACAAATGTATGTTTCCACTTCTAAATTAGTATCTAATCCCTCATCTAATATCACAATTAGCATTAAAAATTCAGTACATATAAATAGTGGGTAGATCTAGAATCAAATAAGACATTAGATATTCTATAATGGATAATAAATTTACCTTTTACCACCCCAGTCTCATAACGCCCTTCAACAGTCATGATTGCATGATATTTCCCTTTTACATTGGTCATATAAGTTTGTACATTATAATCATAAAGGATCATTGGATTTGTGGAATTATTTTTATAATTCACAGGATCCATGAATTTGAAGAATTGGAGAAAATGTGGTTCATTAATTGTAACATTCTTTTCCCTTTTTTCATTTTCTAAACTATTCATCACATTTCAATAATCACATTCTTTATAACCACACTTTCCACAAATAATAAACAAACCAGTTCGATTCAAGTAATTATCTTAATTATTATTCCTAAATAATTGGAATATATATAGAGATAATTACTTTCCACTAAGTTTTTTATTATTTCTTTTATGAGGTTGGAACACCCATTTTTATCATAATCAAGAGAATGGTGAAATATCCTATTTCTATTTTGTACCATGAGTACACATAGAATTATTTTTTCATAGATATGAAATTTTCTTGTAGATAATTACATTCATAGACATGTTTTCAAGTCATTTAAGAATTGATAAACCATACATTCAAGTTGGATGATAATACCATAAGCATACCTCTCATGCCTTGTGAAGTTTTTCTCAAAAATACCAATTAATTCAACATAATTCTACCTATTATCAATGAATTTCTCCTCAATTTTGTAAAAATAATATATGGAAACTACTTATTATGAAATAATTATTTAAATTTTTCACATTCCATAGATCAAATTTATTCATGTTATCTTATTTTCCTGATAAGATTCCACCATTGATCTTATTCACCATCTAAATAGTAAACATCATGAATAACATTCCAATTATATAAATAATGAATAATTTAAAATATCATTTCAATGGTATTAGTCCATTTCCTAGTGACTAGTTTATCATTAGGCCCACAAAAGGAAGTTACACATTTCCACATAGAAAACTCAATAGAATGTTGTTCCATACTTTGTTATCCTACAATAGTAGGGTGATTCATATCTAGAGAAAGTTTTATTGGAATAGAAATTAAATTTTTCACTCTAACTCCCATTACATTCAATTTCTTAAGACAAAAATAACTAAATTGTCCAACACATTTAGCATTAACATGATTAATTTGGGTTCTATCCATTTTCTAGAACCATGAATAATTTTATGAGAAAAATAAATCATGGTGGGAAACCACATAATCATGAAAAATCATTTATATAATATCTAAATCATGATACCTTCATCTATGAAGTCTCAGGATTAACCTAGGTCATTTGTGATCACTGCAAAAAAATTAAGGAGGTTATCCTATACATAGACATATCCATAGTATTATTACTAAATTTTTCTCATCCTTGTTTCCAACAGCTAACTAAACCTTTATTTAATACCAAATATAGTGACCCATATTTTTCATATGTAGATATTACATCTAAGTAGATGGATATCCATCATGTCAAAATTTGATCCACTCCAAAATCATAAACTTCTAATATATTTGGAAACAATGAATCATAAACAATAAGTTCACAATTGAAGAAAATTATATCTAACTTAATTCTTTATTACTAGAACCCTTCTTATACTCATCATACATAATACCGTTCATCATGTCTTCTGAAAATGGAAACATTATAAAGGGTGAGATAAGATTTAGTGTTAGTGTAAAAATGGGACATATCAATACATGATCATATAAAAACATAAAATCTGATTAAGTGTATGATATCATGAACATAAATTATAATTTTAATACCAAATCTATCATAGTTATAATATACGATTAATGGGATAAAATAATATCATTTCAAAACACATGGATCATTAGGATAAATATTATCATAAATAAATAATAAATAATAAGATCATGTAATTAATGTGTGGAACCAACATAGGTATAAATAACATTTCATAATTTCATTGTTAGCTACCAAGACAATAAAACTGTAATAGATAAGGCTTTATGGCCTTCATCCCATTGTAAATCAATTGCATCAACCTGTATCCTATAGTAGATCAAGAAAACTGACATGCATCCTATTGTTATCTCATGAGATATAAAAAATTACCAAATTATTTGGATGGACATATAGGTCACATACATTAAATAACAAAAACATACATATGTGTTCCACAATATCATAAAATACTAATTATATCAGAAGACATGAAAATAATTGGGTTTCATTAACATTTTATGATATCATAACCCATAGAAAAGAAATTGTTTTCATAACATTTCATACATTCATCATGAACACCAACCATGCAGAGAAAGAATAAATATGGTATACATTAATCATGTGTTATTAAATCATAAGTAACATAAAATAATGTCATATTATGCGGAAAATTATTTTGAAATATCACTGAGAATAAATCTTGAAAAAAATAACCATTCCATTTTGAAATTACTTCTTTTTTAAAACTATTATACTATAAAAGAAAAAGATTTATTTAAAAACAAACATGTTAACATTTAATGGACTATTTATTTTAAAAAATATTCATTATTTTTGGAATACCTTTATTTTTATTTGCATTAAAATACATTCCATCTATATTTTGTTTTAGAAGAGTCGCAAATTACCTCATTTAGAATCAATAAAATGATTCCTTCCAAAAATATAAATAAAAAAACAATGTTTAAAAATTAATTGAAGAAAACATGTTATAAAAATTAAAATAATTTCTATTTTTTAGAAAACATGGATATAGAAAAAAAAATATTCCCCATGGGATACATAAACATAAACCATTCCAATTATCGATGAGATTATAAAATAAATCCCTTAACAACTTATTAGCTTTTGAATTGTAAGAACCGTGAAAGAAAAAAAATCATATGGATATGTAAATCCCATAATTTTTAATATAATAATCACGAACTTAATTCTTGGGTATTATATAAACTAAAAAAGAGGGAGAGGTGGTATATAAGGCTTGTGTCCTATAAAAATAAAATTGAGACAAAGATCTCTTTCCTCGAGTTTTTATTTCATTAAATGTACTCAAACCTCTTGTATAATACATTTAAATTTATTATAATTCTAAGATAGATTAATTTTAATACTTCTAATATTATATATAATCAATTTATGTACATTCAATACCCCTAACACAATTAAATTGTTATTTCAATGTGTTAACTGTTTTGTTTATCATAAATATTTTAGTTCAATAATTATGTTCGTTGTACATTTATGATAGATAAATCATATTCAACAATATTAATGATCTTGTAAATATAACATATATTATTTATGTACTTATTTATATCTGTCTATAAAATATATAAATATAAAAATAAATTACACCATTCATGGTGAAAGTAGGTCATAAGTATGCATGAATGTTTTTTTATATCAAAATAGATGGAATGAAAGAAATATAAATATTAAATAACCATTAAAATATTATTATTATATCATATATATTCATTAAATTCATCCTCATTAAAATAAAATAATATATAAATGGAAAATGAGTCATATTACTTCATAGAGGTGGTAGTCTGCACATATACATGAGGGACGTTGCCACTACTTAAATAATAGGATGGTAAGAAGGTATATGTTATGTTATAATTAAAGAAACTTTAATAATGTAATAATTATCTTATATAAAAATTAAACCCTTAATAATATTGATCCATAAAATATATTTGTTATAAATAAATTTTATCACTATCTAGATATGGTAATCTATAAGTATGAAAAAGTGACAATTTCATATCAAATTTGGTTGAAAATATAGTGTATCACGGTGTTTTAATAATCATAACAACATTTAAAAAATAATTATTATACAAAAAATATTATTTTTTCATAAATACTATAGTCTTATTAGAGTTAAAAAGAGTAGAAATTAAATACATTGGCTTAAGCGATAATCTTTTCTTTGAAATGACTCTTTTAGATCACCATTAAAGGGCTCTATGGTTGGTCATTTGGGAATGAAAACACCTATATAATGTGTCTATGTATGTTTTGATGATAATTTGATATATTTTGGTCTATATATAAAACTCAATGATGTGTACGGAACTAAGGGAATTGGTGCGCTTTTATAATTGAGGTGAGGGCACTTTTAGAATTTTCAAAAAATAAAATTATACTAAATTAAATCTCAACCTTAATGGTTAAAAAAATCTATAAATTGAAATTGGATTAAATTTTAAAACAAAAATTGTCCAATTTTTTCTATTTTAATATTTTTCTAGTAATTTAATAATATATTATTGTCATAAAATATCGTTGTTATCAACTAAGATAGTATTCACATTGTTTGAAATAAAATAAATAAAGAAAATGTTTAAATTGGAATATTATCCTTCAGAAAAGAAACATTTTAGATTAACCTCAAAATTCATGGAATAAATTAAATACCTCAAATTATATTTCATTTAATATTATTAGAAAAATTATTAATTTTATTTTGTTATTTGATAATATAATGCATCGACGTTATATAAAAAATGATGGTAATTAAATAATTACTAAAAATTAGAAATATATTTATATCACAAAAATTATTTTCTCAATATTAACATAGACACTTGTATTCATTCATAACTAATTTGTTTCTCCATATTCACATATAAGATATTAAAAACATAGAGAGTGAAAATTTTTATCTTAATTTGATTTAAATAATATCTAACACAATTTCATTAAAAATGTCCATTAAAATTAAATTTTGAACCTAATATTCTTAGGGTCTAATTAAATTCATCAAATAATAATTAATATGAAAAATATTCTCCTTATCATTTCGTTTTATCCAGGATTAACCTAATTTACCCTGTACTGAGGTGATAAGTTTTACCATGTTTACTATTCATAATGCCTGAAATGAAATAGACATATATACCAAAATGAGACATCATATTTCCAAATATAGAACCAATTTTAAAAAAAATAATTTCTATAGGTGGAATAAATTAATTTAAAAATAACTACACAAAATATGAAGAAAATCGCATTATATAAAAAAATGTATTTTTAAGTATGAAAATAGATATTATTACCATTTGATTCCTAGAAAAATATTAGATGATTAATAAAAAATTACTAAATGTATAACATATAATATTCCTCAAAATAATTCACCTAAAAGTGATTTATTTATTTTATTAAGATAAAACACATTTATGTGCACACAATAGTTTTCATGAAAAACAACTAATTCATGTTCAAATAAGTTTATTTTCATTTTTTTATTGTTCATAACCAATGAACATATAAAAACCATATGTTCTTCAAATTTTATTTAGTCATATTAATTCTTGTCTCTCCTATATCTAGGTGGTAATAGTCATAGAATAATATTTTAAAAATGTTATATAGTTATTCTAAACAGGTTGTTGCTTTTAATGCATACTATTTATGAAAAACAATTTATTTGAATATAATTAGTTATTATAAATCTTGGGGTGTTACATTAGTATAGAAAACCTTCATCCCATGAAACATGTGCTATAGTATTGTGTACACTGACATAGGTACTATAGCTCCTTCTATATTACTTTTTTCATTGTTATAGCACAGTAATCCAACTATGTGGATCTTGAACTGATGTAACTACTACTGTAGAGTATTTTATATTTAGTACAACCCATAATAAATGCTAAAAACACAAATAAATGTTGACCTTTTATTAGAAATAACAGAAAGTGCTGATAAATGTAACCCTTATCAGTTCTAGAATAAGTGATAATAAAGGAAAACCATTTATCTATGCTTATTTTAACACTATTAATGGTTATATTTATCAATTTTTGAAATATAACTGATAAAAGGATCCATGAATAATTTTACTAATTTTAAATATTTTTAAATTTTTAAATTTGATTTATATAGAAGTGATTATATATGTATAAATAAAATAGATAGACTAAATTTAAATAAATATATTATAATAAAAAATATATTATCAATCTTATTTTAAAAATTTTGTATTTAAAATTTTATCTAATTTTTATTATTTAGTAGAAATGACTAATAATTTATTTATATATTGAAATTAAAAAAATTAAATACAAATACAAAATAATAGTATTTTATTTAAACTAATATATATTTTTGAAAATAAATATATATTTATTTAAATATAGTTATTTGAAATAATATAAGTACAATAAAATTAATAAATTTACAACATATACATATATTTATTTATATGTGTATACATGTGTTTGTATTTGGATGCATGTATACATCTGTAAGTTCATGTATGTTTGTGTATTCATGTGTATTCATGTGTTTTTATATGTTGTATGTATATATATGTGTTGTGTCAGTGTGTGTATTTATGTGTATGTATATAGATATATGTTCGTGTATGTTTATGTTTATGTTTATGTGTAATTTATACATGTGTCTGTTGGTGCGTGGATATATGTGTATGTATCTATGTGTATGTATGTGCATGTATGTGAATGTGTCTATGAAAGTATGTGTTTATGTATATCTGTGTGTATGTGTGTATTCATGTATGTGTGCCTGTGTGTATGTGAGTATGTGTGTATGAGTATATGTCTGTATGTCTTTCTATCTGTATCTGTGTATGTGTGTTTCTGTGTATCTCTGTATGTGTGTGTGTGTGTATAAGTTCATATATTTCTATGTTTGTATGTATATATTTTTGTATGTAACGTCCCCGACTTAAGAGGAACTAAATTGGTTCTCTACGTTGAGTTGCCACATGACCTCAACCGCACCTCCCCGTATGTCATAGGTTTTCAACTAGTAGCGAGGGTCAAAAATGTCATGTGTGGACACTAAACCTTCTTTACCAGAGTAAGCCTCAGTATATAATAAATTAAATAATTGAATCAATAGGAAGTACTAGTGATCCTACATAATTAAGAACCTCCAGAAATTGTGTTCAACACGCATCCAACAATAAATATTACATGTCGTGGAAAAAGTATAAAAGTTCTTGGAAATCCAAAATAAAGGCATCCAACTAAATCCCCAAAAATGGTAGGAATCTGAGTTCAGAACATCATACATTCACCTCCCAATTCCGAATCAACTCCCTAGAATAGGATGTTTTCCCTTATCCTTACTTACAAACATGAAATATACTTAGGTTTCTAGAAGCACCTGAACATCATGTGAGTACAACTCAGTAGGCCACCACCAATAGTGTCTACAAAATATCTAGTCTAGGAAGATAGTGAAATAAAATACGAGAGAAACATGGAGGTAAACCAAAATAAAACTCATGTTCTATTAGTTAAAAATATTTAATATTACCATTTCTATAATTATTTCAAAATCATAATTTATACAATATTTATTTCAGAATCCATTTTTATCATGTTCTCCATGGGTTATGAATTTACAACAATTGTATATAGGGTAATAGAATTCAATCACTTTTCATAAAAGAAAAAGATGAGTTCTTATCTCACTTGGGATAAATTTTTCACAATTAATAAATCTCACATACATTGGATCCTTAGTCTAGGTAGTTTGATTTAATGCAACCATTGGGGGCATAGAGCATCAGTTTGACTCCCCAAATTGTACATTCCTGGGTTGGGTGAGAGAATTCGTCCAACCCGATCTATGGGAGGTGCCTCATTCTTTTATACCACCACCAATCCATTTCCACATTATTATTTATCAATTTACACAGACATAACATATCGTAACCATACTCAATAAAATACACACATCATTCAAATTCCATAACAATAAACAAGGGAATTAAATTTTTTTCCATAACCCATTAACATGTTGTAATTTACATTACACGTTAATTTATAACAATTTCTCATTTTTATTCCAAAACAAATAAATCATATTCACCTATTACCAAACATTATCCCGTTTATCACATTAAAGCATTTTCATATGTTAACCCATTTAACCCTTTCTTCATTCCACATTAAATTACCTACATATACATTTTGTGTGCAATTCATAATCCATTTGGTACATTCAGAATAATCAAATTATCCAATATATAAAATTTGACAATATTTATTCATTATATAATTTAACACTTCCATAAAATCACAAGACTTGGCCTAATCACCCATTCCCACTTAAAAATCATGACACAACTAGCCCATTTAATATTCATAATACTTTAACAATTAACCAATAACTTTTTTAAATTAATTGATATTATAACTGATTATTTTTTATGCAAATGAACCCTTATTCCATTATCTATGTCTAGAAACCTTTATCAACATTCCACTTTTAACTAAAATTAACATATCAATATTTTCATAATGGCCATATTTTATCACACATCCATTCCATGTTTAACATTACAAATGTAATGGTTTGGGAATTTTTTCACAGCCCATGGGTTGACCAAAATTGGTCTGATATTCTTCTATGCATCCCATGTGGGTCATGAGGGGTCCAATTCATCATTTAGACACACATTTTATCAAATATCATCAATGTAATTAAAATAACTATAAATTGGAAACAAGAACACAATCTCAGATGAACAAACCCACTAAAAAACTATGGGATATGACTTTTAGACAACCTACCTTAAATATGATGTCAAACATACTATTTATCATACACTTAGATCCATATTTAAACACCCTTTGAATCCCCAAACTAATTTACATTGGAAGAAGTAGGTTTTATGATTTTTTAAGAATATGGGAGGAAAAAAACCATAATCCCAAAAAAAATACAATGAGGAGCTTTAGACATACCCATAGCTTCGATATATAACTAGTGCCGCTCAAAATGGACAATAATTTATGGAGAACACACCTTGGAAAGATTGGTTCAATTTGTTTTCTCCCTAGGGTCTAGAGGAGAAGTAATTAAAGAGAAATTTGTTTGGGATCCAAAAATCCCAAGAAGAAATTTTTTAATTTTTCCAACATTTAATGGGGAACACAATTTACCCTCACGGTTTGACAAAACATGGGTAAGCCAATGTATAAGGTGATTGAAATTGCACAGATATATCATTATTGTTGCATGGTTTACAAACCATGCTCCAATAGTGTGGAATGCCACTGTCTGAGGTTGCATAGTTTTCCTGGTAAGGCTACACATTTAATTTTCCATTATCTAACCATTTTTTATCCCCATATTGGATCCATTTTCTTTCATTTTCATGTACCAATTCTTTAAAACACCCCATATTCTCCTCATACTCTCCTTAAACCTTCCATTTATCAAAAAATAAGTTATTTAAAACTAAAATTTAATGATATACATACCTCCAAGAATTTTGAGATCTTATAACCTCCCCACTTTATAACGACTCAGCCCAAGTCATATTATCCAATGTCACTATGTTTTCCTAGGGTAAAATATCATTCCACTAGCCCTGTATATCCATATTCTTGTCCTAAGACTCTTAGTAAAGATCACAATTCTACTAGAAGACTCAATTTAATGGAATGGTATTTCCTCACAATACTTGCTCATTAAAATCCAAAATATGAAGCAGATTGTTCTCATATGATGCATCAACTTCCCAAAATTAAACAACCACCAAAACTCCCTAGGGGATCCTTGGAAATAATATCTATAGAGATAAAAGGTAATCTTGAATAATATAATAACACCATTGTAGAATATCTATTCAGAATCCCATTGTCCTGATCATTTTCACAACTCATGACCCAAATCATTTGGAGCCATTTTTCCCTGTTCTTCAAAATTCTAACAATGACCCGAACTTAAAGCCACTTGAAGAAAATACCCATTCTATCAGAATATATATTCTAAATTACACAATTCCACTATTCGAAACTAGTGGTCAAATTCAATAATAAAAAATCCAAGACACAACCAAAACACCCAATGAAATAAACATGCGAAACTGATCTAATGATTTCTATCGAGGATAATCCACCCGAATGGTCATCACTAGAGTCCCACCAACCTAACATTAATATCACACCATCAACCAACCACTTTTCCTTTATGTTTCTCTCAGACCATGTTTCATTTTTTGGTGACTCTAATGTCAAATAAGGACCACCAAAACCTCAACCCAACATTCAAAAAATACCTAAGGTTTTTTCCAACACACCGCACCTAAACATTCATATGAACATCACCCTACATTGGAATCCCACCATTCCATTGAAACCATATGGGAGGAAATCTAAACACCATATATTTTGAGACTAAAAAAATCATTACCTCACTCAAGTATGATTTCATTTTTTAAAATCACTTTCCCCTAAAATCCTCAAACTAGAAGAGGGTTCAGATACCACACCCATTACTTTTCACATAATGTCGGATCACCCTCGAATGGCCTATCCCAGAAAATCCATCTTCCTCTATTGGAACACTAATCCTTTTCTCACCATCCCAGGTTTATTACTTACTTGAGGCCTATCATTAGAATCCAACGCATCTACCGGGGTAATTCCTTAACTTAGAGTAAAAAACCCACCACCATTACATTCAATACCCACAAAAATATCATCATGAATCACTGTACCCATAAAAATTCCCAAAAAAATCACTCATACCATACTTAAACTATCTACAGACAACTATATTCTCTCTCAGAACCGTTTCAAAATTTTGAAACACACTTTTTTCTACAATACACACACCAATGGCGGTCTACAACTCACCAAATTCATCTATTTCTACAAGATGAGTCAAGATATCCCCAGCTAACTCGTCCTAAAAATGGTTAGAATTACTATTAGAATGACACAACATCATGTGGTCGAGGTTCCTTAAAACTTCATGAAATTCTAGTGTAAACTAAATAAACCTACCCATGTCCATGCCCTATTTTAATGATGTTCTAGAACCCACCATCCTTTTCCATGAATTGTTTTTATGTCTTACCATACCCTTCAATGAATTTAACATTGGAATTTCATATTTCATTAAGAACCACCCCAATCATAGAGCCAATGCTTGGCTCATTGTGGTTTTCCCCTTGGTATCTGAATGTCACCTCACCAATAAACACTATAATCTATACATATAGGATTGACTTATCATTCCCCACCTTAGGAGTTCCATTATAATCACTTTTTTTAAGCGATTTCAATCCACATGACTTGTTCTTTGGTCATGAGCTATACTCCAAAACATGAATGGGGTCCTCCATATTTCCCTAGTTAAACAAAAAAATATCACCCAGTACTCAATCTCGAATTCCATGAATGTGTCTCATGAAGTTAATCAAAACCTTGTCTATCCCGAGTGTCACAAAGTAGCCCGAGTACCCTGGTAACCCGATAATCAATCTACCATTGACATGAAACAAAGGGTATTTTTGATTCCCATGGGCTGCAGACTAGCACCTGAAATCTGAAAACATAAATGTGGGGATGATTTTTCCACAAAAATATTGAAGAGATAGATAAAAGACATTATGCATATAAACAGGGAACTCCATTAGGAGTAAGGTACCAAAATACCCAAAGGAGTAAGTCAAAATGACTAAAACCCTAGTACTAAAATTAAAAAGCATCCCCAAAGTCTCTAATGACACAACTCACTAAGTATAATGCTCAACAGTTCAGTCCAACTCCACGGTATATATTATCTTTTGCCAATACTTGAAGGAGAAAGTATACAAACACCTTAAGGTAAAAGTAGGGTGTGAGCCTAAGCCTAGTAGCATACCACCAAATATTCCATAATAAATTTCAAATATAGATATTTCAAAAGAAAAGCTTTCAACTTTTCAGAACCAATAGGTTTGGAAATTTAAAATCATATTTAAACGAAACATGCTATGCATTTTCAAAATGCTGGAAAATACACTCAAAGCATTGGATTTACTCTAAAAATATAGAACATTTCTAAAACTAGGGATTAAGTAAATAATTTATATAAAACAGTTTATTTTAATTAATAAGGAATGTAAATCGGTTCAATCAAATATTGGTATACATTTATATCTCAAATATAAATAAACAATTGAGAAACATGGTCATTGTCCAAAAGGTAATATAGTATTAACCGTCCACAATATTCTCCACTCTCTATGTGAACTCGGAGAAATGTGTATTCACACATCCCTATGAAATAGTCTAAATGACAATCATCACCAAACTTTCAAGGATGTGACTCGCTGCATGTATATTTGAGAACATTATAATAGTGTAGAGTGTATGGAAATAACTCATTAACTGCATAATGCATACATGCACTCTTACATGATGGGAAAACTATTTTAGGAATGTTTAAATATACATTCAATATAATTATACTATTTGAAAAGTGCCCATTTCCTCCCATTTAAAATGAAAACATGTTTTATTCAAAAACATGTATTTTTGTAAGATAAAATCACGGGGTTTCTACCAAATCCTTTTAAGCCATTTGCAATTTTGAAATTCATTCAAATCTAATTCCATCCTTTTCACCATTTCTTTACCCAATAAAATTCAACCATTCTATTGAAGACATTTCCATTAAATCCAAATTTTAAATTCAAAAATTTAAATCAGTCAATTTTCTTAAACCCAACACAATTCAATCGAATTATGGTTTTTCCAAATTCCATTCCAAAAACATTCCAAATATCCAAATTCACTAGAATTAGGTTTTATCAATGAAATTGAAAGCAAGATTGGGAATTGGAATTTAAATTAAAAATTGAAATAAATCAAGAAATACAACTATAATCAATTTGGAAAATTGGGATGGAACCACCTACCTATTTCCTGATGAACGACACTAGAAACAACACCTATCAAAGAGAACGAACGTAAAGGAATCCTAAAAACTCAAACAAAAATCATGATCCAAAACCACATGGCATATATTCATCAATCCGTAGATGATACAATAAAAACCCTAGAGGATATAAAAGAGAAGAACTTGAGGAACATGGGAGAACCCATACCCGGGAATGACACCGCAGATGCAATGAATATCCGAAGCCAATAGGATTGAACATAAAGCTGGGGAACCTTTGAAAAATTTTTAGGGAGAGTCTAGGGTCGAAATCTATGAAGATCCAGTGAAAGGAATTAATAAAAACAACTTATCAACCATTTTAAAACATTACATGGACAAGGTAAAGATGTGTACCCCTAGGTCACGACATGTAGTATGTGATGGATAAGTTATGCAAAAAAAATGTCACCTATGGATTAAAATCCTATATTTAGCCCCTACATGATGTGTATATTAGTTATGTGGAGTGTACCAACTCAAAATGTGATCTCCCCATTCCTGACTTGAAACCAGCACCAAGTACACAGTGTTCACTTCAGGTACACGGCATGTACCTTTTTTCGTCTGTAGTAAACCCAAAAAATCACATAAAAAGGATTTTTAACAAAAATGTGACTTAGAAAAGGTGTTAAAATTACCTGATCAATGTAATGGGATTTTACAACCTCACCGCCATAAAAAATATCTACCTACAGAAACCCTATGAAGAAGTTTCCATCCCAAAAAGATGAGTCCACTACTCTCTCATCAGTTCCTCACATTTCCCATGTCCTGTGAATATTTGCACCATGATTCCATAGAACACGAACAAAATGTATCATACTCCCACAAATTAACTTGGTCTCAAAATATACTATTATAACTGGTTGCTCAATCAATGAAAAATAAGGCTTGATCTCAAGATCACGACAGCTCAAAATATGAGATGGATCAGATTGATACTTTTTCAATTGTGTTTAATGGAACACATTATGTATCTATCTCGTCTACAATGGAAGTGACAAATGGTATGCAACATTCCCCACCCACTCAACTACCTCAAAAGGTCCCACGATGTGAGGAGTAATCTTTCCTTTCCTCTCAAACCATCGATGACCCAAATTGGGTGAAACCTTTTAGAAAACTTGATCACGAAATTAAAAATAAAAAGTTTTATAATGTTTATTAGCCCAAGACTTATATAGAAATCATTCAGTCAACGTACTTTGACGAATCAGCTGAATATTTTTTGTCTTCTCCTACATTATGATTGGTCCTACTAAATAAATTTCACTAACCTCTGACCCACAGAACAGATATTTTCAAGGCTGGTCATACAAGGCCTCAAAAGGTTCTATTATGAGCCCGTACTTGTAAATTTTGTAATAAGAGAACTCAACCGGCCCCTATTAACATCCCATTCCCCACCGAAATCGATAATGCAGACGCGAAACATATTCTCAAGAATATGTATAGCTCTTTCGGTCAGACAATTAGATGATGGTTGGTAAGATGTGATCAAATGAACCAAAGATCCCAATTCCTCGTGAAGGCCTATCCAAAAGAGAAAAGTAAACTAAAGATCCCTATCAGAGACTATAGTATATGGAACTCTTTGAAAGTGCACAATCTCTTTTATATAGAGATCTCTGAACTCCTCAAATTTGGCCATATTATGAATGGGTATATAGGGATCCGACTCTGTCCGCCTATATATCATAATCCATATTGCATTTTTCTTTCTCGCGGAATGAGGAAACCTAACCAAAATGTCCATAGAGATCTTTCCCCACTTCGATGTAGGAACTGGATGCGGTTGAAGCAAACCTAAAGGTTTCTAGATCTCAGGTTTCACTTGATGACATGTATAGAAACGAGAGACAAAATCCAAAATGTATCACCTCAATCCCCACCTCCAGAACTTCATCCTAATGTTGTAGAAATTTTTTTTGATTCCTGTGTGCACATCCCACTGAGAGATATGACAATTCCCCACCACTGCCTTTCTTCCTGCTAAGGGAACAACGATTTTGTTCTGATAGCATAGACCATCCTTTTTAGATAACGACCATTGGGAAACATTCTCCCCAATATAAAAGAATTCTTTAATGATTCTAAACTCATCATCACGTTTTTGATATTGAAGAATATTCTTGAGAAGAGTAGAGCTCAAATGCACACTGGCTAATGAAACATCATCCCCTTCCTCCTGAACTCCAATATGCAACTGTGCAAAGTGAGTAATAAAATTCCACAATTCTGAAGACTCTTTCATAGCCTGGGTTAGAAGTTTCATGCTCAAATCATTGGCAACATCATTCCCTTTACCTGGGGTATAGGCGATGTTAATGTCGAAAGACTACCTAAACTTCACCAAGAACCTCTTCTAAGGAATCAATTATTTTTTAGAGAAGTTATAACTAAGGATTTTGTTATATGAATACACCATAATCCTTTCACCAAAAAATAAGTGATGAAAACTCTTATTCTCTTTCATCATTGCTGTAACAACCCGATATTTTATGATAAGTATTCTCTTTAATTTATTTGATGTGTTTTATGCTACAAAAAGATTATCTTGTGCTATACGACACACTGTGTTATCTTGAAGTATATGCAACACTATTCTTAGATTGTGTTACACATAATTTCAAGTTCGTTTTATAATAGTCATTCTACGCAACATTGAGGGTATATATATATATATATATTCAACGTATAAATGAAATATGGTTGGATTCTGTTATATGAAATAATAAAGGAGTCTTGCACAACACGCAACCCTGACTTGTCTTTCATTACACACAATCGCGACCTTCCTCGATAGCGTGTGTTGTACGCAATACCGGGTTTTACTAAACAATGATATATTATTATAATATTATTATGAACTAGCCTTTATGAATAGTATTAACTAAACTTTGAATTTTATAAAATTATTATTCATCTTAAACATTTTCTAGAACATGGTATAAGAACAAAATAAATTTTTCGGGTAAAATATGTATTTTTCAAAAAATGCAGTTTTGATGCCTTTTGATGGCACACCCACTTTAAATCTAGTTGTTGACATGTTTATAAGTTCAATTTGACAAAATAAAATTTTTCTTTTGAATCAGGATATAAAAATTTACATTGGATAAATTTTTGATATTTTTCTGATTAATTTCATATTTTAATGAATAGTAAAAACACACTATATTTTAATTAAAAACAACTTTTTTCATCATAATAATTTATATGGTGAAATTTTAATATTGAGTGGTTTTAAAGTATAAATAGAATATATTTTTACCATTTAATATAATGTATGTCATTAGCCTTGATTTTACATTGAATTCGTAGGTTAAATCAATTCAATCTTTTGCAATGTTTTAAACAAAAACCTATTTTCATTCAACAACGGGATTAATTTTAATTTAATTTCTGCAACTTCTATGTACTGAATTTAAAAAAATGGATTCCATATTTGGAATCAATGGGTCCAAATTATGTTAATAAGCTACTTTTTATTTTTGGGAATTATGAATAATAACTACGGTAAATTTTATTTACCATAGTTAAAGGTAAATTGGGTAATTAAGGGTAAATATAATATTATAAAATTACCCTAACACATGCCAAAATTCTATTGGATGTCTAAAAGTATACTCATATCACCTATGGGTCAGATTAGATTCATTTTATGGACTTTTGACTATGAAAATAATTTAATTATTATTAAAACCAAAGAAAGTGACAACATGTCACTCTCATAAATCTTATAAGTGTAATAATTTTAATTTAGTGATAAACATCATAGAATGTAACACCCCAAGATTTCATAGTGTGTTATTTCTTCAAATTAATTCAATAACTTGAACTACACGCAACACTGAGTTCAATTGCACCATGACTTACCAAAAAAAAAGCCATTAAAAGAGGTCATGAATAGTATTAACTAAATTTTAAACTTTATATAATCCTTATAATTTTAGAATCCATATTATGAGTTTCTTAGTCATAATGCAAGAACAGATTCATTTTCAGTATTGCACTTTTATCAACTTTTGATAGTGAAACCTTTTTAAATACAATATTTTAAACTTTTTGACTAAATTTAGACATCAAAAAAATTTCAAATGAAACATCCCAAGCTTCCACGGTACGCTTTCCTTTGAATAAAACAGTAGCGTGTGTTGTACGCAACTTCGAGTTCTAACACACCGTAACCAATCAAACTAGCTGTTATGAATAGTAATACCTACTTTTTGAAGTTATATATATTTTATATTTTAAAATGGACTTCATTTTTGGATTCGGAATATCAAATTTATCCTAAGGTGAAATTTTGGTACTTTTCGGATAACTTTCATATTTTGATGAATAGTGAAAATTACTAAATTTTAATTAAAAACAACTTTTTTAATCAAAATAATTAATAGTAATAAATTATGAATTTGAGTGGTTTTAAAGTATATTTAGAATATATTTTTACTATTTAATATAATGTTGGTCATTGGACATAATTTTACAATTAAACCGAACATAAACAAGTGTCAATCTTTTGATAGTTATTATCTCTTAAAAACACGCTTTTTGTTTTGACAGCGGGAATTAATTTTAAATTAATTTCTGCCACTTCGGTGTTTTGAATTTAGGAAAATGGATTCCATATTTGGAATCAGGATGTTTAAATTGTGTAAATAGGTAACTTTTATTTTTAGACATTTTGAATAATTACTGCGGTAAATATTTTATTTACCATGGTTAAGGGTAAATCCGGTAAATAAGGGTTAAAAAATAATATTATAATAATACTAAATTACCCTAAAACGTGTCTTAACCCTATTGGTTGATACATGGTCGACCATGGGCATCTTTGTGTCAATTTTGGGACCCCATGGATCCACTTGTAAGTGATAATGACACTTTATTTTAATTAAGTCAAAATGAATACAAAAATGACACAAGCATATATCTTTTAGAAAAACAATTGTTACATAGGGTTATATAAGTTGTATTTTAGATTATAAATATTAATTAGAAAGATAAAAAGATTTCCTACATAATGATAATTTATTTATAATTTTTAAACATTAAATAATATATTTTATTTATGACACAAAGATGATGCAGTAATTACTATAATAGTGAAAAATTAAAATAATTGATATTATAAATACCCAAAAAAATATAATATGAAACTTTTAATGAATTAAAATAATTTTCTAGGATAATATGATATATTAGGATTGATTTAATTGACTTTTTGCGAAGTAATCAATCTGTTATGAGTTTCACAAAAATCAACTATTGAATAGTGTCAAAATTGACATAAAAGAGTTTTTAAAACAAATATTATATTATTAATTGATATTAAATTCTTAAAAATCTAAGGTTCGGCCAAGAGACTTATATAAGGATAGGTTCATCATTAATGGACCACTTGGGGGTCTCTTGGATGTATATAGTAAGTTTATTAACCATATTATATAAAAATACAAAGACACATTGTAAAAGTGAAACTAATTAACTTAGAGTTAATACTTAAAGATAAGGTTAATATAAGTACCCAAACCTATCTAAATTCTATTGGTTGAGTGGTTTTCGACCTATCCCCACCTTAACCTTTGAATAATAAACTTTGGAGCCTTTAGAAACCGAATATTAATTTATTATAAATTAATATTTCTAACTTTTCCAAAGGTGCCCCTCACCCCTCTTATAAAAGGGCACTCCTCCTTATCATTTCTTCACACCTTCAAAGCCTTTTGGCTCGGCCAAACTCTGCCCAAATACTCTCCCAACATCCCTCACTACAACCTAGAGGCCTTAGTTTGATCAGAAAGCCAACCTAAGGATCCCTTTTGATCAAATCAAAAGGAAGAACCCGAAGAAGAGGTAATGATTTCACCACCCTTCTCCAAGTTCATTTCTTCTTCCACTTCTTCTTCCTTTGTTCTTACCATTCTAAAATAATAACTCCAGTATCTCACATATACTGTGATGTTATTATAAATATGTTACAATCGTATTCAGTATTCTATCCACCCTTTGAATAATATGTCACCATACGTGCGTACGTACGGCTTACCGTCTCCACGTCGTGGTGTAATTGTTATTCAATATAATATTATTTGGATGGGTATAATAATGATGTGTAACTCATGTAAATAATAAATATAACATGTTAATTATTCTTTATATATGATATACCATCCATTTATATATTATTTTAATATCAAAAGAATGATATTGTCGCTCGTGCGTACGTACGGACTACCGTCTCCATGAATGCGATGAGATTCATTCTCCATCGTATCCATTCAAGTATAATTATCATTTGATGATTTAAAAATGATGTTTAAGGACTGGATATCATTCTGGATATTAATAAGATACAAAAAACATGGCTTATGTAACACAACATATAAAAGAAAATGAGTAAGTTAACTCCCGAAACGACGATAATTCTAAGATATTATTAACAAATCAATGTTAAAAGATCATATATGATATCATATTAATATATATGATTCTTGTATAATTTAATAACAACTATTTCACCATTATACAAGAGGTTAACCTACCCCAACCAAGGAAAAGTACAAGGTAAGGGTTATTTCACAATCTCTTCATTATCTGAGGTTGTTTATATGTAATAATCTACTGGGATATCTTTATCATCCACATCCATGTTTCTTAAAAATGTATTTCAAAACATTTTTACTATTTACAAGAATTTGGTTTAAAGTCATTTATACCCTTGTTTGACTTTTTATAAGAGGTTTATAAAGGAATCTTTCCTTCGTTTTCGAAACAAGGTCCTTTTTAACCTTTTCGACAGAATTGAGGTAAGAATGTTTTTTTTAACTTATACGGTGGGTGCGGTTATTTTACGCCGTTATAAAATCTTCAAAGTTTTCCTTACAAGCTTATAAGAATATTTTCAAAGAAAATGTTTTATTTTATAGGGATCTTAAATTATTTCAAAATAAAAGGAGATATTTCTTTAAAAAGAATTTTGATTTCATCTATGTCAACATCCTTTGATGGATTTTAAGATTATTTGAAGTTGATTTATTATGATACAAAACTTCTATATTGTATTGAAGGTTTTGTGATATGTTTGACTGTGGATGTGCTATTTTTATACCATTCATAGTTTATGGTGAAAGTATTGACATTTCGTATGCTAGTTTTAATACGAATGTTTATGTTATGTTTAAACCTTTTCATATGGGAATGCATTGGACTTAATAAGTGACGGGTGGAGCCCGCTATAGCTCCTCGATGCATCGGTAGGTCTCATGAGACACACTAGTGTCTTGGCACAAGGCCTTGACAAAATCTTATTTGTAGTCTTGGCACGAGGCCTTGGCTATGTGGTTATGATAGTCTGGCATTATGCATTCCAACATTATGAAAGTGGTTATTGATATTGCATGTGTTTATTCGATTAGTAGAATATCCATGTGAATAAGTAAATGGCATTATTTCATTTTACTTTTGCCATACTATGTTGAAGTTCAATTTTAAAAGGCTTTTGTTTTAGTAATTCATTGCCTTAAATGTTTATGATTATTTTGAATGTTCCGCTATATTGTTATCCTTACTGGGCATTTGAGCTCACCCCTTTTCTATGTTTTATTTTTCCCAGGTAGTGAAGAAGTAAATTATGAATGACTTGCAGGGATATTATGAGGGGTTAATAGTGTGGATATGAAGACTTTGTTGTAGTAGTAGTTTTTCACTTTGAAATGTAATGTAAAACTTTATGATTATATCTAGTGTTTCCAAGGCTACTAAACCAATCGGTCTTTCGGGATTTGATCTTTCTTGTGATCATGCCAATGTTATGAAGTAATGCACCGACTCTGGGTAGCTGGGGTTGGTGCGTTACAGTTGGTATCAGAGGAAGTTTAGTACAAACCTTGGAAGCTAGATTTAGATAAACTCTGATTAGAGCACGTAGACCTAAGATTAACTTTGAGGATTAGTATAGAAGAACTTCCTAGAATTTTGGTACTGTAGAGATTTTGTGAGTTTTCCGAGAAATACATCCCTGTCTGGATACGAGCAGGTAGAGGCGGCTCTGGCACAGATGTACCTAGGGGTAAAACCCGAAAACACCGCTTTGAGATAGACTCGAACGGGAACTGGTGCACGACAACGGGCCTTGCTGCACTCTTGGTTACGACACTCCCGGGGGATATGCTTAGGATAACTCTCATTTTCTTTACAAATCATTTTGAAGGGATTATGAGTATATACTTCCTCAAAGAAAACATTCTTATGATTATGGATTATATCCATAAATAGTTCAATTTATGTTAAGTGTTTTATAAGTATGGGATTATGTATTTTGATTCATAAACTGATCTAGTGTATGCCATTGTTTAGAAATGGCGCCCAGTAGAAGGAATGAGAACTCCAGAAATGCACATGATCCAAAGAGAAGGAAGGATCATATCTTTCATGGTCTTAAGCTAGAATTTATAAGAGAAATAGTCTCCCATGTATTATCATCATATGAAGAAATAATATCATGTGTTGATAAGATAAGTAAAGAGTTTACTGAGTCCTATGGCTTTGAAGGGAAGCAAGAGAAGAAAAGGATGGAAGAGAGAAATATGGACAAAAGTAAGAGGGAAAAGAAGAATTTTCCCATATGTGGTAACTGTGGAAAGAAACACCCTGGAACTTTCCTGAAAGGAATGAGAGTTTGTTATAAGTGTGGAGGAAAAGGGCACAAAGTACGTGACTGCAAGGATAAGAAAATGGTTTTAAATGTACAATGCTTCATTTGCAAGGAGTTTGGACACTACGCGAACCTATGTCCCAGTCATCAGACTATGCCGCAAATGATGCTATTGGATAATAATCAAGTTATGATACTACCACAGATGAAGAGGAATGATTAGAGTTCTTATGTTGATTATGTCAATTGAGTGTTGTATCAACAATGTACTTGTTATAATAATTATGGAGTATATAAGGATTGTACTGCAGTACTATTTCATTAAGGACTTGAGATTGTGTGGAACAAAGAAAAGTGACTCATTAGCAGGATAGATTTTTGGAAAATATATGGTTGAGAGAATGATAAACCATAATATAGTTCTGATACTGAGGTAGTGATTTTGGAATAATATGTGATTGTTTTGGATAAATTATATTGGATATTCTTGACTACCTTGGAACTGATTAATGACTTGTATATTCCATCATTGTTGGGGTTGAAAACATTTTTGGATTAATGAAGTATATCCAGCATTCTATATGGAATAAGGGAGCATGAATGTAATCAATAAGGAATATGGTAATACATGATGAAGGTATTCATATGCTATTACGGGGTAAAAAGGATCTATATTATGTTTACCTTCCTTATGAATGTTGGAATGTGAGTTTGGACAGAAGTATTTTGGATAGTTCTAGTTTGGATTATTTTGTATTGCCATAAAAGGACAACCCGGAGGTCGGGCGGCAACCCGTCGCGTCCGGCAAGGCTGCGAGACTTGAACCCGCAACCAAAGGGCGACAAGGGTGTATCACCTACCACTATCCCACGAGATGTCCTGGATTAAATAAAGTAGTTTTTTAAAAGATCTTGTAGATGAATTATAAATTCGTTTATTTTGGAACCCTCTATGAATAGTATAAATAGAATTTTTTTTACGAGTGAATGATGAGTTTTGGTAGAAATTTATTAATGGATAAAACTCTAATTATAAACTAAGTATATCTCCTTATGATCTTAGACAATCTCATAAATAAATTCCTCATCATTAATAAAAGGAACTTAGAACAAAAATGTTGTCCTAGATGGTACCTTAAATCATCACTAATTTATGGCTTTGGGATTGTTGGCCTTTTCATAGCCATGTTATCTACCACTCTCCATCAGATAATTGATGGCTAGATTTTTCTTCCATATCCATATTTTCTTACATGGAACCCTAGTATGTGTTATTTTCGGTAATCTTCATACTTTCCACTCTTTATTTTAAATAGAGGCCTCATTAATTCATTTTTCGATGTGGGATTTCAACTAAGATATTTTGAAATGTCAAAAATGTGTTATCCTAATACCCTATGTTTTGTTGAACCGATGGTATTTCAAATCATCATAGATTGATGAATTTAAGGACATCAATTATACACTTGTTTGTGATTGATGACCTCAATCACTACCTATAAATATTTACGTTTTTCCTCCGATTATATGTCTCTAATTTCCACCAATGTTCTCCTAATCGAGATCATAATTTGGTGGTGACCCTTTGATTTCTCTTTTCCTCATATTAAGACTAAATTTTAGTAACCCAATTTCCGATGTGGGTTTTCCCACAAATATATTTTCTACTTTCAACCTTTTATTTTTGAAGAACAATTTTAAATTGCGAGGACGTAATTTATTGAAGGAGGGGAGAATGTAACACCCCAAGATTTCATAGTGTGTTATTTCTTCAAATTAATTCAATAACTTGAACTACACGCAACACTGAGTTCAATTGCACCATGACTTTCCAAAAAAAAGCCATTAAAAGAGGTCATGAATAGAATTAACTAAATTTAAAACTTTATATAATCCTTATAATTTTAGAATCCATATTATGAGTTTCTTAGTCATAATGCAAGAACAGATTCATTTTCAGTATTGCACTTTTATCAACTTTTGATAGTGAAACCTTTTTAAATACAATATTTTAAACTTTTTTACTAAATGGAGACATCAAAAAAATTTAAAATGAAACATCCCAAGCTTCCACGGTACGCTTTCCTTTGAATAAAACAGTAGCGTGTGTTGTACGCAACTTCGAGTTCTAACACACCGTAACCAATCAAACTAGCTGTTATGAATAGTAATACCTACTTTTTGAAGTTATATATATTTTATATTTTAAAATGGACTTCATTTTTGGATTCGGAATATCAAATTTATCCTAAGGTGAAATTTTGGTACTTTTCGGATAACTTTCATATTTTGATGAATAGTGAAAATTACTAAATTTTAATTAAAAACAACTTTTTTAATCAAAATAATTAATAGTAATAAATTATGTATTTGAGTGGTTTTAAAGTATATTTAGAATATATTTTTACTATTTAATATAATGTTGGTCATTGGACATAATTTTACAATTAAACCGAACATAAACAAGTGTCAATCTTTTGATAGTTATTATCTCTTAAAAACACGCTTTTTGTTTTGACAGCGGGAATTAATTTTAAATTAATTTCTGCCACTTCGGTGTTTTTAATTTAGGAAAATGGATTCCATATTTGGAATCAGGATGTTTAAATTGTGTAAATAGGTAACTTTTATTTTTAGACATTTTGAATAATTACTGCGGTAAATATTTTATTTACCATGGTTAAGGGTAAATCCGGTAAATAAGGGTTAAAAAATAATATTATAATAATACTAAATTACCCTAAAACGTGTCTTAACCATATTGGTTGATACATGGTCGACCATGGGCATCTTTGTGTCAATTTTGGGACCCCATGGATCCACTTGTAAGTGATAATGACACTTTATTTTAATTAAGTCAAAATGAATACAAAAATGACACAAGCATATATCTTTTAGCAAAACAATTGTTACATAGGGTTATATAAGTTGTATTTTAGATTATAAATATTAATTAGAAAGATAAAAAGATTTCCTACATAATGATAATTTATTTATAATTTTTAAACATTAAATAATATATTTTATTTATGACACAAAGATGATGCAGTAATTACTATAATAGTGAAAAATTAAAATAATTGATATTATAAATACCCAAAAAAAATATAATATGAAACTTTTAATGAATTAAAATAATTTTCTAGGATAATATGATATATTAGGATTGATTTAATTGACTTTTTTCGAAGTAATCAATCTGTTATGAGTTTCACAAAAATCAACTATTGAATAGTGTCAAAATTGACATAAAAGAGTTTTTAAAACAAATATTATATTATTAATTGATATTAAATTCTTAAAAATCTAAGGTTCGGCCAAGAGACTTATATAAGGATAGGTTCATCATTAATGGACCACTTGGGGGTCTCTTGGATGTATATAGTAAGTTTATTAACCATATTATATAAAAATACAAAGACACATTGTAAAAGTGAAACTAATTAACTTAGAGTTAATACTTAAAGATAAGGTTAATATAAGTACCCAAACCTGTCTAAATTCTATTGGTTGAGTGTTTTTCGACCTATCCCCACCTTAACCTTTGAATAATAAACTTTGGAGCCTTTATAAACCGAATATGAATTTATTATAAATTAATATTTCTAACTTTTCCAAAGGTGCCCCTCACCCCTCTTATAAAAGGGCACTCCTCCTTATCATTTCTTCACACCTTCAAAGCCTTTTGGCTCGGCAAAACTCTGCCCAAATACTCTCCCAACATCCCTCACTACAACCTAGAGGCCTTAGTTTGATCAGAAAGCCAACCTAAGGATCCCTTTTGATCAAATCAAAAGGAAGAACCCGAAGAAGAGGTAATGATTTCACCACCCTTCTCCAAGTTCATTTCTTCTTCCACTTCTTCTTCCTTTGTTCTTACCATTCTAAAATAATAACTCCAGTATCTCACATATACTGTGATGTTATTATAAATATGTTACAATCGTATTCAGTATTCTATCCACCCTTTGAATAATATGTCACCATACGTGCGTACGTACGGCTTACCGTCTCCACGTCGTGATGTAATTGTTATTCAATATAATATTATTTGGATGGGTATAATAATGATGTGTAACTCATGTAAATAATAAATATAACATGTTAATTATTCTTTATATATGATATACCATCCATTTATATATTATTTTAATATCAAAAGAATGATATTGTCGCTCGTGCGTACGTACGGACTACCGTCTCCACGAATGCGATGAGATTCATTCTCCATCGTATCCATTCAAGTATAATTATCATTTGATGATTTAAAAATGATGTTTAAGGACTGGATATCATTCTGGATATGAATAAGATACAACAAACATGGCTTATGTAACAAAACATATAAAAGAAAATGAGTAAGTTAACTCCCGAAATGACGATAATTCTAAGATATTATTAACAAATCAATGTTAAAAGATCATATATGATATCATATTAATATATATGATTCTTGTATAATTTAATAACAACTATTTCACCATTATACAGGAGGTTAACCTACCCCAACCAAGGAAAAGTACAAGGTAAGGGTTATTTCACAATCTCTTCATTATCTGAGGTTGTTTATATGTAATAATCTACTGGGATATCTTTATCATCCACATCCATGTTTCTTAAAAATGTATTTCAAAACATTTTTACTATTTACAAGAATATGGGTTAAAGTCATTTATACCCTTGTTTGAATTTTTATAAGAGTTTTATAAAGTAATCTTTCCGTCGTTTTCGAAACAAGGTCCTTTTTAACCTTTTCAACAGAATTGAGGTAAGAATGTTTTTTTTAACTTATACGGCGGGTGCGGTTATTTTACGCCGTTATAAAATATTCAAAGTTTTCCTTACAAGCTTATAAGAATATTTTCAAAGAAAATGTTTTATTTTATATGGATCTTAAATTATTTCAAAATAAAAGGAGATATTTCTTTAAAAAGAATTTTGATTTCATCTATGTCAACATCCTTTGATGGATTTTAAGATTATTTGAAGTTGATTTATTATGATACAAAACTTCTATATTGTATTGAAGGTTTTGTGATATGTTTGACTGTGGATGTGCTATTTTTATACCATTCATAGTTTATGGTGAAAGTATTGACATTTCGTATGCTAGTTTTAATACGAATGTTTATGTTATGTTTAAACCTTTTCATATGGGAATGCATTGGACTTAATAAGTGACGGGTGGAGCCCGCTATAGCTCCTCGATGCATCGGTAGGTCTCATGAGACAAACTAGTGTCTTGGCACAAGGCCTTGACAAAATCTTATTTGTAGTCTTGGCACGAGGCCTTGGCTATGTGGTTATGATAGTCTGGCATTATGCATTCCAACATTATGAAAGTGGTTATTGATATTGCATGTGTTTATTCGATTAGTAGAATATCCATGTGAATAAGTAAATGGCATTATTTCATTTTACTTTTGCCATACTATGTTGAAGTTCAATTTTAAAAGGCTTTTGTTTTAGTAATTCATTGCCTTAAATGTTTATGATTATTTTGAATGTTCCGCTATATTGTTATCCTTACTAGGCATTTGAGCTCACCCCTTTTCTATGTTTTATTTTTCCCAGGTAGTGAAGAAGTAAATTATGAATGACTTGCAGGGATATTATGAGGGGTTAATAGTGTGGATATGAAGACTTTGTTGTTGTTGTAGTTTTTCACTTTGAAATGTAATGTAAAACTTTATGATTATATCTAGTGTTTCCAAGGCTACTAAACCAATCGGTCTTTCGGGATTTGATCTTTCTTGTGATCATGCCAATGTTCTGAAGTAATGCACCGACTCTGGGTAGCTGGGGTCGGGGCGTTACAGTTGGTATCAGAGGAAGTTTAGTACAAACCTTGGAAGCTAGATTTAGATAAACTCTGATTAGAGCACGTAGACCTAAGATTAACTTTGAGGATTAGTATAGAAGAACTTCCTAGAATTTTGGTACTGTAGAGATTTTGTGAGTTTTCTAAGAAATACATCCCTGTCTGGATACGAGCAGGTAGAGGCGGCTCTGGCACAGATGTACCTAGGGGTAAAACCCGAAAACACCGCTTTGAGATAGACTCGAACGGGAACTGGTGCACGACAACGGGCCTTGCTGCACTCTTGGTTACGACACTCCCGGGGGATATGCTTAGGATAACTCTCATTTTCTTTACAAATCATTTTGAAGGGATTATGAGTATATACTTCCTCAAAGAAAACATTCTTATGATTATGGATTATATCCATAAATAGTTCAATTTATGTTAACTGTTTTATAAGTATGGGATTATGTATTTTGATTCATAAACTGATCTAGTGTATGCCATTGTTTAGAAATGGCGCCCAGTAGAAGGAATGAGAACTCCAGAAATGCACATGATCCAAAGAGAAGGAAGGATCATATCTTTCATGGTCTTAAGCTAGAATTTATAAGAGAAATAGTCTCCCATGTATTATCATCATATGAAGAAATAATATCATGTGTTGATAAGATAAGTAAAGAGTTTACTGAGTCCTATGGCTTTGAAGGGAAGCAAGAGAAGAAAAGGATGGAAGAGAGAAATATGGACAAAAGTAAGAGGGAAAAGAAGAATTTTCCCATATGTGGTAACTGTGGAAAGAAACACCCTGGAACTTTCCTGAAAGGAATGAGAGTTTGTTATAAGTGTGGAGGAAAAGGGCACAAAGTACGTGACTGCAAGGATAAGAAAATGGTTTTAAATGTACAATGCTTCATTTGCAAGGAGTTTGGACACTACGCGAACCTATGTCCCAGTCATCAGACTATGCCGCAAATGATGCTATTGGATAATAATCAAGTTATGATACTACCACAGATGAAGAGGAATGATTAGAGTTCTTATGTTGATTATGTCAATTGAGTGTTGTATCAACAATGTACTTGTTATAATAATTATGGAGTATATAAGGATTGTACTGCAGTACTATTTCATTAAGGACTTGAGATTGTGTGGAACAAAGAAAAGTGACTCATTAGCAGGATAGATTTTTGGAAAATATATGGTTGAGAGAATGATAAACCATAATATAGTTCTGATACTGAGGTAGTGATTTTGGAATAATATGTGATTGTTTTGGATAAATTATATTGGATATTCTTGACTACCTTGGAACTGATTAATGACTTGTATATTCCAT
This sequence comes from Viscum album, assembly GCA_963277665.1. Taxonomy (NCBI): domain Eukaryota; kingdom Viridiplantae; phylum Streptophyta; class Magnoliopsida; order Santalales; family Viscaceae; genus Viscum; species Viscum album. Next base: position 622,911,637 of record OY728156.1, on the reverse strand, counting down.
CATTGTTGGGGTTTAAAACATTTTTGGATTAATGAAGTATATCCAGCATTCTATATGGAATAAGGGAGCATGAATGTAATCAATAAGGAATATGGTAATACATGATGAAGGTATTCATATGCTATTACGGGGTAAAAAGGATCTATATTATGTTTACCTTCCTTATGAATGTTGGAATGTGAGTTTGGACAGAAGTATTTTGGATAGTTCTAGTTTGGATTATTTTGGATTGCCATAAAAGGACAACCCGGAGGTCGGGCGGCAACCCGTCGCGTCCGGCAAGGCTGCGAGACTTGAACCCGCAACCAAAGGGCGACAAGGGTGTATCACCTACCACTATCCCACGAGATGTCCTGGATTAAATAAAGTAGTTTTTTAAAAGATCTTGTAGATGAATTATAAATTCGTTTATTTTGGAACCCTCTATGAATAGTATAAATAGAATTTTTTTTACGAGTGAATGATGAGTTTTGGTAGAAATTTATTAATGGATAAAACTCTAATTATAAACTAAGTATATCTCCTTATGATCTTAGACAATCTCATAAATAAATTCCTCATCATTAATAAAAGGAACTTAGAACAAAAATGTTGTCCTAGATGGTACCTTAAATCATCACTAATTTATGGCTTTGGGATTGTTGGCCTTTTCATAGCCATGTTATCTACCACTCTCCATCAGATAATTGATGGCTAGATTTTTCTTCCATATCCATATTTTCTTACATGGAACCCTAGTATGTGTTATTTTCGGTAATCTTCATACTTTCCACTCTTTATTTTAAATAGAGGCCTCATTAATTCATTTTTCGATGTGGGATTTCAACTAAGATATTTTGAAATGTCAAAAATGTGTTATCCTAATACCCTATGTTTTGTTGAACCGATGGTATTTCAAATCATCATAGATTGATGAATTTAAGGACATCAATTATACACTTGTTTGTGATTGATGACCTCAATCACTACCTATAAATATTTACGTTTTTCCTCCGATTATATGTCTCTAATTTCCACCAATGTTCTCCTAATCGAGATCATAATTTGGTGGTGACCCTTTGATTTCTCTTTTCCTCATATTAAGACTAAATTTTAGTAACCCAATTTCCGATGTGGGTTTTCCCACAAATATATTTTCTAATTTCAACCTTTTATTTTTGAAGAACAATTTTAAATTGTGAGGACGCAATTTATTGAAGGAGGGGAGAATGTAACACCCCAAGATTTCATAGTGTGTTATTTCTTCAAATTAATTCAATAACTTGAACTACACGCAACACTGAGTTCAATTGCACCATGACTTACCAAAAAAAAAGCCATTAAAAGAGGTCATGAATAGAATTAACTAAATTTAAAACTTTATATAATCCTTATAATTTTAGAATCCGTATTATGAGTTTCTTAGTCATAATGCAAGAACAGATTCATTTTCAGTATTGCACTTTTATCAACTTTTGATAGTGAAACCTTTTTAAATACAATATTTTAAACTTTTTTACTAAATGGAGACATCAAAAAAATTTAAAATGAAACATCCCAAGCTTCCACGGTACGCTTTCCTTTGAATAAAACAGTAGCGTGTGTTGTACGCAACTTCGAGTTCTAACACACCGTAACCAATCAAACTAGCTGTTATGAATAGTAATACCTACTTTTTGAAGTTATATATATTTTATATTTTAAAATGGACTTCATTTTTGGATTCGGAATATCAAATTTATCCTAAGGTGAAATTTTGGTACTTTTCGGATAACTTTCATATTTTGATGAATAGTGAAAATTACTAAATTTTAATTAAAAACAACTTTTTTAATCAAAATAATTAATAGTAATAAATTATGAATTTGAGTGTTTTTAAAGTATATTTAGAATATATTTTTACTATTTAATATAATGTTGGTCATTGGACATAATTTTACAATTAAACCGAACATAAACAAGTGTCAATCTTTTGATAGTTATTATCTCTTAAAAACACGCTTTTTGTTTTGACAGCGGGAATTAATTTTAAATTAATTTCTGCCACTTCGGTGTTTTGAATTTAGGAAAATGGATTCCATATTTGGAATCAAGATGTTTAAATTGTGTAAATAGGTAACTTTTATTTTTAGACATTTTGAATAATTACTGCGGTAAATATTTTATTTACCATGGTTAAGGGTAAATCCGGTAAATAAGGGTTAAAAAATAATATTATAATAATACTAAATTACCCTAAAACGTGTCTTAACCCTATTGGTTGATACATGGTCGACCATGGGCATCTTTGTGTCAATTTTGGGACCCCATGGATCCACTTGTAAGTGATAATGACACTTTATTTTAATTAAGTCAAAATGAATACAAAAATGACACAAGCATATATCTTTTAGAAAAACAATTGTTACATAGGGTTATATAAGTTGTATTTTAGATTATAAATATTAATTAGAAAGATAAAAAGATTTCCTACATAATGATAATTTATTTATAATTTTTAAACATTAAATAATATATTTTATTTATGACACAAAGATGATGTAGTAATTACTATAATAGTGAAAAATTAAAATAATTGATATTATAAATACCCAAAAAAAATATAATATGAAACTTTTAATGAATTAAAATAATTTTCTAGGATAATATGATATATTAGGATTGATTTAATTGACTTTTTTCGAAGTAATCAATCTGTTATGAGTTTCACAAAAATCAACTATTGAATAGTGTCAAAATTGACATAAAAGAGTTTTTAAAACAAATATTATATTATTAATTGATATTAAATTCTTAAAAATCTAAGGTTCGGCCAAGAGACTTATATAAGGATAGGTTCATCATTAATGGACCACTTGGGGGTCTCTTGGATGTATATAGTAAGTTTATTAACCATATTATATAAAAATACAAAGACACATTGTAAAAGTGAAACTAATTAACTTAGAGTTAATACTTAAAGATAAGGTTAATATAAGTACCCAAACCTGTCTAAATTCTATTGGTTGAGTGGTTTTCGACCTATCCCCACCTTAACCTTTGAATAATAAACTTTGGAGCCTTTAGAAACCGAATATGAATTTATTATAAATTAATATTTCTAACTTTTCCAAAGGTGCCCCTCACCCCTCTTATAAAAGGGCACTCCTCCTTATCATTTCTTCACACCATCAAAGCCTTTTGGCTCGGCCAAACTCTGCCCAAATACTCTCCCAACATCCCTCACTACAACCTAGAGGCCTTAGTTTGATCAGAAATCCAACCTAAGGATCCCTTTTGATCAAATCAAAAGGAAGAACCCGAAGAAGAGGTAATGATTTCACCACCCTTCTCCAAGTTCATTTCTTCTTCCACTTCTTCTTCCTTTGTTCTTACCATTCTAAAATAATAACTCCAGTATCTCACATATACTGTGATGTTATTATAAATATGTTACAATCGTATTCAGTATTCTATCCACCCTTTGAATAATATGTCACCATACGTGCGTACGTACGGCTTACCGTCTCCACGTCGTGGTGTAATTGTTATTCAATATAATATTATTTGGATGGATATAATAATGATGTGTAACTCATGTAAATAATAAATATAACATGTTAATTATTCTTTATATATGATATACCATCCATTTATATATTATTTTAATATCAAAAGAATGATATTGTCGCTCGTGCATACGTACGGACTACCGTCTCCACGAATGCGATGAGATTCATTCTCCATCGTATCCATTCAAGTATAATTATCATTTGATGATTTAAAAATGATGTTTAAGGACTGGATATCATTCTGGATATGAATAAGATACAACAAACATGTCTTATGTAACAAAACATATAAAAGAAAATGAGTAAGTTAACTCCCGAAACGACGATAATTCTAAGATATTATTAACAAATCAATGTTAAAAGATCATATATGATATCATATTAATATATATGATTCTTGTATAATTTAATAACAACTATTTCACCATTATACAGGAGGTTAACCTACCCCAACCAAGGAAAAGTACAAGGTAAGGGTTATTTCACAATCTCTTCATTATCTGAGGTTGTTTATATGTAATAATCTACTGGGATATCTTTATCATCCACATCCATGTTTCTTAAAAATGTATTTCAAAACATTTTTACTATTTACAAGAATATGGGTTAAAGTCATTTATACCCTTGTTTGAATTTTTATAAGAGGTTTATAAAGTAATCTTTCCGTCGTTTTCGAAACAAGGTCCTTTTTAACCTTTTCAACAGAATTGAGGTAAGAATGTTTTTTTTAACTTATACGGCGGGTGCGGTTATTTTACGCCGTTATAAAATCTTTAAAGTTTTCCTTACAAGCTTATAAGAATATTTTCAAAGAAAATGTTTTATTTTATATGGATCTTAAATTATTTCAAAATAAAAGGAGATATTTCTTTAAAAAGAATTTTGATTTCATCTATGTCAACATCCTTTGATGGATTTTAAGATTATTTGAAGTTGATTTATTATGATACAAAACTTCTATATTGTATTGAAGGTTTTGTGATATGTTTGACTGTGGATGTGCTATTTTTATACCATTCATAGTTTATGGTGAAAGTATTGACATTTCGTATGCTAGTTTTAATACGAATGTTTATGTTATGTTTAAACCTTTTCATATGGGAATGCATTGGACTTAATAAGTGACAGGTGGAGCCCGCTATAGCTCCTCGATGCATCGGTAGGTCTCATGAGACAAACTAGTGTCTTGGCACAAGGCCTTGACAAAATCTTATTTGTAGTCTTGGCACGAGGCCTTGGCTATGTGGTTATGATAGTCTGGCATTATGCATTCCAACATTATGAAAGTGGTTATTGATATTGCATGTGTTTATTCTATTAGTAGAATATCCATGTGAATAAGTAAGTGGCATTATTTCATTTTACTTTTGCCATACTATGTTGAAGTTCAATTTTAAAAGGCTTTTTTTTTAGTAATTCATTGCCTTAAATGTTTATGATTATTTTGAATGTTCCGCTATATTGTTATCCTTACTAGGCATTTGAGCTCACCCCTTTTCTATGTTTTATTATTCCCAGGTAGTGAAGAAGTAAATTATGAATGACTTGCAGGGATATTATGAGGGGTTAATAGTGTGGATATGAAGACTTTGTTGTTGTAGTAGTTTTTCACTTTGAAATGTAATGTAAAACTTTATGATTATATCTAGTGTTTCCAAGGCTACTAAACCAATCGGTCTTTCGGGATTTGATCTTTCTTGTGATCATGCCAATGTTATGAAGTAATGCACCGACTCTGGGTAGCTGGGGTCGGGGCGTTACATAGAACTTCAAACATGAATAGTCTACAAAAAGCTAATAAAATTATATATATCATGATAATTTATTTTTTATTTTTTGGGATTAAATAATTGTCATTAATAGTGATACATTAATGATGCAAAAATTATTTATTTAGTGAAAAATCAATAATATAGTATTTATTGAAATAGTAATACATATCAAAAGGCCCAAAAATCTGCACAAAACTTATTATTAGTGTATATATAAACCCTAATCATCCACTGGCCGAATTGTTGACCATTTGGATCCTTATTAAGGAAATTATGACACTTATATTATTTTATTTTAAATGATGCAAAGTTGTCACCTTCATAATTTAATAAATATAACAATTTCAATATTGTGATTTTAAGATGATAAATTCGAGTAAAAGTATTATTGTGAAATTTAATAGATATATATTCATCATAGGATTTTATTTTTAATTTTTATGCAACAAATATGTGTATTAAATAATTTTACAAAAATGTTTTAGTAATTATTTTATTAAGAGATAAACCAAATAAATGGGTTTTAAAAATAATAAAATAACTATTATATGAACTATTTAATGCATTCCACTAATTTTATAGATACATATGACCTTTTATGAATCTATTAAATATTTTAGTTCGAACATATCTTCTATATATATTGTATTTAAATTCAAATAAATGAATATTGTCAAAATTGACATTATCGTTATTTTATAAAAATAACATATTATAAAATTGTTTAAAAATCACAAAAATATTTATAAATTATAAATTTAAATTTATATGGTAAAAAATGTTGTAAAGTATCCAATTATGGATTATTCACAACAAATAAGTAATTTTTTGTTATAATTTAAAAATTAGAATTTTATTACCATAAATAAAATCAAATTGATTAAATAAGGATAAATCAAGTTGATAATGTTTAAAATAAATTCCTAACAAATCTAAATTTGATTGGTTGATGATATTACAACCCTATTCCATATAATCTTCAGATATGAGTCATTTTTTGAGGTTTTTAAGTGGAGTTAGATTTATTATAAATTAATATTTTTAAGAATTCCAAAGGTGCCCCTCTCCTCCCTTATAAAAGGGCACCTCCTCCATCTCTTCCACACACCACTTTGAGCCTTAAAGCTCGGCCAAACCCTGCCCAATTCTCTTATCCACTTCCCTAGAAACATCATAGAGGTCCTAGTCTTCTTCAAATACCAATTTTATTGCCCTAAAAGGAGGTCTCAAAGAGGCGCTTCAAAGAAGAGGTAATGTTCGTTACCGATTCTTTCAACTTTATTTCTTCTTATACTTATTATTATTTAGTTGTTTCATTATGAAGTAATAACATCAGTATCACTTATATAATTATATGTAATTATATGTATTAAACAACCCTATTTCCCCATCTATCCATCCTACGGAAAACGAAATCACCACGCGTGCGTACGTACGGAATACCGTCTCCACGTCGTGGTGTAATTTATTTTCCACCATCACCTTAATTGGATGAGTATAATGGTTTAAATAATGACTATATATGATTATTGTAAAGTGATATTGATTCTGGAATAGTATACATACACTCCAATACAATTCCACGATCACGGAATGATATCATCTCTCGTGCATATGTACGGACTACCGTCTCCACGAACGCGATGAGATTCATTTTCCATGATTAACCATTCAATAATGATTATAAAGTATATATAATGAATAATAATGAAATATATGGATTAATAATGCTACTGGATTTATGTATATATATATATGTATGTCATCTATTTAATTTCATTCCACTCAATAAGGAAACGAAAACAGCGTTCATTCGTACGTACGGCCTACCGTCACCATGAACGGTGTATTTCATTCTATTTATCGATCTATTATATATATGTATATTCTGAATATATATTATAAATAAATCATGTTTTATATTCTGTAATTAAGTAATCATGATCTAAGTAATCATATGAATAATTACAAGTCAAAACACGGATGACAAATGAAACGATTTTAACCAAAACACTCTTTGACATGGAATTTACAAAATAACAGGTAATATAAAGTCATAAGTGAACCATATATGATATAATAAAAATGAATATGATTATGTAATAAGTAAATAACATTATTTAAATCATTATACAGGAGGTTCGGACACTTACGAAGAAAATCGGACCTAAGGTAAGGGATAATTTTCCAAATCTCATTTTTATCCGAGATTGCTTATTCGTAAGTATTTACTGGGGATATTTCTATCATGTCCATGTTTTATAAAAGATTTTTCATGTATTTATAAAGTACTTTTTACCCATTTTTGACTTTTACTACATGGTATGTATGTAATATTTCTCTTATTTACGTTACGAGGTACTTTTTTGACTTTTCCGACAAAAGTACGAGGAGAATGTTATTTTTAACTTATACAGAGTGAATGGATTTTTTAGGTTTTATAAAGCCTTTTTTTCATGAAGCTTCTTCCATATGATTTCATGAATATTTTCAAAAAAATCCTTTTCTTTTAAAATTGCATGACATTTTGTGAAAACAAAATGATTTTGAAGAAAAAAAGGATATTTTCCTCAAGAATTCATTTCATGTGTTTTATCAAAACCATTTTCCATCTAAAATGACATTATTTCATATGTGTATGTTTCAAGTATAATGTATCTATGATTTACATGGTTTCAATTTTCTTATTATGAAATGTTATCCGTTTCTTTTATATGGATTATGTGATGATGGGGTTATGTTTATGAAACTCATTTTATTCGTTGGGTTATTATGAATGATGTATGTTTATTTTGTGGCACAAGTAAGAATGATTTCATTATGAGATGGGTGGGACCTATATCTCCCTCAAATTCATTGGGTAAAGTATTTATATCTCATGAGATAGACATGGCTGGAACGGTATGTTAATCTGGTTCATTGTTACAGGACTGGAACGAGGAGTGAACTCGATTCAGAATGGGACTTTGTCCACTAAGATGGTCTTGGCAGAAATGCCTTGGCTACTATGGAAATAATTACATGTGCTTAATGGATGCCACAATTACATGTTTTACTCCCATGATATTTTATCATTCTTAATGTTTCTTTATGATCAATGCCTTATGTACTTCCATGTTTTATGTCATTGCTCAAGCTTTTGATGTTTAAACATTATGTTCATGTTTTTAAGCTCAAATGTATATGATTTGTTTTATTTTATCCAGGCTTACCCTTACTGAGTATTTGATCTCACCCTTTATATGTTTTCTTTTCCCCAAGATATAAATAATGGTTTTAGGTAAGGAAACAAAAAGGGGAAGATTGTTATGGAAGTTGTTGAAGATATTTCAATAGGATTAGAAGTTTATATTCCGGGTTCCCAAAGACACTAAACTATTACGGTCCTTGTGTGTCTATTTTTGTTATGTATTAAGCATTCCACAAAAGTAATGTAATGTACATGTACGTCAAGCATCGGGTCTCTACAGTTGGTATCAGAGGAAATGTTTAGTCAACCTTTGGAAACTAGGATGCGAAAACGTTAGTGAGATCCCTAGAGATATTTCTAAGGTATGTCTAGGGATGTCCCTAAGGATAAGTATACGTATAGGATATAGTCCTAGAACTACGGTAAAGATCATATAATTTAACCTAAGATGTTAGATATTGAGGATACTCCCCCTTTACTATGTTGTTTTCCATAGCATGATTTTTGCCTCTCACACTATTCTTTTTGGGTTTTAGAAAATGGCTGGAAATAGGAAGATTCATGATAATTGAGGATATGATAGATAATGGAATGATTTTCTTCATGAGAAAACAAATGAAACGGGATCTGGAAGTCCAAACATTGTTATTATGCCCAATCATAAATCTCATTATATGATCAATAATCTCAACTTTGGTAAGTTTCCGGACTCAGATAATAAGAGAAAGATGGAGTTTCATGATGATCATAGAGGAAAGAAAGTTCAATTTCCCTTATGTAAATCATGTGGGAAGAGGCATCAGGGAGATTGTTTCAAAGGAACTGGAAGATGATTTGGGTGTGGAAAAGAAGGACACAAAGCCAGTAAGTGCAAAGGAAAAGGTTCAGTTAACACCATGGACAAGGATAATGGTATTGCTACGACATCAACAATGGTTAGATGTTTTAAATATGGAATGTACGAGCATTATGCAAACCGATGCCCTAATGGAAAATCTCATGAAGATAATCGGCATGGTCATATGGGTAGTATTTATGTGGATGATGATGAGGAGACTACAAATGAAATATGAGCTACAAGAATTGTTGAAGCTCAGTCAGTTGTTTTAGAAGGTAGTGGAATGATTGTATGTTTATCGAGAGTTATGTTGTATTGTTAATGGTACTATGGAATAAAGAATCATCTAAGGATTGTTACACTATTGTTTTTCCTAAAAGTATTTGAAATTATATGTTGAATGGTACCGGTAACCATGTAAGGTTATTCAGATATTTTTGTAAAGTATATGATATGCGCATAATGAAGGAATAATAAGATAATGAGATGTTTGATTATATTCATGAGCTCATGATTGAGATAAGGACTAAGTGATATCATGGTTTGAGTATATAGAATTTTGAGGATTTTGGTATGTGTAAAGTGTTAACTTTTAACTGCATTCATGTTTTCACTATGGTTCAATGGGTATTCATTTTTCAAGAGAATATATGATTAAGGCCTTCGAATGTTTTGAATGTGACCAACAAGAAATATCTTATAATATATGGGGATCAACGATGGTATTAAATCTCTGGTAATAATTTTCACTATATTATGAGAGTGGACTATAGTATTATGGATAAACCTAAAGATTGGAATGGATTATGTTGGACATAAGTTAATATTGTTTAAGGATATAAGTTTTTTTTCGATATTATTGATGGGATTTTATAGTAATATAGTTTTAGAAAAAGGAAAACCTGCAGGATGGGTGACAGCCCATCACGTCGGACAAGGCTGTGGGGATGGAACCCACAACCGAAGTGTGACTGGCCATTATCTCCTACCACTGGCCTACAGGAGGTCCCTGGTTAGTAGAAACTAGTTTTATTATATTAATCAGTATGATATATAAAGTATAAGTCCATTTTAGTAACCATATATTATTAATCTCACTATAGATGGACTTATGTATTTTTGATAAATTTTATACCCTTTTTTTGAGATAGATGGAATGACCCATCATTCTATCACATGATCTGCTAACACTTCACGAATGACAAATTCAACTTCATTTCTTTAAAAGATGAAGTGGAAATTGTCCAAAGAATGACCAACGGTGAGACTGTACCAAAATCACGAAATTATTTCTTCTAATTGTAATTTCATCAAATTTAAGGAAATGATCCTGAAAACCAAAAATGTTGTCCTAGTTCCCTTATATCCGATAAATCAGATAGTACCATAGATCATCACAAATCTATGGCTTTGTGATTGATGGCTTTTTCATAGCCATGTTCTCTACCACTCTCCATCGTAACTTGATGGTTATATTTTTCGTCCATATCAATATTTTCACCTATATTCTCCTACGTGGAAACCTAGTGATGAGTTACATTGGGTAATTGTTACGTTTCATACTTTAGTTTTTAAAATTAAGTTTCAGTATTTCTTTTTACGATGTGGGTTTCTATGAATAGTAAACGATTTATAACCCCGACGAATTTCGAGGGCGAAATTCATTTTAAGGGGGGTAGAATGTAACAACCCGATATTTTATGATAAGTATTCTCTTTAATTTATTTGATGTGTTTTATGCTAAAAAATTATTATCTTGTGCTATACGCCACACTGTATTATCTTGAAGTATACACAACACTATTCTTAGATTGTTTTACACATAATTTCAAGATCGTTTTATAATAGTCATTCTACGCAACATTGAGGGTATATATATATATATATATATATATATTCAATTTATAAATGAAATATGGTTGGATTATGTTATACAAAATAATAAAGGATTCTTGCACAACACGCAACCCTGACTTGTCTTGCATTACACGCAATCGCGACCTTCCTTGATAACATGTGTTGTACGCAATACCAGGTTTTACTAAACAATGATATATTATTATAATATTATTATGAACTAGCCATTATGAATATTATTAACTAAATATTGAATTTTATAACATTATTATTCATCTTAAACATTTTCTATAACATGGTATAAGAACAAAATAAATTTTTCGGGTCAAATATTTATTTTTCAAAAAATGCATTTTTGTCCCCTTTTGATGGCGTACCCACTTGAAATCTAGTTGTTGAAATGTTTATAAGTTCAATTTGACAAAATAAAATTCTTCTTTTGAATCAGGATATAAAAATTTACATTGGATAAAGTTTTGATATTTCTCTGATAACTTTCATATTTTAATGAATAGTAAAAACACGCTATATTTTAATTAAAAACAACTTATTTCATCGTAATAATTTATATGGTTAAATTATAATATTTAGTGGTTTTAAAGTATAAATAGAATATATTTTTACAATTTAATATAATTTATGTCATTATCATTGATTTTACATTGAATTCGTAGGTTAGATAAATTCAATCTTCTGAAATGTTTTAAACAAAAACCCGTTTTCATTCGACAACAAGATTAATTTTAATTTAATTTATACAACTTCTGTGTATTGAATTTAAAAAAAGGGATTCCATATTTGGAATAAGTGGGTACAAATTATTTTAATAAGCTACTTTTTATTTTTGGGAATTATTAATAGTAACTACGGTAAATTTTATTTACCATAGTTAAAGGTAAATTGGGTAATTAAGGGTAAATATAATATTATAAAATTACCCTAACACATGCCAAAATTATATTGGATGGCTAAAAGTATACTCATATCACCTAAGGGTCGGATTAGATTCATTTTATGGACTTTTGACCATGAAAATAATTTAATTATTATTAAAACCAAAGAAAGTGACAATAAGTCACTCTCTTAAATCTTATAAGTATAATAATTTTAATTTAGTGATAAACATCATAAAACTTCGAACATGAATAGTCTCCAGAAATATAATAAAATTATCTATATCATGATAATTTATTTATAATTTTTTGGGATTAAATAATTGTCATTAATAGTGATACATTAATGATGTAGAAATTATTTATTTAGTGAAAAATCAATAATATAGATTTTATTGAAATAGTAATACATATCAAAAGGCCCAAAAATCTGAACAAAACTTATTTTTAGTGTATATATAAACCTTAATCTTCCACTGGCCGAATTGTTGACCATTTTGATCCTTATTAAGGCAATTATGACACTTATATTATTTATTTTTAAATGATGCCAAAGTTGTCACCTTCATAATTTAATAAACATAACAATTTTAATATTATGATTTTAAGATGATAAATTCGAGTAAAAGTATTATTATGAAATTTAATATATATATCTTCATCATAGTTTTTTATTTTTTATTTTTATGCAACAAATAAGTAAATTAAATAATTATACAAAAATGTTTTAGTAATTATTTTATTAAGAGATAAACCAAATAAATGGTTTTTAAAAATAATAAAATAACTATTATATGAACTATTTAATGTGATCCACTAATTTTATAGATACATATGACCTATTATTAATCTATTAAAGATTTTAGTTTGAACATATCTTCTGTATATATTTTATTTAAATTCAAATAAATGAATAGTGTCAAAATTGACACTATTGTTATTTTATAAAAATAACATATTATAAAATTGTTTAAAAATCACAAAAATATTTATAAATTATAAATTTAAATTTATATGGTATAAAATATTGTAAAGTATCCAATTATGGATTATTCACAACAATTAAGTAATTTTTTGTTATAATTTAAAATTTAGAATGTTATTACCATAAATAAAATCAAATTGATTAAATAAGGATAAATCAAGTTGATAATGTTTAAAATAAATTCCTAACATGTCTAAATTTTATTGGTTGATGATATTACAACCCTATCCCATCTAATCTTAGGATATGAGTCATTTTTGGCGGTTTTTATGTGGGGTTATATTTATTATAAATTAATATTTTTAAGAATTCCAAAGGTGCCCCTCTCCTCCCTTATAAAAAGGCACATCCTCCCTCTCTTCCACACACCACATTGAGCCTTCAATATCGGCCAAAACCTGACCAATTATCTTCTCCACTTCCTTAGAAACATCCTAGAGGTTCTGGTCTTCTTCAAAGACCAATTTTAGTGCCCTAAGAGGAGGTCTCAAAGAGGGGCTTCAAAGAAGAGGTAATGTTCGTTACCGATTCTTTCAACTTTATTTCTTCTTATACTTCTTCTTATTTGTTGTTTAAATATAAAGTAATAACATCAGAATCACTTATATAATGATATTTTATTATAAGTATGAAACAGCCCTATTTCACCATCTATCCATCCTATGGAAAACGAAATCACCGCGTGTGCGTACGTACGGAATACCGTCTCCACGCCTTGGTGTAATATATTTTCCACCATCACCTTAATTGGATGGTTATAATGGTGTAAATAATGACTATATATGATTATTGTAAAGTTATATTGATTCTGAATAGTATACATACACTCTAATACAATTCCACGATCACGGAATGATATCATCGCTCGTGCGTATGTACGGACTACCGTCTCCACGAACGCGATGAGATTCATTTTCCATGTTTAACCATTCAAGAATGATTATAAAGTATATATAATGAATAATAATGAAATATATGGAATAATAATGCTACTTTATTTATTTATATATCTATGTATGTCATCTATTTAATTTCATTCAACTCAATAAGGAAACGAAAACAGCGTTTATGCGTACGTACAGCCTACCGTCTCCATGAACGGTGTATTTCTTTCCATTTATAGATATATTATATATATTTATATTCTGAATATATATTATATATAAATCATGTTTTATATTCTGGAATTAAGTAATCATGATCTATGTAATCATATGAATAATTTCAACTCAAAACATGGACAACAAATGAAATGATTTTAACCAAAACACTCTTTGACATGGAATTTACAAAAGAACGGCTAATATAAAGTTGTAAGTGAACCATATATGATATCATAAAAATTAATATGATTATGTAATAAGTCAATAACATTATTTAAATCATTATACAGGAGGTTTGGACACTTACGAAGCAAATCGGACCTAAGGTAAGGGATAATTTTGCAAATCTCATTTTTATCCGAGATTGCTTATTCGTAAGAATTTACTGGGTCTATTTATATCATGTCCATGTTTTATAAAAGTGTCTTCATGTATATATAAAGTCCTTTTTACCCATTTTTGAATTTTACTACATGGTATGTATGGAATATTTCTCTTATTTACGTTATGAGGTACTTTTTGACTTTTCTGACAAAAGTACGAGGAGAATGTTATTTTTAACTTATACGGTGAACGGATTTTTACGGTTTTATAAAGCCTTGTTTTCATGAAGCTTCCTCCATAATATTTCATGACTATTTTCAAAAAAATCCTTTTCTTTTAAAATTTCATGAAATTTTGTGAAAATAAAATGATTTTGAAGAAAAAAGGATATTTTCCTCAAGAATTCATTTCAAGTGTTTTATCAAAACCGTTTTCCATCTAAAATGACATTATTTCATATGTGTATGTTTAAAGTATAATGTATCTATGATTTACATGGTTTCAATTTTTCTTATTATGAAATGTTATCCATTTCTTTTATATGGATTATGTGATGATGGGATTATGTTAATGAAACCCATTTTATTCGTTGGGTTATTATGAATGATGTATGTTTATTTTTTGGCAGAAGTAAGAATGATTTCATTATGAGATGGGTGGGACCTATATATCCCTCCAATGCATTGGGTAAAGATTTTATATCTCATGAGATAGACATGGCTGGAACGGTAAGTTAATCTGGTTCAGTGTTACAGGACTGAAACGAGGAGTGAACTCAATTTAGAATGGGACTTTGTCCACTAAGATGGTCTTGGCAGCAATGCCTTGGCTACTATGGAAATAATTACATGTTCTTAATGGATGCCACAATTACATGTTTTACTCCCATGCTATTTTATCATGCTTAATGTTTCTTTATGATCTATGCCTTACTTACTTCCATGTTTTATGTCATTGCTCAAGCTTTTGATGTTTAAACATCATGTTCATGTTTTTAAGCTCAAAATTATATGATTTGTTTTATTTTATCTAGGCTTACCCTTACTGAGTATTTGAGCTCACCCTTTTTATGTTTTCTTTTCCCCAGGATATAAAGAAAGGTTTTAGGTAAGGAAACAAAAAGGGGAAGATCGTTATGGAAGTTGTTGAAGATATTTCAACAGAATTAGAAGTTTATATTCCGGGTTTCCAAAGACACTAAACTATTACGGTTCTTTTGTGTCTATTTTTGTTATGTATTAAGTATTCCGCAAAAGTATTGTAATGTCCATGTACGTCAAGCATCGGGTCTCTACAATAGCTGAATGATCCAGGTCATTGGAATGATAATTATTTTCATGTGGCCTAAGCTTATGAGATCCATATTCTACTACCTGATAACTCTGCTTAAGAATGCAGCACAATCCAGAACCTGATGCATCACAAAATACCACATAGCCATACTCGGCTTCTGAAAGAGTTAACATTGGTGTAGTAGTCAACTGATATTTCAAATTGAAAAAACAACTCTGAAATTTATCATTCCACATAAACATCACCCCCTTCTATGTCAGAGTAGTAATCAAAGATTCCATCTTCGAGAATTATTTCACGAATACGTGGTAACATCTGGCTTAACCCAAGAAACTCTTAATCATGAAGACATTTTATCGTTACTCCCATGTCATAATTTCCTTAACCTTTTTTGAATGAACTTATACACCCAATTCAAACACTATGTATCCCATGAATTTCATTTCCTGAATCCATAAATAACACAGTGGCGTCTTAGAATAAAGGTAGTGCTTTTTTTAGAAAATTTAGAACTATTCTCAAATGTTACAAATGATCCTCCTCATATGTGAAGTAAATTAAAAATTAAACAACATAGATTACATTAAAGGTATCCATATACACATTGAAAATATTTTTCATTAAAGGCATAAAAACAAAAAGATTATTTTTCAAACCAATGGGAATAACAAGGTACTCAATGTTCCTATACCAGCATGGAAAGGCACTTTTCTGAATGTTAGATTCATTTATCCTCCACTGATGGTAACTAGATCGAAGGTCGTTCTTTAGAAACCAATTCATCACTTTTACCTGATCAAATGGATCATCAATCCATTAAAGTGGATATGTTTTCCTTATCTTAACTCTATTGATCTTGTGATAATCAACACATAAGTGAAGAGAACCATCAGCATTCTTAGAAAAGAGAACCGGTGTTGCCCAAGGTGACACACTTGGATGAATAAATCCTTTCTCAAGAATATCATACAACTGAGACATCAACTCTTTCACCTAATATTGTGCCAGGCGGTAAGATTGGATGGAGACCTGTTGAGTACCATGCATTATGTCAAATAGAAAACTCAACCTATCTCACCGGTTGTAGACCAAAAATCCAAAGGGAACATGTCAGAAAACTTGGCGACAACTAGATGAAGATTTACACCCATTGGATCTCTCTCTAGGTCTAAATAAGAAATTGATATCACTTCCCCCAACTCTGAATAAGAATTTTGAGCTATTCGTGACCTTAGGTCCCATTCTCCTTATAAAATAAGAGGCGCACCACTAGGTGTAGTAAACTATACCCATTAAAGATGAAAATCACTTCAGGCTTTGTTGTAAATGATCCAATCCATCCCAAATTATACATAAATAGATTTCATATCAAGAACCAAAAAACTCTAAGCTCGCTTGACATCTGATAGAGAGACTACACGGGTATGACTACAGAGACTCTTCTCTCTCTTCATACCAAGGGGTGAAGTAATACCCATTGCCCAAGATAGTTTATCTGTATGAATTTTAATCATGTTAACAATATAGGATGATATAAAAGAGTGAGATGCACCAGAATCTAAAACAGAAGACACTAATGATGTAACAATGTTAATTGTACTTCTCACAGTCACTATATCCATGTCTGCTTCCTCTGAATACTCTTATATTGTGCGAAGAAGCTTCTTTCCAGATACCTATGGATGAAACCCTTTTGAACATGAAGAATTTTATTTCCCTACAGTGTTATGAGGAGATGAAGATATTTTCCCCTTATATGGATTAAATAAGTGATTATAAAACCCTTATAAGTCTACTGAACATATATAGGAGCTAAAGTTCCTAGGTTCCTTAGCACAAAACCTCCTAGAATTTTCAGGCTTACCACACAAGTATCAAGTTAATGAACCTCCTACAAAATTTGTAGGATTTATAGAATTAATATTCCATCAAGAACATAAATGAGGATCATAATGATTCTGTTTTCCCTTAAGGGAACCAACGCTTCCACTAGGAGAAAAATTAAATTCCATCAACCCTAACTTTCCTGCCATGTCCATCTCAACCATTATCTCCATATATATCACATCATTATAAGTGGGAAACTTCAGCAAGAAAACCTGAGAATGGATATCTAATCAAAGTCACAACCAAAACCATCAATACTTCACCCTTTCATTAGGTACTATCTTTGGATAAAACTGCACCATCTCAGAAAATTGATTTGAATACTCAGCCACCGATTTGTTGGTTTATCCATGTTTGAAGAACTCCATAGCTTTCTCCAACATCGTTGGTTATAGATAGAACTGATTAGTGAAAAGAAACATGAAGTATTTACACTATAATCCCTCATGTTTCCATGTTGTCACCATCATGTACCACCATCTCCAGATCATTCACTTTAGTACGAAAGTGGAATAATTCACCCTAATCACTTCTAGTATCTCTAAGAACTCAAATAAACATTCTATATTTTCCAAATATTCTTCGGAATGTTTTTGATCAGTGGAGACATTGAATATTGGTAGATTCTATTTAAGGAACTCTTGATAATGATTCCAAAGAACATCCCCTTGGGGATCCATATTTGGAGCCTAAGTGGGAAATAGAGGTGTTGTATGTCCCAGATCTTGGACAATGTGCACAATCACCTCAACCAGGTTTCGGATCAACAACAATATTATCTTGTCGAGGTCCAGTAATAGTATTTTCTTGTATCTAATTCACATGTCTTCTCATATGCATGATTATAAACCACATTATAATAAAAAAGCAAGGCATTAGATTAACACTCAAATAGAGTCGGAAAAGAAAATATTCTCAGCAGAATAGAAAAAAAAATTGGATTTCAGCCAATCCAAATCTCTATAGTGAACTGACTAGAACTAAACCATAAGATGTCTTTAACTAACCACACCCAGTGTCCTAAGGTTTTTTGTGGAGAGACTTGGCTAGGTACTCAATTGAAACTACCTCCTAAGGCCCAATAAGATTCCAAAAATTCATGTTGACCTCATTAAAAATGGATCAATTTCCTCCTCTGATATCAATTTTCATGAATCTACCTGAGTACCCTTGAAACTCGATAACTGATCTAGCCCTATCATGACCCGAAGGATGCTCCCGATAACTACAGTATACGGACTAGCACCTGGCATTTTAAAACATCCATGTGGGAACAATTTTTACAAAATAATTCATAAGTGAAAGATAAATTATAGTATTCATATTAATAAGAAACTCCACTGGGAGTAGGGTACCCAAATAAAAAAATCCATAATGACGTTGAAACGAAACCCAAGTAAAAAACTAAAAACACCCCCAAAGTCCCTATGGACGTAACTCACCAAGTCCAAAGCTCAACATCTAGATCCACCTCTAAGAAATCCCTTCCCATTAATCGATTTTGGAAGGAGAATGTATTTAAACACCAGAAAGAAATATATGGTGTGTGCATAAGCCCAATAGGATACTACCAAATATTCAATAAAAGATACCAAATTTATATTTTTCCAAATAAAATCTTTCAATTTTTCAGAAGAAATTGGTAAGTAAATTTAAAATCATATTTAAACGATACATTCTATTTATTTTAAAAATGAGGAAAATTAAATTCAAAGCACAAAATTTTATTTACAATAGATGGAACACTTCCAAAACAATGGATTAAGTAAAGAATTTATATAAAATAGATTATATTATTTTATCATGCATGTAACACAGTTCAAAAAAACAATGACATACATTTACATCTCAAATATAAATAAACAAGTGAGCAATATGGTCATATTCCAAAAGGCATGATAGTATTAGCTATCTTTAGGATTCCTCACTCTCTATGTAAACTCAGCAAAATGTGTATACACACATCCCTATGAAACTAGCCAAAGGAGACTCATCACCAACCCATTGGGGATGTGACCCACTGCATGTATGTTTTAGAATGTTGTAGTAGCATAGAGTGTATCCAAATAACTCACTAAATACCTAAGGCTAGAATTTTCTCTTACATGATAGGAGAACAAATTAAAGAAGTCTTAAAAATACGATCAATTACATTCTTTCATTTCAAACATTCTAATTTCTTCCCATTTAAATTGAAAATAGTATTTATTCTAATAATTAACTTTTTGAAAAGACAAAAAAATTGGGTTTCTATCAAATCATTTAAATCCATTCACAATTTTAAAATTCATTCAAAACTAATTCTATCTTTTTCACCATTTATTTTCCCAATTAAATTCAATCATCGAATTGAAAACATTTCCATTAAATCCACTATTTTAATTCAAAATTTTAAATTAAATAATTTTCCAAAACCCATCCCAATTCAATAGAATTGGGGTTTTTAAAATATTTTTCCAAAACCATTTCAAATGTATAAATTTACTAGAATTAGATTTTAACAAATCAGTTGAAATCAAGATTAGTTATTTGAATTTTTATAAACAACTGAAATAAAACAAGAAACACGATGGTAATCAATTTAGAAAATCAAGACGGAACCACCTTTCACTTTCCCAAAAAATGTCACTCACAACAGCACCTCTTAGTTAGAAAGAAGGTGAAGGAGTGATTGAAACTCAACCTAGAATCATGATCCAACACCACATTGAATAGATCCATCAATTCCTAGATGATACATTAAAAATACCAAAGGACAAAACCTTGAAGAACAAGGGAGAACCCATACCAGATAGTCAAACCGTAGATTCAACGAAGATCCGATGCTGGTCAAATCGAACTAGAAGGTGGGGATCCTCTAAAAAACCTATGGAGAGTCTATGGTCGATAGCCAAGAATATCTGATGAAAATAATGACAATAAAAAATTAATCATGCATTTTAAAAAAAGACAGAGACCAGATCATGATGTGTACCCCTAGGTAACAACATTTAGTCCATGATGGATATGTTATGCTGAAAAACTGATTGCCTTAGGTTAAAAATATGATATCTATCCTCTACACGATGCGTGCTTCAGATAAACAATGTGTACCAACACACGACATTATCTCCCCATTCAAGACATGAAACTAGCACCATGTACACGGAATGTACATTAGGTACATGGAATTTACCTATTCTGATGTCTTTAGTAATCCTTGAAAAATCACAAAAAAATGTTTTTAAACTTAAAGGGGACATAGAAAATGTGTAAAATAACCTGATCAAGTTAACGACATGTTACACTAAGGACCTTGCCCATAGAATGTTGATGGTGTACATCCCACTATATGTCTCCACACATAATTCTCTAAGATATAAAACATTTCTAATGCCCCAAATATATCTGAAACACATACACGTTGATTAGAATAAAAACACTTTTTTCTCCATGTACCTGTGATGATGTTATGATTTTGAGAATGATCATTACTCGGTAAAACTACACTAATAATTCTTCAAATAACCCTTCCACAACTCATCCATCCATGATGTCACCACCCACTAAGGGACACGATGACCTTCCAAGAGTTTCAAGATTACATTCCTACAAATGTATCCTCTACACTTAATAACCACTACTCCTGTGTGACTATAAACCAAGACTCAAAACCACTCCATATCCATTCCCCAATAATCATTAAACAATGTTTCCCTTGGAGCTACTTCCACCACAACACTAGAGTCCTTTTATCACAACCAATATAGTTAACACAAATACACAATGGTTCACCAGACCAACCAAAACCAATGGTCTCTCACCTAGAGATGACTCCCACTTTAGAATCATAGAGAATGAAATACTCTCACCACGAGTCACCTATTTCCCCATCCTAGTCGAAATCATGCCTCACCAGCATGTGCCAACATTTGGACAACATTTAAGTCTTTATTGTCTTGAACCTTCTTGAGAACCCACAATATGACTAAATAGATAACAAGATCTAATCATCACTAGATCCTATCTCAATTCCTTATCACTATCTTAACCATTCATTCTAGTTTTTTGGCCCCATAGGGCTCAAGTAATTCTCAACATATCAACCAAAAACAAAACCATTCATATGATCAAGTGTAACCATGTGACCACCCTCACCATGGGTGCCACATTCATTAAAAAATCATTCATCCAAGATTCATCAAGACCTATCACATTTTCCAGAAACCATCATCACTACAGCATTAATCATCATCTAAACAGAGGGTTCAGATAGCCAAATGATACAACCCTTCAAACCAACCT
The DNA here is from genome assembly GCA_963277665.1 of Viscum album. Classification (NCBI taxonomy): domain Eukaryota; kingdom Viridiplantae; phylum Streptophyta; class Magnoliopsida; order Santalales; family Viscaceae; genus Viscum; species Viscum album. The sequence continues at coordinate 622,889,681 of OY728156.1, read as the reverse complement.
CAAAACTTACTACAGAAACTCATGTGCCCATATAAAAGATCTAGTTCATAAGCATAGAATTTTCCAAATGTTACACTACTCATTATTCAGTGATTCAATAATTGATGCATCTATTATGCCTCATATTTGGAGACACCTACAACATTGGACTTAGCACTCTCAAGGCCACCCTTTATTATCCCAAGACTTTCAACTCATTTTCAAAACTAAAGACAACCATTCCAAAAAACATTGAACTTATCACATAGCACTCTAGGGAAAATATAAACTAATACAAACAAAAAATTTCAACCTTTGCTCCATGTTCCTAAGATAAATAAAAAAATGGTCAACCAATTTCTCAAGGATCACTCTTTAGGGTTGAAAGATACCAACTTTACAACTTGGGTTAAGGGTAACAAGTCACTAGGCCCTCTCTATTGGCCATACACATTAAACTCCCAACAAGACGTTACTAATAAGTTGATCTAAATTCCCCATTTTTAAAACTCTACACTTGATTCACCCCTACAAATATCCACATTAGGTTTAATTTCATGTGTACTCTGACAACTACATTTACACCACAATTCAAAATGCCCTATTCCAGGGTCCAAAATGCCACTCGCAAGGTATAAACCCACATAGGTCACTGCATCCATAAGAAAACACCCATCATTATTGACACCACATACAAGACAATCATTCTTAAATCCAATGCAACCCACATGCAAACACAACTAACAAAGGTTTCCAATTCAACATTATCAAGAGAAACCTCAAAAACTCAATGTCACAAACCTACCAAAATCATAACAATAAACACCCATTTTATCCACCATCGAGAACAAAAATGTTTCCCTACATATAATGAAGTTCTCGTCCTAGGGAACTCTCACTGTAGAAAACCCCCACACAATTGGACATATCAGCAACACAAGGATAACATAGTACTGATATTCAACAAATATTCCATCATTACACCTTCCTTAGTATTAACTTCTTAATTTTGAGATCCCTTCTTTTACTCTTTAATAAATTCTATTTACCCAATATGTCAAAAAACTCAATATTATTCATATTTTTACCAAAAAAAACATTTTCATCAACAACATTTCCTGAAAATTTAATTGTTGGATATGAAAACGGAAAACACAGTATCTTCCATTATCGACTCACTCTAGATACACTATGTAATGGTCACAGTCATATTTTTAACACTTCCCTCATATATCCCAACCAAGGGTCTTTTTCAACATTTGGTAATCTAACCAACATGTATACACGCCTTTCAGTAGACATCATTTTCTTTAAAATTTTCAATAATCTAAAATTCATCTTACCTTTCATATCCTACACACATGTCCCCTGTGTTCATACTATAATGCATGACACCAATATTCTTATATGCCTATAATGATGCATGAATGTGTGACCTCATTAAATTTAGTCAATGATAAAAATATTATAAAATGGTGACATCATACAACAAGTGAATTACCAATGGTGAAATATCATTCAACTATTGCAACACGCAATAAGAACAAAAATTCCCACCATGGGTACTTGGGTTTTCCCTTGTACATTTGTTTGTTACTCCCAATAATGAGCTCATTTCTAAGGCATGACATACCCTGTTATCTTATCTACCATCACAAATAATATTACCATAAAAAACCATTCTTTGATAACCTATTGTAACACCCCCGACCCAATATCCACTAAACTGGTGCCTTGGGCCAAGTCACCACATGACCTTAAGTGTGCCTCCTCATACGCTAGAGGTTTCCGACTAGTAGTGGAGGTCTAAAAATTTACATAGGGATATTATACCCTCTATAATAGAATTATCTTTAGAAGATAATAAATTAAATAACTGAAACAACAAGCAATACAAATGAACATGCATAATCAAGAGTCTCCAAAAACTAAGTACAAACCCCAACCAACATCAAATATTCAATGTAATTCTAGAAGATCCTAAAGTAAAAAAAACCAAAAAATAAACATAGACATATGAATCTCCAAAATGGTCTTGAATTCCAGTCTTTAACCACATCTATGCCCCTTCTAGGATTGAATAAAATCCCTGGAATAGGGCCTTTATCCTTTTCTAAGCCTGCAAACATATACTTTTCTCAGGTCCCAGTAGTTCAGGAGTAGGTTGTGAGTAAAATTTATTAGTCCACCACCCATGGTTTCTAAAAAATATATAGTCTCAAAAAATAATACATGCATGTTTGTGAAAAAAACAACAAAAAAACAACCACATGGGTTCTATTATTTGTAAAAATTTTCTTCTAACTATTTATATCATTATTACTAATATTATCAGTTACACTATTTTTTGTTTCTTAATCCACTTTTATCACTTAATTCATGGGTTATGCATTGACATCAATTTTATATGGTTCTATGGAATTAAATCAGTATTTATAAGGAAACAAGTCATGTCCCTATCTCACTAGGGATAAAAATTTCACAATAAATAAATATCACTTACCTCGGAGCCTCAGTCTAGGTAGTTTCATCGAATGCAACCATTGGGGGAATAGAACATTAGTCTGAATCCCCAACATGTGCATTCCAGGGTGGGTTCAGAGCATTAAGAAAACCCCACACATGGTGGGAGCCTCATTCCTTTATCACACCACCATTAATTTTCATATTCTTATTTATCCATTTCAATGCACATACCATATCATAAACATACTCATAGAAATGCACATAGAAATCATAATTTGTAAGAATAAACATATGAATAAAATTTTATTACGTAACCCACTATGACTTTTATGTTTAAATTACATTTGGGTTTTTTCAAATTACAATTTCTTATGACTAAACTCGCTTATCATATTCAATAATTCCAATAAATTATCTCATTAACCAAATTCAACAATTTCCATTTTCTAACCTATTTATCCCATTCCTCATTCCACATAAAATAACCAACTTATGCATTTTTTTAATATTCATAATCCATTTTTCACATTAAAATTATTCCAATTAAGACATTTAGAATACTTAATAATATCTATTAATTATCCCATTTAACACTACCATCAAATGAAAATACGTAACCAAATCACTCATTTCCTCTTATTTGTCTTAATCCAACTAAAAGTTTTTCATTCATAATCCATAGACCATCAAACAATTTAACTTTTTTTATTTAATAGCTCTTATAACCCATTATCCACTAGAAAAACGACCCCTTACACCATTATCCAAGTCTAGACACCCCTATAAACATTTCTATTTCAACTAAAGTTAATAAATTGGCCTAATTTTATCACACATAAATTCCAAGTTTAACATTACCAATGCCAAGGTTCAAGAATGTCGATTCACCCCATGGGGGCCTTGAATCAGTCTAATCATCCCCTATACATCCCACGAGAGTCATGAGGAGTTGAATTTTTTATTTACAGTCCCATTTTACCAAATATCCCTAAAAAACCACAAGAAAAAAAGGGGTAAACAAGAACACAATATCATATTCACAGATACTCTTAAAAAATATGGGATATAACATATAGACCCCATACCTATAATATAATGATGAACACAATCTTAATCATATCCTTAGATCTATATTTAAACACCCTTTAAATCCCCAACATAGGTTACACCATAAACAAGAGGTTTTTACAGATACATAGGATGATTTTAGGAATGAAAAATCCTAGACCAAAAGGAAAAAGTGAGAGGAGCGTTATACTTACCCGGAGCTTTCATATGCAACCAAAAGTTCTCCAATTGAAAAAGAATTGAAGGAGAACTGCCCTTGGGAATATTAGGATGATTTGGATCATCCTTAGGGATGAGAGGGGAACAATTAATGGTTAAATCATGTGGGGTTATAAAAACCTAAATGAAAAAACTATAAATTTTACAATATTAAATGGGTCACATTGTTTATCTTCATGGTGTGAAAAACATTGTGCATATCGTGCACAAGGCATAGTCTAATGTGACTATTGTTGAATGGTTACAAGGGGATATCCTCATAGTTTACAAAATGTTTGTTAACTGTTCATAATGCCACTATTATAAGTTTCAAAATTTTCCTGAGAAGGCCACATGGTTTACTTCACCATGCGCCAACCGGGCGCCTTTCCCAGATTTGCCCGATTTTCCTTCCATTCGAGTCCCAAATCCTCGAAACACCCCAGGGGCTCCATATACTCTTATGAAACATTCTATTTACCTAAAACAAGATATTTGAAACTAAAAAATATATACATACATACCTTTAGGAATTTCAAGATCTAACAGTGTATGGGTTTATGTGTCTATGTGTCTATGTGTGTTTGAATGTGTATATATGTGTGTATTTGAGTTTGTATGTATGTTTTTGTGTTTTTATTTGTATGTATTTATACATGTATGTGTGTAGGTATGTTTACGTAGTATGTTTGTGTTTATGTATTATATATATATATTCATATATTTGTGTTTTTTTGTGTATGAATGTGTATCTATGTGTATTAATGTATATGTATGTGTATATAATTGTATGTTTGTATAATTGTATACATGTTTTTATGTGTATGTATTTGTATATTCATGTATGTCCTTATACGTTTATGTTTGTGTATGTATGTGTATATATGTGTTTGTGTATGTGTATGTGTATGAGTATGTGTATGTGTATGTGTATGTGTATGTGCATGTGTATGTGTATGTGTATGTGTATGTGTATGTGTATGTGTATGTGTATGTGTATGTGTATGTGTATGTGTATGTGTATGTGTATGTGTATGTGTATGTGTATGTGTATGTGTATGTGTATGTGTATGTGTATGTGTATGTGTATGTGTATCTTTATGTGTATGTCTATGTGTATGTGTATGTGTATGTGTAAGTGTATGTGTAGGTGTATGTGAAGGTTTATGTGTATGTGTATGTGTATGTGTCTGTGTCTGTGTATGTGTACGTGTACGTGTACGTGTACGTGTACGTGTACGTGTACGTGTACGTGTATGTGTATGTGTACGTGTACGTGTACGTGTATGTGTACGTGTACGTGTACGTGTATGTGTATGTGTATGTGTATGTGTATGTGAATGTGTATGTGTATGTGGGCGTGTATCTTTTGTGTACAAATGATTCTATGTGTATGTTTGTAATATTTATGTTTGTGTACATGTATATGAATATATAATTAGATGATAATAAAATACTTTTGTTTGTTTGAATAAGTCATCTCTCATTATTGTAATAGTATATATATACAAATATAAATATACATGCACACAATCACAGGAAAAGTCATTTCAGTTTTCAAATGTCATTATGAAATTTTATATTGATATATATATATATATATTTAATATTTTTGTATTTTTTTCAATTTTTAATAATTTTAATAAATTTTAAGTCATTAATAATTCAAAATTTCAATATGTTTTTCATTAATATAATTATTTATTATTAATTTTTATTAATTTTCATTAATATTTATTTTATTACTTTTTGAAGTTAAATATTTGTACAATTATAATTTAATCATTTTTAATAAGTAATTAATTTTGAATCGTTATATTTAAATTTACTTTTTTAATATACATTAAATTTTATTATAATAGTTATTCATTTTTAATATTTTTTATAAAGGAAACAATTACTGATATTTAATTTTAAATTATTATATACTGTTAATTTTTTAAAATTTTAATTATTAAATTTTAATCATTATTTTCATTTTTTATTAATTATTTAGTTTCATTATTCCTCCATATCTAATATTATATGTAACTTATTAATTTTTAATGTCTACCCATCTAATATTTTTATAATATATTCAATTCTGAGGGTTATTTATACATTTTTATATATTAATATTTAATAATTTTAACATTAATTGAATTGAAATAATTTAAATTGATTTTATATATTAGATTTCAAAACAATATGGAATTATTAGTTATTCATTACTAAGAAGTACTTTTCTAAAATTCCTTTTTAAAAATTAAATTACTGATTTTTTATTATTTTTATTTTAAATTTATTTAATTTAAATATTTGTTCAATTTACATAAATGTAATTATTTATTCATTTTTTTAATATTTTTTCAATTTTTTCATTTTTAAATATTATATTTTATTAATTTTGAATATCTATTCATTTATTATTTGTTATCCATTTTCATTTCTTATACACTTTTAAAATCATTTAATTTTATAAATTTGTAATACTTATTTTATTTAATATTTTAATTTATTCATTTCTAATAATAATTTTCTAATTTTAATGAATTTATATTTAATTTTTTAAAGTATTTTAAATTTTCTTATTTCAATTTTATTCATTTCTATTCAAATAATTTTTATTTATATCATTTTACACTTATTATCTATTATTTTGTACTTAGGAAATTATTTTTAATATTTTTAATTTGAAGGAAATATTTAGTATTTATTCACTTTTATTTTATTTATTTTTCAATTAAATTATATTTCAAATATATATAATGTATATAATTAACTAATTTTGAATATTTTTGTTAATTAAATAATTTATATTATTTATTCATTTGTCATCATATTTATACACATATAATAATATTATCACATTTATTAATTCATTTCATATAATTTATATTATTTATTTTTTTAATATTTTTTGTAATTTATTTATTTTAATTAATTTTTTAAGGTATAGAAAATCCATTTTTATTGAAATCAAAATCAAGGTAATAGAGAAATGGAAATATGAGGTCCCTAAAAGCATCACTTCCCTCATCAAGAACAATTAATACACAATTTATCCCTAATTTTAATCCCAATTTTGTGTTCTTCTTCCCGCATTGTGTTATTATCAATTCCTCTACCACATCTACGAAAATGACCCCTAGAATAACGATCTTGTAAGCCTTCTACTTGATGGAGTAGTCCTTTAATGTCAGTTTAATCTGAATCAGGATCCTCAAGTTGCCTTCCCCTAATCATAGCATCCCAATTTGCATGGCCACATCCACATCCATGAATTTTCATGTGACGTCCCCATTTACAAGACTTAGATTTTTTTCAAGTCCCATTAGGATCATCCCTCCCTAATTCCGATTTTTTCCTTCTCCAAAAGATTCTTCTCCTTATAATCCTCAATGACCCAAGAGAAGTATTATTCATCAGTCCCCTCTTGGTTATCAGTCCCATTGATATCATACTCATCCAAGGTGTTCCTCTCTATTCTAACTCCTAATGGGATTTTTTTTAATTCCCTCACTAGGAAGGATGATCATAATTTGGTTGGAATCTAGAATATCCTTAGTAGCCACCCCTCTAGTTACAAGGATACCCATAGAATTTCAAGTTGGAATTATAACAATGCTATGAGTCCATCATGTTCATTCTGAGCATTAGCTGATTTCGTAGAAGAGACCAATAAAGGTCTTATAATGACTTCACCAGTTGGATTTTCATTATGTTCCTATTGTACGGAAGTAGAATTATCAGAATTAACCAATAATGGTCTTATAATGAATTGACCAGAGTCCTACCATCAATATCCTCATGGTTCCGGATGACTTCTACAGGTATCCCATTAAATTTTAAATCAATAGGCTCCTCATTCAAATAAATAGTATGAGTCTTTTTGGAGTCAATTCCAAAAGAGGATGCCTACTCATTTGAGGTAAATGAACCCAATTTTAAATCATTATTATATTTACAAGCCTGTTTTTTAGTCTTAGAATTTGAGGGCGAAGGGGAATCGGCATCCATTTTTCTTTTCTTTCCCTTACAGGTTCTCGATGAAATAATTTTCTCATTCAAAATCATCTAAAAAGAAAAATCATGTGCAACCAAATCCTCAATAGAGTGTACATCCAAATCTTCATCATCTTCCACCACTTCAGATGATGTTTCAAAACATTTATTTTCATTAGAAAAAAAAATATTTCTCACTAACATGGAGTACCCTACTATCTACATTAGGAATATCCCAATTACCTAGGCCCTCTAACTGATATTAAGGTCATGCCCCTTTAGTGAAGCTGTTTCCATTTCCAAGATCCCCTCCCACTTGTTCTTGAACATCACAACCTAGAATATTTTTTTTTAAACCATACACATTACATATTAACTAATATACTTCCACTATAATATCATGATCACCCTTTGCCTATTTCTCCGGATCATCACCATTTGGTCTCCCTTAGCATCATTTCCATTCAACCATGATTCATTCAGTGTATCATCTTGTAGTGTCTGGATAGCAGCATCCTAAATTGGGGAATGTTTCACCTCTTTAATTTTATTTCTCCTCTCAAGGTAGTGATACTAATCATATAGTTTCATTGAGTAGAAAGAACATGATTGATCCCTTCAACTGTTAACTTTTTTTGTGCCCAATTGACTGAAAGACTGAATAGAATAGTTTAACTTTATCATAATTAATTTTTAAGAATAATTCTCCATAAAAAGTAATAAAATAACCTATTAAAATTAGGGGGAGATTAGGTTAACTTCATCCAAAACCCAATAAAAGTATCCAAACATAGATTCCTCAATAGTTCGGTTTATCTTATTAGGAATTCCAAAAGTTGTAGCAATGTCATAAGACATTATTTGTTGCCATAAATTTTAATTTAGCCTAGATTTTTTAACCCAGACTTGTGATTATGAATTATTATACTAAAATGGATTAAAACAATGATATCATTCATGGAGACACACCACACCCAGCATAAACATAATTAGACCCAAACCCCATGATTTTGTCTAAGTTTCATTAGAGGGGAATATTATATGGTAATACCATTTACACATAGGTATGAATTTTATTTCATATAAACCCTAATCACATAATAATTGAGTAACCAGTTCATTATTATTCTGTATTATAGCTCGATAAGGTTGAACCAGTCGGGCAAGGATCGAATTTTGATAGATCTGAAATATTTCATGAACGGTATTCTAATTTGCAGTAATATGTAACATAGACCAATCTTGATAACTCCATTTGGAACATCATCATTAGAATAGGATATATTCATACATGTCCTGGAAAAAAAATATTCGATGAAGAATCTATTTTACTGTTCCCATGATGACCTGAGAGGCGGATGATTTTTACTCAGTTCCTCCATTGAAAAGCCCTACCCTCTCTGCAGTCTAGACTAAGGGGGTGGATTTCTATAAGGACTCACCATGAATGGATCTCATACCCTACCTTCTAATATCTATCCCAGCTATGGATAATGATCCTCTGGCTGATTCCATTTTTCATGGAAGTATGCATCCCAATGGAAAATTGATATCTCATTCCAAAACTCCTCGAATATACCTTGTTTGATGAGTCCTTGGTTTGTCTTCATCATCGATGGTTTCATTTACTAACTACTATAGTGTATTATTTCATATGTTGTAAAGAAATTCTCTTTATCCTTCAGCCCATGTAACCTTCCATGATGGTGCTCAACCACTGATGGAATGTCCCTAAACTCCTCTCACCCCATTTGTTCCCTCTTATAAAATGTGTACTAGATATTGAACCATAAATATATCGGCTAGTTTCATACCTCATTCCAAGAGTCTCTAAGAACGATAGTCCATCTACAAGCTCCCCTTTCTCAATGATGTCTATCATAATTTTGAATACATGTGGCTTGGTAGAATGTGTAAATACTGACATCCCATCCAATGAGTTGTCCAGGTGTAATCTGACTATAGTTTTTGTTCTAAATATAAATTAACTCTTTTAAAATATTCGGGAGTATAATAGAAGGATCTACATATGAAATCATATTCATGGAGAGCGTAATAATCACAACATATGGGTGTTTTAATATTCCTTTTTCTTGGTGGAGAAGGCCATTTCTGATCCGTATATATTTCTGAGAATTGAGTTAAACAATTGGGTATTTATCTTCTACGATTTCATTGAAAAATGTGATGTTTTTGAAATGTAACTAGTTTGGGAGGATTGTAAACCCTTTATCCCAATAGAATCATCTTCACTGGTGGGAGGTGAATTTCACATTGAAATAGACATTTTTTAGAAGAAGGGTGGATGATTTATTCCCTATAGGGACAGAATTTGAATCTTGACAATCCCTTCTAAGGAGAGACTTCTATAAATTGGGTTTTTCGGTGATAAATGCACTTTTTGTAAGAAATAGAGAGGAAATAATATAATGTTATATAGTATGGATCGATTCCTAGCCAATATCCAAGCCACAACCACCTTTCCAAATGGATAGGACATTCACCTGGTTCATGCACTATCTAACCATTAACCTATTCTAATCAATATCATGTATAGATACCATAGAATATTGGAGATTCTTATTATATAAATAGTTTTCATAGCATGATTCCTTCCTATCTATGGTATGAGAGACTTAGGAGAAGCCAACTTATGGAATAACATGGACCATATTCCATAGCAAGATTCAATGGCTAAAAATGCCATAATGGATGGGATCAAATCCCTTATGTAATATCTCCTTTACCTGGATAATACTAAATTTGAGATGAGATCGGTGAATTAATAATAGAGGAATCATGGTATGAGGATATATTTTACTCCCTAGGATCCCAAATTATCCAGTTTAATGATATTTTTCTTGATAATGAGAGGTAATTAAGAGAGAGGCCTAAAGCCACCTGGATCAGTGAAGGTTATTTCAACACTACATTCTTCTATGCATGGGTGAAAGAAAAAATTCATGGAGGTTCTATGAACATTATGGTGTATGATAGTTCCTTCTCTAGTGACCCCAAGGTGATTGGGAGTATGGTGTATCCCACTTAATTCCTTTCTTTGTAACTCTATCCTAAGAATGAAGTAAGGATACCCAAGTGTTCATTTGGATTTCATCATATCCATACCTTAGGTGGCCTCTCTCAATGTTAATAGTTTATTATAGTATAACCAATATCAGAAGGAGGTGTGGGAGATAATTCAAACTCTTAACCAGGATATCTCCCCTAGACTGGATGGCATCCCATGTTCGTTTTTCATGTTCTTGGGTAATCATAAAAAATGATCTGTTTTAGGCCAATCACAAATTATTTAATAAGGGTTCAACACCTTGGGATTAAAGTACCACTATTATGGTCTTCATGACAAAATTTAATGATTTCTCTTATATCATAAAATATATTCTACTAAATATTTGTATTCAATTTGAAAAAGCTTTATCTTCTATCAGCAATAGAAGACTATCCTAATTCAACCCTAAATTGACCTTATAAGAGAAGGATGCCTTCATCAAAGGAAGATTCATTCAAGGGGATATAGTAATATCACATAAAATTAATAGAGATATCAACATGAATTTTTTATGATACCATATTGTAATAAAATTGGTTATGGATAAGGCCTATGATCGGCTTGAGTGGAATTCCATTCTATCAACAATGAGGTGTGTGGGGTTTTCAGTGTGGGTGGTTTGCTTGATTTTTCATTACTACAGCTCTCCCAAGATCAATATCTCATTTATGGTGGGGAATTTTGAGTTCCTGAAATCTATAAGGGGTTTAATATAAGGATATCATATATCTTCCATTAATTTTATTATTGTCTTGGATGGAATTATGATATATATTAATTCTAGCACGCAGATTAGCACTATCATTCCCTCCCACTATAGAGTTCATTCGAGTGGAAGTGACTCACCTACTATTTTCTCATGATATGGTATTCATTATAAATAGTCATCATTATTATGATAGGTATTCAACAATTTTATGGAATTTTTTTCCAATTGGATTGGGAAAAAATTAATCTGAATAAAAACTACATGTTTTTCTTCCCAGATGTCCAGATAGAAGAGGGTGAAATATTGAATCTATTCTGGTAATACAAAGGAATAACATACCCATGTATTATTTTTGATCACCCTTAGAACATGGTAGGTTTTGGATCAAGAATTTTTATGGGTTGATTGACCAGATAACCAACTATATAACCAATTTTAAAAATCAATTTCATTCATCTAGTGGGTGGATCAACCTTTTAAATTGCAGTCTTTCCTCCATTCCCAATCACATAATATTATTTATTAAGGTTTCCTTGTTTATTTTCAAACATATTGATAGCCTTTTATTATATTTTATTTTAGATTCTCAAGGGGAGATAGGATGTTAGTAGGAATCTTTTTATGGCATATATTGATTGGTGGAAAACTGTGGTATGAATGTGAGAAATGTAGTGGATGATATATATTATCTCCAAGTATAATTGATGTGGGAATTTATTGGAGGGTGGAATCTCTGGAGAATATTCATATACATCATGTATGGAAATGTTTTGAGCTTTATGAATTATTGTCCCTCCAAACTATGTAAATTTATTCAATACCACATTCCTATTCTTTAACTACAATCTATATTGGTTCTTAGACGTTAGGATATCATCTTTTAGGAATATAAAATAGAGGGTTAGGGTTGGCATATACAGGATGGAAAACTATGAATTTTACATTCAAAATGCCATTCTTCATCCATATTCCATATATTTAATTTTTATTCCTACCTATAAAAATGTTTTTGATGGTATCAATATCTGGGATGTCCCCTATGAATGAAATTTCAGGTGTTATACTACTGTTACCTTTTCAACAAAGGATCACATAGAGGCTATGTGGTCATCCTATGGAATTGATATAGGGGGAGGCATTATCTAGTGTAAGTCTATTAAAAAAACTAAAATTTATTGTTTTTAGAATCCAAAACGATGTGTTACCTACATATATGGTGGTTGCAGGTATTGGTGTTTTTATCCTCCAAATGATCTGGTTATTTTTGGTGCCTGAGGATGAAACCATTGTCTTTTATTTTAAATTTATTGAGAGGATATGAAATGGGGTGAACATTGTGATTTTACTAGTTCATATATGGTGGTGGTGTCTCTGGAGAAATTAATCCATCAATTGTTTAGTGGTGTCAATATTAACAAATGAGAGCATTGGACCCTTGTGCTTCTTCGGGAATTTTGTTTCTACTGTATTTGGGGTTCTATGAACTGGTATCGTCATGGTGGTCCCTATGTTTTAGGTCAATCACTGGGGGATTGATCAAGATTCCACATAATATATGTCATTAAACTGATGAGTCACTAGAATGAGGATCATTCTAACTGATTCTATATAGTTTGAATTATCCCCTCATATTGGTCCAGAACATCATCAATGGGGAATTGTGTAAGATGGACCCCCTTGGTTCCAAAAACTCAATTTTTATGGATCGTAAAGATAGGGATACTTGAAGGGGTGGATTTTTATGTGACTCTTAAGGGTTATTTTTTCCCTTCAGTTATTTTTATGGTACTGGTGACTCTCTCAAGGTGGTAGTGAAAGATATGCTCCACATAGTTGAATTGATCCACTTTAACCATATTTTATTTTCTACAATTTAAATGGACTCAATGATTATCCAGAACCCTCTTAATGGCCTCTCTCCCACCCCTTGTAAAATTAAATAATTGATTCATAATTTAAATTCCCTCATTACAAATACAATCAATATCCTCGATACATGATATGATAGAAATCATGTGGAATAACTCTTGGCTTTAAAGGAATATCATGAATCCACAATCATGGTTTTCTACAGTACTTGATCTCTTCTAATAGGTGGTCATTATATTTTTATTGTAGATTCCCTTTGTCTCCACTTTTATAGGTCCCCCTATCAGGCTATCCTAGAAGCCAAATTATATAGTCCCCAACATTGAATATTTATACCAAATCAAGCATTAAATGTTTGTAACATTTTTCCTTAATCATTTTTAATTTTTCTATAAACCCTTTTCACAATTATTTTTGTTCTTGTTTCAAGGTTCTTCTAGTCTGTGTGATGCTTTTTAACTATTTACATGTATTTTTAATACACCTTTTTTATTCTTTTTTTATTGATTTTTGGACCCGTACACAGATATTTTTTTATCATTTTGATCAATGTGTGTCCTGTTATTTAATTATTTTTAGTTATTCATATTTTTAAATTTTTTATTTTTCATTACATTGACTTATTTATATAATAATTGAAGACTTTTTTCTTTCTATGTATTCTAAGAAACATACCAAAGGGTGTTCGTATTTCTAATGGGTTTTTTATTTTAAATATAACGTGTTATAATGATCTCCATATATTAGAAATTCAATGAAAATATGAATACATAAATTCTTCAATATGATAAAATAAATTAATAAAAAAATAATTGATATTAAGGTCTATATGTAAGAGATATTAATAATTTTAGATATATTTCATGGAAATTGAATTTTGGATGTGTATAATACATTTTTTTTATTTGAATAATTTGATAAGAAAAAGTTTAATTGTATGAAGTAAAAAATTCATCTTCACATAGAAAATGGAGAAAGGGGTTTTTAACAATTAGAAACAACCTTATACCTTTTCCCTATGCATTGATTATGGAATTAAAAAAAGGTAATAAGTAATTACTTTAAAGAATTTTACTTGTGTTTATTTTTTATAGAAATAATAGTTTTTTGGATTAATTACAATGTGTTGATTTACATAAATAAAATTTTTCACGGTGGTACACTTGATTTTAAATATTTATAAATCATGTACTTTAAAATTTTAAAATAATATACGAAATAATTTAGTCCACGTTTGTAATTAAATATAAATTCTTTCATTATCAACTATAACGTAAAAAAGAAAAACTTTCCCAATATCCCCATAAATATAAATCTTTATAATTATTTTATTATGAATCATTTCATATGAATGAATATTATAAATACGGTAAAGGGATAAAATTTCTTTTAGAGAAGTAAAGTATATGTAGTCAGCTATTTTACGTCAAACATAAATATATTTATTGATCAGTAAGTACACAAGATATTAGTGATTTATTGTACTATTATACCTTCATAGATTATTTTTGAATATATAAATATGTACTTAAAATTAATCAAATATATTTAATATTTTAAATGTTTCAATATATATAATAAAATTGGAAAAAAATTCCATTAAATTTTTTAAAAAGAACTTAAACAAATTGAGGGAGTGGATACATAATTTATGTGATTAAAAACTATTTAAGGGGGTTTAATATTGTATCATAACCCACTAATTAATAAATACCATAATATCATGGTGTATTAGAAGAATAAGGCATTGTTAAACATGGTTTATCTAATAGGAATTCTAAAATAAAATTCCTATATTAATTCTAGATTATGAGGTAGAAATTTTATCATTCATAATTAACTACATTCTATGTCCAAAAACTCAAAATACACCATATGAGATGTATATGTTAAGGAATATAATTTTTTTTAATATTTTTTCATCAAGGTGACCTCTAATGACATTTGATAACCTTGAAAACTCTCACAATCCTAAGTAACAATAGGTTTCTCCACATGTTGATGATCCCAATATTGATGAATAATATGTTTCTCCACATGATGATACTACAAATATTATGAAATAACATATTTAAAATGTTGAAGACAATGAAAATTTTAATGTTACAAAAAACTATGTCTTAGAAAAATAAGAGCACCGTAGCATGAATTTCTTAATAGAAATTTTTACAGTAATAAGAAAACACAAAAATTGTATGGTTGGATGGAATGCACATTGTAACAGCCCAAAATTTTATCAATTAAAAGTTACCTTATAATATATATGTCACATACAGTAATCCACATAAAGTAAATTTCATAACACAATATTGTCGTTAAAAAATAACGAATATATGAAATAAGAAGTATTTCTATAAGTTGATAAACCAGTATTGAAGGACTAGTAAATTGACCATAGAAATAGTAATATGACCTCTATGAATAGTAGATGAGCCAATGGAAGAGTAACCTCACCTATCAAATTATAAATAAAATTTAATAATCTTATAAATGTTAATATTATATAATTATATCATTGCATAAGTAAATAAATGTTCTATATATTATTATTTATGGTTTGGTTAATTATGCATTAATATGACTAGAAGGCTAGGGTCTCTATTCACACAGCTAGACTATTAATAACAAGATTTCCATTTTCATTTTTTAAAATTGGTACACCACTAGATTTCACATATCTATTTATGTAGATTTGTGGTTAAATGAATGTTATTTGAGAAAGAAACCAATTTGAAAAGAGATTATGTTAACATTATGGTATACTTTATTTATTTCACTAAAAAATAAAATAATGAAACATTGATTTCCACTTCATTACCACTTAAAGAGTTTATTTATAATATATGGATATCAAATGAAATTTGAATTAATGGTAACTAAAAATATATGTAGATACTTTTAGACAATTTTGTTGAAGAACCATATTAATAATGCTAAAGTTAAATAAAACCCACACCCACCATAGATATATATGCACATTATAATCTAAGAAACATGGAATGCATTTAATGCTCATCATGAAGAGTTATAATTTCAATTACATTGTTATTGGTAATACATTACATGGAAATACATGTATCAATCACTTTGTTTAACAATTGTTAGTTAATGAAAAAACAACTGAGTGCTAAAAATTAGTATAAAGCATCAATAACTACATACCCCTTCCATAAACTGAGGATGGGGTATACTTCACTTGAATAAATAATGGTATATATTTTAAATATACCTAAATTATATTATATTTCATTGATCCACAACATAATTATGTTTCATTCATTATTGGATGAATTATGACTCAAAATCAAAATAAACATCCATATCTTGTCATTTTTAACGAAGGAGGTTCCTATAAAGAAATATGGAATACTACAAGATGAAAAACACAATGTGTATGAGAATCATGGATATGTATGATATAATAAAAAATTGTAATTTAAATATGTGTTACATAATAATTTATACATAATGTATGATATTTTTTATCTCGTATAGACCAAAAAATCATTACTGGATATAATCGATGTAAAACTACTTTCATATTCCTTGATGTGGCCAAAATAATAAGTCAACATAATAGGTGTTAATTTTATATTTCCTTTATTACCATATTTTTATAGAATAAATGCATTGGGGATAGATATAAGAAAATATATGAGATGTAATAGTGAATAAATGTTCTAGAAGAAAAACTTAATAGACATTATGAGTTGTTATAAATTGATATGGTGTGTAATAAAAGAGAATAAACAACACAACAATATAAAATTAATGAAGATTTACCCCACCCCCATATTTGAGTCGATACATTTCCCTTAATGGTATGACTTACAAGATGTAACATATTTTTTCATGAATGTTTTTTTCAGAATGTGAATCAAGTTGATAATGGTAATTTTCCTATAATAATGTTATACATAGTGAAATTTATATTGATTTATATCCATTATCACCTACCCATCACCTCATTTCAAGGCATAAATTTTATAATATCTATGTATATATTATAAACAATAAATAACATCTAAAGTATCATATTTGGGTAGGGATTTCCACAGTTCTTGATCTAAGAATCGAAAAACCTTATTCCCCTTGATGATCTTAATCTTCACCTGGTAAGTCCTTATACTATAATGTTTGTATCATGATAATTTTCTCATGTTTAAATACATATCATTACAATGGTATCCCCTTTATAATTTATTTTTATGAAAACCCATTAAAATTTAAAAAAAATGGTCTAAACTAATGTATTTTATTATAGATAGATAAAAAAGATAAAAAAATCAAATTAATACATTCTAAATGATCAACCAATAAAAAATACCTTCTTTTATTTACTTTAATTTTATAGTTCAATAACCAAATTTACTAATATTAAAAGTTTATTTGAATACAACATTAAATGATGGAAATATGGCCATCATTGATTTTGTAGAACATATATATTTAGGGAGGATATTACAAACTATATTGGTCTTGAGAATGTATACATATCCATAAAGCAAGGATGATTAAGAATATTAATTGTAAATGTATACATTATGTAAAATTCATAATTTTTATTACTAATTGAATATCACCAATAATAATTTCAATTAAATTCTATTAATATTTTCTACAGACACATGTATTATTAATATATTTGTGTAAAAACTTATGAACAAAAATTTGAACTCCTTAGCCCTTGAATAACCTCTACAGAAAACAATTCATCAGAAGAATATGAATACTTTAAAATAGTGGAACAACTAGGTGTAATATTTGAAAAAAGGCAAAAAATGAAAAAAGATTGTTAATGTTTAGGATGTAGTAGTAAACCTATATAATGTTATCATATAAATTATATTTTCATTTATATTAGTTCTTATTCCATTTTTTCTTTTCTTAGGGATCATTAGTTTCTAAATTTAATCAATTTAAATTCTCTAGTTAATTTTTTTATTTAAATCATTGTTTATAAAAACATTGACCATACATTAGAATTTTTTATAATTTTAATACACTAAATTCATCATTTAATAAATAAATTTCATGTTATATTTCTTATATTATATTTTAATGAAAATTATTTTATAATAGGATCGTCTTTAAATATCTTCAAAATTATTTTATGAGGATGATCCATTAGCACATAAAACTTTTTATTTCTATACATATATAATTAATAGGGTATATATAATATGACTTAACTGTCAAACCATATTTCAGAGAAACACATGTTTTTTCAATATATCAATAGTGTTTGAAACAAACAAATATTAATTATCATGGTTATTATCTTTTCAAATATTTTTAAGATATCCTAGTCCATAAATAACAAATATTCCCCAAAGTTGTATTTATGAGAATAAATAATATTTAATTTTAAAAAAATTATAATTTTTTTCTTTATATTCTTCATGTAAAACCAATATTGTTGATGCTCAATGTATTAAAAAGGGGGAATCAAAAATTTTATAATTGATTTAAATGTGTATATGGTGTTAGAATATTTACATACATCATGAACTGGTGACTTCTTTCAACATATTTTTTATTTATCTTTCTTATCATTTTTATCTAGTACTTGTTTAGTTAATTTTTATAGTGATCTTGAATAAATGAATACATTGAGAATTTATTTTTCTATAAACATTTCTTCCTTATAAAGAGAAAAAATTCTTTGAAAAAATAAATTTTTAAAAAATGAATCATTAAGGATAAATAGTTTATTTATATAATACTTATTTATTAACTTTTCTTATCATTTTATTTACCTCTAATTTAGTTAATTATGTTATCAATTTTATTTACTTATTATATTGTTAATTTTTGTAGATATCATAATTATCTGATTTAGAATTTATATTTATAGATGAATTTTAAGAAAATAACGGTCATTAAAGTCCTCTATAAAAATGTTATGGTCCTTTTATAAGGCTAATATGAAATTTTAACTTTCAATAAGGACCATAAACTATCCATATAAAATCCATGAATCCAAAAATCCGAGATCTAGTGATAAATACACAATAATGTTTTCTATATTTTATTCTGATAATCCTGACCTAATTTTTGAAATAAAACATGAATAATAAATTTTATATCACTTACATACTGAATGAACTTTTATTTTTTAAGTTTTAGATAACTAAGAAAAATGCTTACATAACAGCACCCATGTCATTACGTGATAATATTTCCAACTATACCCCACATTGAATATTTCACATTATGTCCTTATATCAACCATATGAAACCCATATAAGCATATCTTTTATAAAATATTTTATTATAACTTGTGGAAAAGAAACTTATTAAGGGTGGGATCAAATGCATAATAAAGGTAAACATAAGACATAATAATTTAATATTTTCTATGTAAAAAGGATGGGAATAATCATATCAAAAAATATTAAAAGTATATAGGAATTAAATAAGAGAAATCATACACATAAAAAAGGACAATTAGGTATATGACATGAAATAAATAATTAATAAAGGAACCAATCATAAGAATCAATAATCATGACCCATGTGATAACAATATTGAACATAGAAACCACTAAAACTAAACAAAATCATAAATTAAATTTGCTAAAATATTGAAACATTATACTTATCACCTATTTTCACTCATTTTGTAAATAAATAGAGAATATTTTAATCCATTTGAGAAACATCACTGGTTAAATCCTTCATTATTTCCTTTTAGAAAAAAACAATACTGAATGCATTAGAGAAATTAATCTCACCCATCATATAATCTATATCTGGATCACCCATCATCATGAGACATATTTTGATAATACATCATCATAAATAGTTTTAAAGTATCATACATTAATAAAATTCATTGAATCTTTCATTTTCAACATAATATTTTTAAAACAATATGTTTTTCTCTAATAATTTTATTTACCCATGGAAAAGAAATTTGTTTCATGACAATCCCATTAAAAAAATCTATCTAAGTCATCCAAAAAAAAGTATATGGATGATATCATAATATCATAATAATAGTGAATTGTATAAATAAAAAATTATAATGACATATTGGATAATACCATTAAAATAAATTGTAAAAAATGTCTTTGAAAACAATAAAAAATACCAATTTTTGTTATATTTTATAAAAATCTCAAAACTATTTAAGAAATAATTATATTTTAAAAAAAAAACTGAATATTATAATGGAATATTAAAATAATATCATGTTTATAGAATTGGTAAAATCTATTCTTGTGAAAAAATTTAATAATAGTCATATGTTTTATGGGTTTTCTAAAGAGAGGCAGTTTTGAACCAAGTAGAAAATGTTAATAAATTTATTATAATATATTTAAATGAATGTCAATAATTAAGGAGGACAAAATTAAGTAATAATTTACAATTAAAAATTAACATTATATAAATAAGATAATTATTATATAGAAATAGTTTTAAAAATATTATTTAAAAACATTAAAACAATGTTTTTAATGAACTTTCATTTATCACACATTAAAACAAAAAACCATTTTGAAAGTATTATAATAAGATGAAACATAATATAAAATGAGTATAAAAAGTTTTAGGAAATTATTTTTTAATATATGGTTTATAATCTATATAAATGAATATAAGAGCCTCCAAAAAATGTATCAAGGAAGAATGTTTGAGATGAGAATAATTTTCAACTTGGGTTATTCCAGAATGAAAAATTAATTCAATAAAAGAACATAAACTGATTCTATAAAAACCATAATTTTCCTAAAATAATATGTTAAGTCACATTCAGATCATAGTATTTACACCATATAAAATAAAACATGGTTCCTATCATGAATACGTCTCAAATAATTGAAATTGAGACCATGGGAACTCATGAAAAATTTATAATATTTGATTCAATATCTCATGAAAGAAATAATTTTAAAAAAAACATTAAATACCAAGATTAATTATTCATTCAGTATTTAATATCACAATAATAAATATAAAACCTTATAAAATGATTTAGGGGAATATTACCATATATTTCTCAATGAATTGATATTGAGATGAATAATCCTTATAAATATCATATCATTGATGTTAGAATAAATCAATGAAGTAATTATGTGAAACAATTGTAAAACCACAACCAAAATTTAAAATAAAAATTTATACCATAATAGGTAATTTTACATATAATCTTGTCATATCATAGTCAATTAATTAGTAGTATAACTCAATCAATGAAAATTTAGTTAAGAAACTCCTTACCTCGAGTGTCAACTTTTTCTGTATGTCCTTTAATTATTTTATAATAAATTTATATTAATTATTTACTTTTTTAGAAATAATTTATCTGTTTATTTTAGGATATTTAATCCATTTATTTTATTTATTTCAATTTTTATTAAATTTCTTATTCAATTTAGTTCACATCATGTGTCTTTTGGGATGTTCAGATCATAACTTCAAAAAAAAGAGTTTGGCAGGTTTATTATGGTAACATGTGTCATTATTCTATTATAAACAAAATAATAACAGTGGATTTTTCTTCAAATACATGTTTTGAATATTCAATTAATGGATGATGTGAAAGTTGAATCATATCACTTCATGGCAGTAGTATTTCACATATACGCAGGAGTAACGTTATCATTTTTAATGGGTGGTTGGGTAAGAAGGTAAGTAATATATTATATTTATATAAGGATATTTATTTTATTAATATCATATATATATATATAATAAATTAATCATTATAAACATCCATGATAGGCTGTGAAAGAAAATGAAACACATCGCTTCTGGGAGGTGGTTGTCTACACATACGCATGAGTGATGTTTTCATTCCCCATATGAGGAAAATAGAGATTAGTATGGTTATTAAATTTAAAAAATAATATATATATATATATATATATATATATAAGAAACTTATTTAAATATATCGGAATGGTTATGATTCAATTAAAGGTGGTAGAAAGAACAAGTAAAAAAGGAAATTCTAAGTTAAGAGTTATACCTCTTCTTCAAAAAAAACAACTTTTTCATACACCATAATCCTTATTGGTTTGTATTTTGATGAGAATAAATTCTATAAGTCATATAATATATGGTTTTATGAAAATGTTTTAGGTATTTGATAGGCTAGAATAATCATAATGTGTGAATAAGAGAAAATATGAGGTTCCTTTTTTATGTGAGGACAGCGAACCCGTTGGAATTAATTAATGTATTAAATTAATATAAATTAATATTTTTTGAAACATTATAGGAAATTGTTATATATAGAATATAAGATTATTATAAACTTAAATAATCTCAAAAAAAACAATTATATATGTTTAGTTTATGTTTTAACCCTTATCTTTTAGATTTAACCCCCACAAAACATGTTGGCGACTATCACAATATCAATGCTTTTATCATTTAGGGGATCCAAAATTTAATATAAAAGGACAAGATACCCATAAGTGTAGGATGGATTATATTTTCACAAAAACATTTTCACATAGACAAATATATTATTTTTATTAATTTTTTGTCATTGAATAAAATATTTTTTAATGTATGATACCATTATTGCTATTTTTAGTACAAATCACATTGTTTTACTTTAAGGACCTCAATATTGAAATATAATTAGAATTTAAATTTTAAAATAGATTGTGTGAGGATGGTTCAGCTTTCACAGGATGCAAGATATTGTGGATGTTTGATGTGTACGAAGACAACGAGATGTTTACGACGATGATGTGTTGATGGTGGAAGCGATAGTGATGCGTTGATTGTGGGATTTGTGGGAACTGCGCCCTATAATGTATGATAGTTCATTTTGAATTTTAAATTTCATGGCCGTGAAATTTTGGATTATGTGTGGGTTCCCACCTTTCCCTTGAAAGTGGTTTTATGAAATTTTAAAAAACTATTTGGTTATAAATTTTAAAATAGAACTAAAAATTTTATTTTTCAAAAGAAATATTTTAAAACCATAAACCCCCAAAAATAAAACAATTTTGATTTTTAAAATAATTTTTTGATTTTACTAATATTTGTTACTGCACTCTATCAAAGTAGCATAAGAATTTATGGTATTTATTATATCATTAAAAAAATAAAAATAAATTACAAACGCAAAAAATATAATATTTCAAAACAATCATTTATAACCAAACATAACCTATATTTATCCATATGAAATGTATATTATATATATATAAATAAAAACATTGGCATTTTTTATTTATTGTTTACATAAAATAATATTAAAGTCATCAATAAAGATAAATGGAAGCAACTGGCCATGAAATGGTTTATTATATGAGGATGGATGAAATATACTCATCCAATAGAAATAAGTAAGATTTTATATATATTTATAAATCATTATCATGAAATTTTTAACCAAAACATTTAAATTTACCCTTATTAATGTGATAATTATTTTCATTGATTACTATATAAAATCATATAAAATAAAAGGGATATATTTCAAATAACTGACCTCATGATACTAAATATGAACTCAGTTTTTCAATATATATTTTTTATAACTGGAAGAAAAAAAATTTATTTTATATTTGAAACATACAATTTATAAAAACATATTTGAAGCACAAAGATAAATTTATATAGAAATCATGTATAATTTTGATTCATATGTAGTTAATTTATCATGTATAAGGAAAAAGAAATTATTTTATATTAATATCAAATTCAAAATATATTTTCAACTTTGAAAATCCACATTTAGTTAAAATAAATGATAGTTTAAAAAATAGAATTGTTTACTTCTCACTAAAAAGTATCCATCTCCAAAAAAAAATTTAACAAATAATTTTTTTTTTCAAAAAATACATCCTTTTATTTCAAATAAAATTTCATAAACTAATATAAATTAATTATATAATTTTCTCATATAAATCAATAAAAACCATATTTGATGAAATTTTTTTAAGTATAAAATGACTAATAGAAATGGAGGTCATATTTCTTAATAAATAATCTATAAATTTGTCTAAAATAAGAAAAATATATATTTTTTTATAATTTGGTTAATTTAATTTATATCCTCAAATTCAATGGCTATGTTATAACAATAATATTTAAAATTTTATTATTCTTTAGTTAACTTATGCTTACTATTGTGTGTCTTATACACTATTAAATATAGTTTTATTTTAAAATCACAAGGTACAACATTATCTAATGACATAATAAACTTCATCATCTAAATTTCATCTTGACCATTATAATTAATGGATTATATATTGAAAATAACATTGTGGAAAACCCACTTTTTAAACAGGGTTATCAAAACATCCTTTTCAAAATATGGAAAGGTAAATATCAATATCATCTATATTAACACATAATTAGGTGCCTAGATTAGGATAACATTGGAATAACGTGAAAATATAGACATGGATGGAAAAAATAATTGTCATGGAATAATAGAGAGTTATAAAGAATATTTTCATTATAATGTTAATGACCAAAATACCATAAATCAGTAGGTGATAAAGAACATCATCAAAAATTAATAAAATATTATTACATTTTTATTTCGAGATAATTTTCCAATAGTTAAGGTATTTATTTAACATAAACATATAGAACATGAGGAAATATACAAACTTTTTTATATTTTTATTCTAAATTAAAAAATATATCATTTGGTTAAGATTCAATAAATTTTAACTTTTCTTATATTTTACTCCAACAAGTGAATATTCTATGTTATTTATTCATTCCCAAATAAGTAAAATAAACTTATAATATATTACATTATCCACAAAAGGGTTCCAAATTATTCCTCATGACTATATATATTAACCAAAACCGAAATTATTAGTATAATGTATGATAATACACAAAATTAATAATAGTAATTTATGAAATAATACATTATCATCAAAAAAATTCAATAATGACACTAAAGGCTTAACATATATCATTTTATAAATAAATAACTATATATATCAAATAAAATTAATAAAATCAAAATTTGAAAATATTTTATCATCAAATAGTGTCTCATACATATCATTTAACATCACCAAAAATGTAATGGTGTTCTTCTAAAATAATATTTTTGTCAAACATATAGGTTACATATACCTCAACCAAGTAAAAAATATCATCAAATATCATTAATTACCTTAAAATATCAATAATTAAAACAAAAAAAGGAGTATATATTCCTCTAAAATAATGATTATCCTTTATATTATAAAATCATAGTGGTATCTATAACACTTAAGTTAAAATTATAGGAAAACATCCTAATCAAAAAATATATATATTTTACAATGATACCAACTATAATAACTACACTCCTAGATCTAGTCTAGAAACATAATCATTATATTTGTTTCATTGAAACCAATAGATATAACCCACTTTTTTCTTGCAAAAAGAAATTAAATATTAGATCCCTTTTATAAACATAGACATTTTTGGTTTAGAGTTTTAGATAATTAATAAAAAATCATACATAGAATTATTGATGTATTTAAGTGAAATTTTTTCCATAATACTCAATTTATTTATTATGAATTATGAAATCATCATAACCCATAGGAATCACTTTTGGACATGTCTTACTTATCATCTTTATTTATCACCTAGGGAAAAAACATAAGAAGGGTTAGCTAAAATTCTCGGTAAGGGTAAACATAAGAATTGAAAATTTAATATCTTCAGTGGGTATAAGATAAGAATTATGGTGTGAGAATATTATCATTGTACATGTGAATTACATAAGAGAGTTGGTACCAACAAAACCTAGATCATTGAACATGTTACAATGTGTCAATCTTTAAAAATGGTAATATTTATAAGAATCAATAATCATGAACTATGTGATATCAATCCTAATCAAAAAACCCCTTAAAACACATATAAAACATAATTAAACTTGTTATTATATTAAAACATTATCTTTATTAACTATTTTTACTCATTTTTGATTTGGGGATCAACAATATTGTGATATTTTATGGATTTGGGACCCATAACATATTATTATTCTCATTGAGACTGAGGGTAGTCTTTTCTCCACTTAGACCGGGATCATGAGAATGCTCAACAATGTACAGTTATTCCTTTTCTGGTGGTCGTCCATATTTTATTATATATAATATCCTTTGAAAGAAACAATTTGGGTATGTTTTCTAGTCCTTTTTCTACCTCCTCAAAATCCTCCCATCATTTCGATGATCTGGAACATGGTTAGAAGATATTTTTTGTGATAGTAGATATTTCTCACTTTTCCTTCCAATTTCACCACATATTTGTGTTAAATTATTTTATTCAAATACACAATATATTTTTTTTATTTATATTTAAAACAAATACCAAATGATCTCAAGTTTCGTTTTTTGAATATTGGATGTATTTATTCTCCCCTACTTGTCATTTGGGCCACCTCAAATAGGTTTTTATGGATGGTTTAGTTGGCCAAGGATCTGATCCTCTATCCCTGGTTTGTGAAGATCATTAAGCATATCTTGAATCTATCTGGTCTTACATGTATTTTGTCTCTTTACCAATATTATATTATCATGGTTCATCTAAGGATAATACATGTGGAAATAATATGGATTCTTTTCCATATTCTAAAGGTATGAAGAGATCTCTTGGGGTCCCATTAGGTGGCTAGCTTCCTGGTTTATCCTTTCATGTACACTCAACCATCATGGGGCATGGTTAAAGGTCGATGTGATTGAAAAAATACCCACTATTAATTGGAATAACCCATATACTCTTACATTACATGTCTTATAATTAAAAAATAATAATTATAGTGTGTACTTTTGGGGATGGAATGGGTTAGATTTAAGAACTATAAGGTGGTGGTTATTTCCATTGTGGATAAAATTACACTAAATGATGAAATAACATTTAAGTCCCCTCAGTCATCATCAGGGTATGGAGATGATGAGAAACCCAAAAATTATTTCATCATTTTTTGATGAATTCAAAGAAAATGTCCATTGATATTGGTGACAACTCGGTTAATGCACAGAGGAAGACTAAGTCATGAAATGTTATTCATATCTTCTAAAACCAATGTTTTCTCCATTATCAATAAAAGGTATTAAAATTAAGATTCATCATTGAACTCATTTAATGAAAATTAAATGGACTTTATTCTTAGTGAGGTTACCAAGAACCAGATGTTAGCTACCTCAACTGAGGTTTCCTCTAAAAAAGTGACTAAGAGACCCATTTAGAAATAGTACATATTTGAAACAAAAAGTGGCATGGATAAGTAGTTAAATATATTTCAGAATAAGAGAAATTCCAAATATATTAGGATAGGATAGGAAAGTAGAGTAGAAGAGACATAAGTGGATTCCAAATATAATGTAAAAATCATTCTTATGAATGTTTCATAGAATATAGTGGAAGATAATGTCTTTATTAGTGATTCAAATGAGGTACAAAGTCCGAAGAAGGCGATTGTTTTGAACGTTGGAGCTATGGAATTATAGGTACTGTTAAACTCTTAGATTAACATTATATTATGGGGATTATATAAAACAAAAATAATATAGATGAATTCATTTAGGGACAGGACATGATGACATAATTATTTTAGGAGACGATTCACAAGGATCCTATGTGGAATAATTTTCCTATCGTTTAGAGTTTGCATTAGATACTAGACACTAAGACCTTAATGTTATTTTATAAAAGGTTAGGAAGTTTCCATAATGTCTAATAAAATTATTGTATTGTTCTAAAATTTCCCTCAAAGTGGTTTATCTAGAAAATGAATGAAAATTTCATTTTTCTTAATGTGTCAGGAGTGATCCATGTGGGAAAAAATTATAAATTTTGTTTTAATCAATTTTAAATTATGTAAAAGGTTGTGAAAAATAAATTTAAGAAACGTGTTATATTTATAAAATAATAATATTTTAATAAGTTAAAAAGAATAGATGAAAATTTTTCCTAAAAGGCTTTATGACCATTAAAATAAGGTTTTTAAATAAATTCCATTTGTGGTGATTTAAATGAATAAACCCTTTAAAATCAAGATCCTAATAGGAATCATAAAATTATAGGAGAATAAAAATTTTCAGGATGTTATATCTCAAGAATCCTTGTATTCACCCTAGAAAATAATATTGGTGGCTCAATAAATAAATATCTCAATAATTGAATTAGGAGACAATAAATTACCTCAAAATATATAATGACTAGATCAAAAATCCATGGAATAATGAATCCTAACATGGACTATAGGAAACCTCATCCCTCTAGACCAAGGGATTTCAAGACAAGAAGATTAAAGTTTTTATTCTAGAAAGACCACGCAAGATAATTCCCTTCATGATTATTTAGAACAAGTAGTTTCAACTAGAGTATTTTTAACTAAATTGGAAGAATGAGATGGTGTAGAAATGACTATAGGAACTAGGCACCATGAAACTCTGCATGGAAAAATTATATTCAATCATCCATGTGAGGTGGGAATCGATACACCTTCAATGATGCATATTTTGGGGACCGAAAGTTATAGTACAATTAGGTATTTGTACTTTGGTTCATGTATTAGGCCTTGTACCTCTATGCCATCGGGTTAAGTAAGGGGAATCATTCCCCTAGGCCTAAAGATCATGTAACGGTTCACCCTCAACCCTAAAATGGTGTATTATAAAAAAACAAATATTAAAGATATTATTGAAATTTGGTTAGGGTTGACCCCACTAGTCAATGAAATATAAGTAAATCCTAAAGAAGGGATATTGAGTTAGTAAACCACTTTCGATGAGTCCAAATTTTTTATGTAGGTCCACTAACTCTTGTATAATAAACATATATTGAAAATATAGTTGTGTAATAAAATTTACTTGTTTAATTTACATATAATTAAAAAAATTCAATTTATATAAATTATATATTTAACAAATTAATATGTTAATTTCACCTCCGGTGATTTTAAGTAATATTGTTTCATAATTGTAAAAATGAATTTAATAGGTTGAATAGTGTCAACGGGGTAATTATTACATAATATATAGAAAAATAAGAATAAAATATTTATCAATTTTATATATTTAATATAATTCTGTAATCATCCATGAATGGTGGACAAGAAAAATGAATCACAGATCTTCCTTAAGGTAGTATTCAACACGTACGCATTAGCGACATTATCAATTTTTAAAAGGATAAAAGAAAAGAAGGTATGTAACATATTTTATTTATATAAGGATTATTATTTAATTAATTTCATATATATATATATATATATTAAATTCTGCAATATTAACATCCATGAGATCTAGCGATGTAAAATAAAACACATTGCCTCGTGGAGGTGGTATTCCACACGTACGTATGAAAAAAATCATTCTCAATAGGAAAAATATATATTAATAAGTTTATTCCATTAAAATAATAAATTATCATTATATTTTAGATATTTATGTCATTATATTTCAATGGATAAGATATAGTTAAAGGTTTTTGAAGAAGACGTAAAATAAGAATGCTCGATTAAGAGTTAAACCAATTCTTTAGGAAGACAACTTTGGAATCCACGTTAACCCAACTAGGATTGTATTTTGAAGAGACCAGACACTGTATTTCATGGAGATAAATTTTTTAATGGATTTCACAATATATTATAAAATATAGATTTCGCAAAAAAAAATTATGAGTAAATGAGATGAGGTGCCCATTTATAAGTGAGTGGAGGGCCACCATTGGAATTTTTTAAATTATAATAATAATAGAAAATAATTTTCATGAAAAAGATATAAAAAATTGATAATTCTCAAATATATTATGATATTGAGTCAGTATATACTCATCTAAAAAAATGTATACATGTTTTCCGAATTTTTTAATGCTTATCTCAAATTTTTAACCCCTATTAATCGTTTTGATGATTACAGTGATATCAAATATTCTCCCATTAAGGGATAATAATACTCATGAAAAATGATTACTTACCAATAAATGGAGAAACTTTTATTATAATCTATAACCCATTCACTTTTCTAATTATGTAATATTTATGAATTGTAAAGCATTTAATAAAAATATTATTTATCAAATGTTACAATTAATTTCATTTTTGATATTATTCATGTATATTAATCATATAGACACCAAGATAAAAAATAAATTAAAATATAAAAATTAATAAATAACAATTAAATTATCTTTTACTAAATAAATTGGAACACCGTAATGCATCGTAAGTTTATAACTTTTATATATTTTTTTGAATCATTTAATTTATTTGTCTAATGCTTGAAAAATAATTGTGTCATCCTTTCATAATAATTTATTAAAATTATTCCTTCACTAATAATTTTAAATAAATTAACTAAAAAAATATAATTAAAATTTAAACAAACCATTTAAAACTAAAAAACATTCTTTTTATCCCTTTAAAAAAATTAGATATTTTAAAACAAAGTGAATGATATTTTTTATTTAATATTTACATAAAATCATAATGAGGTCAGTATTGATGAAAATGGTACTACAATTATATATCATTTAATTCTAGATGAATATAATTAAATTATAAACTTATAATAGGAATAATTTTTTTGTTAGATATATTTTTAAAGCCTTATCATAATATTCTTAAATTTAATTACCCAATTTACCCTTACCTAGGTGACTATTATTTACCATAATTACAATTCTTAAAGAAAATAATAAAATTATGAAATTTTCAAAAATTTAAACATCTAATTTTTAATATGGATGAAATTTTTCTAGAATTAATTTCTTGAAATGGAAGAATCCAATTATATTAAATAATTATAATACAAGGAAAAAGAGTTTTTAAAGAGATGTGCTTTAATATCCAAAATGAAAATATACCAAAATCAAGTATAATATTTATTACTATGTAATTAATGAGTTTATTTAAAAATGTATAAGAGTTACTATATTTTAAAAACAAATTAAAACCATAACTAAACATTTCAATTACCTAATTTAATAAAACAAATTAGTGTTGTTCAAAAAAGGAAATATTCTACTCTTCACTGAAAAATAAATCTCTTAAGAAAAGTCATAAAAATTAGTCAAATATAATTATTATTTAAAAAAACGTATCAATTTTATAAAAAATTAAATTTGAGGAAATTCATTAAAATATCATATGAGAAAAATAAATAAAAACTAATTTTGAAGCACAAAATGACTTTAATAAAAATTGAGTGCTTGTATCCTAAGAAATAATCAAAAAAACAATATATTTATTAATATATATATATATATATATCATAATGTGATTAATAGTATACATATACAGTAATTTAATGAAATTTTATAATGATCATATTTAAAATATTATTTTTTGTGGTTCACTTAAACTTAATGTTGTGGTCGTATATGATGTCAAACATAGTCTTTTTTTAAATTGTTATGATATTAAAATGTATAGAGGAATTTTTTCTCTTAAAAGGAAAACAATTATTATATAAATATAAATTCTTAATGATGGATTCAACAAGGATGATGCATTATGGTATTTTTTTCATGTTCTCTCCAAAGACCTATTAATTATTTATTATATAATTTAAAATTATTTGTGATGAAGTTCATTCTATAATAAATATATGAATTACAAATAATATTTATGTGAAATAAATTTATTAAACATAACTTTTTTTTCATTTTTATGTGTATTAATTAACTACTCTTAAATATTAAATATTTTGTCTCTAATATGAATTAATGTGTATTTTTCATTTTAAAAGTGATATTGTAGTTATTTACATTGGTCGTTCATTAAAAAATATGAAACCCCACTACATTATCTTTACACTTTAGTAAAAATATTCCTAATTCATTTTTTATGTGTTAGAATTAACATCATGTTAATTTGATTCATTTTGTTCATGTTATAATTGAAAGTGTGTGTTTTGATTTAAAATAGATATTTTAATTAAAAACAAGCATAACATGCTCAAAATGGAAGAAAATTTCATCTATTATCCTGTTAATTATTAAAAAATGATCCATAAATAATTTTTTGTATATAGGATTCAACCCCACATCAATCTGACACATGGTGTAACCAGCATGAGTCAAAGTTCATTTTTTACTTTAAAGGAAAATTTTTATTTTAAAACTCATGTTACTACCAGAATACTAAGAAAATAAACATAGATTATCATGATAATTTTTATAAATAAAAATATTTATTCTATTGGTGACATAAGAATTATTTGCACATCAATATAACACATGGTGTCTCCAATAAGATAGAAAGTTCTTGTTTTTATCTAAAATCTTTATTTTAGTAAATTCCACACTACACATAAAAAAACTTGAAAACATGATCAATTTGTCTTGAAATTTGTTAAAAATTAATTGAACACCATTTTTTGATATATGTTAATAATCCTCACATCAATCCCACACTTGGTGCGTCTGGTTGACTCAAAGTGCACATATTATTTCTTAAAGTGTAATTTTAGTTTAAAAAAATGTCACTTATTGAAATATATGAAAAAATAATAATATTTCATTAATAATTTATGAAAATAATATAATAATAATTTTTATATATATAAATAGGTTGTATGATAATATGACACACATTGTAGTCAATATCAATAGAGGTGTGTATTTTTATTTAAAAGTTTCATTTTAGTTAAAAAGAACAATTTAAATACTAATAACTAAGAAAAAATACTTATATTTCCATTATATAATAGTAAAATTATCTATATGTAATATTTTATGTGTATGAATTATCTTCACATAAAATTTATTCATGGTGTGCCTTGTACAAGTTTATGTGTCAATAATTAGTTTAAAAATAATATTTTTTTTCAAAATAAATAATACATATTAAAAATAGATAAATACAAAATTTATTTCCTTGATACATTAAGAAAATATTCAATAAATCATTTATAAACCTTTGAATACACCTTCATATGATTCTGACACACAATGGGCACTATATGGCTCGATGTTTTTGTTTTGAGTTTAAATGTGATATTTTACTACAAAACATGTTCTACATAATCATAAATAAGAATATATTATATTATTGTATTAATAAATTATGAAAACGATATATAATACATTTTTGACATGTTATAATTAAGAAAAATTTCAGTCCAACACACAGTGTTCCCAGTATGACTCAAAGTCTATGTTTTTAGTTAAAAAGTGATATTTTAGTTCAAAATTTACATCACTGAGTGAAAATTGAGAAAACAAAATATATTTGAATTCATGATTTATGAATCTATCCATAAATAATTTTATATTTATAGGAATAATCTGAATGTCAATCCAGCACATAGTTCACTTGGTATAACTACAAAATGCGACTTTTACTTTAAAAGTAACAAACTAGTTTAAAATGAGAGTCACTTATTAAAAACCAGGATATCATACTCATATTGAATTAATAATTTAATAAATTTATCCATATGAAATTTACCACATTCATTGATTATTATAACCTCAATCTGATATATTAAGTTCCCGATATCACACAAATTGTGTGTTTTTAGTTTAAAAGTAAAATTTAGTTCAAATAGAATGTCACCTACTAAAAACATAGAAAATACACAAATATTGTCCTGATGATTCTTTAAAATGATAAATATGTAATATATTATATATATATTAATTAACCATGCATCAATATGACACATTGTGTGAAAGATATAACTCAAATTACTATTTTTCGTTTAGATGTTAAATTTTTGTTAAAAATGTAAATTCCCCAAAAAAATCAATCACACCAAGATAGTATTTATAATAATGGTAAATCATAAATAATTTATTTTTCACATGTAGTAACAAACTTTACATGAATTTGATATATGATGTGTCTGTAATGACTCAAAGTGTGTGTTTTCAGTTTTAAAAGGGCATTATATTTAAAAAAATGTTTCACTAATTGTATACCCAAAAAACACACTCAGGTTACCATGATATTATTTTAGAATAACATATATGACTTATGTGAAATATAGTAATCATACATGCATAAATATAACACATGGTGTGATTGATATTACAAGAAGTGTGTGTTTTCTGTAGAAAAGTGATATTTTAGTTAAAATCATGACACTGAAAAAAAAACAATGAAAACTCACTTGAATAGTATTAATACATTTGGAAGGTGATCTATATGTCATTTTTGATGTGTATAAATAAACTCACATCGATTTCATACATAGTGTGAACGATATAACTCAATTTTCATGTTATCTATTTATAAGATACATTTTATCTAAAAACACATTTCACTAACAGAAAACAATAAATCAAAATCAGATAGACCTAATATTTTATTAAACTGATCCAAAAATTATTTTTATGTTTATTAATTTGAAAAAAAAAATTATACCTTGGTTTTCTAATATGACTCAAAGAGCATGTTTTATTTAAAAGTTTAGTTTAAAACATGTCTCACATTCTCAAGTCCAAGAAAATTCTCTAGAATTATCTTGATTCTTTAATACAGTGATCCAAAAATCATTTTTGACTCATATGAATAAATCAAAAACTAATCGTACACATAGTGTGTTTGGTATTACTAAAAGTACATGTTTTGAATTTAATAGTAACAATTATTAATTCATTTTATCATATTTATCTTTAATTTTAGTCTTTATAGTATTAAAAACATAATAATTTTTTTATGTAGGTATAACCTTATTTCGAGAGTGAAGTTATTCAAAAACTTGTATCTTGATCAATATTTTTCTGAATGGTGTCTAAATACAAGGTAATAGTTTTTTTTTGTTTTTTTATTTTGATATAAAATTATAGATAAAAATTTAATTGTATATACTAATGAAATTATACTTATCAATGTTGGAATTTTTTTAAGCATTGAACACTGTTATTTTGTTTGTGATATAAATTTAATAGAGATTAAATTCCTCAATTTTTTCTTGCACTAAAATTAAAATTATAGTCAAACACTTCTGTAAGTGAGCTTTTATCAGTTATAGAAAAAATATTAATAAAATATTTATTCATCTACGCTAAAAAATGTTAATGAAGGTCCGCTATCATTAGTTCTAAGGAATGTGATGATAAAAAGGCCCACTTGGTTACTTATTTTTTTATGATGAATTCCATCATATTTTAAGAGAACTTACATCAACAATACATTATTAATGTTGATGAAATCCATTTCAAAGAATAAAAAATAATGTATCAATATCAGTGAAAACATGTTTGTATTTTACCCTATTACATTATGAACACATATTAAAACTATGGTTTATGTACTCAATATGTGAACACTATAATATAATCCTAAATTTAGTGAATTTTTTATGATCCTCTATGGACATGGTGATTATTATTGAACCATATAAATAACTATGTTTGTTCTCTTTTTCTTCTTCTTCTTCTTCCTCTTCTTCTTCTTCTTTCTATTTATCCCTTTCCTGTTATTTTCGGTACCAAATATCGGTAGATCTCTTAATATTTTATAAATTTAATGATCTATTAAAACTATTTTCTAGAAATTTGGGACTCCTAGTAAAAAATAATTCACTTAATATAAAAATCATACACCTTAGTTTTCATTTTTAGGACATGACGAAAGACTTCTGGTATCAAAGATAATTTCAAAAAAAAATCTGCATGGATTCAAAATCTCCAACCAATCCAGAGTAATAATTTCAACATTAAAATGAGTGTATATAATCCACATCACAAATGGGGTAAATGATTTCTCATATACTACTTATTAATATATTTCTTTCTTATCCCAACACAAAATCCTTACTAAGGTTTCATACTAAAATAAATTTCTTATATGAGGAGTATAAACTAAGAAATTATATGTTAGCAAACAATATTCACTAAACATGTGTAATTTTGTTCACAACTAACATCTCATGGTTTCTGAACTATGTCATGATGTTAATGATTCTTTGAAATGATTATCATGTAAGGGAAGATTCAATTTCCATTTTTTGAGAATAATAAATATATTTTAAAGACTAAAAAAATATTGGATTTTATTAGGACTATAAATGGATTTCATCAGCAATAAATATCATTATTCTCTACATTCCCTTAAAAAACAATCTCATTTATCAGTGCCTAAAAAGAACTGGTAAATTGTTTCTTTGTCATTTTTTTTAGTGTGGATAAAGGGTTTTCTTCATTTCATGTTGTATATATTCTTTTTTTGCACTAATAAATTCATCCTTTATCAGTGGAATAATAAGTGATGATAGAGGCTGCATTTATTAGTACTAAAATCAATTATATAACTTGAAATATATTTTTTAAAATTAATTGATGCGTGATTCACCTTCCCACTACCCAATTATTAGTGCTCAACTAGAACATCCCCCCTCAAACATACAGACTGGCTAAAAATTCCCCCATGCCTTTGTTAATTATTTTCAACCTACCCCATGCCACTAAATTTATCAATCCCCCCTCCCGCTTATCCACCCACATGTGTTTGTTCAAGGAATCAAATATGGGACCTCCATGTTTAAATTGAAATCCCTTACCATTAATTTATCTAGTTTTTTTATTTTATGATATATATATTTATTAATATATATTTGTATACATATTTTTTATAAATATATTTATTCATAAATTTATTTATATTTATATAATTACACTTAAATAAACTAATATAACATGTTTTTGTGTGTGTATTTTTCTATGTGAGTGTTAACATATATATGTTTGTGTGTGTGTATATATATATATATATATATTAATTTATTTGAACAAATATAAATGTTTCTATATTTATAGATAGTTATATTTATAGTTATTTATAATATTTTAGATTAATAATTATTTATATATAATATAATATACATATAAATATATATTCGTTTTTTAATATTTAAAAACACACTTATTTATATATAAACATTATATCTACAATTTTTGGTATAATTATATTCAAGATTTGTTTTTTAAAATAAAATGGTTACTTATTTTTAATTTTATTATGGTGTATATATATATATAATACTTGTAAATGTGTAAAAACATATATTTATGAAAAAAATTAAATTTAAATAAATGGTAATATGTTTATATTTAGCTGTAAACAACACTCAAATATGGATTCCTTTAAAATTTCAACCACATTATATACATATGATAATTATTTTGGGGAATAAATTTAGTATCAATTTAAAAAAAAATTACGAGATCATATTAAAAGAAGTTCAAATTCCATTATGGTTTTAAGAAGAAGGGTGTCCAAACAAAAAACTTCGTTTTTGGTGCCATCATGGCTTTTTTATTGGAAAAAAGTAGGTTACATGGTTTCCTCAATCTTCACAACATAGATCATTTTGTCAACAACAATGTCACATCTCGTGGAGCCCACATAGACACATGAATAAAATTTTATGTTCTTTTAAAGCTCAAGTACTATTTTCAACTTATATTAAGAGATTAATTAAAATTTCAATTTTTTATATCCCAAAAATCCTATTAAATGTTTACAAAGAAATATTAATAGACAATTTTTAATTTATATTAGATTTCAGTTATTTTATAAAACAATTTTCACTTAATATATTATATATTATTTGTAGAAAAATACATAGTTTTAAATTAATCATATTTATGAAAATATATATTTATTTCAATAGAAATAGATTTATTTTTTTAAAATAAAATTTTTAAAAATTTATAAGTTTTTCTGAAGGTAACCTTTTTTTGCACTAAAGCCAATAAATTTAACTTTGATAAAGGGAACATGATTATCAATAGTATTAGAAAAGTTGATAAGAGAGGACCTTTATAAACAATAAATAATGTGTTAATGAAGATATGGCTTTATCAGTGTGAAAAAAGATTTGAAAAAAGTGTACTATTATCATAATTTTATTAGCAATAGATGAGTTAGAATGTATTGGTTTTTTTTTTTTGCAACAATCACCACCCCCCCCCCACACCCATCATTTATTGTTTTAGAAATAATAAACAAAATAACCAAATAAATGAAATTTCATAGTAGAAAAGTAGTTGACTGATTGTATTACATTTATTGTTGTTTTTTAGTATATCATCTTGTATCCAATCAAAAAGATGTAAAATATGGGTATATATTATGTGGTCTACCAAATTGATAGAGTAAAAAAATTAACAAATAGAAAATTAAGATTTTCACATATTAAAATAGATTTTTGAGTTTATCGGTCGCTGATGATTGGTATCAGTAACAACTAATTGAATTTGTTGTACTTAAAAAAACCTATTAATATTCCACCCAATCTCTCCCCTATATAACCTCATCCTCTCCCTCTAACTCTTCAAGCTATCCATTGAATTCACTTCAACTTTCTCATACATTGATCCCCCACCCTCTCCACATCCCCTACCTCACATTCATCATCCACTCTACCAGAGCCCCCAACACGACTTCCCATCCATGCATCATCTCCCTTGACCAATAATCCCTCCCCATTAGAGCTTCCCCCACCACTCTATTCCTCCACCGTAGATCTGAACACCCCCTCCACCAATGTTCATCATATTTTCTTTAGGGTTAGTATGTACCAACTAAATCCACCATTAAACACATGATTTGTCATGTAGTTTATGGATCCATCACACTATAATACGTAAACACTGATTTCAGTATAGAAATCATGTGATTCTTGATTTTTTTGAAACTCTTTCACTTTTGGGTTTTTTATTTTGATAATAACCATATAGGGATTATCTTGATTCGATATATAATGCCAAGTTTACACATTTATTTTTTAAAATGATTTTTCTTTTAGGTAAAAAATTTCTTTAATGGAAATTATAGTCAATTTTTCCTCAAACTACCATTCATTACGAGTTATACTTTAAAATTTTAATATGTATGATTAAATTTCTATTTACTCTAAAATAAATTCAATATTTAAATTTACATATTTTTATATTTTTTTTTAAATTTTAACTAAAATATTTTTTTGAAATTTTTTTAGATTGTTGTGGTTTTAGAATTTATATTTCAAGTGAGACATGTTTCTATTTTAGATTTAATTTATTGAATCATGTTGGGATTTTTTATTTTTGAATTTTAATAACTCATAATATATATGATTATGTTTTGATAATATTTTACATTGAATTCTTTAAAATTATTTCTTTTTCTATAAACCTAGGTAGATTTGGATAGTCGGTAATAATATTACTTACAATATTATGAGTTATTTAAAAATATAACTGATTGTTCACATCAATTTTCTAAGTATAAAAAATAAATATTCACCAATATTTTGACACTAAAATATTAATTATATTAGAATAACATAGTACATTAATGTATTCTAGTCCATGGTAACTAAATTTATCAAATAATCCTTACTCGTATATTAATATACATGTCTTATTTTTTAAAAAAATATATTCTTTTCATATGATTTTTATAACTGACCCTCTATGAAATATTTTCTCAAGTAAAAAATGAATTTAAATATATAATGGTATAAAAAATTCAATATAACATTAAATATAATGATCATGTCATTTTTGAACTATTATATTGTTTTTCATTGGTATAAATTGAATTATAGTGTCATTATTAATTCTTTTTTATAGAAAAAAATAGATAAGAGTTTTATTAATCTTCTAAATAGAACATCTAGAGAATATTCTAAGGGAATTATGTTATTTATGGATTTCACTAGAGGATTTCAATGTGAATATATACGTTTTATATTTTGAAAATTTGAAAATTGACATCAATTAACACAATATACCATGAGGGGAACTTATTAATGAATGGTTTTGTAAAAAATTATGATAGTTTGAGTCATAGTGGGAAATAATATATTCATTTTCATCATACAAAAAAAGGATATATGGATGTTGATGTGAGGAATACTGATCTAATGTATCAAATTATTATTATATTTTTCTGTTAGTTGGCATCTAAAGTAATTAACATCTGTATTGTAGAGACCATTGTGATAAATATTAGGTCTAATATTGATATTGATTTACTGATGTTTTTTGAAATACATGAGGTCTCACAAACTGAATTATATTCTGGGTGTACTTCCTATAGTAAATTTTCATTTTTCATAGATTTTTTTCACATGAAGGCTTTGAATTGATTTCTAGAACCACTATGCGACATGTTTTTGGTGTTAATGAAAAATTTTAATCATGTTAACACTAATATTTTTAAGTGAGATTTATATGGATGTAAATTTATTGATAAGATAGGCTTCACATGTCAAGCTATATATTCATGTGAACCCCACTATATTTTATTTAGAAAGGGAACTTCCCAATTGGATAATTGTATTTTCTGGGACTCTTCCATGTGGAATGTTAATTTTGGAAATCAGACTCCTCATATACATACTATAAAATCGGGGAAATAATATTTTGTAAACCAAATGTGTTTCTTTTTACTCAGGTCTAGTAGAAAATTTTTATTTATGTCCTCAAAAATTTAAAAATTAAGAAAATTTCACATATAAATAAACAATGATTGTGATATCTTAACCCACACATAATACTATCTTGCATGGAATAATATATATCAAAGGAACCCTAACATTTATAAATATTGTCATTATACGAAATTATGGTTTCTATACATTTATATCTATAGTAGGGGAAACAAAAACCACATGGCCCATGGTGTTGGTTCTGTATAATCTACCACCATGGATTTTCAGGAAAAAAATTCAATTAATCTCCACTCTAATTAAGGGATAGTGTTGTTTTGGGGATAAGACTAATGTCTACCTTTCACCATTTATTGATGAGATTAATGAATTTTTGGGTGATGGTGTGATGACATTTGACTATAAAATGAAAGAAATTTTTATACTATAAGATTAATTACTATTGAAAATCAAGGACTTTGAATATTTTTTAAATTTATTTGGTTGGTGTATGAAATGGAAATATTAATTTTCATATTACAATAAAATTTAAAAATTATAATTTTCAAAAACAAAAGAAATCACCATACATGGTTCACCGACATTTTTTCTCTCTCGCAAAATTGGTTCAGAATGGATCGAGGGGCATTTGATGGTTCTATAAAATTTAAAATAACTCCAATCATCATTATAGTAGTATAAATATTATCACATTTTGAGAAAAAAAATCCCCACATTATATGAATTTTTGTATTTAGTGGCAAATGAATTGCCCTTTTTTCATGATGGGGGAAGATAGTGTATTCACAATCAATAGAATAAAAGTACTTTCAATAATATCCCAATTTGGAAAAAAAAATTTGGATTTCATGCACATTGAAAAACAAATTAATATTATATTGTGAGCCATTTTTGGTGTCATTTTAAAATCATAGGACCATGTAAATGAAAAATGTGGTTTAGCAAAAATGGAATTTCGGAAACACTTCCATTTTTTGTTGGGTGGGGGAAAAATGACCTACATACCTACTACATAATACACATTGATTAAAAATTTCAAATAGATTTTTATATCAGTTTTGAATATTTTTAAGGTTCATGAAAGTTAATCTTTTAATATTTCCATGTGTTTTAATATTAATATAAAAAAATTTCAAGGGTTTATATTTCATAACAACCACATACTATATCAACTGTTGATTCTAATCACAATTCTAGATTTTTTATTTCCACATGTTGTTTAACCATTGATTATGATGATTACTTTTTCTATACAAATTGTTCTTAAGATATTAAAGAATGTATGATTTAAAAAAAATTAGGAGAGAATTATACTTATGCTTTGTCACTTGGAAAAATATTTCAACCCTCATTTTATGATGTTATGGTTCATTTGATATCCTACCCAACTGATAATGTAATTAATTCCAGTCTAATATAAATCTGGTGGATCTATTCTATTCATCATTATAAGAATATATTGAATGGATTTTTACTTAATAGAACTCTTCTTGAATAATCAATACCCAATGGTAATTTTATTGATGTGAGTACCAATTTTTGTGTGTAGTATCTTATTGAAATCAAAACAAATTAAATAATTCTTCTATGATTCATAATGGTATTTATATAGAAGTAAATATATTTTATATAGAAAAACTTGAGTAGGTACATGATTATCGATACAACTTATTCAATAATCCATCCGTTAAACCATTTTTATATTATGTTTTGCATCACTTTTATTGATTAACTATGAAAAAAAATTACATGTATAATTGGATAATTTAAAAATGGTGATATCATTTTCATGAAACCCTTTTTTGAGATAAAATAAGAGATGCCTCATGTGAGTAGTTATCAAATTCAATAGTCACACTACATATCATTTAATAATTAGTTCAAGGATTCTATATTTATAAATTAATTTTCATTAAAAATATTGAATATTAGTAATTTCTTTCTAAACAAATTATTTGATTCTATGAAATAAATAGGTCCATGACCGTTGGGATCTAGGATACCCTACACTGACTGTATTTTTCAATCACCAGTCTAAGGGAACATTTATAACATATCTTTATTATAATTCTTTAGATGCTAATAGATTTTGGATTTTATATTAATTTTTTAATTATAAATATGAATAAAAAATTAGTGGAATTTGTTTTCCATTTTTTGATTCTTTCTATTACTATGGTCAATTTAAAGACATCATTTATATTGTATATATCCAAAAGTTAAAATACATATAGTTAAAGAGTAATTAGGATGATTATGTCCATATAACTAGATTTGATTAATACCGGTTTACATAGGTAAATTTTAAGAGTTGTTATATATTGGTGAAATTATAGTAATGAAGCTTACATTGAATCATCACAAGAAGAATATGATTTCTTCATTACCTTTTAATGTAATCCGAATTGGTAAGTTTCTATAAAAACATCAAGGTGAGGTTTTTTTTTTGATAATCTGGATGAAACCAATATTGTTTCCCATTTTAAAAAAATCTTGATAAACACACCTTCTCTCAACATAAAAAAAGAAACTCGTTATGTTATAGAGACTATTGAAAGAGAAATGGACAACTTTCATGTTTATTATCTGGTATGATTGTTTTCACGTTATTTGGTTTAAAATATATTTTAATTGTTTAACTCTTTATGAACTCATTAAATTTTTTTCGGTACATACTATATCATTATTTGTTATATGGTCTAATCATGTTAAATACCAATTCTTTATATCACTACAAACATGTAACCAGATCCAGATCTACATCATTCTGTAGACGCATCTACATCAACGGGTCGACATTTGTATGAAAGTAATTTTGTTATTATTTTTTGATTAATAATTAAAGATATACATTAAAATCATTAAAATTATGTATGAAATCGTTTTCAATAGGTTTTGAATCGACCACTACTTCCTCTCATAGTATAGGACCTCATTGTGGTGTTTCATCATGGAATTCTAACTTGACCCTTAACATATCCTTGGAAGAGACATACTACCCTAAGTGATTTGGAGCCCCAACATTTATTCACTATTTGGGGTATTTCATAAATTTCCAATAT
This sequence comes from Viscum album, assembly GCA_963277665.1. Taxonomy (NCBI): domain Eukaryota; kingdom Viridiplantae; phylum Streptophyta; class Magnoliopsida; order Santalales; family Viscaceae; genus Viscum; species Viscum album. Next base: position 622,845,935 of record OY728156.1, on the reverse strand, counting down.
GGATTTAAATTCATTATTAATTATTTCGATTCATTTTCTTTGAATGAATTAAATTTTATATGGATGAATCTTTATGGAAGATGATCACTTAAGTTTCTTAGCTATGTTTAAAAGACATGTATATTTATGATAATAATTTCCATAAATATACATTCCTAGGATTGTTACACTATTATTTTAATATATTGTGTATGGAAATAAAGTCACCTAATTTTTAATGACTATAAAGGTATAGTGAATATGGAGTATTGGGTGCCAGATGTGGGTGCCGCAAGCATTCTAGACTGTGTCTTGAGAGGAGTTCTTCTATATAAGTTGTTTGAAATGGTTTATATTGGTCTATTAAGGTTTTAATGATGAGGTTTTTTATCTTTGTTTTATATATTTCAAATAATTTCCATAATTTTACATGATTCAAATTACAATTAATTAAATGTATGTGGTAAAATAATTTCATTCCGAGAATCGCGTATTATAGGTACCACCTTGTAGGCTTGGGACTTATCACATGTATTATATTTTAAATTATGTATTAATCATTTAATTTTTATATTTATTATTTAATATTGTTTTTTTTTCTATAATTATATCTTATTGGTATATAGTTATACGAGAATGGTTTACTGAAAAATAAAAATCCAATGTGGATGATGACATGTGATTAAAATGAACTCAAGGATGAAGCTCTTATAGTATGTTCTTATACTAATTAAAAATACATATATATATATATATATATACTTATATATATGTATATATATTTCTATACTAAACAGACTCAATTTGATGTTGAGTTTAAATATATTACACTAGACCACTAATAACTTCCCCTGTGGAGGAATGCGATATTTCATCACATTATTATTCATGAAAAATGGGGCTACAACATGACATCTTGCATGGGGATTACTTATTCTTTAGTTTCACTCACTATGGTTATGGATCCTATTAACACTACAATGACATAACAAGAAATATATGTGGATCCATGAATGTGTTCTTTCGAGGAGGTAAATTTGAAACTACTAGCTAAAAACAAATAAATACATGAGTATATTCACTAGGGTGGTGGTGTAGATGATCCAAAAATATTGTTTTATACTTTTTTTATATTTTTTATTAAGTTAATTATTTTTATCATCATATTCATATTTATTTTAGGCCCTCACCACACCATATTTAGTTATAATCTAAGGTCCTATAAGATGCATCAGATCCATGAGGTGTGCCTTATTTTACCTTTAGGGTTTTTCATTTAAATATAATGTCTTATTTTTTCATATTTTTAGTAAATTCCCAATTCCAATTAACATTTTCTTTAAAATAAAATTTGATCAAGTACGGATTCAAAACCATCTAAATAAATTTGGATTCATCTAAAGACTAAGGAAAATGACAATTTTGTTAATTTTTTTATCGTAACATTTCAACCTCTTATCAATGGGGTTCTTGGAATGTTTGATACGAATTAAAGTGAATCTTCATATTTGTTAGAATTTTTGTAATATTGGAAAAATACTATGTATAGTGGTCAAAAATAACAATAAAAATTATGATTTTCAAGAAATTTTAAGAAAATGATATATATTTTCTCAATAATATGTTTATATCATTTCCGCATTGACCAGATACCTAAATTGAAAAATACGATTAATAGTGGCATTTTTCCATCGATTATGGAGTTCAGTAACCAATCACATAAATTAAACCAATCCATAGAATATGCACATGGATTGACATGTAATCATGGAGGGAAATAATCAAGTCATTTTTATCTATAGTAATCAACTCCACATCCCTAAATTGCTCTTGATTCCCTATATGTCAGAAATTGATTAGTGACTTTGTCTAGTGTTATTAAAATGACATATATACCATGAGGGGGTAAAATGAGAAAATTTTATCTGATTGAAGTAAAAATATAGGATAATATTACTTGTATTTGTTTTGGTCGTTTTTTATCAACCACGCATAAATCTAAGTATTGTATTGATTGGTATGTCATTGGGAATGATTTGACCTTATTTTAATTTTTGAAATAATTGGAAAATCTGTTCTATAGGGTTTAAAACACACTAAAAAATATTTTATGGATATTAATCAATAGTAAAATTCTCTTAATGTCATTTATAATATATATGAATCATTTTCACATCGATTAGATACCAAAATTTTTTGGTATGATCAAAACTGTGGTTTTTCCCTCCAATTTGGAGTTAAGTAAAAAATAACATAATATACTCCAATGCTAATCATATACACTTGAATTAATATGAAATCCAGGGAGAAGGATCACAGAGTTATTTTATCTATATAAATTAACGTCACGTCCATCTAGGGATCATTTTTCCAGATATGTAAAAAAATATGAGATATGTTATTGAAATTTATTAAAATGACATATATCTTATCATGAAGCCAAAATTTAGAAAAAAAAATACTAATTGATGTGAAAATATAGGAGAATATTACATCAATCATAAGTTATTTTTTCAATCAACTGCATGTCAATATGATTCCTAGATTGATCAGTATGGCATAAGTAATGATTTAACATTATTACAGTTTTGTAATAAGGGGAAAATTAAATGTGTTTGGGTCAAAACTAATTAATCAATATCTACTTAACATGAAATATTATTTCATTTATTTAGTTAAATTATAATATGTACAAATCATAGGCACATTGGTCATATACCCAAATTACATGGTATGATTGAAAGTGGCGTTTGTCCCTCATAGTTGGAGTTGCATGAAAAATCAGGTAAAAGAGTCCAATACTATAAAAACACACCTTTATTGACATGAAATCATGGGATAATGATCCTTAATTAATTTTTTTCTTCAGTAATCAACATGACAACCACCAAATGATTATGTCACTCAGTATGATGGAAAATGATGGGTAAAATTGTCTAGTTTTTTTTAATGACATATATCTAATTAGTGGGTCAAAAATTAGACAATGCCTTCTAATTGATCTGAAAAGATTAGATAAAATTACTAGAACATTTTTTAAACAATTCATTCAACTGAGAATCAATATGGTTCTTGGATTCATACTTATGGCGTAAGGTACGTTTTTATGTTATAAACATTTTTAATAATTGATAATTCATGTGTGTAGGGGTTAATTCCACAAATGAGATTAAATAGATAATAATTATTAAGAAAATTATATTTATTAAATTTAAATCTATAGATGTCATCAAAATAGTGCATGGAGACTAGAATTGCTTGGTATGATCGAGCGGGGTTTTTTACCATGGAATTGGAATAAAGTAAAAATCACGCAAATGGGGCCAATTATAAAAAACAAATATATTTATAAAAACTCATGGGAGAATAATCATCAAGTATTTTTTTATCTATATGAATTAATTCTATATATATTGGATGCTCATGTCACTCAATACAATAGAAAACTATGGGTAACATTGTCTAGTTATATTTAAATGACATAAATCCCTTCAAGGGATCAAAAATTATAAATTGGCTTCTAATTCATGTGAAAATTTTTGATTAAATTCACTGAATATTTTTTTTTTGAATCAAATGTCCTTCAATATGATTCTTGGATTAATCGGTATGAATTAACGACTGATTTAAAATTTTTACCATTTGTCACTAACTGTTAAATCATGTGTGTAGTCATCAAAACTAACCAAAATATCTTATATTATCTAGAAATATTAAGGAAAAATACTTAAGAAATTTAAAATATATATGATTCATTAACATTTCAATCAGATACCTTAATTTCTTAGTTTATTTGAAAGTTGTGTTTGTCCATCAGATTTCGTGTTAAGTGAAAAATCACATAAAAGGGGACAATACCAGGAAAACACACTTGGAATGACATAAAATCAAGGGAGAATGATCTCCAAGTCATTTTTTATCTTTTTGAGTAAATGTTTCATCATTCGGATGATCATTTTTTTTGTATGATGTAAAATAACAAGCAATGTTTTCTAGTTTTATTAAAATGACATATATCCTATTATGAGGTCAAAATGAGCAAACAACTTCTGATTAATGTGAGAATATACAAGAAAATTCCTTAAATCACTTGATATCTCTTGGAAACAATTGTGTGTTAATTTCATTCTTAGATTGAGTAGTATGGTGTAATGTATGATTAGAAATTGTAACCATTTTATGTAATAATAGTAACATCTTGTGTGTATGGGTAAAAATGACCAATTTCACTCCAATTAAAATGAAATATTAGGAAAATTATAATTAAATCATATAAAACATATCGTAATCATCAGAAACTCATTTAGATAATTAAATTACATATTATGATCGACAGTAGCATTTTACCTCATATTTTGAATTTAGTAAAAAATCACATAAAAGGTTCCAATGCCCCAAAACACACTTGTATTAATCTGAAATAAAATGGGATTGATCACAATTTCACTTTGGATTTGTAGGTATCAATGTGGCATCCATCGGATCTATGTGTCACCCAGTATGATGTAAAATGATAGCTAACATTGCCAAGTTTTATTAAAATGACATATATACTGTTAGGGGATCTAGAATGATGAAATGAATTATGATTGACATGAAAAGTAATGATAACACTCCTTATTTCATTTTTGATCTATTTTAATTAACTATGCTCTAATATGATACCCTAATTAGTTTGTACTGATTAAGGAATGATTTAATATTATTACCATTTTGTAATAATGGACAAATCTTATGCATAGGGATCAAACCCAACAAAACATTCTCAAATCAGCATGAGATATTAGGATAATTCTCTTGAAGTGATTTAGAATCAATATCTATATTCATCAAATCGTTATGATGCCCAAATTTATTGATATGATCAATAATGGTATTTTTCCCTTGAATTTGAATTTAAGTGAAAACCATATAAAAGGGTATTGTATAAAAAACAATCACTTGGATTGACCTGAAATGATGGGAGAATGATCATTGGGTTGTTTTTTATCTATAAGAATCAACCCACCATACATATTTTTCTTATGTCACCAGGTATGATTTTAAACTATGGGTAAATTTAACTAGTTTTACTAAAATGACATATATCCCATCATGGGGTCAAAAATGAGAAAAAAACATTTCATATATAAGAAAATATTATATAAAAATACATGAATCATTTTTTCTGTTGTAATTAAGCACCCATCAATATGATACATGGATTGATTTTTATATCTTATGGAATTATTTTATATTATTACGATATTTTAATAATGTAAAAATCATGTTTATAGGGTTTAAACTGGCCAAATATCCTCTAACGAACATGATATTTTACTAAAATATTATTTAATTCATTTAAAATATAAATTAACAATTAAAACATTGATTAGATACTTGAATTACTTGATATGATCAAAAGGTGGCATTTGTCCCAAAAATTTGAAATTAATTGAAAAATCTCATTAAATAGTAAAATTCAAATAAAAAATGTATTTACATGACAAAAGGGTGAATGATCAATGAGTTATTTTTATCTATATCGATCAACACCACATACATCCAATTCACTTGTCACCCGATATAATGGAAAGTAATGGGGAATGTTTTCAAGTTTTATTTAAATGACATATATCCTATCACAAGGGAAAAAAAGAGGGAAACATTATCAATGTAGTGAAAATGATGTATATCATTACCCAAATCATGTGTGATGAGTTGAAATCAACCATTCAAAAATTATTTTCCTAGATTGATCAGTATATGATAAACTTTGATTTCAAATCTAATACTCACTTCTCAACTGATCCTTAAATAGTTTAATCAAATATTATAGATTATATTTTATTTATTTATTTTGTGAATTATTATATTTATATTTCATTTATATGTATTTTTAAACTTAATTTTATATACATGTATGAAAAAATAGTTTTACTTTACTTTTTTTATAACGCTCATTTTGTTTAATGGTGCTATGAAACTTCATTTTCACATGAGAATATTGTTTCATCCACTTCATTTGACCCGTGTTGGGTTTTCATTCATACTAAATCACTAATACTTTGTGAGTATTATTATGGATATTGATTATCTATTCCACACAAGTGATCCTTTTCCAATTATTTTTGTTTCTTGAATGTGCTGCTAGATTTTCATTGTTAGTGAGGATCCAGGGAATGTTTTGGTTGGTTTTCCTATTTCCAGGAACATAGGGTTTCAAGATAATTGATCACCCTGACCATTCATTATTTAAAATCACTCATCCTATCATTTTTTTCTCCCTATAACTCTTGAACCCCAAATTCAACAATTTTGTTTTTCTCAGTGGTTAATATATAGGCCTATCATCTTTCAATGTACACTTCTAGTGTACTACCTTTGGTGGGGTTCTAATGAAATCCATTATGTAAATTATTTGTGGCCAAGTACCCATGTAAATAATTCCCAACATACTAACTAGGTGAGTACATTAACCTCTATGAGTAGAAAATATTTTCTATGGAATCTTGATGATACCTTGAAGAGAATATAGTAGCCGAAACAATGCATTTTGAGTTGTGTTTTATAGACTTGCATCCAATTTTTTTATTTTTTAACTTCTTAAAATCTCCTATAATTTTTTGGTTTTGATTAGTTCAATGATGTAAATTTATATCTTTTGATATTAATGAAACATGTGTGTTGGTGTGGTGTTCTTTATTTGAACATAAGTCCAAACTAGAATGAAGCATGTTAAATCCTTACCTTCAATTATTTTTTACCTTCATTCTTGAATATGTAATGATCTTCATTAATTTGATTCGAACCATATAAAAAAACCCAATGGCATTTTTTAGGGTCATATGAACTACCTACTTCAATTACACCTTCCCCCAAAAAAGTTATATCAGAGGATCATTGGGTTCTCTTTTGATTTCAAAATTATTTACTATTTTTGGTCTGGTTATAAGTTTAAATACACATTACAAACTATTCTATATTTTCCATGTCCCTTTTCTTTCGATAATAAATGGCATTATAACCTCAAAAAAATTTCACATTTCTAAATCATAATTAGATAATCATGTATTCAAATTGATAATAATGGGATTTTTTGGGCAAAACCTGATCAATGTCTTTAATAACATAATATCTAATCATTTGGGTAAGCATATAAGAAAACTAGTTTAATTATAAAAATTCTATACGAACTATTAATTCAATATAAGAAGACGTAATATGATATCCTTGTAGGTTTAATATGGATGAATTGATTTCCATTGTGTTCCTAAGAAACCTATTGTTTCTATTTATAAAACTAGAAAGACCTTTACTATTCTTCAAGATGTATCCCCTGATGATCTTATTAAAGAACACGGTTCTCTATATCTCTCTTTAGGTGAAAAATTTCATAGGTATGTTTCTTTTCGAAATAATGATGACGATAAATGGATTATGTGTTAGAAATTATATATGATATATTCACTTGTTATAAGGACTCAAAATACACCCTACACGTTTACATTTAAAATAAAACCTATTATTTCAATTAATTACCACATAAATGATTTTAATAAATTCATGTTTGATCTTACCAACATAAATTTGACTATTTATGATTAAGATCATGAAATTATTCTTTTAATTTCATTAGATTGTCAATATAAAATATTTATGTAAACAATAATGTACAATCGTGACTCTTTTACCCTGGAAGAGGTAAACTATTCCCTCCTCACTAAATAATATCACTATAAACCTAGAGTTAATGAAATGTTAGGGAATTTTTTTACAAGAGGTGGACTAAAATAGAGTTCTCAAGAGAATTATTATAATAAGTATAAATTAAAAAGCCATCCTAATTATAGGTCTATGTCTACCAAAATAAAGAATGTTTTTTTCCACTATGGTAAGTTGAGGCACACTAAACCCATGTGTAGAAAGCTAAAAATACTAAAGACTAAATATCCCACAGATTATTCCACTCAAGTGGATTATGGTTATGAAACAACCAAAGTGATAAATGTTTTTATCCATTACCCTGAGTGGTTCATATACTTAGGATTCTAATTTCATATGTTTCCTTCTAGGGATTCATTCATAGATTTGATAAAATGAGTAAAGAAATATTTTATTTAGAAAATCATTTTTGGTTTCATTTAAAGGGAAGTGGTTATTATTTCATAGAACTATATGAAAACTCCATTATGAAATTATTAGATGTTAGGTGGGTTGTTTACCTCCATATGAACATGACTTCAAGAGGAATTCAAGACCAAAAAGGATTTTATTTTTTCTTAAATCTTGTTACCTAAAACTCTCCAAAAGATATAAAACTATCATTATTTATTTCCATATTAATGGGTTTTATATTTTTAGTATAAATAAGAATTAAATTTAGTTTTTTCGTGTGTATACACAAAATATTGATAATAATATATTGTTTCATAAAATATTGGGGCATGTTAGCTACAAGGGTCTAGAGGAACTCAATATAGAACCGTTGATAAATGAAATTGAACCACGAAACCATACCATTTGTGAATATTGTGTAATGTTTAGAGATAAAAATGTAAAATTTTATAGGTCTAACATCAATTCTTCCTACACCATAGAATATATTAATTATTATTTTAGTGGACCTTCCAAGTCTACCTTCTATGGTGGAGGATCCAATTTTATTACCTTTATATATGAATTCTCTTAAAATGTTGGGATTTATATTATCAAAAATAAATCTATTTTTTTTATTCCGTTAAAACGTAGAAATGGAATTTAGAAAATTCAATAGGGAAGAAAATTATATCCATTATAATTAAAATTTCTTAGAATAACTCTCTACTAAATTTATACAATTCTATTAGTCTGATGGGATTTTAAAATAGTGAACTATTATGGAATCCCCCACCAAAATGGTCTTTCCTAAATAATTAATTGAACTATTTTAGAAGGAGTCTAATGCATTCTTTGGTACTCTGGTCTCCATTAATTTTTTTGGGTAGAGGTTTCCCCTACTATTGTGTATCTAAAAATAGATTAATGTCCTCTTCTAATCAATATAAATTCTTATAAGAATATTATAATAACAAGAAACCCTTTTATAATCACATAATCCTTTTTTAATCCATGAATATACACATATCAAGATTGACAATCTTGAACCTAGTTCTCATAAGTGAATTTCTTTTATATATCCTGAGGGTTTTAATGTTTTTAAACATTGCATTGATAAAATCATTTACCAAAACTATATAATTATTATACATGTGGTGTTTTATGAGTCCTTTTCGCTTAAAAGAATACATATCACACTTGATACTGATGAAACAACAATTGATGGAGTTGTTCAAACCATGTCTGCCAAACAGTATGAGGCTGTTGTAAATCCTCCTCTATCGGATCCTCATCTTGTACCCCAAAATGATTTAAGCTCCGTTTATAATTAAAATTCATATGTACAAACTTCCACAAATTATATTGATTACATGTTGAAATATGATTGAGTAAGGAGGGTCCCTATACCTCCTTCTCGATTTAGCCAACATGATATGGATTTTTATTCCTTTTTTGATTACTAGGATATTATTGATTATCATCCTTATACATATTATAAATACATTAATGATGATGATTAAATATACTTGATATTTTCTAGGGATGAAGAAATTCATTCTATATATAAAAAATACACTTTTTTATCATTGATAAATCACCCAATGCTAATGTAATTTGTTTTAAGTCAATTTAAAAATGAATTGAAGGGAAAACTATAGAAAATAAATTTATATTTAAATATACAAATTTTTCCATGGTATTATAACAATGAAAAGAAATAGATAATTTTTGTAAAAAAAATCCCCAATTGTTAAGCACTCTTTAATGGGGTTGATGCATGATTTTGCTGCTAATAATAACCTTCACAACGAAAAATATGATGTTTAAATTTAATTCTTTTATGTTTACCTTAATTAGAAACATCATATAAATCATCCTAGTGGTTATTTTAAATAATTTAAATCTAAAAAAAATTTCCTTTTAAATTAATCATCATATGTTTTAAAACAGAACTCTAGGTAGGGGTATAAAATATTTGATTTTTTATCCCTATTAAAAATTTTGTTAGGAGATAATATGATTCTTATTTGTAATTGAAGTCTGTAAATATAGTATTATTTAACTTCTATTTTTTATTTTTTGTATTATTATTATATGATATATCATGAACCTCATTACTCTCTTAAATATCAATTAATATTTTTTAAAATTAAGGACATTGGTGAAGCAAAGAATATTCTTAGTGTATAAATTATTAGGACCACACCAAATAAACTATTATATCTTACATAATATGTATATGTTTTAAAAAACCATAAAAATTACATTTTTTAATCTCAAAACCTTATTAGTGTTCCATTTGTAGATTATTTCAATGTTTTATTAACACAATCACCCATTGATTTTGCTAATATTGAGTTTATGACAAATTTTATTTAAGAAAAATTTGTTGGAAGCATAATGTATTGTATGATTTTCACTAGCCCTGATATATATTCTCCAATATCCTACCTTCAATGATTTATTTCCAATATAGGTAATCCATATTGGTATTCTATGAAGTGGATGTTATGGTATTTTTCATACACTTATGATTTATCATTGTGTTCTGGTAATAATTTTGATGCTACTAAAATAATTTGTGGATATATAGATATTGTATAGGTAAGTAATATTGAAACTTGAAAATAATTACATTTTATGTATCTACATATTGTGGAGGGACTATTTCATTTAAATTAAATATGAAGTATGTGGTTTCCCTTTCAACCACAAAATAAAAAAGACATATCCATCACTAAGGTTATAAATGAGGCCTTATGGATTAAGGGTTGTTCAAATGAACCCAAACATTATGATTTTGTTATTAGTGTGTATATTGATAATTAATATACTATACATTTATAAAAAAAATTAATATTCTATAGTAAATTCAAACACATTGATATAATATTTAATTTAATTAGAGATGTTATTAAATCTATAATTTTTTGTGTTAGCAACATACATATTAATAACAACCCAGCATATAGTTTGATTAAAAACTTGGTATTATATAAATTAATTTTTAAGATAAATTTACTTTTTTTTACCATTAAAAATACTTAAGTGAAAGAACATCCCCAACATTAATTCAAATGGAGGATATTTGTGAATTATCGGTTTCATATTGAGTGTACATATATTGTTAATAAATAACTTAAATATAAATTTATATGAATGCATTAAAATTGGTTTTAAATTTAGTTTCATTTCTATACTAATTAATTTAATGGTGTTGGGACAATTAATTTCTATATATGCCTATATTTTGGGTTACTTCCTTTGTATTATCACACTTTTACATGCATATTTACTAACTTCTCCTTCATGGATCTTATTCTAGTTGTGTATTATCTTTGTCTCATATGTGATCCTCATCATCAACATGTTTTAATCACTTGAGTCCATCACTTTCTTTTTATTTTTGATGTGGATCTATAAAATGTTTTGGTTGTTTGTACCATTTTGAGGCACATCGGGTGTTAGTGTAATTGATACCCCTTACCTCCCATCATTTTGAATAACACATCCCATTTCTTCTTTACTACTTTGTTCTCCATTCAAATCTAGATCCCTAGCCTTGATGTGTTCAATTTTCTCAGTGGTGAATCTTGGTATCTATCATCCTCTAATGTATATAATTTTAGTATAACCATTATTGGAGTTCTGATATAATCATTCTTGATGGATATGTGTTGTCAAGTACCTAAGTGAATAACCCTTGACTTCTATAACATGTGAGTCATTTAACATTTGAGTGAAGAAAATATCTAATGTAGTTTCTCGATGATAGATTGAAGGGAACCAGGCTGTCGAACTAGTGGATCTGCCATTGTAAGTTATACATTATTGTTTCCAAATTTCACATTTTTAAATAATTAAATATTTTATTATTTTATTTATTTATTTTTTTATATATTTTGTAAATATATTTATTTTGAGATTAATAAAATGTGTGTGTGTTGGTGGTGTTCATGTCAGGCATGTCATACAAATTAGACTAAAGTACATAAAATCCCTATATTAAATTACTACTTTATTTATTTATTAAATAATGAATATTCTGATTTCATTCAATTTCATAGTATTCCAAAATTTTAATTTTTTGGGTTGACAAGAACTGCCTACTTCGAGTGAACATTCATCCAACATATGTATTTATGACGCTTTATTTTCGTAACGTTGTATAAAGTAATTTGATTATTCGATAACAGAATAAAAACTATTTTAATGTTAATCATATTAATTTTTATTCTAATTTTTAATATCATATATGTATATTTCTTGAAAAAGAAGGTTTCATGTGTCTGAAACTGTTTGGATATTGCTTTTTTATTTTTCGGTTGTTTTATTTGGTAAGGCATTTAAAATGTAGAATTAAAACAAAATATAGATGGTAGAGAACACCTATGGTGGTTCTTAATTTATATTTTCTCTTGGGATCATTATATACCACCAATATAATTTTCTATAATAAAAATATTTAGTGGAATCATATGGAAGTCACTATATCTGATTGTTATCAGTGTTATCTGCAGTCATCTATAGAGACCGCTATTGGTTGTCCCAATTTCTCTATAGAATGGGGAAACTATAATACCCAAAATTAGTTTAATAATTTCTTTTAAGAGGATAATATCCATATTCATATTATCCTAGTGAATAAATTGATTTTATATCAAAAAATTACAACAATACCCTCTTAAAATAAGGTTAAATTCCATTTAATGATCAAAAAATATGGGCATCCAAACTAAGAACTCAGTTTTGGGGGCCATTAAGGACCTTTTTAGTAGGGTAAATATAGCTTCCAATGTTTTATAATACTGCACAAAATAAATCCGTTTTTAAAATTCAATTTGAAATCTTATGGAGCCCAAAGAGACACCAGGAAAAAAATTATTATAGTTTAAATTTCAAGTACTATTTTCAATATATCTTAAGAGAATTAATAATTGTTTAATATTTTCTATCACCAAAATGTTATTACATGTCTATTTAAAAGACTAATTTGTCAATTTTTTATTCATATTAAATTTTAATTATTTTATAAACATTTTTTTCCTAAATCTATAATATATTAATAGTAAAAACATACATAGTATTATATAAATGAAATTTAAAAATACAGATATCAAAAGATATATATTTTTCTATTAAAGATTTAATAATATAATTTTTTTTTAAATGTCACCTTTTATCTGTGCTAAAACCAAGAAATTTAGTCTTGACAAAGGGCACACCATTATCGATGATAAATTTTTTATATAATAGAATGCCAACATGACAAATAATCTATGTGATGATATAGAGCAGACATTATATGTGCCTAAAAAATTTCAATAAAAGTTTCCTTTTAATAGAATTTTTTAAGATTAAAAATTTTACAATTTATTAGTACTTTTTTCTAGAATCTATAAAATATACCGCCATAAATGGTTTTTACCTCTCATAACTCCTGAACAAACAAAAATTTGCAAAAAAAAATAAATTTACTACCATGGAAGGGGGTTTTAAATAGGGTTTTTGAAAAAAAAAATTATGAGATTTGATTTATCTTATGTTTTAATTTTCAAAAAATGTTTTCAATATTTTTTCGTGCTTCAATGTATTTTAGATTTACTAAATTACAATGATGTCCTCAATGAATTTATCACATGAAATTAATGTAGAGGGTATAAATACCTTTCCAAATTTTGTTTGTGAAATATGTTGATCCTTATATCACCTTTCACTAAACGAGTATTCCCTTGAAATCCTTTTTGGATTTCCAAGGTGGGATTCAGCTTCCCCTTCTCCTCTGGTAAAATAATTAATTATAATTATAGATTATAAGTGAATTGTTAAAGAATAATTAAAATATAATTTAGAATTAACTTGTTTGTAATAATTAGTAGCTAATTAATATTAATTATTAAAATTTATTTATTAAATAATATTTATTATTATTTATTAAATATAAAAAAATAATTATTAGTTATTTATAATAATTATTTAAGAACTATACATAATTAAAAAACTAATAATAAATAAATAAAACTTAATATCTATTTATTTAAAATTATCAATAAATACAATTTATCTAATTTTTAATTAAAATAATAATAATTAACAATTATTAATTAATTAATATTAATTTATAATAATGAGTAATTAAAAATTTATATTTTTTAGTAATAATTGATTCTTTAATAATAATTTTTAATTAATTATAAATAATGAATGAATAATATATAATATATTTCCTTAAAAAATTATTATTTTATAATAATAATTAATATTAATATGGTTTAGTTGATATTAATTATTAATTAATCATTATAAAAAATTATTATTAATTATTGTTAAATATTTTCTAATTGTTAACTAAATAATAATTCCATATATATATTTATAAGTGTTTAATAACCAATTTCCACATTTATTAAGTATTAGTAATTATTTATTTAATTTTTGTAATAATTAGTTATTATTATTAGCTCCTAAGGAATGTTAATTTTAAATAAATAGATAATAAAAGACAATGTGAGCCATGGATTTGGAAACCAAACCAGGGGTCTAGGAAATTCATTAATGAAAATAAAGCATAAAAACAAATCTGTGATCAAATGAGAAGAAATGAAGATATAACTACCCCAAGGAACTTAGAAAATGATATATGAGGCATAAAATTCCACCTAAGAATCCAGAAGAAATAAAAATGCATGGTAATAACTACCTCACACCTGCAAGTTAGTACGTTCCCACCCTAAGCATGTATTTTTTTATTTTTTCTATTTCCCCCTACACTAAGATCCACCCTAACAAATAATCATGCACTGAACCTGATTTCAATCATCTTTCGGTTCTTCCAACTTCTAATGATGTAAAATAAATCTATGTATCCTGGTATCCTCCATTGGTTGAACCTTTAGTAAATACATCCATGGGTCATTCGTTCTTAGTATCCTCTGGTGCCATCAAGATGGTTGGGTCTGAACTAATCTGCATAGACTCAAGTGTGGTAGGTTCACAACAGGAATTGTTGGGGATTATGTTTGTATATAATAAATATGTAAATTTTCTTCATAAGAACCCCCACAACATAGGTTTTCAAAACTTGGAATTCTAGGAACCTCAACTATCATACCGATCCATCCCTTCATTTGGTTCTAGTCCTCCCAAGGTCTTCATTCCGAGCAAAGAATATAAGCAATCAAAATACACAAAAAGGAAACATTTTAGGAAGAAAAAAATGAACAAAAATTGAAATAATGTTTCATGGAATGGAATTCATACTAAATCCAAATTAGAATAACAACACCAATTTCATTCAATATGGGTAAGCATCAAAGTGAAAATAATTGCTATCTTCTGGAACTACGCCTAGATACCTGATAGATGTGACAAAATCACTTTTTGATAATTGCATCATCCAGTCCCCAAAATTGATCTCCACCCTAGATTGTTTCATCTTTTAAATTTGGATCTACTTCCATTGGTGTTTTCTAGGATCTCAGGTTGGTATCCCCATAAAAGGATCACCCTCATCCTTTTTAAGTATTTGTTATCACTCATAGGTCGTATTCAAAAAATGACAATATACTTATTTATATAAGAACAAAGTCCATATCTATAATTAATATTGTCATAATTAATTTCAATATCCATTAATATTGAGAATTAACTCTCCATTGATATTGGGTAAAATTCTTCAATTAATCTTTAGAAATATCTCTCCATTAATCAATTTCTCTATCTCTTATAAATGACATGGTCCCAAATATATTTTTTCCCATGAGATTTATTTTCACGAGTTGAGTCAACAATATCCCTGTCAAAACCCATCCCCTAGGACCCAGGTCGTGACTACCCCAAGCCCACCTTCCAATGGCCTAGGGTTGGAGACTAGCATCCGAAAGGTGTATCCCTAAAATGGTAAGGCATTTCCTTTTATCCTATACAAACATATAGTTCAAGATCCCAAAAAGAAGAAACCATGAAGTAAACTGATGAAGTAAAAGTGGTCTAAAAGTTAAGGGGCCAGAATACAAGACCAAATGGAACGTACAACTACCAAAAAAACTAAAAAGTGATAAATAGCTCCTGGATTGTCCACTGAGGATCCTACCTGAAGCGTAGGTATAGATCACGATCAATAGTCTATGTGCCACATCACACCAAATGGTCCACCCTCGAGCACCATCCATTCCTAGCTCTCTCAGTATCGAAAAATACTATTTGTCGTGTGCACAAGACCCAACATGGAATGGGCATAGGCTGTGCATGGATGATTAAATGATACTCAGTAGGGACCCCGAGACCCCTATAGGTCTCCCAGAGTTCCACAAATGAAAAACCACAAGTAAGACCTCCATCTCAAGCACGAAGCGATAAACATAAACTCTACATAGGTATATTCCCAAACATATACCTAAGTTATCAAGAAATACTCATATCATATATGAAGGAAGAATAACACAAAGGTAACACCACAAAGGTAGAAGTACCACACAGCTAACACCACGAAGATAGAAGTACCACTCATGTAACACCACAAAGACAACACCATGAAGGTAGAAGTTCCACACAGTAAATACCATGAAGATAGAAGTACCACATAGGTAACACCATGAATATAACACTACGATGGAAAAAGACTCAACTCATAATCAGGTATAACATAAGTATAGAAGTATAGATGATTCATCGTAATCTAGATCATCTTATTCTATTAAGAGGAACAACTTTTGACCCACACATGATCGATAGGTAAAAACCCCCATTGACCCAAACAAGTTCTGATAGATGCTGACCCACACAGGATCGATAGATACTAACACACTTAGGATTGATGTTTTTTCTACACATTACAGCCTGACATAGGTTTCCTCGCACCTTGTGTGGTCGAGTACCGTTGTATATTACCCTATAGATATTAGTTGTACCATGACCACCACTATGCTCCAAAAATATGTAACCCAAAGGACCTACATGTCGTTAGGGTTCCAACGCGACAGACGGTGCGTCAATCGGAAGCCCTATCTGTGAGTTATAAGCGATTTAGTTTCAAGGGCCCGGTTGGATTCGCGTTCGATCCAACCTGAATGTACTCCAACTTCTCCAAAGCTCAAGTCGAGTATACCAAATGGATCTCCTCAAAACAAGAATCCTAGTGCCGCAGACAATTTGTCAAATGGATTTCCAGTTCTCAAAATATGGTCCCTTAAGAGGTGTTGGGTCTGGGTGGGCCCGGGTCCAATCCGACCCGGTCAGACCGACCGAACCCAACCTATTATGGGCCGACCCAACCTGGTTCAGGTCCACCTGGTCCGTGGCCGACCCAGCTGGGTGGCGACGTGGTGGGATCGGCCCGCTGGGCCGCTGTCCGGCCTGGCCTGGCCCGCAAGGGGGCGACCGGTCCCACAAGGGGGCGACCCAGCCCGCAAGGGGGCGGCCCAGCCCGTAAGGGGGGTGTGGCCCATTGCTAGGTGGAGAGGACCTCTATGGCAGGGGCCTCCCTATCTACCACCCAGGGGAGTGACCCATGGTTTTCCTAAATGTTTGTGAGGGATGTTCGGTTTCTTCTACAGCGGAGGCGCCATGTGGCACCGCCAGGTGGCATGTATGGCTTGCAGGAGCAGGTCCCACCTTCAGTCACGGTCGGTCGATGTTGACGCCTTCTCTAGCGTCACATGATGGCGCTCCACTCTTCCACCCATTACTGGTTAGTGTGTTGGCCGCCACCTATGGTCCATCGCGGCTGACGAGTCGAGGCCCGCATCCTCTAGTGTTGCACTGGTAGTGCCTCCATCTTCTTCTGCGATCAGCCTATGTGATGGTCACCTCCTCTGACTGCATCGGCTGACGAGCCATGGCTGGTTCCTCCAGTGGCATGGTTACACCACCTCCCCCCTCACATCTAGCTGGGCCCGGCCGCTGTTGTGGTCCCCGTCGGTGCTGGTCACCGGTACTGTCGTGCCGACAGCCTTCCGTGGGTCACCAGGTGAGATCCGATGGCCTATTTTTCCTTCTGAATGCATCGTTGAACTTCACAGGATATAACCGTCACTTATAGCCCATTAACATTGGGTCCCATCCATCCTAATTAATCTCCCATTAAGAATGCACAAATTAAATCATGATATTGTAGGGACCAGGCGTCTTTCATTTGGCCTGCACCCTCCGCATTAACTTCATAGAAATTGGTTTGGATAAGATTCCACAACTCCTAAAACTATAACCAAAAGTAAACCCTACCTCAAGAAAGATGGATAACTCCTGCGTTTGAGGAAGTGGGTCAGTGTTCATCTTTCCCGCAACAAGTGTCCAACGACGCCACTCGTACGTCATCCTTCGATTCATGGTTCGGTGTCACATAACTTCTCCTGCAAGAACTAGATCTGTCCTCCAAGGATTTTGTGTCATGGAACTTTATCATCACTTAATTTCTTGGTAAAATAGTTTTGATACCTCTCCTCAAGCACCATATTAATATGAATGGGGGAGGGTGTCTAACGCTCATGGGATTTATGAAGTTTCATTTATTATGAGTATTTCTAATTCTCAACGTCATCATTACTTAGGATTTGGAAGGTAATTCCATTCAATTTCATGAGATGTCACTGGTCCCACACTTTCACTTGTCTGTTGGAGGTAAAGATTGTTATTTTATTTATTTTTTTACAAAAAGTCCAAAATATAACTTTTTCTCCAGAATACTACAGTCGAATTGAAGCCTCCCTTAAGTGAATCAGGGTGTTGCGGATCCATCAGTGCCCTAATATTTTTAATTAGAGCACTAGTTTAAAAAGTTAGAAAATGCCACTCACACATTTACTGAATGAACCTTAAAAAGTTTTGAAATTCATTCCATGAACATTGGGCCTCAGAATTATGTGCTGTCAATTTTCACAGACTAATAAAAATTCTATATAATTAAAAAATACATGGAAAATCCAGGTCGTTATATTCTCCCCACCTTTTGGATTTCCATCCCTAAAAGCCACAACATAGACATAAAAAACAATGGGGGTACTGAGTATGAATCTGAGTCTCATGCTCCCAAGTTCTCTCTTGGAGGTTCCCATACAGCGAGTGAACACGCACCAGAGGTATTGACTACCCACAAAGGACCTCCTCTAATCGATCCCCAATCTCTAATGGAAATATTGTAAATGTTGCCTCATCATCAAAGTACAGCTCACCAAGGTTGATGATGTGAGATGGTCCATGCACATATTTCATCTGTTGGGACACGCAGAAAACGTCATGCACCCTCTCCAATAGTGGTGCATGCTCCAATTGGTATTCCACCTCGCCTATCCTCTGAAGTATCAGAAATGTTATGATAAACTGGTGAGATAACTTGTCTCCTCAACCAGATATCTTCAAACAAATTTTAGGTGAGACCCATTAGAAGATATGGTCTCCCTCCTTGAATACCAAATGTCTCAACCTCCTGTCAGCATGAGACTTATGTCTGTTCTGTGCAGTCTTCATCTACTCCTGGATAATCTTCACCATCCCAGTTGTATCCCATACCATCTCTGGACTCATAAGTTCTAACTCCCATGGGTTTGTCTAGAATAGAGGTGATCTGTATGGTTGACCATACAAGGCCTCAAATGGTTTCATAGTGATGGTGGAGTGATAATTTTTGTTGTATGAGAACTCCACCAAGGTAAAGTGATCCTCCCAACTACATCTAAAATCTAGGATACGTGCACAAAGAATTTCCTCCAGCATCTGAATGGTCGCTTCATCTAACCATACTTTTGTGGATGAAAGGTGGTTCTCAAATGTAATTGAGTCTTGAACGCCTCCTATAATCCCATAAAAAACTTTGAAGTAAAATGTTTGTCATTGTCAGATAAGATCGTTGATGTAACCCCATGAAGTCGCACAATCTACTTTATGTAGAGGCTTCCCAATACCTCTACTGATCCCTTATCTTAGATAGATAGGATGTGGGATGACATGGTGACTCTGTCTGTGATCACCCAGATGGAATCATGTCCTGTTGACATACATGGAATCCCTATCACAATGTTCATAGAGATTCCATCCCACTTCCACTCATCCACCTCTAGTGGTTGCGCTAAGCCTACTAAAACATGATGTTCAACCTTCACCTACTAACAAGTGATTTATCGTGAAAGAAACTATGCCACTGCTTTCTTCATCCATGTCACCAGTGCTGACGTCAAAGGTCCTAGTATATCTTCACCACACTAGGATGTACCACCAGAGGGGACGTATGGAACTCCCTCAGCACCTCCTCCCGTAGCACCACTAGTACCATGGTACGTTCTCTAAATGGGATGATGTGCTCCCCACCTTTAGAAAATCCATCATTTTCCTGTCATGTGGATATCTTATCACGTTGTTCCTCACAGTCAATGTCCCCAAGTTACGCCTCTATGACTTGCGGAAGGAGTGTAGGAGTGAATGTCATAGACTAGAGGTAAGCTTCTCCATCTCTATGTTTGAAGGATATATATAACATGGCTAGTTACTGTGTCACCTCACTCAACAACTATAGACCAGACCTCCTACTGAGGGAATCTGCTACCATGTTCCCCTTCCAATGAGAATACACTATCTCAAAGTCCTAGTATTGGAGGAACTCCTTCCATCCTCATTATATCAGGTTCATTTCCTTCTATGAGAAGATATACCTGAGACTATTGTGATCATAGTAGACTGTAAAACATTATCCAATCAAGTAATGATGCCACATCTTTAGGGAGAAGACCACTAATACTAACTCTAGGTCATGGGTAGTGTAGTTAAGCTAATGTTTTCTCAGCTGTCGTGAGTTGTAGGTGATCACTGCTCACTCTTATATCATTACACACCCAAGTCTGGTCCCTGATGCATCGTAGTAGACCACATACCCAACACCCTCTTCTGGTTGCCTCAAGATGGAGGCACTCTTCAGTCTCTACCTCAGCTTCTAAAAACTCTACTGGAATCTCTCCATCCATATGAAGGGTTGTCCCTTCTTTTTCAATGATGAAAAGTGTGCCACAACTCTGTAAAAGTCAAGCACGAATCTCCGGTAGTATCCACCCAAACCCAGGAAACTTCACACCTCAGTCACACTCCTGGGTGGCTCCCAAACAAGTATTATAAGGCCCCAGCGTTAAACATTACTTAATCTTGAGTTATTTCAAGAATTCATGTTGAGGATATTTTCAAGTTTATATTTTTAGGGAATTAGATCATAAATCATGCATTACACTCCACATTTAAACAAATAGGTTACATAAAAGATAGTACTCATTTTTCCCATCAACAGAAACATATTTAAAATAAAACATGGATTCTTTCTTGAAACTTCCTTGACACTATCATCACATCATGTACCTTTCCCTTGACCTGTGAAAAACATTTCAAAAACATGGGATGAGCATAAAAAGCTCAGTAAGGGATATAAAAGTACGAAATGAAAACATTAGTCCATGTATGAAATCATAGTTTACTCATAAAACATAAGAATTTTAACATACCTCATCAAATCATGAAAAAATCATAGAAATCATAAGACATAAAGGTAACATGAGGAATTCATAACATTCTTACGTAAAGAGTAACCCTCATGGTTACGTTTGGAATACACGTCACAGTATATTCCCTAAATCTCTTCGAAGAAACCTTAACGTTTAACCCCTTTACATTACCCATTGTGTTGGAGACCTATATCGGGCTCACCTGACATTTTTTTATCAAGGAACCACCCGTCTTCAAAAAAATTCCCAAGAACCATAACATAATCGTATCACATAAAACATGCATAAAGGAAACATAAAATTTCCACATTTAAATCACAAGATATCAGTACAACACATTGATATAATAAAAACATTATGAAAACCATTTTCAATACCAAAATAAAAGAATAGTAAAACATGGTATTTATTTTTCATTTTAAAAAAAAAAGTTATGGCGTGTAGAGGAATCCAAAACTCAAATAATGGTCACGGCGGTGGAGAAGTCGTTGTCGCTGCATACGTACGACAAAAAAACATTCCTTTTGTCATTTAGTAAAATTGTTCGTATAAAAAAATTCCTTTTGAATAGACTTAAAAGTCAAAGGGTTTTATACATCGTATAAATGAATTTTGTGTATAAAACAAAATATGCGTCAATGAAATCAGATTGAGACGATGTCCCATACCTCGGGTCCGACTTGACTCGATCATTATTTAACCTCCTGAATAATAAACTTGAGTTAATTTATACTTTCTTAAGAACATTTTTTAAGTTCATTATTCCCTTTATATCAATTATTACCATGTTATGAACACTATGTAATTATTTAAGTTAATAATGATCGTTTTGTCGATCATTGGTACATTGAATCAAAAATAAACTCTTTATAATTACAATTTGTTCATGTATCCATTATATCCAGTATTATATTAATGATGTAGATATAATATATATCATATATATCCAATATATACATGAATTTATAACATTTCATAACATTTAGAGGTAAGAAATGAAATGCACCGTTCATGGATACGGTAATCCGTACGTACGCATGAACGCTACTTTCATTTCTATTTCGTATTTTATGGAATAGAATCATAATGATATAAAGGTATATTATAATTCTAGTATAATATCATATATAATATCATGAACTCTATCCTTTATATGTCCCACACATGTCATTAACAAATCAAATCACTTTGAGGGGGCGGTAGTCCGCACTTCCTAAAATGAAGATATCGCGTTTACCCATAATGGAAACCATAAAAGTATGCCATAAATGAAAAATACAGAAGCTTAAGGAAAACATAAAAATATTATATATCATATATAAATTTACTGACATTTTAATGGCTACCTTTGAAGGTGTTATAAGAATATTTAACAATCATCGTTTCGTGAGGCATAAATTCACCATCCACGGAAACTGTATGCTCTTTAACCAGTAGATGTAGGTGTGTGTAAGTGTAGCTTGAATAATTCTTATAAAAACATCCTAGTATATTGAAGATACTGATTTTTTTACAAAATAAATGAATAAAAAGAGTTTAGTGGGTTGGAGAAGCAAAATAAAACAAAAGAACATTAGAGAAGTCTTTACCTTTAAATCGGGTAACTCCTCTTGGTTTCAACCAAAAGGGTTTTTTGAAGTTCTTTCTGCCTAAGGTAAGGCTTATAGGATGAAGAGAGGGATTTGGAGAGATAAAATGAGTAGAGATTGGCGATCCAAAGTCTTGAGATGTGTGGGTAAGGTGGTAGAGGTGGGGGCCTTTTATAATAGGAGAGGAGGGGCACTCTTGGAATGTTATAAAATTTTACTTTATATTGAAATGTGTTTCGGATTTAAAAGGTCCCACATTGATATATTTCAAGGAAAAGGTGATAAGGGTTTTAAATATACTCATCTAATAGGTTTTTGACAACTGTAAGTCCTAGATTTTACATTATCTTTTAATTTTATTTAAATCGTTCATTAATGAGATAATCGATGCATCATAATGATGTCATAAATAAATTAATTTATCTAATGTATAAAAATTATAAAAAAAATACTATGATGTAGGAAATATTTTTATATTCCCAATTACTATTTATAGTACAATAGATCATTTATGTAGACATAACTAAAATTGTTTTACTTAGGTGTTACATACTTTGTTATATTTAACTTTCATTAAAAATAAAAAGATAAAAAGTCACTATCACACAAAAGTGATTATATGGGGTCCCATAGTTTGGTACAAGGAATCCCATGGTCGGACATGACACAATAAGTAGCATTAGGACACATGTTGGTGTCATTTTTTATTATTATGATATTATTTTGTTATCCTTAACTACCCGATTATTAATTAATCACGATAATTAAAGATAATTACCGTTGTTACTATTCATAATCTCCAAAAAAAAGAGTCTTAATTACATAATTTGGACCTTGTGATTCCAAATATGGAATCCGTTTTACCAAATTCCAAACATATAAATTTCAATAGTTATTTTAAAAAATAATTCCCATTGTCAAAATAAATAGCGGGTTTTTTTGAAACAATATCTATGAAAAGTTTGGCACTTGTTTATGCCCAATTCCAAAGTGAAATTAATCCCAATGAACACCATTGGATTAAATGGTAAAAATATATTATAATTATGCTTTAAAACCAATTAAAAAGATAATAAAACCATATAATTAAATTAGATGAAAAATTAGTTTTGATGTAAAATTCATAATTTTTCACTATTCATTAAAAAATGAACATTGTCAGAAAAATACCAAAAATTTATCCAAGGTAAATTTCAATGTCCCAATCATATATAATAAGTTTAATTTGACAAATAGAGATTATAAAATTGTCAAAAGTTTGATTTAAAAATGTTTTCCATCAAACGACAGTAAAACAATCTTTTAAAAATATTAGTATATTACATGCTTAAGATTGGATTTATTCTCATTTTAAGAATCTAAAACACTATATCATTAATAAATAGACATAGATAAGAATATATATTATTCATTACTTACATGGGATGTTACAAACTTCCCCCCTTTAGAAAATTGTGTCCCCACAATTTATTTACTTATCGAATAAGTGGGGAAATTTATCCCTCATTGCATTTTCAGATTCCCATGTTGCCTATTCAATCATGTGGGTTTTCCACAAAACCTTTACTTGATGAATCAACTTATTCCATAACACTTTCTCTCTGTGGTCAAGAATCTGGACCAGTTGTTCCTCATAAGATAGGTTCTCTTCCAGCTGAACTACCTCTGGACTCAAAACATGAGATGGATCTGGCATGTACTTCCTTAACATTGAAACATGAAAAACATTGTGTACCTGAGATAAACTCGGAGGTAAAGCCACTCGGTATGCAACCGATCCAACACTCTCCAGAATTTCATATAGTCCAATGAACCTTTTACTCAGCTTTCCTTTCTTACCAAATTGCATCACACTTTTCCATAGTGATACTTTGAGAAAAACATGATCACCTACCTCAAAAGAGAGATCCTTCCTCATGTTGTCCTCATAACTCTTCTTCCTGCTCTGAGCTGTTCTCATGTGTCTCTATATTAGCTGAACTTTTTCTACCAACTCTTCTACCAATTCCAGTCCCATAAACATTCTTTCACCCACTTCATCCCAGAATGCTGGAGATCGACACCGCATCCCATATAATGCCTAAAATGGTTCCATATGTATACTGGAATGAAAACTGTTATTATAAGAAAACTCAACTAAAAAAAGATGTTGGTCCCAAATTCCCTGATAATCCATCAAACAAGCACGTAGAATATCCTCCATAGTCTGAATCGTTCATTCTGACTGCCCATCTGATTTAGGATGAAAAGATGTACTAAAATTTAATTCAGTACCCAATGACATTTGAAGGCCTTTCCAAAATTTAGAAGTGAACTTGGGATAACGATCAGATACAATAGAGAGGGGAACTCCATGTAACCTGACTATCTCTTTAAGATACAAACGGGAAAGTTTATCTAGGGAAAAATTATCTCATATAGCAAGGAAATGAGCAGATTTTGTCAAGCGATCAACAATAACCTGAATTTAATTATTACCTCGAGGTATCTTCGGAAATCCCACAACGAAGTCCATGGATATATTCTCCCATTTCCACTCTGGCACTGGTAAAGGCTGAAGCATCCCTTTCGGTAACTGCCTCTATTCTTTAACCTGTTGACAAGTCAAACACTTCACAGTAAAATCAGCAATATATTTTTTCATTCCATCCCACCAGTAATACTCCCGAAGATCTCTATACATCTTAGTACTGCCTGGATGAACTAAAAACGGAGAACTATGAGCTTCACATAACAACTCTCACTTCAACTATTAATCACAAAGAACACACAATCTCTTCCCAAATATCAAAACACAATCATTATCAATGTTGAATTCAGACAACTTACCTTTCTGAACCAGCTCTACCTTTTTCTACAACTCACTGTCTTTCTTCTGTGCTTTCTTAATTCTGTCTGATAGAGAATATTTCACTGATACCTGAAACAAAATAGAAGGACATCTTGCACCAAAAAATTCTATGTCAAATTTCATCAAATCCTTAACCAAAGGATCACGTTCCAAACGCAACATTGTTGATGAGAATTACTTTTTCGACTCAAAGCATCAGCCACTTTTTTTGCTTTTCCCGGATGGTAATGAATTATAGAATCATAATCCTTGATTAATTTCAGCCATCTCGTCTGTCTCATGTTCAATTATTTCTGAGTGAATATATACTTTAAACTTTTTTTATCGATATATATTTCACACATTACACCATACAAATGATGCCTCCAAATTTTTAAAGTGAAAACAACAATAGCTAATTCTAAATCATGTGTAGGGTAACTTACCTCATGAGTTTTCAACTGACCTAAAGCATAAGCAATTAACTGATCATTCTGCATTAGGACGCAACCAAGTCCTTTCAATGAATCATCACTGTAGATAACAAACTCACCATTCCTTGAAGGTAGTGCCAAAACTGGAGCATTCACCAATCTTCTTTTCAGTTCCTGAAAACAATCATCACATTATTTTGTCCAGATAAACTTAACCCCCATCCAAGTTAGCTTAGTCATTGGACTAGATAACCGGGAAAAATTTCTAACAAACCTTCGGTAATAGCCTGCAAAACCAAAGACGCCACAAATCTCAGTTTCATTTGTGGGTCTTGGCCATTCTTCAACAACCTTTGTTTTTGCAGGATCAATAGTTATCCCATCTTTAAAAACATTCTGACCAAGGAAATAAATTTGTTGCAAACAAAACTCACACTTTATGAATTTCCCATACAATTTCTTTCCTTTTAAGGTTTTCAAAATAACCCTTAAATGTCTTCTATGCTCCTCTTTACTTTTACAAAACACCAAAATATAATCAATCAAAACAACCACAAACTTATCCAATAACTCAGGGAAAATTCTATTCATAAGGTCCATGAATATAGAAGGTGCATTGGTTATCCCAAAATGCATTACTACAAATTCATAATGGCCATATCTTATATGAAACATGGTCTTTGGAATATCTTCTTCCTTTACCTTCAACTGATGGTACCCCAATCTCTGGTCAATCTTTGAAAAATACTGAGCTCTCTGGAGCTGATCAAAAAAATCATCGATATGAGGTAAATGATATTTGTTCTTAATAGTGATGTTATTCAAGGATCTAAATCAATGAAAAGTTTCATTGAACAATATTTATTTTTAAAAAATAAAATAGGAGCACCCCATGGGGATGCGCTAGGTCGAATGAAACATTTCTCTAATAAATCTTGTAATTTCTCCTTCAACTCTAAAAGTTCAATTTGAGTCATTTGATAAGGGGGTTTTGAAATTGGCTTAGCATCGAGAACTAAGTCATCGTAAATTCAACATCCCGATGTGGTATTATTCCAGGAAAATCATCATGAAAAACATCAGGATACTCATTTACCACTGGCATATCATTAATCTGAACATATCCTTTGTTTTCAACAATATGTGCAAGGTAACATTCATTTCCATATTTTACAAGTTTCTCAGCCTCTTGATATGTTATCAACAGTAAGGGTTCATTCTGGGGTGTTACATCCTTCATCCCTTTAGAAAATTGTATCCATGAAATTTATTTACTTATTGAATAAGTGGGGGTATTTATCCATCAATGCATTTTCAGATTCCCATGTTTCCTCTTTAATTATGTGGTTTTTCCACAAAACTATTACATGATGAATCACCTTATTCCGTAACACTTTCTCCCTATGTTCAAGAATCTAGACCGGTTGTTCCTCATAAGATAGGCTCTCTTCTAGCTGAACTACCTCTGGACTCAAAACATGAGATGGATCTGGTATGTACTTCCTTAAGATTGAAACATGAAAAACAATTGTGTACCTGAGATAAACTCAGAGGTAAATCCACTCAGTATTCAACTGATCCAACTCTCTCTAGAATTTCATATGGTACAATGAACCTTGGACTTAGATTTCCTTTCTTACCAAATCGCATCACACTTTTTCATTGTGATACTTTGAGAAAAACATGATCACCTGCCTCAAAAGAGAGATCCTCCATCCTGTTGTCCGCATAACTCTTATGTCTGCTCTGATCTGTTCTCATGTGTATCTGTATTAGATAAACCTTTTCTACCAACTCTTCTACCAATTCTGGTCCCATCAACTTTCTTTCACCCATTTCATCCTAGAAAGATGGAGTTCGACATTGCTTCCCATATAATGCCTCAAATGGTGCCATCTGTATACTGGAATGAAATATGTTATTATAAGAAAACTCAACCAAAGAAAGATGTTGGTCCCAACTTCCCTGATAATCCATCGAACAAGCACGTAGCATATCTTCTAAAGTCTGAATCGTTCGTTCTGACTACCCATCTGATTGAGAATGATAAGCTGTACTAAAATTTAATTCAGTACCCAATGACTTCTGAAGGCCTTTCCAAAAGTGAGAAGTGAACCTGGGATCACGATCAGATACAACAGATAGGGGAACTCCATGTAACCTGACTATATCTTTAAGATACAAACGGGAAAGCTGATATAGGGAAAAAGTATCTTGTATAGCAAGGAAATTAGCAGATTTAGTCAAGCGATCAACAATAACCCAAATTGCATTATTACCTCGAGGTGTTTTCAGCAATCCCACAAAAAATTCCACGGATATATTCTCCCATTTCCAATCTGGCACTGGTAAAGGCTGAAGCATCCCTTTCGGTAACTGACACTCTTCTTTAACCTATTTACATGTCAAACACTTCACAGTAAAATCAGCAATATCTCTTTTTATTTTGTCCCACCAGTAATACTCTTGAAGATCTCTATACATCTTAGTACTGCCTGGATGAACTGAAAATAGAGAACTATGAGCTTCACATAACAACTCAATCTTCAACTGTGAATCACAAGGCACCCACAATCTCTTCCCAAATCTCAAAACACAATCATTATCAATGTTGAATTCATGAAACTTACCTTTCTGAACCAGCTCTACCTTTTTCTGCAACTCACTGTCTTGCTTCTGTGCTTACTTAATTCTTTCTGATAGAGAAGATTTCACTGATACCTGAAACAAAACAGAAGGACATCCTGCACCAATAAATTCTTTGCCAAATTTAATCAAATCCTTAACCAAAGTATCACATTTCAAATGCAACATTGTTAATGAGGAATTACTTTTTCGACTCAAAGCATCATCCACTTTATTTTGTTTTCCCAGATGGTAATGAATTGTACAATCATAATCCTTGATTAATTCCAGCCATCTCCTCTGTCTCATGTTCAATTCTTTCTGAGTGAATATATACTTTAAACATTTTTGATCTGTATATATTTCACACTTTACACCAAAAAAATGATGCCTCCAAATTTTTAAAGTGAAAACAACAGCAGCTAATTCCAAATCATGTGTAGGGTAATTTACCTCATGAGTTTTCAACTGACGTGAATCATAAGCAATTACCTGATCATTCTGCATTAGGATGCAACCAAGTCCTTTCAATGAAGCATCACTGTAGATAACAAACTCACCATTCCCAAATGGTAGTGCCAAAACTAGATCATTCACCAATCTTCATTTCACTTCCTGAAAAAAATCATCACATTCTTTTGTCTAGATAAACTTAATACCCTTCCGAGTTAGCTTAGTAATTGGACTAGATAACCGGGAAAAATTTATAACAAACCTTCGGTAATAGCCTTCCAAACCAAGGAAGCTACAAATCTCAGTTACATATGTGGGTCTTGGACATTCTTCATCAACCTTTGTTTTTGTAGGATCAAAAGTTATCCCATTGTTAGAAACAATGTGACCAAGGAAAGAAATTTGTTGCAACCAAAACTCACACTTGATGAATTTCCCATACAATTTCATTTATTTTAAGTTTTGAAACATAAACCTTAAATGTCTTTAATGCTCCTCTTTAATTTTATAAAACACCAAAATATCATCAATGAAAACAACCAAAAACATATCCAAGAACTCATGGAAAATTATATGCATAAGGTCCATGAATATAGCAGGTTCATTGGTTAGCCCAAAAGGCATTACTAAAAATTCATAATGGCCATATCTTGTACGAAACATGGTCTTCAGAATATCTTCTTCCTTTACTTTCAACTGATGGTACCCCGATCTTAGGTCAATCTTTGAAAAATACTGAGCTCCCTGGAGCTGATCAAAAAAATCATCAATATGAGGCAAAGGATATTTGTTCTTAACAGTGATGTTATTCAAGGCTCTATAATCAATGTAAAGTCTCATTGAACTATCTTTCTTTTTAACTAATAAAACAAGATCACCCCACGGTGATGTTCTAGGTCGAATGAAACATTTCTCTAATAAATCTTCAAATTTCTCCTTCAACTATAAAAGTTCAATTTGAGCCATTCGATTAGGGGGTTTTGAAATTTGCTTAGCATCGAGAACTAAGTCAACAGTAAATTCAACTTCCCGGTCTGGTATTATTCTAGGAAACTCATCTGAGAAAACATTAGGATACGCATTTACCATAGGCACATCATTAATCTGAATAGTTCCTTTTTTTCTACAATATGTGCAAGGTAACATTCATTTCCATCTTTTACAGTTTTCTTAGACTCTTTATATGTTATCAAAATTAAGGGTTAATTATTGTATAGAAACTGAAATTCTTTCTGAAAAGAAACTTCTTTAGCTCTACAATCAATCTTAGCATGGTAAACAGAGAGCCAATCCATACCCAGGATAACATCAAACTATACTAGAGGTAAAACAATAAGGTTTGAAAATGGGTTCTTTCCACGAATAAGGATAGGAAGATTCATATAAATTATTTTTGCCTCAACATTTCCCCCAGGTGTTTTTACCACAAGTTTAGGAGTCATTTCATGAGATGGTATTCGCATTTTACTAGAAGATTTTTCAGAGTTGAATGAATGTGTAGACCCTGAATCAAACCACACACTGGCAGAATCTGAAAAAACAAACAATGTACCTAATACCACTTCATTTGATGGCCCAACATCAACTGAAGTAGTTGCAAAAGATATCACCACCCCTTTTTTCTTGTAGTTTAACTACTTCCTATCACTCGAGCTCTTTTTTGGACACTCGTTTTCATAGTGACCCATCTCATTGCACTTAAAACATTTCACTAACTGTAAATCAAATTTGTTCTTACCGTCACCTTGATCTTTTTCAGTGAAATCATGAGCCTTATGTCCCATATTACCACATCAGTAGCACTTTCCATAATTCAGAATACATTCCCCATCGTGCCTTTTAACACATTTATCACAAACTGGAAACTTAGTTTTCTTACCATTAGACCTTTTTGAATAATTCTTCCCTTTCTCTTGCCACCTCGGTATCTTCTTCTGTTGGTTATTATACAACACTTGATCATCAGAAAACTCCAGCTCCACCTTCTTAGCACATCGAACAAGATTTTCATAAATTTTGAACTCACGAGAAGCTAAATCCCTTTGATATTTTGGCTTTAATCTTGAGTAAAAATGATTGATTTTACTATCATGGTCACGGATAAAATTTGGAGCATACATTGCCTATCGAGTGTAACATTATTCATAAGCCGCGACTGAGTCGTCCTCTTGCCTCAATTCCAAGAATTGTTTTTCCATCCTAAGTCGAACAGCCTTAGGAAAATACTTTTCAAGAAACATACCTTTAAATTCATCCCAGTCGAGAGCATCAGTCTCATCAGCATCCCTAATATTTTTAACAATCGACCACCACTGATCTGCTTCACCATCCAAACGGTAAATAGAAAGACTAACTATTTGATTGTATGAACACATCATGACATCGAAAATATTCTCCAATGATTTAATCCACCCTTCAGCTAGCACAGGGTCAGATGATCCTCTGAATTATGGGGGATGTTTCCTTATTAAATGTTCCACCACTGAAATGTTACTCTGCGGTTGATCTGGCTAATCTCGTGCATGGATACCTCCACCATTTATCGCTTGATTCAACTGTGCCATTACTGCAAAAAATTGTTTAGTTCATATTCCGACCATCTCAGGATGCTGATTTGGAAGGTCATTTCCTTCCGTATACCTCCCTCGCACTGCTTCCCTATTTCCTATGTGGAAAACCATTCTGAACAAACATGTCTTAGATAAAGAAACATGGTAATCTTTAAATTCTATATCATTTCAATTTGACCATAAAATAAATATTTTTGGATAATCATTTATTATAATTCTAACACCTAATGTTTACTAAATCGACCTCTGATACAAACTATAAGGGCCCAACCTTAAACATTAATTAATCTTGAGTTATTTCAAGAATACACGTTGAGGATCTTTTCAGGTTTAGAGTTTTGGAGAATTAGATCATAAATCATCCATTACACTCCACATTTAAACAAAGAGGTTATATAGAAGATAATACTCATTTTTTATGACAACCCTGCTTTTATTACAAACTTAAACATGATTTATTACATAAAACTCCACTTGATACCACAATGAAGATCGAGGGGTTTAGTGTATTTGGGGATTAGGATAATTACATAAAAACTTGAAACATGAAATACAACATCATTATTGAAAACTTCATTTACATGACCACTACATTCCCTCGTACTTAACATTGCATGGGATAACCTGAGGACATGCATAAGAAAAGGGTGAGCTATAAAGCCTAGTAAGGGAATACACATGGAATAACATGAGGAGTACAATACATGTTAGACATTAGGAATATCAATAGAGCACAGGATAAACATGAACATAAAGTCATGATAAAGCATGATAATCATAACATGGAAATGTGGCAATAACAGTTAACATGGAATTATCATGAGCTAAGGCTCATTGCACATGGAGCATGAGTAAATCCTCATTGAACATAAGGCACGAGTAAACCCTCGTTTCACTTGAATTAGCATGAGTCAACACGCATTGAACATGATGTATCATGATACTATACTTTACCCAATGCATTGGAGCGCTATAAGGGCGCACCTTTCTTAGACATTTCATTTCATGCATAAGTGTGCCACATGGATCATAAAACATGGATTCATCAAACATAATCATTTATTCCATGATAAATGAATGTGGAATTAATACATGAAACTTTATAATCAATAAGTAAATGTGTATAATGGTGAATACCCTTGATGGAGAAATGGGCATGGTATTCACTACACAATGACATTGGCTTAGAAAATCGGTGCGATTTCGGCAGCGTAACGGCGTGACATAAGAATTCATAAAAATGGTTGATGAGAGATAAAGTGGTTCCTCATCATATTTACATGTAATGAACAGTACATAGGTCATATAGATACATGTCCCAACAATTGTAATGGAATTTAGATTCATGATACAAAATTATTGCTTGAATGTAAAAGAAGAGAGAGAAGTTCCTTTCAGAATTTTGGCATAGTAACGGGTGTACATGGGAGGATTTAATGAGAGAGAAAGGGGTCACCCATGATTAAAAAAATAAGAGGGATGTATGAGGGAGGTGAGAAACCATACCCCAACATTAATAATTGAAATTAAAAGGGAAATACAACTTAAAAAAATGACAAAAATGAGAAAGGAAGAAAAACCCTTACTTGGAAGTGTGCTTCCAAAGGCTAAAGAGAGGATTGTGAGAGGCTTATTGGGAGCTTGGGGAACCTTGGGAGGATTCTAGAGAGAGTAGGGAAGAGGTTGGATGGACTCCAAGGGATTTGAGTAAGGAGTAAGTGGGAGCTTGGGTGGGTTTATATAGGAAAGGTGAGGGAATTCTTTATTATTTAGGTTTGGGTCCCCTTACATTAAATTAATCCAAACCAAAAACCATCCCATGGTTTTTGCCCATGGTTTTTGGAAAAGGGAATAGGAAAACAATATTTTATAAGGCCAAAGTCAGAAATTCTTAAAATATTAGGGTTGATTATGTGGAGGTGAATCACACTCCCATGGAAATTAATTAAAAAAGGCAAGGTGTTGAATAAGTCTTGAGGGGTCCATTAATGATTTGAAAAGTAAGTCAAACAAACCCAAAATTACATTATTATAATGGTAAAACATATATTGACCGAACATAAATATTATATTATTTTATTACATCACTATTGGGTCATTATGATGTCATAAAACACATTATATATTTAAACGGTATTTAATTTTTACCCAAAAATTTGACTGTCTCAGAAAATTATGAAAAATTCACCGTTAGATAATTTTGATGTCCTAATTCCATAAATAACATTTATTTTATCTAAATAATTTTCTAAATATTTTAATTTTCACTTTTAAAATAAAAACTAACATTTATCGAAAATTCACAGGTTTTGACAGAAATGGCTTTCTAACCTTAATAAAAATTATAACTGCATTCATAAAATTATAAGATAATTTATATTTAATAAAAATTTATTTAATAATAATAATATTTTATTAAAATATTATTTAATTCAAAAATACCTTAATTTAATAAAATAGAATTCTTAATTAAATAATAACTAAAAACACTTTTTGTACTTTAAAAACTATTTACAATGTATCAAAAATGACTAGAAATTATATTCATTATTATATAAAAAAATAATGTACATGAACATAGTACTACTAATTTGTTACATAACCCCTTAAAATAGCCGCATAAGACCTAAGGGCAAGGTGTGCGATGGTGACAGACTCTTGGGGTGGCTCGGATAACATCGCTCGATTGGTAATTTCAATCAACTTCCACTTTTCTCATAGACGGTCACGTTCATGCTTGACATGATGAAGCTCAGCTTGGGCTTGGTCAAGAGAAAATCCCAAAGACTCCACCTCTTTTCCGAGCTCCGACAAATGGGCTTCGTATGGGGCAATTCTATTGGATGAGGTCATCTCTTCCTTTGTCGGAGTAAATTGGATTTGTTAAAGTCCTATATTTATACTAATCATGTGATCACTATTCAACAGCTATATTATCAACGGTCAAAATTCTTAACATAAAACCAAATAAGTTGATATTTTATATAAACATAAAGAGACATTTAATTAGATCAAGAGGGATTTCCATTAATGAAACTTTGGGTCGTTACAATATTCCACCCTTATGAAATTTCTCCCTTGAAATTTTTCTTTTCCCACACTAAAACAGATGTGGGTAACTCAGCTTCATCATTTCCTCCAATTCCCATGTCTCTTCTTCAATCTTGTAGTTTCTCCACAACACCTTGATAAGGGGCATTGTCTTATTTCGTAGAACTTTTTCTTTACGGTCTAAGATCTTCACTGGTTGCTCCTCATAAGAAAGATCATCTTCCAATTGTACCACCTCAGAAGAGAGTACATGTGAAGGGTCCAGTATATACTTCCTTAATAGGGATACATGAAATACATCATGTACTTTAGCCATGGTTGGTGGAACTTCTATTCGATAGGCCACAGCCCCAACACGATCAAGACTATCGAAGGGGCCGATGTACCTTGGACTTAATTTCCCTTTCTTTCCAAACCCCCTGACCTTTTTCCATGGAGATATGCATAGAAACACCATGTATCCAACTTTAAACTCAAGGTCTCGTCAATGGTTATCTGCATAACTCTTATGTCGACTATGGGATGCCTTGATATGCTGCTGAATGGTTTTCACATTCTCCACCATTTCCTCGACCATTTCTAGTCCAATCAGCTTACGTTCACCGACCTCATCCCAACATGTCGGTGTTCTACACCTTTTCCCATACAGGGCTTCATATGGGGCCATTTTGATGCTCGAGTGGAAACTATTATTATAAGTGAACTCAACCAGATGAAGATGTTGATCCCATCCTCCTTTAAAGTCCATTGACCACGCTCTCAACATTTCCTCAAGTGTTTGGATAGTCCGCTTGGATTGGCCATCAATTTGAGGATGATATGTCGTACTGAATTTCAGTTATGTATTAAGAGAATGTTGAAGACTCTTCCAAAACGTAGAGGTGAACCTTGAATCTCGGTCAGACCCAATAGATAGTGGTACTCCATGCAGCCTTACCACTTCCCTGATATATATCTTTGCTAGTTGATACAAAGAGAAATCCTCCCGAATAGCAATGAAGTGTGCAGTCTTTGTAAGACGATCCACAACAACCCAGATTTCAATGTTGCCTTTGGATGTCCTTGGAAGTCTATTGACAAAATCCATGGTGATGTTATCCCATTTCTATTCTTTTATGGGAAATGGTTGCATCATCCCTTTTGACTTCTGCCTCTCTGCCTTCACTTACTGACACACTAGGCACTTCGATGTATATTCAGTGATCTCCTTCTTCATATTATCCCACCAAAAGTTTTCTCGGAGATCTCGATACATCTTTGTGCTACCTAGGTGAATAGAGTAATTTGAACTATGTGCATCATCCAAAAGTTCCTTCTTCAGCTCCGGACTCGATGGAACACATAGTCTTTTCCCAAACCGCATGATTCCTTCTTCATTTACATTAAACTCCGAGGATTTTCGCTTTTTGATAGCTTCCACTTTTTCTTGAATTCCCATATCATACTTTTGATCATCCTTTAACCTTTCCAAAAGATATGGTTGAGAAATCATTTGTGAAAGGATTGATGATTTTCCCTTCTCTATGATTCCCATGTCCATCTTCATCAAGTCTATAAAGATTGGATCCTTCTCAATTCTCATCATTGATAGAATCACTGGATCCTTTCTACTTAGGGGATCTGCCACCTTGTTCACTTTCCCAGGGTGGTAATGCATTGAACAGTCATAATCCTTGATGAGCTCTATCCATCTTCTCTGGCGCATATTAATCTCTTTCTGTGTGAATATATATTTAAGACTCTTGTGGTCAGTATATATCCCACATTTCTATCCATAGAGATAATGCCGCCAAATTTTCAAGGCAAAGATCACCGCTGCCAACTCCATATCATGCGTTGGATAGTTTCACTCATGGATTTTCGACTGCCTTGGGGCATAGGATATAACTTTATCATTCTGCATCAGCACACAGCCTAAGCCCTTCTTTGAAGCATCACTGAATATCACAAAAAGTTCCCCACTTGTGGGTAAAGTGAGAACGGGCGCAGTGATGAGCCTCCTTTTCATCTCCTTGAATATTTCTTCACATTAATCACTCCAAGAAAACTTTACTCCCTTTCGAGTTATCTTGGTAAGAGGGTTGGACAATTGTGGTAAATTTCTCACAAATCGTCGATAATATCCAGATAACCCCAAGAAGCTACGGATATTCGTTACCGATGTTGGCCTCAGACATCCCTCAATTGCATTTGTTTTGGAGGGGTCCATAGATATCCCATTGATTGTGATGATATGGCCCAATAATGAGACCTCCTTCAACCAGAACTCACACTTGTTGCACTTTGCATAGAGATTCTCTTTTCGCAATGTCTCTAGTACAGTTTTTAAATGCTCCTCATGATCCTCCTTGGTTTTGAAGTATATTAGAATTTCATCTATAAAGACTACCAAACATTTGTCAAGGAAATATCTAAAGACTCTATTCATCAAGTCCATGAATATTTTTAGAGGATTAGTGAGTCTGAAAGGCATTACTATGAATTCATCGTGCCCGTATCTTGTGCAAAAAGCAGTCTTGGGGATATCTTCCTTCTTCACCCTTACTTGATAATATCCCGACCGCAAGTCCACCTTGGAGAAGTATTGTGATCCACGCAATTGATCAAACAAGTCATTAATTAGTGGGAGAGGATACTTGTTTTTTATCATGATTTTGTCAAGATCACGATAATCGATGCAGATCCGCATTGACCCATCCTTCTTCTTGACGAAGAGGACTGGTGCACCCCATGGTAAAGCACTTGGGTGTATAAACCCTTTATCCAGATTCTCTTGTAGTTGTTTCTTCAGCTCTTCAAGATCTACAACAGCCATTCTATATGGAGTCTTGGATATTGGTAAAGCCCTGTGTATAAGTTCAATTGATAACTCAACATATCTTCTAGGAGGAAGACCAGCCAGTTCCTCGGGAAACACTTCCGCGAATTCCCTCACAATAGGAATTTCTTCAAGGATGGTTTCTTCTTTGGACTCAATCACCTGATCCAGATATGAATTCTCATAGGGAAGTAATATCCATGTTTTAGATGATGGATCTAGAGGATATTCATCTTCCTCTTGACACTTGTAAAGAATCGGGGGTCGATTCTCCATATGGAGTGTGATTTCCCTCTCCCGACAATTTATGTTGGCTCTATATAAGGAAAGCCAATCCATGCCAATAATTGCATCAAATTCCACCAGAGGGAGTATGAAGAGGTTCTCCAGGAAATTCGATCCACATACTAAAACAGGGAGGACTTATAATCATGGGATGCAATGATTGCCCCATTTTCCGTACTCACTGACATCTTCACTTCCATGATTTGTGGTGGTGCTGGGATTGTTCTACTAAACTTTTGAGATATAAAAGAATGCGTAGAACCTGAATCAAAAAGTACATTTTCTATTATTGAATGAATAATTATCGTACTTATCACCACTTCGTTGTCAGTGTTCACTTCGGCAGAAGTGATGCAAAAATCTCTTCCTGCTGCCTTGGAGGTTGTTGGTCGCCCCCGAAAACCCTTGGATTAGGGTAATGATTTGAAAAATGACCCGGTTCTTTGCATTTGTAGCATTGAACAATGCGTTGAGGTTCAAACGTAGCGTTCCTCTCCTCTGTCGCAGCTGCAGATCTTTCTTGCTGATAGTTAACATCTAGGTTCTCTTCTCTTTGACACCTGAAGCATTTTCTCATCCCCTTAAGGAAATTTACAGGTGCTTCTTTCCTCACTTTTGGAAAGTTGGTGTTGGATCTTCTTAGCACCGTTGGATTTATCCATCAGACCACCAGCATTGAAGTCCACCTTACGCTTCTTGTCCCCATGATACCCCTATGATTCCCCGATCTCCATTTTGACCTTGAGGGCACATCAGACAATTTCCTCATAGCTATCAAAGTCATGGATCGCTAATGCTTTCCGCAAGCTAGGCTTCAGCCCACCAAAGAAGCAGTCAACCTTGCATTCGGGGGTAACAACAAATCTGGAAGCATATTGTGAAAGCCTTGTGAAGTTTTCCTCATACGCTCCAATAGATTCTTCATCTTTTTGCTTGAGGGAAAGGAAGTCCCTTTCCATCTTAAGCCAGAGTGTGAGCGGAAAATATTTATCGAAAAACATCTTCCAGGAATCCTTCCATTCCAACGCCTCGATCTCCTCCTCGGGCTTCATATTTTTGATCTACGTCCACCATTGATCAGCTTCACCCTCCATACGATAAGCATCCAGGAGAACCTTCTCTTGTTCAGAACATTCAAGGATAAAGATGATATTTTCAATGGAGTTGATCCATTGTTCAGCGATCGTGGGATCAGATGATCCACTAAAAGTAGAAGGTCTTTGTCTCATGAAGCTCTTGATAGCGACTTGTTCTTTCTTAGGGGGGGTTGAACGTTTCTCTTGACCCATGTTTCTATTCAAAACTTGAGTTATTTGAGAGAGAAGCGTGACAAAGTTCGCGATTCCTGCTCCCATTGGATTGGGCATCTCGTTAGTACAGTCATCACACTGATATTCACAATGGCTGTTAGTTCGAGTCCTACTATTACCGGCCATTGTCTGGAATAAAAGGAAATTTAGGGGTAACACATAAAGGGTAATCCAATTTGATGACTTATAAATAAACTTTTATTTCCTTAACTCCTGAGTCTATAGGATTCAATCTAGGCTTTTCATAATCTACTTTCAAACATATATTCTTAGGGGAATTCTTATTAATTCCCTTAATAAGGGTTCATACTAAGCTTGTGAATTTATCAAAACATATCCCTCGGGAGTGTTGTAACCAAGAGTGCATCAAGGCCCGTTGTCGTGCACCAGTTCCTGTTCGAGTCTATCTCAAAGCAGTGTTTTCAGGTTTTACCCCTAGGATACATATGTGCCAGAACCGCCTCTACCTGCTCGTATCTAGAAAGGGATATATATTTTTGATAAAACACTTACTCAGTACTTACCAAAACTTAGGGATGTTTTTATTATACTTAGTCTTGTATCTAAGGCTTTACTATGGTTTCCTAATCCCAAAAATAACTAAACCTATCCTCTGATACCAACTATGACAACCCTACTTTTATTGCAAACATAAACATGATTTATTACATAAAACTTCACTTGATACAACAAAGAAGATAGAGAGGTTTAGTGTCTTTGGGGCTTAGTATCATTTCATAAAAACTTGAAACATTAAATAAAACATCTTTATTGAAAACTTCCTTTACATGACCACTACATTCCCTCGTACTTAGCATTGCATGGGATAACCTGCAAACACGCATAAGAAAAGGGTGAGCAATAAAGCCCAGTAAGGGAATACACATGGAATAACATGAGGAGTAAAATAAATGTTATACATTATTCATATCAATAGAGAACAAGAGAAACATAAACATAAAGTCATGATAAAGCATGATAATAATAACATGGAAATGTGGCAACAACACTTAACATGGAATTAGCATGAGTCAAGGCTCATTGCACATGGAGCATGAGTAAATCCTAATTGCACATAAAGCATGAGTAAAACCTCATTTCAATTGAATTATAATGATTCAACACTCATTTCACATGACGTATCATGACACTATACTTTACCCAATGCATTGGAGCACTATAAGGGCGCACCCTTCTTAGACATTTCATTTCATGCATAAGTGTGCCACATAGATCATAAAACATGGATTCATAAAACATAATCATTTATTCCACGATAAAGGAATTTTTAATTCATACATGAAACTTTATAATCAATAAGTAAATTTGCATAAAGTTTAATACCCTTGATGGAGAAATGGACTTGGTATTCACTACACAATGTCATTGGCTTAGAAAATCGGTGCGATTTCGGCAGCGTAACGGCGTGACATAAGAATTCATAAAAATGGTTGATGAGAGAGAAAGTGGTTATTCATCATATTTAAATGTAATGGACATTAAAAAGTTCATATAGATACATGTCCGAACAATTGTAATGGAATTTAGATTCATGATACAAAATTATTGCTTGAATGTAAAAGAAGAGAGAGAAGTTCCTTTCGGAATTTCGGCATAGTGACGGGTGTACATGGGAGGAATTTAATGAGAGAGAAAGGGGTCTCCCATGATTCAAAAAATAAGAGGGATGTATGTGGGAGGTGAGAAACCATACCCCAACATTCATAATAGAAATTAAAAGGTCAATACAACTTAACGAAAATTGACAAAAATGAGAAAGGAAGAAAAACCCTTACTTGGAAGAGTGCTTCCAAAGGCTAGTGAGAGGCTTGTGAGAGGATTCTTGAGAGATTGGGGAACCTTGGGAGGATTCTAGAGAGAGTAGGGCAGATTTTTGAATAACTTCAAGGGATTTTAGTGAGGATTAAGTGGGATCTTGGGTGGGTTTATATAGGAAAGGTGAGGGAATTTTTTATTATTTAGGTTTGGGTCCCCTTACATTAAATTAATCCAAACCAAAAACCATACCATGATTTATGCCCATGGTTTTTGGAAAATGGAATAGGAAAAAAAATATTTTATAATTCCAAAGTCCGAAAATCTTAAAATATTAGGGTTTCATATGTGGAGGTGAGTCACACTCCCATGGAAATTAATTTAAAAAGGCAAGGTGTTGAATAAGTCTTGAGGGGTCCATTAATGCTTTGAAAAGTAAGTCAACCAAACCCAAAATCACACTATTTTAATGGTAAAACGTATATTTTCCGAACATAAAGATTATAGTATTTTATTACATCACTATTGGGTCATTATGATGTCATAAAACACATTATATATTTAAACGGTATTTAATTTTTACCCAAAATTTTGACTGTCTCAGAAAATTATGAAAAATTCACCGTTGGATAATTTCGACGTCCTGATTCCAGAAATAAAATTTATTTTATCTAAATAATTTTCTAAATATGTTAATTTTCAATTTTAAAATAAAAACTGACATTTATCGAAAAATCATGGGTTTTGACAGAAATGGCTTTCTAACCTTAATAAAAATTATAACTGCATTCATAAAATTATAAGATCATTTATATTTAATAAATTTTAATTTAATAATAATAATATTTTATTAAAATATTATTTAATTAAAAAATAACTTAATATAATAAAATAGAATTCTTAATTAAATAATAACTAAAAACACTATTTGTACTTTAAAAACTATTTACAATGTATCCAAAATGACTAGAAATTATATTCATTATTATATACAAAAATAATTTACATGAACATAGTACTACTTATTTGCTAAATAACCCCCTAAAACAGCCACATAATACCTAAGGGTAAGGTGTGTGATGGTGACAGACTCTTGGGGTGGCTCGGATAACATCGCTCGAGTGGTAATTTCAATCAACTTCCACTTTTCCCATAGACGGTCATGTTCGAGCTTGACATGATGAAGCTCAGCTTGGGATTGGTCAAGAGAGAAGCCCAAAGATTCCACCTCTTCTCCGAGATCTGACAAATGGGATTCGTATGGGGCAATTATACTGGATGAGGCCATCACTTCCTTTGTCTGAGTAAATTGGATTTGTTAAAGTCCTATATTTATACTAATCATGTGATCATTGTTCAATGACTATATTATCAACGGTCAAAATTCAAAACATAAAACCAAAGAAGTTGACATTTTATATAAACATAAAGAGACATTTAATTAGATCAAGAGGGATTTCCATTAATGAAACTTTGGGTCGTTACATTTTTCCCATCAACCGAATCATATTTAAAATAAAACATGTATTCTTTATTGAAACTTCCTTGACACTATCACCACATCATGTACCTTTCCTTTAACCTGTGAAAAACATTTCAAAAACTTTTGGATGGGCATAAAAAACTCAGTAAGGGATATAAAAGTACGAAATGAAAACATTATTCCACTTACGAAATCATACTTTACTCATAAAACATAAGGATTTTAAAATACCACATCATATCATGAATAAATCATAGAAATCATAAGACATTAAGGTAACTTGAGGCATTCATAACATTCTTACGTAGGGAGTAACCC
Organism: Viscum album; assembly: GCA_963277665.1. Taxonomy (NCBI): domain Eukaryota; kingdom Viridiplantae; phylum Streptophyta; class Magnoliopsida; order Santalales; family Viscaceae; genus Viscum; species Viscum album. The sequence continues at coordinate 622,802,860 of OY728156.1, read as the reverse complement.
TCACGGTTACGTTTGGAATACCCATCATAGTATATTCCCTAAATAATTTCGGAGAAACCTTAAAATTTAACCCCTTCGTGTTACCCAATGCCTTGGAGATCTATATCGGGCTCACCCGCCCTTAGTTTATCAAGGAATCACCCGTCTTCATAACAATGCCCAAGAACCATAACATAATCGTATCACATAAAACATGCATAAAGGAAACATAACATTTCCACATTTCAATCACAAGATATAAATACAACACATTGATATAATAAAAACATTATGAAAACCATTTTCAATACCAAAATAAAAGAAAAGTAAAACATGGTATTTATTTTTCATTTTAAAAAAAGTTATGGCTTATAGAGGAAGCCAAAACTCAAATAATGGTCACGACGGCGGAGAAGTCGTTGTTGCTTCATATGTATGACAAAAAAACATTCCTTTTGTCATTTATTAAAATGCTTCATATAATGAATATTCCTTTTGAATAGATGTAAAAGTCAAAGGGGTTTATACACCGTATAAATGAAAGTTATGTATAAAACAAAATATGCCTCAATGAAAGGAGATTGAGACGAAGTCTCATACCTCGGGTCTGACTTGACTCGATCATTCTTTAACCTACTACATAATAAACTTGAGTTAATTTCTACTTTCTTAAGAACCTTTTTCAAGTTCATTATTCCCTTTATATCACTTCTTACTGTGTTATGAATATTATGTAATTATTTAAGTTAATAATGATCGTTTTGTCAATCATTGGTACTTTGAGTCAAAAATAAACACTTTATAATTATAAGTTGTTCATGTATCCATTATATCCAGAATTATATTCATGATGTAGATATAATATATATCATATATATCCAATATATACATGCATTTATAATATTACATAATATTTAGAGGTAAGAAATGAAATTCACCATTCATGGAGACGGTAAGCCGTACGTACGCATAAACGCTATTTTCATTTATATTTCGTATTTTATGCAATGGAATCATAATTATGTAAAGGTATATTATAATTCCAGTATAATATCATATATAATATCATTAACTCCATCCATTATATGTCCCATATATGGAATTAACGAATCAAATCACTTTGATGGGGCGGTAGTCCGCACTTCCTAAAATGAAGATATCGCGTTTACCCATAATGGAAACCATAAAGGTCTACCATAAATGAAAAATACAGAATCTTAAGGAAAAAATAAACATATTATATATAATATATAAATATTTTGAAATTTTAATGGCCACCTTTGAAGGTGTTAGAATAATATTGAACAATCATCATTTCGTGAGGCAGAAATTCGTCATCCATGGAAACTGTATTCTCTTTAACCATTAGATGTAGGTGTGTGTAAGTGTATCTTGAATAATTATTATAACAAAATCCTAGTATATTGAAGATACTGGGGTTTTTACAAAATAAATGAATAAAAATATTTTAGGGGGTTGGTGAAGAAAAATAAAACAAAAGAACATTAGAGAAGTATTTACCTTTAAATCGGGTAACTCCTCTTGGTTTGAACCAAAAGGGTTTCTTGAAGAGATTTCTACCTAAGTTAAGGCTTCTAGGATGAAGAGAGGAATTTGGAGAGATAAAATGATCAGATCTTGGCCGAACCAAAGGCTTTAGCAGTGTGGGTAAGGAGGTAGAGGTGGGGGCCTTTTATAAGAGGAGAGGAGATACACTCTTGGAATGTTATAAAATGTATCTTTATATTGAAATGTGTTTCGGATTTAAAAGGTCCCACATTGATATATTTCGAGTATAAGGTGTTAATGGTTCAAAATATACTCATCCAATAGGTTTTTGACAAGTGTATGTTCTAGATTTTACATTATATTTTCATTTTATTTAAATCGTTCATTAATGAGATAATCGATGCATCATCATGATATCATAAATTAATTAATTTATATAATGTATAAAAATTATAAAAATAATACTATGATGTAGGAAATCATTTTAGAATTCCAATTACTATTTATAGTACAATATATCATTTATGTAGAAAAAACTAAATTTTTTTTACTTTGGTGTTACATACTTTGTTATATTTAACTTTCATTAAAAATAAAAAGATAAAAAGTCACTATCACACAAAAGTGATTCCATGGGGTCCCAAATTTTGGTACAAGGCATCCCATGGTCGTCCATGAAACAACCAGTAGAATTATGACACATGTTGGGGTAATTTGTTATTATTATGATATTATTTTATTATCCTTAACTACCCGATTACAAATTAATCACGATAGTTAAAGATAATTACCATCGTTACTATTCATAATGTCCAAAAACAAGAGTCTTAATTACATAATTTGGACCTTATGATTCCAAATATGGAATCCATTTTACCAAATTCTAAATATATAAATTGTAATAGTTAATTTAAAAAATCATTTTTTCAAAACAAATAGCGGGTTTTTTTGAAACAATATCTATGAAACGTTTGGCACTTGTTTATGCCCAACTCCAAAGTGAAATTAATACCAATGAACAACATTGGATTAAATGGTAAAAATATATTATAAATAAAACTTCAAACCAATTAAAAAGATAATCTAACCATATAATTAAATTAGATGAAAAAGAAGTTTTGATGTAAAATGCAGTATTTATCACTATTCACTAAAAAATGAACATTGTCAAAAAAACACCAAAAATTTAACCAAAGTAAATTTCAATGTCCCAATCATAGAGGATGTCTTTATTTTGAAAAATAGAGCTTATAAAATTGTCAAAAGTTTTATTTAGAAATGGTTTTCCATCAAAAGGCAGTAAAATAATCTTTTAAAAATATTAGTGTATTCTATGCTTAAGTTTGGATTTATTCTCATTTTAAGCGTCTAAAACAATATCTAATTCATAAATAGACATAGATAAGAATATATATTTTTTATTACTTACTTGGGATGTTACATCCTTCCACCCTTTAGAAAATTGTATCCCCGAAATTTATTTACTTATCGAATAAGTGGGGTATTTATCCCTCATTGCATTTTCAGATTCCCATGTTGCCTCTTTAATCATGTGGTTTTTCCACAAAACCTTTACTTGATTAATCACCTTATTCCAAAACACTTTCTCCCTATGTTCAAGAATCTAGACCGGTTGTTCCTCATAAGATAGGATCTCTTCCAACTGAACTACCTCTGGACTCAAAACTTGAGATGGATCTGGTATGTACTTCATTAACATTGAAACATGAAAAACAATTGTGTACCTAAGAAAAACTCAGAGGTAAATCCACTCAGTATGAAACTGATCCAACTCTCTCTAGAATTTCATATGGTCCAATGAAACTTGGACTTAGATTTCCTTTCTTACCAAATCGCATCACACTTTTCCATGGTGATACTTTGAGAAAAACATGATCACCTACCTCAAAAGATAGATCCTTCATCCTGTTGTCCGCATAACTCTTCTGTCTACTCGGATCTGTTCTCATGTGTCTTTGTATCAGCTGAACTTTCTTTGCCAACACTTCTACCAATTCCTGTCCCATCAACTTTCTTTCACCCACTTCATCCCAGAAAGTTAGAGTTCGACACTGCTTCCCATATAATGCCTCAAATGGTTCCATCTATATACTGGAATGAAAACTGTTATTATAAGAAAACTCAACCAAATAAAGATGTTGGTCCCAACTTCCATGATAATCCATCGAACAAGCACATAGCATATCCTCTAATGTCTAAATCGTTCGTTCTGACTACCCATCTGATTGAGGATGATAAGCTGTACTAAAATTTAATTCAGTACCCAATGACTTCTGAAGGCCTTTCCAGAAGTGATAAGTGAACCTGGGATCATGATCAGATACAATGGATAGGGGAACTCCATGTAACCTAACTATATCTTTAAGATACGAACGGGAATGTTGATCTAGGGAAAAAGTATCTCGTATAACAAGGAAATGAGCAGATTTAGTCAAGCGATCAACAATAACCCAACTTTCATTATTACCTCGAGGTGTTTTCGGAAATCCCACAAAAAATTCCATGGATATATTCTACCATTTCCAATCTGGCACTGGTAAAGGCTGAAGAATCCCTTTCGGTAACTACTACTCTGCTTTAACCTGTTTACATGTCAAACACTTTACAGTAAAATCAAAAACACCTCTTTTTATTCCATCCCACCAGTAATACTCTTGAAGATCTTTATACATCTTAGTACTGCCTGGATGAACTGAAAATAGAGAACTATGAGATTAACATAACAACTCACTCTTCAACTGTGAATCACAAGGCACCCACAATATCTTCCCAAATCTCAAAACACAATCATTATCAATGTTGAATTCATGAAACTTACCTTTCTGAACTAGCTCTACCTTTTTCTGCAACTCACTGTCTTGCTTCTGTGCTTACTTAATTCTGTCTTATAGAGAAGATTTCACTGATACCTGAAACAAAACAGAAGGACATCCTGCACCAAAAAATTCTATACCAAATTTAATCAAATCCTTAACCAAAGTATCACATTTCAAATGCAACATTGTTAATGAGGCATTACCTTTTCGACTCAAAGCATCATCCACATTATTTTCTTTTCCTGGATGGTAATGAATTGTACAATCATAATCCTTGATTAATTCCAGCCATCTCCTCTATCTCTTGTTAAATTCTTTCTGAGTGAATATATACTTTAAACTTTTGTGATCAGTATATATTTCACACTTTACACCAAACAAATGATGCCTCTAAATTTTTAAAGTGAAAACAACAGCAGCTAATTTCAAATCATGTGTAGGGTAATTTACCTCATGAGTTTTTAAATGAAGTGAATCATAAGCAATTACCTGATCATTCTATATTAGGACGCAACCAAGTCCTTTCAATGAAGCATCACTGTAGATAACAAACTCACCATTCCTGAAAGGTAGTGCCAAAACCGGAGCATTCACCAATATTCTTTTCAGTTCCTGAAAAAAAATCATCACATTCTTTTGTCCAGATAAACTTAATACCCTTCCGAGTTAGCTTAGTCATTGGACTAGATAACCGGGAAAAATTTATAACAAACCTTCGGTAATAGCCTTCCAAACCAATGAAGCTACAAATCTCAGTTACATTTGTGGGTCTTGGACATTCTTCAGTAACATTTGTTTTTGTAGGATCAACAGTTATCCCATCTTTAGAAACAATGTGACCCAGGAAAGAAATTTGTAGCAACCAAAACTCACACTTGATGAATTTCCCATACAATTTCTTTTTCTTTTAAGTTTTGAAAAATAACCCTTAAATGTCTTTCATGCTCCTCTTTACTTTTATAAAACACCAAAATATCATCAATGAAAACAACCACAAACTTATCCAAGAACTCATGGAATATTCTATTCATAAGGTCCATGAATTGAGCAGGTTCATTGGTTAGCCCAAAAGGCATTACTACAAATTCATAATGGCCATATCTTATATGAAACACCATCTTCAGAATATCTGCTTCCTTTACCTTCAATTGCTGGTACCCCAATCTCAGGTCAATCTTTGAAAAATACTGAGCTCCCTGGAGCTGATCAAACAAATCATCGATATGAGGAAAATGATATTTTTTCATAACAGTGATGTTATTCAAGGCTCTATAATCAATGTAAAGTCTCATTGAACCATCTTTCTTTTTAACTAATAAAACAGAAGCACCCCATGGTGATGTGCTGGGTCGAATGAAACCTTTCTCTAATAAATCTTGAAATTGATCCTTCAACTCTAAAAGTTCAATTTGATCCATTCGATAAGGGGGTTTTGAAATTGGCTTAGCATCGAGAACTAAGTCAACAGTAAATTCAACTTCCCAATCTGGTATTATTCTAGGAAACTCATCCAGAAAAACATTAGGATACGCATTTACCACTGGCACATCATTAATCTGAATAGTTCATTTGTTTTCAACAATATGTGCAAGGTAACATTCATTTTTATCTTTTTCAAGTTTCTCAGACTCTTGATATGTTATCAAAAGTAAGGGTTCATTCTTGTACAGAAACTGAAAGTATTTCTGAAAAGAAACTTCTTTATCTCTACAATCAATCTTAGCATGGTAAACAGAGAGCCAATCCATACCCAGGATAACATCAAACTCTACTAGAGGTAAAACAATAATGTTTGAAAATAGGTTCTTTCCACGGATAAGGATAGGAAGATTTATATAAATTATTATTGCCTCAACATTTCCCCCAGCTGTTTTTACCACAAGTTTTGGTGTAATTTCTTGAGATGGTATTCCCATTTTACTAGAAGAGTTTTCAGAGATGAAAGAATGTGTAGACCCTGAATCAAAGCACACGCTGGCATAATCTGAAAAAACAAAGTACCTAATACCACTTCATTTGATGGACCAACATCTGCTGAAGTAGTTGCAAAAGATATCACCACCCCTTTCTACTTGTAGTTTAACTGCTTCTCATCACTTGAGCTCTTTTTCAGACACTTGTTTGCATAGCGACCCATCTCATTGCACTTAAAACATTTCACTAACTATAAATCAAATTTGTTCTTACCATCACCTTGATCTTTTTTAGTGCAATCACGAGCCTTATGTCCCATATTACCACATTAGTAGCACTTTACAGAATTCAGAATACATTCCCCAGCATGACTTTTATCACATTTATCACAAACTAGAAACTTATTTTTCTTACCATCAGACCTTTTTGAAGAATTCTTTCCTTTCTCCTGCCACCTCGGTCTCTTCTTTTGTTGGTTATTATAGAACATTTGATCATCAGCAAACTCCATCTCCACATTCTCAGCACATCGAACAAGTTTTCAATAACTTTTGAACTCGCGAGAAGCCAAAGGCCTTCAATATTTTGGATTTAATCCTGAGTAAAAACGATTGATTTTACTATCAAGGTCTCGGATAAAATTTGGATCATACCTTGCCAATCGAGTGAACCTTTCTTCATAAGCAACCACTGAGTCATCCTCTTTCCTCAATTCCAAGAATTGTTTTTCCATCCTAATTCTAACAGCCTTAGGAAAATACTTCTCAAGAAACTTACCTTTGAATTCATCCTAGTCAATAGCATCAATCTCATCAGCATCCCTGATATTTTTAACCATTGACCACCACTGATCTGCTTCACCCTCCAAACGGTAAATAGCAAGACTAACCTTTTGATTGTCTGAACACCCCATGACATTGAAAATATTCTCCAGTGCTTTAATCCACCCTTCAGATGGCACAGGGTCAGATGATCCTCTGAATGATGGGGGATGTTTCCTCATTAAATGTTCAACCACTGACATGTTCCTCTGCAGTTTATCTGGATGATCTCATGCATGGATATCTCCACCATTTATCGCTTGAGTCAACTGCACCATTACTGCAACAAACTATTCAGTTCCAATTCCAACCATCTCAGGATTCTGATTTGGAAGGTCATTTCATTTTGTATGCCTCCCTTACACTTCTTCCCTGTTTCCTCTACGGAAAACCATTCTGAACAAACATGTCTTAGATGAAGCAACATGGTAATATTTAAATGCTATATCATTTCAATTTGACTATAAAAAAATATTTTTGAATATTCATTTATTATAATTCTTACTCCTTAAGTTATCTAAACCGACCTCTGATACCAAATATACCGCCCCATCCTTAAACATTAGTTAATCTTGATTTATTTCAAGAATACATATTGAGGATCTTTTCAGGTTTAGAGTTTTAGAGAATTAGATCATAAATCATGCATTACACTCCACATTTAAACAAAGAGGTTACATAAAAGATAGTACTCATTTTTCCATCAACGGAAACATATTTAAAATAAAACATGTATTCTTTATTGACACTTCCTTGACACTATCATCAGATCATGTACCTTTCCCTTGACCTGTGAAAAACATTTCAAAAACATGGGATGAGCATAAAAAGCTCAGTGAGGGATATAAAAGTACGAAATGAAAACATTATTCCACGTATTAAATCATACTTTACTCATAAAACATAATAATTTTAACATACCTCATCAAATCATGAATAAATCATAGAAATCATACGACATAAAGGTAAATTGAGGCATTCATAACATTCTTACGTAGGGGGTAACCCTCGTGGTTACGTTTGGAATACCCATCACAGTATATTCCCTAAATCTCTTCAGATAAACCTTAACGTTTATCCCCTTCATGTTACCCAATGCATTAGAGAGATATATTGGGCTCACTCGCCCTTAGTTTATCAAGTAACCACCCATCTTCATAACAATAGCCAAGAACCATAACATCATTGTATCATATACAACATGCATAAAGTAAACATAACATTTTCACATTTCAATCACAAGATATAAATACAAAACATTGATATAATAAAAAAATTATTAAAACCATTTTCAATACCAAAATAAAAGAAAAGAAAAACATGGTATTTATTTTTCATTATAAAAAAGTTATGGCTTGTAGAGGAAGCCAAAACTCAAATAATGGTCATTGCAGTGGAGAAGTCATTGTCGCTGCATACGTACGACAAAAAAGCATTACTTTTGTCATTTATTAAAACACTTCGTATAATAAAGATTCATATTGAATAGATGTAAAAGTAAAAGGTGTTTATACACCATATAAATGAAAGTTGTGTATAAAACAAGATATGCCTCAATGAAAGGAGATTGGGACGAAGTCCCATACCTCGGGTCCGACTTGACTCGATCGTTCTTTAATCTCCTGAATAATAAACATGAGTTAATTTCTACTTTATTAAGAACATTTTTCAAATTAACTATTCCATTTATATCACTTATTATCATGTTATGAACACTATGTAATTATTTAAGTTAATAATGATCGTTTTGTCGATCATTGGTACCTTGAGTCAAAAATAAACTCTTTATAATTACAAATTGTTCATGTATCCATTATATCCATAATTATATTCATGATGTAGATAACATATATAACATATATATCCAATATATACATGCATTTATAATATTACATAACATTTAGAGGTAAGAAATTAAATGCACCATTCATGGAGACGGTAAGTCGTACGTACGCATGAACTCTACTTTCATTTCTATTTCGTATTTTATGGAATGGAATCATAATTATATAAAGGTATATTATAATTCCAGTATAATATCATATATAATATCATTAAATCCATCCTTTATACATCCCACATATGGTATTAACGAATCAAATCACTTTGAGGGGGCAGTAGTCTGCACTTCCTAAAATGAACATATCGCGTTTACCCATAATGGAAACCATAAAGGTATGCCATAAATGAAAAATATAGAAGCTTAATGAAAACATTAACATATTATATATCATATATAAATATAGTGACATTATAATTTCCACCTTTTATGGTGTTAGAAAAATATTGAACAATCATCGTTTCGTGAGGCAGAAATTCACCATCCACGGAAACTGTATGCTCAGTAACCATTAGATGTAGGTGTGTGTAAGTGTAGCTCGAATAATTCTTATAAAAAAATCCTAGTATATTGAATATACTATTTTTTTACAAAATAAATGAATAAAAAGAGTTTAGTGGGTTGGAGAACCAAAATAAAACAAAAGAACATTAGAGAAGTCTTTACCTTTAAATCGGGTAACTCCTCTTGGTTTGAACCAAAAGGGTTTCTTGAATATCATTATGCCTAAGGTAAGGCTTCTCGGAATAATATAGGGATTTTTAGAGATAAAATGAGCAGATATTGGCCGAACAAAAGGCTTGAGAAGTGTGGGTAAGGAGGTAGAGGTGGGGAAATTTTACAAGAGGAGAGGAGGGGCACTCTTGGAATGTTATAAAATGTTACTTTATATTGAAATGTGTTTCGGATTTAAAAGGTACCACATTGATATATTTCAAGGATAAGGTGATAAGGGTTATAAATATACTCATCCAATAGGTTTTTTACAAGTTTTAGTCCTATATTTTACATTATATTTTCATTTTATTTAAATCTTTCATTAATGAGATAATTGTTGCATCATCATGATGTCATAAATAAATTAATTTATTTAATGTCTAAAAATTATAAAAAAACTACTATGATGTAGGAAATATTTTTTTCTTTCCAATTACTATTTATAGTACAAGATATCATTTATGTAGACAAAACTAAAATTGTTTTACTTAGGTGTTACATACTTTGTTATATTTAACTTTCCTTAAAAATAAAAAGATAAAAAGTCACTATCACACAAAAATGATTTAATGGGGTCCTAAATATTGGCACAAGGAATCCCATGGTCGGCTATGACACAAAAATTAGCATTAGGACACATTTTTGGGTCATTTTTTATTATTATGATATTATTTTATTATCATTAACTACCCGATTACTAATTAATCACGATAATTAAAGATAATTACCGTAGTTAATATTCATAATGTCCAAAAACAAAAGAGTATTAATTACATAATTTGGAAATTCTGATTCCAAATATGGAATCCATTTTACCAAATTCCAAACATATAAATTTCAATAGTTAATTTAAAAAATAATTCCTATTGTCAAAACAAATAGCGGGTTTTTTTGAAACAATATCTATGAAAAGTTTGGCACTTGTTTATGCCCAATTCCAAAGTGAAATTAATCCAAATGAACGCCATTGGATTAAATGGTAAAAATATATTATAATTAAACATTAAAACCAATTAAAAAGATAATCTAACCATATAATTAAATTAGATGAAAAAGCAGATTTGATGTAAAATGCAGTATTTTTCACTATTCATTACAAAATGAAGATTGTCAGAAAAATACCAAAAATTTATCCAAAGTAAATTTCAATGTCCTAATCATAGAGAATAAGTTTATTTTGACAAATAGAGCTTATAAAATTGTCAAAAGGTTGATTTAAAAATTGGTTTCCATCAAAAGGTTGTAAAACAATCTTTTAAAAATATTAGTGTATTCCATGCTTAAGATTGGATTTATTCTCATTTTAAGCATCTAAAACACTATCTAATTCATAAATAGACATAGATAAGAATATCTATTATTTATTAATTACTTGGGATGTTACAAGTACAGACTCTATCTTCGCTAAATCCACTACAACTCCACCCTCTAAGATAATGTGTCCCATAAAGTAGAACTATCATATCTATAACTGGAAATTTGGGAGCATACCATAAAGCTAGTTCTCTTGGAGTTTATCCAGAACTATCTGTAGATTATAGGCATGCTCCTCCTCTGACATTGAGTATATCATGATATCATCGATGAAGACCACCACAAAGTGGTCCAAGTATGGCTGGAAGATCATGCTCATTAGTCCCATGAACACTGCTAGAGAATTGGTCTCAATAAATGGAATAACCAAGAACTCATAGTGGCCATACTTACATCTAAAGGTTGTCTTCTGCACATCCTCATATCGTACTCTGAGCTGATGATAGCCTGGTCTGAGGTCTATCTTATAAAAAAACAAGCTCCCTTCAGCTGATCAAAATGATCACCAATCCTTGTAAGTGGATACATGTTCTTCACAGTCACCTTGTATAGGATATGGTAGTCCACACAGAGTCTCAAACTCCCATCATCCTTGTTGGTGAACAAAAACGGGGATTCCCATGGAGAAACATGGGGCCTTATTAACCCCTTCCTTTGAATGTCCTCCAAATCTACCTATAACACATGAAGCTCCGTGGGAGCCGTCCGATATACTGGAGTAGATATTGAGGTTGTTCCAGGGTACAGGTCGATGTAAAATTCTTCCTCTCTAAGAGGAGGTAGTCCTGGAACATCATTAGGGAAGACATCAGCATACTGGTCCTCCACTACAAGAATGCTCGGACTCTCAACATCAACTGCCCCAAGGGTAAGGCTAGAAAAATGATTTGTGATTGGAACCACCCTTCTTTGGGAATGTTCATCATGTGCTGCAAATGTTCCCTTCTTGCTGGTGAAAGAAACCTGGTCCCATCCTCACGGACACACCACATTGGGTAGCTAATACAGTCAATCTGACCATTGGATGTGGATAACCAGTTCATATCCAATATGATGTCTTAATGCCAGGACGCTGCTACCAGAAGATCCCAGTTGAAGCCCTTTCCTCCTAGAGTAAGTTCACACTACTGACAATAATGTGTAATTGTTGCATCCCATCTCATAGGAGTCTCTAGCTGTAAGGATTGAGCCAACGACTCCACCGGAATCTCTGAGCTCCGAACAAGGGTCGTTGATATAAAATATTGACTGGAACTTATGTCTATAAGTACCACAACTAAGGTGGAGTAGACACAGATCATACCTCTAATCATCTCTGGAGAACTGTGGTTGTAGCCCTAAGATACTTGGAGCAGAGTTTGTCATTGTCGACCTACTCCTTGTGGTCGAGGTGGATTGCCTAGAGTTGGTGGCAGTAGAACCTCGAATCGCCGCCCCCTACCTGCTGCACAGCTAGCTCCTATGCCACGTCTGCCTGCTTCCTACAGACCACCCCAATCAAATCATGGCCTCTACCTTGGTGGTCCCTCGACCGTCTGTTGGTCATCTATACGGCGGGTTGGGTAGCCACATTCCTTGTGACCTAGCCCGCCATACGAGTACCATTGTCAGCTCATAATCTTCAATCCACTATCACATGAGCTCTGAACCACTGAATCGGTATCATGAGTTTATCCACCGGAAGGTTTGGATGGATTGTGCCCCTATGACATCTTCCTACTATCTACCATAGATGACTTTGCTACCAGACTTTTGGTGGTGGATCTCTCTATCATTGTCTGCTCAGCTAGAAATCTCTCCACAAAAAGTCCTCACTCTAGCACCAAAGCCTATGTCTGTCTGCTGAGAGATACCATTGATGCTATGATCATTCATCGGAGACCATGTTCCAAAGGTTTGGGCCCTGAATAATGGTTCTCATACCATGTCGGTGGAGTAGTGGGAGAAATCAGTGAACCTCGCTGAGTACTAGGCCACCGTGATGTTGCCATATGGTAAGTGCAGCAGATCCTGTATACACACTGAGCGTAGAGTCGCTGGGACGAACTGTTCCCTGAGAAGGCTCTCGAAGTCTGCCCAGATGAGGGTCACCTCTTCATGTATCTAGAGTGTCAAACTCTACTATCTCCCAACTACTCCATAGTAGAGACTGGTAGTTAGGATAACCATGAGATCATCTAGTGTCCCCACTAAGATAAAAACTATGGACATAGCCTCTAGCCAGTCCTCAGCCACATGTAGATCTATCATTCCTTAGAACCTCAGAGGCCTCTTCCGTTGTCACTCATGCAATATGCTTAGACAGCGTGCATCCTCTACTCGGGGGGCTAGTGGAAACGTCTTCCCTAGGGCTAGGGGTGCTTTTGGTATACCACCCAAAAGTGCTTATGTCGTAAGAGGGCCCTGCACCGAGGCATCATCGCTCAGTGGGACGTCATCATGTACTCTATTAAGAATCCAGGCTGGCTATCTATGTGGAAAAATTCTGAAAGAAAACAGGTTTTCCATGGTCAATAAGTTATACCAAGTGATCTGACTCAAAGATATCACAAGAAAAACTTTTCAAAAACACATGTAATCATTGTTTCCATGCACTATGTCGGAAATCAGAATTCAGGGTCTTGGTATATGGATACATCGGCCACCACTCCAACCCTAGATTCCCTAAACTAAAAACCACACTCATAACACTTAACACTATTTCTACGTAGAAAAGATTATATTCCGAGTTCTTTGGTAGAACCGACTCCTTCGATGACACTTTTTCGTGACCCGTCCCTCGGGGCCCGTGTCTTGACTACCCCAAGCCTACCTTCTATAGGCCACGGGCTGGTGACTAGCACTGGAAATGCATATCCCTAAAACAGGAATACATTTTCTTTTAACATGTACAGACACACAGTCCAAGAACGCAACCAGAAGAAACCACGAATTAAAATATTGTAGTAAAAGTGTGATGAAAGTAAAGGAGTCTTAATATAAGCCCAAATGAAAATTACAAGGAAAAAAACTACTAAAAAGTAAAAAAAAAATCGGATCATCCACCAAGGATCCTACCTGATGGGTAGGTACAACTCACGATCAGTAGTCCGTGTGTCATGTCACACCAAATGGTCCACCTCCGAGCATTGTCAAGTCCTGGCTCTCTCATCCTCGATCAATGTTTTCCATCATGTGCATAAGAAAAAATAAGGTGTGGGCATTGCCTGTGCAGGGTTGAGTAAAATGATACTCAGTAGGGACCCCTAGACCCACGTAGGTCTCCTATAGTTCCATAGAATAAAAACCTAAAGAAAGACCTACATCTCAAGAACGAAGCGATAGATATCAACTCTACTTAAGTATATACCCATAAATATACATGAGTTAACATGATATACTCATCTCATACATGAGAGATGAATACCACAATTGAAACACCATGATGTAGAAGTACCAAAATGGTAACACCATGAAGATAGATGTACTATAGAGGTAACACCACAAAGACAACACCACGAAGGTAGAAGTACCACACATGTAATACCACGAAGATAGACGTACCACATATGTAACACCGCGAAGATAACATCTTGAAGGGAAAAAGAATCAGATCACAATCAGGTATAACTTAAGAATAGAATTATCGATTATTAGTTGTAAGCTAGATCAACTCACTATTTTAAGAGGCGCTACTTCTGACCTACACAGGATTGATAGGTAATAACTCATACTGACCCACAAAAAATCAGACCCACATAGGATCGGTGTGCGCTGACCCACGCAGGATCACTGAGCACTAACCCACATAGGATCTGATAGATGTTGACCCACACAGGATCGATAGATGCTGACCCACATAGGATCGATGTTATTTCTTCACGTTACAGCCTGCCATAGGATTCCTCGCACCATGTGCATTTGAGTTCTGTAGAATCTACCCCTCGAGATATCAGTCATACCTCAACCACCACTATGCTTCACAAAGGAGTACCCCAAAGTACTGCCATGTCGTAAGAGTTTCAACATGACAAATGTTGCGTCAATCGAACGCCCGGTCTCTGATTTGTAAGCATTTTAGTTTTGAGGGCCCAGTTGGATTTGGGTTTGATCTGACCTGGATATACTTCAAATATCTCCAAAACTCATGTGAAGTATACCAAAAGGACAATCTCGATTCAAGGATCCAAGATCCATAGATGATTCATCAAATTGATGCACAGTTCTCAAGGTATTTCCCTTTATGTGTTTCTGGGTCTGGTTGGGCCCAGGTCTGGTCCGACCCGACCTGACCCAGCTAGGAAGGTCCTCATCCCACTAGGCCGCCGTCTAGCCCGGCTAGAAGGGGGCGCAGCCCGGCCCTCACTAGGTATGCTCGGCCTGCATGGGGGGAAACCCTTCCCACAAGGGGGGCGTGGAACACTTGGCGTGGGCCCGCAATATGGGCGCAGGCCATTGGGTATGCAGCCTGCTATGGCGGGGCCTTCCCTAGTCACCACCCGGGGGAGTGACCCCCTATTTTCCCGAACCACCGTGAGGGCCATTCGGTTTCCTCCATAGCGGCGGCACCACGTGGTGCCGCCAGGTGGCATGCAGGACTCGCTGCAGCGGGTCCTGCCTCTTGTCATGGCCATCCGGTGTCGGTCGCCATCTCCAGTGATGTGCAATGGTGTGCCGCTCCACCACCCACAATCGGTTTGTTTTTCTGCCACCTCCTTCAGTCTATGGATTCAATGGTTCCCTCAAATATTTAATCCAAGAACCGGTTCAAAAGTTGAAAAATGTTGCTCATGCATTTACTGAATATACCTTAATAAATTTTAAGAAAATCCTTCCAGGCACACTAGGTATTGGGATCACGCTCCGTCAATTTTTGCAGACTCGTAATAATTCTATATAATTAAAAAAATACTTTGAATAAAATTGTGGTCTTTACAATCCCACTCAAATACTATTATCATTAACATATCAATGTTGAAACCGATGAATATTTGATTCACCATTCTGTTATAGCACATGCATAGTTTTCCACTCCATGTCACATCAATTGACCACGCTCCCACTAAAATATCCCCTCCTTAGTCTTCTAAAATAATGATCTGATCATTTTATTAACTCTTTGAAAATCATCTAAATGAATCCATGTAAAAAAATTCAAAATTATCATGGGAAAGCTTTTATCTTCTGATTTTTATTTTAAATTACAAACATGTTCTGTCATGCATCATGTCCATGGCCTCACCTTTTCAGACTACCATGCATTTCCAAATATTTTGAGCATAAGAATATATATCTCCCAGGAATATTCTACTACAACAAACAGCAATGACATGATCAAAACCAACATTAATATAGTGATTATATCTTATAAAAAGACTGATGTCATCATCATGAAAAACACCCACTAAAACATCTTTCAGTGAAATCATAGAAACTAAGTCCTTCACACCCACGGCTTCTAGCCTAGTTCTAACTAATTGAGCACCCACCATCATCACAAAATGTCTTTTAATTTCACTATAGATACTCTAATATATTCTTTCCATATAGTAAATAAGATACAATATATCTTCTCCTTATATAATTTCATAAATAATAGGGCTAACCATCGAATATTCCATCTACATGAACTAAAGATTGATTTCTACATATGAAAAACCATTCTTGGAACCTTAGTTATCTTTTATCTAAAATATAATTCTATCACAATCCATGTATTCTTGCTATAAAAGTCTCCCATTTTAATTTCCTTCTATAATATCAGTATCCTTCTACCATGTTCCCAAATTCTACCCGATGAATGGAGCACACCGCATGATACAAATGACTATAAAGAATTTTGAAATTTGGGAAAACCTATTGATACCAAACCCATCTTATGATAAAATTATTTTAGACACTCGATATACCTCTTATCATGTGAGACCCCATTAGTCTTCAAATAAACTATAAAACCACATATTGGGGACAGGTTTTGGAAATTATAAGAAAGGAATATTTCTCTAAAATATCCCTCATGGATTTTGTGTCTTGAACAAGGAAATCTACAACAACCATCCACCACATCGATTAATCCCTTCATCTAGTTTTGGTCATCCCAAGGTCTTCATTCTGAGAAACGAACAACATAAAACAAGAAATATGATAGGAAAAAACAAATGCAACAATAATGTACAAAATAATTCACAATATAATTATGTGGTTCAGGATTTAATCTTATATCCACATGAAAATAGTATCATAAATTTCATTCAACAAACAAAAACATCTGGGTTAAAAATATAACGCCCTTTTTTAATATTATATAAGTCAATGGAAGATAGGTTTCCTAAAATTTTCTACTATCATGTATTCAAACTCACTCATTCTAGTATCTCCCCTTGATTTTTTTACATTATCCTTTGGATATAATGCCTTCGACACATTATATGCACAAAGGATGTCTTAACTGGAAGGGGAACCACCTAATCCTTTTTTAGGCCTTATTAGTACTCATCATTCATACTAAAAAATATCACCACAAACAGTTATATATAAACCAAGTATAAATTTCCTATTAAGGTAGAAATTTTTTTCCCATCCATTAATATTTAAAATTTACACTCCATTAATTTTGGTAGAAACTATTAAATTTATGTTCATAAAAATATCACCATTAGTAAATTTCTCTCCCTAAAATCACTAACACATATTATCTTTTTAACAGCATGAAAAATGGGATTTAATAATTATTAAATATCATTTTCATCCTAAGCACTGTAAAAATGAGGGACCCCTTTATCAATGCTAAAAAAATAATTGCAAACGTGGGGCCATTATCAGTGCTAAAAAAATTGATAACAAAGGAGTTATTTTGTTAGTTCTAGTTTAGAATTGATAAATGACCCCTTTATTAGTGAAATTTATCAAATTAATAAAATAGAACCCATCATCAGTGCATTCATTAGGGATAATATAGGGGGACCTTTGTAAGAATTATAAATATCATAAATAATGTCCCCAATATTTTAGTGTGAAATTTTAATTAAATTACACTGTAGAAATAGACTACATATGTAAATTATAAATAATTTAATTGAAATAAAAATTACATCAAAAATACATAAAAACACTATATTATAGGCATTCAAAGAAATGTTTTGTACAATTATATTAGAATTTTATATCACTAAAATTCAAAAATAAATCAATGTTTCATTATCTTTGGCACTTGAAACCCTCTCAAAAAAATAACGATTGTGCTATCAGTTTCATAAAAAATAACCTCAACTTGAGAAAAATGAATACACCTTTATAAGATAACATATCTTCTATTAGTTCAAAGGACATGACCTTAAATATTATATATTAATGTGATTTTATAATAGAATTCACTTTATTACAATTATAAAGATAATTTATGTTTAGATTTATAGATAATTAGGTCATAAAACATACCTAAAAATTAAAATATACAAAATTAGACACTCCTACTAAATATTGATTTTTATAAACAAAAAAAATTTAAATAAAACATTGTTTCTTTTTTTGATCAATCATCAAAACTATCCCCTTGTTATAATCCTTTTCTCTATTATCTATTATATCTTATGAAAAACATTTTAAAATTAGGGATGGAATCAAAATATATTATGGGAAATTAAAAGAAGGGAAATTATTAGTCCAGTAAAAACACATAAAACAATTTCTTAAAAATATACATATTTACCTAAAAAAAGAATCATTGTTTCAAAAATATAACTATCATACCTCTTGAGAATGAATATATTTTCTTGAAAACTCAAAATAAATCATATAAGAGATAAATCAGTAACATGGGACTTCATTTTCCATATCGCTATTACAAATAGAGTAACTAATATAGTCAACTTCCATCTCTGGAGTACCCAATGCACTGAAGGGTGGGAAATAACCACCCATCCTTGGTTTATCACAGAACTAACAATCATTGGGTAATCACGTAACAACCCATCATTGTTTTAACAAGGATCCACCCATCATTGGTTAATAACATTACCACATATCCTTGTTTTATCATGGAACCAACCATTATTGGTTTATTAGATAACCATCTGGCATTATAAAAATTCCTAAGAACCATATCATATTCATAAAACATAAACACATGCATTATAAAAATGTTAACATGGAAAATAACACTTTAATTTTAAAGTCATATATATTTAGAAAAGATACACACATACAAATGAGAACATTTTATTTTAAAATAACCATTTAAAATTTCAATATAAGCTTCAAATAATTAACCATCCATGATAGTAAGAAAATACTCTCATGCCATATAATACCAAAACCATTCCTTGCATATATGTTTTTGGAAAAGTAAAAAATAAACACTTTTAGAAATTTATACAAGAATATTTTGAATCCATTTTTTAAAATGTATAAATTGATTATAAATGAAATAAAACATTAATACGAAAATAGTAAAAACATTTTTAGAAAAAAAAAACATAAAATCCAGTACATTGGAATAGTGATATCATGAATAATTTTAGGGTTTTTTGAATCAAATTACGCCCAAATAAAAAATACAATCCTTTGAAACAGTATTTGTGGCATTGGCCAAGTTAAATTATAATGACCACTCATGGACCTGAAAAACCCCTGGTTTCAAATAAAGGGATATGAAGCTTTAGGAATTTTATTTGAAATTCTCAAAAGAGAATATGAGGTGGGAGAAACCAGAGCCTAATGAAACATAGTACCAATTAGAAATCCTCAAATAATATAAGCTCTGCTTACATGGTATTCCAATCTCTACTATTTTTTTTCTTTCAGAAGAAACAGTCTTGCAACTATGGAAATCATACACATTTCTAGTATTTATGTTAAAGTAGCGGAGTTATCTTCAACATGGATCATCAATCCCTTCCTGATAATCCACCTGAAGCATGAATCGTGTTATGATTCAAAGGGTTGAGTACCCATAAATTTCCCCTCCCTTTTTTCATCTGAATCGATGCCCACACTCACAACCATATCATTACACACCTTTTGTGTCTGACTACATTGATCAAAAAGATCCTTGATATTGTTGACATTTTCCAAATCCTGCTTCATCATATCCCAAGTAGGGTTCGACCGTGACTCGCTAGTGCTCCCATCCTCACAAACAATCTTCTTATATAATAAATCTAAAATAATATATATATTTAATTATATATTACTATATATAACTATTAAAATAATTTATATATTTACTATAATTTTATAATTATTTAAATATATATTAATTTATTTATAATTACAATTATAAATAATTATATTCATAATTATTTTTATATAATTATAAATATATTGTTATTATTACATATATTTATATAAATATATATATATAATAAAGACAATTATTATTTAAATTTATTTACTATAGTTTGTAAACTCTTTAAATATATATAAATATTTATTTATAATTCAATATATAAAAATATATTTTGAAGAATATTTCTATATATTGACAAATATATTTGTATACTTATATATATTTATATAATTAAATATATTTATATAATAATATGTACTAATATATAAGTGTAAATAATTATTTATATAGTAGATATATTTATAATTTAAATATATTCCATATAATTTGATATTTTTTAAATATATATTTATTTTATTTTTATTTTCTAAATATTTTTTTTAAAACATTATATTTACTTATAATTTGATAATTAACTAAGTACATGCCAAACATATACACATGTATACATATAAAATATTTATGTATATCCCACATATAAATGAACATATAGATACATACACATAAATACACATGTACATATACAACATCCATATATACACACACACAAAACACACACACACACAACATAATTCATACACATATATGAACATAGGCATTTATATAAATATATATGTTCAAATATCACATTTTAACAGTATATCATTTATATTAACATATTTTTCTGTATTATTAAAATATATAAATAAATATATCATACTTATATGAATTATATGCATTCATTTATTAATAAATATATATAAATAAACATTTAAACAATTTAAAGAATATTAATTTGATATATTTATATATATAATTATGAAAATAATATTCATTTTATATAATTATATATGTACTTATATAATTATATATATTTTTATTAATGTATAAATATGTGTAAATATAAATATACTAAATATATTTACTGATTTAATTTATTTTTTATAATTTAATAAATACTTAAATATATATTTTTAATATTTATAATATAAATTATAAATTAATATATTAATAAATATTTGTATATATTTAAAAATATATTTACCTAAATATATATATATGTTAATGGAAGAGATGTAGACACTCAAGATTCTAGGGCAGCTCTTGAGTTAGGGGCGAAAAACACAAAATAAGGTGACTCGTGTTTTTTTTCTTTCATGGTGAGGTAGATTCCACTTTGTTATCATTTCAACTCTATGCTCTCTTTACTTTGTTTTCTCTTCCCAGTAATAATTTTTTTGGGACCATATATTTTAATCCTTGATTCACATCGTTCTGTGTGTATATATAATTGTATTAATATTTAAAATTATATAATTTTATGTATAATAAATATATTTATATTTTAAGTATATTTATTATAATTTTATAATAAATTAAATATATTTTTATATTTTTATGATTATATAAATACTTATTTTAAAACATTATATATATATATATATATATTATTGAAAAATTAATGTTAATATATCATATATATATATATATATATATATTAATTAACTACATGTGTTTTTTAATAAATATATATAAATAAAAAAAATTATTTTAAATAAATATGATATTTCAATATATATTATTAATAATTTTTAAAAAACATTATGGGTGTTAAGAATAGAACTGATAAAGATCCATCATTATGAGTGATAAAAAAGTGCTAATAAAGGGTACACCTTTGTCAATGTTTAATTATCACTAATAAAAGTTACTTTTATCAGAACCATTAACTATTACTAATAAAGGTAACCTTCTTATCAGGAATTTATTTTTATGATTGATAAAAACAGGTGTTTCTAATGGATAGAGAACTGATCAACTAATGGAAATGCCTCTCCCTTGTAGAAAAGGAAAAAAAGTATTGATCAAAGTAGCGATAGATGAACATTACTTCCTTGTTAATTACATGAATCTTCTAACCACAAGAAAATTCATCTCGATTCATCCATTCAATTTTCCTACACTGAAGAACACACTACAATCCATCTTGTGTTTGGAAGATGAAGTTCATATATGTGAGATCGGGTTTGGTCATTTGGTGTTAGATTTCTTCTATGATAAACACAAACAATAGCTTATCATAGGGAAACTATAGACCTTTGACAACAATTTGATCCTAATGGGGGATCTGAATAATGGTGAATGTATGAGGAACATGACCTTCTCTAAATTTCCCTTTTGGGTATGGATTAGAGAAGTTTCTTTCTAAGGTAGATCATTACGCATCATGAGAGAAATTAGAGGCTTTATCAGTGACTTTCTAGAATTGGATAGATCAGACCTTATTCTATGGGGGACATTCACACAGATAAGGGTATTGGATGATATTTATTTCCTCCCACAAAGGGGTACCTGCCTTTATTTTGAAAACTCAAATATATGGATTGGTCTCTAATATGAAATAATTTCGATCTTCTATTTATTGAATGGACATATCAGACACTCGGGGGAGTACATCCATAATCTAACCATTGGTGAAGTTAATATTGTTATGAAATATGGATCTTGGATCCATGATAAAAACCCGGGAATATCATTTGTTCTGAAATTGTAGAAAAAAATGGATAGATATAAACTTACTAAAGACTTGGTCATTCATGCTACTAGTCATGAAATCAGATTTATCATATTGAGGCCACTACAATACAATTTTTACATTTATGATCCTATGAAACCAAAGGATTTGTGATAAAAGGCGATCAAGTTTCCTTCATCCCCCCAGAAGATACTCTATTATGCTGAATTATCTGCCTTTAAAAGAGGAAATATCACATACATTCTGGCATTGAGTGTCAGATGATATCCTTAAAATATAATCCAGCCCCATGAACATCTCTTCAAACCCTCCAGACCCATTCACTCCCCCAATAATTTTATCTCCCACATATCATAACTCAAGAAGGAGAGGGAATGTAGGGGTTGACATTATCAGGTGAAAAAAGCATTGGACGTGGGAAAGGATCACCACAGGGGACCTGAGTATTAATCCTTCCCCACTACTGTAGAACCCCACAGGTATAAAAAGATAATATAAGAACATATTAGGATAGAGAATCTCTCAAAAATATTGTAAGAATCATATGAAGGTCATTTCCTTGAAATTTTAGAGGTAGAGGCTAGATTATCCCATTACTGTATATACCAAAAAAATCATGTGCTGGAAATGTTGTGGTCTAGGAAACCCCTGCATGTTTCATAAACTTTCGAACATATGCACAAAAAGTTTCCGTGGTATGAGTTTTTATCATAATCCATGCCTGAAATAAAATATATATTTAGAAAAGCCTTTAAATTTAGGTTTGAATGAATATTCCCAGTCACATACGTCATCTAAGCAAGTGGTCTATGCCTCATATGGAAGGAGGAGACGGATATCAGAATGAAGGGCTCCTCTAATAACCATATAACTACCTTAGTTCATCATCTTGACAAACCTGTATGGTTCTCTATTGGTCTACATGTTTTCCCTCCAAAAAAGTGTAAGATAAAGTCCTTGGAACTCTTAAAGAAGATTAGGGTTTTTCATCTAGGACAACTACTGGTGGGTGTAGACTTTAACAAGATAATTTTCCAAAGATAATGGATATGATGCAACAATCTACCATTGGGCCATTTCATAGATTTGTTATATGTAGAAAAATGCACAAGAATCCCTATCTGGGGGTATATCGGTTTTTTGTCACATAGCCCCACGATTTCATAGAGAATACATGTATCATAGACTGCTTGGACAGATTTGTGGCCTCTTCCAACTAGCTCACCACCATCAATCTCTCTCATGTATCTCATCTTACCCAAACCTTGTAAAACCTATTACAAATTCGTAAAAACATATATGTTGAACATAGAATATTGACTAGTGGTAGGCCTTTTATTTTTGAAATATACGGAATGAGAGAAATATACTATGAAGACGTGGTTATATTTGGATGGAATTAAATTGGACCTGATGTCCACAAGAAAATCTACCAGATTGTGGCTTCTTTAACTATTAGAGAAATTTTTGGTTTCTCTAACCAGATCGGTAGTACACAGCCCTAGAAATAATTCTTGAAAACATCATTCTCGTCAACAACTCTTTCTATGATGAAAACCCTAGAGTCTAACATCAATAATTCCCTGAGAAGGAAATAAATACATTGGTATATGCATGGATGTTACACCAAAAATAAATAGGGTGACTCAAATACGAAAAAATTTCATAGAAATATTCTAGTAGAAATGGTAGAAATTAATCGCAGGCCTTTTCATGACTGAAGGAAGAACATTCTCGAAGGAGAGTGATATCCATGAAATTATCCAATGTTTTTTCAATGAACTCTACTCAACTGGAAATAACTCCATATCAGCTAAGATTTCAAGTTGTATTCAACTTTTTTTCATTGAGTCCATGAACCAAAAACTCACCCTTGATAAAAAAAATGAGGAAATCCTCATTTACCATAAAAAATACATTCCAAAAAATATTTGGTCCTTGATGGTTTCCATGCCCTATTATTTAAAAAAATTACCACATTGTGTGGCATGATGTTTTCGTCCTTGATAATAGACTTATGGAACGAAAATGACAACCAATCATCTATCTATGAAACCGCCATAAATCTCAATCCCAAAACCCAGAAACCCTATAGGGTTTCTTATTTTAGTCCAATAAAACTTTTAAATGTCATATGAAATTTTTTCTCTAAAATTGTGGTGAACTGTTTGTAAACCTAGATCCCTTCCATTTTCTCAAAAAATCAAATCAATTTTGTCCCCAGTAAGTTAATTTTAGACAATGGAATTATTGAAGATGAATCATTCCACTCCATGAAGACCCAAAATTCCAAAAAAGAGGGATCATGGACTAGAAAGTGAATATGATTGAATCATCTGTCATAGTTTAATAGACCATTATTTTATTTTTTCTAAGTATTTTGTGGTTTTTTTCTAAATGGGTTAACATAGTTATGCAATTTGTTCCTTTAATCTCTTTCATGATCCATATTAATGGAAGTATTACACATATAATATCCCCCAACATGGGAATTTGGTAGGGAGACACTATTTTCCATTACCTCTTTACCCTTATGAATGATGTGTTTTCTATATTGATTAGAGTAGTCGCTAAGGATAATTTCATGCATGGAGGGAAATAATTTCACACCCCCCCCCCATAGCCTGTATCATCTATTTTGAGGACTTCCTCCTCTTCTCCTGGGCCATTGGGAAGAATTAAATAACATATTCCTCCTTATCCAAATTTACAAAAATTAATCCCGGAAACTGATCAACCATTCTACGTTAGAAATATAATTCATTGAAAACATACCCCCTTGAAGGTATAGAGATCTCCAATTGGAATCGGGTACTCAATTGTTCAAAAAACAACCTAAATAAATTAGGCTTTCTATAATTTTTGATCACTCAAAAAGGAAATTTTCCTTTACTTCCTTGACATATTTTCCTAAAAATAAAATTGTGAAACTTCAAATGAATATCCAAATAATGATAACAATTAATCAATAAATATGTTTCCTATTCAATCTCTTCTTATTTCATTAACCTCTAAAACCATTCAGGAACCATCAATGAATAACTCCACTCACATATCTTCA
The DNA here is from genome assembly GCA_963277665.1 of Viscum album. Taxonomy (NCBI): domain Eukaryota; kingdom Viridiplantae; phylum Streptophyta; class Magnoliopsida; order Santalales; family Viscaceae; genus Viscum; species Viscum album. Next base: position 622,777,088 of record OY728156.1, on the reverse strand, counting down.
ACTTCTACTAGGGTCTCAATAATGGGGAAAACAAATTTTATTAGTTTTCTTGAGATAAATTTTGAGAACACAAGATACATAAGGGAATGGGGTTTGCTAACCTTAATCTCTTCAATGATGTTATCCTTTCCAAATATGGAAGGTGATTCATCCATCACCATGAATCCCTTTGTGTAATGGTTACAAGCAGGAAATACTTCCCCCACAATAATTTTTGTGTCACACCCATGTCCCCCGCCCCATCTTCTTCTGGAGTAGCCTATGGGAATCATGCAAGACCCTTATGAGGATAATTTATTATAGAATGGGGAATAGAGAATCCATTAATATCTTCAAGAACCTATGGATGGTGGATGGTAAGGGGTGTTTCACTTCTTCATCACCCCCAAGGCCTCGAAGTGGATAAAGTTCACACTCTATTCAATGAGATGAAAAATGGATGGTTCATGGATAAAAAATCCTCCCATCTTGTGAAAAGGGAAGGGTTTACTAAGTATCACTCTTGTGAGTGGTATAGACTCAAATCACATTTTGCGGATTATGGAAACCATTGAAACCTTTACAATGAAATTGGTTTTTCTCAGGCTATCAGTGCATTGAATTCAGAATATGGTGTTCTTTGGAAGAAAATATCGAGGCCCTTGATCCCACCCAAGCATGATACTTCTAGTGGTAGACATGAAGCAAGATGATTCCTTATTTTTATTTCTTTACTTTCACCATGCAAAGGAGAACCCAACATGTGTTATCTTCTTATTGACACCAGAATCTAAAATTCCTTCTATTTTACACTATCCGAAAGAAAGGGATGTCTGGATCACCATTATCCTTTTTGAAAATCAAATTTTGGGATTGGATTTTCAATTCACTTCCCTACACTTTTAATGGTATTCTCTCAATGACACATATGATCTTCCATCTATGTGTACAGTATCATGGATCATCTTGGTTTGGTGGAATTACAATATCATTAACCAAGTCCAAAAACAACCATCCATCGAGATCATGCATGCAACCGACTAGTTATCGACATGGAAACAAAGTGAGAACCATCTCAACATCCCAGATTTCATGCATGTTCCTTGTACTTAATGGCCCGAATCTATAGGTACCATAAAAATTAAAATGGACACATCTCTTTTGAATAGTGGTCTCACTAGTTTTGGTATGATAATTTGTGACTCCGTTGAATGTATATTCGCAACTATCCTATAAACTCTTAAAGTATCAACACTTTGTAATGTTGTGGAAGTGTAGCATATCATCATTGTAATGGAACTCACCTAGGATAAATTCTGGGACTCTTTTTTACTAGAATCAGATAGCCTCTCATTCATTCATGTTGTCTTAGCTTTGGAGTCTAGCTTCCAACCATATGGACTCCATATCTTGAAGATCTAGTCACTAGATCATATATTCTCATCTTTCCCCTTATCCTTCACCAAAAAAGATACGAACATGGAATCCCTTCATCATACTACTATTGTTCTATGGGACATTCTCCATATTATTTGAATATTTTCCTTAATTTTTTATGTTCCCTTGTTTTTCATGACCTTCATACTCTTATATTATGAGTTAACTATTTACCTAAAAAAATGTTAATTTATTTTTTAATGAATGAATGAGGGTTTTTTCAACATTATTTAAAAAATCCTCAAAATTCATGAAATTACCTTATTCATTTTTCTAAAGTTATAACTATTTGGGCATTTAACTTCACTACTAAAAATCGGGGTAGGTAATCCTCTTGAAACAGGAAACCCCCATAGGTGGATGTGTCCCTTAATAAAATTCAATCCTCCCTCCCTCTTTATCAACCATCCCCCTTCCCCCTGAAATCATACCAACCTCCTAACTTATAAAACCCAACCATTGATATTCAGACTCCCATACCCCTACAATCGTGCACCCCTTCACTTTTGAAAACCTTACCACTGGAAATTGGCCACCCCAATGTGAACCAAAGCTATTTCCACTACACTTATAGTCTCTACCTCTCATCATGAACCAGATCTACTTATGCACCCTTAGACATTTCCTCCCTTTAGGAACCAGATCTTCCACCCATCACAAACAGGAATTGGCGCCCCACCCATAGCCACTACAACTGCATCCTCCCAAATCACCTCCCACCCCTTAACCCTAACGACAAACCATGTCATGGAAACCTCTTTCCCCTATCCTACCACCCATATTATCTCCAATTAATCTACCCTAACTCTCTTCTCACCCCTTCCTCCACCCCCTCTATGTTACTACCTATGATCTGTGTGTTGCTACCCGCTCTTCTCACAGCCATCCCAAATTCATCTTCGTAAATGAGGTTAACCCTATGATTTTAAATTCCATTGAAATTAAATTTATTTTTATTTTGATACTAACTCATTGACCACATGTATTGAAATGGTATAGAAAATAAATCAATATTTGGAAATTGAATAACTTATATTGTTTATGTAAATATTTTATTTTATTTTTTGTCAATGTTGTTTGGGGTTTGGATTGTCATGATTCATAATTTGATACATAATTTTCTACCCCTTAAAAGTTATATTAAATGAGCTTCTGGTGAACATCATTTGTTTCTACAAAAATATTACTATAACTATGACCTTAGTATCTCATCTCGCATCTTGCTTCTGCATAGTACTACCTCTTCTAGAACTAAGTTTATCACAACTTCTGGTATTCTCAGTGCTTCTACTTATAATATTGACCTTATTATGTAGAATATTAATTAAATCTTACACAAGTTTATAATTATATAATATAGTATTCATGCTTCTCAAACTGATACAATGTTTTGAATTACTTAAAATACAGCCACACAGATAGTATATGAATTTCTAGTGTTCTTCATCTGTTACTTTAAGAATCATGATATCCTTTGATATCCTACTTCCTTGTAAAAAAACCTATCATTTTCTCGGTTGAATATATTTACACTCTATATATACCTAAAACATTACTAAAAAGTCTTTGTTTTCTCATGTAAACTCTACACAGGGACTTTTTATCATGCATATAGACTTATTCATACTCATATACATTATGTTAATCCTCAATATGGAATCATAGTAGCACTCTAATATTTTATGCGTTGAAAAAAATTGTATTCAACTATTTTTTTATATTTTTTAATACAAAAAAATTTCTTAATGTCCACTAACTTTACCAACTATGACTACTTCTGGTCACCTTTTACCATATCAAATAATATATTTAAAAATTCATCAATTGTTTGATGAAAATTATATTTCCTTTAAATATAATCTTTTATGTTCACGTGTCACATAGGAAACATAAATCTCCACTCCATAGTAGAATCAAACTCATTTCAATAATTTATATTAGTTATGAAATTTGGAAATATGATGAAAATAAACATGTATTCACCGATGGAAAGTCGAACTTATGACTTCCTAGATAGACAATAAATGATACAAAAAACAAATAAGTTTGAAAATTGTAATAATATTATTTATAAAATTTGATAATGAATATATTCATAAACACATTTTTATAATTTTGATAATGATGAAAAAAATTCATATTTTTGAAAAAGTTTATGAATAATTTTAAGTCATTTTAATTTTGATAATGATTATGATGATGATGATAGATATTATTATTTATAAAATATTATTATGAATATACATTAAACCTATTATAAAACTCATTTTAATGATGATGATAATTATTATGACTATTAATATTTGTATTTTAAAATTTAAATTTTATATTTCAATAAAACTTTATCCAATATTATAATATTTATTTATATATGATTAATTATTATAATATTTGTTATTATATTCTAATGTTATAACAATAATTATATTGAAAATTTTACCCATCGTATATTTTTTAATAATTAAAAAATTTAAATAAATAAATTCTATACATTAACTGACCCCCAAATTTTCTTTTTTATTATTCAATACATATATCCTTCCATGTTTTCTAATATAATAATTATTGTTCTTTCAAACAAAAAAAGTAATTCCTTCAAAAAACCTCTGAAAATGTAATTTAAAATATAAAATGTTTATTAAAAATGTTATTTATTATAAATCATTAATACATAACTCAATATAATAAATTTTATTTATTGATACACTAAAATATCAATGAATTTTGAATAACATAATTTTATACATTCTAGTATTTTGATAACTAAATTTATAAAATAACTATTGGCATTTGTAAATATATATTTATAATTATTTTTTAAATTTTTAATTTTTATTTTCATCTATTACATAATAAGAGACTCTACATAAAATATTTACTCATGTAAAGATAAATTCCTTAAAAACAATAATTATAAATAATTAAATATAACTTAAAAATGTGATGATAATTTCATTTGTGAAATGTTATCTTGTTTTGGATGAGTATGAATTGGGGTCCACATGAAATTGGTTGGCCATTATTTTAAGTATATTTTCTAATATGAAATTATAAAAATGATATTAATATAAAGTATTGGGTAAATTTTACTACTTGTTATACTGATATTAATGTGGGGAAGAGTTGAACTGATCTTCCAAATTGAATGTCTAGAGAATATTTTGAGGGAATTATGGTGTCTATTCATTTCACAAGAGTATTTCAATGTAGATATATTAGTTTAAATGTATAAAGTGTGAAGAATTTTATCAATTCGGAGGAGATACCATGATGGGAACCTATTAATGAATGGTTTCCTGAAAAATTATCAGAGTTTGTCTCATTATGGGTAATTATTTATTCGTTTTCATCATATAGAAATAGTTTTGATGGATTTTGATGTGAGGATGGATGATCCAATGCATAAAATTCTTATTGAAATGGTTTGTGGGTTAGATCCAGAATTCATTAACATTCGGAATGTTGATACCTATGAGATAAATATGTGCTTTAGTGAAGATCTTGTTTCGTGTAGGTTCTATGAAATACATAACAATGAAAAAAAATTAATTATATTATGGGTGTACTTATTATTGTAAATTTTCATTTATCATTGAGTTGATGAATTTTAAGACATTTAATTAGTGCTCAAACACATCATTTGACAAGTTTTTGGAGTTTTTGAAAAAGTATGTCTTATTGATGTTGTGATTCATGAGTCATATTAACATGATCATAAGATTACATAAGAACTGGGGATTCATAAATGAGACCATATATTCATGTGAAAACAAATGAATGTTTTTTAGAATGGAAACATCCTATTTAGATAATTTTATTGTTAATTACTCATCAAGGTGGAAAGATAATGGGGGAACCAAACTCATCAAAATCAATCTCTAAAATAGGGGAAACTAATTTTCATAAATAAAATATGTTTCTTTTTAATATAACTGAGGTTGAAAGGATTATTTATGTCGTCTAATGTTTCTAAATTTATGATATGACATGTGAAATTAGATAAGGACAATGATATGATAACCATCTTGGTCGGTTCTCTCATATAGAAGTATTTTGATCAGTTACTCCCCTACTTTTCTAAATATAGTCATAATGTTTGATTTGTGTTGGAAGAAAATAGTTTCAATACATTCATCCCTATATTTTGGGAGACTATGAGCACATGGCCTGTGGTATTTTTTCGGTATAGTCTTCTTCCATGGATTTGAATGAAGCAAAAATTACAATTCCTTTCTACAATTATTTATGGAACTAGATGTCTGGGGGATAAGAATAATGGTTACCTTTATCCATTGATCTATAAGTTGAATGAATTTTTTGGTGATGGTTTGATAACATATGAAGGTCCAATGAATGAAATGTTCAAATTGTTGGCTGTTTTATTGTGAACAATTAAGGACTTCCGAGCTCATGCACATTTTTTATGTTGGAGTATTGCAGTTGAGTTTTCATAACCTTTATACAACAAAGATAAAAATTATACAAGGATTAAATGTTGTAAAAAATGGGCATACATGGGTCATAAATGTTGTATTCCCAGTCAATTTTAGTTTATAAATGATGGAGTTTCATTTTATGGTTCTAAAGAATTCGGAAAATCACCAAATATCAAGTCATGAGTAGGAATATTATCATAGATTGAAGAAGAAAACATCCTCACAGTATATGAATTTGAGGATCCGGAAGCACATCCATTACCCAATATTCATGGTTAAAGTAGGCTTGAGGGTCAAATTTTGAAGAAGAAATTTTTTTTTTTAAAAATCGCATATTGTAAAACAAACTTACAAATACATAATCTGGATGGCATGCACATTGAAAAAACTTTTTGTGATAATATATGTTCAACCATTTTAGTTTTCAGTTGAAAATAAGAGTATTGTGTCAATTAATGATGTCATTTAAAAAAAAAGAATTTAAGGAAATAAATTCATTTACAATTGGGTGAGGTAAATAAGTCGTACATGAATTATACATAGTATAAGACGAGTGAAAAAGAGAAAGAGAGATTTACATAAATTTTAAAGATGATCAAGGAGACTTATAGTTACTCTTCTAATATTTCTATTTGAGTAAATGTGATGAACATGAAATTTCAATTGATGAAAAGTTGTAACAATCACATGCTACTTCATCGGTTTATTACAGTCACAATTTTTGATTATTTATCACCCAATTTTGTTCAACTATTTATTGATATTATTGATTTTTTAGAGAATTTTGATTGATAAATAGAGGAATGTGTGATTTATAAAATCCTGATAGAATTATACTTATGATTATTAACTTGGAGAAATTATTTCCTCCCTCATTTTTTGATGTTATGGTTTATTTGATAGTTCATGTAACTGATGATGTTATGACTTTTGGTCCAATGTAATTCATGTGGATGTATCTTATTGGGTGGTATCTGAATACAATGAAATGATTTGTATGTAACAAAGCATGTTTGGTTCCATCAATAGAAAATGGATACTTGATGGATGAGTGTACTAATTTTTATGTAGAATATATTATATATGTTGATAAATATATATAATTCCTCTTGGATTCAAGATGGCCTAGTTGGAGAAGAAACAATATTTTATACAGACATATTCAAGTGGGTACAATCTCATTGATATATCTTGTTCAATACTCCATCAGTTTAACCATTAATGTAGTATGTGTCTTATCAATTATATTATTTAAATTTTACCTTTTTTTATTACATATATAATGTTGATAATTTAAAATTGAATTATCATTTGTAGGGTATACATTATTGATCTAAAAGAAGATATGTCTCATACGAGTGATTATCGGATTAAATAATCCCGCTATTTTTAATTTTTTGATAGGTTCAAGTATTTTTCATTTATAAATTGATTTTCATTATGATTTATATATATTATTAAATTTTTTGGAAATTTTTGTATTGAATTATATGAAATATACAGTTCCAAAACCTATAAGAGTTAGGTGACCCTGCATTAACAGAATAATTTATCCAATTGGATGAGGGTCCATCTATAACAACTCATAGTTATAAATATTTATATGCTAACGGATTTTAATTTCACATTAAATATGTCGATGAATAACGAGAAACACAAAATAGTGGAATTAGTTGTCCATCTATCAATTCTAGTAATTTGAAAGGTCAATTTAAATACATCACTATAGTTTTATAAGCACATGGGTTGAAATAAATATTGTTAAAGTGTAATTTGGTTGATCTATCCTATGGAAATAAATTTGATTCAAATCAGTTTCCATGGGTTAATTTTTAAAAAATATTTTATACATAGATGAATGTGTTATTAAAGAAATTTTCATTTTGAAATCACTTGAAAAAAAAAATTTCTTCGTTACCTCGCCATCAAATCCAAATTCGAAAGTTTCGAAGAACATTTTAAGGTGAGGTGTGTTTATAATTGAATGAGATAACCCTAATACCGTTTCTTGTATTTCACTATAGATTTTCCAACACATTGTAGTTCGGTATGAAGAAGATATTCATAGTGTTAAAGAGATTGTTGAAGGATAAATGGTCACTTTTCATGTTAAATGAATTGTATGATGGTTTTCCCTCACTTTGGTACAAAAAATTATTTTTAATTATTTAACTTTTTATAAAATATTTGACTATTTTTTACTTAATTAATTTAACATTGATATTTATGTGAGTGAAGAATGACATGAATTGTAGTTAAAATAATTAAAAGGAAATATTATTTCAGATAATTTTTAAAACAAAAAATCTTATGATATTTACATAATGAAAAAAAAAGAAAACCATAAAACATATATAAACTATTGTTTGAAAATAATAACAAAAATATGGGATCCATACCCCCCCCCCCCAACATACAGACTACTCTACATAATGTAATTTATTACAATTAAATGTTTCACTAAGAATTCATTTCAACAAATATACGAGGCTTAGGTCATCAACGAAAATTTTTCCGACATACCAAATAATATAAATTACCGTTATTGATTATAGGGGAACATATTCAAAATAGTAAGGGTTCATGGGGTGGGTTTCTATGGGAGAAGGTTCAATTTAAATAAGTGCCTCCCATAATAAAAATTTTATGAAGGTGATTTTCTATTAAGCACCTTATTCCAAATGGTTTTATGAAAGGAACACTTCTTAAAATCACCTACCATCTATTTTTTAAGTTGTTTTATATATTTTATATTTATATATATATATAAACAAAACAAACTATAAAATTAAATAGTATTTATATATTTTTAAATAATTCAAATGATAATTTAATTAAAAAATTATTTATTAATAATTTCTAATGGTGAATATAAATATTTCAATTAATAATATATTTAATTTGATATTTAAAAATAATTAGTAATAATTAATAATATGATCATTATTAATTATTTTCTTAATAGTTTAGTTAATATTAATAATATTATTATTAATTGTTATAAAATGATAATATTATTTTTTAAATTATTTTTTATTTGTTATGTTTTCAACTAATAATATTATTAATGATAATAATAATGATCATGGAAGTAATATTATTAAAATTAAATATTATTATTATTAAGTAATAGATTATTTATATTGACTACAATAAAATTATATATTAATTATTTTTATTATTATTAAAATGTAGAAGATATTATTTATTTTTATTTATTAATTTATTATATTATTATTATTAAGTTGTATATTATTATTGGTACATAATATTTTTTAATTTTTATTTTTATACAATTATTTTTATTTTCACGTATTTTATATATTTTAAGATCTTTTATTTAATTTCATTTAGAATATAAATATAATTTATATTTTATATGATTTTAAAATTACTTAATTCTTTTAAAGTCAAAATGATTTTTTTAAATAAAATTGTTTTGAGTAATATATATTACTGTCTGTTTATTATTTTAAAGAAAATATTTTTATTTTTAATTAATTTTTATGTTTTTGGTCTATGTTTTATATTTAATTTTGATTTTATTTATAGTTTAATTTTATAAGATTTCAAATTCAGCTACCTGTAATGGAAAAATCTTATTACATAGATGATAATATTAATATATATATATGATAACACATTTTTATAAATAATAATAATGATAACAATTACAATGATGATTCATATAACTAAAATAATTTAATTGAAATAATAATAATATTATTATTATTATAAAATATAAAATCTATTAAAAATAAAAAAAATCAAAATATTATTATTAAATATAGAAAAATATTTATTATATTTATTAATATTTTTTTGGTATTCAAATAAATTAAAATCATAATATCATTTAATATTATTATTATTAAATAAAAATTCTATGAATATAATCATTTCAATCTAAGGATTATTCATAATTAATAACATTATTAATTATATTATTATTTAGTGCTGTTTTATAAAGAAATAATTAGATTATATAAAATATTTAAAATGATTAATTAATTATTTTTTCTATTAAAATATAAATTGTATTAAAATTATTGTAATTATAAATGGTTAATAACTGTATTATAAATGTTTAATAAGAATATGATAATTAGCAAATATATTTTCTATATTAGAAATTTAATAAATATTTTTTAAAATTATATTACTAACTAATTAATGATCAATTGTGTGACGGGTGAATGAGGGACCACAGTGGATAGTGTTTTGTTGTAGATTAATGGTAGAAAACCCTTTATTGGTGGATCAGTGGGAAATGTGAGAGACAGAATGGATCTCAATGGCCGACAATAGGTTTGTGTGATGGGGGGAAATGAGTAAGGTCTTTTTGGACCTAATGTCACGACCCATCCTCGGGGCCCATGTCGTGACTACCCCAAGCCCGCCTTTCATAGGCCAGGGGCTGAAGACTAGCTCCAAAGGCGTAAAACACGATAAAAAGGGAAGGTATTGCCTTTATAAAAGTAAACAAATAGAGCAGAGTACACAATAGAAGTAAACACTATGTGAATGATGTATATAGAAAGTAGTGCTGAAATTAAAGGGGATGGAAATACAATCCCAACAGCAAAGTACAGGTACAACGGAAAGCATGTACATCTGAAAAAGGGACAACAGCTAAAATGTGAAGCTCCTGGAACATCCGCCGAGTATCCTACCTGAAGGGTAGGTAAAGATGTCCACCTCAGCACTCCATGTCTATCGGTCCGCTCCGTGTACCCTATTGTCGTGTGGTCCACCTCCGGGAACCATCTAGTCCTGGATCGCTCTCAGCCTCCGTAAACGATGTTCGTCATCTGCATCCAACACAACGAGATGCAGGCATAGCCTATACATGGTTGAGTATAACGATACTCAGCAGGGACCCCAAGACCCGCAAGGTCTCACAATATCAACTATCGATAAGCAAAAGAAGAAAGATACAACACAAAGTATCAACCAACCCTACTTAGGTATATGCTCATACATATACCTAAGTTATCAATCTCAAATCGACTACAACTCTTGAGCCCAAGCACAATCCAGTCCACACAAGAAAGTAAGTCAATCACATCGATGATATTGATTGAAAGTCAAGACATAGATCTCACAGGTATACATCTTTCGTATAGCGATAGAGATAATCAGATGTAGTCATTGATTCATCTAAGCTGTTAGACCCACGTAGGATACTAGAACAGCTAAGCTATCGGACCCACGTAGGATACTAGACCAGCTACTCTGTCGGACCCACTCAGTATACAAGTACAGAAGTCAAATCGTCGGACCCACTTAGGATACAAGTATAGTAGTCATCGTTGTCGAACCCAGAGAGGATTCCAGTACAGTTGTTGTTGCTGTCGAACCCACAGAGGATTTCAGTAAATTATTCATCGTTGTCGAACCCGCGGAGGATTCCAGTACAGTAGTCGTCACTGTCAAACCCACAGAGGATTCCAGTAAAGTAGTCGTCGCTGTCGAACCCACGGAGGATTCAAGTACAATAGTCATCGCTGTCAAACCAACGAAGGATTATATTACAGTAGTCGTCATTGTCAAACCCATGTAGGATTCCAGTACAGTAGTCGTCTCTGTCGAACCCACGAAGGATTCTAGTATAGTAGTCTTCGCTGTCGAATCCACGGAGGATTCCAGTAAAGTGGACGTCGCAGTCGCAGCCAGCTATAGGGTTCCCGCCCATAGCATGATCGATTCTGTGAGGGTCCGCTCCTCGAGAAAAGGGGTCGATACATCAGCTATAATGAAGTCCAATGTAAATGTATCCCTAAATTCAGTCACATCAAAAGAAACCTAACGTGACAGACAGTGCGTCAATCAGATGCCTGGTCTGAGAGTTATTGGCTTTTCCGTTCCATGGGCTCGATTGGAATTATGCTCATTCCAAACCTAACCATTTTCAAAGGTTTTTCAAAACTCACATAGAGTATCTCAAAATTACCGCCTCATCACAAGGGTCTCAGTTCCGCAGATGGTGCATCGATCAGATGTACGGTCAAGAAGTTATTCGCATTTAAAGGTAATGGGCCCGACCCGTCAAACCCGATGGGCTGGCGCATCGGCCAGTCCAGGCTCAGCGATTTTGACCCGGCTAAGGGGTCGGCCTAGCCCTTTGGGGCACGGCCCAGCCCGGTGGGGCATGTCCAGGACCGGTGGGGCATGGCCAGGCCCGGTGGGGTGCGGCCCGGCCCGGTGGTGTGCGGCACGACCGGGTGGGGTGCGGCCCGACCCAGTGGGGGGTGGCCCGGCCCGATGGGGCATGGCCCTACCCGGTGGGGCGAGGGACGGCCCAGCCCGGGGGGCGCGGCCTGTCTGGGCGCAGGCCCAGCCGGTCGGTGCGGCCCGGCCCACGGCTGGCCGACCGATTCGTGGGCGCGACCCTCGGTTTTCTGAAACAGTGGTGTCGCCCCTCCTATCCGGCCTGCCGAAGCCGACCGGTCTTCCTATCGCGAGCGGCCTGCATGGGATGGCCGCAGTTCTCCTACGCGGCACCTGCGGGTGTCGCAGCCTCCTTCAACCCGGCCGGCAGGCAGCCGACCAGTTCACTGCCAAAGCGGCCTGTGTAGAGTGGGCCGCGGTCCTTCGCAGTGCGGCGACCCTTGTGGCGCCGTGGTCTGCATGTCCGGCCGACTTTAGTCGGCCGGTTCTTCTTTGGACGAGCAGCCCGCGGATGCGGTCCGCGGTTCTCCTCTACGCAGCCGTCACACAGTAGCCGCTTCCTCCATTCTCCATCACCTCCGATTTCTGCCACCAAAATAGTCAAGAACAATCGGAGGGTCATCGAGACGTGCTCATTCGGCCCACGCTCTCTGCGTTATGCGATATCAATTAGCCAAAGACAATATAAGAATTTAACAAGGATGTGATTTAATTTCATTCACTTAAAATTATATCAAACCCCCTACCTTGTAATTGAGGTTCGTTCGTCAACGAGCTGCGGAAGATGAGCGTCGCGGTAGTCGAGCATCGTGGAAGATGACGTCGCAAAGAATGGTGTCGTCCCATCAACGTTGGAAGTCGTTGTCATAGACGACGTTCCTCGAGAGCGGTGTATTCTCCTTTGACGTGGAGGAAGAAGAAGGGATGAAGGCGTTCCTCACGATCTTGTTCCGATTCAAAATAAAAGTGGAAATAATTTGCTTCCCGTTATTCGATTCGTGGAGCATTCTTCGCGGAGAGGAACACTTCCTTCTTATTCTCCAGAGGTTTTCCCCACCGAAATATTTTCCAAGTGAATATTATAATAAGGCTTCCCAATTTTAATATAATTTACATGCAATTCAAATTGATTCAAAAAAAGTGGTTCCAATTAATTAATGTGGAAATTAATTAGATAGGTTGGCACATTCAATGGGTGGGAGGTGGAGAGGCTCCACCATAATAAATGATAGGTGTTGTCAAAATAAATAAAAGGGAAGTAAATGGGGAGTTTAAGGGAAGTTGAAGGGTTAGGGACTCATGTGGTCCCCACCACACATTATCCTCTCATGGGAGGTTATGTTGGGGTGGGAACCACCTCTAACATCCCCTTTTAGGAAATATCCACCATTTATAAAAAAAAGTGTGTACAAAAATTTATTTAATTTATTATAAATCCCCAAAATAAACTTCCATCCTGCATAAAATTCAACTGCAATAAAGGTCCCCTTAAGCGAATACTGGCGCTGTGATTTCATCAGTGACATCGTATTTCAATTCCGATCACCAGTTCAAAAGATAGAAAAACTTACTCGTACGTTTACTGAACGTTCCCAAACTAAACTTCAAAAAATTGATTCCAGGCACGCCGGGCCTCGGAATCAGGTGCCGTTAGAAACTGAAGACTCATAAAATTCCAAAGTATTTAAGAAACAAATTCCTTGAAATTTCCAAGTCTTTACATTATCCCCACATCATGGATTTACGTCCCTGTAAAGCTACAACACACACTAGGGGAACAAATGGGGGTACTAAGCTTGCATCTGAGCCTCCCGCTCCCAAGTGCTCTCCTGGAAATTCCTGTGCTGCCAGCGAATGCGCACTAGAGTAATCGACCATCCATGTAGGACCCGCTCCTTTCGATATTCGATCTCCACCGGAACCTCCGTAAATATTTCCCCGTCATAGTTTTCCAGCTCCCCGTGATTGATGATGTGGGACGGGTCGTGCATGTATCTTCTCAACTGAGAAACGTGGAAGACATCACGCACCCGGTGCAACTGAGGTGGAAGGTCCGGGCGGTAAGCCACCTCGCCTACTCTAATGAGGACCTAGAAAGACCTAATGAAATGTGGAGATAACTTTTCATCCCGACCAAATTTCCATAGACCTCATTGAGATGAGACCCATACGAAGACGTGATTTCCATCCTCGAACTCCAGTGGTCTTCGTCTCCTATCAGCATAGGACTTCTGTCTGCTCTGTGCAGTCTTCATCCGCTCCTGGATGATTTGCACCTTCTCCATCGTAGCCTGAACCATCTCTAGTCCTAAAAGTGCTGACTCCCCTAGGTTAGTCCAGCATAGAGGTGATCTGCAAGGTTGGTTGTACAGTGCCTCATAAGGGGACATCCCGATGGTGGAGTGGTAGTTGTTGTTGTATGAAAACTCCACCAAGGGTAAGTGATCCTCCCAGTTGTAACCAAAGTCGAGGACACATGCACGGAGCATTTCCTCGAGAGTCTGAATGGTCCTCATAGTCTGACCATTCGTCTAAGGCTAAAAGGTGATGCTCAGACGTAATTGTGTCCTGAATGCCTCCTGCAACCCCTTCCAAAGCCGAGAAGTAAAGTGTGTGTCCCGATCGGAGATGATCATCGATGGTACACCATGAATCCATACGATCTCCTATATGTAGAGGCGTCTCAACCTCTCTACTGAACCCTTATCTCTGATTGGTAGGAATTGGGTTGACTTGGTGAGTCGGTCGATGATCACCTAGATAGAGTCGTGCCCTCTGGTGTATGTGGAAATCCCATCATGAAATCCATGGATATCCCATCGCACTTCCACTCTGGGACCTCTAAGGGCTATACCAAGCCTGCTGATACCTGGTGCTCCGCCTTCACTTGCTGACAAGTGAGGCATCGTGAAACTAACTCGACTACATTGTTCCCCTTCCCATGAGTATAAACTATCTCAAAGTCATAGTCCCGGAGGAACTCAAGCCGACGTCACCTTCTTAGGTCTGGGTCCTTCTACGAGAAGACACACCTGAGACTTGTGAGATTAGAGTAAACTGTAAATTTTTCGCTCAATGAACTATGAGTGTGACTATCCATTTGTAAAGAACTCGACTACACCCTTTTTTGCTTATGTCCTACAAGAGCTGCTAAGATTTCTCCTTTTCTGAAAAGAGAAATCTAGTCTCGTCCCCTAGATGAACCACGTTATTTTCCTAATACAGTTAATCCTGACATGAACGGTACTATTTCATGCCATGGACGACATCATAAGGCCTCGATGCTACTACCAAGAGATCCAACCGTTACTCTTGCCTCCAAGGGTCGAGTAACACTATTGACAGCAGTGTGTGGTCACTGGGTATCCTCCTATAAGAATCTCGAATATGAGGTTCAAGGCAACAGTTTTAACTGGAACCTCTCAATATCAACCATACGAAAAGGTAGGAAAGAAAACATCACATGGAAAAGTGTCTTTTATTACAACAGCTCAAAGTACAGAGACACAAAGCAACCACAGACAACAACATCAACAAAGCTAGAAGCATCATGAACAAAATTCTCCAAGCCTGGACCTAGTCCCGCTCCTATACACCTTCTCCCGGAGCACTATGGTCGTTGTCCTGAGCGGCATGAAGCTGATATCTCCCATATCAATCCATTCTCTGTGGTCGGGGTGGACCTCCTGGTGGTGGTGTTGGTAGGGCCTCGAAACATCGTCCACCACCTACTTCTCAGCCAGCTCCTCTTCCTTGTCCGCCTACTCCCGGTGGACCACCACGGTCAAACCTCTGCCTCTTCCTGGGAGGTCCCTATACTACCTGCTGCTCATCTGCAGGGAAGGTCAGGCAGTCTCGAGCCATGTGACCCTGCCCGCCGCATGCATAGCACTGCCTGATCCTCGTATAGCTAGCTCTGTTTCGTGTGCCCCACACAACTGAACCTATATCTTGAGATCGCCCACCTGATGGCCTGGTCCACTTAGACCATTGCGTTAACTGTCTATCTCCAGTTGTATAAGACTCCACTTCGTTTCATCCTACATAGGGTCTCGCCGATGGTGACTGCTTAGTGAGAAAACTCTCCACTAGAAGGGCACTCTCCAGCACCCCCGCCTGTGTCGGGATGTTGAGGGAGATCATCGAAGCCCTGATCTCATTCTGGAGACCCTACTCGAAGGTCTGATCCCTGATTAACGGGTCTCATACCATATCCGTGGAGTATCATGAGAGATTAGTAAACCTCGCTGAGTACTGATCTACTGTCATGCTGCCCTGCTGTAAATGAAGTAACTCCAGAATCTGCACCGTATGAAGGTTGACTGGTACAAACTCTGCTCGGAACAGGCTCTTGATGTCTTTCCATAATAGTGATGCCTCGTCATGCACCTAGAGCATCAGGCTCCACCATCTTTATGCCACTGCATGTAGGAGACTCGCGGTAAGGATCACCATGAGGTCAGCTAGTGTCCCTACCAATATGAAAACTATGACGATAGCCTCTATACAATCCTCAACTGCCTGGGGGTCCGTCTCTCCCCGTAACCTGGGCTGCCTCTATCGCTGGAACTCATGCAACGCACTCAGGCAGCGTGCACTCTCTACTGCAGCTACTGGTGGTATCGATGGCCCAGCGGGTAGTGGTAGCACTGGTGCCTCCGCTGTGATGGGGCCCTACACTGAGGCATCGTCGCTCGGTGGGCTACCATCTCGTACGTAACTCAGAACCCTAGCTGGCTGCCTTCGTGGGGCCATCCAGAAAAGAAACAGGTATGCCACGATCAAATAGTATACCTGGTGGGCTGACACAAAGTAATCACAAGGAAAACTTTTGAAACACACATGCAATTAGTGTTTTCATGCACTGAGTCGGAAATCAGAGGTTAGGGTTTTGTTGTATGGATACGTCGGTGGCTGCACCAACACTAGACTCCCTGGATTGAAAACCACACTCAATACTCTTAACACTATTGCTTCACAGAAAATAATGATCAGAATCCTGAGTTATGTGGTAGAACTGACTCCTCTGATGCCAATTTTTCACGACCCATCCTCGGGGCCCGTACCATGACTACACCAAGCCTGCCTTCCATAGTCCAGGGTTTGGAGACTACCACCAAAGGCGTAACTCCCGATAAAAAGGGAAGTCATTTCCTTTATAAAAGTAAATAAACCCAACAGAGTACGCAACAGAAGTAAACACAAAGTGAATGTTGTATACAGAAAGTAGTGCTGAAAGTAAAGGGGTCGGAAATACAAGACCGACAGTAAATTACAGGTACAATGGAAAGCAAGTAAATCTGAAAAAAGGGACAAGAGATAAAACAGGCAGCTCCTGGAACGTTTACCGAGTATCCTACCTGAAGGGTAGGTACAAATTTCCACCTCAGCACTCCACGTCTATCGGTCTGCTCCGTGTACTGTCTCGTTGTGTGGTCCACCTCCAAGTACCTTCTGGTCCTGGCTCGCTCTTGGCCTCTATCAACGTTTTCCATCATCTTCATCCAACACAACAAGGTGTGGGCATAGGTAATGATACTCAATAGGGACCCCGAGACCCGATAGGTCTCACAATATCCACTATGGATAATCAAAAGAAGAAATATTCAACACAAAGTGTTAACAAACCCTAATTAAGTATATGCCCATACATATACCTAAGTTATCACTCTCAAATCAGCTCCAAATCTCGATCCAAGCATAATAGAGTCCACACAGGAAATTAATTCAATCACATCGATGTTAATGATGGAAAGTCAAGACTCATCTCACACATGTATACATATTTCGTATAGAGATAGAGATGATTAGATGTAGTCACTGATTCATCTAAGCTATCAGACCCACGTAGGATAATAGACTAGCTAATCTGTCAGACCCACGTAAGATACTAGACCAGCTACTTTGTCGGACCCACTCGAGATACAAGTACAGAATTCAAACTGTCAAACCCACTTTGGATACAAGTACAGTAGTCATCACTGTCAAACCCACGGAGGATTCCAGTATAGTTGTTGTCATTGTCGAACCCAAGGAGGATTCCAGTACAGTAGTCATCACTGTCGAACCCACAGATGATTCCAGTACAGTAGTCGTCATTGTCGAAACCACGGAGGATTCCAGTACAGTTGTCATCATTGTCGAACCCATGGAGAATTCCAGTATAGTAGTTGTCGATGTCAAACCCATGGAGGATTCTAGTACAGTATTCGTTGATGTTGAGCCCCCGGAGGATTCTAGTATAGTAGATGTCGCTATCGAACCCACAGAAGATTCCAGCACAGTAGTCGTCGATGTCGAACCCACGGAGTATTCCAGTACAGTAGACGTCGCAGTCGCAGCCAGCTCTAGGGTTCCCGAACACAGCACGCTCGATTCTGGGAGGGTCCTCTCCTTGAGCAAAGGGGTCGATACATCAACTATCACGAATTCCAGAGTTGATGTATACCGAAGTTTAGTCTCATCAAAAGAAACACAATGTGACAGATGGCGTGTCAATCGGACACCTGGTTTGAGAGTTATTAGCTTTTCCATTCGAGGGGCCCAGTTGGAATTACGCTCATTCCAAACCCAGCCATTTTCCAAATTTGTCCAAAACTCACTTCGAGTATCACAAAAGGAATTACTCATTGCAAGGGTCCCAGTTCCGCAGACGGCCCATCGATCGGACGGACGGTCAAGAAGTTATTCGTATTTAAGCGTAACGGGCCCGACCCGTCAAGCCCGATGGGCTGGCGGGTTGGCCCATCCTGGCTCGGTGGGTCTGACCCAGCTAAGTGTTTGGCCAAGCCCGTTGGGGCACGGCCCAACCCGGTGGGGTACGGCCCCGCCCTGTGGGGCGCGGCCCAACCCTATGGGGCGCGGCCCAGCCTGATGGGGCGCGGTCCGGTCGACATGTCGAGCGAATCATGGGAACGACCCCCGGTTCTCCAAAATGGAGGCACCGCCCTTCCTATCAGGCCGAACGAATTCGATCGGTCTTTCCGATGCGAGCGGCCCACACTGGCGGGACGTGGTTCTCTCGCGGGGCACATGTGGGTGCCACGACCTCCTTCTACCCAGTCGGCAGGTGGCCTGCATGTTCACTGCCGAAGCGGCCCCCGGTGCACGGGCTTCGTTCCTCAGTAGTGTGGTGCCCCTTGTGGCTCCGCGGTCTCCATGTCGGGCTTCCTACGGCTGGCCGGTTCTTCCACAGCATGGCGCCCTCGTGGCGCCGTTGTTCCTTCGGCCCAACTGGCTTTAGGCGGCCGGTTCCTCTTTTGGTCGAGCGACCCACAGATGCGGGGCACGGTTCTTCTCTACGTAGCCTTCACATGGCCACCGCTTCCTCCATTCACCATCACCACCAATTGTCGCTGCCAAAATAGTCAAGAACTATCGAAGGGTCGTCGGGCCATGTTTGTTCAGCCTGTGGCCTCCGTGTTAGGCAATATCAATTGTCCGAAGACAATACAAGCATTCACCAAGGACGGGATATAATTTAGTTCACTTAAAATTATATCAAACCCCCTACCCCGTAATTGAGTTTCGTTTGTCGACGAGCCGTGGAAGACGAGCGTTTTTGTAGTCGAGAATCGTGGAAGATGGCGTCGCGGAGAACGGTGTCTCCCCGTCAACGTTGGAAGTCGTTATCATAAACGGCATTCCTCACGAGCATTGTCTTCTCCCTTGACGCAGAGGAAGAAGAAAGGATGAAGGCGTTCCTCATGATCTGGTTCCTGTTGAAAATAAATGTGGAGAGAAATTGCTTCATGTTCTTCGAGTCATGGAGCTTTCTTCACAGAGAAGAACACTTCCTTTTAATTCTCCAGAGGTTTTCCTCATTGAAATATTTTCCAAGAAAATATTATAATAAGGCTTCCTGATTTTAATATAATTTCCATGCAATTCAAATTGATTCAAAAAAATAGGTGCCAATTAATTAAGGAAGATATTAATTAGAGAGGTTGGCACATTCAATGAGTGGGAGGTGGAGAGGCTCCACCATAATAAATGACAGGTGTTGTCAAAATTAATAAAAGGGAAGTTAATGGGGAGTTTATGGGAAGTTGAAAAGGTTAGGGGCTCATTTGGGCCCCACCACACATTATCCACTCATGGTAGGTTATGTAGGTGTGGGCCCCCCCTATAACTTCCCCTTGTAGGAAATAACCACCATTTATTAATAAAATTTTGTACAATAATTTATTTAATTTATTATAAATCCACAAAAAAAAACTCCCATCCTGCATAAAACGCAACTGCGGTAAAGGTCTCCTTAAGCGAATACCGGTGCTGCGAGTTCATCGGTGTCCTCGGATTTCAGTTCAGAGCACTGGTTCAAAAGATAGAAAAACCCGCTCATATGTTTACTGAACGTACCCAAACAAAACATCAAATAATTGATTCCGAGCATGTCGGATCTCAGAATCAGGTACCGCCAGAAACCGTAGACTCGTAAAATTCTAAAGTATTTAAGGAAAAAATTCCTTGAAATTTCGGGGTCATTAATCATAAGGATCATGATAGGCCATTGTTGTGATAATGGTCTCAACATGAGATAGACAAGTGGGTGATGTTGTGCAGGTGGTTGCAATTTGGTGGCCCTCAGTGATAGATAGGCAACGAGATGAAGAGGAGTGGAGGCCCTCGATGACACGCGATGGTGCGGTGGACAACCCCTCAGGTTATAGATGATGGGGATGGAGATAATTTGTGGTGTAAAAATGAGTTGTTAACTATGATGGCAGATTGGGTTGTCATGGATTTAACACCCATTTGGCCTATGATCCAAGTACTAAAATAAAAAGACTTTATAGGTGGGATATCCCCTTAGGGGTGATATGGCTTACCATTCAAGTCACTGTGTGTTGTGTGTTTCAATATAATTTCCCATAAACACCAAATATATACCTAACATTTAACCATAAAAAATTATTAATATATAACATTTTTTATTATTTTGATTATCTTTTTTACTTTAAATAATTTTTTATTTTCACAGTCAATGTTTTATATTTCTTATAGATTTATATTATACTATTTTCTATGCATATATTTTTTGAAGTGTAAATGTATCAATTTAAATAAATAATGTTTTTTCCAGTAAATTATTATTGGTTTGTTATATTTATTAATTATTATTTGTTATCAACTATTTATTATATGTTTAATCAATTTTTTAATTTTCATTTAGATTGTCCTTATGATTTATATTTTATAGGCTTCCAAAGTCGCACACATGAAACATAATAATGTTTCTAGTAGGTCACATTGAAAGCCTATTACGTATAAACCATAAGAACAATCGAACTAAAGTTGAAAATGTGGATTAATCATACAATAAAAATTTTAATATAAAAAACCAAAATAAAAGTAGATGTAAAATAATTTTGATGACCTAAAATATTGTTATTTCAAAACATAAAATTTGTACTCATATATCATTTTTACAACAACAATTTTTGTGTAAATTAAAAAAATTATTTATTATTTTTTTAGAATTAATTTTATTTTCAATTAACTTTTATTCATACCATCTATGTTTTAAATTCCATATATATTTTATTAATTTTTTATTTTATGTGAATAAATTTCTTAAAGTGTGAATGTTACGTTTTCAATCAATAAAGTTTGAATCATGTAAATATTTTTGGTGTGTTATATTTTTTAAACAAATAAATATTTTATTATATACTTTATATCTATTTTTAAAGTTTCATCTCAATTATTCGTATTGTTTAGATTTTATTTTCTTCAAAATTCATCTACTTTAAAGGTAATAATGATTCACGTTGGTGTATTTGAAAGCCTTTTTCATATAAACTATATGTCCAATCAAAATGAAACATGAAAAATGGATTAAATATATATGAAATAGTTTTAACTAAAAAAATAAAAATAATAATTGAAGAAAAATAATTTCAATTTAACAAAATATTTTTGTTTCAAAACATAACATTTTTACTTATAGAAAATTTTTACAGCAAACATTTTCTGTCTAAATAAAAAAATTGTTTATCAATTTTTTTATATATCTTTTTTTCTAAAATAATTATTATTTACACATTCAATGATTTAAATTTCATACAGATTTTATTTGAACTATATTTTATGCAAATATATTTTTTGACATGTAAAGGTTATGTTTCTTATCAATAAAGATTCTGTCATGTTGTTTTTTTGGGATATTATATTAAGTAAAAAAAATTATTTCCAACAATTTCTTATATGGTTTATACATTTTTAGGCTACATTTATATTATTCCTATGGTTTATATTTTATTTTCATCCAAAGTTTCCATCTTGAAATGTAATAATGTTTCCTGTAGATGACATTGAAATTTTATATCATATAAACAATATGACCATTCAAAAAGACATTTATTGATAGAATATTAATATTTAATTCATTAGAATAAGTATGAGAGTACAAGAGAAATAATCCATGTAGGAAAATAATCCAACAACATGTGAAGAACATCGTAGAGTCCTTGAGTCGTCAAAAGGTGAGCCGTTTTTTCCCTCTATTTTGAAAAAGTAAGAGGAACTAGTTGTAATGTTGTATACTAGAGATCATATCTTCATAACCAGTGGGATAAAAAATTGAATTACAAAATCCGCAGTGAAGAGAGTTAATAACTATGAGGTAGTCTAATTCAATGACAATGGATTTCCATCCTTTCTCTAGGGAAAAACTATACTGATGAGTATTGCATGGGGTTTGGCAGTGAAAGGGTCTCATAGGGCATTATGTATAGAAATTATAGATAAAAAAACTAAGTACAGACACATCATAGACCAAAGCACCCGTGGAAATAGTATCCTTCATTTGGAGGGAGGAATCCATGTTTTTTTTTGAGGTAACCGATAGGGGGGGCTTCCATGAGCAATCAGGGAGATAGGAAATAGGGGAATTTGATTGAGTATTTTGTTTTTTCTATGTATCCAGCCCAGACATTTCCTGTTTCATCCAGAAAGTGGTATGGCATCAATTTCATTAATAAACTAGATCATTTTTTCTCACCCATATTATCTGAGAAATGTTGCAAAGAGACTTCACTGTTTTCATGGGGAGGGAGGAAGACAATGCCAAAAGAAAATATCATAGATCAAAGGCCATATAAAATAATTGATCAACATTAGTTCTCAAAGATTTATAGATATCAATTGCTCTGAGTAATTGAATGACAACATGAAAAAGATATTCTGGAGTTCCCATACAGAGAGAGTATGAGGTATCATCCACCATGTGATGATGAGAGAGGAATTGCATGGATCAAAGAATCCTATTACATACAAGCCACCAGATGGATCTAACTTTTGGAGTGAATAACAAGCCTCGCAATTATTTACATATAATACAACCCCTGTGTTCTATAGAAATCAATCCTTAGTGTAGCAAGATCTAGTATAAAATACACATGAATTTTCTATACAATAGTATAAGTTGACATTCCCTATATTCTTAAAGTAGGGAATGCATAGAATGAGGTTTTTATCCCAATAATTGAACCATTTTCCCTAATTTTCATCTCAAAATCCATCACCATAATCATAGATTATGGTACTCAAACATAGGATCATTGAAACTAGAGGTAACCGAGGAAGTTTCAAATAGACCATCAACATCAAAAAGCTAGGGGTCCTTCCAAATTCTCACTGAATAATTTTTTGTGAATCCTCTGACCAATACTAGAATTAATAAGTGAACCAGAGCCCCAAATACACCTCTAAATGAAACAAAAGTGGGGGATTAAGGTTGATCTGTTGAATTCATAGTGGAGAATTAAATTCCCTTTTATAATACGGGTGTATAGAGACTCTTGGTTCACTAATAATTGCCAATATTTTTCAGCCAAAAGGTCGTCATTAAAAAGGGAAAGCTCCCTAAAACACATACCACTACTTTACGAAAGTAACAAGATTCTATTCCAAGACATTCAATGGATTTTTTTCTTCCCTCTATTGTATCCCTAGATAAAATTAGTATTGATAGATTTGATATGGCCGATAATTGAGATATGGTGGTTGAAAATAGACATGACATGGTTAGGGATTGATTGCATGATAGATTTATTATTATTTTCCTTCCTCATGTTAGAAATCCACTTTGAGTCCCATACCTATATCTTTTTACTCACCCTATTAAATATATTCAAGAACACTTATTTTTTGGATTTTCCCATGATTGTTGGATTCTTAAGACATTTACTATGTTTCTCGACCACCTGGATACCAGAATGATTATTGAGTTTACCTTTTCTTTCTTGCTGGACTCTAGAGAAAAAGAAAATTTCTGATTTTTCCAGATTGATAGGTTACCTTGAAGATATTTCATAAATATTAATAGTATAAAAAAATGACCAACATTTTTCTTAATTGAATCTTGGGTAGATAAGGCAATTATCCGAAAAATCGAATATTAAAAATAGGAAGAAAGTATCTACAAACCTTTTCCAGGTGGATAGTGTTAATCATTTCTATTTCTGAAAGGAGATTATAAAATTCATCAACAACAAAAATAAATTGAAATGGGGAAAGTGGATCACCTTGAAAAATATATCTAGATGAATTTAATATCTAGGAAAGGCCCCCGTTAATCTTAATTTTGATGGACACGGTTTTGATGCATTCCATGATAGGGTCAATCCATTTTGGGATAAAACACATCTTTTACATAAAAAACTATTGAAAATTCTAATCCACCCTATCATAATCAGTAGTCATGTCCAGTTTCTATGCTAGGATACCACTCCAATCCATGGAACGAGTCTTCATGGAGTAGAATACCTCATTATAAATAATAGCATTAACAGTAATGATTCATTTAGTGAAAAAATAACTTTAGTTTTGTAAGATAATGGAGGGAATCCAAGAGCAAAACCGGTCCACCAGAATCTAAGAAAAAATCTAATAAGCCATAATGTTGTGGTCAATTGGCATAAAGTAAGAAATAGTTAAAAATAAAAACAATCGTAAAAAATATTGATGTGAAATAATTACAATGGAACCTACTATATGTTTTTCAAAGAGAAATATTTTTACTAATAAATTATTTTTTTGAAAACACTTTTTGTAAATTACAATTTTGTGTTTAATATTTTTTTTTTGAAATTCCATTTATTTTAAATTATTTTTCTTTTTACAATTGTTGTTATAAATGTTATATTAATTTTTTATACTATATTTATGGGATAAAATTACAATATAAAAGATATTTTACATTACTACGTGAATCTAAAATCCTATTAAATTTATATTATAATTTTTTTTAAATGCAATTTTTGATATACATTCATATTTTGCATCAATCAAACATGAGATAAGCTAGAAATTAATAAATATGAAGCTATTATAAAATGATTCTATTTTAAAATGTGTTACATATAGTGTAATTATTCCAAAAAGGATGCATTGTAGTGACATCACACAACAACAACTGTAGATATATTTTTGAATAATACGAACTTAAAATGTTTCAAACTGAGGTTTCATTTTCCCGAGATGACAAAAAACACATATTTAATAATTAAAAATGAAAAAACATGTGTTTAATGATAAAAACCATATAGAAATATCACAAATTGGTATGAAATCTTATGAATGTTGTCTAAAATTTATATATAATGTCTATGTAGAGACGACGCGTCAACCCGATAAGCAATGTGCTTGAACTAACTATATAATATGTTTTTAGAAAATGATTCTCTTAAAAAATGTGTGCTAGAAAGTGAGAACTAGAATAATGATATTATATTATAGTTAAATCAATTAAAATGACCATATATTGATTTTAGAAATATAATAATTGATGGGCACCAAACTGATGTGTTGTTTGTCCGAGAAGACTAAAAATGCAGTTTCCTTCTTTTAAAAAGATAAAAAATAAATTTAAGGGTTAAAACCCCTGAAAAAAACTCTGGCTCATGAAAAATATTATAATAAAAGTTTTAGAATTATTTTAAATATGTGTGAGTAGATGAAACATCAATCTGACATGCGATGTGCTCGAACTGACTAAAGGAGTTCTTCAAAAATAATGATCCTTAAAAACATGCGCCACTAAGTGAAAACTAGCCAAATGAGCTCAGATTGGTATAAAATAATAAGAAAACAACCATATATTTATTTTTGAATTATGGGAACTAACTGTGCATCAAACTGAGGTTTTGTTTGTCTGAGATAACTAAAAACCCAATTTCATTATTTTAAAATGCTAAATAGTGAGTTTGACGATTAATACAATCAAAAATGATCTCCAATTGATGTGAAATATTTTGAAATCTATTTTATAATTCTTTTTGATGTGTAGGATAAGACAACAGATCAATCCGACATGAATTGTACTCGAATTGGATAAATGGGGAGTTCATCAAAAATAAAGGTCTTTAAAAATGTGTGCCACCAAGTACGAACAAGAAAATTGAGCTTGGATTGCTAAATATAATGAATTACATTTTTTAATAAATAATAATTATATTTTAAGATTTTTAAATGAATTGCTATAGTAATTATGAATAATGAAATATCTAAAATAATTCTTAATGTAAGTAATAAATTACTTAATAATATAATTTAAAATAAATAGTAATCATATTTTTGTTATATAAAATAAAATTGTTAATAGTAATAATTTTATTATTAATAATAAATTATAATACCCATAATAGTAATATAATTAATATTTTAATAATAATAAAATGATTAAATAATTATTTTAAATATAGTATACAATCTAATTGTATATTTATTTAATAACAATAAATGATAATATAATTATTAATGATATAATTAATAAGAATATTATTTATAATTATTAATTAAGTGGAAATGATTATATGCACTAAATTATCATTTATTAATAATAATAATATGATGGTAATTTATTTGACTATTAATGAAGAATTTTAATTATTTTAATAAATAATAAATTATTTTTATATATTTAATAATAATATTCATAATATTTTTTTTATATTTTTTAGTGTTAATATTAATTTTAATATTATTTTATTTTTATAATTTTATTTATATTCATAATTATTTTTATTTATTGAAAATGCATTATAATATATATGTGTGTGTGTATAAATATAATAGTTGCTTGGGTTTATAATTACATTAAACACACACACCGCACACACTGGCCAGAAATGAAAGTCGTACCCCCCCCCCCCAAGGGATTTCCCACTCATCAGGCCATGTTTTTTCAATACATGGCCCGATGGCCCAATGGGCATGAAGGCCAATGAATGACTCAAAGGCCCCATAAACTAGCCCGAAGGCCAAGTGCAGCGGCATGCTTACATCATGCTCGCGTCATTTTTTGTCAACACCATGTCTGCATCACCGTCTGCATGGGTCTTGCTTGTATCACTCTCTTCTAGCGTTATACGTATGTCACTACCTGCCAGTGAAATTCTATTCCACCCAGATTTAAACTATAAATACAATAAAAATGAAATTTAAAACAAAGACTTAACACGTAAAAAATAATTAAAAGATATATATTCATCAAAATATTATATAGACAAAATTGTATATTATAAAAAAATGTTGTTTTAAAACATTATATTTGGACTTTAAATGAAGTAGTTAAATCTAAAAGACTATAAAATATAAATTATATTAATATTCTATATTAAATTTAAGACATTAAATTTAAAATATATAAAATAAATAAAATTGAAAATTATTTCATAAAAAATAAATATAAAATATTATGTACTAATAATAATATATGACTTAATAATAATAATATAATTTATTGATTAATTAAAAATAATAATTATTTTCTAATTATTAATTATATTAAATATAATAAATATATTTTTTATGAATTTATTATAAATAATATGTTACATAATAATAATAATATTTTATAATAATTCAATTATTTACAAGATCATAATTATTACCATTAATAGTTTTATTGTTTTTCTAAAAGTGAGGCAATAATTCCCTTTTACTGAATTTTGAAAGGAAATGTTCAAAAAAAACATTCAATATATAACTACGATGAAGATAAATCAAGCGGCTCATGAACAAGTACACAGGTTATGATGGAAAGTGCTCCCTCCCTCTCCATGTGGATGTTGTCCTCCTCTTCAAATTTTGACTTCTATCCAACGTCCTCCTCCATCATGAATAATTCCAATATCCACTACATTAGATATTTCTTCCACTCCCAAAGTGTGTACATTAGATTTCCCATCTTTATTAATGCTACCTGAAGCCAGAAGCTCAAAGGAACTATGTATACTGACCGTCTTGTTTGTATGATTTTCACATATTAAACCATCTCATATATTGAAGTAGGATTATAAGACTTTTTCTAATCCATTCAGAGAGTCTCCATAGTTTATGTTCCATGTCCATCTCATATAGGGAGAAAATTTCCATCAGGAGGCTTATAGGGCATATCGACCTCATTCACAACTTTTTTTCATTGATCATAGATGAGGAAGAGGTAATTTTATCCTTATGAAAACCATCAAGTACTATATATGTACAAAATTGTAGAATATATGGAGATTCATGGATATAAATATGTTGGAAAACATTTAAAGATGATGTTTTATTTCCAAAAACATTAACTGAGTCATTGCATACATCTTTTACAGGGGATGATTCACTATCCAAATTAAATGGAACTACATGACTTATTTATAAAGAATATTTATTAAATGTTAGTATATGTTCAATTTGAACATTAGGTTTGTTGAAAATAACAGTCATATGAGGTTTATAATCATCATTAACTACCGCATCTCTATAATTAGATATATGGAGAATGGGGGTCATTGAATTAGTGGGTACGAGTGTTTCACCAGAATAATAATTTCTCAAAGTTGGAACAGAGTGACATTGAACTGGGGTGCATGTCATATTATATTTGGATTTAACCAAAATCCAGAAACTATATTTGATTATCATTTTCAGTTATCTGATGAAATCATTATTTGCTCTTTCTAGAAATCAAAATCTACTTCTGTCGAGAATCAAGTTTCATGTCAGCTTGACTATCATTAGATTCTTCTTTAGCATACTCTTCAGTAATGCATCTTGATAAGGCGTGTCTAAAACAAAACCCTTCAATGTATAGGTGAGCTTCATCTGAAATATTATACCAAGATAATGGGATATTTTCATTCACTTGAGCAGGAAAAATATGGCCACAGTCATCTCAGGGTGATCATATAGATCCCATGACCAGATAATCTGAATTCTCATATTTTTTATATCAGAAGAGTTATTTCTTCTTGTGGTGTGGAAAGGACCCTAGATATTAATCCTTTGAATGATTTTAGTTTATCAATATGTTCAAAAACCTATATCATTATAGTATTATTGTTTAGAATGAGGTTTTTTAGAGTAATAGTAGTTATGAAGTCGGTCGGTCCCTACAAATTCCAAAGAAAACATTATTTTTTTACCATGTCTATATTTTTAAATTTTTTCTTTATATGTGGATTGTTGCAACACATAAGTCCTTTCAGATTGTAATTTTTTTTTCTAATTACATGGGTAAATGTTAGGTCACCCATTTGGTACCACTTTTAGTGCTTTTATACTTAATAATTCTATTTTCTATTATCGTTTAATTAGTTTAAGCATTATAGGAAACTTTATTTATCTATATAGTCTAAAAATCCATCACTTTTCCAATTTTCCCATGAAAATAAACATGTTTATTGGTATCCATATCATTTTAAGGGATCCATTCATTCTCATCCATGGTTTTTAAAGTTATATGGTACTCCTGCATTATAATGATGGTGTCTTCATCAACTAATTCACTCATTATTTTACCCATAAATTCCCCAGTCTTGGTAAATTTCTCAGTATTTACTTCTTCTTTCCCCTTAAGAAAATTTTCTATGGGATTAGTTGAGTGTTCATTTCTTAGACCATCCCCTCTTTTATCTTACATGGACCCCCTTCACCCAATATTAGAGCATAATATGAATGTTTTTTGGTCTATTAAATTCTCTTTCCTAAGGGAGTATCAAAATTTCAATATGAATATAAAGCACCCACATTTTTCTCAATAAGTAATAGCAATTTATTAAAATAAATAAATGAGAATAACTCAAATAAAATAAAGCATATAATAATTTAATGGATACTACAATAGATCCTATCACAATATGAGTCCCAAATCTAGTGGCAACGAAAGGTTTCTCTGAAATATACATACTGCCTTCTCCCTTAAAATGACCCTAAGTAATAAATCCCTTCTCAAAATACTATATAGAAGCTACTCCGACCTTAATAAAATACACCCAAAAATTCAATTGGACCAGACCAAACACCCAACAACTAGACTACAATTAATTTAACAATATTATTCACTATGTATGATGGAAAACTACTAGTAATGTTGTCTAGTGTTTAAAATTAAATATCTCTCATCAGATGATCAAAACAAGAAAATGACATCTAATTGATTTGAAAAACTATGAGAAAAATCCTCAAATCATATGTGATATATTATATAGAATCATGGATAAATATTATTGTTGTATTGGTCCGTAAAATTGAAATTACAATTTCATAATTATTTCCATTTTTGTAATAATGGGAAACACATTTCTAAAAAGGTCAAAACCTAGGAACAAAATCTTTGATTAACATGAAATACATTTAAAATGTTTTTTTAGTTCATTGAAAATTTATAAGAATCATCTCCATGTGAATCTCATACCCAAATTACACAGTATGATTGAATAGGGAATTCAACCCTCAAATTTGTATTTTGAGTGAAAAATCATGTAAAATATGCATATATACCACTAAAACACACTTGTATTGAAATTAAATCAAGAGAGAAATATTTCCAAGATTTTTTTTCAGTTGGAGTCAACACCATATTCATTGGATTCTCATGTCACCAGATATGATAGAAAATTATAGGTAATGTTGTCTAGTGTTATTAAAATGACATATCTATTGTCAGGGAGTCAAATGAGAAAAATAATTCTAGTTTATGTGTGAATATATAATAAAATTTCATAAATAATATTTCATTAATTTCATTCAATCACATATAAAATTGATGCATGGATTGGTCAGTATAATTAAAAGTTCATTTTCATATTTATTACAATTTTTTAATAATGAGAAAATCATGTGTGTCATGGTCAAAACTAACCAAAAGAATTTTGGTTGACATGATATCATAAGATAATGGTCTTTATGTCATTTAAAATATATATTAAGCATCATAATGTAAATTAGATACTGGAATTTATTAGTATTATCAAAATTTATATTTGTCTCTCGAGTTTGATGTTAATTGAAAAATCACATAAAATGAGTGAGTACTATTAAAACATACTTTCATTGAAATAAAATAATTATAGAATGATCACTAAGACATTTTTGATCTGAGGGAACCAATGTCGCATCTATTGTAGGTTCGTGTCAGCCAGTATGATGGAAAATGATAGGTAATTTTTTCTTGTGTTATTAAAATGACATTTATCGTGTGAGGGGGTCAAAATAAAAAAATGACTTCTAATTGATGTGTCAACCTAGAAGAAAATTTATTTTATAATATGTCATCCATTGGAATAAACCATGAATCATTCTAATATCTATATTATTCTGTATAGTTAAAATTTCATTTTCAATTTTATTTTCATTATTTAATAATGGGATAATCATGTGTGTAGGGGTCAAAATTGACAAAATGAGCTCTAATTTACATAAAACCATATGAAAAGAGATATTTAAGTCATTTAAAATCTGTACAAAGCCTTTGAACAAGGAGCATTTTCCTTAATTGATCAGTGTGATCAGAAGTGGCATTTATCCCTCTAATTTTGGAGCTATGTGAAAAATCACATAAAAGATGTAAATACTATGAAAACACTCATGAATTTTCATTAAATTGTGTCAATACAATCAGCGAGCCCTTTTTTGATCTATAGGAATCATGGTCACATCCATTGGATACTCGTGTTGCCCGGTATTTTTAAAAAAGATGGATAATGTTTTCTATTATTATTAAAATGAAACATCTCTCATGAGGGGGATAAAATGAGAGAACATCATCTGATTGATATGCAATGCTAGTAGAACATACCATAAATAATATTTGATCTAATGTAATAAATCGTATTTCAATATGATTCCTTGATTGATCATTAAAAAATAAATATTATTTTCAACATTTTATCCTCATTGTTAAACTGATAAATGATGTAAAAAAATATTTCAGATTATTTTTTCCTCATATTTTTATTTATCATTCTTTCTATAGGTTACACTATATATTTTTTTTAATATATATATTAACAGAGTAAATATGATTAATTTTAAATATATTGATGTTTATTTCTCTGTTTAATTTATTTTTTTGTATATTATCAATAGATTGATTGAGAAATAATATTTGAAGAGATCTATATATTTTTGGGTTGGTGGTTTTTTCAAGTTTCCTATTTCTTTGTTGTTTTTGTTTTTTATAGAAATATTTTTTTGTTATTTGGGGATATAAAACTACAAAAAAATTATAAATCCTCCAGGTTAGTGAACGCCAATATAGGTATCTAATGCATCTATTGTTTATATCAACACCTTTGGAGGTCACTAACACCATTAGGTTTTCAGGGCACTAGAGAATGCCAACGTGGTCCCCAATGTTACTCTAAGTAACCACTACCACGGTCATCAAGGGAGCGTCTATAGATTCATTCTTTATTGGTTTCATATGTAATTTACAAATGAGAAAATTTATTCTCCCAAAAGTAGTTAGATGTCAGTCTCTAAGTCCCATAATAGAATACTAATGGCATCCACTAATCATCAAATTTATAGTATTGCATATTCTCTATACATTAACAAATAAAATTAACTCTATTTTAATATTTTCCCTAAAAACACTTTATAAATACATAATAAAAACATGATATCCATTGATGAATGACTCTATGAAATCATGAATTGAGAAGAAAAAGAAACCCTAATAGATGGAGGAAGAAGATTCCCAAGAGCTGGTCATGTGTAGTGACATCCTCAACTCCGAATTTTCCCTCTTTACCTGTTTTAATGAAATAACATATCTTTTGTGATTAAACTTTTCTTTTTTTCACATTAAAAATCATGGAAACAATAGTTTTTATTATATATATCCTAAAAAATTATTTATATAACAAAATTTAAATATTTTATGTAGTGTAATAATAATTATTTAATAATTTTAAATAAAAGTTACATTTATTAATCATTTATTAATTTTAGTGATTTTAAAACCGAAATTGTAAACATTTATTAAATAAGAAAACGTTTTTTATTTTATTTTTGGATAATTAGAGTTTAAATATATTAGGATTTAAATTTATATTTTATTTTTAATCTATTTATTAGTATTGCGTAATGTTTCTCGAATTTTATCTTTCCAAAAAGTTGACTTTTTATGTTTTTCATTCAATTATTTTTTTTAATTTATTACATTTTATTGATAATATTTTCCAATAGTTTTTTGAAAAAGATCAATATAGTATTTTGGAAAATAAAAATTTAATGTTATAAGGTGAAATATTTCATTGGAGAAGGGAATTAATGAAGGTAAAAATTTAATTTAAGTATAAACAATGATTACAAGACATAGAAAGAATAGAAGAATAAATTTACGTAAATAAATTAGTTCCCCAATTTAGAAACGTCAGTGGGAACATATTTTTGGATAATGGAAAACAATTTGGGTAGACATTAGTTGTTAACGGTTAATATCATTGCTGTCACATCTAATGTGAATCATATAAATATTATGTTTTTCCAATTAAATACAAAGAAAAGTTGATGATTTTAATTGAAAATGATTTGAATCGATTTCATGGATATTTTAAAAATAAATATTTTCTAACTATTATATATTTAATAAAAATGGATTTCATACTTTTAAATAATAAAATTGTTTATTATCAATTGGTGATTTCTCATACTCCTATTAGAAATTGCCAAATGGGTGTCGATGATGCTATAAAAAAAAGCAGTTCTGATTTTTCCTTCCTTATAGAGGGTAAATGCCACGTTCTGTATTAAATTAGGAACTAACCCCCACCACCTCTCTGCCTCCCACTGACCACCCTCAATGCCACATCACTACCCCCCAGTATCCTAATGCAATGTCATCCACCGACATCAACCTCCATCTATCCACCACTTATTCCTCACACCACCTCTAAAGCACTACCACTCATCCAAAACATCGTTGACCACCATAGCTCCACCATGGTCAATGACCGTAAGGTCTTTCATCGCCCCTTCTAACACCCTGAATCATCCCATGTAATAAAGTGTATTCAAAACCAAAACAATACTGTATATCCACCCATTAACAGAGAGAAAAAAAGGGTTTTTATGTGATAAAATTATTGCAATCACATGTTCCCTTAAAGACTATGTCTTTTATCACCACTAGAAATAGATTAGATAAAAGAACCTTTTATTAGCACAAAAAAAGACATGATAACAGTGGTCCTTTATCTATTCTAGTTTAGCACTGATAAATGTTCGGTTATTGTAGTGTGCTTCTAAAATAATAGCACACTGTAGCCGAAAATAGAAAATATAATTGAAATTAAATTTGAATCACAAATAATATATACATAACTATATTATATACATTTCAAACATATTTTTTCCATTATATTGTTAAGTTATATTTATTACAAACATTTCAAAACATCATTAATCAATCATTTTTCGTTCCCAAACTCCTCTCAAAATAGTCCAATTATGCTACAAATTGGTGAACAAACCACTCTAAATCGAGAAAATGAGTACACATGAATAAATAAATATTATGTTATTAATAATATAAATAAATAAATTCAAAATAAATATGAAAAAATTTAATAAAATGTTAATTTAAATTGAAAACTCAAACTTTGAGTCATACCGGTCACATAGTGTGTCAGTTTGGCTTGATACTAATTCCTACACATCATAATTGACATATCAATAATTTTCCTAATGTATCATGAAAATACAAATGTGTTTTTATTTTTATTAGTGACTGACACATATTTTGAACTAAAATGTCAATTTTAAACTCATAATGAACACTTTGGGTCTTATCAAGAACATTGTGTATCAGATTGAGGTGCGAGTGATTCAGCCATGTCACAAGTGACTAATATATAATTTTTTAAATTTATCCAAACAATAAAAAAAATTATTAGTTTTGTGTATGTGACATGTGTTTGTAACTAAAATCACATTTCTATATAAATAGAGATACTTTAAGTAATACTAGTCACACTGTATGTTTTTTTGATGTGTAATTTATTCCTATATGTAAAACCTGTCTTAAGTATCATAGTTATAAATTCTAAAAATAATCAGAATGTGTTTTCTTAATTTTGAGTATGTCACATGACTTTTTTACTAAAATCACTATTTAAATTAAAAACATGCATATTGAGTTTTACCTTTCACATTGTGTGTTAGTTTTAAGTGTTACTAATTACTATATGTTCAAAATAACATATGAGTCTTATTCATATAGTATAATTATAATACAATTGTGTTTTCTTGGTTTTCAATGAGGGATATGTGTTTTTAACTAAAATTTCTATCTTAAAATAATAACTTACTCTTCGAGTCCAACCAAGCAGACCATTTATCAAATTATAGGTTGGTTGATTTCTACTTGTAATAAATGACATATGGTTAATTTCCTTAAATAAAATAAATTATATGAATTTTTTTCTCAATATTGAGTTTGTGATGTGTGTATTGAACTAAAATGTCAATTTTAAATAAAAAGACACACATTGAGTTATACAAGTCACACGATGCTTCAAATTGATATGTGGTTGATTCTTACACATCATAAATTACATAAAGAACATTTTCCTAAAGTCTAAAATCATTTTAATTGTGTTTTCATAGTTTTGAGTATGTCATGTTTCTGTTTAACTAAAATAATAATTTAAACGTAAAAAACTGATTTTGAGTCATACTATGCAATCCATGCAGCAAATTTTGGTGTGGATAATTCCTACTAGTCACAAATGACTAATGGATAATTTTCCTAAGTGTAAAAAATCAAATGTGTTTTCTTTGTTTTGAATATGTGATGTTTGTTTTGAACTAAAATGTCATTTTTAAATCAAAATACACAATTGGATCCATACTAGTCACATGGTGCATCAAATAGACATGTTGTTGATTCCTACACATTTAAAATTGATATAATGATAATTATCATGTTGCATCAAAACAATCTGAATGTATTTTCTTGGTTTTGAGTATTCCATGTGTATTTTTTTACTAAAATGGAGATATAAACAGAAAACACATACATTGAGTCATACTGGTCACATCATGTGTTATTTTGACGTGATATTGATTCTTACATTTTATAAATTAATTTTGAATAATTTTACAAAAGTATCAAGATAATATGATTGTGGTTTCTTGGTTTTTAGTGAGTGGCACATGTTTTGAACTAATATGTATATTTTAAATTGTGAACCGGCATTTTGAGTCATACTAGTAACACCATGAATAAAATTTAGGTGTGGTTGATACCTATATATCACAAATTACTTATGAATCATCTTCCTAATGTATCAATACAAACAGAATATGTTTTCATGGTTCTGAGTATGTTAAGTGTTTGTTGAATTAAAATATCACCTTTGAATAAAAAAACATACTTTGAGTCATACCAATCGCACGGTGCAACAGATTTATGTGAGGTTGATTCTAATACATAAAAAATGACATGTGTATTATGTTTATAATGTATCAAAATAATATAAATGTATTTTATTAGTTTTCACTATTCCACCAATCTTTTTTAATAAAATGATGATTTAAAAAGAAATCACACACATTGAGTCATACCAACAACATCATTTTATGGTTTTTTATGGGATTGATTCCCACACATCAAAAATGATTTATTAATCATTTTCATAAAGTATCAGAATAATACAAGCACATTTTCATAGTTCTTAGTGGGTGAAATGCATTTTGAACTGAATATTCAATTTTAAACAAATAAGAGACACTTTTAGTCGTGTTGGGAATACTGTGTATTAGATTGAGGTGTGGTTAGTTCATGAACATGGAAAATGAATTATGGATAAGTATCTTAAAGTATCAAAACTATATGAATTCCATTTCTTGGTTTTGAGTTTGTGACATGTGTTTTGAACTAAAATTACCATTTAAAATAAAAATATGTACTTTGATTCATACTGATCAGAATGTGTGTGAGGTTGATACGGGGTTGACTCATACACATAAAAATGACTTAAGGGTCATTTTAATAAATTATCAAGGCAATATGAATTATTTTTCTCATTTTTGAGTGTCTCGCATTCTATTTTTACTAAAATAAAAATTCATATTGAAAACATGCACTTTAAGACATTGTGGTCACATCATGTGTCTATTTTTTAGAGATTGATTCTATACATCACAAATAAGTAATGATTAATTAGTATAAATTTTTCAAGAAAATAAAAGTGTGTTTTCTCAAATTTTAGTCTGTGACATGTGTTTTGAACTAAATAGTCAATTTTAAACTGATAAAAAGACACTTTGAGTTATACCCGGAATATTATGTACCTGATTAAGGTACATATGATTCATACTCAACATAAATTACGTATTGATAGTTTTTATAAATTATAAAATCAATCTATTTTTTCTTGGTTTTAAGAATGTGATGTGTGTCTTGAACTAATGTGTAAATTATAACCTAAAAATAAACACTTTGAGTGATATCGGGTAAAAAATGTGTTCTATTATCGTAAAGATGACTCCTATATGTTAAATATAACTTATGATTCATTTTAATAATGTATCAAAACAATATGGATGCATTTTATTTTTTTTAAGTATGTAACATCACTGTTTTTGACACTTTCACCGGGGAGCGCGCATTCATTTATGAGGACGCATAGCTGTGGCCCCGCATTCCCACTTTCCAAAGGCTGGAAGCATCCACTCTTAATTCAGAGATGTTTGATCCTTGATAGAAACATGATGATGGGATGTCGGTTCATTCTTTCGTTCATTCTTCCTCGGAACTCGTCACCTAGTCCGGGTCTCCTCTACAGATTAAGTTTTGGTTTTTGAATCTCTTTCCTGGTGCCATATCTTTATGGACGTCGTTTAATTACACTACTTCTGTCAGTACATTCCATGGGGTCTTGACTTGGTAGCATCCTTCGGTCGAAGTAGATGACAACATCAGGCATGTCAATGCATCTCTGGATGTGTGGACATTAGGAAACATGTATTCTCACTCATAAGAGGGCATCTCAATGGTGCAGAACCTGAGGCATCCCATGTCGAATGCGGGGAACCATATTTTATAGGAATTTATTTGAGGTTTTACTCAGCTTCCCATATTTAACATAGGGTATGCTGGATGTTTAATGTCTTGCAGAGACAATTACACCAAAGGCGTTTCTTCCAAGGTTTTCCTTAGGCATATCATGTTTATCACGAGGTAGGCCACCAGTTTAACGTCTTGTAGATATGGAATGAGGGTGATCAGAACATCCCATGTAGATGAATCAGATTGGTACATCCCTAAGTGGGAACGCCTAGAAGGTTTACCAGGTGGATGGATCAGAACACTCGATAAGAGAAGACCCAAGATGGTGTGTCCCATAAAGGGAAGATGTCACACCATGAATGCTGATCTAGACAC
Source organism: Viscum album (assembly GCA_963277665.1). NCBI lineage: Eukaryota > Viridiplantae > Streptophyta > Magnoliopsida > Santalales > Viscaceae > Viscum > Viscum album. The sequence continues at coordinate 622,738,397 of OY728156.1, read as the reverse complement.
CACTGAGGGGTGGATTAGGGAGTGTGCACCCCAAAATGGGGGAACACCAAGGTTTACCATTGATTGGGATTGAACCTGAAGAAGGTTTCCTACGCACCCGGTGCAGAAAATAGGGATCGAAACCCATGTAGTTCGAAGGGGTGATGAATGAGGGTGTACAAAGAGGACAAAAACCCAAATACATGCTGGGTCTTATGCATTGATAGTGGCCCAGGTACTGCTAGGAGTAGTGAATAAATGGATGACATGATTCTAACGGGATGTAGCGACCAAGGTAAGAATCAGGATTGATGATGGAGAGTTGAATTAAGTGGAGGGAGAATGAGATGGAACCGATGTGAGGATGATGATGATATTGGGATTGATCCTTGAAGAGACTTCTTACATATCCCCATGGCATGGATTCATAGTCAGCATAGTTGTGTGAGATGATGGGACACCTAAGGAATAAACCCTTGAGAATAGACACATGGATGGGACCTGGAGGAAGTGGAAGCTCTGGTATGGGGAATGATCTTCTCAAAATGCATGGGATCAAGGTATAGATCAGGATGATACATGGGTTCTCGGATTGAACCTCATGGAGGATTCCTATGTATCCCCGTGGAAGGGAATCAAAGTCCGTGTAGTTTAGGTGAGATGATGGGAACCGGCATGGAGGTGGACCTGGGGTCCAATGGTTGTTGGGATTGAACAACATGGAGGCTTCCTACGTACCCTCCCTTGGTAAGGATCAAAGCCCGCATAGTTGAGGATGGTGTGAAGGGGCTTACAGTATAGGCTACCCAATGAGTTGGTGAACTTATGTGAAGATGGTCAGAACGACCGGTGTTGGGATTGAACCTCAAGGAGGCTTCCTACGTACCCTTCCTTGGTAGAGATCAAAGACCTCATAGTTAAAGTGGTATTAGGGCTTACACAATACATTGGCCGATGAGTTGGTGAAGCGACGTGAAGATGGTCGGAATGACCGGTGTAGGGATTTAACCTCAAGAAGGCTTCCTACATACCCTACCTTGGCAAAGATAAAAGTTCTCATAGTTTAGAGTGGGTGGCATTTGGGGCTTATGCTCTGAGGATTCCCAAGGTATTGGTGAGCCGGCATGAAGGGGGTCGGGAGGACCAATGGATAGTGGGCTTGAACCTCATGGAGGCTTCCTACATACCTTCCCTAAGAAAGGATCAAAGACTAAGTAATTTAGGTGGTGGGGGCTTGGTGCACCAATGTGAATGGGGTCGGAGTGACTGAATGTTGCGCTTGAACCTCAGGTAGACTTCCTACGTACCCTGCCTTGGCAAGGATCAAAGACCACATAGTTCAGATGGTGGGTATTTGGGGCTTACAGTCTAGGCTGCATGTAGGGGATTTCATGGTCGATGCTTACTACTCTAATCCCACGTGAGTCATTCTCGGTGTGAGAAACAAGAGGTAGCAAGGACCTGATGATCACAGCGCAAAGGCTTTTCCATTAAGGATGGTGAATGGGGCTTACACAAGGAATATGTCTGAGTGCCGCAATGGAGAAAAAATGGTGTGTGGGGCTTGCGCAAGGAAGCTGCCTATGTTCCACCATGGAGCAGCAATTGTGTCTGGGGCTTATGCAAAGAAGCTTCCGGGTTCCGCTATGGAGCGGCAATGGTGGATGGGGCTTACGCAAGGTAGTTTCCCGGGTGCCGCTATAGAGTGGCAACTGTGTTTGGGGATTACTCAAGGAAGCTTCCCGGGTGCCACTATGGAGTGGCAATGGTGCATGGGGCTTATGCAAGGTAGTTGCATGGGTGCTGCTATGAAGAGTCAATGGTGAATGGGGCTTACGTAAGGTAGTTGCCTGGGTGACACTATGGAACGACAATGGTGCATGAGGATTACGTAAGAAAGATGATCGGGTGCCGCTATGAAGCGGCAATGGTGTGTGGGGATTATGAAAGGTAGCTTCCCGGGTGCCGCTATGGAGTGGCAATGGTGGTTGGGGATTATGCAAGGTAGTTGTCTGAGTGTCGCTATGGAGCGGAAATGGTGAATGGGACTTATGGAAGGAAGATGACCGTGTGCCACTATAGAGCAGTAATGGTGGATGGGGATTATGTAAGAAAGTTTCCCTGGTGCCGCTATGGTGCAATAATTGCGGATGGGGCTTACGCAAGGAAGATTTCTGTAATGTTTTCCTCATGTATGGCCATGAGGGCTTCCCAACCCACTGTTGGGTTGAGGCCTTCACCTATACGCTAGCGCACAAGAGGGATAATGCCAAGGGGCATTGGAATCTGTCCGAACAAAGGGAGATAAAAAGTGTGAATTACATGGCTGACAATCGGAATGCAATGAGGGTGGAGTGGTGATGGAGGATAACTGTTGACCGTGTTTGAAACACAACATCCATATCACGTTTGCCTAAAATGGGGAAAAACAAATGATGGTCGACTGTTGACCGTGTTCGAAACACAGTACCTGCCTCAATGTTTTTCAAAAGTCTTCTGGGGTGTTGGCCCAAGACAGTAGGTGAGCCGATGCGGCATGGAACCAGGCCGTTAGGGGGTCCCTTCAGACATCAAATTTGATAGAGATATGAATAAAGGACACACAAATCATGAGGTGGAGTGATGGAATGTTTGAATGGATTCTAATTATCTTGGAGTTATGCCATTGTGATCATGAAAAAATGCATCTTATGCTTGGAACAGAAGCCATCTCTTATTTGGAACAAAATGCATCCTATTATTGAATAATAGGGCATGCTAAAATTTATAGTCATTTAGAGAGGACTATTGGAATCTCATGCTTGGAGCATAAGGCATCTCTAAACGAGAAATGCCTTATGCTCCAAGCATGAGATGCCAATAGTCCTATCTACATGACATTAAACTATAGCTTTCCCTATCTTTCAATAATAGGATGACTCTTGCTCCAAATAAGAGATGCCTCACGCGCCTAGCAAAAGATGCCAATAGTTCTATCTACATGACTATAAACTATAGTGAACTCTATGTTCCAAACATAGGATGCCTCATGCACTAAACAAGAGATGCCTTATGCTCTAAGCATAAGATGCCTAATGCCATGACTACAGTGGTGTAATATCAAGAGTGTTGGAATCTGTTCAAACATTCCATAACTCTACCTCACACTTTGTGTGTCCTTCTTTCGGATCTTCATCCCCTTACATGTCTGAAGGGACCCCCTAATGGCCTGGTCCCATGATGCATCTGCTCACCTACCCTCTCGGGCCAATGCCCCAGGAGACTTTGGATTACACTTTGAGACTAGTTCTGTGTTTCGAACACAATCAACAGTCAACTCTCATTTGTTTGTCTCAATTTCAGGCTAACACGATATGGATGTTATGTTTCGAACATGGTCAACATTTTTCCTCCATCGTCACACGTCCCTCACCCCATTCCGAATTTCGGGCATGTGATTCACACTTTTCATCTCCCTTTGTTTGGACTAATTACAACACCATTGGCATTATACCTCTTGTGCACTAGCACAAAGCAAAAGGCATCAACCAACCAGTAGGTTGGGATGACCTCATGTCCTGACATGAGGCATACATTACGGGCCGCTTTCTTGTGTAAGCCCCATTAACCATTGCCGCTCCAGAGCGGCACTCAGGAAGCTTCTTTGCGTAAGCCCCATTCACCATTGTTGCTCCATAGCAGCACTCGGGAAGCTTCTTTGCGTAAGCCTCATGCACTATTATCGCTCCATAGTGGAACCCAGGGATCTTACTTGCGTAATCCCCATCCACCATTATCACTCCATAGCAGCACCCAGGCAGCTTCCTTGCGTAAGCCCCCTCCACCATTTTCGCTCCATAGTGGCACCCGGGCAGCTTCCTTGCGTAACCCCCATCCACCATTACTGCTCCATAGCAGCATCCGGGCAGCTTCCTTTCGTAAGCCCCATACACTGTTGTTGCTCCGTAGCGGCACCCGGGCTGCTTCCTTATGAAATCCCCATACATCGTTGTCACTCCATAGCTGCACCCTGGATACTTCCTTGTGTGAGCCCATACATCCTTTCCACTCCATAGCGACACCTGGGCTGCTTCCTAGCGTAAGCCCCATCCACCGTTGCTTCTCCATAGCAGCACCTAGGAAGCTTCTTTTTGTAAGCCCCATGCACCATTTCCGCTCTATAGCGGCACCTGGGCAGCTTCCTTGCGTAAGCCCCATCCACCGTTTCTTCTCCATAGTGGCACCTAGGCAACTTCCTTTTGTAAGCCCCATCAACCATTGCCACTCTATTGGAGCACCCAAGCATCTTCCTTGCATAAACCCCATCCACCATTTCTGCTCCATAGCGACATCCGGGCAGCTTCCTTTCCTAAGACCCATACACAGTTTTCACTCCATAGCGACTCCCGGTCAGCTTCCTTGCGTAAGACCCATCAACCATTACCTCTTCAAAGTGGCATTAGAGAAGCTACCTTGCATAATCCCCATTCACCATTGTGGAACCCTAGCGGCACCTGGGCAGCTTCCATGCGTAAACCCTACACACCATTTTCGCTCCATAACAGCACCCTAGTAGCTTCCTTGCATAAGCCCCATCTACCATTGTCACTCCATAGCGGCATCTGGGAAGCAGCCTTGCATATGCCCTATTCACCATTGTTGCTCCATAACGGCACCCGGGAAGCTTCCTTGCGTAAACTCCATACACTGTTGTCGCTCCATAGCGGTACCCAGGCTGTTCCTTGCGTAAGCCCCCAACACCGTTGCCGCTCCATAGAGGCACCCGGGCTGCTTCATTACATAAGCCCTATCCACCATTTCCACTCCATAGTGGCACCCAAGCTTCTATCCTGGAGTAAGTCCCAACCACTTTGGGTAGAGATCATGTGTAATCCCCACTCCACTTCCCATGGGTGCACCTTTCGTGATGTGATCGTCAGGTCTCTGTTGTCTATTGTTTCCCACACCGAGCATGACTCACGTGGGCTTAGAGCAAGCACCAACCATGAAACCTTTATTTGGGAAGCCTAGATTATATGCCCCACACCATATGAACAATGAGGACTTTGATCCTTTCCAAGGCAAGGTACGTAGGAAGCCTCCACGAGGTTCAATCCCACCACTCATTGGTCGCTCCAACCCCCTTCACGTCGGTTCACCAACACCTTGGTCAACCTAGAGTGTAACCCCACCACCATCTGAACTACGAGGTCTTTGATCGTTTCCAAGGAAAGGTACATAGGAATCCTTCACAAGGTTCAATCCCACCACCCATCGTTCATTCTGACCATCTTCACGTCGGTTCACCAACACCTTGGGCATGCTAGAGTGTAAGCCCCGCCCCCATACCTGAACTACGTGGTATTTGATCCTTGCCAAGGTGAGGTATGTAGGAAGCCTCCCTGAGGTTCAATCCAAACACCCAGTCATTCTGACCCTCTTCACGACGGTTAACCAAACCCATCCTAAAATACATGGTCTTTGATCCTTTCTAATGTGAGGTACGTAAGAAGCCTCCATGAGGCTCAATCCAAACACCCGGTCATTCCGACCACCTTCACGTTAGTTCACCAATGCCTTGGATAACCTAGAGTATAATCCCCACACCCATACCTGAACTATGTGGTCTTTGATCCTTGCCAAGGTGAGTTACGTAGGATGCCTCCCTAAGGTTCAATCCCAAAACCTAGTCGTTCTGACCCCCTTCATGTTGGTTCACCAAACCCATCCTGAAAAATGTGGTCTTTGATCCTTTCCAGGGCGAGGTATATAGGAATCCTCCCTGACGTTCAAGCCCATCACACGGTTGTTCCGACCACCTTCATGTTAGTTCACCAACACCTTAGTCAGCCTAGAGTGCAATCCCCACACCCATACTTGAACTACGTAATCTTTGATCCTTACCAAGGAGAGGTACGTAGGAATCCTCTCTGAGGTTCAAGCCCAATACCCCATTGGTTCTAACTACCTTCACGTCTGTTCACCCCCATCCAACATAAAATTAAATTGTGTACCTTGATCAACGGTAAGCCTTTGTATCCCGATCAGTGGTAAGTCGTTGCGTCTCCTATTCAGAGAAAAGTCATTGTATTCCTCTTAGTTTGGAACCACTTCTTTTCTCTGTCCTAGTGATGTCAGACCAACTCGGGCTGCTAACCACGCGTAAGCCCCATACACATCATCGGGTTGTTGTCCTATGTGTACACCCCAATTCAAGCTCAACACATAACCCTTCCCTCTAGCCTATGTGTATTGGGAAGGTCATACCCCAACCTAGAGGTTCCACTTCCTTCGGGTCCCATCCATGCATCCATTCTCATGGGATGCCTCCTCAGGTTTCCTATCGTCTCATCGAACTACGTGGACTTTAATTCCATGCCATGGGGATAAGTAGGAAGTCTCTTAGAGGATCAAGACCAACACTACCTTCACCTTCGTGATGGTCCCATTTCATTCCCCTCTACTCCATTCAATTCTCCATCATCTATCTTGATTCTTACTTGGGCCGCCACATCCCGGTTGGATCATGTCATCCACCCCCTCACGACTCCTAGCAGTACCCCGGCCACAATCCACACGTAAGCCCATGTATATCTCTTGGTCATTGTACTTTGTGTACACCTTGATTAATCAAACCTTCAAACAACGTGGGTTTTGATCCCTATTGTCTACATAGGGTACATAGGAAACCTCCCTGATGTTCAATCCCATCCAATGGTAAACCTTGGTGTCCCCCTTTCTGGGGTGCACTCTCCCTGATCCTCCCTTAGTGGTGTTTAGATTAGCCATTACGGTGTGACATCTCACCTCCATGGGGAGCACCACCTAGGATCTGTCCTCATTGGGAATTCTAATCCATCCATATTCCAAGTGTTCCCTCCTTGGGATGTACCTATCTAATCTGTCTCTATGGGAAGTTCTGATCACCCTCATTCTGTCTCCGCAAGACGTTAAACTTGCGGCGTACCCCGTGTTAAACATGGTAAGCTAAGGAAAACCTTAGAGACATGCCTCCAGCATAAGATACCCCACGACTGACGTCATACGCATTAGATTCTTCACCCTCGAGATACCCTCTTATGAGTAAGAATATAGGTTCCCCTATGTCCATGCATCAAGAGATGCCCCGACATGCCTGATGTTACCGTCTACTCCAACCCAAGGTTGCTGCCCTAACCAGACCCCTTGGAATGTTCCGACAAAAGTAATGTAATTAACCATAGTCTATGAAGATATGGCATTGGGAATGAGATTCATGAACCACAACTTAATCTATAAGGGAGACCTGGACTAGGTGACATGTTCCGAGGAGGAATCCACGGAAGTAAGAACCGACATCCCGTCGTCTCGTTTCGATCAAGGAGAAAACGTCCCTGAACATGGAATGGAAGATGTCCGCATTTGGAAAGAAGGAATGTGGGGAAACAGCTGTGCATCCTCACTAGACGGATGCATTCACCCCAGAAAAAGCATCGGAAACAATAGGCATAGGATCATAATTATGAGAGGAAACATTAAGAAAATACTTGGAATGTGGAAATGTATAAAAATGAAACATCATGTCTTAGTGGTTAACTACAACACATAGTTATGAAAAAAGATAGCATCATGTTCACACATACTTAAATTCAGTCATGAGGTTGTTAACATTACCCAATGCATTGGTGTTCTATATAATTCTGAGTGCACCCATCGATTCAAAAAATTTGCATTGTGCTATACAATTCCGGGTGCCCCCGTCACACCACAACATTTAAATTATCATGATTGACACATAAAACATATGTCAATCATGAAAATATTGGAACCCATGTAAAAGAATGGGTTTCATTTCATAGTCATTCATTCCAAAAATTTGGGTTCCCAAATGAAATAGGGAATATCATAGATGATACCAGAATCTACAACCATGAGTGAGATGTAAATGGTGTGTTTTTTAAAGAATAGTTCTTTTAGAAAACATTAAGTTTGACCTAACAATTACTGGATAACATATATATCCCCAAAAAAGGTAATATAATTAATAAGAAATTATTTTTACTTAATAAACATAATAAAAATTGAGTGTAAGATGGAAAACATGAAGAAAGAAAGTTGGGTTTGAGAATTCCCCTTACCCTGTATCAGAATGTTTTCTTCACTTTAATATCCTATATAATGAAACTAGATTCATTAATTAATAACTCCAGAATCATTTATAAATTATTATTTTTTATGGTTTTATTATGTTCTTCAATAGCCCTTTAGATGATTTATATAGTTTAGTTTTATTTTTCAAGAGTGTTCTATTTTTTAGTTTCCATTAACGATTCCTATGTACATCGGAATGGTAGTTCATGTAGAACATGGAAAAACTTTCAGAACTGATATTAAATGTTACTAATGATCTAACATGAGTTTATATTATATTTTACTAAGTTATGTTATATACCATGTTGATGAATCATTATTTTAAATATAACGATGATCGTTTTAGGTTATTTTGGGCGGTTTTTTTATCACAACAAACTTGTTTTGTCTTATCACTTAGTATTATGTGTAAAAGTTTTTTCTAGAACATAAAAGGGAATGAAACATAAATATTAAAATATATTTTAAACAATTTAGTTTTTTTATTAACATCATTGAAGAATCTGAACTAAAATGGAAGTGCATCACTCATGATGTAGGTAAATTAACACATCACATGCAATGATTTAATTTTTATAAGAAAATAGCGAGAGGGAGGAGTATATTTAATAATCATAAATTAACATGATATAATACCACTATATCAATCATAATGGAGTTATAATTTAATTTGGATAAGATAATTTCAGGATAATAGAAGAAATGAAATGGAATTTGAATGGAATTTCGAAGAAAAGAGAAAGAAATTACCTCTTGAATATATCTTCTTTGAGAGCCTGTTTCGGCGAGAGTTTTTGGTCTTTTTATGAGACCAAGGGTGGATAGAAGTTTGGGAGAATCATGGGAAGACATTTTAGTATAATTTGGAGTAGTAACATGTCATGACCCATCCTCGGGGCCCGTGCTGTGACTACCCCAAGCCCGCCTTCCATAGGCCAGGGGCTAGCGACTAGCACCAAGGCGTAATTCCCGGTAAAAAGGGAAGGCATTGCCTTTGAAAAGTAAACAAACACCACAGAGCAAGAAAGCAGTAGAAGTAAACACTAATTAAAAACTGAGAACAACGGTAAGTGTGGAAAAGTAAGTGGGCCAGTATACAAACCCAAACTAATAGTAAAGTACAATTGGAAGGGAAAACAGCAACTGAAAGTAAAGCCGCAACGTCGAGCTGTCCACTGGAAATCCCACCTGAAGGGTGAGTACAGATAGCCTCCACAGCTCCTCGGGTCCAGTCGTCCGCTCCGAGAACTTCCCGCCCAGTGGACCACCTCCAGGTACCGTCCTGCTCTGCAAGCCTCAACCACGATCAGCGTTGTCCGTCGTCTGCAACCAATACAATGTAGTGCGGGCATAGTCCGTCCAGGGGTGAGTATAAGATACTCAGTAGGAACCCCGAGACACCCGAAGGTCTCCCAGAATCCACAAAGGATAATCCAAAAAGGAAATATACAATCACGAAGTAACATCTGACGCTGCTTAGGTATATTCCCATACATATACCTAAGTCATCAATTCTCGTTCGGCTCCAACATCCGAGCCCAAGTACAACCCGGTCCACACAGGAAAGAAAAACGTAAATCCACACAGAAAAACGCAACCTAGTCTACACAGGAAAGCACAACACAATCCAAAAAGGAAAACAAAACAGGATTCATCTCACACAGGTATACTTCTTCGTATGACGATAGAGATGATCAGATATAGCCACTGATTCATCTAAGCCGTCGGACCCACAAGGGATCGATAGGTACTAACCCCCGCAATGACCCACAAAGGATCGATCATGAAATTGAAACCATAGCTATTGGTAAACTCCTTCTATATCAAGTACAGTGGGTATGCCGCTACAACGAAGCACTTCCCTCAAACCTTGGACTGTTGTAGTACTCCACCTATCGAGTACTGTGGGCCTGCTGCTACAACCAAGCGCTTCCCACCCTAGGTCTGCCGCTACAACCAAGCGCTCCCCCTCATATCCTCTAGAGGTACTCCTTCTGTTGAGTACCACGGGTCTGCCACTACAACCAAGCGCTCCTCGGCTGTGGGTCTGCTGCTACAACCAAGCGCTCCCCCATGCTGCTACAACCAAGTGCTCCTCCGTCGTAGGTCTGCCGCTACAACCAAGCGCTCCTCCGTCGTGGGTCTGCCACTACAACCAAGCGCTCCCCCTCATAGCCTCCAGAGGTACTCCTTCTGTTGAGTACCGTGGGTCTGCCGCTACAACCAAGCGCTCCTCCATCGTGGGTCTACTGCTACAACCAAGCGCTTCCCACTGGGTTATCCGTAATACACTGAGTTGTTCGATCAGCGGTCGTCAAGTCTCAACCGGCTCTAGGGTTTCCGCACACAGCAAGCTCGTTCCGGGAGGGTCCACTCCACAAGCCAAGAGGTTGATGCATCAACTGACATGTAGTCCGGAGTTGATGTATCCCAAAATGTACTGTAGTGGTCACTACCGAACCCACGGAGGATTCCCGTACTGTCTTCATTGTCGTCGCAGACGCAGCCAGTTCTAGGGTTCCCGCACACAGTAAGCTCGTTCGGGAGGGTCCGCTCCACGAGCTGAGGGGATGATACATCAACTGACACATAGTCCGAAGTTGATGTATCCAAAAGTTTCGTATCGTCAACAGGAACTCAACGTCACAGACGGCGCATCAATCGGACGCCCAGTCTGAGAGATATTGGCTATTTCGTTCCAGGGGCCCGGTTGGTTTTTAAGGAAAACCCAACCCGACCATAATCCACCTGTGTCCAAACCTCAGGCGGAGTAATCCAAAAGATCTGTCTCACTTAGAAGAATCCAACAAAGTTGACGTCACGTCAATCGGACGTCCGGAGCTCAAGTTATAAGTGTTTCTGCTCCGAGGGCCCGGTTGGTTTCGTGTACGAACCAACCCGGAGAAACCCAAAGTACTTCAAAACCTTGAGTGCAATATACCGAAACGACCGTCGCGATCCGAGGATCACATCGCCATGGATGGTGCATCGATCAGAGGCCCGTAGCTCAAGTTATGAGCAAAAGACCGAAAGGTCCGAAAATTGGGGGTCTGGGCCCGGACTGACCTGGGCCAACCCCCCCTGGGTCGGCCCGAACCAGGTCAACCCGACCCGGGTCTGGGTCCGACCCGGCCAGCGCGGCGCGGCGCGGCCTGGTTGGCCCGGCCCGGCCGGCGCGGGCGCGGCCCGATTGCCAGGCTGGTCGGCTCGGCCAGTTACGGCCGAGCGGAGCAGGGGCATGCTGCCCCCGCGTGAGGGAATCGCGGCCCCACATGGGGCCGCCCTTGCTAGCAGACGCGGCCGGGATGCCACGTCCCGTCCCCCTCCGGTCCAGCGCGGTCGCGGGACCGCGTCCGCGTCCACCGCCGCGGCTGAAGCCGCGGCGGTTCTTCCCGGCGGCGTGCCAGGCACCGCCGCCTCCCGCCGCCGTGCCGGCATGGCGTGCCGGCGGGTTGTTCCACGGACCACAGGACGAGTTCTGGGGGTCGTAATTACATGCCGTCTTCGCCAAAGGCCCTCCTGGGGTCCTTCCTTCTCTGTGAGGACCTTACATCACCCGTTCGGCTTGTTTTGTCGTCGTCCGTCGTTCCGCACACCATGAACGAAAAGGGCGGTGGGTTCGGACTTGTTCGCTGGTCCGCACCCACCGCGTTAGCAGTTTTACAAGTCTCACAACAAATATTTAATCTTATGCCACAGGTATAAATCACAAAGATATAAATGAATCAAACCCCTACCTCAACGTTGTCGTCGAACGTGAGTTCGTCGCGGAATTGACCGTCGCGGAAGAAGAGGATCGTCGCGTCGCAGAAGGGGTGTCGCTGTCATCGCGGTACACGGTGTCGCGTCAACGATCTCCGAGGGTTATAAACACACAAATTTAATTACACCAATTAAACCAATGTTAAGGATATAATCCACAAAGGAAAATTAAAAGAACCGCAATCCCCTACCTCAATCGGTTGTTGATCGAAGGTTGTCGCAGGGAAGAAACGCCGCGGAAGAACGTCGCGGAAGGAGAATCGTCGGTGTCACGGTACATGGTGTCGCATCGTCGATCTCCAAGGGTTCGGCGTTCTTCGTCGTCTTTCATCAAATGCCGGCGTTCTTCGTCGGCGACGATGCGTTCTTCGCGTTCTTCGCGTTCTTCGCGAAGGAGGATGAAGATAGAGTTTCTCCAAATCCTCTTAACAAGACACACCCAAGACAAACATGTGTTGGTCTTATTTTATTCTTATTCCAACAATTTGAAATTCAAAGTTAAGAAACGAACCATTAATTCGATGAATAATGGTAACAACTTAACTTCCCAATTAATAGGGGCGTTAAGAATTTAAGAAAACGCACCGGTTGACTTTCATTTAAAAGAGGTTTTCACGGGTGCGTTACTTAGAGGAAAAGAAACGGTGGGGCTTGTGCAGGCGCCACCTCACAAATATCCTAAAAGTGGGTAGGATATTTTGGGTTCCACCCTATCCACTTCAACTTATCTTAAGTGGCTTTAAGTGGATTTAAGTGGATTAAGTGAAATAAAATAAAGTTGTCGCACCACTTTTTTTTATTTGTTAACTTAACCCCAAAAATTAAAAACCACACCCGAGCAAACGCAACTCCAGAAATGGCATTTCTAAGAAAATACTGGCGCTGCAATTCCATCGGTGCCCTCAGAATTTGATTCCAAGCACCGATTCAAAAGTTAGAAAAACCCGCTCGTTCGTTCACTGAACGTACCCGAGCCAAACTTCCGAAAATGATTCCGGGCACACCGGGCCTCGGAATCAGGTTCCGTCAGAAACTGCGTTCTTGTAAAATTCCAAAGAAAATTAAGAAAAAAAATTTCCTTGAATTTTACGGGTCTTTACATAACATGTCTTGAGATGTGTGAATATATGAGGTTGTGAGAGGTGGTATTTATAGTGGAGGAGAGGGGGGGTTTTCAATATTATATTCATTAATTTATTATTTCTCCACAAGAAAAGAAATAGTGAGGATTCTTGTGACTAAAAATAGTAATAAGTTAATGTGAGTGTGAACAAGTATCCATTTACATCATCCATAACTCAAGCATGATGCATAAATTTATTTATTTAGCATATTTTTTAAATTATTGAATTTCACAATCCACCAAAAATTCAAATATTTTAGAAAAATACCAAAAAAATCACCATTACCATTTTTTGGCATCAATATTTCAAAAATAAAAAACACATTTTGAAAATAAATATCTAAATATGATTAATTTAATTCTTAATTAAAATCATAATTTTCTTGAAAAATAAAAATTTTAAAATTAAAAATGGCTTTTCTAACACTTTGAAAAATTAGTTAAGGTCTCAATGAATTTTCATATAATCATATGACATCAAAATAAAAAACAATTAATACATTTTATAGAATTTTTTTTAATTATTAAATTAATCATTAAATATTCAGAACTTACAAAAATACCAACACTATAATATAATTATATCACATTTTCACTTCTTGGATGGATATGATTTATTTATACTATCATTGGTAGGGTTTATATTCAATTGGTCGATTAATATTCATAAAGGGCGTATTACTATTCATAAGGGTAACATTAATATTCATAAAGTGATGTTACTATTCAAAAAAAATACTTTGTCCTATCGGACTCCAAACATCTTTCTAATCGCAACCGTGTATGTCAGATTTTTGAAATTCAGACCACTAAAGTGGAAAATTTATTTTTAAAGGTCACATAGTAGTTCATTTAAGCATGACATGCCATTTTTTCCTAATTTGGTTCTATGTGATTATGAAATTACTAAAATAATGGAGAAATTGGAATGATAAAAGTGTGTGTCATTATATTCTTCGCCATTTTGAAATTTTACCCTCAAAATTTTGATTTACATAAATATGTGAGGGTATGTTTCCTTCATCGTATCCTACGGTTCCCATGTTTATTCTTCATACATGGGGTTCCTCTACAACACTTTGAAAAAATGGGTTGTCTTTTTTCATAGAACCTTATCTCCTTGGTCCAAAATCATTACTGGTTACTCCTCATAAGAGAGATCATCTTCCAGCTGTACCACCTCTGAGTTCATTACATGTGAGGAATTTGGTATGTACTTATTTAAGAGTGATACATGAAACACATCTTGAACTTCAGCCATATTTGGTGGATGTGAAATTTGATTGGGCATGGATCCTTTGTAGTCAAGGATCTGAAAGGGGCCAATGTACCTTGCTTTTATCTTCAATTTCTTTCAAAACTGCATGACTCTCTTCCCTGGAGATATTCAATGGAATACTTTATCTCTAGTTTCAAAATCCATGTCCCTTTAATGGTTGTCATCATAGATCTTTTTTTTTTACTTTGAGTATCTTTGATATGTTTCTATATTACATGAACCTTCTCTGTCATCTCTTGTAAAAAATCAGTTCCATGTAGCTTTTTTTCTCCAACTTCATCCCAACAGGTGGGAGATCTACATCTCTTTCCATATATAGCTTCATATGGAGCCATCTGAATACTCGATTGGAAGACATTGTTATATCAAAACTCAACCAATGGGATATATTTTTCCCGTCAACCATTTAATACTAATGAGCAGGAACATAGCATATCTCTGAGCATCTAAATAGTCCTTTAAGATTATCCAACATTTTGGGGGTGATATGACGTGTTGAAAATCTAATTCAATACTCAAGGAATGTTGGAAATTCGTCTAGAATTTAGATGTGAACCATGGATCATGATCGGAGACAATCAAGAGTGTAGCCCCATAATGTCTCACCACTTCCTTCACATATATATTTTCAATTTGTTTAAGAGGGAGATCTTCCCTAATAGAGATAAAGTGTATAGTCTTGGTAAGTTGGTCCACCCTAATCCATATTGCATTAATTCACGTAGATGTCTTTAGAAGACCCAAGAAAAAAGCCTACAATGTCATTATCCCATTTCCACATAGGTATAGACTATGGTTGCATCATCCTTTTTTAATTTTTTCACTCTGATGTAACTTTCTGATATATTAAGCCCCATGAGATATATTCTCCAATCTCCTTCTTCATGGTATCCCATCAGAAATGTTCTAAGAGATCTTGGTACATCATGGTGCTACTATGATGGATAGATAAATTTGAACTATTTGTACTATCAAATTGCTTCTTTATTATCCCATGTGATGAAGGCACAAAAATCCACATTCCAAACTAAATCACACCATCATCATTGATATGGAACTCATGCAGCTTCCCTTCCTTCACTACATTCACCTAATTTCATAACTCCAGAGCATCCCTTTGTGCCTCGTTAATCATCTCTTGGATAGATGGTTTGGAAATCAATTGGGAAAGGTATGATGTATTCTATACCATTATGACTTCCAAATAAATCCTTTTAATATCCATGAAGATATGTTATTTCTCAATTTACATCAAGGATAGAGTAGCATGTTCTTTACTTCTTAGAGAATTAGCTACCTTGTTCGCCTTTCCAGGATTATTGTGAATAGAGAAATCATAATATTCGATTATCTATAACCATAACCTTTGATTGATGTTGAGATCCTTTTTTGTTAATATATAATTTAGAATCTTGTAATCGGTATATATGTCACACTTTTCACCATAGAGGTATTTCTGCCAAATTTTCACAGAATAAAAACACAACTTCTAGCTCCAGATCATACATTGGGTAGTTCACTCATGGATCTTCAACAACTGTGAGGAGTAGGCTATCACATTATCATTATTCATGAGTACACAGCCCAATAAATTCTTCAAATCATCATTATTGATCACAAAACATTCTCCACTTATCGATAATGTGAGTACAGCTGTAGTGATCAGCCTTCTCTTTATCTCCTTGATTATTTCCTCACAATTTTTCATCCAGACATACTTTACCCCTTTCCTAGTTAACTTAGTTAGTGGGCTTGACAATTGTGAGAAATTTCTCACAAAACTTCAGCAGTACCCAACTAATCTAAGAAAATTATGGATTTATGTGACACTAGAGGGTCTTGGACATTCTTCACTGACCTTTGTTTTTGAAGGGTGCACAAAAATTCCCTCACTTATGATCATAGGTCCCAAGAATGTGACTTTCTTCATCCAAAAATCACATGTTCTGAACTTGGTGTACAAATTATACTTTAACAATGTTTCCAACACATGTCGTAGCTATTTTTCACATCCCCCCTTTCTCATATAGTAGATGAGAATATCATTAATAGACACTACCATAAATTTTTCATTGTAATGTATAAAGAATATTTTCATCAAATCCATGAAGATTTCAGGGGAATTTGTAAGTCCAAAGGGAATCACCAGAAACTCATAGTGGTCATACCTTGTATGGAAGGCAGTATTCTAAATATCTTCTTTTTCACCTTTAGCTAATGATATCTAGAATGAAGATACGCCTTTAATAAGTTTTGATCTCCTATTAACTGATCAAACAAGTCATCAATTCTTGGAAGAGGAGACTTGTTAATTATAGTCATCTTTTTGATCTCTCAGTAATTGATACATAGCCACATTTTTCTATCCTTCTCTACACATAGTGCATCGGCTCACCCCACAGGGATGCACTAGGTTGTATGATCCCTTTGTCCAAATTATCATTAGGATTCTTCTTTAACTCCTTCATTTAGATAGGATCCATCCTATAAAAACACTTTGAGATAGGAGTAGCTCTGGGTATGAGTTATATGGAGAACTCTACCTTACAATCTGGGGGAATTTTGGGTAACTATTTCGAAAATATATCATTGTATTCCCTCTTGATGGAAATTTCTACGAGATTGACAGTTTCTATTAACTCAACCATTTATGTGAGGTATGCTTCATCACTGTGAATCAACACCAACATCATTGAAGTAATTTTCAAAGGATATTCATGATATTCTTTTCATTTATAGAGAATCATGGGATGGTTCATAAAATAAAATGATATTTACTTTTCTTGAAAGTAGATTTGTGCTCTATATAATGAGATCTAATCCATTCCCATTATATAATCTAATTCCACCAAGGGATGAGTCACAAGATTTGTTGGATGAATCTTACCACATATGCCAATAGGATAGGATTCCAACACATGGGTTGCAATGACTTCAACACTTTGTGTTTTTATAGATATATCTACTTTATGGTTTTGGGGCTTCGATTCAACAATTCTAGAAAACTTATGAGATACAAAAGAAAGAGTAGACCTAAAATCAAATAAGACTTTTTTCATTATTGAATGAATTGTAGGTTTACCTTGTATAACTTCATTTTCTTATTCAACATCCTCATTAGTGATGGAATAATCATTCCCTTTCTCCTTTGTATTTGGAGGCTATATACGCAGATTTCCGTCATGGACTCGAGGTTTAGTGCACTGGTTTTCTAAGTTCCCTTTCTTCCTGTAGCTGTATTATTGGACCTTTAGGGGTACTCTCCTATCCTCCACCACATTCCCTTGCCTTCTCATGTCTTTTCCACACTCTTGAGTTTGGTGTCCTTCTCTCCCAGACTTGAAGCATTTCCCCATCCCATTGAGGAAATTCCCCTAATGCTTCTTCCCACGTTTTTGACATGTGGGTGGTTGAGTTTTCTTTCCACCATTATCATTATATAATCCAACATGGAACTCCATATTTCATTTCTTATAACAATTTCCTTGGGTCCATTCTGAAAACACCATCTCCACTTTGAGAGTGCATAGAATAACTTCTTCATAACTCCCAAAGTCTCAAAATTCCAAATTCTTATAACGGTGTGGTTTTAATCTACTAAAGAATCTATCAATTGTTCAATCATTATTAGTAAAAAAATTCTGAAGCGTACTTAGAAAGCATGTGAAATTCACATCGTAGACCATGACATATTCTCCATCCTTTTTCTTTAGATCTAGGAATTCTCTATCCATCATTGTATGAAGATTTCATGGGAAATACATGTTTTGAAACATTATCTTAATGTATTCCCACTCCATATCTTAAATTTTGTCTCTTGGCATTGGGTTTTTACTAAAATCCCACCATTCGTTGACCCCTCCATTGAGACGATAAATTTATAGAGTCACCATCCCAGTCTCAAAATAGGGAATCGTAGAAAAGATCTTCTCCATCTAGTTGACCCACTTTTCACCAACTAGAGGATCCGAAGATCCACCAATCATCGGTGGTTTTTTCTGTATAAAACACTTGATAGGAAGTTTCTCCCTCTTAGGTGGAGGAGTAAATTTTACATTATTATGTTATTATTCATAAAATACAAGAATTGGGAAAGTGTGTCATGACGTGTCCCCTGAGGCCTGTGTCGTGACTACCCCAAGACCGCCTTCCATAGGCCAGGGGCTGATGACTAGCACCGAAGGAATATTCCCTAAAACTAGGAAGGCATTGTCTTTATAACCTGTAAAGACATGCAACTAATCACATAGCAGGATACGAACACAAGTAAACTATATTTCAAAAAGAGTGTAGAAAGTAAAAAGGGTCCAGAATACAAGCCCAATTATAAAGTACAAGGAACTGAAAGTACAAGTAAACTGGAACAACTCCTATGATCACCTACCATATATCCTACCTGTAGGGTAGGTACAGATCTCTAATTTTCATATCTATGATATGCCTCATCTAAGTTCCACCTTGGAGCTACCGCCAGTCTTGGTACTCTCATCCTCAGTCAGCACTGTCAGTCGTCTGCACCAAACAAAAAGAGGTGCGTGCATAGCCCATGCAGGGGTGAGTATAACGATACATAGTAGGGACCCTGAGACCCTCAAGGTCTAAGAAAATCTACCAAGGATAAACCACAAGGCATGAAATCAGCTGAAACCCTACTTAGATATATGCCCATATATAAACCTATGTTATCAAGTAAACTCATCTCAATCATGAGGAAAACACAGAGTCCAACTCCAAAGCCCCAAGATCAATTGCTCCACAAAATAAGAAAAACCATGAAGGAAAGTACCACAAGGGTACGTCACATAGAATAATACCACCAAGGTATTACCACGAAGGAAAGTACCACACAGGTACATACTTAGCTCACACAAGGTATAACGTAAGTATAGTAGTAGATATGATTAGATATAACTACAAAATCTTCGTAATTTGTTAAGAGGAAGACCCAAACAGGATCACTCAGTGCTGACCCACACATGATCGCTAGGTGTTGACCCATAAAGTATTTCTACGTGCTAACCCACACAGGATCGCTCGGTGCTGACCCACACAGGATTGTAAGGTGCTGACCCACATAGGATCATTAGGTGCTGACCCAGATAGGATCTCTCAGTGCTGACTCACACAGGATCGCTAGGTGCTGACCCACATAGGATCTCTCGGTATTGACCCGCACAGGATTGCCCTTCATTCTTCATGTCACAGCTAGCTACAGGGTTCCCTCACTATGCTCGCTTGTATCCTGGAGGATCTTCTCCACAAGACATGGTTCGATACTCCAAATTCGATGATATCTCATGAAGAAGTATCTCAAAGGACTGTCATGCCATATGGGTCTCAACGCAAAAGATGGTGCGTCAATGGGATGCCCGATCTGTAAGTTATTATCCTTTTTGTCTCGAGGGCCCGGTTGGATTCGTGCACAATACGACCTAACTATTCCTAAAATTTATCCAAAACTCCGGTAGGGTACATCAAAGGGACCGTCTTGCTCCAAGGTTTCTGGTGCCGCAAACGGTTTGTCAAACGGACACCCAGTGGCAATGATATGGCCGAAAGAGCGTAAATGGGTCGAAGTTGGTCTGGGTCCGGTCCGACCCGGTCATACTGACCCATCCCGACCCAGCCTGGGCTGACCCGGTTTGGGTCGGCCTGGCCCAGCCTACACTGGGTCCAGCCCGACCCATGCTGGGTGGCCTAACCCGGCAACCCGGTGGGGCCGCGGGGCAGCGCGGGGTCCGCGGTGTGGCGTGGTGTCCGCAGGACGTCGTAGAGGCCACAGGGCGACGTGAGGCCGCAGGGTGGCATGGCGTTGTGGGGCCATAGAGGGCTAGGAATGGCAGATCCGCGGGGCAGTGCGAGGATGCAGGCAGCGCGGGGCGGTGCTGGCTATGGATGGTGGAGCCGCGGGGGCCATGGGGGCCACGGGGTGGTGCGGAGCCGCGGGGCTGCATGAGGGCATGGGGTAGTTCTGTAGAAGACGATGGAGGCTGCGGGGGCCATAGGGTGGCACAGATCCGTGGGGCTGTGCGAGGGAGTGGCGCGGTATAGGCCGCATACGGCGGGGTTCGCAGACGGCACGGAGGCCACGGGGTGGCGTCGGCCGTGGGCGGCAGTGGCTGTGGGTGGTGTCGTTGTCTTCATTGTGGATGGTGGTGGTGTCGGCTACCACTCTCGTGTACCACCAGTGCCAAATGCCGGCACTGGTCGGTGTCACCATTGCGAAGAACACACAAAAGAAGAACAACGGAGGGGTTGGGAAACGTTTGTTTGGCCCTAACCCTCCGCATTAGATCGATAGCAAGTGGTTCACAAATATGCATCAAGAATGTGTATGGAAGATATTTAAAAACAAAAATCCCCACAACCGTCGTCAATCACTATTCCCAATCCCGCAAAAGAAAACATATGTGAATCAACTAGTTTATGAGAGTCGATCTGCGTTCTTAGTTTAGAAGGGAAGAACATGGGAAGTGATAATCACATAGAAATAAACCCCTACCTCGAAGATTTGTCAACGGATGCAGAAAGGTAGGAGATGATGTCGTTGGGGATAGACGGACGTCAGTGACATGGTGTTTCCTTGATCGTATGTTCGTTGTCGTAGAAGAAATTCCTCATCGGCGTGAGCGTTCATCGTTGGGGAGTGTGTTCTTCATTGGAGAAAGTGTTCTTCGTTGGAGAGAATAATCCTCCAAGAACTCTCCCAATTCTCTTTTTCCAATCCTTTCCCCAATTCCACCTAAAAGAAAAGAAATAGCCAACACAAATATTAAATAATAACTTAACATTTAATTTAATTTTGACACATAAAATTTATTGATAACTTAACATTTAATTTTATGTTTTGACATAGAATTAATTGGGGGAGTTGAGAGGATTATATCCCATTAAGAGGGGTGAGGTGGTCCCCACCCCTAAATTCAAAATTTGGAGGTTTTAAAGACTTAGGTGGTCCCCACCACCATAACCTATGTAAAGGAGGTTTCAAAAAATTAAATTAAATAGAAGATTATTTAATTTTATTATTTTCTTCAATTCTAGGAAACAAAAAAAAAATCTATCTTTCACCATCAACCTACTACGGTCGAGGTGATGGTCCCCTTAAGCGAATACCGGCATTGCGAGTTCAACAGTGCCCTCAAATTTCAATTCCATGGACCGGTTCAAAAGTTACAAAAACTCGCTCGCACTTTTAATGAACGTACAAGAAAAAAAGTTCAGAAATTCATTCCAGGTACACCGGGTCTCAGAATCACATGCCTTCAATTTTCACAGACTCATAAAATTCCCATATATTAAAAAAATTACATGTAAATTATGGGTCTTTACATTCTCCCCACCTTAGGGATTTGCATCCCCATAATCCACAACTCAAACTAAGGGAACAAGTGGGGGTACTGAGCACGTATCTGAGTCTCCTGCTCCCATGTGATCTCCTCGAGGTTCTCGTGCTGCCAACGAATGCGCACCAGAGGTATCGACCGCCCATGAAGGACCCGCTTCTATTGATCCTCTATCTCTACTGGACCCTCCATAAAATTTTCCCCATGATTGATATCTAGCTCGCTATGGTCGATGATGTGGGAAGGGTCGTGTGCATATCTACTCAACTGGGATGTGTGGAAGACGTTGTACACCTGGTGCAACTGAGCTGGAAGAGCTAAGCGGTAAGCCACCTCACCAACTTTGTTGAGGAACTAAAAGGGTCCAATAAACCTCAGAGATAAATTTCCACCCCGGCCAATTCTCCGCAAACCTCTTTGAGGTGAGACCCATATAAATACGTGGTTGCCATCCTCGAACCCCATAGGTCTCTATATCTTATCGGAATATGACATTTTCATGCTCCATGTAGTCTTCATCCGCTCCTGGATGATCTGTACCTTCTCTATGGTAGCCTGGACAATCTCTGGTCCCACTAGTGCTAACTCCCCTTGGTCAGTCCAACACAAAGGTGACCTACAAGGTCGCATTTAAAACCCCTCAAAAAGGGCCATCCCAATGGTGGAGTGATAGTTGTTGTTTTATGAAAACTCTACCAGAGGCAAGTGATCCTCCTAGCATCGACTGAAGTTGAGGATGCAAGCACGTAACATGTCCTCGAGGGTCTGAATGGTCCGCTCAGTCTGGCCATCCGTTTGAGGATGGAAGACGGTGCTCAAATGAAGTTGTGTCCCAAAATCCTCCTTCAACCCCTTCCATAGTCGAGAAGTAAAACATGTATCACGATCATAGAAAATCATTGAGGGTACTCCATGTAACCGCACAATCTCATGTACATAGATTTGTCACAAGTTCTCTACTGAACCATGCTCTCTTATCAGTAGGAAGTGAGTCGACTTGGTGATTCGGTCAACGATCAACCAAATAAAGTCATGTACCTTGTATTTACCAAGAATTCTTGTCATGAAGTCCATGGATATCCTATCCCACTTCCACTCTGGGACCTCTAAAGGATGATCCATGCATGCTGGTACCTGATGCTCCGCCTTCACTTGCGAACAAGTGTGCCACTGAGAGACAATCATTGCAACTTATTTCTTCATTCATGGGCACCAGTGTTGTCATCAGAGATCCTAGTACATCATCACCACTCTTGGATGTACCTCTAGAGGGGATGTGTGGAACTCACTCAACACTTCCTCCCGAAGTGACACTAGCACCATGGTACGTCCTCTGAAGAGGATGATGTGTTCCCCACATTCAGAAAATCAATCAGGTGCCTTCCCTATGGATTTCTGAGCTCTTCGATCCTCGCATTCAGCATCCCCATGCTTCGCATCCCTAAATCGCTGAAGAAGTGGGGGAGTGACTATAAGAGACTGAAAAAAAGCTTCTCCATCCTGATCCACAAAGGATATCTCCAAAGCAGCCAGCTGCTCTGTCGCCTCACCTAGAAGCTATATACCTGACCTCATACAGAGTGAATCTGCTACAATGTTCTGATTCCCAGGAGTATAGACTATCTCGAAGTCATATTCCTAGAAAAAGCCAAGCCAACGTTGTTGTCTCAGGTTCAGGTACTTCTGATAGAAGATATACCTAAGACTCTTGGGATCATAGTACACTATAAAACGCTCTCCCATCAAGTAATGTCGCCACATATTCTAGGTGAATACCACTACTACTAACTCCAGGTCATGGGTAGCGTCGTTATTCTCATACTGTCTCATCTGTCGAGAACTATTTGAGATCACTACTCCCTCCTACATCAGGAAACATCTGATTCTAGTCCCTGATGCATCGCAGTTGACTACGTACCCTACACCCTCTTCTGGAAGCCTCAATATGGGGGCACTAGTCAGCCTCTACCTCAGCTCTTAAAAACTCAACTGGCATATCTTAGACCACATGAAGGGTTTCCCCTTCTTTTTCAATGATGAAAGTGGTGCTACAAATATAGATAAATCTGGCACTAATATATGGTAGTATCCGTCCAAACCCAGTAAACTCCATACCTTCGTCACACTCCTAGGTGGCTCCCAAGAAATTACCACCTCAATCTTTTCTGGATCTACTAAAAATCCATCCTCCAATATGACATGTCCTAGAAAGTGAACCTCTTGGATCCAGAACTGGCACTTAGAGAGCTTACCATAATTTTGGTGCTCTCGGAGAGTGTCCAGTACTACTCAAAAATTATAGGAATGCTCCTCCGTAGTAGCCAAGTAGATCAGAATGTCATCGATGAAGACTACTAAAAATAGATCAAGGTATGGCTGGAAGATCCCGTTCTTGAGTCCCATGAACACTACTGAAGCGTTGGTTACACCTAATGGCAGAACCTAGAACTCTTAGTGGCCTTACTAACTTCTAAAAGTTATCTTCTGCACATCTGCATCTTGTACTCTGAGCTAGGGATAGCCTGATCTAAGGTCTATCTTCTAGAACCACCGTGCTCCCTTCAGTTGATCAAAGAGGTTGTCAATCCTTTGAAGTGGTTACTTGTTCTTCACGGTCACCTGGTTCTGGCGCCGATGGTCAAACCAAAGTCTCAAACTCCCATCCTCCTTCATGGTGATCAAAATTGAGGCTGCCCAAGGAGAAACACTGGACCGAATGAATCATTTCCCCTACAAGTCCTCTAGTTGTACCCGCAGCTCACGAAGCTCCATGGGAGCCATCTGATTTGATGGTGTAGATATCTATATGGTCATAGAGTACAAGTCAATGTAAAATTCCACCTCTATTCGAGGAGGATGACCTGAAACATTATCAGGTAAAACATATGCATACTGGTCCACCACTACAGGATAGATCAGACTCTCCACATCAACTAATCTGAGGGTAAGGATAGCCAACTAATGAGTGATCAGCAGCACTCTCCTCCGGGTATGTTCATCATGTGCTTTATAGGCTCCCATCTTGCTGGTGAAGGTAAACATGGTCCCATACGTATGGACACACTGTACTTTGTGCCTAATACATTCAATCTGAGCATTAAATGTAGATAACCAGTCCATACCCAATATGATGTCATAAGGCCATGACGCTGCTACTAGGAGATCTCAGTCGAAGCTCTTGCCTCCTAGAGTATGCTCGCACTGCCGGCACCAGTGAGTAATCATCGAATATACTCCCGAAGGAATCTCTAGCCGTAAGTATCGAGCCAATGGATCCATCAAAATCTCTGAGCTCTGAAAAAGGGCAGTGGAAATAAAATAATGACTGGAACCTGCATTTATAAGTACTGTAGCTAAGGTGGAGTAGACATAGATCGTACCTTGTAGCATCCCCAGAGTGCTATGATCATAGACCTCAACTGCCTAGAGCTGGGATCTCCCCTATCCACCTCCTCCCTATGGTTGGGTTGGACCTCCTGGTGGTGGTGTCGGTAACATCTCGAATTGTCACCCACCACCAGCTACACGACCAGCTCCTCTACCATTTCCTCCTTCTCCCTGCAGACCTCCTAGGTCGAATATCTATCTCTGTCTTGGTAGTCCTTCGACCATCTGTTGATCATCCATATGGCATGTAGGACAGTCATGAGCCCTATGACCCTACCCACCGCATGCATAACATTTCCCACTCCTGGAATGACTGGATCCATCTCAGGTGCCCCGCACAACCAACCCTGAATCCTATAGTCATCCACCTGTAGGTCTGGTCCTCTTGGACCTCTATGAAATCTGTCTATTTCCAGCTTGAAAAGACTCTACTACGTGTTGTCTGGTGGTGGGTCTCGCTGCTAGTGACTACTTAGAAAGAAAACTCTCCACTAAGAGGGCTCACTCTAACACCCCCGCCTACGTCGGGATGTTGAGTGAGATCATCGAAACCCTGATCTCCCACCCAAGTCCCTGCTCAAAGGTTCGGTCCCTGAAGAATGGGTCTCTGTACCATCTTCTTGGAGTAGTGTGAGAGGTCAGTGAACCTTGCTGAGTACTGAGCCACAGTCATGTGTCCCTACTACAGATTAAGTATCTCCTTAATGTGAACTGTGTGATGAGTCACTGGAACAAACTTTGGCTGAAACATGATCTCGAAGTCTGCCCAAAGAAGTGTCACCTCATCGTGAATCTAGAGCATGAAGCTCCACCATCTGCCTGCTACTGCCTATAGAAGACTGGTGTCAAGGATCACTATGAGATTAGCTGGTGTCCCTACCAGTCGGAAAACTCTCACCATAGCCTCCAATCAATGCTCAGCCTCCTGTGGGTCCATCTCTCCCCAAAACCTGGGTGGCCTCTGGTGATGGAACTTGTGTAATGTGCCCAAGTGTCATGCACCCTCTCCTACTGGGGCTGGTGGCATCAGTGGCCCAATGGGTAATGGTACAGCCGGTGCCTCCACTGGTGCCTCTACTAGAAAAGGGCCCTACACCGAGACCTTGTCGCTCAGTTGGATATCAGGGATTACAACTCTCGTAACCCTAGTTGGATGTCTGTGTGGAGGAATCCTAAAAAGAAACAGTTTCACCACAACCAATAAGTTATACCTGGTGAGATAACTCAATAGATCACAATTAAAAATCATAGAAATAGACACACAATCAGTGATTTTGTGCAATGAGTCAGAAATTAGAAGTCAATGTCTTGGTGTATGGATACGTTGGCCGCTGCACCAACACAGGATTCCCTAAACTATTAACCACACTCACTACACATAACATTTTTTCCATTAAAAAGAAAGTTCAGAGTCCTATGTTCTAAGGTAGAACTGACTCCTCTGATATCAATTTGTCAAGACCCATCCCCCGGGGCCCGTGTCGTGACTACCCCAAGCCCTCCTTCCATAGGTCAGGGGCTGACGACTAGAACCAAAGGTGTATTACCTAAAACTGGGAAGGCTTTGCCTTTATAAAATGTAAACACACACAACCAATCACACAATAAGATACAAACACAAGTCAATTGTATAACAAAAAGAGTGCTGAAAGTAAAACATGACCAGAATACAATCCCAACAGTATAGTACAACAAATTGAAAGTACAAGTAAACTATAATAGCTCATGTGATCAACCACCAGGGATCCTACCTATAGTGTAGGTATAGCTCTTGAATGGTCATCTCGGCGATACGCCTCGTCTACGTTCCACCTCTGAGCTACCTCTAGTCCTGGTACTCTCGTCCTCAGTCAACGTTGTCTATCGTCTGCACGAAACACAATGAGGTGAGGGCATAGCCTTTGTAGGGGTGAGTATAATGATACTCAATAGGGACCCTGAGACCCTCAAGGTCTCACAAAATCCACAAGGATAAATCAAAAGGCATGAAATCAGCTAACAAACCTACTTAGGAATATGCCCATACATATACCTAAGTTATCAAGTCAACCCATCTCAATCATGAGGAAAACACAGAGTCCCACTCCAAAGCCCCAAGATCAACTATTCCAAAAAGGAAAAAAAACCCATGAAGGAAAGTACCACAAAGGTATGCCACACAGAAGAATACCACCAAGGTATTACCATGAAGGAATGTACCAAACAGGTACAGACTCATCTCACACCAAGTATAACTTAAGTACAATAGTATAGATGATTAGATGTAATTACTAAATCATATTACTATATTAAGAGGTAGACCCACATAGGATCACTTGGTGCTGACCCACATAGGATCCCTAGGTGCTGACCAACATAAGATCGTTATGTGCTGACCCACACAGGAATGCTCAATGCTGACCCACACAGGATCGCTTGGTGCTGACCCCCACAAGATCTCTAGGTGACAACCCACAAAGGATTTCTCGGTGATGACCCACATAGGATCGCTAGGTGCTGACCCACACAGTATCTCTCTTC
Organism: Viscum album; assembly: GCA_963277665.1. Taxonomy (NCBI): domain Eukaryota; kingdom Viridiplantae; phylum Streptophyta; class Magnoliopsida; order Santalales; family Viscaceae; genus Viscum; species Viscum album. Next base: position 622,710,892 of record OY728156.1, on the reverse strand, counting down.
ATTCTTCATGTCACAGCCAGCTACAGGGTTCCTGCACTATGCTCGCTTGTCTCTAGGAGGGTATTCTCCATAAGCCACTAGTCAATACTCTAACATTCATGAAGTCTTAAAAAGAATTATCTCAAATGACTTCCATGCCATAGGGGTCTCAACGCAATAGATGGTGTGTCAATCAGACTCCCAGTCTATATGTTATTATTCTTTTTGTCCCGAGGGCCCGGTTGGATTCGGGCATGATCCAACCCAACCATTCCCCAACAATATCCAAAACTCCAGTGCGGTATACCAAAGGGAACGGATCTCACCTAGGTTTCTGGTTCTATAAACTATTCATCAAATGGATGCCTAGTGCCAAAAATATGTCCGAAAGAGTGTAAATGGGTCAAAGTGGATCTGGGTCCGGTCCCACCCTGTTAGACCGACCCGGCCTGGCCGGACACGGTTTGGGTCATTCAGCCCGGTACACACTGGGTGGCCTGGCCCGCACTGGGTCTGGCCCTGCCCACACTAAGTGGCCAGACTTGGAGGCCTGTTGGGGCCACGGGGCAGTGCGATGGTCGCAGGGTGGCGTGGGTTCTGAGGGACGGCGCTGAGGCCATGGGGCGGAGTGAGGCCATAGGGCGGCGTGGATCCGTGGGGCCGTAGAGGGTCAGATAGGCAGAGCCATGGGGTGGCGCTAGGTCAAAAATGGCGAGAGTCCACGGAAGGCATGAGGGAATGGGGCGGAGCAGTGGCCACAAGGCGATGCTAGTTGTGGACGGCGGTGGCTGCTAGCGGTTCAGTCGTCGTGGGGCAGTGCCATTGTCTTCATCACAACCAATGGTGGTGCTGACCGCCGCTCTCGTGTTCCACTGATGCCAAAATCTGGCACTGGTCGCCTTCACCATCACAAAGAACACACAAAGGAAGAACGATGGAGGGGCCGGGCCATGTTTGTTTGGCACGCACCCTCCGCGTTAGAGCAGTAGACAATGGCACACAAATTTACATCAACAACATGTATAGAAGATATTTAAATATATCAATCCACACAACCTTGGTCAATCACTATTGCAAATCCTTCAAAAGAAAAAATCCATGGAACAAAAAGTTTATGAGAGTTGATCCTTGTTCTTTGTTTAGAATAGAATAATATGTGATAATCAAAGAGAAATAAACCCCTACCTCAAAGATTTTTCAATGGAGGCCACAAGGAAAGAGATGATGTCATTGTGGATAGACGGACCTCATTGACATCATGGTTTCCTCGATCTTCGGTTCATTGTCGTTGAATATGTTCCTCATCAGCATGAGTATTCTTCGTTGGGAAGCGCGTTCTTCGTTGGAGAAAGAGTTCTCAGTTGGAGAGAATAATCCTCCATGAACTCTCCCAATTCCCTTTTTCCAATCCTTTCCCCAATTCTACCAAAAATAAAAGAAATAACCAACACAAAAACTTGAATAATAACTTAACATTTAATTTTATTTTGACACAGAAAAATAATTGATAACTTAACATTTAATTTTATATTGAAACATAGAATTAATTGGTGGATCTGAGAGGTTTCTCCCCCATTAATAGAGGTCAGGGTGTCCCCACCCCTAAGTTCAAAATTGGGAGGTTTTAAGGACTCAGGTGGTCCCCACCACCATAACCTATGTAGAGGAGGTTTCAAAAAATTAAATAAAATAGAAGTTTATTTTATTTTTATTTTTTCCTTTCCATGAAAAACCCAAATACTATCTATCACCCTCGACCTACTGCAGTTGAGGTGAAGGTCCCCTTAAGAGAATACCAGTACTGCGAGTTCAACGGTGCCCTTGTATTTCAATTCCAAGCACCGTTTCAAATGTTACAAAAACCCGCTCGCACGTTTTCTAAAAGTACCCGAAAAAAAGATCATAAATTCATTCCAGGCTCAACGGGCCTCGGAATCATGTGCTTTCATTTTTCACAGATTCGTATGATTCCCATATATTAAAAAATTACATGGAAATTCTGGGTTGTAACATTCTCCTGACCTCAGGGCTTTGCGTCCCCATAAGACACAACTCAATCTAAGGGAACAAGTTGGGGTAATGAGCACGTAACTGAGCCTCCCTCTCCCATGTGTTCTACTGGAGGTTCTCATGCTACCAACGAACGCGCACTAGAGGTATCGACCACCCACGAAGGACCCACTTTTGATGATCCTCAATCTCTAATGGAACCTCCATAAAATTTTCCATATCATTGATGTCTAGCTCATTGTGGCCGATTATGTGGGAAGGTTCGTGTGTGTATCTCCTCAGATGGGATACATGGAAGACGTCATGCACCCAGTGCAACTGAGGTGGAAGAGTTAAGAAGTAAGCCACCTTTCCAACTCTGCTGAGGACCTAAAAGTGTCCAATAAACCTTAGGGATAACTTTCCACCTCAGCCAAATCTCCATAATCCTCATCGAGTTGAGACCCATAGAATGATGTGGTCGCCATCCTCAAACTCCAAAGGTCTCCATCTCCTATTAGCATACGACTTCTGCATGCTCCGTATAGTCTTCATCTTCTCCTGGATGATCTACACCTTCTCTATGGTAGAATGTATCATCTCTGGTCACACTAGTGCTAACTCCCTTAGGTCAGTCCAGCACAAAGGTGATCTGCAAGGTCTCTAGTACAATGCCTCCAGAGGTGTCATCCTAATGGTGGAGTGATAGCTATTTTTGTATGAAAACTCCACTAATGTCATGTGATCGTCCAAGCTTCAATCAAAGTCGAGGAAGCAAGAATTCATCATTTTGTCGAGGGTATGAATGGTCCACTCTGTTTGGCCATCCATCTGAGGATGGAAGGCAGTGATCAAACAAAGTTGCATAAAAAATCCTCCTGCAACCCCTTCCATAGTCAAGATGAAAAAATTATATCATGATCGGAGATAATCGTCGAGGGTACCACATGTAACCGCACCATCTCTTTTACATATAGGTGTTATAAGATCTCTAATAAACCCTAATCTTTGATCGGTAGGAAGTGGGCCGACTTGGTGAGTCGGTCAACGATCACCCAAATCGAGTCATGTCCCCTGGATATACCTAGAATTTTGGTCAAGAAATCCATGGATATCCCATCCCACTTACACTCTGGGACCTCTAAAGGCTGAACCAATCCTACTGGTACCTTATGCTCCACCTTCACATGCTAAAAAGTGAGCCACTGATAGACAAACTCTGTAACTGCTTTCTTCATTCATGGCCACCAGTGCTGTCACCGGATATCCTAGTACATCTTCGCCACTCCTCGATATACCGCTAGATGGGATTTGTGGAACTCCCTCAACAATTCCTCCCAAAGTGACACTGGTACCATGGTACTTATTTTGAAGAGGATGACGTGCTCAGAACATTCAGAAAATCAATATGGTGCCTGTCCTATGGATATCTAAGCATGTCGAGCCTCACAGTCAGTGTTCCCATGTTGTGCCTCCCTAACTCACTAATGAAGTGGGGGAGTGACTGTAAGATACTGAAAACAAATCTTCTCCATCCTGATCCACAAAGGATATCTCCAAAGCAGCCAGCTACTCTATCGCCTGGCCTGGCAGCTATATACCTAACCTCTTACTAGGTACATCTACTAAAACTTTCCCCTTCCCAGGAGTATAGACTATCATGAAGTCATAGTACTATAGGAACACAAACCTATGTCGTTTTCTTAGGTTCAGGTCTTTCTAATAGAATATATACCTGAGACTCTTGTGATCAGAGTATAGTGTAAAATGATCACTCATAAAGTAATGTCGCCACATATTTAAGGTGAAGACCTCTACTGCTAACTCCAGGTCATGGGTATCATAGTTCTGCTCATACTGTCTCATCTTTTGAGAACCATATGCGATCACTACTCTCTCATGCATCTGGAAACATCCGAGTTTAGTCCTTGATGTGTCGCAGTAGACTACATACCCTATGCCCTAATCTAGAAGCCTAACTATGGGGGCAGTAGTCATCCTCTTCCTTAGATCTTGAAAACTATGCTGGAATCTCTCGGACCACATGAAGGATTTACCTTTCGTCATCAACGCTGAAAGTGGTGCTACAACTCTGGATAAATCTGGCACAAATCTATGGTAGTATCCGGCCAAACCCAGGAAACTTTGTACCACCATCACACTCTAGGGTGGCTCCCAAGAAAGTACAACCTCAATCTTTTCTCGATATACTACAAATCCAGCCTCTAATATGATAGGTCCTGGAAAGTGAACCTATTAGATACAGAACAAGAACTTTGAGGGCTTTCCATAAAGCCGGTGGTCTCAGAGAGTGTCCAATAGTACCTACAAATGATAGAAATGCTCCTCCTTAGTAGCTGAGTAAATCAAAATGTTGTCGATGAAGAATACTACAAAGAAATCATGGTATGGCTAGAAGATCCTATTTCTGAGTTCCATGAACACAGTTGGAGTGTTGGATACACGTAATGGAAGAAACCAGAACTCATAGTGGTCGTACTGACATCTGAAATTCATCATCTGCACATCATCATCTTGTTCTCTAAGCTGGTGATTTCTTGAACTAAGGTCTATCTTTTAGAACCACCGTGCTCCCTTCACCTGATCAAAGAGGTTGTCAATCCTCAGAAGTGGGTGCTTGTTCTTCATGGTCACCTGGTTCAGGTGCCGATAGTCAACACAATGTCTCAAACTCTCATCCACCTTCTTGGAGAACAAAATCGTGGATTCCCAATGAGAAGCACTAGGCCGAATGAATCATTTCCCCGTCATGTCCTCTAGTTGTACCTGCAACTCACGAAGTTCCGCAGGAGCCATCTGATACGCTGGTCTAGATATCGATGTCATCATGTAATAAAATTCAATGTAAAATTCCACCTCTCTTCGAGGAGGTAGACTCGAAACATTATCAAGGAAAATGTTCACATATTGGTCCACCACTACAGGATAGATTGACCTCTCCACATCAACTACTATAAGGGTAAGGATATCCAACTGATGAGTGATCGGCTGAACTCTCCTCCGGGTATGTCCATCGTGTGCTTCATAGGCTCCATTCTCACCAGTGAAGGTAAAGCTGGTCCCATCCATACAGACACACTTCTATTTGCACCTAATATTTTCAATCTGATCATTGACTATAGATAACCATTACATACCCAAGATAACTTCGTAAGGCCTCGACGCTGCTACTAAGATATCTCAGTCGAAGCTCTAGCCTCGTAGAGTAAGATCTCATTACTGGAACCAGTTCGTAATCATCGAATCCACTCTCTAGTAGTAAGGATCGATACAACGGCTCCATTGGAATCTCTGAGCTCTGAACGAGGTCAGTGGAAATAAAATAATGGTTAGAACATGTGTCTATAAGTACTGTAGCTAAGGTGGAGTAGACACATATTGTACCTCGTATCATCTTCGGAATTCTGTGATCAAAGGCCTCAGTTGCCTAGAGCTGGGCTCTCCCCTATTCACCTCCTTCCTATAGTTGGGGTGGACCTTCTGGTGGTGGTGGCACTAACATCTCAAATCTTCTCCCACCGGCAGTTGCACGGATAGCTCCTCTACCATGTCCTTCTGCTCCCTGCAGACCTCCTCGGTCGAATATCTTTCTCTGCATGGGTGGTCCTTCGACCATCTGCTGATCATCCATACAGCAGGTAGGACATTCACCAGCCATGTGACTCTACCCGCCACATGAATAACACTTTCCTCTCTGGGCATGACTGGCTCTGTGTCGGGTGCCTCTCACAACTGATCATGAATACTGTTTTCATCCACCTATAGGTCTGTTCCTCTTTGACCTTTGTGACATCTGTCTGCCGCCACCTGCAGAAGACTCCACTACCAGATGTCTGGTGGTGGGTCTCACTATTGGTGACTGCTCAGAAAGAAAAATCTCTCATAAGATGGCTCACTCTAACACCCCGTCCTGTATCAGGATGCTAAGTGAGATCATCGAAGCCCTGATCTCCCGCCTCAGTCCCTACTCGAAGGTTCAGGCCCTAAAACGGGTCATGCATCATATCCGTGGAGTAGCGTGAGAGGTCAGTGAACCTCACTGAGTACTAAGCCATAGTATTTCTGCCCTTCTACAGATGAAGTAGCTATTTAATGTGCACTGCATGAAGAGTCGCTGGAACAAACTCTTTCCAAAATAGGCTCTCGAAGTCTACCCAGAGAAGAGTCACCTCATCGTGAACCTGGAGCATCAAGCTCCACCATCTGCCTACTGCTGCCTATAGAAGACTGGCGGTATGGATCACCATGAGATCAGATGGTGTCCCTACCAGTCAGAAAACACTCTCCATGGCCTCCAACCAATCCTTAGCCACCTGTGGGTCCATCTCTCCCCTGACCCTTGGTGGCCTCTGGTGTTGGAATTCGTGAAACGCGCCCAAGCGGTTTGCACCCTCTACTACTGGGGCTGGTGGCATCAGTTTCCCAATGGGTAATGGTACCACTGGTGCCTCCACAGGTGCCTTTACTGGAAAAGGGACCTACACTAAGGCCTCATCGCTCAGTGGGCTATCAGTGCATACAAATGTCGGAACCCTAGCTGGCTATCTGTGTGGAGGCATCCTGAAAATAAATAGGTGTGCCTTGATCAATAAGTTATACATGGTGATCTGACTCAAGATATCACAATGTAAAATCATGGAAACACACATGCAATCAGTGTTTTCGTGCACTAAGTCAGAAATCAAAAGTCAAGGTCCTAATTTACGGATATGTCCACTACAACACCACACAGGATTCCCTAAACTAATAACCACACTCACTACACTTAACATTATTGCCATTAAAAAGAAAGATCAGAGTCCTATGTTCTATGGTATAACCAACTCTTCTGATACCAATTTGTCACGAACCGTCCCCCAGGGCTCGTGTCGTGACTACCCCAAGCCCGCCTTCCGTAGGCCAGGAGATGGTGACTAGCACCGATGGTGTATTCCCTAAAACTGGGAAGGCTTTTCCTTTATAACATGTAAACACACACAACCAAGCACATAACAAGATACAAACACAAGTCATTTGTATAGGAAAAGGAGTGCTGAAATTAAAATGGGGTTGGAATACAAGAAAAATAGTAAATTACATGAAACTGAAAGAAAAAGTAAACTGGAACAACTCCTGGGATCACCCGCCAAGGATCCAACCTATAGGTTATTTATAGCTCTCGAACAGTCATCTCGACAATATGCCTCGTCTAAGGTCCACCTCCGATCTACCTCAGGTCCTAGTACTCTCGTCCTCAGTCAGTGCTATCTGTCATCTATAAAAAACTCAATAAGGTGTGGGCATATCCTGTGTAGGGGTGAGTATAATGATACTCAATAGGGACCCTGAGACACTCAAGGTCTCACAAAATCCACCAAGAATTAACCACAATGAATGAAATCAGCTGACAAACCTACTTAGGTATATGCCCATACATATACATAAGTTATCTAGTAAACCCATCACAATCATGAGTAAAACATAGAGTCCAACTCCAAAGCCCCAAGCTCAACATTTCTATAAAGGAAGAAAAACCATGAAGTCATGTACCACAATGGTACGGGAAAAAGAAGAATAACACCAAAGTATTACTATGAAGGAAAGTACCACACAGGTACAGACTCAGCTCACACTCAGTATAACTTAAGTACTTTAGTAGAGATGATTAGATGAAACTACTGATTCATCTTACTCTATTAAGAGGCATACCCACACAGGATCGCTCGGTGCTGACACACACAAGATCACTAGGGGCTGATCAACACATGATCGCTAGGTGCTGACCCACACAGGATCGCTCGGTGCTGACCCACACATGATTGTTAGGTGTTGACCCACACATGATCACTAGCTGCTGACCCAAGCCACTAGTTGAGACTCCAACTTCCACGATGTATTATAAAGAAGTCTCTCAAAGTACTTACACACCATAGGGGTTTCAATGCAATTGATGGTGCGTCAATCGGACTCCGGGTCTGTAAGTTATTAGCTTTTTTGTTCCGAGGGCCCGGTTGGATTCGTGCATGATCCAACCCAACTGTTCCCCAAACTTATCCAAAACTCTAGTGGGGTATAAAAAATGGATCATCTCGCTCCTAGGTTTCTGGTGTCGTACACGGTTCATCAAATAGATGTCTGGTGCCAAAGATATGTCCAAAAGAGCGTAAATGGGTCGAAGTGGGTCTGGGTCCGGTCCCTCCCAGTCAGACCGACCCGGTCTAGCCCGACACGGTTTGGGTCATCCCAGCCTATCCCACACTGGTTGGCCCGACCCGAGCTAGGTCTGGCCCAACCCGCGTCGGGCGGCCCGACCTGGCAGCCCGGTGGGGTTGCAGTGCAGCGCGGTGGTCGCGGGGCAGCGCAGTGGCTGAGGGGCAGCATGGAGCCACGAAGCCGTGGAGGGACATGATCAGTGGGGCCACGGGGTGACGCAAGTTCGAGGACGGAACAAGGCTGCAGATGGCGTGAGGGTGCGGGGCGGCGCGGTGGCCGCAGGGCGGCGCTGTCCATAGACGGCGGAGGCCGCTGGCGGCACGGTCGACAAGGGGCGGCACCGTTGTCTTTATCGTGGCCAATGGTTGTGTCGTCTGCCGCTCTCGTGTTCCACCGGTGCCAAAAACTGGCACTGGTCACCATCACCATCGCAAAGAACACACAAAAGAAAAATGACATAGGTTCCGGGCCATGTTTGTTTGGCATGCACCCTTCACATTAGGGCAGTAGCAAGTGGTAAACAAATTTGCATAAAGAACGCGTATGGAATATATTTAAATAAATCAATCCCCACAACCTTCATCAATCAATATTCCCAATCCCGCAAAATAAAACATCTATGGAACAACTATTTTATGAGAGTTGATCTGCGTTCTCAATTTAGAAGAGAAGAACATGGAACTTGATAATCACGTAGAAATAAACCCCTACCTCGAAGATTTTTCGACAGAGGCCCCAAGGATGGAGACAATTTCATTGGGGATAGACAGATGTAAGTGACGTCGGTGATTCCCCGATCTTCAGTTCGTTATTGTTGAATACGTTCCTCATCGGCATGAGTGTTCTTGTAACACCCCATGATTTCATATTACGTTATTTCTTCAAAGTAATTCAATAACTTTCACTACACGCAACACTGAGTTCAAACGCACAACGACTTACCAAACTAGCCCTTGAAATACTGAATTTTGAACTTTGTATAATCATTATAATTTTAGAATCCATATTATGAGTTTCTTAGACATAATGTAAGAATAAATATATTTTTTCAGAAAAAAAAGAAGTATTTTTCAAAAAATGAAATTTTACTGCCTTTTAAAGGAGAACCCTATTTAAATCCAAAATTTGAAACTTTTACATATTCAAATTGACAAAATAAACTTCTTCTTTAGAATCGGGCCATAATAATTTAGTTTCAATAAATTTTTGGTGTTTTTCTCATAACTTTCATATTTGGGTGAATAGTGAAAAATATTATATTTTTACAAAAAACTTCTTTTTTAATCAAAAATAATTTGTAGAGTTAAATTATAAATTTTAATGGTTTTTAAGTATAAATAAATTATATTTTTACCATTTAATCCAATTCTATTCATTATAAGTTATTTTACTTTGAAATTGGACATAAACAATTGTCAATATTTTGATAGTTATTATTTCTTAAAAATACGCCTTTTGGTTTTGACAATGGGAATTAATTTTAAATTAATAAATTCAACTTCTATGTTTTGAATTTGGTAAAATAGACATCATTTTCTGATTCATAATATCAAAATTATCCTAGGGTAAATTTTTGGTATTTTTCTGAAAACATTCAATTTCTGATGAATAGTGAAAAACACTGAGTTATTATTTAAAACTGACTTTTTATTTAAATAATTATTTATTTCATTTAAATTTACATTAGGTAAAAATAGATACATAATACTTATATAAATTCAATTTAATTCATTGGAGTTAGTTTTTAATAATTTTAAATATATTAAAATTTTATTGAACTTTTTACCGTCTGTTACCCACCTCCAAGGAGCATTTTCAAAATTACATAAACATTAATTTTACCGCTTTTATGAGTTGAATTTAAAAAATCCGAGAGACACAGTTAATATCAAGGAGTAAAATGTGGTTCAACAAGATAAAACTATTTTTTGGTGAATCGTAACTTTTTACTTTTATTTACCACGGTTAAAAGTAAATAGGGTAATTAACGGTAAAAATGATACTATTATTACCCTAACACATTTCCTAATTCTATTGGATAAGTGTAATTAGACCAAAAAGAAACTTAAGAATAAAATTGACCCTTTATGTCCATTGGATTAGATTAATACATTTATTATTATTTTATTTAAAGAAGTGTTTAAAGAGTTAAAATCAAAGTTTAATAACTAAACCATTTTTAGTATAGGGTTATACATAAGAAAAATTCAACTATAAGTATTGATCAGAAATATAAACACATTTCCTACATAATGGTATTTTATATATAATTTTAATAGATTAAATAATTAAATTTATTAATGACACAATGATGATGCAGTAATTACCATATTAATGAAGGAATCAAATAAATGGTATTATAAATTTTAAAATAAATATAATTTAAATGTTTTTATGACATACAAGATTTTCCTAGGTGAATATGACATGTTAGGATTTATTCAATATTTTTTTTTTTGAATTAATCATGCTTATATTATTTTATCAAAAAATAAATACCATAGAGTGTCAACATTGACATAAAATAGTTTTTTAAAAAATATTATATTATTAATTGATATAATATTCCTAAAAATATAAGGTTCGTAAAAAAAACATAAATAATAATATATATGACAATAATGAACTAATTGGGGTTCTATTATAATTTTATAGTAAGTTTATCAACCATATAATATAAAATTACAAAGAGACATGATAAATGTCAAACTATTTAACTAAGAGTTAAATCAAAAAATTAAGGTTAATATGGTAAACTAAACATGTATAAAATATATTGGTTGAGTTGTTTTAAATCCATCTCCACCTTAGATTTTATATAATTCATTTTGGAGCAATTAGAAACCTAAATTAAATTTATTATAAAATAATATTTTCTGTTTTTCCTAAGGTGCCCCTCACCCCTCTTATAAAAGGTCACTTCCCCTTCTCTCAAATTCACACCTCCAAAGCCATTTTTCTCGGCCAACCCCTACCCAAATAACCTCCCAACTATCCTAAATTAATCCTAGAGGCCTTCCGTTTCTCATAAATCCAACCTATGGATACCTTTTGATCAAATGAAAAGGACAAACCCGAAGAAGAGATAATGATTTCACCACCCTCTTTCAAGTTCTCTTATTCTTCAACCTACTCTTTCTCTGTTGTTTACATTCAAAAATAATAACTCCAGTATCTTATATATACTGTGATGTTATTATAAATATTTCATAACCATATTCATTATTCTATCCATCTTATTAATGATAATGTCATCATGCGTGCGTACGTACGGCTTACTGTCTCCACGCCGTGGTGTAATTTGTTATTCTACACTATGTTATTTGGATGGATATAATGATGCATAATATGTTTATAAATAATAAAAATAAAATGATAATGTTTCTATAAAATTAATATACCATCAAATTCCACACCTTTAAGTAAATGATATTGTCGCTCGTGCATACGTACGGATTACCGTCTCCACGACGCGATGAGATTCATTTCCACGTTCACCATTCATCGAGGATTATAAAAATATATATTACTAATAATTATTTAATATATTACATAATAATGATACTGGAGAAAGATATATATATATATATATATATATATATATATATCTGTACTTACATATAACTTATTCACTTAATTCCATTCAATACGATATGAAAACGGAAACAACGATTATTCGTACATACGGACTACCATTTCCATAAACGGTGTTTTTCATTTCATATATATGTCTATTATACATATTTATATTCTAAATATATTTGATATCTAAATCATGTTTTAGATTCTAGAAGTATTTAAATCTTGGTCTAAGTGATACAATCAAGAGTAACAAGTTAAAACACACACGATAAAGAAAGCGATTATTAACCGAAATGTTAATTTAACATGGAAATTATTATTAAATGGGTAGTATAAAGTCATAAATTAATCATGTATGATATCATAAATATTAAAATGGTTCCGGTATAATTTAATAACATACTACGATCTTCATACAGGAGGTTAAACATACCCTCGACTAAAGGAAAGTTCAAGGTAAGGGTTAATTTCACAATCTCTTTATTATCTGAGGTTGTTTTTACGTAAGTATCTATTGGGAAATATTTATTATCCATGTCCATTTTTCATAAAATAGTTTTCAAAGTGATTATTTTAAGGTACTTTTTACTAAAACATCATTTTAAATGTTTTAATGATTTATTCTTCTAAATTGTTCACATTAATGTCCATGTTTTCAAAATGGATTTAGGGGTTTATTTAAATGGACATGAATGTTTTAAAATGTTAATTACATTAAGAAGTTTCAAATTGGTATGGGACAATTTGATTAAAAAATGTATTTAAATGTATTCCTTTCTGAATTGTGTGACTATTAAATGTTTTCATGAAAAAGGGATATTTCTCTCAAAGAGTTTTACAAATCATTTTCATCTATGTCAAAATCCTTTAACGGATTTTAAACTTGTTTTAAGTTGATTTATTATGATACAAATCTTCCATATTGTATTGAAGGTTTTGTGATATGTTTGACTGTGGATATGTTATTTTTATACCATTCATGGTTTATGGGTAAATTATTGAAATTGCATATGCCAGTTTTAATATGAATGTTTATGTTATGTTTAAACCTTTTTATATGAGGAATGCATTGGTCTTATTAAGTCATGGGTGGAACCCACTATAGCTCCTTGATGCATCGGTAGGTCTCATGATAAATACTAGTGTCTTGGCACAAGTCCTTCAAAAAATATTAATTGTTTTCTTGGCACAAGGCCTTGACTATGTGGTTATGATAGTCTGAAAATATGCATTTCATCATTATGAAAGTGGCTACTGATATTGCATGTGATTATTCAACTAGTAGAATATCCATGTGAATAAGTAAATGGAATTAGTTTATTGTGTATTTTCCATATTATTCTAAAGTTTAAGTTTAAAAAAGGCTTTTGCTTTAGTCTTATGCATTTCCATAAATGTTTATGCATATTTATGAAATTTTTCAATATATTGTTATCATTACTGAGCATCTGGGCTCACCAATTTCTATGTTTTAATTTTCTCAGGATTCCAAGAAGTGTATTATGATTGATAAGCAGGGTTAAGCTAGGGGGTTAGTGGGGTTCTCAAAGGATCATTTATGTTGTGTTTTATTTTCTAAAGTGTATTGTAACGTCTATGTATGTAATCTATTTTCCAAGACTGCTAAACTAATTGGTCTTTCAGGACTTAATTCCTTGTAATCATGACAATGTATTAAAATAATGCACCGACTCTGGGTGACTGGGGTCAGGGTGTTATAGTTGGTATCAGAGGAAGTTTAGAAATAACCTTGGAAACTAGATTTAGATAAACTCTGATTAGAGAACATTACCCTAAGATAGAATTTGAGGATTAGTATAGAAGAACTTCCAAGAATTTTGGTAATATAGAGATTTTGTGAGTTTTCCAAGAAAATACATCCCTGTCTGGATACGAGCAGGTAGAGGAAGCTCTAGCACAGATGTACCTAGAGGTAAAGCATGAAAACACTGCTTTGAGCTAGACTCGAATGGGAATTGGTGCATGGCAATGGGCCTTGCTGCACTCTTGGTTACAACACTCCCAGGGGATATGCTTTGGATAATTATCATTTTCTTTACAAATAATTATGAAGGATTTACGAGTATATACCTCCTCAAAGAAAATATTTTTATGGATTATATCCATAAACTGTTCAATTTATGTTATGTATTTTACAAGTTTGGAATTATTCATTGCAATTGATAAACTGACTAAGTGTATGCCATTGTATAGAAATGGCGCCCAGTAGAAGGAATGTGAACTCCAGCAATATGTATGATCCAAATAGTTAGTAGGATCATATATTTCATAGAATTAAGCCAATATTTATAACGGAAATAGTCAACCATGTATTCTCAACATATGAAGAAATAGTATCATGTGTTAATAAGATAAGTAAATAATTATCTGACTCCTATGGCTTTGAAGGGAAGCAAGAGAAGAAAAGGATGGAAAAGAGAAAGATGGATAAAGGGAAGAGGGAAAACAAGGATTTTAAAATATGTGATAAATGTGGAATGAATCACCTTGGTAAATTCTTGAAGGGAATGAGAGTTTGTTATAAGTGTGGAGAAAAAGGACACCAAGTACATGATTTCAAGGGTAAGAAAAACTTTTGAAATGTAAAATGCATCATCTTCAAGGCATTGAGACACTACGCGAATCAATGATCCATTCATAAGAGTATACCAAAAATTATGTTATTGGATAATAATCAAGTTATGATACTACCTCATATTAAGAGGAATGACGAATGTTATTATGTTTTTATTAAAGAATTATTTCATTTGATTGTTGTACAACAGTATATTGGTTACATGAATTATGGAGATAAATAAAGATTGTACTGCAGTACTATTTTATTGAGGATTTGAGATTATATGGTTCTAAGAAAAGTGACTTAATGGTAAGCTACACTTGTTGGAAAATACATGGTTGAAGGAAAGGTAATCCTTAATATGGTTCTGCTAATGAGGTAGTGATTTTGGAATATGAGATGGTGGATTTTGGTAATTTAGTATGTTGCGGTGTTGTAAAAGAATACTTGATGAAGGCGTTCACATTTTATTTCCTGGAAAAAATAATCCTCATTATGTTTAACTACCTTATAAATTTTGGACTGATAGTTTGTAGAGAAGTATTTTGGATAATTCTAGTTTGATATTATTTTAGGATTTCTATAAAAAGTACAACCTGGATGTCGGGCGGCAACCCGTCACGTCCAGCAAGGCCCCGAGACTTGAACCCACAACCGAAGGGAGACAAGGGTTTATCACCTATCACAGACCCCCGTGATTTCCCAGATTGAATAATGTAGTTTTTTTAAAGGGTTTGGTGGACGATTTATAAATTAATTTTTTTGGAACCCTAAATGAATAGGACAAATAGAAATTTTTTTAAGTTCTATTATCTATTAGAGTTAAAGATGAGTTTTTGGTAGAAATTAGATAAAATATGTAACTCTACATGTCAAGTATATATACATATTTTTTTCTCTTATTCTCTGAAGAAATAAATTCTTAAACTTTAGGTAAGGCATCTTAAAAATAAAAATGTGTTATCCTAATATCTTATGTTTTGTTGAACTGATCATCATAGATTGATGGCTTTGAGGCCCTAAATTCTACAATTTTTTGTGACCGATGACCTCAATCACTCCCTATAAATATTAACGTATTCCTCCAATTATCTATCTCTAATTTCCACCAATGTTCTCCTAATCAAGATCATAATTTGGTGGTGACTTTTTCATAACCCTTTTCCTATTATTAAGACTATATTTTATTAACCCAATTTCAGATGTGGGTTTTCCCACAAAGGTATTTTCTATTTTCAACCTTTTATTTTCGAAAAACAATTTCAAATTTCGAGGAAACAATTTATTGAAAGAGGTAAGAATGTAACACCCCAAGATTTCATAGTACGTTATTTCTTCAATGTAATTCAATAAATTGCACTACCCCAACACTGAGTTCAAGAACACCACGACTTACCAAACTAGCCGTTAAAAAGTTGTTATGAATAGTATTAACTGAATTTTGAAATTTATATAATCCTTATAATTTTTGAATCCATATTATGATTTTCTTAGACCTAATGTAAGAACAAATACGTTTTTTTTCAGATAAAAGGTGTATTTTTCAAAAAATGCAATTTTACCGCCTTTTAATAGCAAACCCTTTTTAAATCCAATATTTGAATCTTTTACATATTCAATATGACAAAATAAACTTCTTCTTTAGAATCGGGACATAATAATTTAGTTTCAATAAATTGTTGGTGTTTTTCTGATAAATTTAATATTTGGGTGAATAGTGAAAAATACTATATTTTAACTAAAAACAACTTCTTTAATCAAAATAATTTTTAGATTTAAATTATAAATTTAAATGGTTTGGAAGTATAAATAGATTATATTTTTACCATTTAATCCAATTCTGGTCATTGTAAGTAATTTTATTTCGAAATTGGACATAAACAAGTGTCAATCTTTTGATAGTTGTTATTTCTTAAAAATACGCCTTTTGGTTTTGAAAACGAGAATTAATTTTAAATTAATAAATTAAACTTATATGTTTTTAATTTGGTAAAATAGACATAATTTTTGGATTCGGAATATCGAAATTATCCTATGATGAATTTTTCGTATTTTTCTGAAAACCTTTAATTTTTGATGAATAGTGAAAAACACTAAGTTATTATTTAAAAACGACTTTTTATTTAAATAATTATTTATTTTATTTAAATATATTTTAGAAAAAAATAGATAAATAATACCTATATAAATTAAATGTAATTCATTGGATTTAGTTTATAATAATTTTAGATATATAAAAATTTTATCGAACATTTTACCGTCTTTTACCCACCTCCTAGGAGCATTTGCAAATTTACATAAAACATAATTTTTTTACTTCTGTGAATTTAATTTTTAAAATACTAGATACACAGTTAATATCAAGGAGTAAAATTTGGTTCAATACGATAAAAATAATTTTTGGTGAATATTAACTTTTTACTTTTATTTACCACGATTAAAAGAAAATAGGGTAATTAAGGGTAAATTTTTTTTATTATTACCCTAAAACATGTGATAATTCTATTGGATAAGTGTAATTATACCAAAAACAACCTTATGAATAAAATATGACCCTTTAGGTCCACTTGGATTAGATTAAGGCATTTATAGTTATTTTATTTAAAGAAGAGGTAAAAGTGTTAAAATCAAAGTTTAATAACTAAAACATTTTTAATATAGGTTTATACATAAGATAAATTCGACTATAAATATTCATCAGAAATATAATAATATTTCCTACATAATTGTATTTTATTTATAATTTTTAAAGATTAAATAATTAAATTTATTAATGACACAATGATGATGCATTAATTACCTTATTAATGAAAGAATCAAAAAAATTGTATTATAACTATTAAAATAAATATAATTTCAAAGTTTTTATGAAATCAAAATAATTTATAGGTGAATATGAAATTTTTAGATTGATTCATTGTATTATTTTGAAGTAATCATGCTGTTATTATTTTATCAAAAAATAAATACAAAAGACTGTCAAAATTGGAATAAAATAGTTTTTAAAAAAGATATTATATTATTAATTGATATAATAGCCCTAAAAATATAAGGTTTGGAAAAAAGACTTATATAATAATATAAATGACATAAATGAACCAATTGGGGTTCGATTGTCATTTTATAGTATTTTTATTAACCATATAATATAAAAATACAAAGAGACATGGTAAATGTCAAACTATTTAACTAAGAGTTAAATCTAAAAGTTAAGGTTAATATGGTAACATAAACCTATCTATAATCTATTGGTTGAGTTTTTTCGACCCATCCCCACCTTATATTTTAAATAATTCATTTTGGATCCATTAGAAACCGAAAATTAATTTATTATAAAATAATATTTTAAGTTTTTCTTAAGGTGCCCCTCACCCCTCTTATAAAAGGGAACTTACCCTTCTCTCAAATTCAAACCTCCAAAGCCATTTGGCTTGGCCAAACCCTGCCCAAATATCCACCCAACTATCCTAACTTCATCATAGAGGCCTTACTTTGTCCATAAATCCAACCTAAGGAGACCTTTTGATCAAATCAAAAGGAAGAACCTGAAGAAGATGTAATGATTTCACCACCCCCTTTAAAGTTCTCTTATTATTCCACTTACTCTTTCTTTGTTGTTTCCATTATAAAATAATAACTATAGTATCTTCTATATAATGTTCTGTTATTATAAATATGGCACAACTATATTCATTATTCTATCCATCTTATGAATGATAATGTCACCATGCGTGCGTACATACGGCATACCATCTCCATGCCTTGGTGTAATTTGTTATTCAACACTATGTTATTTGGATGGATATAATGATGCGTAATATGTATATAAATAATAAAAATAACATGATAATGTCTCTGTAAGATTAATATACCATCCAATTCCACACCATTAAAGAAATGATATTTTCACTCGTGTGTACGTACGGATTACCGTCTCCACGACGCGATGAGATTCATTTCCATGTTCACCATTCATCAACGATTATAAAAATATATATTACGAATAATTATGTAATATATGACATAATAATTCTACTAGATATATATATATATATACTTACATATATTTTATTCACTTAGTTTCGTTCAATACGATATGAAAATGGAAACAGCATTTATGCGTACGTACGGACTACCGTCTCCATAAATGGTGTTTTTCATTTCATATATATGTCTATTATACATATCTATATTCTAAATATATATGATATATAAATCATGTTTTATATTCTGGAATTATTTAAATCTTGATCTAAGTTATACAGTCAAGAGTAACAAGTTAAAACACATACAATAAAGAAAGCGATTATTACCCGAAATGTTAATTTAACATGGAAATTATTATTAAATGGGTAGTATAAAGTCATAAATGAATCATGTATGATATCATAAATATTAATATGGTTCTATTATAATTTAATAACATACTACGATCTTCATACAGGAGGTTAAATGTACCCTCGACTAAAGGAAAGTGCAAGGTAAGGGATAATTTCACAATATCTTTATTATCCGAGGTTGTTTTTACCTAAGTATCTACTGGGACATATTTATTATCAATGTACATGTTTCATAAAATAGTTTTCAAAGGGATTAAATTAAGGTAATTTTTACTAAAACCTCATTTTAAATGTTTTAAATATTTATTCTTCTAAACTGTTCTCATTAATGTCCATGTTTTCAAAATGGTTTTAAGGATTTATTTAAATGGACATGGATGTTTTAAAATGTTAATTACTTTCACAATATTCAAAGTGGTATGAAACAATTTGATTCAAAAATGTATTTAAATGTATTCCTTTCTAAATTGTGTAACTTTTAAATGTTTTCAGGAAAAAGGGATATTTCTCTCAAAGAATTTTACAAATAATTTTCATCTATGTTGAAATCCTTTAATGGATTTAAACTTGTTTGAAGTTGATTTATTATGATAAAAATCTTACATATTTTATTGATGGTTTTTTGATATGTTTGACTGTGGATGTTTTATTTTTATACCATTCATGGTTTATGGGTAAAGTATCGACATTTTGAATGAATGTTTTAATACAAATGTTCATGTTATATTTAAACCTTTTCATATGAGGAATGAATTGGACTTAGTAAGCAACAGGTGGAGCATGATATAGCTCCTCGATGCATCGGTAGGTCTCATGAGACAAACTAGTGTCTTGGCACAAGGCCTTGAAAAAATATTAATTGTATTCTTGGCACAAGTCCTTGACTATGTGGTTATGATAGTCTGGCATTATGCATTCCATCATTATGAAAGTGGCTATTGATATTAGATGTGATTATTAGACAAGTAGAATATCAATGTGAATAAGTAAATGGAATTATTTTATTATATCGTTTCCATATTATGCTGATGTTTATGTTTAAAAAGTCTTTTGTTTTAGTCTTATAAATTTCTTTTAATGTTTATTCTTATTTATGAAAGTTTCCACTATATTGTTATCCTTACTGAGCATCTGAGATCACCCCTTTCTATGTTTTAATTTTCTCAAGATTCCAAGAAGTGTATTATGATTGATAATTAGGGTTAATTTAAGGGATTAATGACGTTCTCAAAGGATCATTTATGTTGTGTTTTACTTCCTAAAGTGAAATGTAACGTACATTTATGTAATCTATTTTCCAAGACTGCTAAATTGATCGGTCGTTCATGACTTCATTCTTTGTAATCATTCTAATGTATTAAAATAATGCACCTACTCTGGGTAACTGGGGTCGGGGCGTTACAGTTCTTTTTTGGGGAGTGTGTTCTTCATTGGGGAATGCATTCTTAGTTGGAGAGAATAATCCTCCAAACTCTCTCCCATTTCCCTTTTCCCAATCCTTTCCCCATTTCCACCGAAAAGAAAATAAATAGCCAACACAAAAATAAAATAATAACTTAACATTTAATTTTATGTTGACACATAAAATTAATTGATAATTGAACATTTAATTTTATGTTTACACATAGAATTAATTGGAGGAGTTGAGTGGTTTCTCCCCCATTAAGAGGGATCGGGTGGTCCCCTCCCCTAAATTAAAAAATGGGAGGTTTTGTGGAATCTGGTGGTCCCCAACACCATAAACTATGTAGAAGAGGTTTCAAAAAATAAAATAAAATATTATTTTATTTTATTTTATTTTATTTTATTTGTCATTTACACAAAAACCCAAAATTCTATATTTCACCCTTGACCTACTATGGTCTAGGTGAACATCCCCTTAAGAGAATATAGGCGCACCGAGTTCAACGGTGCCCTCGAATTTCAATTCTGAGAAACAGTTCAAAAGTTACAAAAAACTGCTCGCACGTTTACTGAACGTACCCAAAAAAAGTTGCAACATTCATTCCGGGCACACCGGGCCTCGAAATCACGTGCCATCAATATTCACAGACTCGTAAAATTCCCATATATTAAAAAAATTACATGGAAATTCCTGGTCTTTACAAATAATCTCCATGAATTTTTGAACTCCACCTCCCAAAGCATTGGGGATGTCATTCAGGAAATCGTTGCATTGTTCCTCACATGGTTTGTTGGAATGGTTTCTCCCAGTTCCCACCATTGTCTAAAATATAAAAGGTTAGAAGAAAACATAATTCAACAAGTCATGAATAAATCATTTTATTCCACTATAAAATTATCACTAAAAGAATATCTTATGGGATCACAATGTGTAGAAAATATTATTGTGTGATTACATATACTTAGTCTCATACCAGGGTTTTCACTAAGGTTCTCTAGTCCTAATTCCCAAATTAACTAAATCATGTCTCTAACACCAAATATGGAGACCATGCTATTCTTACATTACATTTACTTAATTTTAATAATAAACAACATAAAATCATTACACAAATAGGATAAAATGGTATAGTTCCTTTGGAAAACTAGAATCACACATAACATTTAAAACATAAACATTTATTTAATTCCTTCTTCTCTAGCTTCTTATTAGCCCTTGAATTCTCCTTAGTACAAGTAGTCACCTAAGGATATACTTCAAAAATGGGTGAGATAAAATACCCATAAGAGGATAGACAATAACATGAAACAATATAACATGGCAAAAGAATAATCATTATAATCATAACATAGGCATAGGATAATAATACTGAGAGGAAACATTAAGAAAAGACTTAGAATATATATATGAATAAAAATGAAACATCGTGTCTTAGTGGTCAAATATCACACATAATTATGATAAAACATAACATCATTTTCACTCAGAATTCACATTATTCATAAGGTTATTCATATTAACCAATTCATTGGATTGCTATACAATTTCAGGTGCACCCATCACATCATAATATTTACATTGCGCTATAGAAATCAGGGCACACCTGTCACTTTGCAAAATTTTCATTATCATGCATGCCAAGTAGAACATATATAAATATTGCGAATATAGTAACCTATGAAATGGAATGGGTTTTAATACATAATAATACATTTAGAGACATTTAGTTCCCAAATTAATGAGGTAATATCATACATGATACAACAATCATCAACCTTGAGTGAGAAGTAAAAGGTATGTTTTTGAAAGAATATTTATTTTAGAAAACATTATATTTGACATAAACTCCAGTGGAAAACATGTATATCCCATAAAACATAATATAAAAATTAATAAATTATTTTTAATGAATAACCTACCTTATAATGGAGTGATATAGGGAAACCACAGAGAAAGAAAGTTGGTTTTTAGAATTCCCCTCACCTTGTATCTAAATGCTTTCTTCACTTTAATGTTCTTTATAATGACATTAGATTAATTAATTAACAAAATTAGAAACTTTCACGCATTATTATGATTTATTATGTTTTTATTATTTTCTTTTATAGTCATTTGGATGATATATAGAGTTTAAATTCATTTTTCTGGGGTGTTCATTTTATTAGTTTTCATGAATCATTCACTTTTACACGTGAATGGAAGTTCATGTAGAAAATAGAAAATAATCAAGAATGGATATTACATGTTATTAATTAATGGATAATGTTATATAACATGTGGATGAATCTGATGTTTAAATTTAATGATAATCATTTTAGGTTAATTTGGGTTGTTTCTGTATCACAACAAACATGTTTTGTTTTATTATTTAATATTATATGTAAAAGTTGTCTCCATTACATAAAAGGGGTTAAAACATACATATTACAATATTTTTTCAACCATTTAATGGGTTTATTGATATCCTCAAAGTATTTTAAATAAAATTTAAGTGCATCGCCCATGATCTAGGAAAATTAACACATCACAGGTTATGATTTCATTTCTTTAAAAAAAGAGATGGAGGACTATAATGAATAATATTCTAATAACAATATTTAATAAAATTATATCAATCATAGTGGAGTTATAAAGACATTTGGATAATATAATTTGGGGACAATAAAATAAATGAAATAAAATTTGAAAGGAATTGGAAATAAAATATATATATATATGTATATAATCACTTGAATATATCTTCTTTGAGAGCATCTTTATGGGAGAGGTTTTGGTATTTTTATGAGATGAAGGGATTATTTAAGTGTGGGAGGAACATGGAAAGATATTTAAGTTGATTTTGGAGAAGTACCAAGGCTTGAGAGGTGTGAGGATATGAGGTTGTGAGGAGTGGTATTTATAGTGTAGGGGAGATGGGTTTTCTCAATATTATATTCATTAATTTATATATCTTCACAAGATAAGAAATTTTGAGTATTACTTTGACTAAAAATAGTAATATGTGCATGTTATTTAGAACCAATATCCATTAATATCATCCATTACTCAATCATGATGAAAAAAAATTCATTTATTCATCATATTTGGTAAATTATCGAATTTCACTATTTAACAAAAATTCAAGTATTTTAGAAAAATCCTAAAAATCCAACCTAACCATTTTTCAATGTGTTGAATTAAAAAATTAAATCCATATTATGAAAATAATTTTCTAAATATGATTAATTTAATGTTTAATTAAAAGCATAATTTAATTGAAAAATACAAATTTTAAAATTAAAAAC
Source organism: Viscum album (assembly GCA_963277665.1). Classification (NCBI taxonomy): domain Eukaryota; kingdom Viridiplantae; phylum Streptophyta; class Magnoliopsida; order Santalales; family Viscaceae; genus Viscum; species Viscum album. The sequence continues at coordinate 622,687,522 of OY728156.1, read as the reverse complement.
TTCTATTCTAACACTTTGAGAAATTAATTAAGGTCTCTTAGAATTATCATATAATCATAAGAAATTAAAATACTAGTTCATTAATACATTTAAAAAATATTTTTTAAAATTATTAAATTAATCATTAAATATTTATGACTTATAAAAATACCAACAATATAATATAATTACTTCATATTGTCACTTATAGGATAAATAAATTTTATTTATACAATAATTGGTAAGGTTACTATTAACTTGGACAATATAATATTCATAAGAGTCGTATTACTATTCATAAGGGTAATATTACTGTTCATAATGGTATGTTATTATTCACCCAAAATTTTGTTTGTCTTATGTAACATCAAATAGCTTACTGATCACAACCTTGTATTTTAAATTTTTAGAATTCAAATCACAGTAGTGGAAAATTTATGTCTGGAGGTCACATAATAATTCATTTAAGCATGATGTGTCATTAATTTTCCTAATTTTGTTTTATGGGATTATTTCATTACTACATGAAGGGAGAAATCTCATTGATAAAAGTTTGGGTTATTATATTTTTAGGTGTGTATAAATCTGTGGTGGGTGCGGGTTTATTTTACTTTTATTAACCTTAAAATGATACTTCATATAAATTGTCAAAAAGTATCTATGATAATTTTTTTGATAATTATTAAAAAAATCATTAAGATGTCACATACCATAAACTCACTTGATAGTTATAATAAAGAGTAAATCATAGTTTCATTATTTTATTATCTTGTAAAATAATGAAATTATATCATAATCATGCCAAAATCTATTCCCAAATTTGTGACTTGACCATGGAAAAAACATTCTCCCATGATTCTACATCATCTGGAATGTTCCTTTGAGTGGTGATCCTAATATAACAAATGAAAATGGTCATATTCGGGTTAATAGGTTGGTTGTGTGCATTCCATCCAACCTCAAATTTCACGTCTTTGTCTCTCTCCTTAATAATTTTTTAACACCACCATGCAACGATACTCATTTTTTAGGGCATCGGATTGTAAACATCTACAACTTCCTCTTCTTAAATATTTTTAATATGTTATTACTTGGTATTGGTAGTATTGGAATGTGTAGAATCTTGTGGCTCCTATAAATTTGGAGCAGTATTATGTTTGGAAACCTATTATTCCTCAATATTAGGATCATTTATGTGTATAAAATTATATATCTATGTAATTGGTTGAATATTTGATTTTGATTATCCAAATGTAGTAGTGAACAAATAATAATATTACATAATGAAATTTATGTTATAGAAAAATAATACATGATTATTATACTCTCTTTTTTAAATGGATGAAGGGATTTAAAAACACTTTCAAATAATCAAATTTCCTCATTATGATCTACTCTCATATACAATGCATCATCTACATTGGGACTACTAAAAAATTATTATGATGTCCCAATTAAATGGTCATCCTTAGATGAATTAAAATCTTACCCTTCATTGGTTTTAGTAGATAACACAATAATTTACAAATTTTAGTTTGCAGGATCTGGATAATAAAATATGTGTACCACCGAAGATGACATTATAAATGAGTAATGTTTGAACACTTCCTTTCTAATATCAACTTTCACAAATCCCAATTCAACTTTTCTAAATACAAACCTATTATTATCCCAATTTCATTGAAAAATTAGTAGTTGGAATATTGTATGACCCAACTCCTTTATTTTTGGATGATGCAAAAGTGTGATAGGTTCGCATAAATTAGATATCTATCCTTGGTGCCAGATACATTCACTATTTCATCAACATGTGTAACTCCATTATTTTTTATGGTATATAATTCATCATGTTCATTTTTATATAAATTAAAACCATTTATTATATAACCATTACAAGATAATAAATGAACACTGAGTCCACTATCCAGCCAGCGATGTCATTCATAAATTCAGTCCAGAATTATAGTTGAATTTTTAAATATATGGACTCAAAACCATCCTATAAAATATTTATTATGTGTATTAGATATCTAGATTTCATCAATTTATGGATTTATATAAGTAAGAATCATTTTTTGGGATTCAATATGTGGTGGATCATATAGATCGTTATGAAAATAATAAAGGTGATTGTGATCCTTATTTTTAATAATATTTGTGACAGCATATATTCTAGAAATTCATTTACCCACAAGCCTCTTGATGTGACAAGGTTTCGATTGACCAATGATTTCCACATCGGATAGAAAGTTAGTATAGAATAAAACAACTTCATAAACAACATATCACTCTACAATAAAACATTCTGGATGACATTTATTTTTGACGTACCCTTTAAAAATATTTGTAAAGCATTTAAAGGGTCACATCCATCTATAATTTACATGACCAAATAGTCAAATCTCTATAACCAAGTGAATCATCATATTAAAGAATAAATGTGGGAAGACAATCTCCATTTCAAATTATATGATAGAAATTACCTTTTCTATATTTGTAAATTTTTTCAAGACTATAACTTTATTGTATATATCTTTGAACTAGAAAGATATATTTTTTAATTTATGATGGAAATTATAGGGCATAATGCAATGTAAAGCTACATACAATATATCTTACATATGAGAGTCATGTGAATTCCGACTCTTTAACTTTAAATCATTAAATGAAATGATATTATTAATTTCTTTATTAATACCACTCTGGAAGCATTATATCATTTATGATGTTTTACAATTAATGTCTCTTTTTCCTTGAAAGAGTTTTAGTAGATTGGAGAAGAAAACTACACCTTTCACTTTCCACTACCTCTAACTCTTCTCGTATCCCCATGTTAATCATGCCCCTCCTAGCCTTAGTACTATCCTTTGTTTTTATGAGTGAATTTATTAATTTTACCATTACACTATCACATTCATTTTTTTACATGAATAACATCAAGAAAATTAATGTTGTACAAATAATTATCATATTGTAATTTAAAAAAACTGATCACGTTTTCCAGCCTATTTTTGTATATTTTTTCAAAAAATGTTTACTAAAAGAAGATTCCATATATTTTAAATTTTCAAACAGTTGATCACATATTAGTGGAAATCATAATTTAATTTCATTCAAAATCAAATCTAATAATGTTTTATAATATTTATATTTATGTTATTGGGTTAGATATCTATGATGTCCAAGAAACACAATCTTCGATGAAATTTTCAATCTAATAAATTTCGTACCTTATTCTCAAATGTGACACCATTGAGTTCCTTTAATTATAAGTCTAGGGAAATTTCTCTATGTTGTAAATTCATTTATCATCCCATATAACATGGCCCTCGATGTGAAATATTCATTTTGGTAGGCATCATAATAACTTGAAATATTCTTTCAATTGAAAAGAATAAACATAAATATCATCATCTAGTTACTTTAGTCCTTATAAGAGAAGAGATATCATATTGTATTTTGATTTTATGCATAACCACGAGATAAGGTTATAATATACCAACATAACCAACCATGTACTATGAATGCTGATATGAAAACCAAAAGGATTCACTTGATCTATAGATTGCACAAGGTGAAGGTTTCCAAGATCTTTTCCAAATTAAGGGTACTCAAGATCAATTTTATTCCATGGAGTGAAATAATTTCCTATTTTTTATTTTTTCTGTCTAGGATCCATGAAAATTTAATTATTGTCTCATCACTTCTATATAGGAAACATAAACCACGAAATGATTGGAAAGTACCATACAAATATTTTGGCCCTAGATCATATTTCTTATATTCAAATGCACCACATGTTAGGTATTTTTATGTTATTTATGGACCTTTATAAATTTTATATAGTCATTTAGACATTCAAGTATTCTTTCATAGATCATATCCACTATTCATAGTATTTTATTTCATTATATATTCAGTAAGGAATCACAATATTTCTTAGGAGATATCCTTCTATAGGGAAAGAATTTTTTTCAAAATGGAATCTCTCAATCTATTTCATGGTTTTATATTATATAGCATCAATATAGCAGAAAATGCAATATATTTATTATGACGAGTATATAGTGGTGTCTTTTCATAACTTTTTAACTTCTTAATCAAATTTAGACAGTACTTAAGTTCATCTTTAATTGTCATTTACATTTCCTCAATATTATATTCATCATCCTATCCTCAATATAGTCTTATGAATTGTTCATAGTTGTAATCAAATCACTTGACCTATAAAATCTATTGATATCTTAGTCAAAAAGCTACAATTCATTTTCCCCATATTTTGTCCAAAATTTATTATTTTTATATATTCCTTGATAGATCAAGAGTTCTTCCAACACGTCTATAATAATTAGTCTTTACTACGAATTTCATAAACCTAAAAATGATTTTAGAATGGTCATGTGGAAGAAATTTTGAAAACAGGATGACCTCTTTCCCCAGATCGTCGTACTCTTTTGTCATATGATTAACATCCAACCATTTTCTATTAATATCTATCTTATTTGATTCAATAATATTAATATTTTAAAAAATGAATAAATACGAAAAAAATATGATTTAGAACCAATAAAAGGTCATTCTTAAATAATTAATTAAGCTACAAGAATACACTACTCTAATATAATAAGATCTGAATGAAAGGGAATCCTGAGTGGAACTAACATATAGAATCATCTCTGGAAAAATGATAGAGTGGGAACTGGGAGCACAATTTAAATATGATGGAAGAATATATGAATGTTTTTAATTGTTTTCCTAATACCAATTTAAATAGTGAAGATTCGTTTAAGTAGATATTTAAATAGTATTTTGGTATTCTTTATATAAAACTAATGATGGGCACGATTACAATATTTTTCCATGGACATAAGTATTCCCACAATATAATAATTTCAATTTCTTCTCATTAATCATACCATTTTGAATTTAATAACTATAAAATGGTTTTTATAACCATGTTAGGTGGGAGTAAAATAGGAGAGATGAGTTGTTTTTTATTCATTTTCCCACCTGGTTTATGGTGTAATAGGTGGTGTTTTAGTGACAAGATACTTAGTGGCTAAATTTGATCTTTTTTCAAATTATGAAAATGCTAATAAGGCCTAATCACGTGGCCTGGAGGACCCAACATTTTAAGAAACTCTAGAATTTAAATCTAATTTACTATAATTCTTGGTCTTGGGCCCTCAAGATACTAGAAAAAAGTAAAGTACAAACTAATTGGGATTTCATGAATTCTTCAAATTTAAACAACTCACATTCTACTCTATATTTTTCCTTTTTATAAAATTCATATATCATTTATGTTTAGTAACATATACTTAATATTATCAATAATAATATTTGTTATCATCGTCATTTTAAATAAAATATTGATTATTTAATTCTAGATTATGAATTGGAATATATGTTGATCCAGTAAACAAGGATTTCATATTAAAAACAATTTATTCACGTTGGGGTGGTATAGAACATTTTTTCAATGGAAGAACCTTCTTTGAATTGCACCGCACAGTATATAACATCAAAATTAGACTTATTGAAATGATTTATTAGTATATATATCTCTTCCAAGAATAATTATTTTAAAATAAAAATTCAACATAATTATTCTCTAAAACATTATATTGTATAAGATCACATTGTGTAACATTCTTAAAATAATTAATTTTTAAATGAAAATGATGCTATGATTTTTTATTAAAAAATTATTATTGTATATGTTCATGGAATTGAAAATATTAAAATTATTATGTTTATTTCTCCATGAAATGGAATAAAATGGGAATGATTATTTTATTTTAATCCTTGGGGCAGGAAGGATAACTCGAACATTGAGTAGATTATCATCTAGGCACTGCCAGAAAATCTCCCTACTTATCATTTTCAATCAACACCTTAAATGATAAGTGGGAAAAAATAATTCTAAAAAATGGTTTTTCCCTCAATGAAGGATTATATATCTCATACATAGCCTCATTCATCCAAGATCTCCATGAAATCAAGGTTAGAGAGTGTCAAAACAAGATCCCCGGTAAGATTTGAAAGGTTCTGGGGCCCACGACAGAATTCGGTGGGCTAGGGAGTTTAAAATTTTCATCGGAAAATTGATGGTACTTGCTGACACCAAGGATTTAAACCCTAGAGAGGTCCTAGTATATCACGTAAATTATTAAGAGCATAAAATTAATATGAAAATGTACTCATTTCAAATCTGATGTTGCGGTCGAGTGCAACTAGTCGATGGAAATGGTCGCTTCAAGGATCCAAAGTAGGAACCCTCTAGATCGTCCACACACAGTTCAAAAAACCATGGGAGCATCGATCATCAAATTCCAGGTGCTAGGGAATAGATACAGCGATGCTTTTGATGTCTTGACAATCACTGCATCGAGATTCCTTCGATGCTGAGGAGAAAACTTGGTCCATCATTCTTAGATCGATAGATTCTCTCTCTAGAGAGCGGGAGGAGAGAGAGTCTCTATATTTCACTCCATGGAATGAATGAACAATAAATTTCACACCAAGTGAAATATTCTCCTCTCTTATTTATAGTGGAATTGATAAAATTCCTGGTTGGGTTCCCCAGCACCCGTTTATTTCAACATCCACTAAATAAATAATTTCAATGAACCAAACTGCACCAAAACTATTTATTATTTTATCACATACTTGTAATATATATATATATATATATATAATATTACGTGATAAAACCCGAGCTATTTGACTCAGCTTGTTGCCCCGCTTAATATTAAATGAACATTGAATATTAATATAACATTCGTTCAATTAATATTTTCTCGTATTTAATAAACTCATAAATACATTAAATAAATTCAATACCAAATATTCATAACTTGAATATTTAATAAATTTATTTAATTTTTTGGTGATCGATAACATGGAAACACTCGGACCCCATGGCGGGGCCCACAATGTCCATATCCCTATACAAATGAATAGGGTGATTCTTGAATAAGCTATTGTGTGTGACCCTCTAGGCCCATATCTTGATAGTAGTGAATAAATACACAGACCAAGAGTAGAGTCTAGAAACCCATCATGGTCTCTAAAGAGATAAGGATAGTCATATAAATGACTATTATCCTACAAACACTGACTATGTACTATAACATCTTTGTCATTAAATATCTCATAAAGCAGGATGCACACTTGTGTCAGCATCCTTTTCTTGATTTATTATTTGTTGACCTTACCGAATGGATTTACCTTTTTTCTACTTTGGCCAGAGACTTGTGATGGAAGCACCATCCTGATCAACCAGTCCTGAGATATACAACTTCCAAAACATGTGAGAGACAAATCCTTTCTTGAACATTAAACCAATGTCATATCATCAACGACGCACCCAACACAATATACCTCGCCACAATTTCAATACCATGGTTTTTTTCATGCAACAAAGTACACAATCAAATGATACACATTGGTAATGTTCTCAATTCAAGAGACTAATACACATGTCCATAGATCATAACAACCAATTACAACCAAAACATGTGGTTTTCTTATTGGCGGGTCTGTCCTCATGATCTCTCAACTAGAGATCACCAAGTGAAAACTTCATGAGAAAATGTATCAATGTTTATGATCCCATAGCACCTGATAATTAGACATATACTATGTCCAGTCAGTAAGATGTATCTATACTATAGAACATATATTTAAGATTAATTAAATAGTGTCTTGGGGTTCTCATTATTTCTTGGGATCTACTATAACCTCTCGACAAGACAATTAACCTTTGGAAATTACCATTATTATAGTGGACGCAGAAAAGTAAACACATTAATGCACTACTGGAAAAGGATGAATTACCAATGGTTCTGAATCGTTGGGAAAGGCCACAGAACCGTTGGGATAGGTTAGAAAAAATAATCCTATCCCAACAGTTCCCAAAACCGTTGGGAAAAGTTTTTCCCAATGGTTTCCCCTGAACCGTTGGCAAAGCCAACATTTTTCCACGGTTTCCCAATGGTTCTAGAAACCAGTGGGAATGTATTTTTACCAACAGTTCCCTTTGAACCATTGGTAAAAACTTTTCAATAAACCCTATACCAACGGTTTAAAACTATTGGCATAGGATATGCTGTGAAAATTGCACAGCAGCCTGGAATTTCTAGAGCAGTGGTAGGGTGTCCATCTATTCAAGTAATTCTTTGATCTCCTCTCCGATTAATGTACCTGCAATAAACAACTAACACATAAATATACAGAAAAAATTCATACACATTTAACATATAATTCATCTGTAACTATACACATCCAGAATTAAATCATATTTCATAACTTAATTATAAACATACATAATTCATTTAAACATACACATTTAAATGTGTTTTTTCTAGAAATGATTTCCATTTTAAACAGAATAAATGAATTTGGAGTGATACCGGCCACACCGTTCCTCGGATTGAGGAAAGGTTGACTCATGAACATCATGTATGATGCATAGATCGTTGTTTTAAAGTATCAACACAATCAGAATCCGTTTGGTCAGTTTTCTGTATGTACTTAAAATGTTGTCCATTTTAAACAAAAGAGAGACACTTAGAGTGATCCTGGCCACACTGTGACTCCGATTGAGGTGAGGTTGACTTTTACATGTCACATATAAGCCAAGTATTGTTTCCCTAATGTTTCAATAGAATCATAGTGTGTTTGGTCAGTTTACCATATGTCAGTTGTTCTTTTTAATTAAAATGAAGTTCATTTTAAACTATAGAGAGACACTTAGAGTGTTACTGGCCACTCCGCACCTTGGATTGAGGATATTTTGACATAAACACATCATATATGATCCATGTATCTTCTCCCTAATGTTTCAATAGAATTAGAACGTGTTTGGTCAGATTTTTGTATGTCAGTTGTTGTTTTCACTTAAAATGTTGTCCATTTCAAATAAACCTGAGACACTTTGAGTTGTTTCGGCCACACCAGGCCTTGGATTGAGGTGGGGTTGACTCGTACATGTCAAAAATGACTCATGGAACTTTTTCCTAAAGTTTCAATAGAATCTGAATGTGTTTGGTCAGTTTACTATATGCCAGTTGTTGTTTTAACTTAAAATGTTGTCCATTTTAAACTATAGAGAGATAGTTCAAGTGGTGATGGCCACACCATGCCTCGGATTGAGACCGAGTTGACTTTTACACATCACATATGACCCATGGATAGTTTCTCTAAAGTTTCAATAGAATACAAATGTGTTTGGTCGGTTTTCCGTATGTCAGTTGTTGTTTTCACTTAAAATGATGTCCTTTTGAAACAAAAGAGAGACACTTTTAGTGGTGTCGACCACACCAAGTCTCAGATTAAGGTGAGGTTGACTCATACACGTCACATATAACCCATGGATCATTGTGAAAAAGTATCAACACAATCAGAATTTGTTTGGTCAGTTTTTCTTTATGTACTTAAAATGTTTTCTATTTTAAACATAAGAGACACTTTGGGTGGTGCCGGCCACACTGCAACTCGGATTGAGGCGTGGTGGACTCGTACACATCACATATGACCCATGGATCATTTTACTAAAGTTTCAATAGAATCCGAATGTGTTTGGTCAGTTTTCCGTATGTGAGTTGTTGTTTTCACTTAACATGAAGTCCATTTTAAACTAAAGAGAGACACTTTGAGTGGTGTTGGCCACACTGCGTCTTGGATTGAGACGGGGTGGACTCTTACATGTCACATATGACTCATTAATTTTTTTCCTAAAGAATCAATACATTCCAAATGCATTTGGTTGGGTTTATGTATGTCAGTTGTTGTTTTCACTTAAAATTATGTCCATTTTAAACAAAAGAAAGACACTTTGAGTGGTGAAGGAAACACCGTGCCTCATATTAAGGGGGGTTGACTTGTACATATCACATATTACCCATTGATTGTTGTGAAAAATTATCAACACAATCCTAATGCTTTTGGTCAGTTTTTTGTAATCTAGTAGTTATTTTTACTTATAATGTTGTCCATTTCAAATAAACCTAAGCCACTTTGAGTGGTGCAAGACACACTGGGCCTCGAATTGAGGCAGGGATGACTCTTACACGTCACAAATGACTCATGGAACATTTTTCTAAAGTTTCAATAGAATCCGAATGCATTTGGTTGGTTTTTCGTATGTCAGTTGTTGTTTTCACATAACATGAAGTCCATTTTAAAGTAAAGAGAGACACTTTGAGTGGTTCCGGCCACACCACGTCTTGGATTGAGATGAGGTTGAATCCTAAATGTCACAAATGACTCATGGAACGTTTTCCTAAAGCATTAACACAATCCAAATGTGTTTGGTCGGTTTTCCATATGTCAGTTGTTGTTTTCACTTAAAATGATGTTCATTTAAAAAAAGACACATTGAGTGGTGCCAGAAACACCGTGCCTCGGATTGAGTCGGGGTTGACTCGTACACGTCACATATGACCCAAGGATATTTGTGATAAAGTATCAACACAATCTGAATGTGTTTTGTCAGTTTTCCATATGCTAGTTGTTATTTTCACTTAAAATGTTGTCCATTTCAAATAAAACTAAGATTCTTTGAGTGGTTCCGGCCACATCGGGACTCGGATTGAGGCGGGGTTGACTCGTACATGTCACAGTTGACCCAAGGAACATTTTCCTAAACTATCAACACAATCTGAATGAGTTTGGTCTGTTTTCTGTATGTTAGTTGTACTTTTCACTTAAAATGTTATACATTTCAAACAAAAGTGAGACACTTCGAAATGGGACGGCCACACCGCACCTCGGATTGAGTCGGAGTTGAATTTTACACATCAAATATGACCCATTGATCATTGTGATAAAGTATCAATTGAATACAAATGCATTTGGTTGGTTTTCTGTATTTCAGTTGTTCTTTTCAATTAAAATCCCATCCATTTTAAACAAAAGAGAAATAGTTAGAGTGCTACCGGTAACACCGCACCTTAGATTTAGACGGGGTTGACTCTTACACATCATAAATGACCCAAGGATCATTTTCCTAAAGTATCAACACAATCCAAATGTGTTTGGTCAGTTTTCCGTATGTCAACTCTACTTTTCACTTAAAATGTTATCCATTTCAAACAAAAGTGAGACACTTCGAATGGTGTCGGCCACACCATGCCTCGAATTGAGCCGGGGATGACTCTTACACTGCACATATAAACCATGGATCATTTTACTAAAGTTTCAATAGAAACCGAATTCGTTTGGTCAGTTTTCTATATGTCAGTTGTTGTTTTACATAAAATCATGTCCATTTTAAACAAAAGAGAGACACTTTGAGTGGTTTCGGCCACACCGTACCTCGGATTTAGGAGGAGTTGACTTATACAGGTCACATATGACCCATGGATCGTTGAGTTAAATTATCAACACAATAAGAATCTATTTGGTCAGTTTTCCGTATGTACTTAAAATGTTTTCCATTTTAAACAAAAGAGACACTTTGGGTGGTTCCAGCCACACTGCGACTCAGATTGAGGATTGGTTGACTCTTACAAGTCACATATGACCCATGGATCATTATCCTAATGTTTCAATAAAATCTGAATGTGTTTGGTCGGTTTTCTGTATGCCAGTTGTTGTTTTCACTTAATATGAAGTCCATTTTAAACTAAAGAGAGACACTTTGAGGGGTGCCAGCCACAAAACATCTTGGATTGAGATGGGGTTGACTCTTACATGTCACAAATGACTCATGGAACATTTTCCAAAATCATCAACACATTCCAAATCCATTTGGTTGGTTTTCCGTATGTCAGTTGTGGTTTTCACTTAAAATGATGTTCATTTTAAACAAAAGAAAGACACTTTGAGTGTTGCCGGAAAAACCATGCCTCTTATTGAGGAAATGTTGACTCATAAATGTCACATATGACACATGTATTATTTTTATAAATTATCAACACAATCCGAATGCGTTTGTTTGGTTTTCCATATGATAGTTGTTAGTTTTACTTAAAATGTTGTCCATTTCAAATAAACCTGAGACACTTTGAGTGGTGCCAGCCACACCGGGCCTTAGATTGAGACGAGGTTGACTCTTACACATCAAAAATGACTCATGGAACGTTTTCCTAAAGTTTAAATAGAATCCTAATACGTTTGATCAGTTTTCTGTATGTTAGTTGTTGTTTTCACTTAACATGAAGTCCATTTTAAACTAAAGAGAGACACTTTGAGTGGTGCCGACCACACCACATCATGGATTGAGACGGGGTTGACTTTTTCATTTCACCAATGACTCATGGAACGTTTTACATAAATCATCAACACATTCTGAATGTGTTTGGTCAGTTTTCCGTATGTCAGTTGTTGTTTTCACTTAAATTGATGTCCATTTTAAACAAAAGAAAGACATTTTGAGTGGTGCCGGCAACACCGTGCCTTGGATTGAGGCGGTGTTGACTCATACACATCACATATGACCCATTTATCATTGTGCTAAAGTATCAACACATTTTGAATGCGTTTGGTCAGTTTTCTGTATGCTAGTTGTTATTTTCACTTAAAATGTTGTCCATTTCAAATAAACCTGAGAAACTTTGAGTGGTTCTGGCCACACTGGGCCTCAGATTGAGGCAAGGTTGACTCATACACATCAAAAATGTCCCAAGGATCATTTTAATAAAGTATAAACACAATATGAATGCGCTTGGTCAGTTTTCTGTATGTCAGCTGTACTTTTCACTTAAAATGTTATCCATTTCATACTAAAGTGAGACACTTCGAATGGTGTCAGCCACACCGTGCCTCAGATTGAGCCGGGGTTGAATCATACATTTCACATATGATAAATGGATCATTGTGATAAAGTATCAATAGAATCCGAATGTGTTTGGTTGGTTTTTCGTATGTCAGTTGTTCTTTTCACTTAAAATCCCATCCATTTTAAACAAAAGAGACACAGTTAGAGTGCTACCGGACAAACCGCACCTCATATTTAGAATAGGTTGACTCATACACATCACAAATGACCCAAGGATAATTTTAAAAATGTATCAACACAATCCGAATGTGTTTGGTCAGTTTTCCGTATGTCAGCTGTACTTTTCACTTAAAATGTTATCCATTTCAAACAAAAGCGAGACACTTCGAATGGTGTCAGCCACACCGTGCCTCTCATTGTGCCATAATTGACTCATACATGGCACATATGACCCATGGATCGTTTTCCTAATGTTTCAACAGAAACCGAATTCGTTTGGTCAGTTTTCCTTATGTCAGTTTTTGTTTTCACTTAAAATTATGTCCATTTCAAACAAAAGAGAGACACTTTGAGTAGTGTCGGCCACACCACTCCTTGGATTGAGGCGGGTTTGACTCTTACACGTCACATATTACCCATGGATCGTTTTTCTAAAGTATCAACACAATCATAATCTGTTTGGTCGGTTTTCTGTATGCACTTAAAATGTTGTCCATTTTAAACACAAGAGACACTTTGGGTGGTGCCGGCCACACTGTGACTCGGATTGAGGCACAGTTAACTCATACATGTCACATATGACCCATGAATCATTTTTATAATGTTTCAATAGAATAAAAATGTGTTTGGTCAGTTTTCCAAATGTTAGTTGTTGTTTTCACTTAACATGAAGTCCATTTTAAACTAAAGAGAGAAACTTTGAGTGGTGTCGGCTACACCGCGCCTTGGATTGAGACGGGGTTGACTCATATATGTCACATATGAATCATGGAACGTTTTACTAAATAATCAAAACATTCTGAATGTGTTTGGTTAGTATTTCATATGTCAGTTGTTGTTTTCACTTAAAATGATGTTCATTTTAAACAAAAGAAAGACACTTTGAGTGGTTCCGAAAACACCATGCCTCAGATTGAGGCTAGGTTGACTCGTAAATTTCACATATAACCCATGGATCTTTGTGATAGAGTATCAACAAAATCTAAATTTGTTTGGTTGGTTTTCCGTACGCTAGTTGTTATTTTTACTTAAAATGTTGTCCATTTCAAATAAACCCGAGACACTTTGAGTGGTTCCGGCCACACCGGGCCTCAGATTGAGGAGGGGTTGACTCGTAAACATTAAAAACGACTCATGGAACATTTTCCTAAATTTTCAACAGAATCTGAATGTTTTTGGTCAGTTTTCCGTATGTCAGTTGTTGTTTTCACTTAACATGAAGTCCATTTTAAACTAAAGATAGACACTTTGAGTGGTTCCGACCACATTGCATCATGGATTGAGATAGCGTTGACTCTTACATGTCATTAATGACTCATGGAATGTTTTCCTAAAGCATCAACACATTCGGAATGCATTTGGTCAGTTTTCTGTATGTCAGTTGTTGTTTTCACTTAAAATGATGTCCATTTTAAACAAAATAAAGACACTTTGAGTGGTTCCTACAACATCATGACTTGGATTGAGGCGGGGTTGACTCGCACACATCACATATGACCCATGGATCGTTGTGCTAATGTATGAACACAATCCGAATGCGTTTGGTCGGCTTTTCGTATGCTAGTTGTTATTTTTCACTTAAAGTGTTGTCCATTTCAAATAAACCTGAGACACTTTGAGTGGTGTCGGACACATCGGGCTTCGGATTGAGGCGGGGCTGACTCGTACCCGTAAAAAATGACCCAAGTATCATTTTCCTATAGTATCAACACAATCTAAATGCGTTCGGTTAGTTTCCTGTATGTCAGTTGTACTTTTCACATAAAATGTTATCCATTTCAAACAAATGTGAGACACTTCGAATGGTTCCGGACACTCTGTTCCTTGGATTGAGGCGAGTTTGACTCATACATGTCAAATATGACCCATGGATCGTTGTGATAAATTATCAACATAATCTGAATGTGTTTGTTTGGTTTTCCGTCTGTCAGTTGTTCTTTTAACTTAAAATACCATCCATTTTAAACAAAAGAGACACAATTAGAGTGATATCGGCCACACCACACCTCAGATTTAGATGGGGTTGACTCGTACACATCAAAAATGACTGAAGGATCATTTTACTAAAGTATCAACACAATCCGAATGCGTTTGGTCAGTTTTCCGTATGTCAGTTGTACTTTTCACTTAAAATGTCATCCATTTCAAACGAAAGTGAGACACTTCGAATCCTACTGGCCACACCGCACCTCAGATTGAGCCGGGGTTGACTCGTACATGGAAAATATGACCCATGTATTTTTTTCCTAATGTTTCAACAGAAACTGAATTTGTTTGGTCAGTTTTCCTTATGTCAGTTGTTGTTTTCACTTAAAATCATGTCCATTTTAAACAAAAGAGAGACACTTTGAGTGGATCTGGCCACACTGCGCCTCGTATTGAGATGGGGTTGACTCATAAATGTCACATATGACCCATGGATCATTTTTCTAATGTATCAACTCAATCAGAATCCATTTGGTTGGTTTTCCATATGTACTTAAAATGTTGTCCATTTTAAACATAAGAGACACATTGGGTGGTGCTAGCCACACTACGACTCGGATTGAGGTTTGGTTGAATTTTAAACGTCACATATGACCCATGGATCGTTTTCCAAAAGTTTCAAGAGAATTCAAATGCATTTGGTTGGTTTTCCGTATGTCATTTGATTTTTTCACTTAACATGAAGTCCATTTTAAACTAAAGAGAGACACTTAGAGTGGTGCGGCCACACCGCATCTTGGATTGAGATGGGGTTGACTCGTACACATCACATATGGATCATGAATCGTTTTCCTAAAGCATCAACACATTGTGAATAAGTTTGGTCAATTTTATGTATGTCATTGTTTGTTTTCACTTAAAATGATGTCCATTTTGAACAAAATAAAGACAGTTTGAGTGGTACCGACAACACCGTGCCTCAGATTGAGGCGAGGTTGACTCGTACACGTCACATATGACCCATGGATCATTGTGATAAAGTATCAACACAATAAGAATGTGTTTGGTTAGTTTTCTGTATGCTAGTTGTTATTTTCACTTAAAATAATGTCCATTTCAAATAAACCTGAGACACTTTTAGTGGTGTCGGCCACACCGAGACTTGGATTGAGGAGGAGTTTACTCGTAGACGTCCCAAATGACCCAAGGATTTTTGTCATAAAGTATCAACACAATCCGAATGCATTTGGTCAATTTTCCGTATGTCAGTTTTACTTTTCACTTAAAATGTTATCCATTTCAAACAAAAGTGAGACACTTCGAATGGTGCCAGCCACACCGCGCCTCGGATTGAGTCGGAGTTGACTCGTACACGTCACATATGACCCATGGATCATTGTGATAATGTATAAACATGATCCGAATTCATTTGGTTGGTTTTATGTATGTCACTTGTTCTTTTCTATTAAAATCCCATCCATTTTAAACAAAAGAGACACATATAGAGTGCAACCGGACACATTGTGCCTAGGATTTAGACGGGGTTGACTCGTACATGTCACAAATGACCCATGGATCATTTTCCTAATGTATCAACGCAATACGAATGCGTTTGGTCAGTTTTCTGTATGCCAATTGTTATTTTCACTTAAAATGTTGTCTATTTCAAATAAACCTGAGACATTTTGAGTGGTGTCGGCCACACCTGAGGCATGGTATTACCATCTTGAAAATTAGACATGTCCTCGGTTTATCGTCAAGGAACTAATATCACTCATGATTAATAGAAACCATCCTAGTATCCCTCACCTAGAAACCAAAGCATACATCCTGTAATTTCAAGTCTGAATTCCTTGAGCATGACGAGTCTGTCCATGAATCCTTAACATGTAACCCATGTCTTATCCTAACAACTGACAAGTAAACCAAATCAAACAAGGAACAATTCACATAACATGGAGAATGTACCAAAAGGATTTGTATTCAAATTAAAGAATATCATCACATGCATTTGATGAGCATGAGCTAAAAAGATTACCAAGACATTCATATAATTCCAGACATACAAAAATGTAATAATCCTAAATAACATTGCATGATCAGAGAAATAAAAAAAGGAATGTGAAATCAAGGAGGGTGGGGGGCTGTCTGGGGGTCCAGGGAGGAGGGTGGGGGGCTGTCTGGGGGGGGGCTATCCGGGGGGCTATCTGCGGTCTAGGGAGGAGGGTGGGGGCTGTCCGGGGGGTTGTCTGGGGGGTGTCCGGGGGGTTATCTAGGGGGGTGTTTGGGGGGTTGTCCGGGGTCCAAGGAGGAGGGTGGGGGGCTGTCCGGGAGGCTGTTCGGGGGGTTGTCCGGGGTCTAGGGAGGAGGGTGGGGGGGGGCTGTCCGGGGGGCTGTCTGGGGGGGGGGGCTGTCCGGGGGGTGTCCGGGGGCGGTTTGGGGACTAAGGAGGAGGGTGGGGGGCTGTGCGGGGGGTTGTCCGGGGGTGTTCGGGGGGCTATCCAGGGTCCTAGGAGGAGAGTGGGGGGGCTGTCCTGGGAGATTTCTGAGGTCCAGGGAGGTGGGTGGGGGTGCTGTCTTGGGGGCTGTCTTGGGGGATGTACGGGGGGAGGGGTGTCCGGGGAGCTATTTGGGGACCAAGCAGGAGGGTGGGGGGCTGTCCGGGTGGCTTTCCGGGGGGCTGTTCGGGGTCCAAGGAGAATGGTGAAGGGTTTTCCATGGTCCTGGAAGGAGGGGGGCTGTCCAGGGAGTTCCCAAACACAAAAAACACTATAAACATGCTCATGATACACCGCAACCACTAAAAAAAATCAACATCCATGAAAACAGACAATATATAAAAATAACTCAACTCCAATACTATACTACGTGTCTAGATAAAACCAACACCTAGAATAGATTAAACATCAAATCTCAGTAATATTAGTCAAAAATGTAATGGATCAATTTGTCCCATATCACCATCACCATCATCATCATCATCACCCTTGTCCTCGTCCCCATCATCGTCCCCACCCTCCTCAATGCCCTCCTCCTTGCCCTTTCCCTCCGCCTCGCCCTCCTCCTCCACCTCGCCCTCCTCCTCTCCCTCCTCTTCCGCATCAAACTCCTCTCCATCATCATCGTCAGGATAGATATCATCTTGACCACCACTATAACTACCTCCTGGTGCACCATATATAGAATGTATCGATGACATATATTTATCAAAAGCTGGGCTGGCCTCTGGTGGAAGTGTTGCACGTAGAACTTCAATAAATTGCATAAATGCATTGTTTGCCCTAGCAGACTGTTCTCCTGTCTCTATGGCCCTTTATTCAGCCCGTTCTGCCTGTTCCCTAACATTCTGCAGCTCGGTGGTACTACAACTCTTACCCAAGGAGGTCCAATACTTCGTCAGGTCTATCCTCGGTCGGCATCGTACTCTTCCAGAATGCTCCTCTCCCAACACCTGATGTAAGTGATCAGTTGGCCAAAAATTGTAAGGTTCTTGGGCATCGAGGGCCTCTAAAGTAGCCTGTTACAAATATAAATATATTATTAAGTTACAAAATAGATATTAAAATATAAAATCAACATATTAAAACTTAAAATCTGCTGCTGAGTTGGTTCATTGACGACACTTCCATCCTTTTTCCTTCTACTTGAGCAAAACAGTTTTACTCGAGGCACGTGTCCTTCAATATTCTATTGATGCCTCTACAATGACATTGAAAAATAAAGTTAAATGAAAACTTTATCAAATGATTAAATAATTGAGGAAACAAAATAAATTGTAAGTCGTAATGAAAACAGATAAACAATTGTCATACCGACTTCCTCTCATGATCTGGAATTGTAGTACGTCCCAGTGTGTGGAGGTATTTTTTTGCATCAATGTTTTTTTTATTTTTTCCAGATTATTCATAAATAAAATTCGATAATGAATATGATAATATTAATGAAAAACAAGAAAGTTATTATTTATATACCTCAAATTTAATTAATACCTCAAACTGAGTAGTCGTCCAATGGGGAATCATCTGCCGATACTGCTATATAGGATAATCATCCATGACTGGTACTGCCTATAACTCAGTGCCAAATCTAGCACGCCAGAAAATATGCAACTCATGCTTGTAAGCTCTCCAAATCTCACCTAAATCCTTCAGACGTGCCGTCGTGCACCCTCACCATCAGGAAAATTAAATCGAAGCTGACACCAAAATATTAAATCATATAAATACAAAAATAATTCCTGACATTAAATACAACAGATTTTTTTACCCATATCTCTATCCAAGATCTATCCTTGACCTCATGTGGCAACTGTCTCCATGATAGCGTGCTGACGTGAATGATGTTAGAGTATTTGGAAAGCGTCGCCAAAAAACTCCGACATTGCTGCCTTGTTTTCTCAACCATTTGGTTGTCTTCATTGTAATCCATCATTACCTGTGTGCGGAGGTTCCACACCGCACACATTCGTGTATTCCCCTACCCCCTCCTCCTGTCAGTAGATGTATCTGTCATGAATGAAAAATAAATATTTTATCAAAACATGTTATAATGAATATAAATATTGGTATAATAATTTTTTTAGGGTTCTATAAATATATCTACGCCAGTCTGATCGCTGAGCGCCGATGGATCCACAAAAACTGATGGAACACCCTATGGTGGAACAAAAGTCGAAGACGATGGAATATAGAAGCTCGGAGAGACAGAAGTAAAAGGAAAAGAAGATGGGATAGTTGTATGACCAGATTCTGGATGGGGAGTGGGAATCATCATGGGATATGAAAAAGATGGGCCAGAAGATGCAAAAGGTGGTGAAAACATGGGAAGCCTAAATATCCTGTGTGTTCCTAATGACACACCAAGATCATAATGTGGGAAGGATGACATGTCAGTGGGAGGGGCAGGGTCTAGTCGGGTACGTGAAGCTACTTGTCCATGTCTGGTACGAACCCTCCTCGTACCACCGGCCTGAGTATTAGGACCAGTACTAGGCTCCTTGTCAAATAACTATCGACGTATATGTGGATCCTACAAAAATGTTTACAAAAAAATTAATCACATGACATTATATATTCTTTAAATATATATATTTTAAATAAATTACTCACTACAGGAACTAATGGTGGAAATCCCATCTCCTCCATTCAATGATTGTTCTCCATCATTTTTTTCCTTCATCTCTCTTCAATTGGTAGTATTTTCTGCTTTTGAAAACTAATATGTAATTAATTAGAAAAAGGAAACTAATGTGTAACCCAAAAAAATAAATATATGAGGGAATAGGTGGATTCATTGGTAATTTATCTATCAATTGTTTTAGAAGAGCTTGAATGTATTTAATAAATCATAAAAGATGTAATGTTCTCCATGTTAGAAATATTGTTTGACTAGGTCTGAATACAGTTCAATTCCAAATTAGAAAATGAAATTCAAATAAAACTACAACCAATAAACATTGAAAATTCACATAACGGTCAAGTCAGCTAAAACATATTTGTGATCAATACTAAATCAATTTGAATATTACCAACCTTAACAACCCAAATCGAGGTAAACCAAAAAAATTGAGAACATGGATGAATCATTCTATATATTTTCAACCACAACTTCTGGTTCACAATCAAGTCTGACAATTGAGCTATCGGAGTCATCAAAAGAAATAAATGGATTGGTTTCAATGGCACTAGGGATAGTGTCAATTACATCATCACCATCTTCAAAAATATGTCTTGGAATTACTTCAACTATGACACCAAATTAAGGTCGAAGTTGGTCTTTGACATAAACAACTTGTTTATCCATTGATACCAACACATATGGTTCTTCGGTAGCAAGAGTGTGAGTCATATTAATTACTCAAAATCCACAATCATCAATAAATGTGCCCTATCTTGTCATCGAATCAAACCAATGGCATTTCATCATTGTGACTCGTCCATGAGAGTAATAATCCAATATTATTATTTTCTCAATGACTCCATAATAACCCACATTTTTAAATCGCGGTCTACTATCTGATGCACTATCATAACAATCTATTGTGGCAGTAACCATAACACCATCATGTTCTGTTCTTATATTCTTTGCATGTTCAGTGACAATAAATTTGTACCCATTGATAACAATTGATTTATAGTCACGAACCACGGTATTAGGACCAAAATCCAAAGCTCTTATTTCCTCAGAGACAGAGTCAGTAGAAAAACTATATACATGAAATATAAATGACTATTAAACTTAATTAAATATTGAAATAATTATTTTAAATATTAATATTTTTACCTTTAATTTTAACAAAGCAGAAAGCTCATTGATATGCAAAGTCTCTCTCTTTCTCAAAGATAAAGAACGATGATTTCTGTTTATCATTGTTTTATGTTCCTTGTAGATAAAAAACATGAATATTTTAACAGATATATATGTAAGATATACATATTCAATTTTGTTACCTGATATAGTCATCGAAAAAATACACAGTTGAACAAAATTGTGCGATGTGCCATCTCCCGCACTTCATGGTTGAATGTCTCCAATGTATATGATCCAGAAATTCCTCCTATTTGAAGAAGTGATGGAAAATTGGGTTTAATTTGCACATACCTTTGTTCTTCATTTCTCATTGGTCTCGTCATTCTTGTAGTAAGATCATAAAAATACATTGAGCAGAAATCCATACATTCTTGATCCAAGTAATCGTTCACGATAGAACCTTCGGGATGATTCATATTTCGGACATAAGACTTTAATGTGTACATTTTTATTTCAGTTGTATACATCCAACAAAAAGAAATAGGTCCCCCGAGAAGTATTTCAGTGGGAATATGGACAGTCAGATGTTGCATGCATGTGAAAAATGATGGAGGATATATTTTCTCCAACTCAAACAAAATTAATGGGGCATCTGTCAACATTTTTTGTAAGAAAGACTTGGAAAACTTCTTAGCACAAAAATCTCTAAAAAAATGGCACAACCAAATAATAGTCACCCGTACATTATTGGACAAAAGATTATGGATTGTAATTGGAAGCAACTCATGTAGTAGAACGTGATAATCATAAGTCTTCAAATATTTTAGCTTCAACTCTCTTTTGTTGACCCGTTTAGATATGTTGCTTGAATAGCCATCAGGAACTCTAATAGTCTCTAATACTTCTAGAAATTGTTTTTTCGTAGGTGTCATCACATAAGAAGCACATGGAAGTTGCTATTTATTTTCACTGATATCCACAGGATGCAATTCTGGTCGGATTCCCCAATCCACCAAGTCACGCAGAGATCGTAAATAATCTTTTGTCTTCCCCTTGACTTTTAGATGAACCGAAAGCAACATTTCGCATATATTCTTTTCAATATGCATTACGTTTAAGAAATGATGTAACAAATTGGTTGACCAATAATGAAAATAAAAAAAGATACTCCTCTTCCTCCAATTGTAACAGGTTTCAGTGGAAACATTCTTTCTCTTTCCAGATTTCATTTAACCCTTCCCGAATAAAAAACTAAAATCTTTCAATTCATTAAGCACATCAGTTACAGACATATGATGAGGTGGATCATGGGTCTCTATGGTATTATCAAATCTTCGACGATTCATTCTATATGGATGATATTTTGGCAAGAATCGTCGATGTCCCATAAAACTGAAACTACAGCGATGTTTCAGCCTTTTGGATCGTGTATTCTTCATACAAACTGGACATGACAGTTTTCCCTTTGTGCTCCATCCAGACCTCATTTCATAAGCTGAAAATTCATTGATCGTCCACATAAGCGCAGCACACATCTAAAATATTTCTTTCGAACATGCATCGTATGTGCGCAGAACCACATACCAAAGAAGTTTCAACTCTTTTATTAAAGGTTTCATGTATACATAAATATCAATGTCGGGATCAGAAGGACCAGATGTGAGTATACTCATGAAAGTGAAAGGTTTTTTTATACACAACCATAGTGGAAGATCATAAATATTTATAAAAACTGGCCATGTGTTGTGTGAAGTAATAATCTTCCAAAACGGATTAAAACCGTTGCATGGAAGACCCAGCCTCACATTACGCACGTCAACTACAAAATCAGGATGTCGAGCATCAAATATCTGCCATGAAAATCCATATGCATGATGAACCAACTCATCATTAGTCTTGTTTCTCTCGGTATCATGCCATCTCATTTTTATTGATATTTCATCAGACATAAAAAGATTATGGAGTCTGGGGATCAATGGAAAGTTCCACATTACTTTTTGTGGAACGCGAGA
Organism: Viscum album; assembly: GCA_963277665.1. Classification (NCBI taxonomy): domain Eukaryota; kingdom Viridiplantae; phylum Streptophyta; class Magnoliopsida; order Santalales; family Viscaceae; genus Viscum; species Viscum album. The sequence continues at coordinate 622,664,410 of OY728156.1, read as the reverse complement.
TGGTGTTCCATCAGATTTTGACTTCTAGTGGGATGTAAAACATTTTATACAATCATTTCATTCAATGGTTTCCTCCCATAATAAACTGCATTCTTTCGGCCAAGCATGAATTTTGTTTCTTGAAAATCCAAGTTCCTCCACTAACATCCATGCCATATAGTGGTTTGAGGGAATATCTGCATCATCTAGAAGTAAATCCTTCAAGAGGCTAAGAATGTAATATATTGCAGTATTTGAAATCCCATACATGGTTTTCCCATGAAGCAATCGGATTAAAAATTCTAGCCTTTTCATTTTATTGCATTATCGATATATTGGAGTCATGGCACCATCATACAATTTTTCACCCTATCAATATCATCATTTTCACTAGATACATCATCTTTCCTCATATAAAAGTCTTATTGAGTCGAAATCCTTTATTTTTCATGATGAAGAATAAATGGAAATTGATCATCTAACAAATTCTCCATTCCAGTCCTTTAATTTCGATCATCACCAATTTGAGATTTCATTTTCTCCCCATTGTGATACTAAAAAAGTAGTTTGCTTGAAAACCATATTTGGTTATGTGGAAGATGAATTCTTAATGGCTCAACCAAGGTCTACCAACACAATTGGAACATGGGTAGTGTATGCGTCCACTATCTGAAGCATTGTGAAATGAAAAATCTATAAAGCTCTCCAAATTATTTTGAAAATATCTTGAGATCCGATCGGTTTCATACATCTATCTTCTATCCATTCTGTAAAAATAATTTATATAAGTAATTTTCTCATAAACAATTCAATAGGATTGAAATTTAATAGAAAATACATTTAAGTAAATGATAAAGGAAGAAGTTTCTAGTCGATGTAGAGAACTATTAAAATAATGTAAAGAACAAGTACTCATAAATTAAATTAAAATTTATTTATATTCATTTTCATTAGGTCTATAAGAGGCACATGCCTCAGGTCCCATTATGTGTTATAGGCATCCCAAATCATTCACTCATGTTCAATAACTCAGTATTGGCACCTCTATGGCCATACCTTTCATCACACAATTACTTCCCCAATTCAAGCGCACCCCATGAGTGAAAAAGTTTTAGGCTTCTACACTAATAGGTTGTTAATGGATTGTAAAAAGATTTAATTTCATATAGTATTGTCAAAAACATTTATTTTTAAATTTGAGATCAATAATAAAGTAAGTCAATGATAACAACATTACTGAATTAAACTTTTGACTTATCTAACATTTTTATGGATGTCTACACATGCCAGCATGGATAGTGAAAAGCACCCCACCCTCATAAAAGTGAGTATTGGCCAAGAATGACACATAATATACAATTTACAATGAGAACCATATTTAATTGACCCAAAAGTTATATTATTACAGTCATCTTGGGGGAAATGGAATATATGATCTTGGTTAACTGATGAATTCAAAAGCTCGTATTCCATATGTTGGACACTATATAAGGTAAGAAATCATGTGAGGATGGGTTTACATCATTCAATTTCTTACATGCTAGTGATAATGAAGTCTTGAATTAATGAATTGAGTTCACTAATTAAATGAGGGTAGATGTTTCATAGGTTGTGTAAATAGAATGATTAAATAAGGGTAGGGGTTTCATACACTGTGCATGGTGGGGGAGTCTTAGCCGATTTAGAAACTAAAATAAACTCCCATCATAGGTATCAATAAGAAACATCAGCATCAAAAGAAAATCCAAATAAAAAAGGACTAAAAACATCAAACACTTTTTATGTTATCCTATCAAAAAATGATCACAAATGTCCCTATACATTTTCATACTTCCAGAATTTATAGAGAGTTTATAGTTATGAGCTTCATCCACCTAGACACCCTCCCCACCCCACTTGGACATCCCTACCCCCACCCCACTTGGACAACCATACCCCCCCCCACCCCACATGGATAGCCCTACCCCCACCCCACTTGGAAAACCCACCCCCACCACCCACCCCACCTGGACACCCCGACCCCCCACACCCCAATTGGAAAACCCATCCCCCCCCCACCCCACCTGGACAGCCCTACTGTCACCCCACTTAGACAACCCATCCCCCCACCATACCTAGACAACCCCTCCCCCACCCCACATGTACACCATCTCCACCCCACTTGGACAACCCTACCTGGACACCCTCCCCCACCCCACCTGCACACCCTCCCCCACCCCAAATTAAAATAGTAAACATAAAACAAACAAACAACCCTACCCCCACCCCATTTGGACAACCCAAACCCCTCCCCCACCCTACCTAGATAGCCCATCCCCCACCCCACTTGGATAGCCCTGCCTTGACATCCTCCCCCACCCCACCTGGACAGCCCACCCCCTGCCACCCCCACCTGGACAGCCCCCTACCCCACCCGCCACCTAGACAGCCCCCCCCCTGGACAGACCACCCCCTCCCTGGACACCCCCACACACCCCTCCCCCACCAGGACACCCAACCCTGGCCCCCTAGACAACCCAAACTAGCTGGATAGCCCAACCACCCCCATGGACAACCTTTACACCCACTGGATAGCCCACCCACCCCTTGGATAGCCCCGCCCACCCCTGTGGATAGCCCAGCCCACCCCGGTGGACAACCCGCCCTCCCTCCATGGACACCCCCTACCCCCATGGACAGCCCGACCACCCTCGTGGATAGCCCACCCACCCCATCGACACCCCCCCCCCCTTGTGGATATCCCTCACCCCCATGGATATCCCCCCCCCCCGACACCCCTACCCCCTGTGGCCAGCCCACCCACCCCCCTGGATAGCCCGCCCACCCCTTCTGGACAGCCCGACCAACCCCGTGGACAGCCCGTCCACCCTCGTGGACAACCCTCCCACCCATGTACCCCCTTGACACCCCCTACCCCCTGGACAGCCCCGCCCACCACCCTGGACAGCCCCGCCCACCCCCTGGACACCCCCTTTAGACACCCCTATCCCCCCGGACACCCCATCCCTCTGGACACCCCCACCCCTATGGACACCCCTACGTCAAAATACAAATACAATTTTCAACTAAACTAAAGTCCACCAAAAGTACTATATCACCCCAGTAAACAAACCCTTTACCTTGTTTGAAGTGTAGAACAAAAAACAGAAAACAAATCCAAGGGTTCTGTATACAGCAACCCTAATTTAGCCTAAATCAAAACATCAAACACCAAAAAAAATAGGAATAACGCTAAATCTAAGGTAACACTTACTAATTTTAAGTGTGAAATAAAATTTTGTTTGATTTAAGATGGATCTTGGCTGGAAGGAGCCTCGTGGCCAAGAAGAATTCAGGAGGAGCTCGATTAGGGTCTGTCTGCAATCGGGCAGAGTGGGGGCTCGGGTGTTCTGTATTTGGGGGAAATAATTCCCAATGGTTATTAAAAACCATTGGGAAAGACTATTTTTACCAACGGTTTCATGATTTCCCAACGATTTTCCAAAAGAATTGGGAAATCTGAAATTAGTTTACACATTGCCAACGGTTTGAACAAACCATTGGAAAAGGATACCTTCTATACACTATACCAACGGTTTCTTTAAACCATTGGTATAATACCATTGGAAAAACTCTAAATTCCAGTAGTGATGGTAATATGACATCATGTATAACTAACTAACACATGATATGGTAATCAAATGGTACTACATTGTTTGGTCTAGGGAAGCCACTATTTCAATACTCCCACTTGCACTGGAGCCTACTTTCTAACCAAACTTGTTAGTTACTCACATGATAAAAATCATGCTTCTGCTGATTTATGGATTTAACTTCTAGGCCTGACACGTTTTCACTACATAGAATATCTGCTGTATGTGACCTCATCTCTTTGAGTAAAACTTCTCAAGATAAGGTATCCTCGAGTATATCACATTTTCACATTGTCATAACTTGAAAACTTGGCTAGTAAGAATATCATAATTTATATTATGACAATACTTTTCTTGCTAGATGAAAATCCAAGAATTGGAACAAATAATTTCATTTTAACTACTTCTTAGTTGCGTTAAAAGATGCAATGTACTTGGTATTTGTATGTATGGCTACCACTAGCTTTTATGAGCTTGAATCGCTTATCCCATTTTCTTAACTGCGATACTATATCAAATTTTTCTAAGGATTACTAGTTTGGTCCCACCACAACCAGTATTCCTTCTTCTCCATATACCAAGTGCATATCATTTTTACTTCCCAAACTACAAGATGATACTTCTGACTGCATCACTTGCAGTGCTCTTGGAAATAATTGATATCTGCCTACTATAAATAATATCATGGAAATATCAATTATTGTAAATATTGTGGCATATGTGATTGATCCATCGCTGAAGCGTATGTAACTCAACTCACAACTTTAATCTCTCCTCATGTTCTGAATATGTCATCCTAGAGAGATGAAGACATGTGACATTGGCCACAATTATGAACTTGAATTTTTCCAACTTGAATTTTGCAATACAATGTTACTTTATGTACGATTGACTAGGTCCAAGAAACTATTAGATATTCTTTAGTAAATCCTATTCCCTAGAACATAGTTTGTTACTTTAATTCAATCATTAGATAATTACTTTTAATCTGATTATATCTAGCTTTAAGACCAAGATCAGTTTACCATATGTTGCTGAACATATTTCACTTGGAAAACATTAGCGCTCCCACTAACCTTTAGTAGACCCAAGGCAATGATTCATGTGAAATGAATGCTCTATGATCTTGTTTCTTACTTTAACCCAGAACTGGATTTCAGTAACATGCAACCTGAATTGGCATTCAATGGTGTCATCATCCCTTTTTTCTTGCATCGTATAGACACATTCTACAAAAGATGATTATTACATCCAATGACCAATAGAATAATCTTAGATGTTAGCTATGACATGTAAAATTTCTAATGGATTAAGGTGTAGCGACTTGGTCTGACCAATCAAGCCTTATTGGTACCAAGCTTGTAACATCCATGTATCATTTTATTTGAATACCCACCGCAATATTCAATTTATAATTCCCTTTGCAATTGGATACATGGAATCCATTATTTAATTTTAATCGATCTTGTCAATCATAGAATATTTCCATATAATGCTTACTTGTATGAATTATTATTCATATTGAATAATATTTTACCAATCGCAGTGAATATAAAACCATCTACATGGTTTCATTCTTCCTACGCAATATGTGTCACTGGAACATGCCTATTCCAAATGTACTTGTGGAACTTGTTCCTATTCCAACCATGTGTGAATCTATAACATTGACTAAGTCCAATTCAATTAAGCTCCCACTATCTCTAATAGAGTTGTATACACTTATATAGAAATATAGTTTATGCTTGACCATGTCTTTTCCATCTTAGGGATTTATGTAATATCCTAAGCAACTATTTGGATAATTTCTTAGATGCACCATGTGTTTAGCTTGATGCATGCTTGGTTTTTTTTCCTTAACAAACACTTTGCATCCTAAACTCATGTCCAATGACATAATGTATTTTCAACATACTATGACTTGTATGATATCCATTTTTCATTTTAGTTGGAATATTGGTCATGGGTTTATGTCGTTCATTTCTAAGCATATCAGGAAATATAATGGATTTTTCTGCTAGTTGCAACATTGATACAACTTACATCATAACTTTGATGTATAATATGTGCATTTAGGAATTGATCCATACTATATTTTGTTGATCAAATTTAATATGTAAAAATCATTATCGATCCTCCATATGAAAATCAATATGGTGATGTTGATAAGGTAACATGCGTTTAGGAATTACTCTATGCTACATTATCATTATCGATGATTTCATAGTCAATATATTATTTGTCATTCTGATTCGAAGCATATTATATCTTCTGACCATGAATATAATTCACTATTAAATTCCTTGTAGCTTAAAATAATCATATAATGTAACTTTACCACTAGATTTCTTTTGTAATAGTTCACACTCAATTGTTGAACTAAACTCGAAAGCTTTGTGCAATACCTTTATTTATAATGGTTTCTTTGTCTAAACTAAGGATGTCAAAAATACCAAAGGTGTTTAGCTGTGATGAGCCTAAATACCATAATAGGTATATTCTCTACATCAATCTTAGTTTTACTTGACAAAGCATCTTCTTTCTACAACTGGATATATCTTACATTTTATATTCCTCATGTATTGTCTTTGATTCATGTATGTCTGAACTATTTGTTTAGTATGTTACCACAAACAACATTCATTCCAAAACGTGGAATAATGTCTCATCATGTCCAAATGGGCACCATGAGATAACTATTTTTGGTTATACATAACAACTTATTCAGTTTGAATCAATCACTTGGAAATTAAAAGTTATGTGTTTCTCACCGCAGACTTAGAAATCACCATTTCTCAGCTGCTTAGAGAAGACACCTTATACCTAGTAATGTTTCTCTACTTGGTTACTGTATTTTAATACATTTATGTGAAAATAATTATTTATTTAATACCCAAGAATTATGTGAGAAAAAATACATTATATTGATGAATAAACCTGAACAAGAAGCGAGTACTAGCTTCTAGTATTGCATTTTTATACTGCCATAAATTCATTTCAGTATGTGATGCAAATAACCTTCTGTTAAATAAACAACCACTCTTCATTGAAGGCCCTGATGAAGGTGCCTTTGGAATAAATTTCCATAGGCCTTTTCACCTTGTTTTACAATATATTATCCATAAGAAAAAGCGGTTGTGTTATCATTAATATTATTATCACTTGGCGAATTTTACCTTAAAAGTAATGATGAGCTTACTCTATACCATTCATTTGTATCCATAAACATAACTAGAGTAATTGAGTGTAAAAGGTATAAAATGGGATGAATGATTGTGAATTTTCTTTCACATTTCACAATCCGAGTGCAATCATCACATTCAAATCTTACTTCTCTTTCTCCTTGCAAATTTCTTTGAGATGAGACTTCATGTGACATCATTCATGTCATGATGCAGCGACCGCAACTAACATAAAATATTGATGATAACATTATGATAGAACCATCATATGCATGATTCATGTGTCTCTTGAACATAGTTTTACACCCTCACTTGCTAAGGTGGCTTAATAGGTTTGAACACAAGCTCCTTGAATTTCTATTATTGTAGTAACATGCACAAGCGCCTATACTACACATAGAAATTGGTTCTTGTTTGGACATTAAATTTGTCCAATATTTATCACAATTAAATTTTGGTATTAATTTCCATTCTCTACCAATAATCATTATCAGATTAGTACCTTCAATGTTGATTAACAAATGTGACATTACTTATTAATTTAATCATTAAATGTGTCACACTAATTTTTCGAATTCTAGGAACCCTTTGTATTAGAATCGGAATACTCTTGAGTATTCTAGTGGAAAGGATTCCTGAAACTCCCTCATAGTCTACAAGATATGGCTACACCACTACTTAGAGGGTCCAAGGAATGCTTTTGGCTGGCCAACCACCTTAACTCGTGGTTCCTTGATATGTTGAGTAAAGTCCCAGCTTCAAAAATCATTTCTTGATTTACTCAACGCTTGCCTCTAAAATTACAACAAGCTCGCTATGAATATTTATTTGCTACAATTTTAGTTAAGTCGACCCACCACTTCAATAAGAATTCCTTGGTAGTAAGAGGTACCCTCAGCTATGGCATGACCGGCACCTCGAACACCCTATTTTGTACAAAATTAAATGACGGAAGGTTGTTATGATTTAATATTTTCTTTGGTGGTTTTAATGGTTTCTCTCGATGAATATAATCCATTTATATTAAACATTTCCATCTATGTTGTCGCACTCACAATTGAACTTTAATAGAAAAACATACACCGCTTATTTATTCATTTTATTGTCTATTATTTTATGTATATTCCCACTATTCTAAAATTAGTAAAATAATAAATAAACGTATAATGGAAAACTACTACCCGACTGGTCTAGATAATCTAAACGACCTAAGGGCGTTGTACCTGAGTCAAATCGTGCCTCTTAATACAGCTTTCCCCTTGTATTGTATGTTCGCTTCACTAATGGAACATCGTCATATCTTGGTGGGGTCCACGTCCCATCTTGGAGTATCGGATCATCTTGGTAGAACCCACATTTCATCTTTCACCGTCTTCATCAATGTCCACCACCCCATCTTGGTGGGGTCCAGGTCATGCACCGTCTTCATCCAAAGTACAAAATTACTCATGCACAAGCAAGGGGAACTCGGGTATAAATGCACATCAGGTGAATTGGACATGTAGGTCCTTATACATTTTAACAAAAAAAGAGGTTGTACAGACCGTCTGTTTAATTAATTACAATCATTACCCATAGTTAATTAATTAAATAAATAAATGAATGAATGCAGACATACAAAGGTCGGTGCTGAAGACCAGTAGACAGGTAAAAATGCGTGATAACATTAAAATGCATTAAATAAGTACGAGGGTTATATAATTAAATTAAATGAATTAATAAATTCAAATAATTTAATTATTCATCGGTACACTAATTTATTTAATTTTAATATCAAAATTAAATTAATTAATTTAATTCAATTTAAGAACCAAATTGAATAAATTTTATCTGGGTATTAAAATTTATTTATTTTCAACCATAATTAATATATTAATTAATTTAGTATAATTTTGTAATTAAATTAATTAATTATATTAATTTAAATTGAACTTTGGCCCTGAAACATCAGCCTTGGCCCATTGCGGGTTGCACCGACCTTGCCCAGACTCATAACAAGCTTGGAAAAACCCATATTCGGATAAGCTGAGTCAAACAGGTCTGATGAAACCAAATCTGGTAAGAAAGACCTACTCAAACCCTTCTTGGGGTGATTAGTGTGGGGCACATATGTTTCATGTATACCTTGCTATCAGAACTGACTACGGGTGCGACAGAATGCCTGGAGGAGTCTGGTGTGGCGGCCTGAACAGAGGCGCTCAGGCGGGTTCACCGGTGATGCAGCCTGGGTCGGCCCACGACTTACTACGTGTGGGGTGAGGGCATTGGGCTGGCCGGGAAGGTCAATCGGCGGCCTGGCCGGGTGCTAGTTTGTGGCTATGAGGAAAGGGATGACGGGGCCACTTTGTGGTGCACTGACTTTGGACGGCGGTGAGAACGGGAGAGCTGGCTTGCAGGGATGGTCGGGATCTGCTATGCTGTCGGGCAGGGCCGAGGCGACAGGGGCTACTGGGCGTCGTGACCTGCTGCAGGTGGGAAGAAACACACAGGGGTGGCGCTGAAACGGGCTGGGCAGCGGCCTTGCGCGCCTGGCGTGGGAGGAAGACAGGGGGTCTATCAGGTGTGGTTTTAGACTCTGGCACAGGGTCGAGGAGCATTGGGTGCCCAGGTTGGATATGGAGAGGGAATGCGGGGCGCAGGGAGGTCTGGGTCACCTGGGATGGGCAGTAGGCGGCGGGTCGGGTGTGTGGTGAGCGGCCGGGAGAGGGTCGACACGAGGCACTGGTGCAGGTCGCCTTCGCGGAAGGAGACCGAGGTCCCAACGTCATGGAGGGAAGCCACCGTCGGGCCTAGCGCGCCGCCTGTTTTGGTGGCATCCTGAAGAAGGAGAAGGAGGGAGTCCACCGCGGACCCCCTTTGCCTTTTTTTTTTTCTTGAACCGCAAAACCAGCCCCCACTTTGTTTTTTAAGACTTATTTGGAAGTCTTCCTCCCCTATAACCCCCTTTTTTTATGTCTTCATACATCGTTAAGGTCAATCCACCAATTAAAAATTTTGTGTGTTTTTTCTACACCCAAAATTTCTAAAGTCTATTTAGCCATTAAATTTAATAATAATAAAGTTATTATAATAAAATAATAATTTATTATTATTACCCAATTATAATAATAAAATAATAATCATAATAATCATAATAACAATAATAATAAAATTATTATGAAAATCATAAAATTAAAATTACCATTTGCACATAATTTTATTTTTTTACAATGTACTAAACCAATTCAAATGAAACTTGATTTTTTCTTTAGGATGAAAAAAATTAATACCTGAGATCAAACCACATATTTGATCAAATCTGAAAAATTACACTGACTATAAGTCGGTCATTCGGCATCAGATCGACGCGTGGTTTGAACAGTTGTGACCGGCTTTGACCCCTCTACTTAATAGTAATGGAAATTTAATTTTCTTGGATCAAAAATTTATGTGATCCTTTTGATACCACTGAACGGTTTGGGGGCTCGCAGTGGAAGCCAGTGGGCCGAGGAGTTTAAAATTGTCATCGGTGGCTCGACGGTACTTGTAGACACTGACGATCTAAGACCTAGAGAGGTCCGAGGATATCACATAAAATATTAAGACAACAAAATTAAAATGAAAATGTGCATGTTCCAAATCTGAAGCTGCGGTCGACTGCAACTTGTCGACGACAATGGTCGCTTCAAGGATCCAAAGCAAGAACCCTCTAGATCATCCACACATGCTTCAAAAACCCGTGGGAGCGTCGATCGTTGAATTCTGGGTGGTAGTATGGAGATCTGACGTCACTTTCTATGTCCTGACAATCACCACATCAATATTCCTTTGATGCTGTAGATAGATCTTGATCCTAGCTTCTTGGATCGAGAGCATCTCTCTCTAGTGAGCAGGAGGAGAGAGAGGCTCTGGATTTCACTCCATGGAATGAATGAATAATAAATTTCACACCAAGGGATAGATCCTCCTCTCTTATTTATAGTGGAATTGATAAAATACCTGGTTGGGTTCCCCAGCCCCCATTTATTTCAACTTCCAATAAATAAAAAATTTCGATGAACTAAATTGTTCCAAAACTATTAATTATTTTATCACATACTTAAAATATATAAATATATATAATATATTACGTGATAAAACCCGAGCCATTTGACTCGACTCGCTATCCCTCTTAATATTAAATGAACATTGAATATTAAAATAATATTCGTTCAATAAATATTTTCTCGTATTTACTAAACTCGTAAATACTTTAAATAAATTGGATCCCAAATATTCCTAACTTGAATATTAATAAATTTATTTAATTATTATTGTAGTTGAAAACTTGGAAAATTCTTGGACCCCATGGTGGGTCCCACCATGTTTATATACATATTCAACTGAATAGGGCAAATTCTTGAATAAGCTAATGTGTGTGACCCTCAAGGACCTTATCTCGATAGCAGTGAATAAATACACAGACTAAGAGCAGAGTATAGTAACCCATCATGGCCCCTAAAGAGATAAGGATAGTCATAACATTGACTACCATCCTACAAACACTGATTGTGTACTATAATCTATTTTTCATTAAATATCTCATAAAGTCGGATGCACACTTGTGTCATCGTCCTTTTCTTTCTTTATTATTTGTTGACCTTTCTAAATGGATTTACCTTTGTACTGCTTTGGCCAAATACTTATGAAGGAAGCACCATCCTAATCAACTAGGCCTAAGATATACAACTTCCTAAACATGGAAGTAACAAATCCTTTCTTGACCATTCAACCAATGTCATATCACCAACGACACACCCAACACATGCTACCTTCCCATGATTTCAATACCATGGTTTTGGCCTTGAATCAAAGTACATAATCAAATGATACACATTGGTAATGGTCTCAAATCAGGAGACCAATACACATGTCCATAGATAGGATCATCAATGACACCAAAAACATGTGGTGTTCATATTGGAGGGTATGTCCTCATGATCACAAAACTAGAGATCACTAAGTGAGAACATCATGAGAAAAAGTATCAATGCTTAAGAGCCCCCAACACCTAATATTCAGACATCAACTATTTCCAGTCAGTAAGATGTATCTATACTATAGAACATATATTTATGATTAATGTCATAGTTACTTTAGGTTCTCATTATAGTCTGGGATCTGCTATAACCTCTCGACATGATAGTTAACCTTTGGACATTACCATTATTATAGTTGATGCAAAATATTTTACACTATAATGGTAAGATGACATCATGTCTAACTAACTGTACACGTGATATGGTAATCAAATGGTACGACAAAGTTGGGTCTACAGAACCCACTATTTCAACAAGATTATGTCAAAGATATCTCATATGATTAAATAGGAAGGTGAGCATGAAATTAATTTCTCATAGTTCCTACCTGAAGGATTTCTCTCCGACCATGATAACCCCACCAAACAGGGGAAATGTGTCATAATATCTCTATTTTATTTCATTTTTCCTAAAATTTACACTTCCTAATGAGCGTGAAATGCATATCATACACGATATGCAGACTCATGTAAGTTTGATTCAAGTGGATCTTGAATGGAGTGTAAAAGTCTGTGGATTTTGAAGGAAGAGGTGATCGAATGGTGAAAAGAACAAGAGCATGAAGACCGATAGATTTAAGATAGATTAAATAAGAGTATAAATAATCACATACCATATATTTTTAGACGGTCGATTCATTCGGGAATTTCATGGAAGAGCATTAACAAAGGACAACTTCTTGAGAATCAAAATGATGCAAGGGATATTATTTTCTTAGGGATGGAATTTATATGATTAGGAAATGTTCTTCGAGTTCTTTCCAAAAATCACCGAAAAAGATGAGTTTTACCATTACTAAAAATTTAAGCACTAACAAAAACATATCTTTATTAGTGCTATAAAATTTGTGCTAATAAAAACAATTTTTAGCATGGTGTTTTTTGCAATGATAAATATTCTTTCTTTGCAAACTTTTATGATTAAAACACAAATATATTAATATATATATATATTAAATATATAATTATTATAAAAAAATTAAAAAAAATTAAATTATTATCGAATATATACAACATTCTTTTAAATTGATTAATAATATAGATTTTAATTGTTTTTAAAATATTATTACTTACTAAATAAAATTGAATTATTATTAATCATATAAATTAAAATCATTCTAAGAGTATTAAAACATTGTAAATAATTATGTATTTTTAAAAATCTTTACTAAATTAGTTATAAACATGTAAAGAAGAGAATAAAATACTAGAAAATTCATTTAATCATATTAATTATATAAATTTTAAACAATTTTAAAATATTACAACTTAATAAATTTAATGGTATTAATAATAACCATATAAACTAAAAACATATTTAGAATATGAATGTTTAGTTAATAATTTTGTCTAAATAAATATTAAAATAGAATAAATCCCAAAAATAATAAATATTATAAAATAAATGATAATATTAAATGAAATAATTTGAAAAATTAATAAATTAAATCAAATTAATAAATAAAATATATAGAAAATTGAATTTGTTACATTAACTACATTAATTACATACACCTAGAAATGAACCACTAAATATTATTAATTACAAAAATAAAAAATCTATTAAAAATAAATATTATATTGACTACACAAATATTAAAATTAAAATGAATTTATATGAATCAATTATATTAATTTAAATCATATTAAAAATATCTAGATTTTATAAATAAAAATGTTTAAATATTTATCAAATAAATTATAATAATATTGAAAATATTAAAAATTATTATGTATGTATAAATTTTAGAAATGTATAAATTTGAAAAATATTTAAAATTCATAAATATCCAAAATGATAAAAATAATATTAAATAAAATCATATTAAAAATGAAAAAAATATAATAAATTTAAAAAATATTTACTCTTTAAAATAAAATATTATAAAAATCAATTTATTTAAATAGTTTATTTATATAAATTTCAGACATATTTTAAATTTTAAAACTTATTAAATAAAAACAAAAAAATATTATTCATACTAATTAAAACAATATTGAAAATATTACATAGTAAATAAATATAGGTATAAATAAACTATATAAAATGATAAAATTCCAAAAAAATATTAAAATAAATAATTTTTAAAAATTATTAGTTAATATTAAATGAAATAATATTAAAAATAAATAAAATTTAATAGAAAAAAATATTTTAAAAAAATAAATTCCTAAAGTTAACTATATGAATTGTAAACATCTATTGAAATGATAGAAAAACTATGAAAAATACATTTAAATAACTTAATTGTATAAATATCAAAAAAATAAAAATATTACTACTTTATTAAATGAAATTGATAAATAAAAATCATATAATTAAAAACATATAATAAATAAAACTTAGTAAATAAATATGTATAAATTTTTAAATTTGAATAAATTTTAAAACATTATAAAAAATATACATTAAATGTGAAATAATTTTTAAAATATAAAACTTGCATTCAATACATACACATATACACATTTCATATACATACACATATATAGTTATATATTTTCATCCCACATATTGACATCAATATAAATATATATATATTCAAATATCACAAATTCATAATAAATATTCATTTATATTTATATAATTGTTAAAAATATTGAAAGATAATAAATATATCTTACTTTAATTAGGTATATAAATTTTTTATTTAATATATATAATTTAGCATAAATTTTTCAATATAAATATTATAATTTTATATATATTGATAATATTTTTTTATTAAAAGTTATACAAATATTTTTTCCGTGTAAGAAAAGTGTTGATAAAGAGAAACCTTTATTAGTGCTAAAAAATGTGCTCACAATAGCTGTAATTTTCTCTGTTTTTTTATAATAGAAAATTGACATTTATAATCACATTTATATAGAACTAAAAAAGGTTTCACTTTTATTACAGCTTTTTTTTAACATTTGACAAAAGATGCTGATGTATATCGCCTGATAAATGGTAGTAAAAACAACATGTTTTAGGTGAGGAATTTAACAAACCACCAAATAAGAGTTGCTAAATCCTTTTTAGACCATTCAAAAGAAACCGATAAAGCCATTATTTTTGGTAGATTTAATAATTCATTTAATGATAAAGTGATTAATCAATTAATATTTTTATATGATAAAAAAATGAAAAATAGTTGGCTAGACTGTTTCTAACCCCAAAACAGAGAATGATATAGTTTTTCAATATTATCAACGAGATTCAATACTATAGATTTAGAGATGTTAATATAGTCTTTGATTTTCTAAAATATTTTATGTTTTATGTATTTAAAAATGAATTCAAAATTATACACTAAAAATATTTAACTTTTTCCAATAGGTGTACATCAGTTGCCAAAGTTATATTATTTGTTGTTAAGGAATTTTACTGATAGTAATTACCGTGGCATTAAATTGTAATTAAAAACCATATTGCTAAATGTTATTGTGATAGATAAAATGTTTCTGATTGAATTATAATAATACCTATAGATAATATATTTATTGGTCAAAATATTTAATTAATCGAAATAATAAATTCACAGTCATAGTTGGAAACTATTGCAGAATATGATGATTCTAATTTTGATTATGGGAATTATCCTCATTTTCTTGATCCGTAGTTTTTTTATATAGATGAGGGAATGTCACTTGGTATGACCCCATATATTTTCATGATTTCTTATTTTCTATTCTTTCTCCTTTAATAAATGGTCCGACTATTTGGATTCTAGATGGACCTTTTCCATAATATTATTACCAACATGTTTATTTCCACCAGTTATATTATTTACAATATTATTCTATCTATTGTTATAATCAATACTAATAATTAATATCAATTTATAAATTATATTTCAATTAATATATATTGGGTTGGTATTGAAATATTTTTTTCTTAAATTTTATATTATATTTATTAATCTAGTTATATATAATATACTTATTGTATAAAAATTTTAAAATTAGAATATTTGACACTCAAATAGATTGATTCTTTATTTAAAAAAATCATTTTAAAAATAATTTAAAATCATTTCCAAACTCCATAAAGTGAAATTAAAAATAGTATAAAACATTTTCAAACTCTAATAGATATTACATGAAACTCAATAAAACTACATCTGTAATATGCTTCTCAAATATATCAATTACTAATGTAAGGGTTCACACTAGCAGAAAGGTCCATGCATGTTATTCACCCATTATATCATGACATGACTATAATAGTAGAGATAATATATAGCATAAATTCATTGGAATCATGAAGCATGTCCTCCCAAATTTTGTAAGTTGTTGTATTAAAGTAGAAAATAATTCCTAGAACATGAATGTTTCATAATATAAAATAAAAACACCCTACAAATCATATCTAAAAAGTTGTATTATTCAAAACTTTAATCCATATATAATCAAATCAATTAATTCATTTCTATTATGACAATATAAGGGTCACATGAATGATCACCATATAAATTCTTGTGGGGAAATGGATTTTATCTCATATAATAGATGAGAGCCCTTCAAAAAATTAAATAATTTTTTTGGAGGCTACATGTGAAATTTTTGAAGAGTCTATCAACTGCAACATTTTTATCCAGTAAAATAATTTCTTGAATGGGACTTGATTGAATTCAAATCATAAGAATGAGTTTTCAATTCTATAAGTATAAGGCTCACTAACAACATAGTCAATGAACCAAATTTCAAAACTATATCTGAGGAAATTAAATTGAAAAAATTATATAAAATCAATTTTAGGAAGGGAATATACCAACCTGAAGGTTGTGTGCATGTCCTTCAGAAACAAGATCAGTTAGTGTCAACATATATTTATTTTTCACTGGAATAAAAGTCTTCTCTCATGGACTAATACCAACAACATTACCTTTCATGTAAGCATTAGAAGTTATTTTCCAATAAGACTGTATAGGTAAATGTATATATTTATATTTGGATCAAAGATAAAATATATAAAGCGATATTAAAATACAAAAAATAAGGCCATTTTTGGGATAAAATGGGGACATAATTCAATGTTTTTAACGGAAACAAAATCCGTATTTTTCTATGTTTAGATAAGTGTTATAATACATAAATATTAAAATCAAGACATTTCCCTATTTATTTGACATGATTTGTCTACAGTACATAAATAATTCATAAAATGCAATACAAAATTTTGCACATATAAAATTTTAAAAAAATATTGTCTCATACTTCAAATAATAATCTAATTAAATTAATTCATATCTTGTTATTCCAATGGGATAGGGGGAACATGAAGTAGTACTACAAATAAATTTCATTGGAGGCAATGGATGTGATCTCACACAGTAGTTGAGACACCTTTTGATAATTTGATAATTGGATATTTTAAAGGCTACCAATATTATCTGTGCATATTCCATCAAATCTAATATTGTTTATTAGGAAATATAATAAAATTTCTAGGAATTTATGGATGTCAAAGGAAAATAACAAGGATGTGATGTTCAATAAGGATCAACATGATGCCTGTATTAGTCATTCCATATTATCTTAGGGTCCATTCTTTTTATGAAACTTTACAGCAATATCCTAAAGAATAATTATTGAAGAATAATAATCCAATTGGATAATATTGAAAAATCATTGTTTGAAAGTGAAAATTTTTTCTATTACTGATGTACCTTTTATAAACCATCTAGAAACTTATAGGGATGAATTTCATAATGGAATTAATGATATCAAGGATTTTGTAATATAGAAACTTGAGAAATAATAGCTATAATACATAACTCAATTTCCCTGAATGAATTATATAATTTAAAAAAGGATTATACTAATAAGTACCCGTCCTTAAACATTACATAATTTAGAATTAAATGAATAATTCACATTGAGGATCTTTTCGGGTTTAGAGTTTTAGAGAATTAGAACATAACTATTTCATCTCAAAAGATTACAAAGTAGAGACTTCTACACAGGTTCCATTTTTTTATTTACAAAACATGAACTCTTGGAAAAAAGAGTCATGTCTAGTTCCATGTTTAAGATAGCATGGATTTTCCATGATCCCATCCATGACCCTATTCCACATTATGTTCTTTGAAAAACATTTCCAAAACTTGGGATGATCATAAAAATATCAATAAGTGATACTCAAAGAAGGAAATCTGTTTGTTTTTCAAAACAACAAGTAAACCATGAATACTTTTACGTAAGTAATACTTTTCACCATTATAAAGTACAAAATTCTCTTCACTAAATAAAATATCATTACTTACCCTTTTGAAACCAAAATATTACCATAAAATCCATATAAAGAACACATAACATATAAATGTATCTTGGGACATAAACAAACTTAAATGGAATAACCATACGGTCGACTTCCACATATATCACTAAATGGAATAGCCATACGACCGACTTCCATACCCAATTAATTGGAGGTTATAACATAACCACCCGTCCTAGTATTCACGGAACCACCCGTCATTTGGTTTATCATGTAACCACCTGTCAAATGACCAAGTACCATTATAAAATCATAAGACATAAAACAAATATAAAGGAAAGAAAAAATTTCCACATTCCAATCACAATATATCACTTAAATATATTGAAACAAAAAATCTATTATTAAAACCATTTTCAATACCAAAATACATAAAAGAATATATGATATTTATTTTCTTTTAAAAACATTTTGGCTGGTTGAGGAAGCCAAAGATCAAATAATACTCGCGGTGGCGGAAAGGTCGTTGTCACCGCTTACGTTAAAAGAAACATTAATTTTTTTCGTTTAGTAAAACAATTCATAGAAAATTTTTCCCTTTGAATGAAATGTAAATTCAAAGGTGTTTATACAGTGTATAAAAGAAAATCATGTATTAAAACAAAATATGCATCAATGAAAGGAGATTGAGACGAAGTCCCTTACCTCGTGTCCGACTTGACTATATCATTCTTTAATCTCCTGAATAAGAAAATAATGTTAATTTATACTTGCTTAAGAACATATTTCAAGTTTATTATTCCTTTTATATCACTTATTACCATGTTATAAACATTATGTAATCATTTAAGTTAATAATGTTTATTTTAACGATATTTGGTACTTGAGTAAAAAATGAACAATTTTTAAGTACAAGTTGTCCATGTGATCAATAGTAAATTATATCCATAATGACATTAATTATTTAGATATCATATATATCATATATATCCAGTATATACATGTATTTATAATAGTAAATAACATTTGGATGTAAGAAATGAAATGCACCGTTCATCGTGACGGTAGGCCGTACATACGCATGAACGCTACTTTCATTTATATTTCTTATTTTAATGGAATTAAAACATAATGATACATAAGTATATTATAATTCCAGTATAATATCATATATAATATCATTAAATACATCCTTTATACATCCCATATATATAATTAACGAGTCATATCACTTTGAGAGGGTGGTAGTCCGCACTTCCTCAAATTAAATTATCGCGTTTATCCATAATGGAAACCATAAAGGTAAACTATAAAAAAAGCATAAATAAAACATAAAAATAATATATATATCATATATAAATATAGTTTCATATTAATGGCCACCATGATAGGCGATAGGAGATAATAGAACAATCATCATTTTGTGAGGCGTTAGTTTGCCATCCACATAAACATTATGTTCTTCATCAATTAGATGGAGGTGTGTGTAAGTGTAGTTTGAATCCTTCTCATAACAAAATTATAGTTTATTTAGGATTATGGTGTTGTTACAAAAGAAAGGAATAGAAATATATTAGGGTTTGGATAAGTAAAATAAAAGAAAACAATTTAAGAGAAACTGTTACTATTAATTTGGGTAACTCACTTTGGTTTGAACCAAAGGACTTCTTGAAGTGCCTTCTGCCTAAGGTAAGGCTTATAAGATGAGAAGAGGGATGTAGGGAGCTTAATTGGGTAGATTTTGGACAAGAAAAAAGGCTTGAGAGATATGAGGAATTGGTCATAAAAGGTTTCCTTTTATAAGGGGGGAGGGAATGTTTAGGAAAGTGTGATAATATTATTTTATTATATAATGATATTCTGATTCTAAATGTCCAAAAAAAATTAAAGTAGAAGATAAGATGCCCAGTTTTCTAAATAAAATCATCCAATCAGAATTTTACATGTTTTGGATAATATTTTAATAATTATAATCTTATTTATTTAAATCATTTTTTTATGAGATAAACAGTGCATCATTATTATGTAATAAATAATTTAATATATATAATGTCCAAAAATTATAAAAAAAATACCATGATGTAGGAAATAGTTTCATCTTTCCAATGAATATTTATAGTCGAAAATATATTTTATATAACACCATATAAATATTAATTTACTAAAAGATATTTGTTTATGTCATTTTTGCCTTTATATTAAATTAATTAATCTAAAGTGTCATTATCATTCATAAGTGGCTCCAAGGGGTCCCAAAATAGACCCAAATATGCCCATAGTCGGTCATTACACATAAAATAAGTTTAAGACATGTGTTAAGGTAATTTTGAGTTATTATAATATTCTTTTTTACCTCAAATTACTCTATTTACCATTAATCGCGGTAAATAAATGTCAAAAGTAACTATTCACCAAAAATTATTTTCATTTTATTAAACCACAATTTACTTCTTGATAACAACCATGCATGTCGTATTTTTGAAATTCAATTCACAGAAGTGGTAAAATTTCATTTAAATGAAAAAGTCAGTTTTTTTAACTACTACTAAGTGGTTTCAGTATTCATCAAAAATTGAAGTTTTTCAGAAAAATACAAAAAATTCAGCCAAAGCTATATTTGATATTCCGAAATAAAAAATGAAGTATATTTTCCCAAATTAAAAAAATATAAGTAGCATTAATTAATTTTAAAATTAATTCCTGTTATCAAAACAAATAGCGTGTTTTTAAGAAATAATAACTATCAAAAGATTGATACTTGTTTATGTCCAATTTCAAAGTGAAATTAATTCAAATGACCAACATTGGATTACATGGTCAAAATATATTTTAATTTCACTTTAAAACCAATTAAAAATATAATCTAACCATATAAATAAATTAGATTAAAATGTAGTTTTGAATTAAAATACAATATTTTCACTATTAATTAAAAAATGATCTTTATCGGAAAAATTCAAAAAAATTTCACAAAGTAAATTTTGAAGTCCCCATTCTAAATAAGGATTTTATTGGGTCATATATAATGTACTAAAGTGACCAAAACTATATTTAAAAAGGGTTCACCATTAAAAGGAGATAAATCGACCTTTTAATGTAAATTATGCTTAAAATTAGATTCATTCACATTTTAAGCGTCTAACATTTATTGGGTAAACGTAAATACATTTAAAAAACATGTATACTATTATTGTAGTTAGTTTTTTTCATTCCTGCCAATACAACGTCTAGGAGTTAACTACCATTTAAAATAATAATATTATATTATTAGTGTGCAATGTAAGACTTTAAAGAAACCTGTTGTTGCGTATCAGGTAAGCTATAGAACATAGCAACCACTTTAAAGTAAAATTAATATTTAATTAATTTTTTTTAATAAATATGAAAATCTCTTATTCTTCATTTACCTAGGATGTTACATCCTTCCCCCCTTTTGGAAATTGCATCCTCGCAATTTTTATTCACTTATCAAAATAAGTGGGGGTATTTATCCTCATAGAATTTTAAGATTCATACATTGCCTCTTCAACCATATGTTTTTCCCAAAAAACCTTTACTTAGTGAATTACCTTATTCCGCATCACATGCTCTCTACGGTCAAGAATCTGGACTGGTTGTTCTTCATAAGAGAGATTCATTCCCAATTTAACTACATCTAGGCTCAAAACATGAGATGGATCTGGCATATACTTTCTTAACATCAAAACATGAAAAACATTGTTTACCTGGGACAAACTTGGAGGTAAATCCACACTGTACGCAACTTATCCAACTTTCTCCAGAATTTCATAAGGTCCAATGAACCTCATACTCAACATTCCCTTATTACCAAAACGCATCAATCTTTTCCATAGTGAAACTTTGAGAAAGACATGATCACCTACCTCAAAAGAAATATCCTTTATCTGGTTATCTGCATAACTTTTCTGTCTGCTCTGAGATGTTCTCATGTGCTTTTAAATCAACTAAACTTTCTATGCTATCTCTTTGACCAATTCTGGTCCCATCAGCTTCCTTTCACCTACTTCATCCCAAAAGTTGGAGTTCGACAATGATTTCCATATAATGCCTCAAATGGAGCCATCTGTATACTAGAATGAAAACTATTATTATATGACAATTCAACCAAAGAAAAATGTTGGTCCCAACTTCCCTGATAATCCATTGATAAAGCACGTAACATATCCTCTAATGTCTGAATTGTTCATTCTAACTGCCCATCTGATTGAGGATAAAAAGATGTTCTAAAATTTAATTCAATACCCAATGACTTCTGAAGGCCTTTACAAATGTTATAAGTAAACCTGTGATCATGATCAGATACAATGGAGAGGGGAACTCCATGAAACATGGCTATCTCTTTAACATATAATCGAGAAATTTTATCTAGAGATAATGTATCTCGAATAGGGAGGAAATGATCTGTTTTAGTCAATCAATCAACTATAACCTAGATTTCATTATTACCTTGAGATGTCATTGTTAATCCCACAACGAAGTCCATGGATATATTTTACCATTTCCACTCTGGCACCAGTAGAGGTTGAAGCATCCCTTATGGTAACTTCCGCTCTAATTTAACTTGATGACAAGTCAAACACTTCATAGTAAAATCAGAAATATCTCTTTTCATTCCATCCCACCAGTAATACCCATGAAGATTTCTGTATATCTTAGTACTACCAAGATGAACTGAAAACGGGGAACTACGAGCTTCACATAACAACTCATTCTTCAAATGTGAATCACAAGGCACACACAATCTCTTTCCAAATCTCAAAACACAATCATTATCAATGTTAAAATCAAGAAACGTACCCTTCTAAGCCAACTCTACCTTTTTCTGCAACTCATTGTCTTCATTTTGCACTTGCTTTATTCTGTCTAATAGAGATGATCTCTCTAATATCTGATACAAAATAGAATAATTTCTTGCAACAACAACTTCAATGCCAAAGTTCATCAAATCAAAAACTAAAGGATCTTGTTTCAAACGTTACATAGTTAATGAAGCATTACCTTTTCAACTCAAATCATAGGCCACATTATTTGCTTTTCCCGGATGGTAATAGATCGTGCAATCACAATAATTGATTAATTCCAACCATCTCCTCTGTCTCATGTTCAATTATTTTTGAGTGAATATATACTTAAAACTTTTGTGATCAGTATATATTTCACATTTTAATCCATAAAAATGATGCCTCCAAACTTTTAAAGCAAAAACAACAGGAGATAATTCTAAATCTTGTGTATAGTAATTTAACTCCTGAGGTTTCAGCTGACGTAAAGCATAAGCAATTAACTGATTATTCTGCATTAGGACACAACCCAGTCCTTTCAACAAATCATCACTGTAGATAACAAACTCACCATTTATGGATGGCAGTGCCAAAACTAGAGCATTCACCAATCTCCTTTTCAATTCTTGAAAACAATCATCACATTCTTGTGTCCAAATGAACTTAACACCTTTTCGAGCTAACTTAGTCATTGGACTAGATAACCATGATTTTTTTTTAAAAATCCTCCGGTAATAACCTGCCAAACCAAGAAAACTATGAATCTTGGTTATACTTTTGGGTCTTGGCCATTCTCCAACACCTTTTGTTTTTTGTAGGATCAATAGTTATGCCATTTTTTGAAACAATGTGACCAAAGAAAGAAATTTTTTGTAACCAAAACTCACACTAGCTAAATTTCCCATAAAGTTTATTTTCTTTTAACGTTTGAAAGATGACCCTTAAATGACTTTCATGCTCGACTTTAATTTTTGAATAAACCAAAATATCATCAATGAACACAACCAAAAACGTATCCAAGAACTCATAAAAAATTCTATTCATAAGATCCATGAAAACAGCAGGTGCATTGGTTAACCCAAAAGGCATAACTACAAATTAATAATGACCATATCTAGTTTGAAATGAGTTCTTCAGAATGTCTGCTTCCTTTACTTTCAACTGATGGTACCCCGATATCAAGTCAATCTTCGAAAAATACTGATCTCCCTGGAGCTGATCAAACAAATCATCGATATGAGGCAAAGGATACTTGTTCTTAACAATGATGTTATTCAATGCTCTATAATAAATGAAAAGTCTCATTGAACCATCTTTATTTTTAACAAAAAATACAGGATCACCCCATGGTGATGTGCTAGGTCAAATAAAAAATTATCTAAAAACTCATGAAATTGCTTCATTAATTCGAAAAGTTCAATTTAATCCATTTTATAAGGGGTTTTTGAAATTGGATTAGCATCAGGAACTAATTAAACAGTAAATTAAGCTTCCTGATCATCTATAATACTAGGAAACTCATCTGAAAAAACTTCAAGGTACTCATTAACCACTGGCGCATCATTAATTTTAACAGTTCCTTTATTTTCAACAATTTGTTCAAGGTAACATTCATTTCCAATTTTTACTAGTTTCTCAGCTTCCTGACATGTTATCAAAATCAAGGGTTAATTCTTGTACACAAACTATAATTCTTTCTGAAAAGAAACCTATTTAGCTCTATAGTCAATATTAGCATGATAAATAGAAATCCAATCCATTCCCAAAATAACATCAAACTCTACTAGAGGGAAAACAATAAGGTTTTCAGGTAGGTTCTTTCCGCACACAAGGATATTAAGGTTCTTATAATTTATTTTTGTCTCAAAATTTCCTTCATGTGTTTTTACCATAAGTTTAGTATTCATATAATTAGATGAAATTCCCTATTTACTAGAAAACTTATCAGAAATGAAAGACTGTCTAGACCCAAAATCAAAAAACACATTGGAATAATCTGAACAAACAAAGAATATACCTGATACTACTTCATTCGATGGACCAACATCTTCTGAAGTAGTTGCAAAAGATTTCACCACCCCTTTTTGCATGTAGTTTGGATTCTTTACCTCATTTGAGTTTTCTATGGACACTCATTTTCATAATTACCCATTTCATTACAATAAAAAAATATTACCAATGGGTTTTAATTGCATGCTTGATCAACTTCCTTACAGTTATGAGCAATATGACTAGACTTACCACACCGGAGGCACTTTCCAGACTTTGGTAAACATTCTCCAGGATGATTTTTACCACACTTATCACAAGATGGATATTTAATTTTCTTACCTCTAGGCTTCTTTGATGAAGTATTCCCCTTTTCCTGCCAACTGGACCTCTTATTCTGTTGTTTGTCAAAGAACATCTGATCATCTACAAACTCAATTTCCACCTTCTCCACAAATCGAACAAGTTTTTCATAACTTTTTAACTCACGAGATGCTCACGCTCTTCAATATTGTGGATTCAGTCCTGAGTAAAATCTATTTATCTTACTATCAAGATCTCGAATGAAATTTGGTGCATACCTTCCCAGTTGAGTGAAATTTGCTTCATAAGTAGCCACTGAGTCATCCTCCTGCCTCAATTCTAGGAATTTTTTTCCATCCTAAGATGAACCACCATAGGAAAAAATTTCTCAAGAAATGTACATTTGAATTCATCCCAACCAAGATCCCAAATCTCCTCAATATCCCTGATATTTTTCACCATCAACCACCATTAACCAGCTTCACCTTCAAAATGGTAAACAACGAGACTAACCTTTTGATGTTCTGAACAACCCATGACATCAAAAATCTTCTCCAGTTCTTTAATCCACCCATCAGCTAGCACAAGGTCAAATGATCCTCTGAATTTTGGGGGATGTTGCCTCATGAAATGATCTACTATTGACATGTTCCTCTACGGCTGATCTGGATGATTTTATGCATGGATACTACCACCATTTATATCTTGAGTCAATTGTGGCATCACTACAACAAACTGTTCAGTTACGATTCCGACCATCTCAGGTTGCTGATTTGGAAGGTTGTATTCCTATTGATGTTGTCCCAACATAGATGCTCTATTTCCTCTGCGGAAAACCATTATGAACACATAAATATCTTAGGTGAAGCAACATGGTAATCTATAAATTCTATATCATTTCAATATTACCATAAATTAATTTATGGACATTTATTTAATAATACCCAAAATCCTAAAGTTATCTCAACCTACCTCTGATACCAACAATAAGGATCCAGCCTTAAACATTACATAATATTGAATTAGATAAATAATTCACATTGAGGATCTTTTCAGGTTTAGAGTTTTAGATAATTAGGACATAACTATTTCATCTCAAAAGATTACAAAGTAGAGACTTCTACACAGTTTCCATTTTTTATATTTACAAAACATAAAATCTTGAAAGAAAGAGTCATGTCTAGTTCCATGTTTAAGATATAATGACTTTTACATGATCCCATCCTTGACCCTATTCCACATTATGTCATGTGAAAAACATTTCAAAAACATTGGATGAGCATAAAAAGCTTAGTAAGGGATACACAAAGAAGGAAAACTGTTAGTTTTTCAAAACAACAAGTAAAACATGAATACTTTAACATAAGTAATACTTTTCACCATTATGAAGTAGTAAATACTCTTCACTAAATAAAATATCATTACTTACCCTTTTGTAACCAAAATATTACCACAAAACCCATATAAAGAACACATAACATATAAAGGTAACTTAGGACATAAACATACTTAAATGGAATAACCATACGGTCCACTTACAAACATATAACTAAATGGAATATCCATACGGCTAACTTCCCTACCCAATTCATTATAGGTTATGACATAACCACCCGTCCTCGTATTCACAGCACCACCCGTTATTTGGTTTATCACATAACCACCCATCAAATGTCCAAGTACCATTATAAAATCATAAGACATAAAACAAATATAAAGGAAAGATAACATTTCTACATTCCAATCACAATATATCACTTAAATATATTGACATAAAAAATACATTATCAAAACCATTCTCAATATGAAAATACATAAAAGAGTATATGGTATTTATTTTCTTTTAAAAACATTTCATCTTGTTGAGGAAGCCAAAGATCAAATAATACTTGCGGTGGTGGAAAGGTCATTGTTGCCACTTACATTAAAAGAAAAATTCATTTTTGTCTTTTAGTAAAACACTTCATTGAAAGAGATTCCATTTTAATGAAATTAAAAGTCAAAGGTGTTTATACAGTGTATAAAAAAAATCATGTATTAAAACAAAATATGCCTCAATGAAAAGAGATTGAGACGAAGTCCCTTACCTCGTGTTCGACTTCACTCGATCATTCTTTAATCTCATGAATAATAATCTAAAGTTAATTTCTACATGCTTAAGAACCTTTTTCAAGTTTATTATTCCTTTTATATCACTTATAACCATGCTATAAACATTATGTAATCATTTCAGTTAATAACGTTCCTTTTGTCGATATTTGGTACTAGAGTAAAAAATGAACACCTTATAATTACAAGTTATCCATGTGATCAATAGTCTATTATATTCAGAATTACATTAATTATTTAGATATAATATATATCATATATATCCATTATATACATGTATTTATAATAGTACATAACATTTGGAGGTAATAAATGAAATGCACCGTTCATGGAGACGGTAAGCTGTACGTACGCATGAACGCTAAATTCATTTATATTTCTTATTTTAATGGAATTAAAACATAATGATACATAGGTATATTATAATTACAGTATAATATCATATATAATATCATTAAATCCATCATTTATACATACCACATATGGCATTAACGATTCATATCACTTTGAGTGGGCGGTAGTCCGCACTTCCTCAAATTAAATTATCGCATTTATCTATAATAAAAATCATAAAGGTAAAATATAAAAGAAAAATAATGAAGCATAAAGAAAAAATAAAAATAATATATATATCATATATATATATATATATATTCATCTTAACAGACACCATGAGAGGCGGTATGAGATAATCGAACAATCATCGTTTTGTGTGGCCTTAGTTTTCCATCCACAGAAATATTATGTTCTTCATCCGTTAGATGGAGTTGTGTGTAAGTGTAGTTTGAATCCTTCTAATAAAATAATCCTCTAATATTTAGGATACTGGTGTTGTTACAAAAAAAATTAATAAAAATATCTTAGGGGTTGGAGAAGTAAAATAAATGAAAACAATTTAAGAGAAACTGTGACCTTTAATTTGGGTAACTCTCTTTGGTTTGAACCAAAGGACTTATTGAAGTTCCTTCTGCCTAAGGTAAGGCTTCTAGGAGGATTATAGGGATGTATGGAGATTAATTGGGAAGAGTTTGGATGATCCAAAAGGCTTGAGATGTGTGAGGAATTAGTTAGAAATGGTCTCCTTTTATAAGGGGGAAGAGGGGCTCTTTATGAAAGTGTGATAATATTATTTTATTATATAATGATATTCGGTTTTTAAAGGTCCAAAAATTATTAAAGTAGAATATAAGATGAATCATATTATAAATAAAATCATCCAATCATAATTGGAAATTTTTAGGATAATATTTTAATCATTATAATCTTATTTATTTAAATCATTTATTAATGAGGTAAACACTGCATCATTATTGTGTGATAAATAATTTAATTTATTGGATGTCTAAAAATTATAAAAAAAATACCATGATCTAATAAAATCTTTTAATCTTTCCAATGAATATTTATAGTCGAAAATATAATTTATATAACACCATATAAAAATTAATTTACTAAAATATTTTTGTTTATGTCATTTTTGCCTTTATATTAAATTAATTAATCTAAAGTGTCATTATCATTCATAAGAGGCTCCATGATGTCCCAAAATAGACCCAAATATGCCCATGGACGGCCATTACTCATCCAATAAGTTTAGGACATGTGTTAAGGTAATTTGTAATTATTACAATATTCTTTTTTACCTTGAATTACCCTATTTACCTTTAATCGCTGTAAATAAAAGTCAACAGTTACTATTCACCAAAAATTATTTTAATCTTATTAAACCACATTTAATTATTGATGCCATAAATGTATGTAGGATTTTCTAAATTCAATTCACAGAATCAGTAAAAGTTTATTTAAATGAAGAAGTCAGTTTTTTAACTACTACTAAGTGATTTCACTATTCATCAAAAAATTGAAGTTTTTCAGAAAAATACCAAAAAATTGAGCCTAATCTATATGTGATATTCCGAATTCAAAAATTATTTCTATTTTCCCAAATTCAAAACATAGAAGTGGAATTAATTAATTTTAAAATTAATTCCCGTTATCAAAACAAATAGCGTGTTTTTAAGAAACAATAACTATCAAAAGATTGATACTTGTTTATGTCCAATTTCAAAGTGAAATTAATTACAATGACCAAAATTGGATTAAAGGGTAAAAATATATTTTAATTACACTTTAAAACCAATTAAAAATATAATCTAACTATATAAATAAATTATATGGAAATGCAGTTTTGAATTAAAATACAAAATTTTCACTATTCATTAAAAAATAATCTTTATCGGAAAAATTCCAAAAATTTACACAATGTAAATTATGATTTCCCCATTATAAATAAGGATTTTATTTGGTCATATAAAATGTATTAAAGTTACCAAAACTATATTTAAAGAGGGGTTGCCATTAAAAGGTGATAAATCGTTCTTTTAATGTAAATTATGCTTAAAATTAGATTCATTCACATTTTAAGCCTCCAACTTTTATTGGATAAATGAAAATACATTTAACAAACATGTATAATAATATTGTAATTAGTTTTATTCATTCCTTCCAATACAATTTCTAGGAGTTAACTACCAGTTAAAATAATAATATTATATTATTAGTTTGCAACGTAAGATTTCAAAGAAACCCGTTGTTGCGTATCGGGTACGCTATCGAATATAGAAGCCCTTTTAAAGTAAAATTAATATTTAATTAACAAATTTTTATAAATATGAAAATATCTTATTCTTCATTTACCTGAGAAGTTACAATACTAATATGACGGTTTTGTAAAAAACTGTACATTTGAGAAACCATATCATTGGGAGAAAGTGGAAATTTGAGAAACCAAATCCTGTTAAAGTATTAAAAAACATCCACACATCATTAAAGTATAGAATTCAATAAATACAATTATATATGGTTTGGTAAAATTTTTATATAGCTAAATACAAATGATAATATCAGGGACGTCCATCAATTTCTGTATTGATGATAAAAATGATGCACTAAAGCATTTAATTAAAATAATTCAACTTTTATTCATAGCCAATGTATTTTTTGAGGAAAAACATAATGAAGTATTAAAACAAATATCATTAGTACATACTAAATTATGCATGGAAATTTTTTTATTGGTGGGTCCAAAGGATTAATACACCAAATATAAACACAAACCTAAGCAGTTTAATATATTTCTTCGGTAATAATACTTTACCAAATACAGAGTAGTATATATAACTAATGAGATCCATATGGTAAATAGATATCCACTAATTTTAATAATGAAAATCCATAAAATAAGTTCTTGTATAAAGTAGAGTTAGGTAAATGAATTTGAAAATTAAATTTAAAAACTTGCATTAGTTTTGATCCTTTCTCACAAAATAATTTCTTAAGATAAAACATATAGGTTGATTATATATGAAGTGGAAGAAATAATATTTAATAGTTAAATAATTATGTTATCACTATAGAAAAATAACACCCTGTATGTTGACATGAGACAACTTACTAAGGTTTTAAAACATCAGTTCAACGTAAACAATAAAATTATTCAAGGAAGTAATTAAACATCACAGGTGAAAATGGAGAAATATTTATTGAACAACACAAAATTCATACGATTTTTAAACTTTAACTTCATAACACATCTTATAATGTCACAATTTACCCATACTGATAAAATTCATTTCAATTAGAACTCTAAGAAGTCAAATTTTATAGAATTATATAGTCTTCAAGTTCATATATAAGGTACACCATTATCATAAATGAAATATAATATATTTTTTACACCAATAAAGGAATACAAAAATTATAAAAAAAATTCTTGATGAATCAGAATACCATTTATCCCTAATGTAGTTACTAGAATGAATTACATTAATTATTTTCCAAAAAGAACTATCAGTAAAAAAGAAAAAAAGTCGTATCGTGGAGTGGTCGATGATAGAGATACATTAAAATTTTAACCAAATTCATTCATTAGAATAATAAACATTATTATTATAGGAAAATAATTAATGAAAGAATCTATTATAGTTACATTTAATTTTCTTCACAGTTTCATGGGGGTACAATTTGTAACATGTAGTGGAAATTCTATTAAAAATGTATGTATTCTCAAGTAAAATATTTTAATCAGAAATTATTATGTATAATAATGAAAATATAATTTTTTAGTAATTTTTTATTATAATATTGTTATATAATCATTTTTATATATTATATATATATATATATACTTATTTGTATATAAATAATATTGAAAATTATATAAATATTTATATATAAATTAAATTATTTGTGGTTCACTTTTGTTATCACTTATAAATTGAAACATTATCTATTCTAAAAAATTACATGTAAATGGTAACCATTTATTAATGCTTTTCTAGCACAATTAAAGGTATTATTTATTTGTACGTTTATTTATGGTTGAAAAATGTTCCATATTTTCATTTTTTTATCATTACCAAAGGTCAGTGTAGAACAAATTGAAACCCTGAAAACATAGGTGGCAATCTATCCTTCGTTTATTCTGAGGTAACCATGTATTATAATTTCTATACATGTAAGATGACTACCACTTATCGGGAACTTGCTCAAATTCCAATACATTTTCAATAATGTGAGCTTCTGAAGAGGTAAGAGGAATGTGTCTCTCTTGGAATCCATCAATGGATATACATTTAGATGATATACCACTGATGATTCCTACTTAGTATCCTCCCGATCCTTCAAAATAAAAAATTAATAACTAAAACACACAACCTCAAATGTGACTAGTTCACCACTTTTATTTGAACTATTTATTCCCCAAAAGTCAGGTCATCTTTGCTTAAATCAGGGCTGATTTTAATGGATTCATCCTAATTATCATGCATTTCTTATCTAACAGAGTGGAGGGATACAATGGGATCAATGAATTAATAAAAATAAATAAATTACTATTTAAGACTAATAAATATTTTATTACAAGTTAATTAATAAATATTAATAATTATAAATTGATTGATATTTTTATCCAAAGTTTTTAATTATTTTCTAATTATTAATTATTATTAGTAATTAGTATTGTAGTGAAAATTAATATTTTTTAAAAGTGATGTTTTATGAATTATAATTAATCATATTTTTAATTTTGAATAATTATTATTAAAAATTATAAATTTTACTTGAATTACCTTATTATAAATCAGTAATTAATTAATAACCAGACAGACACACATAAGAAGTTTGGGGCAATGAAGGAAATCTATATAAGGTTAATGAAACTAGAGCGAATAGCCAATAGAGGAGACCAAAAAACTAATAATAAGAAATGAGGGTGGATACATGTTAACCATCTAGATCACCTAAAATTTTAAATAAAATCAATAAAAAATAGATGAATATTTTTTCTAGTTTTTCATTTTAAAATATAATAATTATTTTATTAATATATGTGTGTGTGTGTGCGTGTGTGATGGGATATATTAAATTAAACAATATATCTAATATCATGTGATTAAAGCATTATAATCCCCCAAGGGAAATCATCCAACCATGAGAAATAACTGCAAGAGAGGCCATAAATTGAAAGAAAATGTGAAGGGCTATTTCATACCCTTTTTATGATGGTGAAAGAGGACATATGAAAGGGGATACTAAGAACATATATCTTTGTAAGAGAAAAAAAATTATTTGTAGACAACATTCAAAGAAGTGTTAGAGTTGGTGATATGAAGGCGGTCCGATTCCAAAATAAAAGGGTTCAAACCTCTCTCAGAAGAAAACTCCAGGCCTGTAATGATGGATTGGGCCTCCACCCCTGGTGGTGCCCAGTTTGTGAGATAAAAATAATGAGCAAAATTAGTCATGGAAGATTATGTTGACACCAAAAGAACCATTACTAAAGATATCCACATCCAAGTTAATCTTCAATAATATTAGGGGTGGTAGTATCTAGACACATGGGGTGCATAGAACCCATGAAATATCACAATTCAAATCTTATCAGCTCAAGGTTTCCATTAAAAAGGATGCCCCTCAAACCTAAAAGAATCGTGGTTTGATGACCAAATTGAATATGGAATCATTTATTTGGACCCAAATCATCCAAAAAAATTTACACAAGGATTTTATATTCTTTATGGTAATGGTTGAAAGTTATTCCCTCATAAGCATCACAAGACTAGCTATTAGATCCAGAAAATAATCCAAATTAGAACTCCACTAAATCCTGATGTTCCTAGCACTGAGTAAATGTAGGATAACTTGTGATGGGGAATCCCTAGAAGTTAAAAAAATCTTACAAGATGCATCCACCACTACATGGAAGATGATGAGAAAATATTTTATGGAAAGTCTTCTCAAACACACATTTCAAAAAAAATATTACATATTGGGTGGAATTGGGAGGTGAGAAAGGGGTTTCATAAAATCAATTATTTTCATACTTGCTACTACAAAAAAATCCTTATAGTCTATCTTGAAATAATAAGCACCAGATCCATCGAAGAGAAAAAAAGATGATCTTCGTCCATATCACTCACACATGGGATAATATGAATAAAACTTTTATCTATATCGTTAAACAACATATACAACTTCATGGTGCCCCACCCATTCCCAAACACATCAAACAAAGATGGTACCATAGAATTATCCAGTCTATCCATTATAGTTGGTCTTTTATGAGATCAATCATTATTACCAAGCCAATGGCCCTTCCATATATTGATAGTTGTAACATCTCTAATTATCCACTATAACCTATTATTGAGAAATTTTTTTGAACACCAGGGGATTATACATAAGAAACTAGGGAAAGGGTCTATATAATCCCCAAAGAAGTCCGAATGGAGAAAGTATTTATCCTATAGTACTTTATCACAAAGGCACTCTGGGTCTTGGATAATCCTCTGCCCATGTTTGGCATGGTGGGCATCGTTGAAATGAAACATGTCCTAGAAACCCTTTCCCTCACATGATTTGGGGAGACAGAGTTTGTTACAGAAAATCCAATGTCTTTTGATCTTACAATTCAATGTTTCCCACAAAAAAATCTCCAATCCAGAATGAAGATGATCAATATGAAAACATGTGAGTTTAAAAAGATACATGACATAAGTTGGAATCAATTGATCTATAAATATCATGTGAATTTTTATCCCTTCCTTACATATCCTTTTAGCATTTCATCCCTAAATTTTATTTTTTTCACCCTACCTATGATATCGGAAAAATCATCTCTTTTTTAAAGGAAAAAGAGTTTGGGGATCCTAGTAAATGTATGATGTTTTTCAACCACTTGGATGCTAGAGGATAAACAAAGGAAAATTTTGTACATTTTGGAACACTTGAGCTAATTAAGATCTCATATTTTTTTAGATTTATTGATTTCCCAAATTCCAAGTCAAACTCTTAGTTAATTTATAAATTAGAGTGAAATTATTCCAAGGTGTACCTTGATAATAATATTCTATCATCTAAAAAGAATAGGTGAGAAATAGATGGCCATTTTCACACACTTTATCACCATGGACAAAGTTACCATTAGCTTACAAAGAAACATGATTGGAGAAAATGTCAGAAACCAGTATAAAAAATGTAGAGATAGGATTCCTATTAAGAATACCACAAGAAGGAAAAAACCAAATTATAAGGTTGTCATTGATTTAGATCTTGAAGGAATATGAGATAACATAATGCATCAGTTACTATATCCATTTTGGGTAGAAACTCATCTTTCTCAGAAAAAAATAGAGGGAATACAATTCCACTCTATAGTATGTCTTTTTTTGTATCGATCATCTATGTCATTCTTCTTTTATTATCTTTATAGCATGTTTTCATACAGTGAAAAATTTCATGAGTGATAATGGTGTTATTGGAGACGATTCTTTTGGGAACAAAGTAACTCTGATTCATATAAACCATAGGAGGAATCTGTGTCCAAGGCTTGTTAAATATGATTTTTTAGAACATTTTGTTAATGAAATTTCATAAGTTAATGGGTTTAATATTTAAAACTAAATAAATATTTTTAATATTGTTAATGAGGATAATAAGGGTTTTCTTAATGTAATGTAAATTCACCTTACATACCCAAAGATCATTCATGCGCCCTAAAATATCAAATATGATGATATGATATATTTTTTTCTAAAAAAATGTGTGAAATAAATTAGGACCAGGTTCCTTGGTTGAGTGGATATGTTTGAGATCTAAAATATTTTTGTAATCATAAATAGCCTTCACAAGATGGAAATTCATTTCATCCATGACAATATGGAGAATAAAAAACATAATATCCTTTGAAACAGAATATTATCTTTTATAATCGAGTTCCTAGAAATAATGAAAAACAAAATAATGAATATCATTGTCATTTGGCACAAAAAAATTGATGGGATAATTTAGGTATGATATATGATTCTTTCACTATCTTTAAGATCACATTTGGTGGAAGTAGCAAGTATTTTCATCACCTTCATTAATATGGGAATCCCATGTGCACATTAACAAATAGATCTTCCTGAATCAGAGTAATACATCCAGTTATGATTCTCGGTTTGATATTATAAGAAAATTCATTTTGAGAGACAGGTAGAGTAAATCTCATTCATCCACTTTTAGATATTATCACATTAAATGTGAGGATTGAGAAACATAGAGAAACTCCACTACCCGAGCTTCATAGAGACCTATGAAAAATTATTCATGAACATATTATTCACATGTACACCCCTAGTGGAAAATATCCTCACAATCCTCCTCCATTTCCCAAAATCATTCAAATATAAAGAGATTCCACAATCTAGGACTTCCTCCATTGTGATAAGCATTGAGGAGGATGGGATAATGGGTAGATGAAATGGGGGGGGGGGGATTGAGACACCTAGAAAAAATTGAAGAAGAAGATCCTAGGTACCTATAATGAAACTTCAAGATTTATGTATAAATGAATTTCCCATGAATCCTTGTGAAGATGTGCCTAAATATATCAGGTCAGGGAGGTTAGTGCTCCGATATTTCAATAGGAATTTTTCTATGGAACTACATGTTTTTCAAATCCCCCCTCTCTTTCCATAATGATACATGATTTTATTAATGTCTATTCCTATATATAGAGGATTCGATGTGATTGCTTGAAAATAGAGAATAATATCCTTGGATATCTAATTATAATTTTTAGTGGACCAATGATTGATTCTAAAGAGTTTCCACACAGAGGAATCTAGAAGATGGCCCACTGCTGCATTGTGGTTTAGAGAGAGGTTCTTTACACTAATGTCCACTTACTCCATCTAGAAAATGTAAAGGCCCCTAACATGGGCTTGTATATCCACTGAAAGACATCCCCGAAATCCAATACTTTCTTCCCCACCAATTATTTCATTATTTTCTGACATGGTTTCGAAAAGATAAACTATGTCACGTCCACTTATATCACTCCGACATGAGATAATTTGAACTGGGAATGAGTGTCCAAGACCACAGAATATCCAATATAATATTTTTCATTGGGGTAAGTAGGGTTGTTTTATACCATAATCCACCTATAAAGTTTTATGTACTTCTCCATCACCTATCACTTTCCAATTTTTGGGAGGTTCTTGATCACCTAATGTGTCTCCATGATTCATTTAAATATGAGAAGTTCCATAGAAGTAGGGTTTGAACTGGGTTACACTTTACTTATCCTCAACCACATATGGTATTTTTTTGTTTTTAGGATCATCAATCCATATATGTTCTCTCCTACATGAGACGAGATCATTGAAAGTTCTTCTCATGGGGGATTAAATGGATCTGGAGGGTTGGAATAAATTTGATTCATATTGGATAGTGGATGGAATTACATTTAGATTCTGGAATATGGAATGTAGTTGAGATTAACTTCTCCATTGAGAATTTATCAAGAATGACATAAGAGTTCTTGGAGTCCCAAGGCGTATCATAGGGAATATTTTATCCACCTACTTTGGGTCAATAGGATCACCATAGTATTTCCAAAAATGCATTATACCCAATAAAATAATCCTATTATGGTCTATGGTGTCATGTGTGCTTCAAGTATTAGAAAGTATTTATCTATCCATATGAATTTTTGACACCAAAATAAAGGATAATCAATGGTTTTTCATTTGGATCCAGCATCCATATTGTATAAAAATATTACCCTCACTATATGATACCTTTGATATGAGAACCTTATATGTATATATGATAAGTACAAAAAAAGAAAAATATATGCATTTTTTTCATACCCAAACCCGATCAAGATTTTTCAGTATTCCACGTATACAAATAAACCCATTATATGTGGGTTAGAAACATCAAACTAGTACCCAGTGTTAATTTACACCATAGAATAGTTCTGATCGATCCCACTCTATAAAATAACCAATGTAGCCTCTGATATGTCTCATAATTCCCTCAGACCTTCCCCAGAAAGATATTCCTAGAAACCACAACCATAAGGGGGTTTTAGAGATGGTCACATTTAGAGTTTCTTCATAATTTTTCATATCATCCATTAGGGTTAGAAGGTTATCAAAGGACTATGTTCCCCCTAGTATAAGATTATATTTTTCTTTCTCATTGATGGACTCAAACACCAGATGCCAATATCCAATTTCTGGAATGGCTACTTCGTCATCTAATCCCCAGATGGATTATAAAATGTAATTAAAAGAATTCAGATCGAAGGTCTGATCTGAGAAGTAGTTTCCATTTTATAAAATAGTTATACAGTATATAAGGAAGCATTTCATACCATTTATTAAAATGATTAGTGATTTTTCCTTTTCCATAATAGAAAGGTATCACAAATGGTCCACCATATTTCTCTTCATTACTCCACTTGTTGGATTGAAAAAATCCAATATCGGTGAAAAAACAATAAAAATATAAAAACATGAGGAAAGAAGAATAGTATAGATCTGATAGGTAGATATTTCAATCAAAATGAAGAATATCCAATGAATGCTTAATCGAATAGATCTAAAAGGTGGATATACTAATATAAAAAAGATATGATATAAAACTAAATAACCCAATGATGCTGATAAAGTATCTCTGAAATAGAATAATCCAATTACATATGTTAACTAGATCTAAGTGAAATGATCCTTGGAATATTAAAGGATAAATTTCAATCCAAGAAAAAGAGAACAACCCACTAAAAGTAAGATGGATCCATCAAAATACTTGTAAGAAGACTCTCACAGTTGAGTGAATAGATTAGTGTTAGAAAAATTTATTTTGATATGTTTATTTATATAATATATATATATATATATATATTCATAGTGATATTTGAAATTTTATACTTAATTTATTAATGACCAATAACATTAAAAATTAATCTATTAAAAAAAGTTAAAAAATATCACACCACCTGTGGAAAAACCATGATCATGACTTTAATTATTTGGGTGAATTCACCATTTTATAAGAAATATCAACTTAATGGTGGGAATAACATAGTTTTAATATAAATTTCATGACCCAATTTTTTTCTCTCTCCACACATAATAATATATAATCCTTTGATTTTCCAATGTTTGTATTGTATAACTTGAATCTCAATATCACTGTCATTTTCTAACCTATCATTTTTTGTGGGTATCAAAACTGAAAGAAATACATTATTCCATTTATTTATAAATCAATTTTATTTTAAGAAAAAAAATTATTTCAAGATACAAAAAAACATTCTTAATTTATAGGGTGATTACAATTTTTTTCAGAGTTTGATTCATCTATTTGAATATACTAGTTTCCAAGATTAATTTTGATCTTATCAAAAGAAATTCTCAAGGAAAAAAACAAGAATATATATTAATTATTAGAAAGAATACACAATGAATACCAGTATCCAAATAACAATAAAGAAAAGGAAAAGTAATAAGAACATTACATAATCTTACATGGCCATGAACCAACTATCACCAAGGTAAAAATATCTTTTTTTTCTATATAATGACTATAAACATCTCCAAACATGTATAAAAAACACACATGAGTGATAGATTCATAGTACTCTCAAGTTCTGACATTGAAAAGTAGTTGGTTGAAGACAATCTGGATTCATTCATTTCCATTTCTTTTAAAATTGTTTTTGAAGTTAGTTTGATGATTGATATTATGTAACACAAAATTATTTCACAAAGAACTCAACTATTGATGATGCATTCCCTCATTATTATTCAAAATGTAAATCTAAATTTGAAAATTATGAAAATTTCATATTTCATTTTATTTTTATTTTTTATTTTTTGATACAAAATAAACATAACATGTATATCATAGTATCCATACCTCATGAGATTCCACATCCTAAAAAAGTCAAAGAAAAATTGTAAAATCTTCCCTGATCTTTGGATTTTGGAGTATCTATTTAAACATATCCTATATTACCATATTTTCCATTCCAAAAAAGGATATAATAGTGATCAACTGGGTTGAAGAATAAATTTTCATTGCTTTGATGTATTCTTCTATCTTAGGCACATGATTTTTTAACATCTATAAAAATTCAATCAAATATTCTATTTTAAGACATTTCATTTTTAAATCATATATAAGTCCAAATATATTTTCTATAACAATAGATACATATTATTTAATTCCCACATATCAATTTCTCTTTTGAATTTTTTGTTCATTTCATATGTTTTTCAAATAATGTAATGTATGATTTATTCGATGGTGATATTTAATCACTTAAAAATTTAGTATATTGATAAAAAAATGCATACATGATAAAATTTCAACACACCAAACTTCCATGTTACATTTCCCTTTGAATAATGCAATAGCTTGTGTTGTACACAATATGGAGTTTTAACACACCACGACCAATCAAAATAGCAGTTATGAATAGTGATAACCACTTTTTGATATTTTATAAATTTTATTTTTCAAAATGGACTTCATATTTGGATTTATAATATCAAAATTTACTTAGGGTGAATTTTAGGTATTTTTATAAAACATTCAATTTTTGATGAATAGTAAAAACACTACATTATTTTTTAAAACCGACTTTTTATTTAAATAATTAGTTATTTTATTTTTATTTATATTAGGTAAAAATAGATATATAATTCCTATATATGTTAAATGTAATTAATTGGATTCCTTTGATAATAATATTAGATATAAAAAATTTTATAGAACTGTTTACCAGCTTTTACCCACCTTTTAAGCGCATTTGAAAATTTTCATAAAACATAAGTTTACCACTTCTATTAATTGAATTTCAAAAAACTGAGAGACATATTCGGAATTAGTAAGAAATTTTTTTTTCAATAAGATGAAAATATTTTTTTTCCGACTAGTTACTTTTGACTTTTATTTACCACGGTTAAAAGTAAATAGTGTAATTTAAGGAAAAAAGATATTATTTTTACCCTAACACATGTCCAAATTCTATTGGATAAGTGTATTTAGGAAAAAATCAACTATATGAATAAAATATGATCCTTCTGGTCCAGTTGGATTAGATTAGGACATTTATTATTATTTTATTTAAAGAAGAGTTAAAAGTGTTAAATTCAAAGTTTAATAAAAAAACTATTTTTAATATAGGGTTATACATAAAAAAATTCTACTATAAATATTCATTAGAATGAAAAGAATATCCTAAATAATCGTATTTTATTTATAATTTTTAGGCACTAAATAAAAAAATTTATTTATAACACAATGATGTTGCAGTAATTACCTTATTAATGAAAGATTAAAATAATTTATATAATAAATATCCAAATAAATATAAATTGACAATATTGATGAATTACACTAATTTTATAGGTTAATATGTCATGTTATATTTTATTAAATAAGATTTTTTGAAGTTATAATGTTTCTATGGCTTTCATAAAAACCAAATACCAAATAGTGTCAAAATTGACATAATTGAGTTTTTAAAACCAATACTATATTATTAATTGATATAATATTTCTAAAAATACAAGGTTCATAAAAAGGAGATATATAAGGTTATATATATCAATAAATAACCCCTTTGGGTTCTCTTGGATTTTTATAGAATTTTTATTAACAATTTATTATAATAATACAAGAATATATTCTAAATGGTAAACTATTTAACAGAGTTAAATCTAAAATA
This sequence comes from Viscum album, assembly GCA_963277665.1. Classification (NCBI taxonomy): domain Eukaryota; kingdom Viridiplantae; phylum Streptophyta; class Magnoliopsida; order Santalales; family Viscaceae; genus Viscum; species Viscum album. The sequence goes on along the minus strand of OY728156.1, from coordinate 622,623,082 downwards.
TAAGATTAACATGGTGACCTAAAACTGTCTAAAACCTATTGGTTGAGATTTTTGAGACCCATCCCAACCTTTTCCTCAAAATAAATCATTTTTGTGCCATTATAAACCGACTATGAATGTATAATAAATTAATATTTCAAGCTTTTCCTAAAGTGACCCTCACATCTCTTATAAAATGGTACTTCCTCTTTTCTCAAAATCACACCTCAAAAGCCATTTGGATCGTCCAAAACCTACTCAAATATCCTCCCAAATACCATCATATCGACCTAGAGGCCTTAATTTTATCATAAATCCAACCTAAGGATCCCTTTTGATCAACTCAAAAGGAAACACCCGAAGAAGAGGTAATAATTTCACCACCTCTTTCAAAGTTCTTTTCTTCTTACACTTCCACTTTCCTTGTTGTTTCTATACCAAAATAAAAACTCTAGTAACTTATACATAATTATATGTTATTGTAAATATGGTACAACCTTATTCATTATTCTATCCATCCTATTAATGAAAAAGTCACCATACGTGTGTAGGTATGGCTTACCGTATCCACGTCATGGTGTAGTTTGTTATTCAAACACTTCATTATTTGGATGGGTATAATAATGAGCATAACTGATGTAAATAATAAATAAAACATGTTAAGAATACTGTATATATGATATACCATCAATAAATTACTATTTCACCATCAATAGAATGATATTGTCGCTCGTGTGTACGTACATATTATCATCTCTAAGAACGCGATAAATTGATTCCCCATAAAACTATTCAAGAATAATTCCTAATTTATGAAGAAAATAATTTTTAATAACGTAATATCATTCTATATATGAATAAAATACATCTTATCCATATCAGACATGACTTACATAAAAAACATATAATGGAAAATGAATTAGTTAACACCTGAAACAGTGATACTTCAAAAATATTATTAACAAAAATATATATTAGAAGATCATATATGATATAATATTTATGTATATTGTTATTGTATAATTTAATAGCAATTATTTAACTGTTATACAAGTGGTTAACATACCTTAAACCAAGGAAGAGTACAAGGTAAGGGTTAATTCTACAATCTCTTCATTATCCAAGGTTGTTTATACGTGAGTATCTACTGGGACCTCTTTATCATCCACATTTGTGTTTCTTGAAAATGTATTTCAATACATTTTTAATATTTCCTAGACTATATGTTAATGTAATTTATACACTTTTTTTACTTTTTAATAGATGTTTATGAACGAATCTTTCTGTCATTTTCCAAATAAGGTCCTTTACGACCTTTTCGATAAAATTAAAGAAAGATTGTTTTTTAACAAATATGGTGGGTGAGGTTTTTTTCTGCCATTATAACACCTTTGAAGCATCCCATAAAAGTTTATATAAATATTTTCAAAATAAATGTTTTCTTTTATAATTATGTGAATTTTAAATTATTTTAAAATAGAAAGAGATATTTGTCTCAAATAGTTTTGATTTCATCTATGTCAACATCCTTTGATGGATTTTACACTTGTTTGAAGTTGATTTATTATTATAAAATATTCCATATTGTATTTATGGTTTTGTGATATGTTTGAATGTGGATGTGTTATGTTTATACCATTCATGGTTTACAGTTAAAGTATTAACATTTTGTATGATAGTTTTAATAAAAATGTTTATGTTAGGTTTCAACCTTTTCAAATGAGGAATGCACTAGACATAGTAAGTGATGGGTGGAGCTTGCTATATATCCTCGATGAATCATTAGGTCTCATGAGGCAAAATGGTGTCTTGGAACAAGGCCTTGACATAATCTTATTTGTAGTCTTGGCACGAGTCCTTGACTATGTGGTTATGATGTCCGGCATTATGAATTCCATCAATATGAAATTGGATATTGATATTAAATGTGATTATTCGACTAGTATAATTTCCATATCAATAATTAAATGAAATTATTTAAATATTTTCTATACTATGATGATGTTTAATTTTAAAAGTCTTATATTTTATTTTTATAAATTTCCTTAAATTTTTATGCTTATTTATGAAAGTTTCTGCTATATTGTTATCCTTATTGAGCCTCTAACCTCTCCCCTTTATATGTTTTATTTTTTCTAGGATTCAAAGATATATATTATAACTAACCCGTGGGGATATTCTATGGGATATGATTATGTTCAAAGGAGTAAATTTTTTTTGTTTTTCATTTTATAATGTAATGTAAAACTTATGTTTTTTTCTCGTACTTCTAAGGCTACTAAACTGGTCGGTCTTTTGGGACATGATTTCTTGTATCATGACAATGTTATGTAATAATGTAATGACTCTAGGTAACTTGGGTTGGGGAATTATAGTTGGTATCCGAATATGTTTAGTACAAACCTCAGAAGCTATATTTAGAAAAACTCTGATTAAAGAACATTACGCTAAGATAGACTTTGAGGATTAGTATAGAATAACTTTCTATAATTTTAGTAATGTATTGATTTTGTGTATTTCCCAAGAATTACATCCCTATCAAGATACAATAAGATAGATGGGGCTCAGGCATAGATAAAACTAGGAGTGAAAACTCTGACAAGGAGTTTTGGTCTTGATCTGGGGTATTATGGTACCCGACAACGGGCCTTACTACACTCTTGGTTATGACACTCTTGGGTATGCTTTGGATAATTCACATTTTCTTTACAAAATATTATGAAGGATTTATGAGTATATACCTATAAGGACCCGACCTTAAAATATTACATAATCATGAATTAAATGAATAATTCACATTGAGGATCTTTTCAGATTTAGAGTTTTAGAGAGTTAGGCCATAACTATTACATTTTGAAATATTACAAAGTAGACACTTCTACCCAGTATGATTTTTTTTACAAAACATGAACTCTTGAAACAAAAAATTCATGTCTACTTCCAGGTTTAAGACAACATGAATTTTCCTTGATCCCATCCTTGACCCTATTCCACATTATGTCCTGTGAAAAAAATTTCAAAAACTTTGGATGAGCATAAAAAGCTCAGTAAGGGATACACAAAGAAGTAAAACTGTTAGTTTTTAAAAACAACAAGTAAACCATGAATACTTTAACATAAGTAATACTTTTCACCTTTATGAAGTAGTAAATACTCTTCACTGAATAAAAGATCATTAATTACCCTTTTAAAACCAAAAGTGTTCCATAAAACCCATATAAAGAACACATAACTTATAAAGTTAACTTGGGACATAAAAATACTTAAATGTAATAACCATACGGTCGACTTCCACACATATCACTAAATGGAATAGCCATACGACCGACTTCCATACCCAATGCATTAGAGGTTATAACGTAACCACCCGTCATATGGTTTATCACGTAACCACCCATCAAATGTCCAAATACCATCATAACACATAAGATATTTCAAATATAAATATTTCACCAATAACATTTCATTTTCAATCACAAGAAGTAATTTCAAGATATTGAAATTATCAATCCATTTTCAAAAACCATTTAAAAAGTGATTTTTGAATCAAAGTGTCCCATACCACTTTGAAGCTTTTAAATGAATTACCATTTGAAAACATTAATTTACATATAAATAAATTCTAAAACCATTTTTAAAACATGGAACTTAATGATAAAGATTTAGAATAATAAATATTTAAAATAGTTAAAACGATATTTTAGTTAAAGAGTTTTTAACAAAATGAGAGATACTTGAATACAAATACATGAGGAATATCATTTAATCAGAACTTTATAATATCATGAGAATAAATGGATTCATGATATAATATGTCAAAGGAGAGTACATACACCATATAATAGTGAATTGGTGCATAACCACAATTAAGTCTCAAGGGAATGTAAATTGAGACGAAATCCCTTATAAAGATGGTATCCTTAAATTAAGGATAAATCAATTACATAATTATGTGTGACAAATATAAATACACTAAATATGATTGGATATTTAGTTTAAACCAATCAGAGGTAATTCACACATATTCATAGGATGACATATTCAATAAGTACAAGTTTAACCCAAAGAAATGAAATTGGGTTAAGAAGTTCCCTTGAAAAAATTCGACAACCTAACGGCGTCACTTTAAAATTCAGAAACTAAGTTGATGAGAGAAAAATGGGTATCTCATCACTTGGACATAAAATTTACATAAATAAGGATATATAAGAACATATCCCAACATAAGAAGATGTGAATTAAAAGACATAACAAAAAGAAGTCTTTTAAAAAGAGAGGAGGGTGAAAGGTTCCCTTACTGATTTGGTAACTTACGAAACATACACCACATGAAAGAGGGATCATAAAATGAAGATGTAAATACCCATAAATTAATGTATATTACACAAATAATACAATCATGGGAAGTAAATACACCACATAAAAGGAAGTAGTGGAAAATATAACATGAATCGCATGGGGATAAAAAGTGAGATGAAAAACCCCTTACCATGTTGTAATCAATCAAGTCGTATGACCCAAAGTTAATAACCACCAAATAAATCACAGAATACCATGAATATGATGATATTCATGATTATATATATCAAAAGGCAGTACATAATACACCACATGCAATAAATAAGTGGCGAACAATGGAAATCTCACAGAATTAAAAGTGAGATAATAAATCCCTTACAGAAATTCAGCAGCCTAACGACGCCACTTAATTTTTTTTAAAATGAATTGGTGAGAGTAATAGTGTTTCTCTCATCATATTAAAATACTAATTACAGTATGGTGAATATAAAATAACATCCTAAAACATAAGAACATGGAGCATAAAAGAAATGACATAAAAGAGAGTATTTGAAATGAAAGAGAGAGGTCGGATCCCTTACCTCATGTCCGACTTGACTCGATCATTATTTAATATCCTGAATAATAAAATTATGTTAATTTATACTTGATTAAGAACCTTTTTCAAGTTTATTATTCCTTTTATATCACTTATTACCATGTTATAAACATTATATAATCATTTAAGTTAATAACGTCCATTTTGTCGATATTTGGTACTTGAGTCAAAAATGGACTTCTTATAATCACATGTTGTTCATGTGGTCAATAGTTCATTATATCGAGAATGATATTCATGATTTGGATATCATATATATCATATATATACAGTATATACATGTATTTATAATAGTATATAACATTTAGAGGTAAGAAATGAAATGCACCATTCAGGGAGATGGTAAGCCGTACGTACCCATGAACGCTACTTTCATTTCTATTTCTTATTTTAATGGAAATAAAACATAATTATACATAGTTATATTATAATTCCAGTATAATATCATATATAATATCATTAAATACATCCTTTATACATCCCACATAAGGCATTAACAAACCAAATCACTTTAAGGGGGCGGTAGTATGCACTTCCTCAAATGAGATTATCGTATTTACCCACTATGGAAACCATAAAGGGGTGATATAAATGGAAAATACAGAAGCATAAAGAAAACATAAACATAATATATATCATATATAAATACAGTGTCATCATAACGGCCACCATGATAGGCGGTTGGATATATTTGAACAATCATCGTTTCGTGAGGCGTTAGTTTTCCATCCACAAAAACATTATGTTCTTCATCCATTAGATGGAGGTGTGTGTAAGTGTAGCTCGAATAATTCTCATAAAAACATACTAGTATATTTAGGATACTGATGTTGTTACAAAATAAAGGAACAAAAAGAGTTTAGGGGTTGGAGAAGTAAAATAAAATAAAATAATTTAAGAGAAACCGTTACCTTTAATTTGGGTAACTTCCTTTGGTTTGAACCAACAAAACTTCTTGAAGTGCCTTCTGCCTAAGGTAAGGATTATAGGGGAAGGAGAGGGATGTAGGGAACTTAATTTGGCAGAGGTTGGATGATCCAAATGTCTTTATAGGTGGTTGTAGTTGGTTAGAAGTGGTCTCCTTTTATAAGGGGGAGGAGGGGCTCTTTAGGAAAGTGTGAAACTATTATTTTATTATATAATTATTTTCAGTTTATAATGGTCCAGAAATCATTAAAGATGAATATAAAGTAACTCATGGTCGAAATAAAATCATCCAATAAGAATTTGACATGTTTTGGATATTATTTTAATCATTATAATCTTATTTATTTAAATGATTTATTAATGAGGTAAATACTGCATCATTATTATGTCATAAATAATTTAATCTATTTGTTCTTTAAAAATTATAAAAAAAATACCATGATGTATTAAATATTTTTATATTTAAAATTAATATTTATAGTCTAAAATACAACTTATATAACACCATATAAAAATTAATTACTAAAAGAGTTTTGTTAATGTCAATTTTGTCTTTACATTAGATTAATTAATCTAAATTGTCATTTTCACTCCCATGTGGCTCAATGGGGTCCCCAAATCGACCCAAATATGCCCATGGTAGTTAATTACTCAACCAATAAGGTTTGTACAAGTTTTAAGGTTATTTGGAATTATTATAATATTCTTTTTACCTTGAATTACCCTATTTACCTTTAACTACGGTAAATAAAATTCAAAAGTTACTATTCACCAAAAATTATTTTCATCTTAATGAACCACATTTTACTCCTTGATAACAACCATGTATGTCAAATTTTTGAAATTCAATTCACATAAGTGGTAAATTTTTATTTAAATGAAAACGTCAGTTTTTTTAACTACCACTAAGTGGTCTCACTATTCATCAAAAATTGATGTTTTTCAGAAAAATACCTAAAATTCATCTTAAGATATATTTGATAATCCGAATTCAAAAATGATGTTTATTTTTAAAAATTGAAAACATAGAAGTGGTATTAATTAATTTTAATATTAATTCCCGTTATCTAAACAAATATCGTGTTTTTAAGAAACAATAACTATCAAAAGATTGATACTTGTTTATGTCCAATTTCAAAGTGAAATTTATTTCAATGACCAAAATTGGATTAAATGGTAATAATATAGTTTAATTTCACTTTAAAACCAATTAAAAATATAATCTAACCATATAAATAAATTATATTAAAAGGAACCTTTGAATTAAAATACAATATTTTTCACTATTTATTAAAAAATGAACTTTATCTGAAAAATTCCAAATATTTACACAAAGTAAATTTTGATGTCTCCATTATAAATAAGGATTTTATTTGGTCATATAGAATGTATTAAAGTGACCAAAAATAGATTTAAAAAGGTTTCTCTCTTAAAAGGCGGTAAATCGGCCTTTTAAAGTAAATTATGCTTAAAATTATATTCATTCACATTTTAAGCCTCTAACTTTTATTAGATAAATGTTAATAATTTTAACAAACATGTATAATAATATTTTAGTTAGTTTTATTCACTCTCACCAATACAACAGCTATGAGTCAACTACAATTTAAAATAATAATATTATATTATTAGTGTGCAACGTAAGATTTCAAAGAAACCCGTTGTTGCGTATCAGGTATGCTATCGAACATAGAAACCCATTTAAATTAAAATTAATATTTAATTAAAAATATTAATAAATATGAAAATATCATATTCTTTATTTATCCGGGATGTTACATCCTTCCCCCCTTTTGGTAATTTCATCCTCGCAATTTAAAAATTGGGCTCGGGAACTTCATTAAAAGCCCCATATTGAAAAAAAGAGTCAGTAAAACTATCTCTTTAAAATAAAGGAAGAGAAGTACAAAGGTTACCCTAGACAACAGATACTATGATTCCATGAAAACATGGATATGGAGGAGAAAACAAACCTTCAAGTTCTGATGGAGAGTGATAGAAAACATGTTTAGGAGAAAGTTAACCACAAGAAATTCACAAACTTGTGATGGGTTAAACAGTCTTTAATTCCCCAGTAGGAAAAGTTAACAGACAAGGTTTTTGTTTTAAGTTACTTTTCATTAAGGAATTTATTTATGATATTAACTAAAAACATAAGGATATATACTTACTTGTCATGTAGACATTCATCTTTTACAATATTTCTAACATAAACTCATATTTTCTCCAAACGATGAGTATTCAGGATGATTTTTTTACATTAAAAGTGCTATAATCAACTTTGAGAGAATCAAATAATCCAAAAAATATGAACTATATATTTCCCTAGTATTTAGATATTAACTAAAACCAAAACGTTTAGTACAAGATCAGATAACCCCTAAAAAGGATAAACTTTTACATAATGAAAAACTACTCTTAATCTCCAAAATTTGTCTAACAAAACCCAAAGTTCAACAAAGACCATTCAATAAAAAGTTGTCCTTAAAATTCTTCAAAGTTATCCAAACTATGATTGAAACCCAAATCTCCGAAGGATTTAATCATATATTCTTCCAAGATAAATCTTAACATTTATCTCCAAATAACATCAGTTACTCTTAAAATCGCATATTGAAAAGCAATAAACCTAATAAAATATTCTCCATGGTCGGTCAATAATTTCCATAGAAAACTGAAAATAAACTTATTATGGATTCATAAAATCATCTAACTTAAAATAATTAGTCAAACTAACCAGGGACATCACGTAGCCCAGTGGTAGGTAATAAATACCAGTCGCACTTTGGTTATGGGTTCAATTCCCATAGCTTCATCCGACATGATGGGTTGTCACACGGTCTACGTGTTGTCTCATTTCAAAAACTATATAATTTTATAACATTCCCAAAAGAGATAAATTTAACAAAAATAACCATATCATATTTTAACCACGATGGTTTTCTAATAACTTTTATTTTTCATCCCAAAAAATGTATTAACCTATAATTTCCTCAAATTCATGGATCATATAAACCGAAATGGTTATTTATAACTATATCCACAAAATAAAAGATAATTATTCCTTGAATAAAATTTTCATATATCAAACATTAGGGTTACACATACTAAAAAAAGTATTCTAATGTAATTCCCATCATCAAAAGTGCCTTAATACTTCTAAGCATTTCACCATCCTAAAATCTACCATAACTCTTGAATCCATTATATGTTGAATTCTTACACATTCAAAATTCTTCATGATCCATTAACCATTCCTTTTCAACTTATTCTGAAATACTTATTTCCTACAAACAGAATCATGAATCATATCCTAATATTTAATAATATCAAAATGTATGTTAATAAATAATCCATACCTTTCATTGGTTGTTGTCAGTTTCTTCATCCTCAATCGGAATGGCATTAGGTATTGGTAAAAAAATATTTTTACGATCATGGTTATCCCATTCTTGAAACATCTTCATAGGAAACCTGTTTGTATAATGACCATGCACAACACAATTAAAACATTCAATTGATCCCTTAGAAATAACTTCTTTCCCTTTCCTAGAGTCAACTAGATGCTTCATTTTTCCATGGAAGGTTCTTAATTTATGACCTTCATTCCCACATCTATAGAATATTCCCATCCCTTTGATGAATTTTCCTAGGTGTGTCTTTCCACATCCTTGACACATAGGTTTTTGAACATACTTACCTTTATGATTATTACCTGAAATCCTGTATGGATTTGTTTCTCGAATATACGATGCCTTATAAAAATCACCAAGATTCATTTTTTCAATCATGACTCCAGATAGTTGGTTGAGAATAACCACAAGAGTTGTAATTTCATCTCTTATTTCATTCAGTTGCTCATTCAGAAAACTGTCACCATTTTCTACACATCCACTATTACTTTGGTGCCTGCTAGATCCAGCCATTTACTAAAACCAAAAAGGTCAGTGTGAGTATATCAGTAAAATAAACATATAATATCTTTGGAGGAGGGTAAATACTTATTCATGTTATCTTAAACTCATTCTAAATAACTAAGACTCTTTCTAATATGCTAACCATTATGGTTATGTTACTTATGCTTAGATAACACTCTAACCTCTAAAGTGGTCTAAACCGACCTCTGATACCAACTATAAGGACCCAGCTGTAAAACATTACATAATATTGAGTTAAATGAATAATTCACATTGAGGATATTTTCAGGTTTAGAGTTTTAGAGAGTTAGGACATAACTATTACATTTCGAAATATTACAAAGTAGACACTTCTACCCAGTATGAATTTTTTTACAAAATATAAACCCTTGAAAAAAAAAGTCAAGTCTAGTTCCATGTTTAAGATAGCACAAATTTTACATGATCCCATCCTTGACCCTATTCCACATTATATCCTGTGAAAACAAAATTCAAAAACATGGGATGAGCATAAAAAGCTCAGTAAGGGATACACAAAGATATAAAACTGTTAGTTTTTCAAAAAAACAAGTAAACCATGAATACTTTAACATAAGTAATACTTTTCACCTTTATGAAGTAGTAAATACCCTTCACTGAAAAAAAGATTTTTACTTACCCTTTTGTAACCAAAAGTTTACCATAAAACCCATATAAATAACACATAACTTATAAAGATAACTTGGGACATAAACATACTTAAATGGAATAACCATATGGTCGACTTCCACACATATCACTAAATGGAATAGCCATACGGCCGACTTCCACACCCAATGCATTGGAGGTTATAACGTAACCACCCGTCATATGGTTTATCACGTCACCACCCTTCAAATGTACAAGTACCATCATAACACATAAGATATTTCAAATATAAAAATTAAACCAATAACATTTCATTTTCAATCATAACAAGTAATTTTAAGATATTGAAATAATCAATCCATTTTCAAAAACCATTTAAAAAGAGATTTTTGAATCAAAGTGTCCCATACCACTTTGAAGCTTTTAAATGAATTACCATTTGAAAACATTAATTTACATATAAATAAATACTAAAAATCAGTTTTAAAACATGTAAATTAATGATAAATATTTAGAATAATAAATCTTTAAAATAGTTAAAACGATATTTTAGTTAAAGAGTTTTTAACAAAATGAGAGATACTTGAATACAAATACATGAGGAATAACATTTCATCAGAACTTTATAATATCATGAGAATAAATGGATTCATGATATAATATGTAAAAGGAGAGTATATACACCATATAAGAGTGAATTGGTGCATAACCACAATTAAGTCTCAAGGGAATGTAAATTGAGACGAAATCCCTTATAAAGACGGTATCCTTAAATTAAGAATAAATCAATTACATAATTATGTGTGACAAATATAAATACACTAAATATTATTGGTTATTTAGTGTAAAAAAATCATAGGTCATTCACACATATTCATAGGATGACATATTCAAGAAGTATAAGTTTAACCCAAAGAAACGAAATTGGGTTAAGAAGTTCCCTTGCAAAAACTCGACAACCTAACGACATCACATTCAAATTCAGAAACTGAGTTGATGAGAGAAAAATGGATATCTCATCACTTGTACATAAAATTTACATCAATAAGGATATATAAGAACATATCCCAACATAAGAAGATGTGTATTAAAAGACATAACAAAAAGAAGTCTTTTAAAAAGAGAGGAGGGTGAAAGGTTCCCTTACCAATTTGGTAACTTACGAAACATACACCAAAAGAAAGAAGGATCATAAAATGAATATGTAAATACCCATAAATTAAAGTATCTTACAAGAAGAATACAATCATGGGCAGTACATACACCACACAAAAGGAAGTAGTGGAAAATATAACATGAATCTCACGGGGACAAAAAGTGAGATGAAAAACCCCTTGCCATGTTGTAATCAATTGAGTCGTATGAACCAAAGTTAATAACCACCAAATGAATCACATAATACAATGACTATAATGATAGTCATGATAATATATATCAAAATTCAGTACACAATACACCACATGCAATAAATAAGTGGCGAACAATGGAAATCTCATGGAATTAAAGGTGAGATAAGAAATCCCTTACAAAAATTCAGCTGCCTAATAGCGCCACTTAAAAATTATTAAATTGAATTGATGAGAGTAAGAGGGGGTATCTAATAATATTAGAATAAAAATTACAGTATGGTTAATATAAAACAACATCCTCCAACATAAGAACCTGGATCATAAAATAAATGACATAAAAGAGAGTACTTGAAAAGAAAGAGAGAGGTCAGATCCCTTACCTCATGTCCGACTTGACATGATCATTCTTTAATATCCTGAATAATAAAATAAAGTTAATTTATACTTTCTTAAGAACCTTTTTCATGTTTATTATTCCTTTTATATCACTTATTACCATGTTATAAACATTATGTAATAATTTAAGTTAATAACATCCATTTTGTCAATATTTGGTACTGGAGTCAAAAATGGACTTCTTATACTCACATGTTGTTCATGTGGTCAATAGTTCATTATATCCAGAATTATATTCATGATTTTGATATCATATATATCATATATATCCAGTACATACATGTATTTATAATAGTACATAACATTTAGAGGTAAGAAATGAAATGCACCGTTCATGGAGACGATAAGCCATACGTACGCATGAACGCTACTTTCATTTCTATTTATTATTTTAATGGAAATAAAACATAATTATACATAGTTATATAATAATTCCAGTATAATATGATACATAATATCATTAAATTCATCTTTTATATATCCCACATAAGGCATTAACGAATGAAATCACTTTAAGGGGGCGGTAGTCCGCACTTCCTCAAATGAGATTATCGTATTTTCCCACTATGGAAACCATAAAGGGGTGCTATAAATGGAAAATACAGAAGAATATAGAAAACAAAAACATAATATATAACATATATAAATACAGTGCCATCATAATGGCCACCATGAGAGGCGGTTGGAGATATTTGAACAATCATCGTTTCGTGAGGCGTTAGTTTGCCATCCACAGAAATATTATGTTCTTCATCCATTAGATGGAGGTGTGTGTAAGTGTATCTTGAATAAATTTTAGAAAAACATCCTAGTATATTTTGGATACTTATTTTGTTACAAAAGAAAGTAATAAAAATAGTTTAGGGGTTGGAGAAGTAAAATAAAAGAAAAAAATTTAAGAGAAACCGTTACCTTTAATTAGGGTAACTTCCTTTGGTTTGAACCAAAAGAACTTATTGAAGTGCCTTATGCCTAAGGTAAGGCTTCTAGGGAGAGGATAGGTATTTAGGGAGCTTAATTGGGCAGAGTTTTGATGATAAAAATGGCTTGATAGGTGTGTGGAATTGGTTAGATGTGGTCTTCTTTTATAAGGGGGAGGAGGGGCTCTTTAGGAAAGTGTGAAACTATTATTTTATTATATAATTATATTCGGTTTATAATGGTCCATAAATTATTAAAGATGAATATAATATGACTCATGGTCGAAATAAAATCATCCAATCAGAATTTGACATGTTTTGGATATTATTTTAATCATTATAATCTTATTTGTTTAAATGATTTATTAATTAGGTAAATACTGCATCCTTATTATGTCATAAATAATTTAATTTATTTTTATCTAAAAATTATAAAAAAAATATCATGATGTATGAAATAGTTTTCTATTTCCAATTAATATTTATAGACAAAAATATGACTTATATAACACCATATAAAAATTAATTACTAAAAGACTTTTGTTAATGTCAATTTTGTCTTTACATTAAATTAATTAATCTAAATTGTCATTTTCACTCCCATGTGGCTCCATTGGGTCCCTAAATCGACCCAAATATGACCATGGTCGTTAATGACTCAACCAATAAGGTTTGTACAAGTGTTAAGCTAATTTTGAATTATTATAATATTTTTTACCTTAAATTACCCTATTTACCTTTAACCGCGGTAAATAAAATTCAAAATTTACTATTCACCAAAAATTATTTTCATCTTAATGAACCATATTTTAATCCTTGATAACAACCATGTATGTCAAAATTTTGAAATTCAATTCACAGAAGTGGTAAAATTTTATTTAAATGAAAACGTCAGTTTTTTAACTACCACTAAGTGGTTTCACTATTCGTCAAAAATTGAAGTTTTTTAGAAAAATACCAAAAATTCAACCTAAGATATATTTGATATTCCAAATTCAAAAATTATTTATATTTTTAGAAATTCAAAACATATAATTGGAATTAATTAATTTTAAAATTAATTCCCGTTATCAAAACAAATAGCGTGTTTTTAAGAAACAATAACTATCGAAAGATTGATACTTGTTTATGTCCAATTTCAAAGTGAAATTTATTCCAATGACCGAAATTGGATTAAATGGTAAAAATATATTTTAATTTAAATTTAAAACCAATTAAATAGATAATATAACCATATAAATAAATTAGATTAAAATAAACTTTTGAATTAAAATACAATATTTTTCACTGTTCATTAAAAAAATGAACTTTGTCCGAAAAATTCCAAAAATTTTCACAAAGTAAATTTTGATGTCCCCATTATAAAGAAAGATTTTATTTAGTCATATTTAATGTATTAAAGTGACCAAAACTAGATTTAAAAATGGTTCTCCAATAAAAGGCGGTAAATCGAACTTTTAATGTAAATTCTGCTTAAAATTAGATTCATTCACATTTTAGGCCTCTAACTTTTATTAGATAAATGTAAATAATTTTAACAAACATATATAATAATATCGTAGTTAGTTTTATTCATTCCCACCAATACAATATCCAGGAGTCGACTACAATTTAAAATAATAAAATTATATTATTAGTGTGTAACGTAAGATTTCAAAGAAACATGTTGTTGTGTATCATGTATGCTATCGAACATAGAAACCCATTTAAAGTAAAATTAATATTTAATTCAAAAATATTAATAAATATGAAAATTTCATATTCTTCATTTATCTGGGATGTTACAATACATCCTCAAAGAAATCATTTTTAATGATTATGGATTATATCCATGAATTGTTCAATTTATGTAATGTGTTTTACAAGTTTGGAATTATGTATTGTGATTCATAATCTAATTTTACATATTCCATTGTTTATAAATGGCACTTAGTAGATGGAATGGAAACCGTATCAATGCAAATAATCCATGTAGAGATTTCCATCCTACTCAAGATAATTATAGTGGAGCCGGTGATGAAACTGGTGCTGATAATCTTATCGCCATAATGGGACAACTCACTAAGGTTATGAATAATAACCTTACCCATATGGAGAAATCTGATCCACAACGTAGATGATCAATGTTATACAGCTTCATGAGGCAACAACCTCCAACATTCAACGGGACTACAAATCCTTTTGTAGATGAGAAATGGATAAGTTCTTTAGATAAAATATTTCATGCTTTAGGGAGTAGCGAAAGGGAAAATGTTGTCATGGAATTTTATTGCCTCATGGGAGATGCAGATAAATGGTGGTAATTAATTTAAAAAACAAATGAAGATGAATAAGTATCAAATATGGAATGAAGTGAGTTTAAATAAATTATCATAGAAAAATACTTTCCTCAGGACCATCGAGCAGATATGGAATGAAAATTTCTGAGTCTGAGGAAAAAGTAGGATGATATTGTCACAAAGTATGAGGATAAAATTACAAGATTTGAATGGTATGTATTAGATTATATATGTAACCCGATGAGTAAGATATATCGATTCTTCAATGGGTTAAAACCATTTCTCCAACAAGCATTAGTCTGAAAATCCTTCTCATCATATGAAGATATTGTCTCATGTGCTATTAGGACAGAAAGGGAATTTTCTAAGTCTTACTACTTTAAATAAAAGAAATAATAAAAGAGATCTAATGAACAGTCTAGAAATGGAAATAAGGGGAAGAATGGAAATGTTGAATGTCCATCCTGTGGAAAATGTGGGAAGAAACACATCGGTACTTGCCTGAAGGGAATGGGAGTATATTACAAGTGCGTTGAAAAGGAAATCAAGATCATGATAGAAAGGGAATAAAAGTGGCTATCAATGTTTAATGCTACAATTTTAGAGAAATGGATAATTTTACAAATTAATTTCCAACAATCCAAGGAAACTTACCTCAAAAAAGGCCATGGGAGCAAGGACGAGATTATGCGATCACTACTGCTGATGTTGAAGCTTCGAAAGATGTGGTGGTAGGTAATTTAATGGGTTCTTCATGTATACCCAATTCTTTATTTGATTCTATATCATTGCATTGTTTCATATCTTTTTAGTTTTCTAATAAAATTAAATATTTCCAATTTGATTTAACAAGGGAGTTGTCAATTGAAACTCCTAAGTGAAGTATCATTACAACAATGTTTTGTGAATAAATTCCCATTAGGGCCTATAAATTTTCTTTATCTACTGATATCATCATCATAACCATGATTTAATTTGATATAATCCTCGGTATGGATTGGATTTAGAAAAATGATTCCAAAATTTATTATAAGAAGAAAGAGTTTACAATTTTCGATGATGATAAGGAGTACCTTTTCATTAGAGTAGAAATGTCACCACCTGATTCTTATCTAGATCCACCCTCAGTAGCTCTACTAAATTCAATTATTTGGGAGGAAGAGATTCAAATATATATGGGTGAGTGAAATAATGTTCAAATTGAGGACATACCTATTGGGAAATAATATGTTGATGTGTTTATAGAGTATTTACCTGGACATCCTCCAAAATGAGAAATGGAGTTTTCCCTTGATTTAATTCATGTTTCAAGGACCATATCGAAGACCCCTTATAGAATGGACACTATGGAATTAGTGGAGCTAAATAAACAACAAGAGAAATTGAGTAATAAGGGATTTATTCACCCTAGTGTTTCTCCATGGGGATCCCCTATTCTTTTTTATAAGAATAATGACAGATCTATGAGGTTGTGCATGGACAACAAAGAGATCAATGATATAATAATAAAGAATAGGCATCCTCTACCACACATTCATGGTTTATTTAACCAAATTATTGGATTTAAATATTTTTCAAAGATTTAACTTTGATCGGGATATCATCATTTGTGTGTGAAGAATGAAGAAATTTCGAAAACAACATTCTGAACCAGGTACGGGAAATAAGAGTTTACAAAAACGCCTTTTGGAATGACTAATTCACCCACTATTTTCATGGATCTAATGAATAGATTTTTCAAGGAATATCTTGATGAATTTTTAGTGGTATTTTTTGATGATATCTTGGTTTAATAAAAATTATATGAAGATCATTAAAATCACATGCGCAATATTCTAAAGACCCTCAGAAGAAATGAATAATATGGGATGTTTAGAAAGTGTGAATTTTGGCTTCAAGAGATTTCATTCCTTGGCTATATTATCTCTAAGGATGAAATATCTATTGATCCTTCAAATAAAAAGACAATCCAAGAATGGTCAGCACTAACAAGTATAACTAAGGTATATAGATTTATTGTCTTTATAGGTTATTATTAGCGCTTCGTCCTGAATTTTTCCCGATTGGATAACCCATTAACAAAGCTCACATGTAAAGTTGTTAAATTTGTTTGTAAAAAAGAGTGTGAAAAATTATTTGAAGAACTGAATAGAATATTAATCAATGATCATATCTTGACATTACAATCGAGGAATGATGGGTTTGGTATTTATAGTGATGGTTCAATGAAAGGACTTTGTTGTCTATTTATGAAGAATGATAGAGTTATTTACTATGCATCATGATATCTAAAAATTCTTGAACAAAACAATCCTACTCATGATCTTGAGTTAGTAGATTTAATATTTGCTTTAAAGATATGGAGACACAATCTCTATGGTGAAAATGTGAGATATATACCGATCACAAGAGTTTGAAGTATATTTTATGACAAAAAGAACTCAACATGAGGAAAAGAAGATGGATCGAACTACACAAGGATTATTATTGCACTATACACTACAACCCAGAGAAGGGAAATAAGGTGGCAGATGCTTTGAGTAGAAAGGATCATGGAGTTTTTAAAAATATGAGAGTTTAAAGGGATCCTATGTTCATGGATCTAGTAAATATGGATATGGGAATAATCATAGAAGGTGAAACATCAACAATTTTTCAAATGGTTACCAAACCATCATTACTGGATAGGATAAAAAGATCTCCGACTGATGATGAGGAGTTTTAAATAAAAATTAAAGTTGTGAATGATGGGATATTGATTGAATTCGTATGTGAAGATAGAATTTTGAAATTTGGGAAAAGACTTTTGGTTCCTGATATATCTGATCTAAAAAGAGAATTACTAGATGATGCTCATAGCTCCAATTTCTCTATACACCATGGTAGTACTAAGATGTATAGTGATTTGAAGGAAAATTTTTGGTGGGACAACATGAAGAGAGAGATTTTTTTTATGTGTCAACATGTATGGTTTTTGAACTAGTGAAAGTAGTAAGACAACATCCCAGAGGATTCATTCAACCTTTTCCCATACTTGAGTGTAAATGGGATGATATTATGATTGGCTTTGTCATGGTACTACCAAATACTCCTTGAAGAAATGATGCAATATGGGTAATTGTTGATCGTCTTACCAATTCAGAACATTTAATTTCTATAAGATAAGATTTACCACTTGAAATTTTAGCAAGACTATATATTAATGAAGTTGTAGGACTTTATGGAGTACCTCTATCGATTGTTTCTGATCATTATCCCTGTATTACATCAAGATTCTAGAAATGTTTTCAGAAGGCCTTGGATACTGAACTTCGATTGAGCACTGCCTACCACCCTCAAACTGATGGATAATCAAAATAGACTATTCAAAACTTATAAGACATGTTGAGATATTTCCCACTTGACTTTCAAGGTATGTGGCATCAATATTTACCACAAGTAAAATTATCCTATAATAATAGCTTCCATTCAAGTATTCAGATGGAACCATATAAAGCATTATATGGAAAGAGATGTCATGCACCAACTTGTTGGGATGATTTTGGTGAAAGAAAACTCGTAGGCCCAGATCTTGTTGAGGAATCAATGGAAAATGTGAAGGTTATCCAAACCCACATCAAAGAATCTCAATGTAGGAAAAAGAGATATGCCAATAACCAATGGAATGATTTGGAATTTAAATTAAAAGATCATGTTTTATTGAGGTTATCTCTATGGAGGGTGTTATGTGGTTTGGTAAGAAGGGTAAATTAAGTCCCAATAACATTGGACCTTTCGAAATTTTTGAATGAATTGGAGTTTTAACTTTTCGTTAGACAATGCCGCCAAGTCTCTCTAAAGTTCATGATGTGTTTCATGTATCACTATTGTGGAAATACAATCCTAACTCAATGCATGTACTCACCTATGAAGAAATACAAATGGATCCCGATATATATTATTGCTAAGAGCCTATTATAATTGTTGATATCGGAGAACAAGTGTTAATTAACTGGAAGACTCGCCTGGTAAAAGTTCTATGGAGAAATCATAAGATAGAAGAGGCAACGTGGGAACCCAAGGAACTTATGATAAAGAACCTCCTGAATATTTTTAGGTATAATTATTATATAATTTTGAGAAAGAAATTATTTGAAGGAGAGGATAATGTAACACCCCAATATTCCACAGAATGTTTCTCTTTGAATAATGTGATAGCTTGCATTGTACACAACTTGGAGTTTTAACAAACCACGACCAATCAAACAAACCGTTATGAATAATAATACCCAGTTTTCAAAATTTTATAATTTTTTTTCAAAATGGACTTCATTTTTGGATTCATAATATCAAAATTAGCTATGGGTGAATTTTTTGAATTTTTCTGAAAAAATTCAATTTTTGATAAATAGTGATAAACATTGCGTTATTGTTTAAAACCGAATTTTTATTTAACTAATTAGTTATTTTATTTAAATTTATATTAGGTAAAAATATATACATAATACCTATATATGTTCAATGTAATTTATTGAAGTAATTTTATAATAATTTTAGATATATTAAATTTTATTGAACATTTTACCATCTTTTACCCACCTTCTAGGCGCATTTGAAAATTTGCATTAAACATAATTTTACTGCTTCTATGAATTGAATTTCAAAAATCCGAGAGACATAGTTGACATTAGTAAGTTAAATTTGGTTCAATAGGATGAAAATAATTTTGGTGATTAGTAACTATTGAATTTTATTTACCACAGTTAAAAGTAAATAGGGTAATTAAAGGTAAATATGATATAAATTTTACCCTAAATCATGTCCTAATTCTATTAGAATATTATATTTCGACCAAACTCAACCTTATAAAAAAAATAAGATCCTTCTGGTCCACATGGATTAAATTTGGTCATTTATTATTATTTTATTTAAAGAAGAGTTAAAAGTGTTAAATTCAATGTTTAACAACTAAACCATTTTTAATATAGGGTTATACATATAATAAATTTGACTATAAATATTATATTATAAATATAAAATGATTTCCTACATAATGGTATTTTATTTGTAAATTTTCGACATTAAATAATTAACATTATTTATGACACAATGATGATGCATTAATTACCTTATTCATGAAAGATTAAAATATTTGATATTATAAATATCCAAATAAATATAAATTGAAAATTTTGATGAATTAAGATAATTTTATTGCTTAAAAGGAATTTTTATGATTGATTAAATAATTTTTTTTGAAATTATAATGTTCTTTATGACTTTTAGAAAAAAAAATACCAAATAGTGTCAAAATTGACATAATTGAGCTTTTAAAACAAATACTATATTATTAATTGATATAATATTTCTAAAAATACAAGGATAGGCCAAAAGATATAGATAAGGTTATATTTATCACTAATGAACCACTTTTTATTTTCTTGTTTTTTATAGTATGTTTATCTATAATAATACAAGAATACATGGAAAAAGTTAAACTATTTAACTAAAAGTTAAATAAAAAAGATAATGTTAATATGGAGACCTAAATTAGTCTAAAACCTATTGTTTGAACGTTTTTATACACATCCTGAGCTTATCCTTTATATAAATCATTTCAGAGCCATTATAAATAAAATATGATTGTATTATAAAATATTATTTCAAGCTTTTCCTAAAGTGACCCACACCTCTCTTATAAAAGTGTACTTCCCCATCTCTCAAAATCACACCTCCAAAGACATTTGGCATGGAAAAAACCTAATAAAATATCCTCCCAAATACCCTCACATCATCTTAGAGGCCTTACATTGATCATAAAGACATTCTAAGGATCCATTTAGATCAACTCAAAAGGAAACACCTGAAGAAGAGGTAATAATTTTACCACCTCTTTCAAAGTTCTTTTCTTCTTCTACTTCCTCATTCCTTGTTGTTTCCATACTAAAATAATAACTCTATTACCTTATACATGCTATGATGTTATTGTAAATATGGTAAATCATATTCATTATTCTATCTGTCCTATTAATGACAATGTCACCATACATGTGTACGTACGGCTTACTGTCTCCATGTCATGGTGTAATTTGTTATTCAAACACATCATTATTTGGATGGGTATAATAATGAGTATAAATAATGTAAATAATAAATATAAAATGTTAAATATTTGGTATATATGATATAAAATCCAATTACTTATGATTTAACCAACTATAGAATGATATCACTGCTCGTGCGTACGTACAGATTATTGTCTCCACGAACGCGATAAAATTCATTCCCCACCATAACCATTCATGTATAATTTTCGTTTAATGATTAAAAATAATGTTTAGGAACTTTATATAATTCAAGGTATGAATAAAATACATTATATCCATATCATACAGGACTTACATAACAAAAAATATAATGGAAAAAGAACCAGTTAACACCTAAAACAATGATACTACTAAAATATTATTAACAAATAAATATTATAAGATCATATATGATATCAAATTTATGTATGTTGTTATTGAATAATTTAATAACAATTATTTAAATATTTTAAAGGAGTTTAACGTACCCTTAACCAATGAAAAGTACAAGGTAATGGTAAATTCAACAATCTATTCATTATCTAAGATTTTTTATACGTAAGTATCTACGAGCACCTCTTTATCATCCACATCATTGTTTCATAAAAATGTATTTCAAAACATTTTTACTATTTCTTAGACTATGGGATGAAGTCATTTATACCCTTTTTTGAATTTTTTATAATATTTTCTTAATGGACTCTTTCTGTCATTTTTCAAACAAAGTCCTTTACGACCTTTTTGACAAAATTAAGGAAATAATGTTATTTAACTTATAGAGCGGGTGCAGATATTTTCTATAATCATAACAACTTCGAAGCATCCCTTAAAAGGTTATGAGAATATTTTCAAAATAAATGTTTTCTTTTATAATTATGTGACTTTTAAATGATTTAAAAATAGAAATAGATATTTCTCTCAAATAGTTTTAATTTCATCTATATCAACATCCTTTGATGAATTTTACACTTGTTTGATGTTTATTTTTTATGATACAATCATCCATATTGTATTGAATGTTTTTTGATTTGTTTGATTGTTGATGTGATATTTTTATACCATTCATTGTTTATGGTTAAATTATTAACATTTTGAATGCTATTTTTAATACTATTGTTTATGTTATGTTTCAACCTTTTCATATGAGAAATGCATTGGACTTAGTAAGTGATGGGTGGAGGAAGTTATAGCTCGCTAATAAATAGGTAGGTCTCATAAAAAAAAACTAGTGTCTTGGAATAAGGCCTTGAAAAAATCTTATTTGTAGTCTTGGCACGAGGCCTTGACTATGTGGTTATGATGTCTGGAATTATGCAATCCATAATTATGAAATTGGCTATTGATATTACATTTGATTATTCGGCTAGAAGAATATCCAATTGAATAAGTAAATAAAATTATCTGATTTATCTTTTCCATATTATGCTAAAGTTTATGTTTAAAAGGATTATGGTTTCGTCTTATACATTGCCTTAAATTTTTATAATTATTTATGAATGTTTACGCTATATTTTTATCCTTACTGAGCATCTGAGCTCACCCCTTTCTACATTTTATTTTTTTCAGGATGCGAAGAAGTATATTATGAATGGCCTACAAGGATAGTCTAGGTATGTGATTTTTTTCAAAGGATACTATTTTGTTTTTTTTTCATTTTATAATGTAAGGTAAAATATATGTTGATATCTAGTCCTTCTAAGGATACTAAACAGATCTGTCTTTCAGGACATGATTCCTTATATCATTCCAATGTTATGTAATAAGGCACTGAATCTGGGTAACTTGGGTCGGGGAATTAGAAAAATTAATAAAAATATACATATAACTAAAAATTATTACTAATTTGAAAAATAATAAAAAAAATTGTAAACATTTGAATTATAATTTTAAAATAATAACTATTCAATTGTATTCTTTGAGCTTATATAAAAAATATACATGCCAAAAAACTTTATCTAAGGGAAATATCTGAATTTGGAATTTAACATTTCTTACATGTAATTGATGTTATTGTCCTATTATTTCAATTAAATTTACAATTATATAATTACTCACTCAATGGAATATGAAACATGATAAGTGTTTCCTTCCATTCCCATCAATCATTGTATCTAATTATAAACATTAAAGAGTGCATGATAAAATTCTTTCATGTTGTCTGGAAATATTTATATGGTATTAATATTACACCAACATATTTCATAACTTTTGGGATATCTGAACTATTTTCAATTAATAATGGTTGAAAATGATATTATTTTAAAAATTATATTAGAAAAGTAAATGTAGTTTCTGACTAACCTATTTACCTCTTTTATAAGTAGCATTAGATCTTCAATAGTTCTATATGAATAATATATATATAGTCCATTTATGGTATCATTATGATGAATTTGGTTAGTATACTTATAGAAAGGGTATATTGGGGCACCAAATGTACTCTTACTGTCTAAAAGTTACACTGGTCCATGACTATAAAAAATCAAGTGAGATACAACACTACTATTTATTACCATTAAACAAAAATAAATTATAAATAGGGAACCATTATCCACACTAAGTAAAATCATTGTTAAAGGTTATGTTTAATAGTGATAAAAATAATTGATAAAAGTGCACCATTTGTCATCACATTTTTTTGTTGATAAAAATTCCACTTTATCTTCACTTATCCTAGAACTGATAAAATATTTGTATAAAATTTTGGGAAAAAATTATATATATATATATATATATTTATCATATTTGTATTCAAAAAATAATTTTTTATTGTATAAATTAAATATAAAATTTATATAATTAATATTAATTTGATATATTAATATATAATTTAATAATTTAAAATATTATATAAATATAGATCAATAGGTACTCTTAATAGTTGATATTTTAATTTATATATTTGAATTTATGTCTATATATGTTGGATGTATATATATTAATGTTTATATGTATGTATAAGAATATGTATATGTTTATTTATGGCCTCAAACCATTTGGTCTTCTTGTCATGAAGATCTTCTTACTTAGCATTTGTTTTCCTCTGTGCTCTTTCTCAATTATGAAATAGGAAGGAAATAGGGCTAGACATTTTGTTACAATCCATGGCCTCTATGGGTATTCTTTCACATAGATGGATGATATACTTTGTTGGCTATAGAAGCTTGTACCACCTATTTTAAATCAATTATTTAATTGCATTCTCCCATCGAAACATGATTTTTTTTATATTTTCATCATTTTTGAACAAGTTTACAATTCATGTAGTTAATCTTATATAAATTAATTTTTCTAAAAATAGTTCATTCTAATAAATTTTGTTAATTGAATTTTAATATCAATTATTTCATTTAATATTATTTATTTAGTTTAGTATTAATTTGTTTTCTATTTGTTGGGTAATAAATATTTTTAAATATTTATTAAAATATATATTTCTTAATGTAATAATTTCAATACATTTTTAATTTATATGAATGATATTTATTTGTTTTTTACAATGTTTAACTTATAAAATATGTTTTAAATGTATATAATTAATTAATTTAATTTTAATTTTTAATAATTTCCAAAATTTTAATAGGTAATCAGTTTTCTAGTTTACTTAATTTTATACATTTATTTTTAATATTATTTCACTGAATATTATTTTTCCCATTTTTTTATTTATTTAATTTTAATATTTTTGGACTTTAATAATTTTTTAAAATTATACATATTTATTTACTATGTTTTAATATTTTCAATATTTTTGTAATATATATGATTAATATTTTTTATATTTTTATATTTTTAATATTTTAAAATTTATATAATTCATTCCAATAATTTAATTTTAATTTTCATATTTTTTTACTCAATATAATTCTTTTTTAATAATGCTTCTGTCTTTATAATTAATAATATATATTTATTAATTTTTATTAATTTTTATAAGTCTACAATTCAAGTATTTGATAACATGTGTTTACTTTTAAAAATACCTTTTAATTTATTCAATTTTAATATTCATTTAATTAATATTATTTATTCAATTTATATGTCTATTCATTTTTAATATTTTGGATTTTTTCCTTTTTTAATATTTATTGTAAGATAATTATTTACTATTTTATATTATTCTTAATATTTTTAAAATTTATGAGATTAATATTTATTTGATTAAATTTATATAGATGTAATATTTTTAGAATGTTTTAAAATTATAAAATTTACTTATTTAAATGTATTTCTTATATTATCTTCATTTTTGTACATGATTGCAACAAATGTAGTTAATCTTGTGAACTGTAAAAAATTATTTACTATGATTTAATACCCTTAGTATATTTTTAATTTATATGATTAATATCCATCCAATTTTATTTATTAAGTTGTAGTATGTTTAAAAAAAAATTAAATATATAAAAAAATTCCTTTAAGTTTGTTTTTAGTATTATCATAATTTTTGTACGAGTATAAAATTCTTCTAATTAATCTTATAAATTAATTTATCTAAAACTATCTGTTATGTTTTTTTATTCATTTTTTTTACTTTAGTTAATATTATTTATTCAGTTATATCATTTAATTTTTTTTATATTTTATAGAATATAATCATTTTATAATATTTTGTATTCATGTTTATTTACTATGCTTTAAAATTTTCAATATTTATTCATATTCGACTTAATATATATATCAATTTTATATTTTTAAGAAAATTATAATCAATAATACATATCCATTTTTTAATATTTTTAAGTATCTTAAGTATTAATTATTCAACATCACTCATTTTTAACGTCCATGAATTTGACATTATATATTAATTAAAAATGTTAATTATTTATTAATTTATTATAATTTGATCATTTTTAGAATATATTTGTTTAATATATTTTGACATTTATTTTAAACAATTTTTCTCATCACTTTCCAAAAAACACTAATAAATATTTGTTTTATCAACGTAATAATACAAACAACTGATAAAAACTATCCTTATCATCATAAATTTTTATCACTCATAAAGATAATTTTTTGTTAGAGCTAGAATTCTAACTCTGATAAAAATGTATTTTTTATCACTTAATTTTTTAGCACTAATAAAATCCATATTTATCAGTGCTAATTTGAAAGAGCAGATAAAACCCTTCTTTATATTATAAATTCAACCCTAACACCACACACTTTTTTTGAATCATTAAATCTCTCCAATAATTCTACCTCTCCCAAAGCACCCCCTTGACATTCTCAAATGAATAAACCTTCTCAAAATCAATGTTATGTGATTATTTCTACTCCTCTTTAGTCGACATCACCTATTCTCTTGTGCTATTGTCATTATCCTTATGATACATCCATCAATGTGTGTCACCTCCCCCACACATACCTAATATGTCACCACAATCAAACACTACTTTCTACAGTCCTGAAAACATCGTCATCATATGGGTTTATCACTTGGTTCACCACCAAACTCACATTTCGACTAGTCCACTCGATTCTTCTCATCCTCACCGTTTTATTCTGATTTCTTGTTTGTGTGAACCATACTTTTCTATGGAAAAATGTAACCTATTATTTCATTTATTGACTAATTTCTTCTAGTTCCTATATTTCTATATATTTATATGATATATATTCTAATTAATCATATGTTTCATTTGGTGTAACATCCCGACCTAGGATCCACCAACTAGTAACCCAATCTGGTTCGCAACGTGACCTCAAGAGGGCCTCCCCGTACACCATGAGATACTAACTAGAAGTGAGGGTCTGATGAAACACATGGAGAAACTATACCCACATTAATAGAGTAATTCAAAATTAATAAATTAAAAAATTGGATCAACACAAATAAAAATCATACATTACCAAAACAATTTCCAAAACTTGGTATATGACCACAACCAAGTAGTAAGTCTTTCCATGTTATAATATTTTCAGTGAAATATAAACCTAAAATAAATACATTCAAATTAATACTCAAAATGGGTCATAACATCATGTATGATCCACTCATCCATGAATGTCCCTAAACCCTAAATGAACCCTCAATCATATGGCTTTTGACCTTCTCATAACCTGAAACCCAACATTCTAATTGGGTACCCAATGGTGGCCCACGCAGGGTGTGTGTACAACTCATTAAGCCACTACCAACAGTTTCTACAAAATAAAAATTCTAGAAAATGTATACAGAATTATTGATAACAAACAAACATTCAACAAAAAATAGGTACATCATTTAACATTTATTAGATTAATTACTTTCATTCATAGTTCCATGTCTTACCCATTTTTCATCAAACCTTCTTCGGCTCAAGAAAGTCATCTAATCCATGTGTAAAGGGGTCATTGGTTGGAAAAATGGATCCTCAATCTATTAACCCAACAGAGATTTGGAATTCCATGTATGACCATCTCAACCTTTAGGTCAGAAGTTAAAAAAAAGAGAGCATTAGTCCACGAATCTGATCATGATTCAAAAAACCATGTCTCACCATCCCAAAAAATATATGGACTTATATATCTATACCATTGTGTTTGTGAGAATTATTCCATTCCCTATGAAAACTATTGTGTATAGGGGCACCAAGAGCATTATTCTGGCCTTCCCATGAGAGTGGAGCATAATTCCAACATCCCACCAATAATTTATCACATACATATAGTCCCATAATCATTAACCATTTCATTATAAAAAAGGGTTCCACATTTCCATTACATTACATTACCAAGGTTCTTTATGTATATTGTGATCTCAATTCCTAATAGTTTCCCATTTTTTTATATCAACGCATTATAACCATTTATCCCACTTTCCAAACTATTTGACCATGAGGCCAAGCCCCATTAACCAATTATTACACCTATTTATTTACCATCCCAATAATTCATGTTCAAGGAGTGGTCTAAGAAGGTTATGAGCAGAACAGAAGCATGTGACAGGTCATGCCCAACATTCATTTTTATCACGATCAATGATCAATCCGAAATTTAAATAGTGAAAAACATCCCGCTCATCATATTTTATTTTAAGAATACAGAAAATGGATGAACATTTTTTCCCAAGTTTATAATCATTACATGTCATTTATAATTAATTTAAGTAGTCAAAGAATTGACTTGTTATAAAAAAAATCACGGATTTGAAAATGAATCAACATTGTACCATCACTGCATTATAGGAATTAAGGGAAGGTCCACTCTAGTGGTGATACACACAAGTCCCAAAAATATCTAAAAAATGTTATAGGAATCATCCAGTTCTAGAATGGATGAACTTATCTCTTTTTCCATTCATATTCTATATCCTCAAGAATAACTTCCAAAGGATTATATTTTATCTCTCTCAACTCAATAAGGTGTAGGAATATGGAACACTATTATTAAGAGTGTTCCTAGAGAAGGGATTTCTATGGGGATTCCATAGGATTATCCAAATTAATTGTTCACAACGAAACAAATGAAATGGATCTATAGACAAAAAATATCTTTGGGTTTATATACCACTAGGGTAAGAAATAAATAATCTCACAAGTTCCCTTTAAAATTTATTTCATACCTACCAAACCTTATCCTTATTATAATAATATTATTAATATTTCTCAACATGCTGAAAACTAATGAATTAAATTTAAATATTATTTATTAAAATAATATTCAATAAATATTTATACATAGTGGATCATTAATATTAGATTTCCACTCCTCCATTATATTTATCATACCTTGAATAATGACTACTTATTTTTTAAATAAATATCACTTGATTATTCAGTAATAAATTAATTAATATTAGATTCACTAAAAAGTAATTAAATATTTATTAAATATTATATTCATATAATATTGCCTCAAATAACTAGTCACTGAATATATATGATCAATAAAACAATAATTATTATGAAACCACATGTGAGAATAATATTTATTATACTAGTGAAATAATAAATAATTATATATTATTTAACTGATATTCTAGATACACTTTGTGTGTGACCCTCTAGGAATCTTTCTATGAGGCATTTGGGGAAGAATCCTAAATCTAAAATTTAGGGTCTAGAAATACACTAAGGAACCAATAGATAAATATGTTAATGTCATAATTACAAAATACCTCATGTAAGAAATCAATATGTTATATAATCCATTTATCATGATATCTATAATCAAGAAAGGTGCATGATGGTTCCATAAACATATGTTCTCGATGTCTCCTTTTTTGAATTTTTGAAAATATAACATTTCTATAGAACACCGTGTACATCGATTTATATAGTCTATACCATATCCATCAAATATCTTGAGATTTCAAATTCTATTAAATAACATATGGGGAAAATCCTTTGTCTCATTATTCAGTAATTCAATATTACATGTGAAACTCCCAACTTATACTACCTCTCCACAAAAATATGTATTCATTGTTTTAATAAATAAATACAATTTCACAATTATTAATAATTGTTAATAAGAATAGTAAGGTCTAAGGATCAATACATACATCCAAAAATGGGTACATACAATGAAATATATAAATGTGGAATTCCTACTTGCAGGTCTCATTCTCATAATTTACTATATATGATATTACTAAATCCATACACCATGAGAATATGCCTCAATTTCTTATATGTCTACACCCCGGATTTCCTCAATCATTTGGGTCCCTTAAATTACTTCATTTGGATATATTAATATATTTATGACTAATGTCATGGTATTTTGGTTTTCTCATGAACGAGGGAAATGTTATGACCTTTTAGTGTGACAATTACTCATTGGATATTATCACATACATTGTTACAGAGAAGAAAAATATTTATGTGGTATGGATTTTATTAATATTAAAAACTATGATAAAGGTTATGCTAACAACCTTCTATCCTCTAAATCTCAAATGATACTTACGGTTCTGCTAAGATAGGCCTTTAGTTAATGGGTCCACCATGTTTCCTTCTGTAAAAACTCTTCTTTCTAAATATCCATCCCTCATATTAAAATAAAACAAGTGGTGATATGTCTGGAGTATGTGTTTTGTTCATTGGTGTGACCTTGGATCTTTTGAAAGATCCATTACTATAGTACTATTACAATAAAATGTGTTAGGTTATTTACTTCTAGGTACCACATTAAGCTACTAGAAAAAGTGTCATATCCTAACAGTTGCCTTGGATATATCCAAATACACAATGTAATCATACTCTATTTATAGAATTAAGGAAAACCAGCTACTTTATAAACTCTTCTATCTAAAAAATCCTACATTGACATAGAAAAACATTTCCTGAAAACGAATTTTGATAATTTTGTTTTTTTAAAACTGGAATTTGTATAACCCCTAATGAAAAGCTCATCATTTCCTCCATACACTAGGTACATATCCTTATTTATTATCAAATACTATATAATACCATTAATAGTAGACCAATTATCTTTAAATAATTATGAATAATTATGTGACCCTCTTTGATACCACTTAAAGGTTCTAAGCATCGATAAAGTGTGTGATAGGTCATTCTAATCATTAATTTTTGTCACGATCAATGATAAAGATAAGATTTACATAATGATAAATATCATTTTCAATATATATAAATCAAATAATATAGACAATAGATAAATTCAGAATCAAAGCTTTGAATCATCACATATTATTTATAATTTATTTAAGCAATTAAAGAATTACCTTATGAGAAATTCATCTTAGATGATGTATCTATCAATGGATCTATGTTTTACAATCATTTTTTATAGGAATAAAGGGAATATTTCCACTTAAAGTCATCCAAATGTGTTCAAAAAAATATCTTAATGTCACCATATGAATCTCTAGGTTTTAGTGTTGTAGGTCTTATCACTTGCGTTGTTTATCTTTGGTCACTCTGAGAATCAATTCAAAAGAATACTCATTGATCTCTCTTTACTCAAGAGTGTAAGGTGGAGGAATATTTCTCTCTACTCTTGGGAGGGTACCTGTAGAAGGGAGTTCTCTTGGAATTTATGAGTATTCACTAGATTCATTGTCAAAACAATACAAATTAATTATCTCTCTTTAAAAAAAATTTATTGGGTTTTTATACAACTAGGGTTAGAAATGAATAATTTCACAAGTACCCTTTAATATTTTTTTAGTCCCTACAGAATCTCATGTCACTAATAATAATATTAATATTTTTCAACATACTAATTAAAATGAAATATTATTAATTCAAATAATATTCAATATATATTATTATTTACCGGAACATTAAACTTGTTCCATTATTCCTCAATAATATTTATTTGGTCTTGAGTAATGAAAATTTATTTAATAAATATATATTATTTCATTATTCACTAATAAAAAATATTACATTCACTAATAAACAAATAAATATTTATTAAATATTCTGATCACATAATATTCTCTTGAATAACTGGTGATGGGATATATGAGATTAAGAAAAAATGAATAATTATAATACCATGTTCATGGATAATATTTATTCATCTTGAAAAATAATAAATAATAATATATTATCTAACTGGGATTTTGGAAACACATAGTATGTGACCATATATGCTACTTTCTCAATGGAATTAGGTGAAGCAGCCTAATTTTTATGTTCCAAATCTACCAACATTTTGATTCACCCATAGAGAATGAATTTAACATCGCAGTGACATAATACCTCATACATATTTTAACTATTTAATATAATACCTTTATCATAATATCTCCAATCAAGTTTGTTTCATGCTGGTGTCATCAACCTATGTGCTTGATGTATCTTTAAATTTTTGGAAATAGAACATTCCTATAGACCATAATGGCCAAATATTTATTTAGGATATATCATTTCCTTCAAATTAATTGAGATACAAACTTATGTTAAATAACATTGTGGAAAATCCTTTCTTGCATTTTTAATTAATGCAATATTACTCATGACGCACAAAATGTATCCTACATCTCCATGAACATATGTCTTCATGGTTTGGATCAATACATAAAATAATAAATCATTTAATACTCATTAATAATAATCTTAAAGACTAAGGAACAATAAACATGTTTCCAAATAGAAATATCCAATGAAACATATAAATGTGTATTTTCTACTAGATTGTCGCATTCTCATAATATCCTACATAGTTAATTATGATAATGAAAACTCATGATGTTATAAAAAGTTATTTATTATAAAAAAATTAATTAAGGTTCTCATAAATTACACATAAGTTGATTCTAGGGCACCAAATCCATTAGTCTATCCCATGGGTGTACATAGGCTCAAGATACTCATCCTCATCAGATCCTCTGAGGATCATGAGGGGTTAAATTCATCATTACATTAACCCAATTACCATTTCCTACTAAGGAAACAAAATGGACTATAATAATTTACCACAATAAAACCACATACACATTTCATAGAGCATTAATACTATGTGATGTATCTTTTATACCACCTACCTCAAGTTTATAGACGGACACTCGATTAACCTTATCCCTTGATCCAAACTCAAAAAATCATCAAATTCCCATTATAGAATAAAATAAAAAACTAGGTTTTATACCTTTTTATGGATAATGACAACCAAAAAATTATTTTTATGGAAAAAAGAGGAAAAATAAGTTTTATACTCTTATATATTCTATTTTGACCAAAACAAACTCTAAATGTCCAAGAATCAAAGGGAAAATGTCCCTTTGAAGATTAAGAGGGAGAAGTACATCACCTGGGATGATGGAAGAAGAAATGAAACGAAATTAGTGTTATAATACATAAACCTTAAGGAATTAAAATTGGAATTTCATCATCTTTAATGAGGCACATGTTTTGGTCACATGATTGGACAAACCATGCATTAACCATGTGCCACACTCTATCCAAGTGGGGGATAGTTTTTATAGTTTCCTTAGAGCCAAAAATGTCTTAAAAACAATGAGGTGGCCATGATAAATGACTCTTCCCTAGTTCATATAGTTTTCAAGGTCCCCCTAGAATGATTTTTTGAACTATTCACCCTTAACCTATAAGCTCCATTGTTAAGGTGCACAGTTTCTACTCATTGTTAACCAACCACGTGTCTTTACCATAATTGAATATTTTCTTCTTTCTTCATGTACTGAACCCTAGAACACTGCCAAGCATCTAAATATCCTTTGGAAACATTTCATTATTCAAAGAAAAAGGATTTTAGAAAAAACCTAAACAATGACGTACCTCATTTTAAGTTTAGAATATTACATTGGGCCACTGACATGTATTAGACACCTAAACCTTCTTAAACCTTCCACATATTGAGGTAATTTTTGAGAGAGGGATTGGATGAAAATTTAAACACCAAGAAAAATAATCCATGTTCTAGGCATCGTTCCTGCTCCTAGGGATTAAAATCAAACTATTCTTCCCATTTTCCTTCATTAACAGAAAAATACAATGCTTTTAATATTTTCATTATTGTAAAAATATATAATGGGGATTTTGCAACCAAAACCTCTAAGAAAATGTTCATTTAAAAATTTCTTCTTATAATAATTATAAAAAAAGTGACAATACACAATATAAAGTTTCAAATCATTATTAATTTGGATAATTGACTAACTTTTTCATTCATAGTGACCTGATTCTATAAAAATCCACTCTAAGTAGTTGCTTCCCCCTACTGATTCCATGGCGTTTTCCATCATCTATCATTTCAAATTCATATCTAATTATTAAGTGGGTCATTATTCTTAGTGTTTCTTGATCTTTTACACATTTTAATTTATTCTGTACAACATTGGATTTCTTAAATTCGTCGATATTTTAATCCTTTTTAGTGGAATTTATCAGTTAATCCCATTAAGAGAGCCCCATGGTTTTATTTGAACCATAGTCCCATTTGTAGGGTCTCCTATAAATATATTTAAACCACCAATTAGACTAACTTTAACCCCTTATATTGGAAGGATGACCAGTATTCAAAACATCAATATCTTCTACCATCACATTTAAACATCACTCATAGTTTCCACTCTGAAATTTTTATAAAGATGATTCTATTTATTGATTCAACTGGGGATGTGTTTTTTCTAGTTATCTCATGCTTTTATTTTTAGAATATAATCATTAGTTTGAGATGATGCTTTCTATTGATCCCATAGGGACACTTCTTCAACTTTTGTTTATTTTTATTGTTCCTTTTGACCCCAATAAGAATTTTCATTATTTTTCTTTGAGGCTTCATTACATCCAAGTGAATTGTTTAAATTTGAATAATTAATGAAAAAATAATTTTAATTTCTTTGGATTTTAATTTATCTTGAGAACTAATTTCAAATAAATATAGTTTAGTAGATTTAAATTCAACATTTTCTTCAAATTTTGGTTTCCCAAGAACTTGTGATTGTGCCCAATCTACATTATAATCATTTGAAAATGATAAAATTCATCTTGAAAGGATAATTTCATTGAAATACCTCCTATAACACAAAGTACAAAGAGAATAAATGAATACACATCAACTCCTCCTCATTTTTTATTCCCACCTATAAAAGTTACAAAAACCATTCTTTATCTATGCATTTTGAATGTATGAAATTTAAATAAAATTAACTGTAACTATATATATTTCGCACAATCCTTTCTTTAAATTATTTCCACCACTACCAAAAAACATCAATATGCATCATTCAGATTTTATTATCTTCTAAAAATTAATTAATAAAGCTTAAATGAGTCTTTAATAATGTCATTTTATGTGTTCTAAACTCATAGTTTATGTGTATTTATTTATTTTATAAAATATTGATTTTACTAAATCAAATAGAATGGAAGTGTGTTAAAAATGGATGGATTCCAATAATATGAGAAAGGGGTTTTAGGAATTGTGGAAAGTTTTCATCATGTTTGGAAAATATCATGAATATGAACCTTCTTGAATCCTTTGTTGATGTTTTTTCTATTGTTATTAAGGACTAATTATTCCAGTGGAGTTAGAAAAATAGTTGATCTTTCGTTGATTAGATTAAAGTTATAAACATTTTAATAAACATGAGGAAAAAACTAAATATTTCTAGTAACTAGGATAATATTTTATTTTATGTATTTTTTAATATGATTAAAAGTTTGAACAATGAGGAAGACCATATCGAAGTTATGATTATAGTTGTCAATTATGATAAAGATTATCGAGGAAATGACAATGATAGTTGATGATATATTTCATGATTATCCAAAATTGTTTCGTAAGTTAAATAGTTGTGAAAATACAATAGTTTATGGTGGTTTTACTAAATATATTTACATTTTTAACCACATTAAATCTGTACAATGTAAATGTTAGAAAAGGATAGATTGAAACTAACATGACTGAAATACTTGTTATATTACATGATTTTATCCTATAATGTAATGAGATTCCTTATAGAAATATGACAATAAAAAAATTCTATATTCAATGTTTATGATCTATAAATTTATTTATGCCTTCCCGAATGATTTTATATTATTCCAAATAGAGAATTAATCTCTTAAAAATGAACAATGTGTGCTGTGTCCTGATACTAGAAAGATGAATCTGGTTCTTGAAAATTAACATGGAAATTTTCTATCATTCTAATGTTTAGAATATTATATGGAAGTTAGGAGTCCATGAGGTAATTTATGTGACACTCAGATATAATAAATAAATATGGGAAAATTCAACACCTGAAAGACACTCCTTAGTGGAGGAAAATTAAACATGACTATGTTTAGTTTAGAAACAAGCTGAGAAACCTTAATCTCACACTATCAAAATATAGATTGAATCCCTTTAGTTTTTAAAGAAGTACTGATGGTACATCATCAGTTACATTGGTAAATTATAACTTTCCATTGGTGTTTATTCATGATAAAAAAAATGCATTTTGTTACCTCCACTAATATTTGGATAAAAAATGGGTAATTATATTGATGTTCATTTGGATCCAATGACTGAAGATTTTTTATTATTATGGGATTTATGTCTTACATTTTATGATGATTATAGTGAATAATATCTCATGTTGAGGGCTTTTTTATATGGTATGATAAATATATTTTCTCATTAAGGAAATTTTTTAGGATATAGAATTTAAAGAACTCAAGGGAGTCCAATTTTTAAACAAGTTATACCCTCAATTAGGCTGAAACATTCATCATGTACTATGTTTTTTTGGACATCACATATTTCTCCCCCAGTGACATAAATTTAAATTTGGATGACATCATTTTATGGGAGTTCAGAATAATGTACAACACTGTATCGTCTAATGGGTGATCAAATTTTTATGAGAGTAAAATATATAGACGCCTATTTTGGTAAACCTTTTCAAAAAAAGCTGATGAAAATGGTTTGAAAAAAGATATCATTTATTATTTACTAAGATTTAATTTTTTGTGCATCATGAATTCTCTTGATTCCATGCATATGGAAAAAATTACATTATAATTTCATTGACATGTTACTAATTGAAGAAAACAAAAAAATGATTGAATTAATTCTAGGGTGGACATGATTGACTTGGGGATACAGTATGAGTTGGTTATAGTGAAGGGTGAAAGATAGAGTTTTCATCCTCCAGATTCTTACACACGTTTTTGGAATGATTTATATTAGTTTTGGAACTTCATTGATGATATAAATTTCTAATGTAATATTATTCAAATATCACGAATATCATGTCAATGAAAGATTTATAGTTAAAGGGACATAAATCACAAGACTGACATTTCATGATTCAATATCTAATGCCTATAAATTTAAACTGAAATTTTTATAATAATTTACATTATATATTAACCAATACTTTTCCCCTTTTCAATGGTATACATATATTATTCTTATAGACCTGGTGAAATTTCCATCTATAGAAATGGAAATTGATATCATACAATATGAATTTAAGATGTTCTTCCTACTTTAATTATTTTATATGACGGTTCAATTGATGGTACACATGGTTAAATATAATTAACTATGTGGTTATATACATTATAGATTTATGGACCCCAATGAATGGTATATAAATATTTTTAAATGGTGTATCAAAAATTGAAGTCATTTTAAAGGTTATATTGCAGAGAGATATGTTATTAAGTAATTCATTTAATTCTATTCCAAATACCTCTCTAATGTAGAAATAATTGGTCCAACAAAATCTCATCAAACCATTTGGAATGTGTGTTGAATAATTTATTGATTATATGATGTATTCATTACTAATACACACCAGGACCAGACACACCATTTTATTTTTCATTTCATTTTAGTGGTTTTTCCATCTATTGAGACCCAAAAAGTAATTCTTATGCATTTGAATCCATCAAGGGATGAAAAATAGATATGAAATATACATACTAAACAATTTTTAGAATGATTTTAAGACCATATTATTAATGGGTAAACTAAAAATCTTTATTCAATTTCATAATGAATTCAATAGTTAGATAGAGGACCAACTCTTCGTGTATTATCTTATAATAGTTACGTAATTAATAATTATATGTTCTATAAAAATGAACTTGATGAATTTTCTACCATTAAAAATAATTTAGAAACACATTTTGGTAAATATATGATTGTACCTAGTACCAAGGATTTAAATCTGACTTATGTGTATATGTCATACATTGGAATCATCAAAAAAATATGGGAGCTCAATTATCCCAAATTCCATGTTCCAATTTTTCAATGCAAGAGGTTTGATAATATGAGTGCAATTAATTTTTTTTAAGATTAATTAAAATGTATTTGAATAAGGAATGGTACAATGGTGAACTATTTATAATGGAATCATAGGTGGTATAAGTATTTTAAGTTCAAGATCTTAAAAAAGTGATCAATTGTTTTTCTATCAACCAAATTCACTTAAGGTTAAAGTGTCAATTCAACTGAGGATGAACCATTCATTGGGATGTATTGATCATTTTTCAATGGTCCTAATGCATATGGGGTCTTATATGTTATA
Organism: Viscum album; assembly: GCA_963277665.1. Taxonomy (NCBI): domain Eukaryota; kingdom Viridiplantae; phylum Streptophyta; class Magnoliopsida; order Santalales; family Viscaceae; genus Viscum; species Viscum album. Next base: position 622,584,772 of record OY728156.1, on the reverse strand, counting down.
TTATTTTTCAATGAGTGTATTTTTATACTCAAAAGAGGGTTCAAATCCCTTCAACCATTAAAAAAGAGTTAAATAATATTGTTATATTTTTTTTAGTATGCAATGAATTATATCATATTATTATCTATTAATGGATTTATTTACATAATATAAATTAAATTTTCAACCATTTCTGTAGATAATTACTTTTGAACATGTTTATTCTCCTAATCATAAAGAACAATAGGTTTCTCAACATATTGATGCTCCCAATGTAGAGGAACAATAAGGTTCTACACATATAGATTCGACCAATTCATAAGAACAATATATTGATGATGTTGAAGATGAGAAAATATTAGATGATGAATAACCTATATCCTAGAAAATATAGGGGCATCATATCATGATGGTGTTAAAAAAAAATAGATGAGAAGTAAAGGATTAAAATTTGAGGATGGATGGAATGCACACACCCACCCTATTAACACTAACAATGGAATTTTTTGTAGTTACCTTAGTATCCTTATTCAAATAAATGTTCTTTTTGATACAGATATGTTGAATTTTTTTTACCCATTTTTAATTAATTAATTTATGAATAGATTATGGGAACATTAAGATATAATTTATTTATATTACTAAAACCAAAATAATAAAATGTTGTTTTACTCTTCACTATACCTTGTATATTTAATTTATAGAAGATGAATATCTAATGAAATTTATATTAATTCTCTATATAAATTCTCATTAAGGCTTTCTAAAAATTATTATGAATTATCATATCAGGGATGTTGAAGTGAAAATGAATTATCCCCCACTACAGTTGTATACACACCACATAAACCATGAAACATGGAATGAATTTATTTCAAATTTTGGGGAGAAAAATTTTCAAGTATATTGTGATAGGTAATAAATTTCTTGAAAATACTTGTATTAAAAAATTATTAATAATTTTTAATTTATGTAACATCAACTTTGTGATTAAAATAAACAGGAGTAGAAAAACCAACATACCCCTTCCATTAATAAAGGACAGAGGTAAAATTCAATTGAGGAAAAATGGTATGTATTTTAAATAAATAGTAACAATCTTATGTGATATGAAACAATAACATAATTATGTTCCTTTTCATATATATAGGTTCATGAATCAAAATTTAAATCCACATCTATCATGCATTGTGTTTTATGGAAGTAGGGTCATGTAAATAAATATGGGATACTAATATTATAACAACCTAAAAAAATTATGAGAAGCATGTGTAAGTATGGAAAAATAAAAATTTATTATACATTAAATCTGTATTACAAAACAATGATTACATATTTTCCAATATTTTTATCCATCATAGAAATAGGAATCATCACCATCTATACCTAATGAATGACTGTTATTAGTGGATATAAAGTGGGTGGAACAATATGTTCACATTAAATTTGTGTATTTTAGTGTATCACCATGAACATGTTTTGAGAAAAAATAAGCCAGGGGTAAAGATAAGAAAATGTATGAGATATAGTCATAATTATCTTCCCTAGAATAAAAACATAATAAAAAATCCGGGTTATTATAAAATGTAATGCGAATGAATAAAAGGGAATAATAAACACAAAAACAACCACTAAATAAGGAACCCCTCCACCCCCACCAGATTTGAGGTGACCACTACCCTAAAAGGGATAAATTACAATAGGTAATTAATTTTTTCATAATTTTTTCAATGCAATGTGAATTAGATAGACATTGATACCTTTCCTATACTAGTATTCTACAAGGCGAAAAAATTTGTGATTTATATTTATCATCACCCACCCCTTTCATTATTAAGAGGGGAATAATTTATAATATACAAGGAGATATTATATAAAAAACATCAGAAATTTTATGTGATAGTGGGGATTAATGTAGCTCACTAATGAAGAACTTAGATACATATTGCACTTGATGATATAGATTCATAAGAGGTCAAACATTACATTATATATTTGGTATCATGGTCACTTGATCTTGTAAAAATACATTTCAATAAATAGGCACAACTTTCCAATTTACTTTTTTTTGCAAAAAAAATTAAAAATTAAGGAAAAAAGGAATAAATCGATGAATTTTATTATAGACGTGGAAAGGGAAGGGGTTAAATTGATGGTTTAATAAAAACTATATAAAGGATCAACTAATAAATTGAAAATATCTTTATAAATCACCCTTAACCTCCTAGTTCTACATCCACATTTACTAACACTACAATTTAATATAGATACAACATTAAAAATTAGTGATATTATAATAAATAATCTTCATGAAAAAACATATGGATAAGAAATTACTGACTATCTTGGTCTTGATAATAATGATGAAATACTCAATCATTAATGGTTAGGGGTCTTAGTTTTCAATTAAACATGTGTTGTGTTTTCGAAAACAAATTCCAATAGATGATCTAATATATTAATTATAGTTAAATATTATTCCTATTTTTTGTAGGTGTATATATCAACACTATTTGAAGGGAAACCCCAGTGAAATTTTTTTTTATTCATTAGTCCTCACATCACATATAATTAAATATTCTCATTAGAACCGAATGAATATTTAGTAACAATTGAATGATTGGACATAATGTTTGAAAAATAACTTACATATGATAGACTCTTCATAACACCCATGATACATGGGTAAAACTCTCCAATTTAATCATATCAAATATATTTTTATTCCTCTCATTACTTATTTCTTTTTTATGGTGTATTGGTCACACATTGCATTCAAATTGGATACTACATTTTTTTTATTCAATGTATGAATAACCAAATAATTTACCACAAGTTGTGGTTCTTTTTAATTTTTAATACACTATATGGATTGTTTTTTAAATAAACATCAAGTAATAAATTATATTTTTTTAATAAACTCTATTATGATAGGGAAGTGTTTAAATATCATAAAAATTAAGGAATTAGGATAGTCTATGAGCACTAGAGGCATATTTACTAATAAAACTAGATAATAATTAGGGTATATATAATAATATTTCACTATCAAAACATATATAAATACAAATTACTTATTTTTCTTAATGTTTCATCTGTTTCAAAAACATTCTAATGAAAAATATTGTGGTTATTGTGTTTGAATATTTAAGAAATATATCAACCTCCATGAATAAACAATAATTCTTGGAGAGGTATTCAGGATGATAATTACAATTTCATTTAATATATTTATTAATATATTTTTTATATATTTACTATAAAATATTTTTGTTGACATTAATTGTATACCAAATAGTAATTATATTTTTTCAGAAAAAAATGAGTAGAATACCTGGTTTCAGAATGTATACTTATAAAATAAAGAGGTGAATTCCTACTACTTATTTACTTAATTTAATAATAATTTTGTCTAATATTTTTAAGATAATTTTCTAATAATTTTTAACTTATTCTTATTTAATTCAATTTATTTACCAAAACACATGACACATACTCAAAATCAAGAAAAAACATTTAGATTATCTTGATAGTTTGGTAAAATGATCCATAATTCACTTCTGACATATAGAAATACACTTCACAAAAATCTAACACATAGTGTGATCGATATAAATCCAATGGTGTGTCCTTATATATAAAATTTATATTTTATCTAAAAACAATTGTCACATATTCGAAACATAAATAATTCATTCAGGTTATTTTGATACTTTAGGATAACAATATGTAAATCATTTAAGATGTGTAAGAATTATCCCAGCCTTAATCTGATTCTATATGTGCCTAGTATGACTCGAAGTAAAATTTATTAGTTTAAAATAGAATGTTTACTTAAAAACATGTGTCACACTTTAAAATAATAGAAAATATATACAGATTGTCTTGAGGCTTTGTGAAAAAGATTCATAAGTCATTTGTGATGTGTAGAAATTAGTCACATGTCAAACTAACATATGATGTGACCATCTTGAATCCAAGGTCATTTTTTAGTTAAAAGTGAATTTTTATAAAAAAAAGTAATTTTACATAATCAAAACTAATCAAACACATTATTATTATTTTTATACATTAGGGCAATGTTCCTTATGTAATTTTAAATGAGTAGTATTCAACTATACGTCAATATGATTCTTGGTGTGACTGGTATAAATCTAAGTGTGTGTTTTCATTTAAAATTAAAATTTTAGTTCAAAACACATATCACATACTTATAATAATGAAAATGGATTCATTGAAAATTACCCTAAATAATCATGAAAAAATTGACACTTTAATAACCCCCTCAAACATACATATTAGGAAAAGAAAACAAGTGTCAATTATCTTATCATTGTTCCAATTTCCCCTACTCTAATAGACACAATATCAACTGGGGTGCTGACCTATCTTCCATTTTCTAGGAGGAAACCTCATAATATCCTTCCTATCTATGTAAGATGACACCTACTCAACTATAACATTACCTAATTCAAATCCTCTACCAATACTACTAACTTATGATGGGCTAATGGGAATGAGTGTCTCCTGGAAGACTTCCCAGGTTGTATATTTAGTTGCTACATACCTAGGTGATTCATTCTTAGTATATTTTAGTTGCTTTAATATGGTATGGTCAAAGAAATAAAAAAAAATTTAAATGGGAACAGTTCAACAATCTAAATCATATGTATTGAGAATAAAAACAAAAAATTTGGATCATTACTTTGGAAGAACCCCCTTGAACTTGGTTTCTAAAATTGGAAATTCCAGGAACCCCAAAAACCACACGGAGTCATCCTTTCATCTAGACCCAGTCCTCACAATTTCTTCACATTCATTATGGTAAAAAATAAAAATGGAAAAATAACAAGAAAACATGTGTGCATATACAAAGTACAAAACAATTCACAACAAGATTACATGAATAAAGAACTTATCCAAAATATATAGGATAACTAAAACATTAATTAATTCTACGAGGAGAAACATCTAGGTTACAATAATTACCCTCTTATCTTACTCTACATATATCACTACAAGACATTCCACCAATATTATTCATTTATCGCATCTTCTAGTTCCCACCTTGAGTTCCCCTCCCTTGCAGGTCTCAACCTCATACTTCAACTATGGTACTTCCCACACTTTGCAAGCACACTAGATGGATTACCGAAAATAGTAACCAAATCAACCTTGTCTATACCTTTCAAAAATGATGATTCATACTCAAAATGTTTCATCACATCCTTTTATATATACATGAATTCTGTATCTCCAATTAATGCAGTCAATATTCTTTTTCCCATCCATTAATATTGAGAATTAACTCCCCATTATTATTTAGAGAAACTAATATATTAATCTCGAAAATAAAATATCAATTTAAAAAATTTCACTCTCTCCAATAAATAGGCTAGAATTAAATTAATTTTTACTTGAGAATTTCTTTTTTTGGTTGAATAAAAAATGTTCTACTTGAAGAATATTCTCATGATCACAATAATGATGAAACTAGTCCATCTTTCATTCACATCTCTTCAACATTTAATTCATGTTTCTCCAATACATGCAACATCAATCAATTAGGATCCCACTAATTTATTACTTCTACATCCTTCTAGAACCATGATATAATCATTTCAAAAATTTTGTGAAAATAATCTAAATACCTCCTTGGAAAATTTCTCCAATGAAATCAAGAATGAGTTTTGGTCCTTTTATTTTTATAATTACAATTAAAAGGTTTCATTGTGCATAATTTAAATTGATTTTATCTATCAGACATCTATGTGTTTCTAAAGAATATACTACTGATCTTCCCAACAACTAAAGTGATTTTTGGTATACCAAACTCCAACGACACCCTATGAACATACATTTATCTGGTAACTGTTGCTAATGAAAATTTTGATGTCCTCAACATGATGACCTGCAAATGAGACATCATTTAGTGAATCCATGGTAACATATTCCTTTACACCCACTACTTTACACAATGTTTAGACTCTTTGAGATCCCCACATCATCATAGAAGGACCTTCAGATTGTCTACCAATCCTCCAATAAAATGTTTACATGGAATCAAAAGCTACAATTTATTTTCTCCATCCATAATGTTTTGAAAAATTTGGTCACTATCAGAATATTACATCAATATGAACTAACAATTGAAAGGATCATCTAACATCTCCTTCCTGGAACCTGAGTCATATTTCACATTACATTAAATTTTGGAACAATATATGTGTACTTGATATCATGTTGTTAAAATATTCTTAACTTCTATAATTTCAATACTCTTCCACCAAGATCCAAATTAAATGTGATGAATGAAACACGTTTTGTGATAAATAAAACCATGAAGATTTTTTATATTCTCGATCTCTATTGATACCATCATAATATTCCAATAACATTCTCCTGGATGCTATTAGAGTTAGTTTTATAGAACCAACTATTTTTACAATGTATTTATTGTATATTTAAGGATTTTAATACTAATAAAATAACATATTATATATTTTTCATTTTTCTCCATGAAATTAATATAATAAATACCTAGGTTATCTAATTCATTGATAAGTTCAAAGTAGTTCTTCTATGATGAGAACCTTGTAGTTCCATGATATAATTATTAAATATAGATCTTTGGTTAAATAATGTACTTTGATTGCGTGCATAGTATGAAGACTGTTAGGTGCAATTACTTGTAAGTGGATAAGTATTATTCTCATAAATTCTATAATTGGTAATATCCAAGAAGGGAGATTATGAGAACATACTCTCTAACTGCAATTATTAATGATTAGGTATCATCAAACAATCCTATATATGAGCATGTATAGAGGTACTTGGACATTAATATTTTCATTAACTCATGTTATGAATCATGTACATTGATTTACTGACTGGAACTATGACACCATATGTTTGTGCAATATAGGAAACCTTGAGTGTGTAATGAATTACATGTTATTAATGGATAAGTTGAGGAAGGATTTTTCTATTCTCTCTTTAAGAATGATGAAATATCGAAACATTAATTGGAATATAACCATTACCCAAAATTACATGGTTGTGGGGTATTGATGTGTTCATTTAGAATAATTAGATAAAGGCGTATCATTAATATAGTTTGATTGAAAACTTTACAACCTACATGATGATATATTGTGAATAGGATATTATATTACACAAGAAGTGATCATCTGTGGTTGTTGATGTTGTGAAATTAAATTATATCTATTGGTTTCCTTGACCCACTGTAGGATATTAATCTTAGAACATAGTCAACCACACCTAATTCTAAAGTCAAATAATCCTAGAGTGACAAACTCTGAGTATTTCTATTGATCTCAATAAAATTATATTTGAATTTAATTTTCATAATAAATATTATTCTCAAGTCCAAGGAATAATTTTATTCATATTTTATTGATCAAAAATATTTATAGAGTATTTAATAAATATTTTTATCCTAATTTGAAGATATTGTATTTATTTATATATAAAAGTTTTATTTAGATATTCAATAATGTTGAGGAGTTCAGATATACCAAGGCCATTCCTTATGATAAATTATTTATTTATATATATAAATTCATATATCTAACCTCTTCTTAAGAATGAGAATAACTCCTTCAAGACTAAATGATCTTGAATTGATCAATAAAAAAACACAATAGGATTAGTCCTCCATGCTGGCACCTAGTGTTCCATTGGCGATTTTTATAGATCCAAAATAATGTGTTTATCATAGACGATGGGTTCTATGGATAGATTCTTCCAAAAAAATGTAGGTAATCTTAAAAATAGTTTTATAAATATCAATATCATAATCTAAGAAATTTATATGGTGAGGTAACCTTTCCTCTGATCTAATTAAATTAATTATAAATTTAACATGAAAACAACCACTATGGTTTTCGAATTATTTAATGTAAATATGTAGTGGTAAAATTTCATTGGTAATAGAATTCAAGTAAAGTAAAATATTGAAATGATATATCTTATTTAACCAAAACATATTGGTTTATCACTTAACAAAGGGATTAAAATATACCTATGACCATCAAGTGGTATCAGAGTGGTCACGTTTTAAATTTATAATTATTTATTTGATTATTGATCTATATGGAAAATAGTGGTTAGATATTTCATTTCATGAATATAAAATATTTAATCCTTTTTAATTAACATCATTTCAATATTTTAATTTCTTCTTTAAAAATTCATATTTTGTTAAAGGTATAAGAATAGATGAAAGATGAAAATAGATTATACTTGAAATTGAAAATAATTATGGCCGGTACAGCTGGGTTACATGGAATATATGAAAAGTACAGGTTTTGTACGCATGTGCACTACATATCGACAAGTAATGAGATAAATGGAATTCCAAGAAGTAACTACATGTGATTCATTTATTACACCTTATGTGTAGGCATGGACATCCTAGAACACATCTTTTCAGATTAAATGACATATAGCTAGAGTATAAGTCATGCATTTAACACATTTTATCTACAAAATTCACACAAATTTTCACAGCTGGGTTTTTAATTTAGCCTTGGTCCTGGACAAGGTTGTGTCTCAGTTGTTTTTCTAAAAAACTAGGTGTGATGGGTTTGAGGTTTCTGGATAAATTTTTTTCTTTTTGGGTTTTGAAACTGGTTTAAATTCATGAATTTTAGAAATTTGGCAGGTTTTAGGCTTGTACACAGACACTACATGGTTAATGGAAGTCGTATGGTCATCCTGGGTACCCGTGCAATCACTTCTTGAATGGGAAGAAGCTATTGCATGGTCCTCACATGGTCTCTTGAGTCGTGCATGGTAACAATGCAGTTTCTCAACATTAATATTAAATAAAAAAACAAATTAATTAAATTGAAGTAATAATTAAATAAAATAAAATGAAAAAAATGAAATGAAAATTTAAAGAATTGTTATAATAATAATAATAATTTTTTTGTTACTAAAAGTATTATTATTATTATTATAATTAATAATATTAATGTTATTGTTAATATTTTTAATAATATCAATTTAAGTTTTAATAATTTATTTTTTATTAAGATAATAATAATGTTATTGTTATTGTTATTATTAGTACATTTATTAGGTAGGTTTATTTTTTTTATTAGGGATCTCTTTATTTTTTCCCTCCTCCACATAAAAATCTTTCCCACCATAGCTATGTGTCATGTGCCCCCCCTCATGAATTTCCTACATTGTGCACCCCCTTTGCTCCCCGATGCATCTTCCATATTCCTTGGTGCACACCACCAGCTGCACGACCCCCTTCTTGTGTGCACCTCTTGAATGGAGGCCTCCCTTGCACAACACAACAGCACCAACCAGCGGCCTCCCTTACGCGATGTTACAAAACTAGTTAGTGGCTCCCCACCCCCTGCCGGCCCCTTTTTCCGGCAACCACACACCCTTTCTTCGGCAACCACCCCTCTGGGTATGTCTTTCCTCCTATAATCTAGGGGTTTGTCTATTTTTTAGGGTTTCAGTTGTCCAGTGTGTAGGGTGTATAATTTAGGGTTAGTTATTGCTGATTAGTGGTTGTTGTTGTTTTTTTTGTTAAATCCTACTTTTTAGGGGTTTTTCATGGCATGGATGGGGTTTCACACCACCTTCCAGTAATTTCTCCACCCGAGGTACATAGTTCCATGGCCTAACATTTTTAGATGATTTAATTTTTTTGTTTAATAAATTTTTACCTATTCTATAGTTAAATTGGGTGATGTGAAATGTGTTTTGGAAATTGTTTTGACATGAATGTGTGATAAAATTGGATTTTCATTTTTAAATTGTCATTTTTCTCATATGGGTCTTTCTTTTGGAAATTCTTGGAAGCATTCAACTAATTATTTAAGGTGTAAGGATTATGCTTCGGTAATTATTTTACATGTAAATGTGTCAGAATATAATTTTTATTCAAAATAAATGGTTATGTATCATTCATATCTTATTTTAATGTATCTTGAAAAGAGTTTTATTCCTTTTTTTGAAAGTGTGAAATCTAGTTTTAAATGAATTTATGGTGTGTATACATTCATAGTGAGTTTTTATTGGAAAATGGAGTAGTGTTGGCACATAGGACTTGTTGTGTATGTTTTTTAATGAGTTGTAAATTTTCTAAATTAAGAAAGTCATGTATTAGAAATGATATTGTTTTCAAAAAAAAATTAAATGATGAAAGGCTTGTTTTTAATATGATTTTTTCCTGTGTTTTGTAAAAAGGGAATCTATGAATTATGAAAGTGACTATAAATTCATTAGAATGGGGTTTTAGAATGAGTAAAAATAGAAATGGTTTGTGTTATGAAAAATAGAGACCATCTAAAGTGTATTATGAATTATAAAACATGGTTATTAAATTGTACATGTTTTGTGGGTCCTGAAATGGAGTGGTTTTTGTGTGTGTTTGGTCAAAATAAGCGATTTTGAGTATGTTTTTGTGTGTGAATCCTTACACTGTCTCCTGAAATTATTTTAGAAACTTTTTAAATGAGTTATTAAATTATATAAGAGATGTAAGGAAAGATTTTGAAATTATTTCTTGTAGGTAGGTTTTTAAAAATGGTGTTTTTTTCTATGTAGTGGCAAACAATATATACCTGGTTTGACTTGACTTTTGGGTGTAAATGAGTTGAGTTTGTAACGACCCAATGTTTTTCAAGTGAAATTAAATTCTCAGTAATATGTCATAAAATCAAATGAAAACACTACATAATGAACTAATAAGTGCTAAGTGACCCTTAAACATAATTTTGTCACTTCTATGTTTGGAATTTTAAAAATCTGACATACACGATTGTGTTCAAGATGATTTTTGGGGTCCAATAAGGAAAAAATAATTTTTGGTGAATAGTAACCTACCATTATAAATAGTAACATACCCTTATGAATATTAGTATGACCCTTATGAATAGTAAATCATCCAAAATAATATTAACTTTACCCATGAATAATTTAATAAAATTTAGGCATCCTAGAAAGTGACAACTTGACCATATTAAACGTTTTGGTATTTTTGTAAGTCATCAATAATTAACTATATTTAATTAATTAATGTAAAATAAAATGTATTTATTATAATGTGTTCATAAATTAAAAAATCTATGTCTTCTAGTTTTTAGATAATTTTATAAGACTGAACGTAATTTTTCAAATCATTATAAAATTAGTTTTAATTTTAAAAACGGTATTTTCCTAGTAATTTATGATTTTAATTTAAATATTAAATTAGACATATTTAGAAAATTATTTATGAAAAATTTAATTCATTTTTGGATTCTAAACATCAAAAAATGGTTGGGGTGAATTTTTGGGATATTTCTGAAATAATTGAATTTTTAATGAATAGTGAAATAGCGTAATTTACAAAAATAAGCTAGATATGAAAATTATAGAGCCATATGTGATGTTCTTCTAATGTAAGCTCACTTTGTTCAGGATAAAATGATTAAATTACTATTCTTGGTCATGGAAGACTCACAATTCTTTGTCTTGTGGACAAATCAAAAATTAATGAATTTTATATTAAGAAAACTCTCTCTCGTCCACTATAAATACCACCCTTGACTCCCACATTCCCTCACACCCCTCACGCTTCAAGACTTGTCTAAAATCTTCCCAAGAACCTTCCCTAGGCCCTCCCCCAAAACCAAAATCTTTTAGTCTCATCAAAAGACCAATATTAGGCCCCTTAAGAAGGATCTCAAGTAGAGGATTCAAGAGGTAATTTCTCTTCTTCTTTTCCTTTAAATTTCTTTAAATTTCACGTTCTTCTATTATTCTCTCCCAAAATATCTTTGTCCAAATGGTATGGTAAATCCAGTATCATACTTGTACTTAATTATATGAAACTAATGGGTTATTATACCTTCCAACCCCCTTGTCCTCTTCCATTTATTTTATAAAAGAAAACGTTGTTCATGAGGTGTTAATCTATCACCTTCAAGAACGACATGTTTTCCTTTTCATTTCTACCTTAATATCTAGTAATAAAACCATTTTTATGGCTGAAAAAAATTATATGTATTAATTCCTATTTAATTTTCTGGATCTATCTTATGTACATATTACTAAATGATTAATAAAAACAAGTTTGTTATGGTCGAAAAACTGTCCAAATTAACACAAACAATCATAATTTAATTCTTATGTAATGATTCATCCACAAGGTATAAAATGTAATTCATTATAAGATCATTTTAACTTTTGTAATATCATTAACAACATTTAATATCAGTTCTGGATGTTTACCCATGTTCTACCCAAACATCATTTTATGAATACAAGTGAACCGCTCAAGAAAACCTTTAAAACAAACATTTCCAAACAATGTTTTTAAACAGTATAACTCATAAAAAGGACCATAAAATAACACAATGAAACCAAAATAAACCCTTTTTATTTATCAAAGGTTTTGGAGTTTCTAATTAATGAATATAATGTCATTATAAAGGACATTAAATTGAAGGAAGCGTTCGGGTATAAGGTAAGGGGAAATTCTCGGACCCAACTTTCATCCTTCGGGTTCTCCCTCTTTCACTCCTTTTGATATGGTTACTACTTAAAAATACTTTGTTCATCATTTTCTTTCCTTTTTGGGGATATACATGTTTTTCACTATTATTTATGTCAAACCCAATGTTTTCCAAAAGAACTCTTCTTTTAAGAACTCCCCTTTTACTTCTCGTTCAAGATTGACGTTTCTTGGAACATGTATGTTATTCCCTCCTTCTTTTGGTAACCCAATGTTTATGAATGTGTTATTATGAGATTAAACACATTCCTTTTCATGGGTTTATTATGTTCATTTTTTTAATATTTTCATTGTGTAATTCATGATAAATTATAATGTTATGATGTGACTGGTGCGCCTGGAATTATATAGCGCAATATGATTGTTTCAATGTGACTGGTGTGCTCGGAATTATATATAGATCCAATGCATTGGGTAAAGTGATTAATCTAATGAGTAAATATGAAATTATGTGTGAAAAATATTCTAACTTTTTTCACAAGAATGTGTGGTAGTTAACCACTAATACATGATGTTTCATTTTTATGCACTGCCACATTTAAAGTATTATATTTATGCTTCCCATGATGTTCATGATCCTTTTCCTATGTTATGGTTATGCTCAACCCATTCTATATTGTTCTTATCTATCCCCTTACTGGGCTTATAGATCACAGTTTTTTATGTACATCCTCAGTTTACTATATGTACTAAGGAGAGGTCAAGTGTCAGTAAGAAGCTAGAGAAGAAGAAATTGAATAAATGTTTTTGCTCGATGTTGTAATTGTTATGTATTGTCCTAGTTTTCCCAAGAGAATAAACTGTTGAATCCTCTATGTGTAATACTATTATGTTATTTATCTATAAAATTATGTAATAGTAATGTATAAAAAGGTTGGGTCGCTATAGTTGGTATCAAAGGAAATGTTTAGTTAATTTGGAAATTATGATTAGTGAACCCAAGAGAAAACCTCTAGTATGAAACTAAGTAAAAATACGCACACAAGAAGCTTTACATAGGGATCCCATATGTTAGGATTTTAGGATAAACTGTACAAATGAATAATTTAATTATTAATGAATTTTGGACTTATTTTTTGTTCTAACCATTTATATTTTAGAAAAGGGTGGGAACCAAGAGAAACCAGGCCAACAACTTATGTGAGGGCCAATGAAACGATTGCCCGAATGACATCCCCAATGATTTGGGAGGTGGAGTTCAGAACTTCATGCTGATTATTACCCAACTATCTCAGGTTATGAACAATAAAAATAATAACGTGGAACATTCATCCTTCACCAAAGAGGGAGAAACTAGCTATCAAATGTTTTATGAGGAAACGACCATCGATGTATAGTGGATATTCTGATCCACTAATTGCAGAACAATTGGTCAACTCCATGGATAAGATATTTTCTGTTCTTCACTATTATGAGAAGGAGATGGTGACTCTAGTTGTTTATCATCATGATGGAGAGGCTGATCAATGGTGGGCTTTGATTAAGAACACCAATCCAAGGGAGGAAATTTGAGAGATGGAATGGGAATACTTTAAGATAATGTTTCTTAACAAGTATTTCCCATGAACTCTTTGCACAAAGTTAGAGAGAGAATTAGTAGAGGTCAAGAAAAAAGATGGAGAATCTGTCACAACCAATGAAGCAAAATTCACAAGGCTTGCAAGGTATGCTTTGGGTTTTGTTATCAACAATGAGAGAAAATTTGATAGATTCTTTAGTGGATTAAAACCACACCTTCGAATGGAGTTTAGAGAATGGTCCCATGGCTTTGGGGATATGAAACGAAATATGGAGTTTCAATCCGAAGGATCTAATGGAAAAGGTGCAATAAAAACTCAACAACCCACATGCCAAAAATGTGGGAAGTTGCACCATGGGAACTACCTTAGAGGGACAGGGAAATGCTTCAAGTCTGGGAAAGAAGGAAACCATGCTCAAGAGTGAAGAACAGTCATGAAAAGGTAGGATAATTTAGATGATGAAAGGAGAGAACCACACATGGTTCAATTATACAACTGTAGGGAGCTAGGGCACTATACAAGCCAGTGCACTGATCCTCGAGTTCTTGAGGGTAATCAGCGTCAGCAGCCAGAAAATCCAAAGGAACAACAGAAGGCTTATTCCATCACTACTGTGGAAGTGGAGCAAGATAATGAATTTGTACATGGTACACTTCATATTCACTCAAGAATGGAAAAATTATTATTTGATTCTGGTTCTACGCATTCCATTATAGCTTTCAAGTTTCTTAGAACTATAGAATCGAAGCTCTGAAACCTTAAAGCAGAGATATCTATAAAAACACCAACTTGTGAAATCATTGCAACCCAATAGTTGGACTCTTCTACTATTGGATTATGTGGGAAGATTCTTCCAGAGAATCTCATAATACTTCCCTTGGTGGAATTTGACGCAATAATGGGAATGGATTGGCTCTAGTTATATATAGCACATATCAACTGTCGGGAAAAGGAAATATCTTTTCATATTCTGAACTATCCCATGATTCACTATAAATGCATGGAAGAACAAGAATATCCTTTGAAAAATCCTTCAATGGTGTGGGTGTTGATTCCATATGAAGAATAATACCTTTACCAAATGGTTTATTCAAAGGAAGGTTCCAACATTGTGGAAATTCCCATCATGAGGGAATACGGTGATGTATTTCCCGAAGAGTTACCCGGAATTCCCCCGGATCATGAGGTAGATTTATCAATAGAAATCATACCCGTAGCTACTCCTATCTCAAAGTGTCCCTATAGGATGGATCCTTTTGATCTAGAGGAGTTAAAGAAGCAGCTTCAAGAGCATCTGGACAAAGGGTTCATACACCCTAGTGCATCACCATGGGGTGTGCCAGTGCTCTTTGTGAAGATGAAGGTTAGAACAATGTGGCTGTGTATCAATTATAAAGACCTCAACAAGATCACCATAATGAAATAGTATCCCCTTCCAATGATTGATGACTTGTTCGACCAGTTAAGAGGAGCCCAATACTTCTCAAAGGTGGATATTCGTTCTAGATATCAACAGCTAAAGGTGAAGAATGAAGATATTTAGAAAACTACCTTCTTTACAAGGTATGGGCACTATGAGTTTCTATTTATTCCCTTCGGACTTATTAATTCTCTTGTAATATTCATTGATTTGATGAATATATTATTTAGTCATTACCTCGACAAATATTTGGTAGTGTTTATTGATGATATTATCATCTACTCCAAGAGCAAGGAAGAACATGTTTAACATCTAAGACTTTTGTTGGCGACATTGAGAAAGGATAGGTTGTATGCCAAGTTCATCAAGTGTGACTTTTGGATAAAGAAAGTCAATTTCTTTGGACATGTGATCACAAGTGAGGGAATTTATGGGGATCCTTTAAATACAAAGGTGATTAAGGAATGGCCCAGGCCCTCTAGTGTCGCCAAAATATGTAGTTTTCTTGGATTAGCTAGGTACTACCGATGTTTTGTGAGAAACTTCTCATGATTGTCAAGCCCTATAACTAAGTTAACAAGGAAAGGGGTAAAGTATGTCTGGACGGAAGAATGTGAGGGAAGCATCATGGAGCTACAGAGAAGGGTGATCACCACACCTGTACTCATACTACCAAAAAGTGGAGAAAGTTTTGTGATATACAGTGATTCTTCAATGAAATTCTTGGGTTTCGTACTCATTCAAAATTATAATGTGATAGCCTACACCTCATGGTAGTTGAATATCCATGAGAAGAACTTCCCGATGCATTATCTAGAGTTGGAAGCCGTGATTTTTCCATGAAAATTTGGTGGCACTACCATTGTGGTGAGAAGTGTGACATATACACTGACCACAAGAGCCTAAAGTATATATTCACACAAAAGGAGATCAACATGCATCAAAGGAGATACAGAGAGATAACAAAGGATTAAAATTACGTTATTCACTACCATCCTGGAAATGCGAACAAGGTAGCTGATGCTCTAAGTAGAAAATAACCTACTACTCTATCCATGTTATGGATTGGGAAAGACCCTATATTCATGGATATGCAAAGAGTGGATTTATAAATCATAAGGGAATGGGATACATCCAACCTTTCCCAAATGATTGTGCAACCATACATCCATGTGAAGATTATGGATGTACTATGAGATGATGTGGAGATACAAAAGTGGGTGAATGATGTAAAGGAAGGGAAGATGCATGAGTTACATATTGACGATGATGGTGTTATTCAGTTTGGAATGCGGATTTGTGTGCCTTCATCACCCAGGATAAAGATGGAGCTATTGGACAATGCACATAGGTCAACATTATCTATCCATCCTGGGAATACCAAGATGTAATGTGATCTCTAAGAACACTTCTGGTGGGATAATACGAAAAAGGAGATCGCGAAATATATCTCAAGGTGCTTGGTATGTCATCAAGTTAAATCCAAGCAACAAAAGTCCAAAGGGTAGATGCATCCATTGACTATACCCATGTGGAAATGGGAAAATGTTACTGTGGACTTTGTCACGGGTCTCCTGAAGATGTCGACAGGAAATAATTTGATATGGGTTGTGTTTGACCGACTCACCAAGACTACCCATTTTATCACTATTCGGGAAGATCTCTTGCTTGAACAACTTGTAATGATATATGTGAATGAAGTGGTGATACTGCATTGTGTTCCACTCTCAGTTGTCTCTGACCATGATCCAAAGTTCACATATAAATTCTAGAGAAGCCTTAAACAATCTCTGAGTACTGAATTAAATTTCATCACGGCCTATCACCCTCAAAATGATGCCCAATATAAAAGGTATATTCAAAAGCTTGAAGATATGCTAAGAGAATGCACTCTAAAATTAAATGGTGGATGGGATTAGTATATCCCATTGGTTGAGTTCTCATACAACAATAGATTCTACTCGAGTATTCATATGGCTCCATATGAAGATCTGTATGGAAGGCGATGTAGAACTCCAACCTATTGGGATGAAGTTGGAGAAATAAAGTTACTTGGACACAATATTGTTCAAGAGATGACAAAGAAAGTTAAAGTCATCCAGAAACACATCAAATATTCTCAGAGTCGGAAAAATAGATATGTTGACAACTGTCAAAGGAACTTGGAGTTCGGCGTTGGAGATAAAATCTTTTTTTGAATATCACCATCGAATAGAGTCATCCGATTTGGAAAGAAAGGGAAGTTAAGCCCAAGGTACATTGGACCCTTTGTGGTCCTTGACCTCATAGGATCCATGGACTATCAGTTTTCACTTCCACCGAATATGGCTCAATTTTATGATGTGTTTCATGTATGACTCCTAACGAAGTACATACCGGACCCCTCACAAGTACTGAACTCAAAGGTAGTACAACTGGAAGATGATATCTCCTATGAGGAGCAACCAGTTAATATTTTGGACCAGAGAGATAAGGTCACATGCAACAAGACAACCCACCTTGTCAAAGTGTTGTGGAGGGACCATAATTTTGAAGAAGCCACTTGGGAACTAGAGGAGGTGATGAAGGATAAGTACCCTCACCTATTTTTGTAAAGTGAAATTTCAGGGGAAAAATTTTATAAGGTGGGAATAATGTAAAGACCCAAAGTTTTTTAATGGAAATTCACTTCTTATAAATATATCATAAAATCTCATGAAAACACAACATAATGAACAACTAAGTGTTAGGTTTCCTTTAAACATAAGTTTGTCACTTTTGTGTTTGGAATTTCAAAAATTTGACATACACGGTTGTGTTCAAGATGATTTTTGGGGTCTAATAAGAAAAACATAATTTTTTGGTGAATAGTAACCTACCCTTATGGATAGTAACATACACTTAGGAATAGTAGTATGACCCTTATGAATATTAAATCGTCAAAAATAAGTGTTACCTTACCCATGAATAATTAAACAAAACTATGCATCTTAGAAAGTGATAATTTGACCATAGTAAATGTTTTAGTGTTTTTGTATGTCATAAATAATTAATTATAATTAATTAATTAATTTAAAAGAAATTTTATTTTCATAAAATGTGCTCATAAATTAAAAAACCTATGTCTTCTAGTTTTTAGATAATTTTATAAGACCTTACGTAATTTTTGAAAGCATTATAAACTCAGTTTTAATTTTAAAAACTGTATTTTTCAAGTAAATTATTATTTTAATTAAAAATTAAATTAATAATATTTAGAAAATTATTTTTGAAAAATGGAGTTCATTTTTAGATTCTATGCATAAAAAATGGTTTGGGGGAAATTTTGGGATTTTTCTGAAATACTTGAATTTTTATGAATAGTGAAATACCGTAATTTACAAAAATAAGCTAAATAAGCTAATTATAGAGTCATGTGTGTTGTTTTACTGATGTAAGCCCACTTCATTATGGATCACATGATAAAATTACTATTCTTGGTCATTGAATACTCACTATTCCTTGTATTTTGTAGAAATAATAAATTAATTAATTTTATACAAAGAAAACCCCTCTCCCCTCCACTATAAATACCACCATTCACTCCCTCATTCCCTCACACCTCTCAAGCTTCAATAATTGTCTAAAATCTGCCCAAGAATCCTCCCGAGCCCCTCCCCCATGACCAAAATCTTCTGGTCTCATCAAAAGACCAAGCTTGGGCTCTTTAAGGATGATCTGAAGAGAAGGATTCAAGAGGTAATTTCTCTATTTCTTTTCATTTAAATTCCTTTCAATTTCAAGTTCTTCTTGTATTCTCTCCACACTTATATTTTTACAAATGCTATAGAAACTTTTGTATCATTAATATAATATACTTTTATTATACTAATGGGATATTATACCATCTATCCCCCTTCTCTTATTTCTTTTATTTTATAAAAGAAAACGTTGTTTGTGAGGTGTTAATTTATCACCTTCAAGAACGACATGTTTTACTTTTTCATATCTACCTTCAGATATGGTCATGAAACCATTTTTATGGATGAAACATAAAATTTTATATGTATTAATTCCAATTTAATGTTTTTGAACAAACTTATGTACATATTAATAAATAATTAATAAAAAAAGTCTATTGTGGTCGAAAAACCATTCATGCTAACTCAAACAATCATCATTTAATTCTTATCTAATGATTCATTCACATGGTATACAATTTAATTCATTAAAAGATCATTTTAAAATCTGTAATATCATTAAAAAAGTGTAATATCAGTTCTGGATGTTTACCCATGTTCTACCTAAACATTCATTTAGGAATACAAGTGAATCGCTCAAGAAAACCGTAAAAACAACCATTGCCGAACAAAGTTTTTAAACTCTATAACTCATCATAAAGCCCATAAAATAACATAATAAAACCAAAATAAACCCTTTTAATTTATAAAATATTCTTTAGTTTATAATTAATGAATATAATGACATTATATATGATATTAAAGCGAAGTAATCATTCGGGTATAAGGTAAAGGAAAATTCTCGAACCCAATGTTCATCCTTCGGGTTCTCCCTCTTTCACTCCTTATGACATGGTTACTCTATAAAAATATATTGTTCATAATTGTCTTTCCTTTTCTTGTATATAAATTTTTTTCACTGGTATTTATGTCAAACCAAATTTTTTCTAAAAGAACTCTTCTTTTAAGAACACCCCTTTGACTTCTCGTTAAATATCGACGTTTGTTGTAACATGTATGTTATTCCCTCCTTTTGGGAACCCAATGTTTATGAATGTGTTCTTTTGAGATAAACCCCATTACTTTTCATGGGTTAGTTATTTTAATTTTTTTATATGTTCATTATGGAATTCATGATAAATGATAATGTTATGATGTGACAGGTGCACCAGGAATTATATAGCGCAATATGAATGTTTCAATGTGATGGGTGCGCCTAGAATTATACAGTGCTAAAATATTTTGGTTAAAGTGATTAATCTCCTGAGTAAATGTGAAATTATATGTAAACAAGATAATACCTTTTTTCAAAAGTATGTGTGGTAGTTAACCACTAATACATGATGGTTTCATTTTTATGCATTACCGCATTTCAAGTCTTATATTTATGATTTCTCTTATGTTCACGATCCTTTGAATATGTTATGATTATGCTCACCCCATGATATATTGTTCTTATCTTCCACCTTACTAGGCTTCTAGCTCACCCTTTTTGATGAATATCCTTAGGTGACTACATGTACTAAGGTGAGGTCAAGTTCCATTAAGAAGATAGAGAAAGAGAAATTGAATAAATGTTTTTTCTCGATATTGTAATGGTAATGTATGGTCCTAGTTTTCCCAAGACACTAAACCATTGTATCCTCTATGTGTAATACTATTATTTTATTTATCATTAAAATTATGTAATATTAATGTATGAAAATGTTGTGTCACTATTGTGTTCATGATATGTGAATGTGAAACATGATTGATCACAAAAAAAGGAATCATAGATAACTAGGTGGATGGTCTAGGACTAGTAGGCTAGATGATTCGGAAGTGGATCATCCTAGTTTCGTATAGTATGATGGACACTAAAACAGTAACTAAAGATGTGATATGATTGGAGTCCACTAGGCCTTGGGATGCGATTCCCCCCAAGTGGCTCACGCATGAGAATACTAATGGTTGTTGTTTCAATAAATAAAATTCACTGAGATGAGAGGTTCCTAGAATCCCACTTGAGGTAGTTTGACCCTAGGGATTTACCTATGATGGTATACCTTATATGACAGAGTCCCAACTATTGAAATATGGTGTACCTCTTGTGTTTGGATGTGTGTGTGTGTGAACTTTTAGAAATTCCATTTTTTGACTCAAATGGTTGTATTATTTTTTTTGTAATCCGTTTCTTTTCTTTAGAATGTTTACTCACAAATGATTTACTAGAAATTTTGTAAAATCATTTAATTAAATGATCAGGTTAGGTTATTTAATAAATGTTTTGGAATGGATTGTCATTTTAGTGGTATCCTACTCAGATTTTTCTCACACCCTCTATAAGCCTTTGGGTGTATGCAGATCCTATTGTCATCTTGTTTTAGGTTACGATAGGATGTTTAATGTTGAAATATTGGGTTTCTAGTTTCTCTTGTTGTGGATCTTGGTGGTGGAATCTTGAGGATGTTACAACTCTTATTGCACACAATTTTGGGGAAACGTTTTTGTTTCCATATGTATCATAGTCCTTTTTGGTTTTTGTTTTTATTTTCAAACATAAAATCTGGAATTTGTCAAGGGTGTGTTTGGTTGAATTTTCAGATCTTAATTATTAGTTCTCTTTGGTCATTTTAATTTGGTAAATTCATATAAAATTTTCTCTATGACATATTTGATACTCGGAAACTTGTTCCAGCCTATGGGGATTGGGGACGTCCTTCAAGAATTTCCATAGACTATGTTGGGTGTTGGGTTGGATGGACACCCAGCTTGGTTCATGAAAAAATGATATCATTGGGAGGTTAAGCACTATTGATTCTTGTTCCTTGGGAAAATTCTTGGTAGAAAGGAGCTAGGATTGTTGAGACTTTACATTATGGTTGTGAGTGTAGTGTATGGATAGCAAAACTCTGTAAGGGACCCAAGTCACTTGGGGAAGATGAGTTCTATCTAGGTTCTTTATCCCCTGCAGTTTCTTATTGGTTAGAAAATGAAATGGGAGTTAGTTCAACAGTCTCAGTGAGCTCGTAGGGCCTGGCAATACATGTCAATCTAGGTATATTGTCATAGAATACTCTCCATGACAGTTTAGTGATTGGAATATGGCCACCAACTATATGTCTATGCCACCCACTGATACAAGTTTCCTCTTCCACCATTCTACATCTCTTTATTTTGGAATCATTGAAATTTTATTTTTTTAGTAAGAATGATTTGGTTTTGAAGAGGTGGAAAGTAAGTTTTTATAATTTATCAAAATCACGTTTTGAACATTCTTTTAAATTTATGTTTATGATTTTTAAAAGTGTGAGTTGAATGTGTTGATTTTAAAAAGTGTAAATTTTTGGTTTTTGACTTTTGTTTTATCATGGGTAACCACATGCATGAATATATATAAGGAAAGGTGTATGTACAAAAGGAATGAGTAGATGAGTGTCAAGTTATACATGAGGTGGGTGCCTGATGTGGCATAGAAACATGCATGTGTGAGTCTCATGGGACACCATTGGTGTTAGTGTAACCCACTAAACCTTTTTATTTTCAAATATGATTTTTGAGGAGAAATTGGTGTTTTGATAACCGGTGATTGTGTGATGTTTCTTTTTTTATATTTTTTTTGAAAATTTGTTTGCAAGAGTTTTGAGTCAAGAATCATTTCTGACTAAATTGTGTCATGAGCCTAGGTTTTTGTTGGTAAATTGGTGTTAAAATGTGTGGTTAGTGGGTTCTTTTAAAAAGTGCTTCGGGATCCCTTACATTGGTTCCCTTTTTATTCATGGTGTTTTCTTGCGGTATGTATCAGCCAATGGAGCAGTTGGATTGGGTCCTTGTTTTTATTTATTGGCCAATGTATTCCCCCATAATAAATTAGTTCACCTTTGAAGTGGGGTTATGGGTGATTCATCGTTATAAGACCCTCTAGTGGATCAATGTAATGACTTTTCCAATAAGATTCAGAAATTTAGTCAGCCTCTCCTCATTTTTGGTTAAGCAGGTCCTCTTATAGATGTAGAGTTGTTGTGGAAGGAAGAAGGGGACATTATTTTTTCAGGTTTATTGAGTCATAAATGATGAAGTTTGATAGTGTTGTGTCTGAAGGTTCTGTTTGAGAGTGGAAATGTGAATTCCAGTAAGCAAAGAAGAAAGTGGTCTGGGTTGTTGGAGTTGATCTTATCTGAAAGGGCCTTTGTGCCTCCCATTGGTTTCATCTAATAGGATATTTTTGTGGGTCCACCAATGTGGAAATTTAGTCATAAGAGGTTTTCATGATGGTTTGAAAGAATCATGGGTTTTTCAGGACTCGGTTTAAGGTCCCTTACCTTTTAAGGGATGTTAGGATTAAAAATTCATGCTTAGAGACATTCTTCAGTGTCATTTTTTTGACCAAATAAGAAGGTAGTTGTTGTGGGACCTTTAGAGAGCCACTGTATTACATGAATTGTGTGTTCCATTCGGGGAATTATGAGTTTTTCTATTTCAGGTGAAATTACTTTTTGTTTGACCTTCCTTCTGAGGCTTCTCATTCTATGTCCATGTCTTGGTGAGGTGCGATGTTGAGAAAAAGTATGTTGTGGGTGTGTTGTGTTTTTTTGATAGTACTGGATCACAGTGTGGTTGTTTGTGGCACTATTAGGAAGAATTTTCAATAAGGGGTTTTCAGTGCCTGACTGCGAGGCAGGAGATGCTTCAATCATCAGCGTTCCACCCAGAGGTCTCGAAGTGAAGCGAGTGCGTAGTTAGGAAACCCCAGGATTTTAATGTATCATGGTTTCGTTTATTTATTTAGTTTGGTAAATCGAGACAATTTAAACTTTCTTTATAGTCATTCCATTCCAAATGTTCCTTTTGGATGGAAGGATTGTGAGGACCCTCTTTCTCGATGGAGTATGAGGTTGTGTGGGAATCTCCCTGGTAATCTCTTATCAGACATTCTATGTTGTTCCATGCCATTCAGTTAAGCTAGTTGGTCTTTATGATGGGAAGATCTGGTGTGGGTATCACTGAAATTCCCTTGAAATAAATCAATGTTAGTATTTTTATTTTGGTGTGGATTCTATTCAGGCCTCCCCATGTTTGTATCCTAATTTATTCTTCGGTGTAGGTACCTCTAATAGTGGGGAGTCCACTTGGGCCTCCTCAAGTTAGCAATCCAATTTTCCCCCGGATTTTGTTTGGTAGTTGGTAGTCTCATTCGAAGCTATCTAACCCTAAGCCCCCCTCTTGAGTAAATGGTGGGGTCAATGTGTGACTAATGGTATTGTAATGTAAGGTCATGGAAGTGTCAAAGAGTTCGTTGTTTGTTTCTAGTATAATGAATGAGGTTCTTGGGGAATGTTTAAGGTGTTTTATCTTGGGATATTAAGGGTGCATTTTGATATTTTTCCTATTTCAATTATCAACATTAAGCATCTTGACTCATGGGGGTGGGAATAACTTGGTGGGGAGTCCATTTTGCGTATCTAAGGTTTATCTTGAAAGTCCTTTACCTTTGTTGATAGTGTTCTTGATTCACTCTTGTATTATTTTTTGGGAACCACTTTGAGCTAATAGGGTGTAACAATAATATTTTATAAGAAATAATGGGATAGATTTTTGGGTGTGTAAAGCATTATTTTTGGGATATTTTTCACACCTAGATTTCTAATTTAGCCTTGGTCCAGGCCTGGGTTAGGTCTCTGTTGGTTTTCTTGAGAAACGGGTGAGATGGGTTGGAGGATTCTGGAAAACTTTTCCAATGTTTGGGTCAAACCCTAGTTTAAATTCATGATTTTTGGAAATTTTGCAGGTTTTAGGTCAGATCATAGACACTACACGGTTAATGAAAGTTGTGAGGTCATATCGCTTAACCATGCCTTCACTTATAGAATGGTTAAAATACACTATGTTGTCCGCACATGGTATCGTGAGTCGTTAGGGGTAACTGTGTGGTTTACCAGCTTTAATATTAAATAAAGAAAAGAAAAAAAATAAATTCAAGGACTAAATAAATAAAATGAAATGAAAAAAAAATGAAATGAAAATTTCAAGATTTATTATAATAATAATATTATTATTATGATTATGATTATTATTATTGAGATTATTATTATTATTATTATAAGTATTAATAATTTTAATTTTTTTAATAATATTATTAATCTTATCATTTTTAGTGTTAAAATTTTATTTTTTATTAATATAATAACGTTTTTGTTATTATTTTTGTTATTATTACTTTTATTATATTTGTTTAATTTTTTTATTAGTGTCTCTTTCTTCTTTTTCCACCTCCATACACCAATATCACCCCCACCACTTACATGTGTGGAATTCGCCCTGATCCTCCTACCTCATTTGCCCCCTTTTTACCCCATGATTCTTTTATCTTCCAAAATGCACGCCACCAGTCACACAACCCCTGCTCACGTGAACCCCTTGACCGGGAACCTCTCTTGCATGACACGCCACCACCAGTAAGTGGCCTCCCTTATGTTATTCCCCCCCACCTACCAACATCCTCCCCCCCACTAGTCCCTTTTTCATAAATCCACACTCCCTCTCTTCAATGGTCGCCCCTCCAGGTAAGTCTCTCCTCCTCCGATCTAGGGTTTTGAATCCTTTTTTTGTTTCATTTGTCTAGTGTGTAGGTTGTTAGATTTAGGGTTAATTCTGGATAATTATGTGCTGATCTTGTTTTTTTTGTTAACTTATATCTTATTAGGGTTTGTTCAAGATGCGGATGGGGCTTCACACCACTTTTAGGAAATTTAATCACCAGAGGTAGGTTGTTCCATGACCTAACATTTTTAGATGATTTAATTTGTTTATTTAATTATTTTTAACATGTTATATACTTAAATATATTTATATGAAAAGTTTTTTTAATTTTTTTTCCTTGCATGTGTGATGGAATTGGATTTTATTTTAGAAATGCACTTTTTTCATATGGGTCTTTTTTTTGAAAATTCTGGGAAGTGTTAAATTAATTATTTATGGTTTTTGAAGTATGTTTTGGAAATTTTATAACATGTATATGGGTTAGAAATGAATTTTTCATCAAAATAATTTTTTATATATCATGTATATAGTATTGTAATGTGTCTTGAAAAGAGTTTTTTCCTTTTTTGGAAAATGTGAAATGTAGTTTCAAAGGAACCTGAGGTGCATATAAATTCGTAGAGATTTCTTATTGGAAAATGGGGTAGTGTTGGAATACAGTCCTTGTTGTGTATTTTTCTTATGAGATGAAAATTGTTTAAGTGAATAAAGGCTTATTTTGGAAAAGATCTTATTTTGGAAATACTTGTTTTTAAAATGAATTTTCCTTGTGTTTTGTAAAAATGTAATCTATGAAATATGATACTAATGATAAATGAATTAGAATTGGGTTTTTTTTGAGTAAAAATAGAAATTTTTGGTATTATGAAAAATAGTGAAGGTTTGAAGTGTTTTATAAATTATGAAACATGGATATTAAGTTGTACAAGTTATTTGGGTCATGAAATAGAGTGTTTTTTGTGTGTATGGTATAAAAGGGTATTTTGAGTATGTTTTTGGGTGTGAAGACACGAACTACCACCTAAAATTATTTGAAAAACATATAAAATGACTTACTAAATTAATAAATAGGTGTGGAAAATGTTTATTAAATGATTTGGTGTGTGTAAGTTTTAAAAAATGGTGTTTTGGTTTGGAAGTAGTGGAACACTTGGTGTACCTTTTTCCAATTGAATTTTGCATTTAAATTATTTCTGTTCATGATATGTGAATCTGAAAATTTATTGAACACAAAAAAAGAAACCTAAGTAACTTGGTGGATGGACTAGGAATAGCACGCTTGATGATTTGGAAGTGGATCGTCCCAGTTTGATCTAGTAGGATTGACAGTACAACACCAAATAAACATGTGATATAATTGGAGGCCACTATGTCTTGGGATGTGATTCCATCCTAGTGTATCATTCATGATAATTCTGATGGTTGTGTTTTCTATAACACATTTTCACCAAGATGATAGGTTATTATAATGCCACTTGAGATATCTTGACACGAAGGATTTAATTTTGTTTCTCTTCCTTTTATAATGGGGTTCGAACCATCGGTATACACTGGACCTTTTGTGTGTGGATGTGTGTGAGTGAGTAAACTTTTAGAATTTCTTTTTTCTTTTAATGAAATGGTTGTATTGGTTTCATTTTCAGCATTTCTTTTCATTAAATTTTTTACTCACAAATGATTTCCTATAAATGTTTTAAAAGCATTTAATTAAATGAGAAAGTTAGATTATTTTAATAATGTGTTGGCATGGAATATACTTTCGGTGGTATCCTACTAGGATTTGGACCACACCTTGCTTACACCTTAAGGTGTAAGCAAATCCTATAGTCTTTTTGTTTTTGTTTAAGGAATGATGTTCAATGTTGGACGATTGGGTTTCAAATGGCTCTTGTTGGGGATCTTTGTAGTGGCATCTTGAGGATGTTACTCCTCTTGTTTCACATAGATTTTGGGCGATGTTGTTTTTCCCTTTGTGTCATAGTCCTTTTTGTTTTAGTTGTAAACTTAAAATCTATAAATTGTTAAGGGCATGTTTGGTTGAATTTTCAAATCTGAATTATTAGTTCATTTTGGTAATTTTAATGTGGTAAATTATGGTAAATCAATCCCTCTTGTTTTATTTGATACCCAAGCCCTTATGACAGCCCGTGGGGATCGAAAATGCCCTTTGGTACTTCCCACGGAATTGGTTGGGCACTGGGTTGGATGGTGACCCATCTTGGTTCATGATACAAGCCATATGGTCAAATACACTATCAAACCCCACTTGAGAGTGGAATAATATAGCATTAATGAAATAAACAACATTTATATGGTTTACATTACCTATATTTCATTATTTCATGTATCTAATGTACACATCAAGTTCTTGAACAAGTCATGAGGACACATGGAAAGTGAAATGCATGACTGGTAGTTGTAGTTCATGTCATATGGTCTTGTATCCGAAGAACATGCCGAGTCGTTGGGAAGGTTGTGCAGATACACAACATGAGATAAACATGGTGTGTAGCTAGCCAATACACATCTTATAGTCCAACCAATGAACTCCTAGAATCCCTAATATTTTATCCCATTACATATAAATTGAGGTACACAACGTGTATCTCTTATGTACCCACCGTCTAGTCTCCCAATAAAATAAAAAATATAGTTAAATTAAATTAATAATTTTATCATTGAGGCCTTATTATTTTTATTGGAACCTGATATTTTGAAAATTTAATAAGGGTCTTAAATAATTATTCAATGCTCAAGTAATTTTTTATAGTTATATGTAATTATTGGTTCCTCTATTTATTTTCTTTGAATTCATTTATGATGTAAACTTCTAAGAGAATTAATATGGTCATTGAAATGAAAGGGATTTAGTTAATATGCGTGTGTTTATCTTAATAATAAATAATGAATGAATATAAATGTTAGATAGTGTAATTTTTTATATTTGATGCATGTGTGTGATCATTTATTATCATAACCAAAACCTATTTATATGTTGGTTTAATTTATTTTTTTTGTATGTTTTTTCAATTATTAAGAATAAAATTAAATATGATGGCTTGTGAGTCATCCCTTACCCCATTATCATGTAAGACATGTGTGTCCATTGTTATTTATGTAATAACCCATAACCAAACTTGATATTCCACTCATGTACATGTGAGTTATAGGTAAATGTAACAAATGGGGTAACCCACGACACATGGAGGTGGTTCAAGATGGAACTAACATGATTCCAACCTAATTGACACACATGTGGATAAGTGGAATGTTGAAGCTCATGAAAATACTAGAAAAATATTCTTTCCCTAGTTCATAGGTTGATTTATTGTTTTTTAAATAAATAAACCATTATATATTCTAATTATCTGATCATTAATTTATTTATTTATTTTATGGATTCAAGATCATGATCCCAATAATAAAATTACTCAGGTAAAAAAGATTTAATAAAAATAAATCTATTATGTATAAATATTTTATCAAAAAAAGGTTAATCACATAAGTAAAATCCACTTAATATTAATAAGGAAAATAAAAGAATAAATAATATAATTTTCACATAATAAATTAAATTCCACCAATCAAAAATTAAGACAGACAATTTCTTCTATAACTTGATTTAGAATAAAACCAATAGAACTTTGTGTTTTACCAACCCCTGTTGGGACACTTAATTTTATAATGGGAGTTATTATGAATGTTTTGGTTTTCCATAACCATTTTACATCAAGTTGAGTAACTCTTGGTAGACATGGTTTAACTTGGAGGCATGCAATGAGAAAATGTTGGTTAATATTTCAAGATTGGGGAATCCACTCATATGATCAAGGAGTTTTATGCTCATCGTTGGAAAAGACTTTGAAACCTAAATACCTTAATGTATCTTGGCCTACCCGTGTTGGGGTAATGTGAAGGGGATTATGGATATTTTCTACTAGAATTTCAAAGAAAATATACATTGTTGGAGTTGGTGTTCTTAAACCAACAGATTGTAGTTTGATTACATGTATATTTTGACATTTTAATATTAATAAAACATCTTATTATATTTTTTTATTTTTCTACCATAATTTAGTGTGATATTTTACTATAGTATATTTCACATTAATTATTTAATACCATTTCACCACTATAATGAGCACCTTGAAATTTAATGATAAAATTCTTAAATATAGTTCTACGATCAGATAATGTTTTGTAATCAGTTACATAGTATATATATTTTAATGTTTGAGTACTTAAAAAAGTATGAGGCTTCATATCATGAATTTTTCACTTGGTAATATTATATATGGAAGAAAATGAGAACAAGATGTGCCTATATGAAATTTTCATTTTCTTGTGTCATTTTATATTCCTATCTACAAGTTTTATTAATGGACCAAAGACAAAATTATTATCATTAATGCATTTCATGACTTGTGCACTTAGATTTTCTAATGAAAACCATGACACCAAATGTTCATAGGAAGTAGGGTTTGTTGGGTGTGTCACAAATGACATTTTAATCATGGATAAATATAAGAATGACTTTTCTCTTCCATCTATATGTATGTTGATATCATAAACCTTTTATAAGAATAGAACAATCACATTAAATTTCATAGCTATCTTTTAATGACCTCGTAGTTTTAAAGATTCAAAATATTTATCAAGAATGAAAATTGATGAAACAATTTTTCAACCTGCATGATGATATATTATGATAAAGGGTTTATATTTCATTATTATCATTCGTATGTTGTTTTAATTGTTGTGACATAAAACTAATTCTCTTGGGCTACTTTACCATTTTCTTGATAGAAATCTTGGACATTATGCAAGCCCACATAATTTCAATAAGAAAGAATCCTATAAGGACACACGTTATGTGTTTCCATTGATATGGATTAATTTCTATTGGAATTTAATTTTCAGAATAAATATTATTATCAATATTGTGGAATAATTTTATTCAAGTATTATTAATCACTAATAGTCACAAATTAATAATAAATATTTATTTAATTTCATTATAACTTAATAAATATTTATTCACTGGATTGTGGACAAAATATTTATTTTATTTATTAATTAAATATTTATTCTAGTATTAAATAAATATTAAGGATTTTGAACAGATGTTGGTCATTTTTGATGATGAATATTTATTTACAAGATGGTAAAGAATATATATCATTTTTATTGATTAAGAACACCATAAAATTATATTCTTATTATTTTATTATATGGAATGAGGTTTAAAAATGATGGTTATCTTATTTGTTGTTAGGTATGTAATTTAAAAAAAAAACATAATCCTTATAACTATAAATATATGGTTATGTTTATTATGTTTGGTTAATCGATATTTTAATATCATTTCACACAAAATAATTATATCTCTTTTCCTTCTCCTCTATTCTCCTCAAGAACAAAAATAAATCAGGGGATTACTTTAATTTTGAAGTACTTATAAACAAAAAATAGAAAAAATGAAACAAAATTGTTTTTCCATGCTAGAAACTCAAAATCAATTTGTGTCACTTGAGATTAAAGGATCATGTTTGGATCCCCTGTATTGGGATTATACACTTAGATCTGATGTTCTGTAGGATTATTGAACCACTGAGAATGGGGGTTTAATCATGTTTTTTCATTTTAAGAATTTCCAAATTTATAAAATTTAACACCAAATTATTTTAATGTTATCTTCCTTAAAAATTTTGATAACAATATCGCAAGGCTAAAAATGTAACTAATTAAAAAATTTGTAAAAGATTTATAACATTTGGTCTTTCTGTGAGAACATACATCCTTTCCATGGCCACTCTCCTGGGTCAATGAAAATTAACTATCAGAAATAAGTGAATAAAACTTTGAGTCAACTCCTATTATACTCTTTCTATATCCTGTTGGGTATGGTTATATTGTCTCTCATCAATTTAAAAAAAATATTATAAAATTGGATCCAATACAAAATTATGTAACTTTTTAAAATATATCCCAAAATTGGTTCTTCTAGAAATTCTATCCAATGTACCTCTATCTGATGGCCCTACATTTGATGGCCTCCATCTGATTCACATTGTATAAAAAATTTCTTTTTACTAAAACTCTAATATAAGTAATTATAAAAATCAATACCTCACAAAAAAATTCATGTAATTATTTTCCATTTCCTCTATATAATGTTCTATATATGGTTCTCAGAACTGAACTCTCTTCAATTTTTTTTATCAAATCTCAATATAATAAATTTCTTCAACATGAAAACTCATTTCAGTGGGAATCTAAAAACATACACAATTCTTAGAGTGTCTCATATTTTTTAGGGAAAAATCACAAGTACCATTTTTCTATGAACCTCTATTTATAGTTTCTACAGAATAGAAAATGGTGGGAAACCGATTTTTTTATCTCGATTAGTAAAATTCATAAATTTGAATTTCATGATCATTTTAATTTTTTTGGGATACTTCCTAACTCTTTTAGAACATTAAAGATTCTTCATGAATTTTACACCATTTATAACTTACATTAAGTTTTCTTAAACTAAATTTTTAAGAAACACTTAAATCTTTTTAACTTCAAGAAACATCAACATTGTAACTTATACAAACATCAAGTTTGTAACTTTTTGAAACTTAAACTTGGTAACTTTGTAAAAAATTTAACTTCATAATTTTATGAAAATAAAAACATTATATATTCAAAAAACACTATCTATCTAATCAAATTATTTGTACAATTATAATATTCATCAGATGCAAAAAGGTTCATTGGATTAAAAATCCATGTTCAATCTTCACTTTGTAAAACATGAATTTTTTGAATTTCATATAAATAATTGTTCATAATGTTTTTCCAAGAAATGTAAGTTTGATTAAATATTAATCCAATGATAAAGTAAAAATGTTTATAATAAACCATTAAACCCAAAACATGATCTTTTTAAACTCTACAAATTTTCACATTTTTTAATATAATCCTTAGCTCGTATCATGAATTATTAAAGATGTGTTAGGAACATGAACAAATATCATAGAATCATCTAAAATAATTACAAATTTCTTTGTGGAAAATTTATAACTTTCTAACATTATAAATTCTATCATTATTAATATTTAGAAAATTTATGATGTTCTAAATTTTATGACTTTATGCGTCCCAGTAACTCCCATAATATGCATAATTTCAAACATTCCTCATCTCAAAATTTTTTAAATGTTATTTATCTAAATAACTTCTTACATTATAACAATTTATTTGTCCAGTGATATTCATCTTCATGAAAACTTATAAATCATGAGACCATAATTTACAAAAAAAAAACTAAATTCAAACTGTCTATTTGTAAGTTTTGTTAGGTCATGTTACTAAAATTAAATTTTTTATATTTCTTAACTTTCACAAATACAAACTATGGTTTGTATGATTAGGAACTTTTCATCTCCGTATATTCTCACAAAAAATCTTTTCAATCAGTTTATACATAACTCTATGTTTGTATGTCTTAAATTTTAAAATTTCATATCATTAAAACATTAAAAACATTTTTAATTTACAACTTTCTTCATCCTCATCAACTTTATAATATAAGTTGGTTATCTTCTAACAACTATACTTTTAATATTTTTCAAAATAATTATTTAACAAAAGTTAATAATAAAAAAATACAAAACATAGTTATAAAAACGTCACAAAGGATCTTTAATCCCCCCTTTTGAATTTTTATAACATGCTTAAAAAACATTTATCATTCATAATTATTCATCACTCATACTTTTTAACAGCTCATAATTTTTAACATTTACCAAAACAAAACCATTATTAAAAAGAGTGTCCTGAAAATACACTATTGGGAAAAATAAATTTTCTTGAGGGAATTGAATATCTTGATGATAAAATTTTTATAGCCAGGTTAAGATAAAATCCACATCACTTTGATTTCTCCCCCGTTTTATGATAACCAAAATTTCATATTTAGTATAGAAATAAATGTAAAAAACATCTTACAAAGTTGTTAATTTCTCTACCCCTTGGTCAACATAATCTAAAGAATAGTGGGTGAACATCCATAAGGTTTTTTAGTAAAATTCCACACCTTCAAATTTGTGCATAATATTTATAAACAAGTCTTTATTTGTTTCATGAAACATCTATAGATTCATTCAACTTATTTTTCTACACCCATTTTTTTTTCTAATAAATGTTTTATATATGGTTCATGGAAAAAGTTCCAGCATTTCAGTTTTCTCAATTTGATCACACTTGTTTTTCATTTCCTTCACTAATTCATTGTGTTTTACTACATATGAAACCAACTATGCATTATTAATTTAAATTAGTGATGTATAATGTTCTAATCTCAACCTTCTTGCAGTCTAAATTTAATCATTCTGATTTAGAAGTATATTTTCAGTTTCAAATTGTTTTTACATGGTAGTAATTTTCAAATTAATATTCTAAATTCACTTATAAAATCACATGATTTATTTAATTCAAGATATATATGTTTTAGATCACTTTCAGATTCAATAGAAATCATCAGTTTGTATTCCTAAAAATTTCCAACATCCTTTGTTATGTATATTTTAATTTTAATTAACTTTCACATCATAGGAATCCAGCAAATCTTGTAGATGTTTCTTGAAAAATTTGATACTCTTTTATTTATTGAATATCACATGAAAGTTACTTCCTCATATTTTACACAAAATTTCTCAAGATTTGGATTTTTATTTTCTGTAAATAGTGAATTCCAAAAACCATAAAATGACTCACCAATTTTTTTACCACATTTCATATGAATTCTTTTTTAATTACAACCATTTAAAACATATATTTTTTTAAATTTACAGTAGTTCTAAAAGTTTCTCACTAGTAGAATATTAAAATTTGGTACTATTCCAACATACTTCTTCCCATTTTCACTAAAGTTCTATTTTTCCATTCTACTACCACATTTTTTAAGGGGTGTATTGAGCACTATATTGATATTTAATTCCTTGATTATTTTGGTAATATTAATTTTATAAGAATTATATACCATTATCAGTTCTCAAAAAAATTATATAAATCCCTATTTCTCTCTCAAAATCTCTTCCGAAAAACCTTGACATTTATTTTGCCTCTGATTTATGTTCCATAAACATGATTTGGAAAATCTAAGTGAAATCTTCAATAAATGTGATAAAATATAAACATCCTTTTATTGATTGATGTCTCATTGGACCTCAATGATATGAGTGAATAGACTCAAGAGGTCTTGTATATTGAATCACAATATTCTTATATATTTTACCAACCCTAGCCCATTTTTCATGTAATAAAAACATAATATTACTATATTTTAAACTACACTATGTTTATAATATTATCAACTTTGGAAAAAATCATGATTATCTATCTTGGGTGCCCAAATATACAATTTTGTAGTTTGTTTTATTCTTCATCACTTGAGTAATAGGTGTTACAGAGTTCTCCTATCTAAAAGATATTTCTACTAGCTATTTCTCTCATAGTAACAACTTTATTATCTTCTACACTTTTGATGATATATGAATCGTTCCTAAATATAACTTATTTTTAATCTTCAATTTTTTTCTCACACTAAGTATGTTATCTTTGAACCAATGATATATAAAACTTTAATAGACATTAGTTTCTTATCATTGATCTCATATTTTCCAACTCCCATAATTTTTAAGGAAAAATCATTTCCAAATGTTACTACTCCTTCAATAATATTTTCAACATCCCTAAACATATTCAAATGACCCATCATATGTTGGGAACATCCATGATTAGGAATCCATAGTTTTTATCTATTATTTCTTTTAGAGTTGTCTCAACAACAAAAGAACTTTCCTCAACATTATTCTTTCTAGATTCCTTTTCTTTACTTGAATATTAATCTAGTCTAGGAAGGGTAGTCATACATTCATCACCAATGAGACCCAGTTGGTCACATCTTCTACACATTCCCTCCAGATAATCAAACCGTTTTTTATTTAAAATTTTCAAACATCTTGAGATTCTATTTTTCCAAATTCCTATTGTTTAGGAAAGTTAATTAATTTTTTCTATTGTTTCTCCCCCTTAATTTAGACCTATTTAAGGGTAGATAAATTTAATGCTAATTTTTATAAAATTTTCCAATAAAATTCCACATCAGCATTGAAAAATATAAAATTTTGGTCTTCTATAGAAGTAAGATATTTCCCTATAGGTATTTTTCTAATGTTCATAATAACATTATATTTTTATTACCCATCGATGGGGAGTAACGTTCTTATAAAAGATATTTTCCACCTTTTTTAATGTGACAGATTTCTCACATCCATTCTCAAACCATGATTTTCCATCATTTTTCATAAAACCTACATGGTTAAAAAAATAATATGAAATATCACATTTAGTGGGTGACTATTTCACATGATTATTGTTATGATATTACTTTTAAATATTACAAGATTCATTTTTTACTTCTGATGATTTGTTGAAATTTTCATTAAATTTTTTTATGATACTCTTAACCTCAAGATGGTTGAATTGAGTTTTATAAACCTCATTTTCATTGGAAACAAAACTATTAAAAATATATTCTACCATATTTTTCTATTTTTTTTACTTTTTTTAATTTGAGGTTCTTAATCTACTCAATGTACAAATATTCCCTTTTTATAAGATATTACATTTCATGATCATTACTATCCCCATTTTTCTTCAATATTATAATTCTAGTCGTGATTTTTTTATTTTTTCCAATACATACAACAAGTTTAAATATAAGCTAATTTTTTATATAAGATTCTTCATCTCATACTTCTTCACTATTTGAGGAATCTTATGTTTTCTTATAATTTTCAATTATTTTATTGACTTCTACAAAAAAATTTCTTTTGATTACATGTTATAAGTTGAGTTAGATCCAATTTTTCTACTCAAAATGCTTATTTTTTCCCATAAAACTAATTATTAAATTTTTTGGATGATTTTTCTTCCTTATAAATTTTGTTCTACTTTTTTCATCATGTTTTTTCTTCGAAATCATCCCTATATTTTATATCTTTTTTATGGGAAAAATTCATTATAAAGTTCCCAGTTATTCCACAGACCAAACATTTTAGTATATTTTCCTATAAACATTCCTTAAAATATTCAATATTTATAGGAGATAATTGACATGATATTTTCATTCATTTTATCATCTTCTTTATCTTATAAAAATTTATTTTCATTAATGTTATGATCAACATCTTCGATTTTCCACTTTCACATAGAGTCAAACACTATTTCATATTTGATCATCTTATTGAATTCTTTTGCATTTACCATATCATAAGAAATAGGAAAATTATTTAATTCATAAAGATATAAGTCATATTTATCATATAAAGTGTATATTGTTTATCAGAACTGATAGAGTTGTTTCTCATGAATTTATTAAAAATAATAGAATCTTATAAGGAATATTTTAACCCTATAAGGCTGCAAACAACATAATTAACTCTACTAAAATATTTAATAGTATTTTATCTTCACCCATCCAGGTATCTTCAAACATTATTTTTCAAATTTTTAACTTTTCTTCCATCACTTTAATATTTCCCTCAAATATACAATGATGTTTTTCCAAGTTTCATTGGATTTTTTAAAACACATTACATCAAAGAATTTTTTTGACATATACATATTAATATAATTTCTACCTTTAATATTAAAATCAATGTTTCTATCTTCAGAAAAAATAATATGATAATCCTTCCCAATGGTTCAAAATCCAATAGAATCTTCATTCATAATCATCATAAAAACTAACGAAATAAAGGAATAATCATATTTTTATAGCCATTAAATTTTTTCCCTCAAAGTTAGAAAAACATCTATTATTTAAGGAATTAAATTTTTTATTATTAATGAACCAAATGGGCAACCTTCCCTCTGATACAAATTAAAGTTATGTAGGGACACTTAACCACTAATATGGTTGGGTGAATTTTCCACTGACTTTTTAAAAAATTATAAATTTATGAAATTTAACCCCTAAACATGTTATAGTTATCTTCATTCTTAGTTTTTATAATAATATAATAAGCATGAAAATGTAATAAAGTATACAAGTCATGAAATATTTACAAGGTTTGTCCATAGTTTGGGAACCTACATCCTTTCCAAGGCTACACTCATGGGTCTATGTAAATTCACTATTATAAATAAGTGAATAAAAATTTGAGTAAACTACCATTACAATTCTTCTATATCATGATAGATAAGTATATATTGACTCCCATTAGTTTATAAATTTTACATACACAATTTTTTCCATTACACAAGTACGTTATTTTGTGAAATATTCTCTAACAACGGTCTTTCGGGAAACTTTGTCTATTGTTCCTAAATCTGATGGGCCTATGTCTAATGGACATCATCTAATACACCTTTAATGAAACTATTCCTTTTACAAAAACATTTTTCTACCTAATTATATAGCTCATCATCTCACAAGAACATCTATATATAAATAATTTTTCTTTATTCTTTCTAACGATCAAGGTCTGATTCTTAGTACTAAACTCTATTCACAAAATATTTATGAAATCTCTATCCCAAAAAATTATTCATCATGAAAATTGAATTTTGTTAGAAATTAAAATTTTAAACAATCCTTATAGTGTATCATATTTTAAAAGTGAATAGTCATAAGTATTATTTTACTATGAATCTCTATTTATATATTCTCTAGAAAAAACTAAGACAAGAAACCAATTTAAATTTCCTACTCACTAAAATTAAGAAATCTAAACTTCACACACATTTGAATTTTTATGGTAGTATTCTAAACTCATTTAGAACATTAATTAATCTTCATTAATTCTATGATGTTTCCAACTTTCTTATAATTTTCGTAAACTCAATGTTTAATAAAAGCATCAAACATTCTTACTTCATGAAACATCAACACTGGAACTTATACAAACTTCAACATTATATCCTTATGAAACTTCAACACCATTACTCTATAAAAAATCACATTTTTAACTTCCTATAAATATTATCCTTGTGCATCCAAAAGAATTATCTTTTCGATCAAATAAATCGTCTAATCGTACCATTCATCCTATGTAATAAAATTTTATGATAAAAAAGGATTGTTTCATATGCACGTTTTAAAATGTGAAATGCTAGATTTTATTACCACTCATTTTTTATAATTTTTTCCAAATAAATTTCTTTATGATTCATTATTCATCCAATGATTAAGTTCGTACATTCCAACAAAAAGTTCAACTTGAAACATGAACTTTGGAAACTATGGAAATTTTCACGTTTTTCATATAATATTCACCTCAGATCACGATTTCCTCGTGATATTTTAAAAACATGAAGAAATATGAAATCATAAACTTTATTTGTTAGATGGTCAATTAAAGAAACATTATAAATTTCTAAATTTCTATCTTTCTACTTTATTCACCATTAGAAAATTTCTATCTTTCTATCATTTTTTACTTTCTTCATCTCATCAACTTTCTTAAATTTCATAATTTATAAATTTCCTCACCTTGGTAACTTTATAACATCATTTGTATAATAAAATTAATAATTTATAAAAAAATATTTTTCTAATGATCTTTATCATCATAAAAACTAAAAAAAAGCTATAATTTCTATCATAATATTCATCTTGGCTCTCTATCTTGAAGGTTTGTTAGGTCATGTTCTTCCAATGAAACATTTTACATATCATTACTTTCACAAAAAAAATATGGTTTGTTTGATAAGGAAAATTTCATCACTTGGTCTTCTTAAAATAAATATGTACAACCAGTTTGTTTGAAACACTATGTTCAGAAAACTTTAATTTGTAAAGTTCAATTATTTATAAACTTCCAAACATTATAAATTTATCATGTAGATCTTATGAATGTTTTTGATATAATTAACCCAGAAGAATCTAGAGTACTATCCCATGATAGACTTTGTATAACTTGGAGGCAAGTTTTGATAAAATCCATTTTTGGATTTTAGGATTGGGTAGTATACTAAATAGATCAAAGTATTTTTATCACATATCTATAAAATACTAGTAATGTTTCATATGATCAGTTAACCACTGATGAGGGGGGTGAATCAGTGGTTGTAATTTTAAAAAATTCCAACATTATGAAATTTAACCCATGAAAATTGTTTGAGTTATCTTCCTTATCAATTTTTATTACAATCTCACAAGCATGAAAAATTAAGAATATAAATAGGGAACACAATATTTAAAAGGCTCAAACATAATTTTATAACCTATATACTTTATATGGACACTCCTATGTGTCCATATAAATTAAAAATTAGAAATAACTGAATAAAAATCTGTGAAAATTCCTGTTAAAATCCTTAAATCTACCGATAATTATGATTATACTGACTCCCTTCAGTTTATAAACCTTTATAATGAAACATAGAACAGAAAAAAATGTATCTTTGTGGATTCTTCTCCAATAAAGTTCTTTTAGAAGGTTCGTATGATTACCTTATCTAATGTTTCCTTCCAGTGTTCATTTTTGAATTTATCTCCATCATGCGTGCTTATGCCATGTAATCTATATAAGATTTACATTTTCTAAAACTACATCTAAAACAAAAAATTTCTATCCAGTTAAAAAAAAACTCATCTCCTTGAAAACTTTTTACAAAAAAATCTCTTATTTTAAGTTTATTTGGTAACTAAACTATCCTATTTCCAATTCCTCTGATCAAAAAATTCTGTATGAGACACTTCTTCAACATGAAACTTCACAACATTTGGAAACCCACTTTGATACAAACTCTACATCACTTTAACTTATTCCACATGTGAATAGTGTGGACTATGAAGTACTTTTTCACTCCAAATTATAATTTCTCACATAATATTAAAATTTGGAAACCAATTTTATTTTCCCACTCATTGAAATTTATGAATTCAAATACTATACACTTTTTAATTTCATTGTTATAGTTCTCAAATATTCTAGAATATTATTGAATCTTCTTGAAATCTCATTCATTTCCAACATCCTTAAAATTTCCATAAAATCAATGTAAAAGAAAATTTTCAATCATTATAACATCAAATTTGTACAGAATTCAACTTTTACTTCATAACATCATCTTTTTAAAAATCAAGAAATTATTATTCTTTGTGAACTACTACGTTGAAAATCTGGAAAATTCAAACTTCATAAATTCATGAAACTTTAACATTGTAGATTTTTAAAAACTCCAAATTTGTATCCTCATGAAACTTTAACTTTTTAAATCTAGAAAACCCTCTCTCTCCAATTAAATTTCCCATGCATTCATAAAATTTATTTAATGGACACAAATTCATCTAATTACAAACTTTTTCCTAATTCAAAATACTTTCTGATCTATACATTGTCAAATTATAAATCCAAAACATTATTAAAACTCATTTTTGTGAATTTTTTCCATAAAAAATGTAATTCAGATTCATTATTCATCTAATTATGAAGTGCAAACATTACAAACAAATGTTCATAAAAAATCATGTATTTTGGAAACTCCATTAATTTTCAATTATTTTTCTTACAATCATCAACTTGTATGATGACTTCTTCACATTGTTTTATGAAGATAAAAAAAATTAAATAATCTTATGATATAGTTAAAAGTTCATTAAGGAAACGTTATAACTTTTTGACTTTATATTTTTTTTATTCTACATCTCTAGAAACATTTTGACTTTCCCAATTTATATATATCTAGAACCTTTTTGAATTTTAAATTTTATGAACATATTCATCTCAGCAACATTCATAACTACCAAAAATTATATATTTATTAATCTTAGTAACTTTATAACATTCTTCATCTTATCAACATCTAACTTTTTAATAAAAAAATTATATGGTGATCTCCATCTTTTTATAAAACTGAAAACCATAAAACCATAATTTATAATAAAATATTCATCCAATGTTTTTCTAATTGATAATTTGGTCAGAAACTTTCCAGTTCTTCAAACATTAGAAAATTCATAAAAAACATCTATAAAATATTTTTTCCTATTTTATAAAACATTTAGCTGTCAAAAAATAACTAAAAAATAATTAGAAAAACATCAAAAGGGATATTCAATATCTCCCTTTGGATTTGTTGAAAAAATTAATTACATCTTTTAATAATCATTATTTTTCATTACATAGACATTTTTCAAACTCATTTTTAACTTTTACAAAAACACATCCTTTCTTAAAAAGTGTTTCCTAACACCGTGCTACAAGATAAAGTAATTATTTATAATTAATTCCATCCCATAGTGATAAAAAAATTTGTGTCCATTTTAAGATAAACTCCTCCTCACTTTTATCTCTCCCTCATTTTATGATAACCACACCTTTAATTTTTTTATAGACTGAAATGTTAAAACTACTTATAATGTTTTTACAATATGTCACACTTTTTCAACAAAATCCAATGTATGGTGCTGGAAGTTACATAATATGTTTTAGAAAATCTATAATGTAGAATAAATTTGATGTTTCAATCTCAATTCTTCAAAATATATCTTTTTTCATGTCTTTGGTAAATATATCTGCAATTTGTTACTTCATTGAAATTTATTCTAGCAAAACATATCCACCAGAAAATTTATATTCTATAAATTAAAAGTTAATATAAATTTTCATTTATCTTGAGTGATGGATAGGATTTTTAAAAAGATCAATTGATCTCTGATTAACATAATGTTTCCTCAATGGTTTATAAAAATTCACCTTCAAGACATCGAGTTCATCTTCCTTCCATAAAATTTTTGTACTAGACTATGTTGTTGAATCATGTTCTTAATCCTCTATGCTCAAGGTCACTAAGATATGTTTACCATTACAACTCATAAAAAATTATCCTATGAAAAATATTCCTTAAAAAGTTGTTTTTCTATCATTTCAATCTCTAATACAGTCATCATTAGCATAAACATGAATTCCCATATCACAACTTCTTTTGTAAATTAGCCCATATGAAGTTGTTCCATTAACATATATTATAATTATATTTTCTTCAAAAATATGTTATTATTTTAGACAACACTATTTTCTGTCTCATAAAGTCACATCCTAAATAATAGTAG
The DNA here is from genome assembly GCA_963277665.1 of Viscum album. Taxonomy (NCBI): domain Eukaryota; kingdom Viridiplantae; phylum Streptophyta; class Magnoliopsida; order Santalales; family Viscaceae; genus Viscum; species Viscum album. The sequence continues at coordinate 622,541,970 of OY728156.1, read as the reverse complement.
GACATTAGGTTGTAAGGTAAATTGAATTTTTTTTCACCTTTTTAAAATCATTCTGATTAACACTTTTTTACAGTTTCATCTTTAATCGACTTTGTTCTAAAAAAATTAAAGTATAAAATTATTTATAATCTTCAATGATAAAATTTTACAACAAATACATATCATACTATTCTTGATAGGATGATTTATTTTTCTTTTTTCTAAACTTGTAATCACAAGAAGAAATTTAATTCTCCTAGCATTGACATCTCAAATTTATTCTTCATTTAATCATTAACTTTATAAAAAAATTATCTATCCCCATAAAATATTATACCATAAACATAATCAAATTGAATCATGGTGAAAGAATATAATTATTTCACATACAAGTTTCATTCATCTTTTATTTCATATAAAATCAAATTCAACAGAAAACTATCATGTTTGCAGTTCCAGGAACATGGACCTTGTTTTAAACCAAACAAGGATTTATTTAGTTTAAAAACCTTTATTTCATCACAACCAATTTTAAAACCATATGGTTAGATTAATACAATCTTCATCCTCAATCTCCCCATTTTTGAAATTTGACTTTACATCAATATGATAAACACTATAACATCGATGTGAATCTACTTATAAAAACATTCTAATGGTTTCTAATCATGAGACTAGAGAAAATATTTATTTAAATTAAACACCTAAAACCTATGAATAACCTTTACAAAAAATTATTTATTTTTTTCTTGAAACTTCTCCATGTTTATTCGATTTGTTTGTATACATCCATTTTGTTCTAGTAACATCGATATTTATGAGCAATGGAACAAGATCCCTTGTTTAATTTTTCTAAAATTTATTTAACTCTTTATCCATTAATTCACCAATTATTTGTGTTCTACTACTTCTAAAACTAAATTTGGTTCAATCTGTGAAATGAGAAATGTATGGTTTTTGAATCTCATCCTTTTTCTATTCTGAATTATAGCTTTCTAATTTCCAAATATATTTTTAGTTTAATCCTACTACTATAAGGTAGGAAATTTCAAAGTTTTTCTTCCAACCTCACATTCCTAAGAGAAGGATTCATCAATGTCTTAATATATCTATTTTTTCTCACATTCACTTTCATTGAAATCATTCAGTTTTTCTTCCTCAACATTTTCAACATCCATTTTTAAGAAATTTAAAATTTTAAAAAAAATTATATCATTGGAATCTACCAATTTTTTTAGATGTTTTTTATAACATTTTATAATTCTTATATTGGGTGAATATCCCTTGATATTTCCTTCCTATGAATTTTCATCAAATTTCCCAAGATCCAAATTTTGTATTTTTAGTAAACACAAACTTCCCAAAACCACGAAATATTTCACTAAATGTTTTTTATATAAAATATTTCATTTTATGTATTGTGTTATTCTATCATTAAAAAACATCAATTTTTTCACATATACAATAGTGATAATATCTTCTCTCCAGTAGAACATTGAAAATTCGTATTCTTCCAACATTTTTCTTCACATTTCCACCAAAGTTCAATTTTTTTATTTCCTATAATCCATTTTATTGAGTGGTGTATGAAGAAATATATTTATTATTGATTCTTTTATTCTTTAGATAATATTGAAAATAATTTAATATGAATTTTATACCATTATCGGTTCTATATTTTTTATATAAACCCTAATTTCTCTCTTAAAAATCATCTAAAAGATCTTATCATTTCTATAACCTCTGATTTATTTTTCATAAACGTGATGTTGTCCATCTAGCTGATATCATCAATAACATTTATAAAGTAAAAGTATCATTTTTTTATTGATATCACATTTTACCATAATGATATGATTAAATAATCTCAAGAGGTATTGTATATTTAATCTCAAATTTATTATTGATTTTACTGACTATCTTCCCTCTCTACTATTACTAACATTAAATATTTTATTCAGAAAAAAAAGAAGGATTACAAGGACAGACCTGCAAAGGAATATCGAAGGAAATCCAGACTTAAGGGGGTCAAAAGTGATGTAGGCAGAGGTCATCCCCTCTAATAATATTGATCCCTTCTGGATTTAAGGTTTTCAAATCATGAAAAAGAAAACACTCATTATCATGAATATCCACCGAAGCTAAGTAGTCTTTCATGTTTTTTCCCTCACACCAAGTATGATATACCATGATGTTGTCCCCTAGGATAGCGAGGCAGTTCCTAATTATGTAAAGAATCAACCAAGGAGCTACACCCAAAACATGAAGGGCATAATACAAGAGCATCCAATCTATTTCAACTTTGTTGATATTGAAACCCCACAAACTTGAAGGCCTTCAAGAACGTCCATTTCTTCTACCTAATGGTTGCACCCCTACCCAAGCCTGATAGAAAAATCCATCATGACTGGACCACTATTATTATGTATTACCCCTTTTCCTTGAATAAAATCATCTGCATAGTACCCATCATTTTTTAGAATCCACCCCTCAGAAGGGGGGCACCAACAGACCCAGTTTCCCTGGTAAAGAACATTCCCCTGAGAAGAGATAAGAAAAACAACAATGAAATGATGTAGGTAATGTGAATCTCTCTAGTTAACTTGATCCTTGAAAAATTTGAAGATCATATTTTTATCCCTAATAATAATTTGGTGGTCATCAAAAATCATCCCCTCATAGATCCTATTATTTATAGCATGCCATAAACACCATCACCCAACATGTAAAATCAAGGTTCATGAAGATCTCTCTATGCTTCCCCTACTAGAACCGTGGAACCAATGTGGAATGAAGTGTTGATCATCCAACATATGATTATATAAAGTCATAAAATCACCCAAATATCTCCACACCTCATTCTCCCAGTCACTCTCAAAGAGGTGATGATCCGAGATTTCTTCCTTGTGTTCTGTAGAACAAACACATCTAGAAGCCACAAAATTCTTTCACCTATTAATGTTATCAACTGTTGGAATAACTCTATTTCTTATATTCTAGTTAAGAAAGTTTAATTTGGTGGGAATATTCTTTAACCAATGGATTTCATTCCATGTATCCCCTTAAACCAGCATGGTCATGGTCCTATGGCAGTACCACATCGTGGGAAAACTATAGTGGTAAGGCGTAAAGAAACATCTGTCTATATTAGGGGATAGTTAAATAAGTTTGAAAAAATAAAGATAGACCATATTCACCACTTCCATAATAAACATCGAGTACTCACAGGCCTCTTTGAAGGAGATGTTTCTAGCTAGGGAAAAGGGATAACCAAGGATCTCCACACTCTATTTATAGTTCTATAACAAGATCTCACCCTTACCAATAATCTGATATGAGTATGGCCTAAGAGAACCAATTATAGGCCTAATTTCATAACAGAATGGAGAAACATATCCATATAACGCAGCCTAATATCCCAGAGCAAATCCATGCATGGTGTGCCCCCATAGGATCTGATGCTCCATCACCTCCCATGCTAACTTAGGAGGCAACAAGTGCAAGGTATCCTCAAGGAAAAGAATATTAATCCCTCCCTTAGAAACTAACAGAGACAACTTATTTCATGTGACCTAATTCCTTTTACCCTCCACCTTGGTATTCCATATGAAATTGAAAATAATTATATCAGTTTTTTATAACACATTTAGGAACTTTTAATGAAGATAGGGCATGAATCAGGGTGGATAGAATCATGCTATTCACCAGTGTTATTCTTCGACCAAAGGATATGTAAATATTTTTTCAATTTTGTACCCTATCAATGATTCTGTTTATGAGGGGATAAAAGTCTCTAATAGAGAGACTTGTAGGGGATATAGGGCCCCCAAAATATTTAGTGTAAAACAACCCTCTCTGCATAACCAAGATAAGACCTACAGAAGAAATCCATTTACAAGAATAACTGTTAGAGACAAAGAATATACTTTGGCTTTTGTCAACAATATAGATTCTCTAATAAAAATATGTATCCAATATCCTGTTCAATGTTTTTAATTATCTACTCTCATCGTTCATTAATATCATATTATCGTCTACAAACATAATATGAGACATTTATGGGGACCACATTCTTTGAAAATATGGGAGAATATCTATATTTTTTATACACTTGTGAAGAAGATGACTAAAAATATCCTTGTCTATGATAAAGACACTCAGGGATATGGGGTCGCCCTATTGAATACCCCTGCATTCCTTAAAGAAACCATTATATTTTCCCATAAATGATACATCCATCTAATATGAGCTAAAACAATGAAAAATAATGTCAATATTTCAAGGAGATAACCCCATACCTCCCAATACATTGTTGATGAAACTTCATTCCATACAATCATAGTATAATTTATATAAAGATTTATATCCATGTTGGATCTATGAGTTTTTTGATTGATATCCCTGATCATTTCATGAGCCAAGGTCACATCCCATTGAATAAACCACCCCTTCACAAAACCATTTTGTTCCATGGAAATCCATAGGGGGAGATGGTTCGACAACATATAATTAATTAAACTAGAAATAATATTATATTTAACATTGAAAATGCTAACAAGAAAAAAATTCAAGATGGAGGAAGGATCATTGGACTCCAGAATCATCACAAACATAATGGAACTTTCAACCTAAGGTTGGAGGCTACCCTGAAATAAATCTAGAATGGATAGAATCAGATCATCTTTAACAATCTCCCACGATGATCTATAAAAAGAAGCAAAAAGACCATTCAGACCAATGACACTATCCAGATTAAGTTTCTTCATAGATTCAAAAACCTCAGTCTCCTATGGGAGAACACCCATATGATTATTATCACAATTAGAAACACAGTTCAGAATCACAACAAAGAGATATGTAGGTTACCCTGGAAATCCTTTTGGAACAAGAGAGTTAGGACCAGTAAGAAGGCCCCTTAGGTTCTTATTATCCAACGCACCTACTACATCCCTATAATTTATAAATGTATCATCCTCTTGTCTAATGTTTGGTTTAACAAGCCTTTTCCTCTCCTTGATACAAGATTGAAAATATGCTGTATTTTTATCCCCTTCTATCAACAACTTTATCCTCACATTTTCCATGTAAAAATGTTCCTACTTTAGTAGTAATTCCTCCAGATAATATTTTTACAAACCATATCCTAAAAAACCCAATCTTCCCAAGCCTCCTCCATACTCGATTTAAAAAGATCAACCTCTTGAATAGAAACATCCAGATCCATGTCTGAGGTAGAGAGATCCCTTAACTGCTTTTTTAACCATCTCTTAAGATGCCTAAGTTTTTTATGAATTGACACCCATGTGTTCTCCTAGGAGGGATATCTCCAAAGATGATCGAACCATGTAATGATAACTAGTATCACTTACCCAATAACAAAAATATGTGAATCTCTCAGTATTGTTGATCCTAGAAGAAATAGTGATCTTGAGTGGGGAATGATTTGAAATACCATGAGTCCAATGAACCACACTAGTATTTGCATACCAGGAAATGGGTTTCAAGTTATTCATGCATCTATCTAGGTGGAACCAGGATCTACGAACACCCCATTGATTATTTCACCTTGTGAACTTATCACATAAAAATACAAGATCCATACGGCCTTTTCCCACCATGCATTGTGTGAACTCTAAATTATCACTCCTCGGAAAAGGTACTCACCCATTCCTCTCACGTGGATCCACCGCAACATTGAAATTTCCATCCAAAAACAATAGGATATTTTTAGGGTCGAACAAGGTGAGATCATTTGATAGGATCTCTATTTATTTGGGATCATATATGCCATAAATGAAAGACACAAGAAAGTTATGGATTTCATGGGATACCCTAACTGTGATGAACTGATCACCTGCCTGAACATGATCCAATTTAAAACTCTTGTTCTAAAAGACCCAAATATTTCAATAGTTAGGATCCACATGCATGTATCCTTGTATTTTAAGATTTCTGTAAAAATAAAAAATCCTACTAGGTTGTTGTTTATGATCAATAATTTCAATGATCTAAATCTTGTGCTTTCTAACTTCAGAAGCCACAACATCTGTTTTAGCCTTGGCTCCAATTCCATAGGAATTCCATATAAGGATGGGAATCATTGTGTGAAATGTTTCTGGGATTGGATATAGAACTTTTATCCTTGTCGAAGTGGATATGTAATCTATCCTTTGGTTTCTTTGAATGTAACCTGATACATGCTCTTTTAGCCTTGGGAAAAAACTCTACTGGGGATGATGAGGAATACTAGTGAGGATTATCAATCCTTACCCTCTTTCTCAGGGTGGTGTTGTATTCATTCTCTTCAAAATAAAAATTTCGAGGAGTGTATCTCACAAATATCCCTCTATACAAAATAGGGGATAGGGGAATATGGATCTCATCTATTATGGACTCTATATAAATAGGAAGTTGATCCACCTGGTCCTCCTTGCCACAAAAAGAAGCTTTACACTCGGGATATAGCTTCATTGAAAAATCAAGAAGTCCGGGGATTAATCTAAAAATTTATATACATGGAAACCCTGAAAGTTTTATGTAAATACCTAATAGAGATACAATATCACCAACCTGGACTTGTGGAGTCCATCTTGGAATGTAATTCACTATCACACGACACTCCACCCGGTCATTTATCAATAGGTCTGGAGGCAACATTGGAAAATGATTACATAATTAAGGCACCTCAAGATCCTCCTCTTAGACCCCAACTAATATATCCTAAAATGATGGGATGAGATGGGTCTTATTACCTTTAGAATGAACATGTTCGCATTTAACTCTAAGAAAACGACGTTGGTTCACCTACAAAGAATGTCCCTGGAGAATACATTGGGAGAAAAATATCAGTAAGATAGGACAATAAATAACTTTAATCCATAAAAAAGAATCATGCACCCGGATCTCATGCTTCTCCATCACCGGATAAGAAAGATCCAATTCCATACAAAGATAATCCATATTGGTATCCACACAACCCTTGGTCCTTATATCTGAGCACAAAAACAATCCAAGTGAGTTTCAAATCACCTTCAAGAAACCTTCAATTTGAAAAGGAAGAGGAATCTTGGGGAGGTTAATCCAGATGGCCACATCCATACTTTCTTTGCCTCTATTCATAGACAAAGACCACATCGATAAAATGAAGCTTCATCATCCAATGAAACACGGAGCATGACACCATGCCTTTTTGAAGTCATCCCTATATCCTAGGAAAATAAATAAGGATAATTTATGTATTTAGGATATGTGTGTTGGACATTTAAGGCCCCAAGACCCCACTAATATCTGGAAAACTGAAATGGGTGGTTTCGATGCTCCAAAACGATCAACTAGAATCAAATATAGACAATCCTAATCCATTAAAAATGCGACCACATGAACTTATATAGGTATCTATATCCTTTACAACACATTTCTGGTCGATCCATATTAATCTCTAGGAAACATGGCCTGAAGGAAGAAGAGGCAACACCATAGAGAGAATCCTTAAAGGATATGCTATGAAAAATATTCTCCGATGAAACAAGATCTAATCCCAGGGTAGCTATTGAGAAAGAAGCAAGGCAGGAACCTAGATTTAAGGTTTCCATAATCGAAGGTAGGGATAGAGGATCAATGGGAAAGGAAGAAATAGGAGAAAGATATTGAAAAAACTGAGGGCACGTGTAGTGCATTCTCCAAACCTAGTAGTATGTCCATCTTTTAGTATTGGTGTGCAAGATCGCTTCCCTTTCTAACAGGTAATACAAACAAGTTATACAAACATCATCATAATTTATTTTCACATATGTTAATTTTGTAATCACATATACATTTTATGTTTTGTTCATGATTTTATTCCCAATGTTCCCAAGTCTATAGTGCCACCAATTTTTTATTCATTGCATGAGTAACATGTGTTACAATATTATCCAATATAAAAGTTATTTCCACTGGTTCTTTCCCCCTAGTAATAATGTTACCATCTTATATACTTTTATTTATACAAGAATATTTACTGAATAAAACTTCTTTTACCTCATCAGAAGGTTTTCTCACACTATGTAAGTTAGGATTCTAGCCATCGATATATAAAACTTCTTTAGATTTTAATTTGTTTTCATTGATATCATCTATTAAAATTTCTATAATTTTAAATGAATTATTATTTAAAAATGTTATTTCTCTTCCATCATGTATTTTTACATCCAAAAATATCTTCAAATCACTTTTCACATTTATGGAACATAAAATATCAGGAATACATGGTTTTTTATGTTTGTTTTTGTATAGAGATTTCACAATAAAAAAGTCATTTCCTTGAATTTCATTTTTCTATCTTCCTTTTCTTTACTCACATAAGAAGGTTGTCTATGAAGGGTTTTAGTACATTATTCAGAAAAGTGACCCAATTGTTCACATCTTCTTCATATTTCCGCAATGAAATCAAACTGATTTTTTGATGGAATGTTTATAACATCTTGATATTTTGGTTTTCTAACTTCATATGTCTTATGAAAGTTATTTGTTATTATTATGAAACTTATACCCCTTAGTTAATTCATTTTTATGGTTAGATACATGTTGTTTCAATATTCATTAGATTTTTCTCCATGAATTCTATATCACCAATAAAAACCATTTAATATTGGTTTTCTATGTATGTAATATATTTCCCTATAGAAATTTTCATGAGGTTTATCATAAATTTCTATTTTTGTGACCACTTTCCATGGAGAAATATTATTTTAAGGTATAATTTAAAATTTATTTAGTGTGATATATTTCTCACATATTTCTTGATTCATGATTTCCAAAAAAAATCATAAAACTTGTATGGTTATAAAAATCAGAAAAACTATCACATTTACTTGGTGAATATTTCACTTGATTAATTTAATGAGATCTTTATGAAACATTAGAAGAATAAAAATTTAATTTTAAAGAATTATTGAAATTTTAATTCATCTTTCTTAATGTAATATCAACCTGGAAATTTTTTTGTTGAGTTTTAAAAACCTCATTTTCCTTGGATGAAAATTTCGTATAATGAGCATGTACCATCTTTCGTTGTTATTTAATTTTCAGTTTGAGGTTCCTAATCTCCATCATGTATAAATATTCCCTTTTAAGAAGATCTTAATTTTTTCAACCTTCCTATCACGATCATTCTTCTTTATTATTATTTCATTTGTGATATTTTTATTATTCAAAATACAAGAAACAATTTATTATCACATTTGATATTCTCTGTATATTTCTTTACATACATCTTCTCCTTCGCTATTTAAGGAATCATCTATTTTATTAACTTTTACATGAAATGTTATGAAATTATCTAAATATTCAACTTCTGAAGAATTGTTTTTAGTTGAGAAATAATTATTTTTCTTACTCAAAATAATTATTTTTATTCTATTGAACTTATTATTATATTTTTTGGATGATTTTTCTTAAATACAACTATTTGTTATACTTCTTCCATTAAGGGTTTTCTTCAAAATCATCTCAATATTCTATAACATTTTTTTTTGAAAATTCATATCAAATTTGTCAATTACTCCACACTCAAATCATTTTAGTAGAAGTTTCCCTCCATATATTCCTTGACCTCTTCAACAATTATTATAGATAAAAGCCAATATATTTTCATTTATTTCATCATATTCCTTATCTTCCCAATCACTAATCTCAACAATGTTATGATCATCATATTAGATTTATATCTTTCTCATAGCTTTAAAATCCTGGTCATATTTTTGAATACATTATATATTATCATCACATACGAAATTTAAGAAGCTATGTAAATCATTAATAGATAAGTCATATTTATCCTCAAAAGCAATGATTTCGGAATCAAACTAATCAGGTAAGTTTCATATTATTTTCTTATCAATAGTATAATGTTCCAATGTATCTCTACATCCTCCAATATTGAAAACAAATTCATTCACTCTTGTGATATATTCATCAATAGTTTTTTCATCACCCAAACTAATATCTTCAAAATTTATATTCCAAATTTTTAAAATTTCATCCATAAATTTAGCATTTACCTCAATGATAAATTCATGTTTTTCCTAAGTTTCTTTGACTATTTTTAGAGCAATTACCTTAAAGAATACATTTTATAAAAAAGGAAAATGAATAGTATTTCTAGCTTTACCATCAACATCAATTTTTCTCTTATCGAAAAATGTTATAGATGCATCTTTCTTTATAGGTGGAAACTCAATAGTATCTATATAAATAACCTTCAATACAAGTGAAATATGAAAGGTACTCCTCCTTTTTTCAACCAAAGTAATTTTTTCCATCAAAGGTAGAAATACCACTACTATTGATTGAATTTAGATTTTTCATGATTAGAAATGAACATGGAAACCTTGCCACTGATACAAATTGATGTTTTGTAGGATATTTGGACCACTGAGAAAGAGGAGGGAGTTGAATTAGTGGTTTTCGTTTTTAAAAAATACATTATGAAATTTGACCCCTAAAACTTATTAGAGTAATATTACTTAGAAATTTATATATATATATATATTACAAGAATGAAAGGGAAATAAAGTAAATAAATCACACCATATTTACAAGGTTAATCCTCAATGTGAGAATATGAATCATTTCTATGGTCACACCTATAGATCCATGAAAATTCACTATTAGAAATAAACGAATAAAACTATGATACAACTCGTGGTAGGCTCCTTCAGTCTCCTAATAGGTATGATAATAACGACTCTTGTTAATTTATAAATAATTCAAACAAAATGTGAGATAAAAAAATTGTAACTTTGTGAATTCTACTCTAAGAAGGTTATTTTGTAAAGTTATTATAAGTCATTTTTACCTCTATCCAATGTGCCTACATCGGGTAATCTTTATATGAAGTGCATGCATCTAGTAAACTCTATTTGATACACCTTACCAAAAACTATTTCTAATAAAAACATCTATTCTATCCAATTTTAAAAAAATCAATACCTCACAAACATTATACATGGAAACTCTATAAGTTTTATTCTGTCTAGTAATTGAATTAACATCTATCTAGTTCTTATGATCAAAACATTCAATCAAAAAGTCTTATTCAACATGAAAAAAACATCAATTGGAAACTCACTCTAAAAAACTCTACAACACTAATAGTTTTTGCACACATGAATAGTGTGAAGTACAATGTACTTTTTCACTCCAATTTATAGGTGCTCCTATAATAGTAAAGGTAGGAAACCAATTTCTTTTTTTGACTAGATGAAATTAATAAATATGAATTTTATTCTCATTTTAATTTTGTTGTGATGGTTATAAACTCTCTAAAAACATTCCTAAATCATCTTTAATTCTCTATAATTTGTTCCTTCATTCGAATTTCATTAAACATGATTTTTAATAAACAATTAAATCATTGTAAATTTGATAAAATAAATTAAACTTTTTACAACTCTGAACATTATACATTCAGAGAACATAAACATTGTACATAAAAAAATTTAAACATTGTTAGTGCATTAACAGTCAACCATGAAACTTTGTACACACTCCAACATTGTAAATTCCTAAAACATAAAAATTTTACATCTAGAAAACTTTCTCTATTTGATCAAACTATCCATCTTTTCATACTATTCATCTAATGAAAAAAAAAACAAATCAATTAAAAAACTTGTATATGGTTCAAACATCCATATAATCTTTAAATTGTAAAATTTGAAATTCTTGAAATTATTAGAAGTCATTATTATAAATTTTTGTCTGAAAAAAATTTATTTCAAATTCATTTTTCATATTATGAATAAGTACAAACTTTAAAACAATATTTTCTTCCAGAAACCTAAACTTTGGAAACTCAATAAATTTTAGTGACTTTTTCACAATCTTCATCATGTATCATCACATCTTCATAATTTATTATTAAATTCAAAAAAATAGTAACACATAATCTAACTAATATATAATTTTCATTAAGTAAACTTTAGAACTTTTAAAATTTTTTCCTTTCTTTATCTTTATAAACGTTTTGAATTTCTTACTTTATAAATCTATATAATCATTTTGAATTTTTTACTTTTATAAATTTATTCATCATAGAAACTTTTTTTACATCCACACATTCTAACATTCCTCAAATAGGAATTTTTTTACCTTTATTTATCTCAAAAAATTATGAATTTATAATAAACCGTTTTATAAGGATTTCACCTTTGTACTTACTTAGACACTTCAAAACCATAATTTCTAACAAAATCTTCATCTAATGGTTCATCTTAGGGATCATTCAATCATAAAAATTTTAGTTATTCAAAATTCATCAAATTCATACAAAAATTTGTTAACTTCCAAGAACTATTTACCCCAATTTTTCAAAAAAAATATTCAAAAAAATTACTTATAAAAAATTGAGAATATTTTTTAGAAAAAAAATCATAATGAATTTTCAACTTGCCTACATAAGCACATTATATCATCTTTTCCAAACAACATTGGGGTTATGAAAAGGGAAATATTTATATTTTCCAGTAGAATTTATTAATAACATGACATTTTGAGGTTAGTTGTGAGGGATATTGAGACTAGATAAAATAGTGGTAAATTTAATGAAATTAATTATTATTATTTCTGACATAATCTTTAATTAATAAAATTACTAATAATAATCAATTTTATAATTTTAGAATAATTTCATGCATGTCGTCAACTTTATCCCTATGATCTATATTAGAGAAAGACCATTTTCCCCAGAGAAGTAACTTCCATGAATACTTCAGACTCCTTTGGGTTGTAATGCTTTGTGAATAGAAATATTATGTTCTAGAATCCCCATTACCTAATCCATTTTTGAAAGATGCATGTAATGAAGAGTTATCTATCAATTTTTATTTATAAAAGATTGTGGCACATAGGCCTATTTATTGAATCAAAAGAAGGTAGAACTATACAGAGGAATAAAAAATAGAGATAAAGGACATAAAGAAAACATTTAGGCCATTTTAGACCAAGTGCTCATATTGTGATGAGGGGAGCATCCACCCCACCCACAAGGATGCTGCCTTCTTCTCCCAATTTTGGACTGCATCCACGGTCCCCCTACATCATCAAGAAATTTAGCATCGTCAGCATTTCCCATATCATCCAATCCCCATACCCAAACATCACTTTGAACATATTCCTTGCTACTACCTGACGCAAGTAACTCAAAATAATTACGAGTACTTAGCTTTACAAGGAATTTTTCTTTCATGCTTCGAGCATTGTCATTCTCATGAGACTTCAAGACTAAAGTCCTATTGACTGTCTGTTCTGAGCACTCATCCCACTTTTGATTGACAGTCTGTGGAATAGTGTTTTTGGAGATCCTGTAAACTATCAGAATATCATTAGTGGAAGTCAGGTACTTGCCTGTGCACTGGAAATAAGTAACAGTATTTTGAAAATCCAGCCTACTCCTGCCCGATCCAGGTTGAGAGTATCTATCCCTCTGGTCGGGATTGTCATTGGCAGGATTATTGGTGCTTGTGCGCTGGATAGATGCAGCATCTTGAGAGCTAGAAGGGACCTTCCATCACTTACCAGGTCTCTAATTCTGAGGGTTTTCCATTCTCAAATCAGGTGTGTCCTTCACAGGGGTCATCTCTTTATCCAGAGCAGTCAATGAAGATCTTTCAACCTCAAAATGAGTACTTACCTATCCAGAGGCATAAGGGGCTGAGGATGAAGTCACTGCTTCTTTTGAATCCATTAGTCTTGGAGAATTCAAGTGGTCTCTAGGGTATTTGAATGATTTAGAAACAGATTTTATGCAATTTAGAATGTGATCATGTTTACTTTAGTGCAGAGGAGTATAAGAAACCTTTTTGGATGAATCCCCTTTTAATTTGATCTTCCTCTTATGACTAGAATAAACCAAATTCTGCTCTTGCCATAAATTGAAGTCCACCTCATTTTGAGCATAAATTTCCTTGTATTCTTTGCTATCAGTTGATTCATCACCCTCATAATCATCCCTGATGTCTTTAGTCAAGGAATCCTTGAACGAAATCCCAGTGTGGAGACCATCCTCCGCTATATCAGCCCAAGACACCTTGGATTTATCAACTTGCAGAACCGGTGGAACCAGTCTATTGGTTCTTTCAGGCATGTCAGTGGGAAAATTCATTTCATCTGTACAACCGTTATTTAGAGAAAAGTACAAAATAGGTGCACTTATTTCATGAGCAGTTCCTAATTTGACTTGTGAACTAGCCTTCCCATTGATAGGATTAGGATTATTTGAAATAAGAACCTGAACTGCATCAATAGTTTCAGTATGCTGGATTATTGCCTTACTAGACCTTCTACAACTCTGGGAGTCCTGGCCTCTTTTTGATAGTTTGGACATAGGATATCACTTATACAATTATCCATTGGGTGGCCAATTATAAGGAAAGCATCAAAAAGGGGGGATTCATCTCATATTCAATTCTAAGAGTTATTTCATCATGAGGTGTGGAAATCACTACTTTTTCAATCAGTTTTGATCTTAGATTAACTTCAATTAAAATCCTAGCGAAGTGACTATAGCTGACCAATTCAGTGGCGATATCCATCCTTATGGGAGTTCCTATTGTAGTAGAAATATCGTACAGAATTTCTGGGAGCCATAAAACCCAATTTAATCAATGTACTTTGATCTATATTGGTGCGCGTGTTTCTTTAAAATCGTTGAAGTTGAAGCATAGGTTCCATTCCTGAAAACACATAATACTTGGTTGAAGGTTACATGATCTAGAACTCCATGATCAGTTTTTCAATTCTGCAGAGGGGAATCGTAGATCCAAGAAACCCCTCCCAATAGAAATGCATTTTAAGTCTGAAGACCCCCAAATTATAGCTAGACGATCAACTAGATCTTTGACCTTCCAAGGTTTTATGCCTTTAGATAATGAGATATGAGAGATTAATGAAAAATTACATATTTCTATCCTTTATATAACTGCGCCATTTAAAGCCACAACATGATAAATCGACCCTTTCCGAACTCTCCATTGCGAAGACCTAATTTTAAGGGAGACGAACGATCCAGCTACGAAACCAGGAAAGGAGGAGAGAATCTTTACCTCTTCTCAGTCCTCTGATTTCTTCGATGTAGACAAGATTTTTCGACCATGATTCTAGGTATACAAGTACATATTCAAACTCCTTAGGTGATCAAAGGAGCCGCCATTTCCAATATTCACTGGAGAAAAAATCTCTTTTTGAGCATTAACAATCTATGAAAAACACTTGAATAACAAAATCAACAATTAATGTTTTATTTTATCATCTATGTATACTAAAATCTTTACGTCTCATGAATAGATGGATACTTATAGAATTATCAAGAAAATAAATGGTATTTACCTAGAGAGAGATGGATAGGAATGGTAATTGATCATTAAGGCTCTTATTTTGAGCATTATTATAGAAAGTTCACTATCTTGGCCTCAGGTAGTCCATTTCATTGGGAACATTAATAACATACAGGTTCTTTGTTTTAACCTCTCTAATAAACTACATAACGATCTAATTTTAAAATAAAACCCTCATAGATTATATAAATTTGTTGTCAATTTTAATATAAAAAACATAGGGAAGAGTCTCCCAAATCTTCAAATTAGTCTTCTCTATGTAGATATGGATATAAAAGGTGAAAATCCTTCCATCCTTATGGTGAATAAATGGAAAGGCCAAATGAAGATCTCTAAGACAAAAACATTTTTACAACACCATTAAAATAAGATAAATATATAAGGTAAAGTAAGGGAACATATTTCTATCTATTTCACATGTGGTGGAAAGGTCAACTGGAAGAAATATTTCACCTAGACAATGAACCAATGGGAAGCTTCAAGTGAATTTTTTATTGAGTTCAATATATCTACTTCTATAAATTGGGTATTATAAATAACTTTTAGTGCTCTCATATGTATTAAAATATAGAAACAAAGTAAATTAAAAAATATTTAAAATGGGGAGGTATATTAGTGAGCATCCAACAGAGTTAAAATTGATGTTGTAGATATTAATGATTTCACCTCATGTTTCTAACAAGAATGATCTTTATTTTGATGGAATTTTGTTATGTGTCTTATTTTACCAAAAACATTATTTCTATATACAGAATTGATAAAAATGGATTTATTTTCAATTTTTCGAATAAATTTATCATATTTTATGAAGTCAGTGTGTGTTATGGTAACTGATATTTAAACTATGGTCTTTATAGGCTCCATTACATGTACCAAGTAACGGAAATATATAACAAAACAACATCACATCACTCATACCACAAGAAACTATGGAATCGATGGCTCGGTCAAGTAAATAAAATCTATTTGACTAAATTACACTAAGACTGTTATTTAAATTCCTTTTAAGTAAAAACACTTGGTGTATGTATTACATGTTTTTATGGAAAAATCATCGAATACCCATTTAGTGGAAAAGGTGAAACGGACAAGTATTTTTTTGAATTAGTTTATACAGATATGTGAGGAACTTTTATAATTGAACCTGGGAGTGGGTAATCATACTTCATAACTTTTACTGATGAATTTACTATATATGGATATTATATATGATGAGGTATAATTTAGATTACTTTTATATATTTAAATAATAGAATAATTTATTTGAGAACCATCTTGTTGAGAATATTATGAAACTCTACCGAGACTGTGGTAGTGAATATCTTAATCAAAACATTATTGATTATTTATAAGATTTTGGGAATTTATTTCAACTCACTCCTCATTATACACCTAAATGGAATGGTTTAAGTGAAATTAATAACCTCAAATTGTTATACATGGTTAGATATATGGGGATTCAAGTGAGTCATTTTTTATCATTTTGGAGATATGTATGAAACAAATAGTATTCATACTAAACCAAGATCCAACTAAAGCATAAGATGTTGTTCTATGACAGCTATATAGTGGAAATAAACTCATATTTTTATAATTACATGTGTGGGGTTGTTATTTATTTATAAAGGAATACTTAGGTTAAAAAATCATCTTAAGTCACAATATGTACATTTATAGGATACTATAAAGAAATGAGATTACTTTACCTATATAATCCCTCACAAAAAAGAGTTAATAGTAGAATGTAACATAGTATTCCAAGAGAGGAATTAAATATCTAAAAAATAGTATTATCAAGATAGACTATGATGAAGTTTAGGCTCAGGGTATAAAAGAGTTTCCCCATGAATAAATTCAACAAATCATAGGTGAAGAAAATGTTTTGGTGACACAAGTACTGCATAGGAGTACATGAGTGGTTAAATGAAAGGAATGGTATGGATTTCTAGTCATTGAGGATGGTGATTCATTATTAGTTGATAATAATAATCCTCTAACCTATGAGGAATAAATAATTGGAACATATGTTTCCAAGTGGAAAGAAGGCATGAATTCAGAAATGGAGTCCATATACCCAAACAAAGTCAATATTTTGGTAGATAATCTAGTTGATATAAACCATGTTGGTTGTAAATGGTTATTCAAGAAGAAACTAGTCTTGGATGGTCAATTCAGTACCTATAATGTGTAAATGGTTGAAAATGGGCTTAAATAGTGTTAAGGAATGGACTATGGTGAATCCTATTCACCAGTTCCAATTTTAAAATCCATAAGAATTATATTTTCCATTATTTCCTTCCATGACTATGAGATTTAAAAAATGTATTTCAAAACAACCTCTACCAACATGAACCTTTTAGAAGATGTCTATATGAAACAACCAGAAGGGTTTTTTACTCCAAATGATTCCAACAATGTATGTAAATTAAAAAAATTCCATTTATGGATTAAATCATGAAATAGATCATATTTTCTATTTGTTATTTTTTTTGATATTTTAGGTATTAGATAAGAGACAATATACTGATACAACGTATAATTTTGAGCCCCAATGTTCCGAGAATAAATTTTTTAAATATATTTTAAATATTAAATAGAACACATGCATAGTTTTTCTAAAATGTGGAATAAATTTTAAATATGGGATATGTTTAGAAATATAAGGGAACCATTGGGTTTAGAACATGGGTTTTTACCCATGAACGATATAATCTTTGTCAGAATGAGTTGTTTGTGAAAAATTCATCATGGTTTTAAAATGAATAAAATAATTAAATAAAATATTTTGTTATAATTCATTGACATAATTACCCAATATCTCCTATAATTATACGATTGTTATAAATTATTAGGTTTTCCTACATAACCCTAGATCGATTGGCGAACAATTAGATAGATCATTGGAGGATATTCTATCGGAGACTGAAATCTGAATCAGGGTTCAACGATTGGTGGCCAATAGAACCCAAGTATCTTTCCAAGGAAAACAATGAAACTTAATTCTTATTTATAAGGTGACCAATATAAAGGATGGATTTTATCTATATTGGATTATTTAAACAATATCTATTTTTATAATGAACTCAAATCAATCGAACAACATATTGATTCATGGATCGGTCATTTTGTAAAATGGGATATCTGTGGGGATAGTTTTAGGGGTAAATTGATTCATGTTTATTTTTTATCTCTTAATTCATCATTATAATGGAAATGTATCTAGGAAAACACAAAAATTATCTTAGTTCTATTCCTCTTGGTTGGGATTTTGATTTTCTCCCCTGATTCTTCATTCATCGTAGGAAAATCACTTGGCATGCGGTTCGACAAATACCCAGGGAAATAGAACATTGAACACAATTTTCTTGAATTAAATATTAGATATCTTGGATCTGGGATTCATAAATCATGGAAATGGTGTGATGATGGAAGCTTAGGTGGGTTTGATGGATTTGGGATACCTAATTTTTTTTCTTTGATGCCCGATATTGGTTTGATATATGAGGTAGATTTTCGAACATATTCAAGGGCTAGATCCCGATGTTTGATGAAGGAAAGGTACGGTGAGAAATTATTTGAAATTTATAGCAAAGTGGGTCTTAATATTGGTGGTCGGAGTTGTAGGAGACAATTTGTGATTTTAGATATGGAAATCTGTAAATTTTCAAAGAACATGGCATGTACTGCTGATCTACATGTTGTGTAAGACCCTCACAATGGTGGCTAGTGTTTTGAGATGAACATAAATATCACGTGGTGTTTGACCCATCCCTAATGGCTCAATGTGTGCTTTATATGGTATATAAACATTTTTAGGAGTACATGGTCTTGGCCATTCCATGTACTCCCACAAAAACAAAGCTTGACCATGTTAACATGGGCATAACTATGTACATAGACATGGGTATAAGTAAAGGATAATGGGAAATCATGTAATTTAACCATGACATAGGCATGGTCTTTTTACATGGGTAGGACTCAGTGCTGAAGGGGCATGTCGTGTACTCATTTAATGTTTTCCTAGATCCCTTCTCCTGTGTATCATGGAAAATTTTTGTTAGGGTGTGTTTCCTATATCCATTCCTTGAGGGTTATAATGGAATTATGTTATATACATAGAATGGTGAAAATTCAATAGGAATTATTGGATAGAGTTTTTAGAATCAAACTATGAGGCCCAGAGTGAGATCCTATATCATCTTGATTCACTAGGTAGAGTTCTTAGTGTCATCATGACCAATGCCACATGGGAACCGATCCTCTACTTAGCGGGTTAATCTAAATTGATTTTTATACCCCTTGTCTATTGAAGTGATCCTCAGTTGTGTATATTATATCTTTAGAAAACCATCCTATCCTACCTATGATGATACATGATATTCATGAACTCTCAGACAGACATCATTACTGGTATATGACTCATGGAGTCTTTTCTTTTGGATGAGTGCTATGTGGAAACATAAAGCTGGAATCCATGGCTAGTTTTACATTTGTGAATTTTCCATGGGGATATGTGTCTTAATTTATTATATATGAATATTCTTATTATATTTTTTTAATATATTAACCTGTGTAGAGATTAGTGTTATTATTATTATTATATGCTTGTTTGTTTTGAGGTGCCCTATTAGGCATTATTATTCTCACCCCTGCATTGGCTTTACCTCTACATGTCATTCCATATGTAGAGGATGTAACTATTGATAGAGTCCTAGAGGTACTAGGAGCCTGAAATGATTAGTGAGTTATGAAGACTAGTCTATGTTCTAGAGGTATCTTGATAGCATTTTGCATCATTACTTTCAGGTTGGACTTCTTTCAGTCTCTTTGTGGTGAACTTATATTTAGACCTATTTAATTTCCATTTCATTTTTTCATACTCTAGTTGTTGGATTTTGTTTTATTTAGGCATGGATAATTAGTTTTTTTACATTTCAGTATTGTATAAATTTTGATATGTGTGTGTGTGTGCAAATACTTTAGGATAAGGCCTCTAATGTTATTTATTTTCCTACTCAGTGCTGGTCACTAGCACCTGGCCTATTGGAGGTTGGAATGGGGATTCACGGAATGGTCCCTAATGGGATGGTACATGATATAGTGGTATCAGATCATTCAGTTTGACCTTATAACTAGTTTCTACGACATTTTTTTGGGGAAACAGTGTTAAGTATTTCATGTTCGGATTTCAGTCCAAGGACTCCAGTGTTGGTGCAGAGGACGATGTTTCCATACATAAGTACATTTATCACCTTCCTTTCAACTTAGTATATGAGGAAACTGGTTGCAATAAAAAATGGCACCTACATCATATATAAGTGGTTTGTGGTTTTCAAGTCCTTCTTGATTCATCTCTCTAGATATACTCATTTCCCATGGTACATCTTGTTTATATCAGGTTTCCTCTATAAAGTATGCTAGCAACGCTTTAGTATAATGATCATGAGGATGATCACCTCAATGGTGAGGCATAAATATAGGGAACATTTTATGAGATGTTACCTCTAGGTGGTGCACCATCTATACCATAACCTATTGAGAAACAGATTGTTCAAGCAGTACTAGAAGATGAGGTTCACAGGCTGAGCGCACTTCATGAGTTTTAGTGAAAGAACCCCCTCTGGTTATGAGGCGATCCTAACCCAAAAACATCTAAGGATTAGATTGAGGTTATGAAATGTTTTTTATATCTTTTTTTGGACACTGGTATCTCATATAGTGGTTCTAAAATCTAAACTTCTCTATGGATCCATAGCGAAATGGTGGGGTTTAGTGACCTAGTTATACAATGAGGATATACTAGCATGGTTATAGTTTGAGTTCCTTTTCAAATATCAGTTCTCTCTATATACTCTAAGAGATATAAAAATCCATGATCTTCAACTGATTCATTAGTGATGTGTGATTTTAGAAGAGTATTCATCAAGTTCCACTAACCTATCAAGGTACTTTATGAATATGGTTCATGATCAGTGCTTTCAGGATCAGACGTTCGAGTTGGTAATGGATAGATATATTTGAGCCATCACTATACCTCTTTTAATTAATTCCAATACTAGGGACCTAGAGATACCTTTGGTGGTTGAGAGTTTCCATGCTAATAAGACACAGACATTGGTTGCCGGTAATGGCCACCCTGGAGTAGAGAATTTGGTAAAAGGGAGATGGTGTCATCCTCAAGAACCTGGACATTCAATAAATTTTAGGACTAGGTACTAGACTAGATATTATATGGTTTAGAGCTCACAGGATGGGTCTAATCATCCAAGGGAGATGTGGTACTACTAATGTGATGGTAGAGGATGTATTGAATGATATTTTACTACTTCGTTTATGGATGACAGAGAGATAATTGATGAGCCACTGAGGTTGATGATGTGATTGGATTAGCTAGGTTCTCAAGGTGGGGGATGTTTCAGAGGATATGGTATGGTAGTTTTAGGTGGTAGATGCTTTGATTTTTTACCACCACCACCCTCAGATGGTCCATAATAATCTCAGGGGGGTTGTAGGATGGGGGCGGTGACCGCTGCATGTAGTCAAAGATTATGACCTATAGGCTCTAGTAATGATAGGAGGTATGATCTGTGTCTTTTCTACCTAAGATATAGTACCGATTGGAATAGGTTATTTTTCTTCTGTTATTTCCACATATGCATTTTGAGACTCAGACATTCTGATTGATCCCTTGGCTCAACCTTTGTGCTGGGAAACCCCTACTAGAGATGACATAGTAGTGACAAACTTTTGTCGATAGTGTGACCTAACTCTTGGAGGTGATATTTTCTATTAGGATACCTTTGTAGTAGCAATTAGGCCTTGTGAATTCATCTTAGTAATGGACAGGTTATCTATATTTCAATACCATATTTACTATTTTAGGAATAGTTTGTGGTGTGTCCATAATGATGGGACTAGTTTTTCCTTTTGGGCTAAAAAAACCAAAGAAATATAAGATGGACTCATGCATAAGAGTGTGAATCTGATTACTCACCAGTTGTATAGAATGACCCTTTTGGTAGTGGTTGATATAAGTTTTCATTTCCTTATATTAGTGGTGATGTATGTGGATGAATTTCTTAAGGATGTTCTAGGATTACCTCCCTTCCAAGAGATAGACTTATTCCCTCATATAAACCTCGATATGAAACTAATATCATCACCATTATATTGGATGTCTCCGGAATAACATCACAAGTTGATGGAGCAGTTGGAGGATTTGTAGATAAAGGGATTTGTTAAACCCAATGTTTCACCTTGGGAATCCCCATTTTTTTTTCCAAGAAGGAGTATGGGAGCTTGAGGTTATGAATAGACTACCGATGCTTGAACCAATTGATTGAAAAGAAACATTTTCCACTACCAAGGATCAATGACCACTTTGATCAATTGAGAGGGGAAAATAGTTCTTTAATGTTGACCTCAAATCATTTTTTCATTAGTTCCGAGTACAAGATGATGATATACCAAAGATGAAATTCATATGTCACTACAGTCACTATGAGTACTGCTTTATTCCCTTTTGAATGAATAATTTCTTATCAGTGTTCATGGGACTCATGGTCTAGATCTTTTACACTTTATTAGGCAAGTTCATTGTAGTCTTATTGATGAAACCCTAGTTTACTCGGAATCTAATGAGGAGGACGAGAGATGCTTGAATATGGTATGGGACATACTCTGAGATTACCAACATTAGATAAATCTCTTGAAGTTCTAATTATGTATTCAAGAGGTTCACTTTATGGGAAATGTAATCTCAGCAGATAGTGTGCCATTAGACCTAGAAAAGGTTGAGGTAGTGTTATCTTGGAAGCCACCCAAGAGCTTGGAAATGGTGGGTAGATTCTTTTTGTAGGATGATTATTACTAGATATTCATACCTGAATTCTCCATGATATCATCCCCCGTGAAATATTTGATTGAAAAAGTGGATCCTTTCATATGGACGGAGATGTTTTAGTAGGATTTTTAGGATTTGAGGAAGATACTAATGAGCGCTCCCATATTGAGATTGCTAGAGTAGGGTAAAGAGTACGTAGTGTTCTATGGTGCTTCATAAACTAAGCTTGGTAGCATTCTGATGTTGAGGAAGGAAATGTTAGCCTATGGTTCGTATCAGTTGATACCTCATGAGAAGAACAACACAACCCATGATCTTGGGTAAGTAGTTGTAGTCTTCACACAAAAGATGTGGCAATACTAGCTGATGGGTGAGTAGTTTATTATCTATAATGAACACAAGAGTATGAAGTATATATTATCATAGAGGAATATCAACTTGATACAATGTTTATGTCTAGATTTCTTCTTGGATTATAACTTTGATATTTTCTATACTCCTAGGAAGGGGAACATGGTAGTAGATTCTATCAAAAGAAGATCTTGTTCATTGTTGTTGAGCGAGACATCAGAGTAGTTATACTCATTGTAGTTATCAATTATAGATGTATATAGAGTCTATTACGTTTAGATTATGGTTTTTACCCCTATTATTTTATATAATGTATGGGAGACATAATTTATGGATGCCAACTATGAGACCATGTGTAATCAGATATCCATTAGAAATGCTCCAGATAGATTTTCTGAAGGTGGGGAGAATGTATTCCTTTTTAGAGGATGAACGATGGTACCATAAATGTTTTTGAAAGATCTTCAGTAGTGTTTCATACAACTCATTTGGTGTTACATACATGGGTGGAAATAATGTTCTAGGACCTTCAAAATTAGTTTTGGTGGTAATGGGTAAAGAAGGGAGTTATAGAGTTTGTCTCTCGATGCTATACTTGTCTCAAAGTGAATACTGTGGAGAAATTTCTACCCAGTTTAGCTCAAACCCTTATGGTTCCATAGTTGAAGTGGGATGAGATATCCATGTAATTCATGAGAAGGTTACCATGTATTTATATGGGGAATGATACCATCTGGGTGAATATAGACCAACTCACCAAGTCGACCTGCTTCCTAGCTATCTGGGAAAAGAGTTCAGTTGAGAGATTATGATGCCTCTATATACTAGAGATAGTCATAATCCTTGGATTTTTCTTGATTATTATTTTTGAACATGGTGTTTGCTTCACATATTGGTTATAAAAGATATTTTATGAGGCTTTTGGGACTCATCTTCATTTGGACCCGACTTTTCACCCCTATACTGACAGATAAAGTAAGAGGATCATTCAGGTACTAGAGGACATACCAAAATCTTGTATGTTGGGATTTGTCTATAGTTGGGAGGATCTCCTTCCATTGGTGGAGTATATGTACAACAATACCTACCATTCAACCATTGGTATGGAACCATTCTAGGGATTGTATAGGTGACCCTATAAGAAATCAATTTTTTGGACTGAACTAGGAGATTCAACAATCATTAGTCCAATGTTGGTGTGAGATACTATTTAGAAGGTTCAACTCATCAAGGATAAAATTAAGACTAGATAGATCCATTAGAAGTCTTATGTAAACTGAAGATATAGGCCTTTGGAGTTCGAGGAGGGAGACCATGTATTCTTATAGGTTTCACCTCGGCATGGATTAAAAAGACTTGGTAGGGGCGGTGAGCTATCTATGAGATTCATAATCCCTTCACATATAATTTTTAGAGTTAAAAATGTGGTATACGTCATAACTATACCACTATACTTACACTGGGTACATGATGTCTTCCACATGTCACAGATGAGGCGGTACTTGAATGGTCCATCACACTTTATCCACTGGGTAGAGATGGACATCGAGAATGGAAATTTCTATATTGAGTAACTAGTAGAGATCAAGGATCATAAAGAGAGGATCCTTTATGGGAGGGTGATTTCTTTGGTGTGTGTCAAGTGGTATCATGGGAATCTTCAAGAAGCGCCTGGGAGAGAGAGGGTCATATCCGTGCTTAGTAACCCCATCTTTTTGTATAGCCCCTTGTTTTGGATTTCTAGGATGAAAATACCAATGGTGGGGAGAATACAATGACTCAGATTTTCCATTTTATATTTTTTAATATTGTATGGATTATTTTAATGACCATTAACTAAGACAAAATATGATTTTGAGGCCTAATATACCTAGAATAAATCTTTGAAATATATAAAATATATTAAATAAAACGTGTGCACAGTTGTGTGGAAAAAGTGTAATAACATCTAAATGGGGGCCCATATTAGAAATTATATGAAACTATTAGGTTATAAACCTGGGTTTTACCCTATGCATGACATAACTATTTTGGGTGCGAGTTGTTTGTTAAAATTTCCCCATGGGAATAAAGTGAATAAACTAGTAAATTATTTTATTTTATTTTAATTCATTGATGAAAAAGCCTAATATATCCTATAATTATATGGTTATAAAAAATTCTTAGGGTTATCCACATAACCATATAGTTTTTGGGGAACTGTTGGATAGAGCATTGGGGAGTTTTCCATGGGTGAATGATAACCAGATTGTGGTTCGACAATCGGTGTGCTACAGAATAAGTAGATCTCTATAACGATAACGATATAGCTTCATTCTTCATTAGTGATTGATCAAAATCAAGGTAGAACATTTTTTGGGTTGTATTATTTCCCCATTATCTATTTCTGTAATGAATGTGAATTAATCGACAAACAAATTGATTGCTGGAATAGTCATTTTGTGGGATGGGTTTACTATGTGGGTTTTTTAAGGGGAAATTGCTTCATGTTTATTTGTTTATTTAATTAGTCATTGTTAAAATAGAAACAGATCGAGATCAATATGAATATTTTTTGACATTAATTCCCCATGTTTGTGATTCTTATTTTCTCATCTGATTATTTTTTCATCATTGGAAAATTATCTAGTCTTTGGTTCAAAAAATACCTAAGGAAATTGAATGTTGAGCACCTATTTCATGGTGAAATTATTAAATTTTTTAGATTCTTACATGGTATAGAATGAAGTTTTTGTGAAGATGTAAGTGGATTAAAATCAGATGGATTTGGGATACCTAATTTGTGTTCTTCGACGCGTAATGATGTTTTGATGTGTAAGGTTTTTTTAAAGGAATTGAAGGTCTAGATCCAGATTTATCTCAATGGAATGGCCAGACGACCAAGGATTCAAGTTTTTTGGAAAGTTATGTGGTTGGATCGGTCTTCGGAGGTGATAGATAAGACATGTGATTCTTGATCAAGATTTCTAGGAGTTTAAAGGGAACACATCATGTACAATAAAGCTACACACCTTGTGAGATCCTCACAATGGTATCCTGGGTTTCAAGAGGAAGTTAAGTATCACATGGAATGTGACCATGTCACATGGCATGTGACCAATCCTAGATGGATCAAAATGTACCTTAGAGGGTACAAATACATGGCTATTGGTACACGGGCTCAAGCACTCCATGTACTCCCACACATGCATGGAAATTCCATGTGTAAACAGGCATAGCTGTGTACTTTGACATAGGTAGAAATATATGAGAATGGGAACGTTGTGTACTTTTACACAAACATGTCCATGGTCCTTTTACATGGGTAGGATGTGCTTATGAAGGGGAATGTAATGTACTCCTAGTACACATCATGTACTCATTGAAAGTTGTCTTAGAGCCCTTGTCCTATATATCTCGTAAAAATTTTGTGATGGTATGTTCCCTATATCCATTCATAGGGGGTTATTATGGAATTGTGTCATACACATAAGATTTTCATCCCTTCAGTAGAACTTCATGGATATAGTTTTAGGAATCTGTTCATGAGGATTATAGTGAGATCGTCTATCATCTTCGTTCCCTAGGTGGAGTTTTGAGAATCATCATGACCAACACTACACAAGCATTAATCTTATACAAAGTGGGTTAATCCAAATTAAGTTGTTGGTATACCCCATGACACTGGAATTGATCATCATATATGTATCGTATCTATTATAACTTTTATTTTATCCTCCATATAATGAGACTCGACAAGAACAACCTCTCAGATGAAAATATTCAGTTTTATCTAACTCATGGAGTGTGTTCTCTCAAAAGAGTACTATTTGGGAATATGGAGCTAGAATCCTAGGTTGGTGTTATGGTTTTGACTTTACCATGATACTATGTGTATATGTTGATTATATAGATATTATTTTCATATGTTCAGTATACATATAACTGTTTAGAGCTTATTGTTTGCTTTTTTTTATATGCTCTATGGTTTCTGGGTGTCCTACTGGGTATTATTATACTCACTCCTGTATGAGCTTTTCCCACATGTTTCATGTCTTGTACAGAAAACCAACCTTTGGATAGAGTCCTGGAAAGACAAATACTAGGTGATGCTTAATTATATGAAATGAATGAGGTGTGTTCTTATGTTATCCTGACTGTCATCCCCATATTTACATTTTGGTGGGAAAATTTTTAAGACTCTTTTTGTTGGGATTGTATTTGTCTCTATTTTCTTTCCATTACTTGTTGTTCTATTCTGGTTGTGTAATTTACTTGTATGAATTCATAGTTTATCAGTTTTTTTTTAAATTTCATCATTGGATGGTCTTGAATGTGTGTGTGTGTGTAGGTAATTTAGACTAAGGCCTCCAATTTTAGTCATATACCTTCTCAGTGCAAGTCACCAGCCCTTGGCCTCTTGTATGTGGTCTTGGGGAGTCGCGACATGGGCCCCTTTGGGATGGGTCCTAAAAAATAAGGAATCCAAGTCAAGAAACATTCATTTTAATGTGTCTATAATAGAATTTGGTTTTATAAAGAATTAATGAGAACATTGTGTCAATAAAAATTTTATAGGGAGTGCGTTTATTTTATTAATAGTATATGTTGATGACATATTACTTATTAGAAGTAAAATACTAGTTGTATTGTATGTTAAATCCTATTTGAAAAAAATTATTCTCCATAAAGGAAATAGGTGATGTAACATATAATATTGGGATAAATATACATCATGGTAGATATAAGAGACTACTCAGACTAAGTCAAGGTACATATATTGATAAAATATTAAAGAAATTTGGTATGGAATAATCCGAGTGGGGATTGTATCCAATGTTTGACTGCATTCATATTTCTAGGAAAATATATCCTCATACACTTGATGAAAAAAAGGATGGAATGTATTCCATACATATCTATGAATGGTTCAGTCGTGTATGTTATGATATGTACACTGCTAGATTTTTCATATTCTTTAAGTGTGGTGGGAAGATATTATACTATCCTAGGTGGCCATCATTAGATATATTTAAAGACTATCCTTAAGTATCTAAGGTGTACTAAGGATATGATCCTATTATATGGAGTATTTTATGAATTAGTCATCATAGGATATGAAAATTTTAGTTTCCAAATAGATGAAGATGATTTTAAACCACATATAGGATACATCTTCACTCGCAATAGTGTTTTTGTGATCTAAAAAAACTCAAATAAGGCTGTTGTTGCATATTTTATAGTAGATTATAAGTGTATTGTGGCTTATATGGCAGCTAATGAAGAATTTTGCATTTTAAACATCATCCAATTATTTGATGTGGTAATTAGTAGTTAGTATACTATCACGCACTATTGTGAAAATATTGTAGTGGAAGCTCTCATAAAATATATAAGGTCACATCAACGGATGAAGAATATACTTTGAAAGTATCATCCCATGATATATTTTTTTAAAAGTGGTGAAGTTGTAGTGAGAATAGTTTTCATGGATGAAAATGTGGTAGAACCCTTGACTAAAGAATAAACTCAGTAGAAACATAATAATAATGTGAGGTCTAGCAAAATAAAAGTCGTATGAAGTTGGATCTAGTACAAGTGAAAGTTTTTTGGAGTTGGTTTTCTATAACCAATTCATTTAAAATTGATTACATGTATATATGAACATTTTAATATTAATAAGACATATTTTTATATATTTTTCATTGTTATTTTTGACATTAGTGTGATAATTTCCTAGGGAATCAGTTACATTAATAAGCTTATAACTGTTCACCGCTATGATGAGAAACTTTTCGTACAATAATGATATTCTTATATATAGTTATATGGTCAATTTATGAGCACATGTATTGGTATGTAGACTTTATTATTATCATTAATTTATTCAATGACTCATTCACTTATATTTTTTAATGAATAAATTGAATCTATATGTGTAAAACAAGAAGGGTGCATTGGGTGTATCACAAATGAAATATTTTTGAAGGATAAGTAAATGAATGATTTTTACATTCCATATTTATGTCAAATGACATCTAATACCATTGATTGGATTATAAATTTCACATTATATTACATGGAAATTTTGTGATGAAGTTTTTATTTGAGAGTTTCAATGAAAGAGGTATCAAGCATATAGTTTGTTGACACTTATGTGAAACCATCATGATGATATATTGCAACAAATGGATTATATAATGCAGTGAGAGTTCATATATGGTTGTCACCATTGATACATCAAGCTATTTCTCATGTATTACTTTACCCATTTATAAATAGTAATCTTGGAATTTAGGAAACCCCACCTAATTATAATGATAATAAATCCTAGAGGGTTACACACTAAGTGTTTCTGTTGATCTCAATTAAATTCTATTTGAATATATTTATTGGAATAAATATTCTTCTCAATACATAGGAATAATTTCAATCAAGTTTTATTTATTACTAATATTCTTAAGTTAATAAATAATTATTTATTTTCTTAAAAATAATTTATTTAATTTGACAAATGTTTAGTAAATATTTATTCAATTATTTTTTTAAAAATATTTATTTCACTAATTAAGGAAATATTTAATTAAATATGTAATTTCATGTTTAACAAATGTCGAGGATTTGGAATAGACCAATATTATTTCCATTGAATAATATTTATTTTCAAACTAGTTAAAATTATTTATTATTACGTGAGATAGAACACACCATAAAATAATAATAATAATATTATTATTATTATATGGAATAGGCTTTGATAATGATTATTATATTATTTAAGAGAAGGTACACAATGTAATGATATTAATTAAATTGCGGCCCCATAAATATATGGTTATGTCTTTTATATAGGGTTAATAGGTATTTGAGAAATATTAAACATAATTGAATTATCCTCCCATTATCCTCCTCTCTTCCTATCAAGAATAATAATTTCTAGAAATATTCCTTCAAGATCTAAGGAAATATAAGTGATGAACATGAAAAATTCAAGACAATGGATTCATCAAGTTGGAACCTTAGAACATTATGAGTTAAATCATGAGGGATATATTGACATGATAAAATAGTGGAAAAATAATAAAATTAATTATTATTATTTCTTACATTAGTTTTAATAATGAAAAATTATTATAATATTATATTTTATAACTATTTAATAATGGAATGTTACTAATCAACATTATCCCTGCTGTCATTATTTGAGAATTGCCATATCCTTATGAGAAGTAACTTCCAATAATGTTTTAGACATATTTGATTTGTGTTCCACTAAGAAGTGAAATATTATGTGCAAGAATCCTCATTACCTGATCCACCTAAAAAGGAATAAAGTGACGAGGAGTTTCCATTATATGAAAAAAAGCTTGAAAATTGTTGTGACTTTAATTATTCAATTCTTCCATCTAATTATAGTGAACTCATCAAGTTTCATGAAAACCTAGATGCTTATAGTATACTCAAGAACCTCCATGGAATTTACCTTGAAAGAGAAATATAGGAATGGTCTGAGATATCCAATACACTCTAATAAAGTAATCATGTATAAGGAATTTCATCTAGGACTCAAATAGTCAAACACATTGGCTATATTGGTACCTAAGAAGTCCTAGGGTTTAAAATTACAGATTATCCACACACCAATATCATTCCTCCATTGCTCCATAAAATATTCTTTATTTTAATATTAATAACATTGAGAAGTATCCCCTTGATCTACTCACTCTTTTTTGAAAATTTGATATGGAGAAGAATCCATATAATCATTTTATCCTTGTGGTGAATAAAAAAATGTCTAAGTAAAGAGCTATAACACCAAAGCCTCTTTATAATTCCCTTTCAAGAATAGAGAGATCAATGTGTAAGAAAGGGAATAAGATGTTGTATATTTTTCATGTGGTGATAAGGGGAACTTTAAGAAAAACTAAACCCAAGAAAATGAAAGGGGAAACGTGAGTTGTGTTTTTCATTGAGTGGAATTTATTTGTCTCTACAAATTGGGAATTAGAAACAACTTTTGGTTCTCACATATGTATTATAATATAGTAACTAAGTAAATTCATAATGATTGGCCAAGTGGAGGTAGATCTATGAGCATACAAAAGAGAAAAACTTGTTGTTATAGCTATTCGGGACTACTACCTCACATAAATGTCTGGAATGATATTGGTTTTAAACGATTTATATTATGTTCCATTCATAACCAAAAACATTATTTCTGTATCTGTAATCGATACAGATGAATTTATTTTGATGTTTGTGATTAGATTTTTATTATTTTATAATGATGTAATTTTTTATGGAAAAGAATATTTAAGTAACAGTTTTGGTGTATTTTATTTCCCAAATTAAGTAATGGAAATTGATGATGAAGAAACTTCGCATGAATCATACCACACCTAACATTGGAATCACTAAATTTTTCATGGAAATGAAAAATATTTGACTAAATTACAAAGAGTTGGATATTTAGAATCCTTTGAACTAAAACCAATTGGTGTATGTCATACATTTTAACAAGGGAAAAGAAGAAAATTCCAATTTAGTAGAAAAAGTGAAAGGGGCCAAGGGATTCCTTAAATATTTCATATTGATGTTTGTATACCATTTCCAATTGAAGAAAGGGGTGTGTAATCATACTTCATAAATTTTACTGATTATTTTAGTAGATATGGTTATCCCTAGTTAATGTGGTATAAGTCAAATTACATTGATTAGTTCATGGTATATAAGAAAGATGTTGACAACCAATATGATAAGAAGATTAAGAAACTCCACTCTAACCGTAGTAGAGTGTTTGTGTTTGAATCTTTTTAAATACATTAACAATTTTATTTGTTTTGATAAATTACATTCAATCAACATTTTATTAAATTACCTCGATAAATTATCATATTTTTAAAGGAATTAATATTTTTTTATAGTTCTAAAAATATTTTATGTAATTACTTTTATAATTTTATGTAAATATTTTAAATTAATACTTGATATTGTTATATTTTAATTTACTTATCTTTTTTTGTAAAAAATTTGAGCCATTATTTGTTAGACACCTTGGATATCCCCGAACAACATATGGGACCTTTGGGTCAACCTCATGAAAAGGCCCACCAGATTCCCCCAAAAAAGAGGCTCTATAGGATAGTTTGTATAGAGAATTCAAATATCATATAGGCCCATCTATATAGCACATGGATCATACCTGAAAATCGCATGGGTTGACCCAATTTTTCTTCTGGGCTCAAGTCATATGTGTGTGTATTGTGTAAATTGGTGTTGGTCCTTGGTAGCCTACTCAAATAATGGATTAGCATGGCTTTCATGACATACCTCTCTCTCTTCACTTCTCTAATTAAATGTGGGACAATGTATTATGTTTATTTTTCATTTATCATTAAAATATTATATAGAAACAATGAGATTCATGGTTGTCCAATATTTTTTTCTCATCTATTAGATCTTCTCTCATCCACCTGCATGTTTTTTTATCTCCCTACATATATTTTTTTCAGTCTTCTTCCTCAGTTATCCCTTCTCAACTAGTATTCTATTGTTTGTGCACCAGTGGACTTCATGAAATATTCTAATCATCTTGAACTCATGGAACTAGTTCGATTCATCTTCTTTTACACCACTTGTTCTCAATGTATCACTCCTCTCCTAACTCCACTGGTTATAAAGTCCTGATTTTAAATAGTAAACTACTGTTATTATTCATTATCCTTCAATATATATCTCTAGTTTGGAGTTTTTTACCCATTATTGGTTTCTCAATAGAGAGTCTTGATTCACTATGAGAATCAATGGTGAGTCTAGTCATCTTTGGACACCAATGCTGAGTTGATTCACTTTTGGTTTCCAACAAAGAGTGGATTCACCTTCATACACCCAAAATGAGTCGAGTACCTATTGGAAACCAATGGTAATTCTAGACACCATAAAAAACAAATGGTTAGTCGAGCCACTATTGTACATCAACAATGAGTCGAGTTGCTATTGGAAACCAATGGTGAATCAAGACACTATTGAATATAAATAGTGATTCAAGTTACTATTGGACATCAAAGGGTTATTTCTTTCTTCACTGGTTATTATCTCTTATTATTGTATAAAGTCCTGTTAGAATCACTTCATGAACCCTAATGGTCTCTTTGTTTCTTCAATCAAGTGCAGTACAATTTTCCTTTTTTTATAGTTGTTGTTTCTTTTTTGAAAAAATATTCTTTAAGATCCAACATGGTATCTTCCTTCTTTTATTTTCTATAGTATGATTCTATTTGTTTTTTATTTTATTATTTAATCATAA
The DNA here is from genome assembly GCA_963277665.1 of Viscum album. Classification (NCBI taxonomy): domain Eukaryota; kingdom Viridiplantae; phylum Streptophyta; class Magnoliopsida; order Santalales; family Viscaceae; genus Viscum; species Viscum album. The sequence continues at coordinate 622,508,138 of OY728156.1, read as the reverse complement.
TATTATTTAATATGGGGTTTTTATTTCTGTATATTAATATCATATTCTGATGTTTTTCCCATTTTCCACCATTGGACTTCATCAAATGATAGAACCTTCCTTGATTCATTAGTAGCTTTGAATTATAATTTTTATCTTCAATAGATTCTTTTATTTTAAAATATGAATTTATTATTTTATGTATATTTGAATAAAAATTATTTTTATTTCATCATCTATAATTTCAATGTATTGGTTGGTAATATTTTTTCAATTAATCATCATTGGAAACACCCAATGGTAGGTCATGAGTCACCATTGGAAATATACAATAATGATTAATGATATATCATTTAACATTGAATGATAGAAAAATTTTATTTGCTATCTTGATGAATTTGGTTTATTATTATAATGAAATAAATTTTGTTCTGATTGGATCCTTTTTTTCTTCAAATTGCAAGGGTATAATCACTCTATTTTTCAGCGGTAGGTTATGAATCATCACTCTCTATTTTCAATAGTGAGTTTTGAGTCACTAATCCCTATTTTTAGTGGTGATTCATGAGTAATATATCTCTATTTTAAATACTGATTCATGAGTCACCACCAAGGAAATAATCCATTGTTAGGTAAAATTTGTTTCTAAAATATTTACTTCTTATTTTTAATTGATGTTATTAAAAAAATATTTTGTAAAGGATTTATTATTTTATGTTGAAATATAATTTCAAGGTGTGTAAAAATTAATCCTATCATTATTTTAGGTTCACTTATACATTCAGTTTAAAATTTATGTGATTCTATATTTTTACATCAATTTTCTTTATATTTAATCTAGAGAATGATATTTTTATTTTAACTATTTTTATAATTTTAAATAGTTTAAAATTATTTAACTAAATATATTAATTCTTATATATTATTTTTTCAGGAAGAAATATAAATCTTGATTGTAATTATATGTTATTCCATGAGCCTTTAAAAAAATGTAATAATCATATTATTTCATTTTTATGTACTAAAAAGTGTCGTGAAGATACTGGAAATCGACACACTCCTAGAAGATCTTTTTTTAATGATATAGAACATTTCTTCAAAGAATAAAAAATTCCCAGAGCAGATAAATTGATATGATCACCTATAATATATCTTTGACATTATTACTGGTCCGAATTATTTACAAACATTTGTGACTTTTGTTCTCTAGATGTGATCACAAAAGGACTCCAACATTGATCTTTGTTCCTTCTAAGTGATTAACGCTCATCGGTCTAAAACTTCTTTCACATTCTGATCATATTCTATTTTTCCATTATTAGTTTTTATTCATGTAATATTTTCTTTTTTTTTGTAATTATTTGTGTCTAGTTTATGATTTTCCCATGAAAAGTAAGTATTTCCATTATATGGTTATTCCACAACCAACAAGGAATTCTGGGTTGTGAATCCCAGTCTAATGGAAGGTTAGTAGAATATATTGGTCTCCTCTAACAAGACTTGGTTGTGTCTTCATGATTTTTAAATTGTATAGTTTTTAATAAGGTTATCTCCCCTTAAAAAGTGAGTTTATTAGTGGGTACCAATATTCTTAATGAGTATAAGTGGTTGAGGAGTGGAAGAGAGTCATAGTGGTTTGAACCACAATAAATCCTTATGTTCTTTCAACTAATCTCTACTAAAACTCAACTCAAGAATACTTCCATCAATATAATTCAATATTTTATAAACACTGATTGTTTTTTTAATTTTTATAAATATAATTCACCCCCCAATTCATAATTTTCCTAAATAAAAATCCAAACATTGGTATTAGAGGGAAAGTTATCTGATATATTAGAATTTTTTTTCATTAATTTTACATAAAATTTTTGTATTAGTAGAAGGAAAAAATAATTATGTTTTTAATATCAAACAATTGGTATCAAAACCTTATCTTTGATTAGTTTATAATTATTCTATTTGTTTTTTCCATGAAAACCTGAAATCCTAGACATAAAAATAAAAATAAGAAAATAAAATATTTATTTTAATATGGGAGGTCTTCATTCCAATGATGGATGGGTTCCACAAAAACCCACATTCTTTTATGGGAGAGACTACGGTTAAGGGAAAGATATAATAGAATACTACTTGAAACAACTAATTTTCGATCACTGGACTATCATGGATAAGTCTTTTGAGCTATCCAAAGAAGATCCATATATTCTATTAGTCAATTAAATTTTAGAATATGTTTTTAATTATAATGTTAAATTGTTTTGTATTCTACTATATGTATAAGTTTTTAAATCCATGATTCAAATTGTATGATAGCCCATGAAATATAGAGTATAATTCAAGTGGCTCATTATGGTACTAAAATGTTGAAGAGAACCATGTTAGGAATGCTTCAAATAGAATATCACGACATCAAGATGAGACGCGAAGAATCTATAAACCAGATGTTCCATTAGTTCACAAGTATAACAAATGGCATGAGGGCTCTTAGATAATTATAGGAAAATACTTCCAAAGTATAAAGAGTACTATGAGATATTCCAAAAAGATATTATGATATAGATGTGTCCACAGATGGGAGTAATAATTTTAAGGAGTATACTTTATATTAACTAATAGGCTCTCTATTGATGTATGAGTTAGAGATGAAATATATTACTGATGAAGAGTTTGCAAAAATAAAAGGTAATTTATTTAAATATTATATTAATGATACCTCAAATGCCTCTAATTCTGAGTTATAGTAATTTTAAGAGTATATGTATTACATTACAATGATCCTTTTTAAATTTGTGAAAAAAATAGTGGAAAGAGACATTTTGGAAGGAATAAGGAAAAGGATTACAAGAAATTTAGTTCAAATAATAATAATGATATTTCAAATCTAAAATATTTTTATTATGGTAATAAAACTCACATCAGGCCAAATATACACAAACTCAAGCATTCAAATTGTTACGATGAAAAAAGAGTAAATAAAAACAAGATCAATTTGAAGGATGGACTAATCAGACATTTTTGAGTCAATTAGTGACTCTAGATGTGAAAATGAAACTGGTAACCTTTCCCTAATAGGTATATAGTGTGAGGTAAATGATTATATTTTTACCTATTTGATAACTCCTAAAAATTTTCATCATAATGTAATATCTAAAAATAAAAAAGATGCATATTATATTTCTATTTTTTGATTCTAAATCTAAGAATTATAAATTTGAACAATTTATTAAAGAGAATGTATAATTGTGAAATGGTAACCTCAATATGATTGAAAAATATAGAGAACTTATATGTAAAAAAAATAATCTAGTCAAACAAAATGATAAAATAAAAATTTAATGTAGAAAATGCTAATATAATTTTTTCTTAGAATGTTGAAAGTAATAAATAATTGTGATTATGAGATTTTGAAACTACAATATGAAAATTAATGATTTAAAGACTTTTTGTAAATAAAAAATAAAGACCAATATGGAAGATTTAATTGAGTTGTGGATGATTTAACTAAAGTATAAAATGAATGTAAGAAATTAAAGTTGGAAAATAAATTTTTTTGAACCACATCTTCTGGATCTAATGAAAAGGTTTATACATATTTAAAAACTATTAAAAATGAGATTATGTTTTTAACTAAATATTTTCTTAATCTTAAATAGTATTTTCCCATTTTTTTTAAAGGTAAAGACCAATATAATAAAATGATTTCAATGGTAAAACCAAATAGTAATAAGAATGGTTTTGGTTATAACACATTTTTACACACATAAATAAGACATGTTTTATTATAAGTTCAAAGGAAAGATTTCTATTATAACTTGTTTTAAATATAGAATGAAATGGAATTACACTAATGAATACTCAATGAGAATAAATCAATAGTTTGGACATACTAAAACTATATTATCTAACAATTTATATTCTGGTTCACCCAGAAAAACAGTTTAAAAACTATTTGGGTGGTCAAAAGACCTATTAATTCTGCTTAATTTATGACAGTATGGGTACCAAAATAATGTTACTAAAATATATTGTACCTAGGATAGTCACCAAGTGTAGAATATTTTTTTTTGTTTCCAACATACATACTATTTTAAAGATTCATATTTTTCTCCATATTATATTAAAAAATTAATTGAGAAAATAATGAGACCGCATGCTGAGATGACATTAGATTCTAAGGCATGGTGTTCCTGGAATAAATTTTTGAACAATGTTTCTTTTTTAAATTAAAAATGCTCAATGGATAAATATTTATAACTCCCAAATTGGTTCCCAGATTGAAAATCTAAGGGAACCATTGTGTTTGGAACAAAAGCTTTACCTTAGTCCAGGACTAACATCGTCTCGCACATGCCAGATGTAAAAGTTAGATTTTGGATGTAACCATCATTAAATTTTTTAATAAAAATATTTTCATGATACTACAGATTCTGTTTCCTTTTAATAAAACCATAGTTATGGGTTTATGGTAACAATTTATAACCCTGAGATCAATATTGAGAGCATTGGTGAAAGGAAACCTTGGGAGGAGGCGTTGTCAAGCAATGAACGTGGACTCGAGGATCATGATCACTTGATGATGGATCGACGAACAATGAAAGTGAACATTATCCAAAATATATTCATTCTAAAGGTAGGAGATGTAATTTAAATTCCATTATTTCCCCATAATTGAATTCCTATGATTAATTTGAATTGATTGACCAATATATTGATTCACAAATCATGTGTATTGTTGTGGGATGGGTTTCACCTTGAGTGGTTTATTGGATATTGATGATCATTTGATTGGTTTCTAGTGTGTTCATCATTTTCTTGATCCTTCTAATAGATCAGATCATGTTCAGAATGAACAAATGGGTGCGGTTCAATCCTTGGGTTGTTTATTTTTCTTGTCTCCCACACATTCTTTGTGTTATTCACGGGTTGAAAAATGATCAATAGTTGTACAACTATTTCTTGGCCCAACGATCCGACTTATTGGATCTATAATGCACACAAAATGATGGTGGTGCAATGACTATGGTGTAAAATTGATCACAACGGTGTGGTAGATATCACCACTCAAACAAAATTGCACCTTAGTGGATCAGAATGATGATTTGAACCCCAGGTAATGAAGGAAGTGGCCCAAGGATCCCAAAACCTCTTTCGTATCGAAGAACGGACCGTTGAAACGCATAAGGTGTCTTGAAGAAGGTCCCATAGGTGCGTTGTCACCATAGCTAAAGGTTTGATTATGTATTAGAGGCGGTGTACTCTAGTAGCATGCCACAGCATTGGCGGCCACCGCTGCGTCGGAGGAGCCACGAATTCATGTTGATAGGTGAAGAGCTGGACCAGCGGGTCAGGCCGCGGGTGCTTATAGAAATAGTGTCCATCCAATCTTGCAGCATGGCATGGAGGGACTCGGCGAATTTCCACATCTGGGGTGGTTTGGCGGATGTGTCTAGCGAGTCATATCATGCAGCTGTAGGTTGTGTTCCAGCAGGACCACGGGTGGGAAGCAGCGCCTGCGGAGTCCCAGGTAAAGAAGACCGACCAACTCCAGCTAACCTTTTTGGTTAGTTAGGATGGTCCTAGGCTGGGCCCAGTGCCTCAAGTAAGTCCAGGTCGACCCATTGGGTTGGGTCGCCCCGCCCAAGTTGGGTCAGACCCAGACCTAACATGCCCCTTTTTATAAAAGAGGCCATAACATTCAAACCTTAAGTCCGATTGATGAACTGTTGGCGGCGTTGGGATGCTCATGAAAATAAAAACCTTTTTGGTATGTCTAGTTGGTTTGTTAGAAAAGACTAGTATAGGTGTGGTTTCCCCCCCCATGGTTCTTCCCTCGAGGGTTCAGTTCAACATTTCATGGAAATCCACTCAAGAGACGAGTTGCAGATAGAGTTGTAAATCCAAATTGGGATGGGAGTAATACTCTATCACCCTCATTGTATTTCGGTGGGTATTTACATGACCACCATGTTCAGGGTGTTAATCCTCTATATAGTTTGTCATATCGTAGGGTTTGGGGTATTCTTTGAAATACCATATGTTACGGGATGCACCATAGGGTTTGTGGTATTCTTTTAGAATACCATACGGTGCTGGGTAACACAGATTAGGTTTGTGGTATTCTTCAAAATAACTTATCTGTATATCATGACCTTTTACCAGCATTTATTCATTGGGAAGGGCTTAGATTAGCGGATTCTTATGACTGACATGTGTGTCACGACCCGTCCTCGGGGCCCGTGCCGTGACTACCCCAAGCCCGCCTTCCATAGGCCAGGGGCTGGCGACTAGCACCAAGGCGTAAAATCCCAGTAAACAGGGAAGGCATTGCCTTTATAAGTAACAACCACACAGAGTCAGCAAGCGGAAAGTAAAGTGCAGAAAGTAAAAGGGGCCGGAAATACAAGCCCAACTGTAAAGTACAACTGGAAAAGTAAAGTACAGCAACTGAAGAAAAGACGGCGGCCTCGTGTCGTCCACTGGCAATCCCACCTGAAGGGTGGGTACAGATAGCCTCCAGGCTCCTCGGGTCCCACGTCCGCTCCGAGCACGTCCCGCCCAGTGGTCCACCTCCAGGTACCGTCCTGCTCCACGCCCAACCGCGATCAGCGCTGTCCGTCGTCTGCAACCAACACCACGAAGTGCGGGCATAGCCCGTGCAGGGGTGAGTACAACTACTCAGTAAGGACCCCGAGACCCCCGAAGGTCTCCCGAAATCCACAAAGGATATAGCACAAAAGAAAGATGCAATCACGAAGTAACATCTGACTCGACTTAGGTATATGCCCATACATATACCTAAGTCCCCAATTCTAGCTCTGCTCACGAGCTCAAGAACAACTCAATCCACGAAGGAAAGCAAGACTCAAATCCACAAGGAGAGTAAACAGTAAATCCACAAAGGATAGTTCAACACAATCCACAAAGGAGAGTAAACAGTAAATCCACATAGGATGGTTCAACACAATCCACAAAGGAGAGTAACATAAGATTCAGCTCAACCAGGTATACTTTTTCAGATGACGTCAAAGATGATCACTGATCCATCTAAGTCGTCGGACCCACGAAGGATCGATAGGTACTAACCCCCGCAAAAAGACCCACGTAGGATCGGGCTCACACAGAACCTGTAGGCAGTGGCTCACACAGAACCGGTAGTAAGGACCCACGGAGGATCGGGCTCACACAGAACCTGAAGCACTGATCCACGTGGGATCGCTGAGTGCAGTAGTCGACGCAGTCCACTGAGGATCTCTGCACAGTCGTCGCCGCAGTCCACGAAGGATCTCTGCTCTGCCGTCGTCGCAGTCCACGGAGGATCTCTGCTCTGCCGTCGTCGCAGTCCACGGAGGATCTCTGCTCTGCCGTCGTCGCAGTCCACGGAGGATCTCTGCTCTGTCGTCGAGGTCACAGCCAGCGCTAGGGTTCCCGCACGTAGCGAGCTCGTTTAGGAGGGTCCGCTCCACGAGCCGAGGGGCTGATACATCAACTGACACGTAGTCCGAAGTTGATGTATCCAAAAGTTCCGTATCGACAACAGGATCTCAACGCGACAGACGGCGCGTCAATCGGACGCCCGGTCTGAGAGTTATTGGCATTTTCGTCCCAGGGGCCCGGTTGGTTTTTAGGGCAAAACCAACCCGACCGTACCCCGCCTGTATCCGATCCTCGGGCGGAGTATGCCAAAAGTTCCGTCTCACTTAGAGGAAACTACCACAGCTGACGGTACGTCGTTCGGACGTCCGTAGCTCAAGTTATGAGCGTTTCCGCTCCGAGGGCCCGGTTGGCTTCGTGTACGAACCAACCCGGCCGAACCCAAAGTCTTCCGAAACCTTGAGTATAATATACCGAAACGACCGTCTCGATCCAAGGATCGCGTAGCCGCTGACGGTTCGTCAATCGGAGGTCCCAGGCCCAAGATATGGGCGAAAGACCGTAGAGGGCCCGAAACGGGGGTTCTGGGCCCGGGGCGACCCGGCCCGAACCCCCCCTGGGGTCGGCCGAACCGGGTCGGCCCGAACCGGGCCGGCCCGAACCGGCCCGAACCGGCTCGGCCGGGTCCGGTTCGGCCTGGGCGCGGCCCGGCCGACCGGACCGGCCGGCTCAGCCGGCGCGGCTTGGCCAGCCGCGCGGGTGGAAGGCCGCGGGCGCAGCCCGCGGTCGAGGAAGCCGCGGCCCGCGTGCGGGCCGCGCGGGTGGTCAGCGGACGCGGCGCATTGCCGCGTCCCGACCGAGTGGACCGGACCCGCGAACCGCGGGTCCGCTGGATCGCCGCCGCCGCGGCCGAGCCGCGGCGGGTTCCTCCGGCGGCGCGCCGGGCGCCGCCGCCCCCGGTCGCCGGCGCCGCCGCGCCGGCGACCCGCGCCGCCGCCTTCTTCCGCGGGCCGCCGGAGATGCTCCGGTGGCCCGATTTGCCTCCCGTCTGCGCCGTTGTTCCTCCCGGGATGCGTCCTCCACTGCGGAATCAACATATGGCCCTTGCGTCGCGCTTTTGCCGTCGCTCGCCAAATCCGCACACAAAGGAAGATCGACGGAGGGTTGCCGGGTCTTGTTCGTTAGACCCGCACCCTCCGCGTTAGTCATAAACAACGGGAGAAACAGGAAAGAAACCAATCAACAATTTTAAATAAATTAAAATTGTTTCGTGATCGGGTTCTAAATTTCAAAAGAATAAACACGGGATTTTAAAAAGAATTCCAACATCCCTTACCTTGTCGTCGTCGGACGAGGGGTCGTCGCGGAATTTGCTCGTCGCGGAAGATGGAGATCGCCGCGTCGTCGCGGAATCGCTCGTCGCGTCGCCAATCTCCGGATCAAGATCAACGGATTTAATTAGTTTAAATCCGTTGATATTGAAATTAAAAAGGGAGAAGAAAAGATCCGATTCTCACCTTTATTGCCGAACGAGGATCGGCCGCGGAAGAAAGACGTCGCCGAAGAACGTCGCGGGTAGATCTCGTCGACGTCGCAGATCTTGGTGTGCGTCGTCGAATTCCGGTCGCCGGCGTTCTTCGCGTTCTTCGCGTTCTTCGCGTTCTTCGCGTTCTTCGCGTTCTTTGCGTTCTTCGCGGAGAGGGTGGAGGAACGAAGATTATCTCAAATCCTTTCCAAGGATTTTTATGTTGGTCTTATTTTATAAACATGCCAACACGAAACCGGTTAAGAAACGATCCATCAATTCGTTGAATTAATTCAACGAAAGAAACGACCCATTTAATTCACGAAAGAAACAGCCCATTTAATTCACGAAATAAACCGCCCAATTAAATGGTCTGTTAAGAATTAAAGAAAACGCGTCGGTTGACTTTTCAGTTACTTTGACGGGTTTTCGCGGGTGCGTTACTTAGCGAAAGAAACGGCGGGGCTCGTGCGGGTCCCACCGCACAAATATCCTACCAAAGGGGGTAGGATATTTCTGGATAGCATCCTATCCAGTTCAACTCAGTTCAAGCCGTCTTTAAGTGACTTCAAGTGGCTTCCAAGCAGCTTAAGTGAAATAAAATAAAGTTGTCGCACAAACTTTATTTTATTTCTGACTTAAAGCCGCAAAATTTAAAAACCACGTCTGAGCAAACGCAACTCCGGAAGAGGCGTTTCTAAGCAAATACCGGCGCTGCGATTTCATCGGTGCCCTCAGAATTCGATTCCGGGCACCGGTTCAAAAGATAGAAAAACCCGCTCGTCCGTTCACTGAACGTACCCGAGCCAAACTTCGGAAATTGATTCCGGGCACACCGGGCCTCGGAATCAGGTGCCGTCTGAAGCTGCGTTCTTGTAAAATTCCAAAGAAAATTAAGAAAAAAATTTCCTTGAAATTTGCGGGTCTTTACATTACTCCCACCTCAGGGCTTTACGTCCCCGTAAAGATACATCAAAAACTAGGGGAACAAATGGGGGTACTGAGCACGAATCTGAGCCTCCCGCTCCCAAGTGCTCTCCTGGAGGTTCCCGTGCTGCCATCTGACGCGCACAAGAGGAATCGACCGCCCACGTAGGACCCGCTCCTGTCGATCCTCGATCTCCACTGGAACCTCCGCAAAAGTCGCCCCATCGTCCACGTCCAGCTCCCCAAAGTCGATGATGTGCGTCGGGTCGTGCACGTATCTCCTCAGCTGAGACACGTGGAAGACGTCGTGCACCCGGTGCAACTGAGGTGGTAGAGCCAGGCGATAAGCCACCTCTCCTATCCTGCTGAGGACCTGGAAAGGCCCGATGAAGCGGGGAGACAGCTTGCCGCCTCGGCCAAATCTCCGTAAACCACGTCGAGGTGAGACACGCAAAAAGACGTGGTCGCCATCCTCGAACTCTAGTGGCCTCCGCCTCCTGTCAGCATATGACTTCTGCCGGCTCTGAGCTGTCCTCATCCTCTCCTGGATGATCTGGACCTTCTCTGTCGTGGCTCGGACCATCTCTGGTCCCACGAGTGCTGACTCCCCAGGGTCTGTCCAGCACAACGGTGATCTGCAGGGTCTGCCGTACAACGCCTCGTATGGTGCCATCCCGATGGTGGAGTGGTAGCTGTTGTTGTACGCAAACTCCACCAAGGGTAGGTGGTCCTCCCAGCTGCGACCAAAGTCGAGAACACATGCACGGAGCATGTCCTCGAGTGTCTGTATGGTCCTCTCCGTCTGACCATCCGTCTGAGGGTGGAAGGCTGTGCTCAGATGGAGCCGCGTCCCGAACGCCTCCTGCAACCCCTTCCAAAGCCTGGAAGTGAAACGAGCATCTCGATCGGAGACGATAGATGATGGCACACCGTGAAGCCGTACGATCTCCTGGACGTAAAGACGTCCCAAGCTCTCCACTGAGCCCTGCTCTCTGATGGGTAGGAAGTGTGCCGACTTGGTGAGTCGGTCGACAATCACCCAAATGGAGTCGTGACCTCTGGAAGTACGTGGAAGTCCAGTCACGAAGTCCATAGATATGCCGTCCCACTTCCACTCCGGGACCTCCAAGGGCTGTACCAAACCTGCTGGTACCTGGTGCTCTGCCTTCACCTGCTGGCAGGTGAGGCATCGTGAAACGAACTCTGCCACAGCTTTCTTCATACCCGGCCACCAGTGCTGTCGCCTGAGATCCTGGTACATCTTCGCCACTCCGGGATGTACCGCCAAGGGAGAAGTGTGAAACTCTCTCAGCACCTCCTCTCGTAAAGCGACTGGTACGAAGGTACGTCCTCTGAAAAGGATGTCGTGCTCTGCTCCAAGGGAGAAACCATCAGGCGCCTGACCTGAGGATATCAGTGCACGCCGGGTCTCACAGTCAGCGTCCCCACGCTGAGCCTCTCTGACCCGCTGTAGAAGTGGAGGAGAGACTGTGAGAGACTGAAGAAAGGCTGTTCCGTCTCTATCCACGAAGGATATCTGCAAGGAGGCTAGCTGCTCCGTCGCCTCCTCAAGCAGCTGAATGCCCGTCCTCCTGCTGAGGGCATCGGCTACCACGTTCCCCTTCCCAGGAGTATAGACTATCTCAAAGTCATAGTCCTGGAGGAACTCAAGCCATCTCCGCTGTCTCAGGTTCAGGTCCTTCTGAGAGAAGATATACCTGAGACTCTGGTGGTCAGAAAAGACTGTGAAGCGCTCGCCCATCAGATAGTGCCGCCAAGTCTTCAGAGCGAAGACCACTGCTGCTAACTCCAGGTCATGAGTGGCGTAGTTCTGCTCATGCGGCCTCAACTGACGTGATCCGTAGGCGATCACGGCCCGCTCCTGCATCAGGACGCACCCGAGTCCAGTCCCTGATGCATCGCAGTAAACTACGTACCCAACTCCCTCCTCAGGCAACCTCAAGATAGGTGCGCTGGTCAATCTCTGTCTCAGCTCCTGGAAGCTCTGCTGACATCTGTCTGACCACACGAAGGGTTTCCCCTTCTTTGTCAAAGCTGAGAGTGGTGCCGCAACTCTGGAGAAGTCTGGCACGAATCTCCGATAGTATCCGGCTAGGCCCAAGAAGCTCCGCACCTCTGTCACGCTCTTGGGTGGCTCCCAAGCTAGCACTGCTTCGATCTTCGCGGGATCCACTGCAACTCCCGCCTCAGAAATGACGTGCCCCAAGAAATGGACCTCACGTAACCAGAACTGGCATTTTGAGAGCTTGCCATAAAGCTGGTGCTCTCGGAGTGTGTCTAGCACAACTCGCAGGTGGTAGGCATGCTCCTCCTCAGTCGTCGAGTATACCAAAATGTCGTCAATGAAGACAACGACAAATCGGTCGAGGTATGGCTGGAAGATCCTGTTCATGAGGCTCATGAACACTGCTGGAGCATTGGTTACGCCGAACGGCATAACCAAGAACTCATAATGGCCATACCGACACCTGAAGGCCGTCTTCTGCACGTCCTCGTCTCGAACTCTGAGCTGATGATAGCCTGACCGGAGGTCTATCTTCGAGAACCACCGCGCTCCCTTGAGCTGATCGAAGAGGTCATCAATCCGTGGCAGCGGATACTTGTTCCTCACTGTCACCTGGTTCAGGCGACGATAGTCGACACATAGTCGTAAGCTCCCGTCCGCCTTCTTGGCGAACAAAATCGGGGAAGCCCAGGGTGAAACACTGGGTCGGATAAACCCCTTGCTCTGCAAGTCCTCCAACTGTACCCGCAGCTCTCGAAGCTCGGCGGGGGCCATCCGATATGCTGGAGTAGATATCGGGGCTGTCCCGGGGTACAAGTCGATGTAAAAGTCTACCTCTCTACGAGGAGGTAGCCCTGGAACGTCGTCGGGAAAGACGTCCACGTACTGGTCCACCACTGCAGGAAAAGCCGGACTCCGCACGTCCACTGCTCCTAGGATGAGGCTAGCCAACTGATGTGAGATGGGCTGCACTCTCCTCCGCGGAAGTCCATCCTGTGCTGCAAAGGTTCCCTTCTCGCCGGTGAAGGTAAACCTGCTCCCGTCGGTACGAACACATCGTACCTTGCGCCTAAAACAGTCGATCTGGGCATGAACCGTGGATAGCCAATCCATGCCCAAGATGACGTCGTAAGGCCTCGACGCCGCTACAAGGAGATCCCAGCCGAAGCTCTCGCCTCCTAGAGTAAGCTCACACTGCCGGCACCAGTGCGTAATCGTCGAGTCCGCTCCCGTAGGAGTCTCTAGCCGTAAGGGTCGAGCCAACGGCTCAGTCGGAATCTCCGAGCTCCGAACAAGGGCAGAGGCTATGAAAGAGTGACTCGCTCCTGTGTCTATAAGTACTGCAGCAAGGGTGGAATAGACACAGATCGTACCTCGAATCATCTCTGGCATGTCGGGGTCGTAGGCCTCCACTGCCTGGAGCTGGGCCTGTCCCTGCCCGCCGGCTCCCTGTGGTCGAGGTGGCCCTCCTGGTGGTGGTGGGGGTAGAGCCTGAAAGCGTCGCCCACCACCCGCTGCTCGGCCAGCTCCTCTGCCTCGTCCGCCTCCTCCCTGCGGACCGCCACGATCGACCCTCTGCCTCTGCCTGGGTGGCCCCTCCACCGTCTGCTGCTCCTCTGGTCGGCGAGTCGGGCAGTCACGAGCCATGTGACCCTGCCCGCCGCAAGAGTAGCACAGCCTGCCTCTCGAAAGGCTGGCACTCCGCTGTGTGCCTCGCACCGCTGAGCTGGTGTCCTGAGGCCGTCTGCGAGGGGTTCTGGTCTGCCTGGACCCGTGAGTCATCCGTCGGCTACCAGCTGCCGATGACTCAGCTACCTGCCGCCCTGCGCTAGGTCTCGCCGCTGAAGAAGGCTCTGCCAGGAAGCTCTCGATCAGGAGGGCTCGCTCCAGTACTCCCGCCTGGGTCGGAATGCTGAGGGAGATCAGCGACGCCCGAATCTCCTGTCGCAAGCCCTGCTCGAAGGTCCGGGCCCGGAAGAAGGGGTCCCGTACCATGTCGGTCGAGTAGCGAGATAGGTCCGTGAACCTCGCCGCGTACTGAGCGACCGTCATGCTGCCCTGGCGCAGCTGGAGAAGCTCCTGGATGCGCACCGCTCGGAGGGTGGCCGGGACGAACTCAGAGCGGAAGAGGCTCTCGAAGTCCGCCCAGAGCAAGGATGCCTCATCGTGAACCTGGAGCATCAGGCTCCACCATCGTCCTGCCGCCGCCTGCAGGAGGCTCGCTGCGAGGATCACCATGAGATCCGCTGGTGTCCTCACTAGCCTGAAGATCCGTACCACCGCCTCTAGCCAGTCCTCGGCGGCCTGGGGGTCCGCCTCACCGCGAAACCTGGGCGGTCGCTGGCTCTGAAACTCATGCAGTGCCCTGAGGCGACGTGCATCGTCAGCGTCTGGTACTGGAAGCATCTGTGGCTCGGCGGGTAAAACTACCGCCGGTGCCACAGCTGGCAAAGGGCCCTGCACCGAGGCCTCGTCGCTCGGTGGGCTGCCATCGCGCCCTACACTCGGAACCCTAGCTGGCTGTCGTCGCGGGGCCATCCTGAGAACAAGAGCACCACAGTCAGAACAGTATACCTGGTGAGCTGGCACAAGTAATCACAAGGAAAACTTGAGACTTTCATAAAGCAGATCAGTATACCCGGTGAGCTGACACAAGCAATCACAAAGAAAAACTTGAAACACACACGCAATCAATGTTTTCATGCATTAAGTCGGAAATCAGGAGTCAGGGTCCTGGTGTACGGATACGTCGGCCGCCGCACCAACACTGGGCTCCCTGAACTGATAACCACACTCAATGCACTAAACACTATTGCTTCACATAGAAAGAAAGGACGATCAGAGTCTGCGGTAGAACCGACCGCCTCTGATACCAATTTGTCACGACCCGTCCTCGGGGCCCGTGCCGTGACTACCCCAAGCCCGCCTTCCATAGGCCAGGGGCTGGCGACTAGCACCAAGGCGTAAAATCCCAGTAAACAGGGAAGGCATTGCCTTTATAAGTAACAACCACACAGAGTCAGCAAGCGGAAAGTAAAGTGCAGAAAGTAAAAGGGGCCGGAAATACAAGCCCAACTGTAAAGTACAACTGGAAAAGTAAAGTACAGCAACTGAAGAAAAGACGGCGGCCTCGTGTCGTCCACTGGCAATCCCACCTGAAGGGTGGGTACAGATAGCCTCCAGGCTCCTCGGGTCCCACGTCCGCTCCGAGCACGTCCCGCCCAGTGGTCCACCTCCAGGTACCGTCCTGCTCCACGCCCAACCGCGATCAGCGCTGTCCGTCGTCTGCAACCAACACCACGAAGTGCGGGCATAGCCCGTGCAGGGGTGAGTACAACTACTCAGTAAGGACCCCGAGACCCCCGAAGGTCTCCCGAAATCCACAAAGGATATAGCACAAAAGAAAGATGCAATCACGAAGTAACATCTGACTCGACTTAGGTATATGCCCATACATATACCTAAGTCCCCAATTCTAGCTCTGCTCACGAGCTCAAGAACAACTCAATCCACGAAGGAAAGCAAGACTCAAATCCACAAGGAGAGTAAACAGTAAATCCACAAAGGATAGTTCAACACAATCCACAAAGGAGAGTAAACAGTAAATCCACATAGGATGGTTCAACACAATCCACAAAGGAGAGTAACATAAGATTCAGCTCAACCAGGTATACTTTTTCAGATGACGTCAAAGATGATCACTGATCCATCTAAGTCGTCGGACCCACGAAGGATCGATAGGTACTAACCCCCGCAAAAAGACCCACGTAGGATCGGGCTCACACAGAACCTGTAGGCAGTGGCTCACACAGAACCGGTAGTAAGGACCCACGGAGGATCGGGCTCACACAGAACCTGAAGCACTGATCCACGTGGGATCGCTGAGTGCAGTAGTCGACGCAGTCCACTGAGGATCTCTGCACAGTCGTCGCCGCAGTCCACGAAGGATCTCTGCTCTGCCGTCGTCGCAGTCCACGGAGGATCTCTGCTCTGCCGTCGTCGCAGTCCACGGAGGATCTCTGCTCTGCCGTCGTCGCAGTCCACGGAGGATCTCTGCTCTGTCGTCGAGGTCACAGCCAGCGCTAGGGTTCCCGCACGTAGCGAGCTCGTTTAGGAGGGTCCGCTCCACGAGCCGAGGGGCTGATACATCAACTGACACGTAGTCCGAAGTTGATGTATCCAAAAGTTCCGTATCGACAACAGGATCTCAACGCGACAGACGGCGCGTCAATCGGACGCCCGGTCTGAGAGTTATTGGCATTTTCGTCCCAGGGGCCCGGTTGGTTTTTAGGGCAAAACCAACCCGACCGTACCCCGCCTGTATCCGATCCTCGGGCGGAGTATGCCAAAAGTTCCGTCTCACTTAGAGGAAACTACCACAGCTGACGGTACGTCGTTCGGACGTCCGTAGCTCAAGTTATGAGCGTTTCCGCTCCGAGGGCCCGGTTGGCTTCGTGTACGAACCAACCCGGCCGAACCCAAAGTCTTCCGAAACCTTGAGTATAATATACCGAAACGACCGTCTCGATCCAAGGATCGCGTAGCCGCTGACGGTTCGTCAATCGGAGGTCCCAGGCCCAAGATATGGGCGAAAGACCGTAGAGGGCCCGAAACGGGGGTTCTGGGCCCGGGGCGACCCGGCCCGAACCCCCCCTGGGGTCGGCCGAACCGGGTCGGCCCGAACCGGCTCGGCCGGGTCCGGTTCGGCCTGGGCGCGGCCCGGCCGACCGGACCGGCCGGCTCAGCCGGCGCGGCTTGGCCAGCCGCGCGGGTGGAAGGCCGCGGGCGCAGCCCGCGGTCGAGGAAGCCGCGGCCCGCGTGCGGGCCGCGCGGGTGGTCAGCGGACGCGGCGCATTGCCGCGTCCCGACCGAGTGGACCGGACCCGCGAACCGCGGGTCCGCTGGATCGCCGCCGCCGCGGCCGAGCCGCGGCGGGTTCCTCCGGCGGCGCGCCGGGCGCCGCCGCCCCCGGTCGCCGGCGCCGCCGCGCCGGCGACCCGCGCCGCCGCCTTCTTCCGCGGGCCGCCGGAGATGCTCCGGTGGCCCGATTTGCCTCCCGTCTGCGCCGTTGTTCCTCCCGGGATGCGTCCTCCACTGCGGAATCAACATATGGCCCTTGCGTCGCGCTTTTGCCGTCGCTCGCCAAATCCGCACACAAAGGAAGATCGACGGAGGGTTGCCGGGTCTTGTTCGTTAGACCCGCACCCTCCGCGTTAGTCATAAACAACGGGAGAAACAGGAAAGAAACCAATCAACAATTTTAAATAAATTAAAATTGTTTCGTGATCGGGTTCTAAATTTCAAAAGAATAAACACGGGATTTTAAAAAGAATTCCAACATCCCTTACCTTGTCGTCGTCGGACGAGGGGTCGTCGCGGAATTTGCTCGTCGCGGAAGATGGAGATCGCCGCGTCGTCGCGGAATCGCTCGTCGCGTCGCCAATCTCCGGATCAAGATCAACGGATTTAATTAGTTTAAATCCGTTGATATTGAAATTAAAAAGGGAGAAGAAAAGATCCGATTCTCACCTTTATTGCCGAACGAGGATCGGCCGCGGAAGAAAGACGTCGCCGAAGAACGTCGCGGGTAGATCTCGTCGACGTCGCAGATCTTGGTGTGCGTCGTCGAATTCCGGTCGCCGGCGTTCTTCGCGTTCTTCGCGTTCTTCGCGTTCTTCGCGTTCTTCGCGTTCTTTGCGTTCTTCGCGGAGAGGGTGGAGGAACGAAGATTATCTCAAATCCTTTCCAAGGATTTTTATGTTGGTCTTATTTTATAAACATGCCAACACGAAACCGGTTAAGAAACGATCCATCAATTCGTTGAATTAATTCAACGAAAGAAACGACCCATTTAATTCACGAAAGAAACAGCCCATTTAATTCACGAAATAAACCGCCCAATTAAATGGTCTGTTAAGAATTAAAGAAAACGCGTCGGTTGACTTTTCAGTTACTTTGACGGGTTTTCGCGGGTGCGTTACTTAGCGAAAGAAACGGCGGGGCTCGTGCGGGTCCCACCGCACAAATATCCTACCAAAGGGGGTAGGATATTTCTGGATAGCATCCTATCCAGTTCAACTCAGTTCAAGCCGTCTTTAAGTGACTTCAAGTGGCTTCCAAGCAGCTTAAGTGAAATAAAATAAAGTTGTCGCACAAACTTTATTTTATTTCTGACTTAAAGCCGCAAAATTTAAAAACCACGTCTGAGCAAACGCAACTCCGGAAGAGGCGTTTCTAAGCAAATACCGGCGCTGCGATTTCATCGGTGCCCTCAGAATTCGATTCCGGGCACCGGTTCAAAAGATAGAAAAACCCGCTCGTCCGTTCACTGAACGTACCCGAGCCAAACTTCGGAAATTGATTCCGGGCACACCGGGCCTCGGAATCAGGTGCCGTCTGAAGCTGCATTCTTGTAAAATTCCAAAGAAAATTAAGAAAAAAATTTCCTTGAAATTTGAGGGTCTTTACAATGTGGTTGTGACTTACCCTCACATTCCTCATGGATTCTTATGGGTATATACGGATATCGTTGGTATATATACGAGCATATATTGATATAGAGCTAAAAATGAATTCTTTTGTAGTTCTTCCTTTGTGGTTTCTGGATGTCCTTCTGAGTATTGTTTTACTCACCCCTTTCATAGGCATTTCATGCACATGTAGTGTCTTGCGCAGACAACCGATGCTTTGACGGTGTTCTTAGTGGAGAAAAACTAGGGCTAGGACCGGATGTTGCCATGTGATATCAGAAGTGTTGAGGCATTCCTAACATCTTTATACTACATCTTCAGTACCCTCATTAGCATTTCAGTCTTTGTAGTTATCTTTCTTTTTGGGATACTATTCTAGATCTGTTTTGCAGTACTACAGATTAGTTTCCGGTTGCACTCTGGTTGTATTACTTTAATATTTAGTTTTTTTTCATGAAAGGTGGTGGGTGTTTTCCCTTTCTTTTAGCTTTGTGGGAATGGATATGTGTGTGTGTAGGTTCTTAGGATAATGCCTCCCATTTGTCAGTTATGCCTACTCAGTGCTATTCACTTCCCCTAGGCCTATCGGAGGTGGGATAGGGGTGGTCACAGCAAGGGACCCATCAGAATGTGTCGTGATAGAGTGGTATCATAGGGAAGGATCAGTTCCACATTGGGACCGAGAGTTAGTGAGATTGGTTTGGATAAATAGTGTTATGTGTTTCGAGTTTGGATTTCAAGCCAGGGAATCCAGTGTTAGTGTGGCGGCCAATGTATCCATACACTAGGTCTCTGGGAACCAGATTTCTGACATAGTGCATGAAAAAACTAGTTACAGAAAAATTAATGGCACATGAATCATATAATAATGGGTTGTGTTTTCCATTTACTTCTAGAGTCATCTTTCTAAATATGATTTTTTGACCACGGTTCATCTTGACCTATTTTAGGATGCCTCTATGTAGATAGCCATCTAGGATCCTGATGCGCAATCATAAAGATAATCTGCTTGGTGGTGAGGTATTATTGTAGGGGAATATCCCAGACAAGGCACCCCCCAGGAGGTCATCCTACTACAATACAACCCGTTGAGAATCCGTTTTTATCGGTGCTACTGGTAGAGTATGAATGTTGGCTCAGTGTGTTGCATGAGTTCTAGAGGCATCAACCACCCAGGTTTAGGGTTGAGACAAACCGACAAATATTTTAGGATTGGATGGAGGCCGTTAAATGTGTCTTATTATTTTCGAGGACACCACCAGATCATATATTGGTCTTAGCTGCAAGCCTTCAGTTGGGCTCAGTAGGATGGTGGAGGCCCTTAGTGATCCAGATGCATGATGAGATGCACCTCTCTTAGGATTACTTCGAGAAAATTTTTTGGGAGGAGTTATTTCTGGAGACCTTGAACTCTGTACGCATTCAAGAGACCTTACACCTATAGTAGGGTAGCATGACCGTAGTGAAGTAATTGGTGCGGTTTACTGAACCTTCTCGATAATCCACAGAAATGGTGCAAGACCCGTTATTCTAGGATCAGGCTTTTTAGAATAGACTATTTTGGAATATCATGGTTTTTATAGTATCTCTCAGCATCTCCACTTAGGCTGGAGTTTTTGAGTGAGCTCTCCTCTGTTGGATCTGAATCTACGGATTACACACAAGAGGGGGGGTGAATTGTGTCTTTTCAAAATTATTGCAATCTCTTCAATTTAGACAAATTTTGTCCACTATGCTTTAGCACGATTAAATATGCAGCGGAAAAAGTAAAAGCATGAACACACGGATGTATAGTGGTTCGGGGAACAGAAGGCCCCTAGTCCACTCCACCAACGTTCAAATCCACGAGCTTGGCGATTTTCACTATCTGGTCCTCGTTTCCACAGACCTGTCCACAACTGAGTACAGGCAGTTGACACCTTTACAAGTTTCAGGAAAACACAGCCTTCCTGGTTCAAACACGAACCCACACAGCTTAGAACGAGAAGCTGATCACTCAAAAATAAAAAGGGTTTCGATAAAGAAAACACTTCTCCAGTTGTTCTTCACAATTGCAACAGAATGCAATTGACAGTAGATAGATCGTCATCTTCAGAAAATAAAGATCTGTAATCAAAATAGTTCTGAGTCGATCCAGTTGCAATAGATATTACAAGAAACTTCACAACTTCAGCAGCAGTAGATTCACAACAGATAGTCGATGTAGAACACGTGAATCTGCTATCAAGATCTTCCTTCGGTAATAAAGGTTTTACACTTCTTCTCGAACACCAGAAAAGAACGCCTTCACACAGTCTCTGTTTCTTGCTCGTTAAAAGATCAATCTATATATTTCATACACTTTCCTGTGTATATATATATATCCGAAGTTTCCAAGATAGAACATATATATTCAAATCTGAGAAAATATTCCGCATAAATAGATCCATTAAAATCTCCTTTAGATTCGCGATATTAAAAAAAAACAACAGAGCCGTTGTAACTCCCCTGAAGAATCGGCATAAAAAGCTCCGTTTAAATCAATCATTAATCCGTTGAAAATCGTCTTTGATTCAGTCAAAGTCATACTTAAGAATTGGCTCGAAATCCACTTAATAATCCGCTTTCTCTTCAGCATTCAAACGTAGGGTTGATCATCCATACTTTGTCTTGCTTCAACTCTCCAAAGAACGTACGGTTGATTATAAAAGTAAGGTTGATGATCCATACTTTTGAGAAACAAACTCAACACTGAAAACTAACGTACGGTTTCTCTTCCATACTTGTCCAACAACAAAAAACGTAAGGTTCCTTCCAAACGTAATGTTCTTATTCCATACTTTTCAACAACAAAAACGTAAGGTTCCTTCCAAACGTAATGTTCTTCTTCCATACTTTTCAACAACGTAAGGTTCATTAACCATACGTTTCAAAATAACGTAAGGTTCCTTAACCATACGTTTCTTTTAACATAAAAAGTAAACTTTTCATCCATACGTTACGTTCATCAACGTAGGGTATGAACAGTGATTCCAGTACGCACTAAAACTGATCTCGCGCTACAGTGATTCCAGAACGCGCTAAAATTGATCTCGCGCTACAGTGATTCCAGAACGCGCTAAAATTGATCTCGGAATAAATGAAGTATGAAATCTTGTTATATGAAATAAATAAATAAAATAAATTCCTGCAAAATAATCAACGAAATAATTAGTAAATAATTAAGGGTATTTGTGAGCATCAAAATCATCATAAAGAGACAGAGTATTATTTAAAATAATCTCCCCCTTTAAAAAACATTATTTTGAATTGTTTGAAAACAATACATTTCTCAACAATCTCCCCCTTTTTGATGATCACAAAACCCATAAAATAATAGAACTAATTTAATTACAATATTTATTGAAAAAATTAGTTTTATAAAATTTTAGAATTTTGAAAGGATTAAAACAATATTTAACTATAATAAAATTTCTCCCCCATAAAAATAAATTTTCAGCTAAAAATAGATAAAAGATAAATGTCGTATATATCCAAATTCTCCCATATATCCAAATTTGTTCATAGGAAACAAATGAATTTAAATGTTGTGTTTATCCAAATTCTCCCCCTTTTTGTGATATCAAAAAGAATGAAAAATTACGGATTTGAACACATTCAATATTGCACTGAACTATAAGTAAATGCTATAATTAACTGTGTATGAATAAGTGAATTTGTTATACTGGCTAACTCAATCATAAATCAATAAACAACAAAACAAAACAAAAATAAGAAAAGAATTTTCATTCACAATCTGTTATATATAAACGATTGTGATATACAGAGGAATCAAGGTTCATAGATAAGACAGGGAAAAAGGTGTCTATCTCCTTTGAATCGTGGTCTTTATCTCTGTAAACTGTTCTCTGAGCCTCTTCATCATCCCATCTCCTAACTTGATGATAAGATCTCTGTTCTCTTGAGTCATATGAATATCTTCAATCAAATTAACTCTGAAAAACTCATGCATTCTTTCTTCTTTTTCAACAAAAAGAGCCAGTTTTTCTGATAACTGATTCAAAAGAATCCTAATCGGTTGCTCTCTAGATGTCAACTGATCCACTAAAAATTTCTGATTATCTAGCAAAACTGACAAAGGGGCACTATTAAACTGAAGATCGTGTAATCTTTCACTCATATTGCTCATTGCTGCAGTAATTGCTTGAAATTTCCGAATCAAATTAGGTGAATAGCCTGATCCACTCACAGCACTGTTTGCAACAGACTCAAATTTATTCTCCATGTAAATCTTCAACTCAGACAAATCATCTTTCTTTACCATCTCTGATTTTAACTGATCAACAGCATGCAGCATATCAGTCTTAAACAAATCTACTTCCTGTCTTGAAACAGTACATTCTTTCAGCTTCTGAAACTTCAACTGCTCTAAGTTCAGAGAATTTCTGAGACTAACATTCTCAGATTCTAACTGAGAGATACGCTTGTACAACTCAACAACTTCTTCTTTTCTCGAATCAGGGGCACCCTGTGCTCGATTCTCATGTCCAGAATTAGGTTGATGAAGCAGGGCAAGTGGTAAGGAATCTGCATCTGACTGTTCTTTGTCCTTGTCCTGACAAGGTTGATCCACTGAACTATCTTTTGAAGCCTGAAACTCTTCCACTGAAAAATATTCCTGAAGTACCTCTGTATTAGCTTCAGAAGTATGTTCATCACGAACAGTAGTCTCTCTGACTTCTACTGATTGGTCAAGAACAATATTTTAATGTAAATCTTGAGGTCGGGCCACTTCTTCACCAGGCACTGCCTCCATAAGTTGTTCTTGTTGAATTACTTTTTCAACAGCCACAACAGCAGATTGAGGTTCTTTTTGAGTTTCTGTTTGATCTGCTGGTTCCTCTATCGGTGCAGTCTACTCCACAACAGCTTCTCTCACAAATGAATAAGAAATTAATGGTTCAGAGGATTTCAAGGCAGGAGAGATAATTTCTTCATCAATTGACCTCTTCCTTCTAGATTGAAGTCCTTCTTGACTTCTCTCTTCCTCAACTTCCTCCATCTCAAAACGAATTCTCCTTGCCACTGTACTAACTCTTGATTCTGCTTGTCCCTCCTTGGACTTAGCCGGTTGAGCCTGAGCACTCTCCGAGTTTTCCTCAGCTCCAACAGGTAAGAGTTTCCTTTAACTGTGCTCCAGAAGTATCCTACTTTCCTCAAAGTTCCAGCATTAAAAACATTACTGTGGTGACATTTCACCCTAGCATCTACCAATCTGATCATTCCTCTTTTAAACAAAAACAAAGAAATGAACCTTCCATAAGGGAAAAAGGTCATTCTTGCTTCACTCTGACAGCAGTAACTCAGATATCTTATCATAAACCGAGTAAAATTAAACTTAATATCACACATAAGAAGATACATTATGTACATGTTAGGGTATAGGATTTTCTCCATCTCAGCCATTCTTGGTGCTAAACCAGTCTGAACAAATTTTACCAAAATTTTCTGATCGGGCTCCAAATCCTTAATAAACATCTTCTTTATCACTCTAGTTCCAAACAGAAAAGACATAATGTCTTCAGACTTATGTACAGAATCTCCAATATTCCGTAAATCGAAATGAAAAACTCCTTCATGAGGGAAGTTAAGAATTTGACTTATCTCTACAGATGATATTGAAAAGTCCATATCCTCTATTTGAGCCAATAAACTATCCTCTGTATCTCCAAGGCTAAACTGAACAGTTCTAAAGAAATGTCTCATTTCTGCCTCATATAGAAACTCAGAATTTTCACTATTAAAAGCTTGCTCAAGGCTTTGAAACGACAACGCTTGCTTCAACAGTAAATTAGTTTCAAACAGCCACTCTAAATCTATGACTTTACCTTGCAGTATTTTCCGACTAACTACCTTAGTTTTCTTTGCAGCACTGCTCTCGGCTTCATCTGGACGCTTAGTCTTTGCCATTCCAACAACGATTTCTGAAGGTTCGTAAGTTTAGGGTTTGAAGATTCAGAAAAGGGTTTTGGAGCAGATGTGCGGTTTTAGGTTTTCGAAAGGGTTTCCGAAAAAAGGTGAAGCAGTTTAAAAGGTGAAACGGTTCTGACAGCCTTGATTCCCGTGTAATCACTAATCATTACTTTTATTTAAAACAAAATAAAATTACTTATAGCGGGAAACAGAAATTAAGAAGAATTCGAAAACAGAATAAGATTTAAAAAAAACTATTTAAAATTAAATAAACCTAACTCCCCCTTAATAAATTCAAACCTTGTCGTGGGAAGTGGTTTAGTAAAAATATCTGCTAATTGATTTTCTGTATTTACAAATTCTAAAAATATATCCTTTTTAAACACATGATATCTTAAAAAATGATGTCTTATATCAATGTGCTTAGTTCTAGAATGACTAATAGGATTTTTTTTTGAAATATTAATTGCACTAGTATTATCACATAAAATAGGTGTATTATTGAAATTTAATCCAAAGTCCATAAGAGTGTTTTTCATCCACAACACCTGTGCACAGCAACTACCTGCAGACATATATTCTGCCTCGGCTGTTGACAGGGCAACTGAGTGTTGTTTCTTACTAGACCATGATACTAAAGACTTCCCAAAAAGTGACATGTTCCTGAAGTACTCTTCCTATCTAATCTACAGCTTCCAAAGTCAGCATCTGAATATGAAATTAAATTAAAATCAGAGGTTTTTGGATAAAGCAGAGATTGATAAATAGTACCTTTTAAATATCTAAAAATTCTTTTAACAGCAGTTAAATGGGATTCTTTGGGATTTGATTGAAATCGAGCACAAAGACATACTGAATACATTATATCTGGTCTACTAGCAGTAAGATATAACAAACTACCAATCATACCTCTATATAACTTGTTGTCCACTGATTTTCCATTTTCATCCAAATCAAGTTTTATATTAGTACACATAGGATTTGTAAATGGCTTGCTGTTTTCAAGTCCAAATTTCTTAAGTAAATCAGTAATGTATTTGCATTGATTTAAAACATTTCCAAAATCTTTTTGAAATATTTGAAGACCCAAAAAGAAATTTAATTCTCCCATCATACTCATTTCGAATTCTTTTTGCATTAATTCTGAAAATTCATGACAAAGAATTTTATTGGTTGATCCAAAAATTACATCATCAACATAAATTTGAACCAACAAAACATTATTTTTCACAGTTTTCTTAAAGAGTGTTGGATCTGCCAGTCCAACAGTAAAATCATTTTTCAAAAGAAAAGAACTTAGTCTTTCATACCAAGCTCTAGGTGCTTGTTTAAGGCCATAAAGAGCTTTAGTAAGTTTGAAAACAGAATCTGGTTTTTGAGAATTTTCAAAACCAGGAGGTTTCTCAACATCCTCATGGGGAGTTTTTTGATGAAGTATGTGCCAGCGGTGGGAGCTACAAACATGCATTAGGTGGGAGAGTCATCAGTAGTGGGTAGCAAGAAACAGATAAAGGAGACCAAGTGGGCCAGGTCTTTTAGGTGAAAGTTCTAGGATGTAGGATCGGTGGTGAATGGCTCCTAGAGCATAGTGGGATAGCCAATGGATAGAATGTGTTTCATGTGTGACAGTCAGAAAAATTTGGAAAGATATTTCCGGACATGCCACATATATGATCAGCGGATGGATGAGGGATTGCCGAGGCAGAGGTAGAGGTTCGATCAGGGTGGTCCGCAGGGATGTAGACACGGTAGGGGAGTAAGAAGTGCATCTGGTAGTTGATGGAGGTTTGATGTACTACCACCACCACCCTAGGGTGGTCCATCATGGGATCTAAGAGCCGATGGACTGGGGTGAGTCCAGCTTCAGGTGATGGTGTCTTATGACCCTGATGCACCAGATATGATTAGAGGTATGATCTGGGTCTTTTCCACCCTAGTTGTAGTTCTTATAGAAATAGGTGCTCATCATTCCTACATTGCTACGAACATTGTTCGGATCTCAAATATTCTGGTGGAGGTGTTTCCTTGATTCGTACATTTAAATACTCCTACTGTAGGAGATTCTATGATTAAATACTGGTGCCGATAGTTTAAGATTACTCTTAGAGGTGAGAGTTTGGCTGGGATCTCCTAGTAGCGGCGTTAAGGCCTTAGGACGTCATTCTGGGCATGGATTGGTTATCCATGATCCATGCTTAGATTTACTATTTTAGGATCATACTATGGTGCTTCCATAGGTATTTGACCAGATTTTTCTTTATTGGAAAAATGAAACACATGAAGCACCGGAGGGACTTTCATATAAGACGGTGCAGCCGATTACTCATCAGTTTGATAGCCTCTCCCTCATTTCGACGGAGGGGAATAGTCCCCATTTTCCAGAATTGGTGGAAGAGTGATGTTGTTAATATTTTCATAACTTATTATATACTCTCCTTACTAATTTTATACAAAATTTTCAGAATTTGTGTGAAATATTAATGTTTTAATATTAAATGTAATTTTTAAGCCTTATTTGAATTAATCAGAATGAGTCAGTTTACAATTTTAATTATAACTATCATCTTACTTATCCAAATTTAATGATTCTTGTTTTTATGGTTCCCTACCCAAATTCAAAAATTTCATTAGAAGTAACATTTGGCCAAATCGTCCATTTGGAGGGTAATATGGTCCACACAAGAAGACTCAATGAAACTGTGAAGAAACTGGACAAGCCATGATGATTGAGTTACTAGTCTAAATCTCGAAGCCCAAATTTTATGAAACTCCACCATATGTTATTTATTTTACATAAAAAATCATGTATAAATATTTGAAGGTCCAACTACATGAACAAGGGCCCAACTGATTCTTCATAGTCCATCCCACAAATCTGGCTGGAAATTAAAATATGGACACTATTCATGACATATCTCAGGTTGTAATCATGAAATAAAGCTGATATTTTTCAGTGTGAAAGAGGAGATATAGTCAGTCAACATTGTTTAATAAAGTGTTTATATTTCAAGCCATATTCTTATTGATAAACCCATTCACATTCCAGACTTCTAAAAAGTATGGATTGAAATGGACAGATTAACATTGTTTATTAAAATGGCCATAAATTTGGCTCCATAAGTCCAAATGCCTCCAAATATTTAGATTAGTCTTCCAAAAGTATTATCTACAAATTTTAAGATATATATATCTCTATATTGAGTTGTATCAATGTCCAAATCATCGATACAAGTGGAGGGGTAGTTTTGGAATGCAAACAGTCCACCACCTTGGGCTATAAATACATCCCCTCCTCTCCTTTCAAAAGGGTTGGAATTTCAGAGAAAAAGATGATAGGTTTTCATGACCAAGGATCCGCCAAAGGCTTTGGATGATCTACCATACTCATGTTTTTACCTAAGAAACCATTCATCATTTCTTCCTTTCATTTACTTTTGTGTTGTTCTTCGTTTGTAATTGTGTAAGTGTTTATTTTTTATAATTCTATTTTATTGAACGTTTCTTATTCCATATCTCTTATTATCATCCAACTTATGTATTTTAATATCAATTTTCTTCAAATAGTTTAAATCAAGTTAAAACCCCTTCCCTTCTTTTGCTTCCTCATTCAATCGAAAGTGTTTTTTAACTCTCTTCAATAATCGTGTGTGTTCGACGCACTACTCTTTTCTTATCCTTTTCTTTTTGTTCTATTTATAATTCATCACCATGATAATATATTACCATATTAATAACCATATTAATGTTTGAGTAAATATACCATTGTAATGAGTCATTAATTAGATATTTTAAGCGATTGAGATCTTTTTCTCTATGAGTATTCTTTAATTTATCATTGTGTATGTTGGACTTATCATGTCATTGATTAATGAATTGTTTTGTTTAACGTGTGGTTTCCATGGATTATTGGAACCATAAATAAACTACCATCAACAATATTTGATTGATATTATAACCCTAGGTTAAGTTAAGGCTTGTATTAAATCCTTAACACTTAGGAATTCCTATCAAAGTTATCTGGTGAAGTGGGTGTTAAATTAAATGCAATATAAAGAAAATCTCAATGATGTCACAAGATTAACTCCCTAAAAATTAACACACCCCAATCATTATAAAATTTTTAAATCAAAAACCAATCATTAATCACTTCATTTAATATCTACAAACAAAACCCCCAAACAAAATACAATCAACTAAAAATAATCACTAATTAAAAAGTATCATCACCGAACATTCAACCCAAGTGCTGCTATACACATTATCAGATCACAGAAACATTGAACAGTTGATAGTTGAAAATCATCCATGCTTTCAAGTAGCATCATTGATGAGGATGGTTCTTTATGTAGTCATTAGTTTCTGGTTGTTGTAAAAAAACCAAAATAAACAAAATTTAAAAAATTGAAAAAAACACAATGAAAAACCCACCTTCTCCTAAATATCATAAACTTAAAAAACATAAAGAAAACATGTATTCCTCTTTCTTCCAATATCTCTCTTAATTCTGCATAGCCTCCCAAACAATCCCTTGGATTTGTTTGACCCTGAAATTGAGTGAACTCTTCGCCAACATAGGAGGAACATTAGGGATAATCAAAAAATTCAAGAACCAGTCCTTATCCAACTAGTTGAATTAAAAATGGCCAATCCTAGGGAACAAACCCTTAAAGAACTCACTGCCCCTGATATGAATTACAAACCCATTGATATTCAATTTCCAAACATAGAGCCTAAATTTGAACTCAAATCGGGTTTGATTCATCTTCTTCCTCATTTACATGGGTTATCCAGTGAGGATCCACATCTCCACCTTAAAGAGATCCATATGGTGTGCTCTACCATGAAGCATAAAGGGGTTTCTGAGGAAAAAATAAAACTCTGAGCATTCCCTTTCTACCTAGCTGATACTGCTAATTTATGGCTCTACTACCTTCCTTCTAGTTCCATAAACACATGGAATTATAGTAAGTGACTGTTTTTAGAGAAATTCTTTCCTACTTCTCATACCGCTTCTATCCAAAAGGAAATAAGTGGTCTTTTTTAATTCCCCAATGAATCACTCCAGAGTATTGGGAGGGGTTCAAAAAGCTTGCAGAAACCTACCCACACCACCAAATCACTGACCAACTCTTGATCCCTTAGTTCTATGAGGGGTTATTGTCTATAGAGAGAACTCTCATTGATGTCGCAAGTGCTGGTGCTATTGTTAATAAAACTCCTACAGCTGCAATAGATTTCATAAGAAACATGGCTGAAAACACATAGAAATTTCACACAAGAAAACATGCTCAAGTAAATCATGTCCAAGATAATCAATCCATAGAGACGAACAAGATGACCGAGTGGATGAGTGAACTTATAGGTATTCTGTGACAACTAGTTGTGGCATCCAAAGCCCCAACCTCATCTTCTCCACAATCTCTGTTCCCTAGACCTATCAAAAAATATAGAATCTTTAGCTCCCCATCTCATACAACTAACACATTTCCACAACATCAAGAGGATCCCTTTGATTCATCTAGACTAATGGAGCTTAATGCAGCATATGCTCAGCAGAACCCCAAACCCTCAACAATCAGGTTAGTGTGTTAGAAACTTCAACCAACACCATTTTGAGACCTTCTCTTCAACATATAACCCTAACTTGAGATATAGGAATCCCATTTCTCATCCCCCTCAATACACTCATCAAAACACAAACCAATTCCAATATGGTAATGGTTTTGGTAACTTCTAACAACCTTCCCTTTTGTTCCTCAACCTCAAAGTATCAATTCTCCTCTTCCTCCTCCTAGATTCCACCATCCTTGTGTGCCTTCCCAATTCCCAAACCAATAAAATATCTTTACTAATAACCAAAATCAATGTAATACCAATTCAGGACAATCCACTTCTTCCAATAAACCATGGGAATGTGTAGTGGGAGATCTTTCCTCCTCCACTTTTTCTAGCCTTAAAAACATTGAAACACAAATTGGTCAACTTGCATCCCACCTGAGCCAGCAATAACAATCAAATTCTTCCCAACTCCTAGTTCAACCTTTACCCATCCCCAAGGGTAATGTAATTGCAATTTCACTTAGACCAGGGTATCAAATTTCTATGCCTCAAGAAAAGTCCTCCAACCCCACTTTAAATGTTTACCTAGAAAAGGAAAAGAAAAAGAAACTCAAAAATAAATATGAATCCATTCCCTCACCTCCTTCCATTTCACTTAGGAACCCAATTCCTTTTCCTCAAGACATTTCTAGGCCAAATAAGTCATTTGAACCTGGTCCTAAATTCTTGAAATATTTAGACGTATTGAAGTCACCATTCCCCTCTAAGATTCCATAAAACAAATCCCTAAGTATGCCAAGTTTCTTAAGGAATTGTGCACCCACAAGTGGAAACATAAAACCTTCAAAAATGTTTCCACCTAGCAGATTATTCCCATAAAGTGCAATGATCTCGGAAACTTTATGGTTTAATTCCAAACTAGAAGTTCTAACTTTTATGATTCACTCAAAGACCTAGGAGCCTCAATTAATGTCTTTCCCAAATCCAACTTCTCCAACCTTGGTCAAGGTCCCTTACATCCAACTGGTGTTGTCATTTAGTTATTCAATCAAAGCACAACTAGTCTGGAGGGTATAATCGCGGATTTCCTTGTTCGTGTTAATGATCTTATCTTCCCATCTGATTTCTATGTCCTTGACATGGAAGGTGAGAAGAACTCTTCTCGCTCTCCCTTAATTATAGGATGACCATTCCTAATGACAGCGAGAACCAATATTGATGTCCATTCAGGAATCTTATCTATAGAATTTGGTGACCAACTGGTCAAGTTAACCATTTTCCAAGCCATGCAATACCAATCTAAGGATCAATCTTCATTCTCAATCCATGCTTCTGAGGACACTTCTAAGATTCAATTAAACCCCAATCCATCATGTTCTTCATGTTCTAATGAAAAAGGATCTTGTGAAATCTGCACCATGATTAACCAAGTCATAAATGGTGAACTTGATGTGGAACTCTCATTCATAGACTCCATAAATCTTGAGGATCTTGAAAACTCTCTTAAATCCCACATCAACTCTGATCTCGACTGCTCCACCTTGTACAGTATTAAGGAAAATTAATCTGAAGCAACTGAAGTAACTTCCTCCATTCCTGAGTTGTCTAACCCACAAATAAGAGATGATACTGATCTAAAACCTCTTCCTGAACACCTAAAATATGCATTTCTTTTCCAGGATCACTCATAACCTGTCATTATCTCTGCTTCACTTACTGAAACTGAGGAGTCCAAAATTGTTCAAGTGTTAGAGGAAAACAAAAAAGCCTTAGGTTGGACCCTATATGACATACTGGGAATCAACCCTTCCCTTTGAATGTATCACATCCATATTTAGGAGTCATCCAAACCAATTATACATCCACAAATAAGACTCAATCCACTCGTCCTTGGGGTAGTTAGGGAATAGATCACCAAGCTTCATCAAGATGGTATTATCTATCCAATTTCTGATAGTGAATGGGTTAGTCCAATTCAAGTTGTACCTAAGAATGGTGGGATAACTATTGTCACAAATTAACATGGTGAGGTAGTCGCAACTCAAGATAAGAACAAGTGGCGTGTGTGCATCGACTATAGAAAATTGAATGTTGAAACAAAAAAATATCACTAACCTCTTCCTTTCCTTGATCAGATGCTAGAACGATTATCCATAAAGTTACACTATTTATTTCTTAATTGATACACCAACTACTTCCAAATCCCAATCGCACCTCAAGACCTAGAAAATGCTACTTTCACATGCCCCTTTAGAACATATGCATATAAGAGAATCCCTTTTGTCCTTTTCAATGCTCCTACAACATTCCAGTGGTGTATTATGAGTATATTTTCTGAATTCATAATACACTGCATGGAAGTATTCCTGGATGACTTTACCATTTATGGTTAGTAATATGAATCTTTCTTGAATTCACTCTCTCAGGTCCTCTAAAAGTGTGTCAAGTGTAACCTTATGTTAATTTTTTAAAAATGTCACTTCATTATTGAAAATGGGATTTTTCTAGGGCACATAGTTTCACAAGATGGTATTGAAGTTGATCTTTCCAAAATCTAGGTGATCCAATCACTTCCTGAACCCACTTCTGTTTGAGACATCAGTTCGTTCCTTGGTCATGCTGGTTTCTATCAGCGATTTATCCATAACTTCATTAGTATTCCCCTTCCACTCAATCAGTTTCTCCAAAATGATGTCACTTTACTTTTCAATGGGATTTCCAAGAGATCCTTCATTGAACTAAAAAGTTCTCTTAAATCTTTCCTGATAATCTAACCCCTAGATCAGTCCTTACCCTTTGAATTGATGTGTGATGGTTCTGATAGAGCTATTGGATATGTTCTTGGTCTAAGAAGAGAAACAATTCCTCATGTCATCTATTATTACTCAAAAACATAGGATGAAGCTCAATATCACTACACTGTTACTGAAAAAGAACTTTTATCATTGGTTTTTCCTTAGAAAAATTCTGGCCCTATATCTTAGGTGCCAAAATCGTCATCTTCATAGACCATTATGATATAAAGTTTTTTACTTAAGAAAAGTGATTCCAAAACAAGGCTAATAAGATTGATCCTAATGCTCCAAGATTTTGACCTTGAAATAAATGATAGACTATAAAAAAACCTATGGCTGATCACCTGAGTAGAATTGGTAATTCTTCTCATTCTGAAATAATCGATCAAAAATTTCTAAATGATAACCTTTCATCCCTCACTCCAAAAATACCTTGGTATTCCCCAATTGTAAATAATTTATTTCTTTTGTTTTTATTGAATGTTTTTTAAAAAAAAATTGATGTTGAAAGGGGATTCAAAATTATATTTTTGGGAAGATAATAAACTTTGGAAAACTAGGGCAGAAATGGTAATTAGGAGATGTGTTGATGAAAATAAGCATTATTCCATCTTAGAATTTTGTCACTCAATGCCTGGTGGTGGCCACTTTTGACCACAAAGGACCTCCTGAAGGGTACTAGACTCTGAATTCTTTTGGCCTTCACTCTTCAATAACTCACATGAGCTATATCAATCATGTCCCACTTTCCAAAAATTTGGAACAATTTCAAAGAGAAATGAAATGCCACAAAATCCTTTAATTTGATGTGAAATCTATGATGTTTGGGGCATCGATTCCCTGGGAAAATTCCCCCCATCTAATGTATTCTCATACATTTTTCTTGTGGTTGATTATTTTTCTAAGTGGGTCGAGGCCAAACCCACTAGAAAGGATGAATCAGATATTATTAGTGAGTTCATAAAGACACACATCTTCCACCAATTTTTCAAACCACATGCCTTGATAAGTGACTTGAGAACCCATTTTTGTAATAAATCCATGGATTATATTCGAAAAAAATAGTTTTGTACATAATAATTCAACTACATATCACCCCCAAACAAATGGCATGGCTGAACTATCTAATAAAGAAATGAAAAGAGTGCTTGAGTGAATTTTAAAACCCACCCGAAAATACTGGCCAGAAAGGCTTGGTGAAGCACTTTGGAATTATTGAACTACCTTTAAAACACATATTGGCATATCTCCTTTAGCCTAGTTTTTGTTAAAGCCTGTAATTTTCTAGTTGAAATCCAACATAAATAATTTTGGACTGTGAACACCTTTAATTTTTATTGTGAAAAATCTGGTGAAGAAAGATTGTTGCATTTGGATGAAGTGGAGGAGCTTCGACTGAAATCCTATGAGAATTACAATATGTACAAAGAAAATTCTAAGGTACTCCAAGACAAACACATCCTGGGAAAGGTATTCCATGAAGTTAAATAGGTATTGCTTTTCAAATCTTGATTTTATATTCTTATAATTAAGCTTAATTCTGGTTGGGAAGGCCCTTTTATTGTTTCTCAGGTTTAACCATTTGGTGTAGTGCAAGTCCAAGACCCATCTTCCAAAAGTAAATTCATGGTTAAGGGACATCGGTTAAATAATCACCATTAGAGGATGAAAAATCCTGGAACAACATAGACTTCCACTGGATCCCCAACTTCTACAGTTGACCCGCCACGTAATGGAGATGGAAACCCACTAAATCCAAACCAGGGGCACCTCTTTCCCTTTAAATCCTCTTCTATATCTCTCTCTATCTCTTTCTTCTTATTCCTCCCTCCTCATCATTTTGTTTTTACCACTTTCCTCACCACATTTTTATTTACTCATTCTTTTTTGTGTGGGTGTCTACTTTAAAAACACTTAAAATACAAAATAAAAATAAAAAAATGTAAAAGAATACAAAAGAGTCAAACATACTCACCATCCAGTTTTGAAATTTTTTCCAACCATTATAGGGAGTCAAAAACATGGTTTCATCTCAAAAGTCTTTTGTTTTCATCATATATTTGGATAAAGAATATTATTTCAAACCCAAAAAATTTTGAATCCTCAATTTTTGATTTGGAAACTGATTTTCCCCACCTATGAGGAAAACCATTTGATTTCATGCCAAGGACACCTATGGTCATCTTTTCAAAATGTCTATTTTCACCCCCATTTTTGAGTCTTGAGTTTTTGGACCTTTATGATAAATTTCCTACTTTAGTGTGCATTGATATGATTGAGACATTTTATGTACCACATGAGAATAAAAATTTCCAAACAGCCTCCCATTTCCTTTACATTAATTCCTCCTTTTTAAATCCCCTTTGAGCCTATGAAAACCTTTTTTTAATAGCCACATTACAATCCTAACAACTTTTACCACCCAATATCAACATGTATTTTCATTGCATTATTTTTTAAAATTTAATTGTGTGGAGGAATGGATTTCATTTTGTGTACCCTTTGTTGATTTTAATATGTTATCATATTCTTGAGGGAAAGAATCCATTTCAGTGTGGGGAAGGGGTTTTCATTATGTTTATTTTTGGGTAATGTAATGTACATTCATTTATGTAATTTTGTAAATTTTATTTAAAATTTTTCAAAGAAAATTCCAAAAAAAAAACAAAAAAAAAATCAATCAAAAAAACCACAACAACAAAAACTGATTTGTTTCATGGGTATGTCAAAAAACACTCTTCCTCAACTATTGATCTTGTTATAACTATTACAATTAGTGTCATGATGATATCAACCATTGGTTGGGATATGAGTGTGTGATCTTTTTGATGTTCAACTTTTGAAAAAAAAAGAAAATAAAATAAAAAAAAGAATAATTATGTCATTGGGAGAAGTTTTGTGTTTTGTTAATATTTAATCTTCTCATACCATTCATATTTTCTT
Source organism: Viscum album (assembly GCA_963277665.1). Lineage (NCBI taxonomy): Eukaryota > Viridiplantae > Streptophyta > Magnoliopsida > Santalales > Viscaceae > Viscum > Viscum album. The sequence goes on along the minus strand of OY728156.1, from coordinate 622,472,588 downwards.
CCTCTCTTGTGTCTTTTTTCACAAAATCATTCTCATGTAAATATGAATTTTTATTTCCTTCCATGTTTCATTTCAAAAATATTGTGCATTTTTTTACCCATGTTGGTGTTTTACCCCACTTCTTCTCTCTCTTGTACATTAAATTCCTACCATCCCATAGCCGCAGAAAATCCCCTTACAAGACCTCTTGATTATTTTTCACTTTTGGATAGGAATTGAAATCATAGAGCTCTTACAAACTCAATGATTTTCACTTTTGGTTGGTGAATGAGTGAAGCTCCATAAATTAATTTTATTATCTTGAGAAGAGTACGTTTTGTGTGCCACCGTTTTCCATTTCTAAATTTGGGAATAAAAAATGAATTGTTTTTGTAACACATCTTCTATAACAACTTGTGATGTAAATAAATATCGGTGAGTGAAATTGTCTAAACCTCCACTGATTGGGGAAAAAATTTAATATTTGATGGTGAGTGAAAATTATTTTTTCATGGTTTTATATTTGGTGTACATGAGGACATGCACAATACAAAGTGCAGGGGAGTTGATGTTATCAATATTTTAATAACTTATTATAGACTCTCTATACATATTTTATATAAAAAGTGCACAATTTTTGTGAAATATTAATGTTTTGATATTAAATTTAATTTTTGGGCCTTATTTGAATTAATCAAATAGAGTCAGTTTAGTATTTTAATTATAAAAATCACCCTAATTATCCAAATATTATGATTCATGTTTTTTACGGTTTATTAATAAAATTAAAAAATTTCATTAGAAGGAACCATTGTCCAAATCTCCCATTTGTAGGGTTATATGGTCCACACAAGATGACCCAAAGAAACTGTGAAGAAACTGGACCAGCCATAATGATTAAGTTACTGGTCTACATCCCAAAGACCAAATTTTATTTAACACCACAATATGTTCTTTATTATCTAAAATAATCATGGATAAAAATTTTAAGGTCCACATACATGAACAAGGGGCCCAACTGATGCTTTGAAGTCCATCCCACCATTCTGGCTGGAAATTAAAATCTGGACACTATTCCTGACATAACTCATTATGTAATAGACAAATCAACATACTATTTTTTAGTGTTAAATAGGAGATATATTCGGCCAATATTTTTTAAAAAAGTGTTCAAATTTGAAGGAATATTTCTATTGATAAACCCATTCACATTTTGTCCTTCTAAAAAGTATGGACTGAAAAGGAAAGATTAATATTGCTTAATCTAATAGCTATAACATTAGCTCTATAATTCCAAATTCCTTAAAATTTTTATATTAGTCAGACACCATTTTTATATAAAACTTTTAAGAAGGAGATATCTTGAGATTCAGCTATATCAATGTCCAAATCTTCAATCCAAGTGGAGGGGTAGTTTTGGAATGCAAACAATCCACCACCTTGGCCTATAAATACATCCCCTCCTCTCCTTTCAAATGGGTAACCGATTTAGAGAAAAGGAGTATAGTTTGGAATGAAAAAGGCTCTTATAAAGGCTTTTTAGTATCTGTCGTACTCAGGTTTTTTACATTAGAAACCATTCCTCCTTGATTCCTTTCATTTACTTTGGTGTTGTTCTTCCTTTATAATCACGTAAGTGTTTGTTTTTTGTAATTCTGTTTTAATGAAAGTTTCTTCTTAGATATATATTATTATAATCCACATTATATAGTTTAATATTAATGTTCTTTAAAATATTTTAAATCAAGTTAAAACCCCTTCACTTATTTTGCTTCATCATTCAATCGAAAGTCTTTTTTAACTCTCTTCAACAATCATGGGTGTTCTACGCACTACTCTTTTCTTATCCCATTCTTTTTGTTCTATTTATAATTCATCACCATAATAATATATTACCCGATTAATTACTATCTTAATGTATGAGTAAATATTCCATTGGGGTGAGTCATTATTTAGAGATGTTAAGCAATTGAGAGCTTTTGCTCGAGGAATATTCTTTAATTTGACATTGTGTATGTTAGACTTAACATGTCATGGATTAATGACTTGTTTTGTTTAACGTGTGGTTTCCATGGATTTTTGGAACCATAAATACACTACCATAAACAATATCCGATTAAGATTATAACTCTATGTTAAGTTAATTCTTGGATTAAATCCTTCACACTTAGTTATTCTAATCAATGTTATCTTCTGGAGTGGGTGTTAATTTAAATGCAATATAAAGAAAAGCTCTAGGATGTCATAAGAATAACTCCCTAAAAATGAACTCACCCCAGTCATTATAAAATTGTTAAATCAAACACAAATCATTAATCACTTCATTTAAGCTTTTCAAACAAACCCCCCAATCAAAATACAATCAACTAAAAATAATCGACTATTAAAAAGTATCATCACCATGGATTCGACCCAAGTGCTACTATACACATTAGTAGAGCATCAGAACTTTGAATAGTCGATAGGCGACAATTGGTTGTGCTTTCAACGAGTACAAGGATGTATTCTCCAAGGATGTTCTAGTATTACCTCCTTGTAAGAAGGTTGTATTATTCATTGATTTGTACCTCGGTATGGCACTGATATCCATGCCTACATATCGGAAGGCTCCTGGGGAGCTTCTGAATTTTTGGGTACAAGTGGAGGATTTGTAGAGGAAGGGCTTTGTGTGGCCCAATGTCTCACCATGGGAGGCCCTAATTTTGTTTTCCAATAAGGTAGATTGGAGTTTTAGGCTATGTGTGGACTTCAAGTACCTGAACCAGGTGAATGTGAAAAACTAGTATCCACTTATGATAATTGAGGACCTCTTCGACCAGCTAAAGGGAGTGAGGTGGTTCTCGAAGTTAGACCTCATATCAGTCTATCATCTACTATAGGTATGGAATAAAGATGTAATGAAGACAACAATCAGGTGTTGGTATGTACACAATATGTTCTTGGTTATTTAGTTTTGTGTAACCAACACCCCGGCCGTGTTCATGGGACTCATGAATAAGATATTCCAACCAAACCATGACCAGTTTTTTGTGGTATTAATTAATGAAATTTTGGTTTATTGAGAAATCAAGTAGTAACACGCGATACACGTGAGGATGGTCCAAGATACACTCTGAAATCACCAGCTTTATGGGAAGCTCTCGAAGTAAAATTTATGGATTTGGGAGGTCGAATTTCTGGTACATGTCATTTTGGATGTTAGAGTTTTGGTGGATTGAGAAAAGATTGATGTGGTTATTTATTTGGATCCCCCTAGGAGTGTAACCGAGGTAAGGATTTTCCTGGGTTTGTATGGGTAATAACATTGGTTGGGCCTGACTTTTCTAGGGTAGCAACACCCTTAACAAAGAAGGAATATCTCTTTGTGTAGACATAAAAATACTAGAAGTGTTTCTAAGATCTGAGATAGAGGTTGAAGAGTGGTCCCATATTGAGGCTACCAGAAGATGGTGTTGGGTATGTAGTATTAAATGATGCTTCCGGGACTGGACTCGGATGTGTCTTAATGAATGGCCAATATGTGATTAAATATGTTTTCTCCAGCTGAGGGAACAAGAGAAAAACTACATGACCTGTGATCTTGAACTGGTAGCAGTGGTATTTACTTTGAAGATGTAGCGATATTACTTTAAGGGAGAGCAGTTTACCATCTACTCATACCACAAGAGCCTCATGTATATCTTTTCTCAGAGGGAATTGAATTTGAGAGAGAGGAGTTGGCTATAGTTCTTCTATGATTACCACTAAGAGATTGTCTATACTCCTGGGAAGGGTAATGTGGTGGAAGATGTGCTTAGTAGGAGGTACAGATTTTTGGTGCTGAGTGAGGCATTAGAGAAGTTTTCCAAGCTACATATATCTTTCATGGATGATGATGGAGTAGTTTTCCTTCATTCAATGGTTGTCTCTCCTCCACTCTTACAGTGAGTTAGGGAGACACATATTGGGGAAGTTGACTGCGAGAGCCGACGTGCATAGTTTTCCTCAAGGATGGACCCTAATCGATCTTAAACAAGAGGGGAGCACGTCATTATCTTCATAGGGTGCACGGTTGTGCTCTTGTAATTGTGAGAGGATGTCCTGAGGGAGTTTAACATGACCCCTTGGTGGTACATTCATAAGTGAAAAATATTTACCAAGACATATGACACCAATTTTGGTGCCCTGTGATAAAGAATATAGTGGAAGAGTTCGTTTCTCGGTGCCTCTCTTGATAGCAAGTGAAGGTAGAGAACTAGATTCCAGTGGTCATGAATCATCCACTCGAGGTGCTAGAGTTGAAGTGGGATGGAATAATGATGGAATTTTTTATTCATCTACCATAGACATCATGGGGACATGATACTATCTAGGTGATTGTTAATGGACTCCCCAAGTCGGCCCACTATCTACCTATCTTGGAGCAGATTTCCATAGAGAGATTGGGATGACTCTATGTCCAGGAGATATTTCGACTATAGGGTGTTCCTTCAATATTCGTTTTAGGCTGTGAAACCTATTTCACTTACTATAATTATAAGGGTTTGGAGGAGGGTGTTGGGATTCATTTGTGGTTGAGCATAGCCTTTTATCCTTAGATGGATAGTCATATGGAGAGGAAAATCTAGGTGCTAGAGTACATGCTTTGTTCCTACATCTTGGACTTTGGTCATAGTTGGGAGGACCACATACCTTTAGTGGAGTTTGCGTACAACAACATCTACCACTCCACCATTGGCCTAGAACCATTTGAGGCCTTGTATGGGAGACTTTGTAGATCACCATTATGCTGGAATGACCTAGGAGAGTCAACACTTGTAGGCCCAGAGTTAGTGCGGGATACCATCGAGAAGGTGGTGATCATCCAGGAATAGATGATGATTGCACAAAGTTGATAGAAGGATTATACTTACAAGAAGTTGAGTCCCTAGGAGTTCAGGTAGGGAGACCATTTCTTTCTATGGGTCTCACCCCAACTGGGTTTGTAGATATTTGGCCAGGGAGTTAAGTTGTCCCTAAGGTTCATCATCCGCTTTTAAATTCCCAATGAAGTTGTCAAGGTGGCCTACTGCCTAACTTTACCCCCCAAATTACACTAGGTGCATAATTTCTTTCATTCGTTGTAGTTAAGGGGGTATGTGCATGATCAATCACACATTATCAACTAGAGCGAGCTCGACATTGATAATGGGGCGATGTTTTTGGAGTTCTCGACAGAGATAAAGAATCGACAAGAGAGGACCCTTGTGGGTGGTTGATTCCTCTTGTATGCATTTAGTGACATCCCAGGAGTCTCTGGGAGAGCACTTGGGAGAGGGAGGCTCAGATGCTTTCTCAGCACCCTCATCTTTTTGTTGAATATATCTTTTTTGGATTTTTGGGACATAAATCCCTAATGTGGGGAGAATGTAATGACCGGTATTTTTATTTTATTTATTTTAATAAATTAATTATGAAAATATTGAGACCACACACTAAGACAGAATGAGATTTTGAGGCTTGTTATGCCTGAAATAAATTTTTGAATAAGGTTTTGTTTTTAAATTAAAAATGATCAGTGGATAAAATTGAATTTTTATAACTCCCAAATAGTTTCCCGGATTGAAAATATGAGGGGATGTTTGTGTCTTGAATAAAAGATTTACCTTAGGCAATTCCTAATATCATCCATCATGGGATAGATGAAAAAGTTAGATTTTGGACATAACCGTCATTAAATATTTTAATAAAAATATTTTCATGATGCAATAGATTATGTTTCCTTTTCTTAAAACCAGAGGTGGGGGTACACTGTTACAATTCATAACCCTAAAATATCTCTTGAGGACTCTGGTGAGAGGAAGCCTTGGGAAGAGGTGTTGGCAGGAAATGAACGAGGACATGAGGATCAGGATCATTCAACAAAAAATTGACAAATGATGAAGGAGAACATTATTCATCCACCGATCTAGCCTAAGGGTAGGGGTTATTATTTAAATTCCATAATTTACTCGTCTATAAATTCCTACGATGAACAGGAATTGATCAATGAACAGATCAATTCGTTGATCATTTGTATTGTTGTGGGATGGGTTTCACATTGCAGGGTTTGTTGGGGATTGATGATCATTTTATTGGTTTCTAGTTTGTTCATCATTTTCCTAATCCTTATATTGGATCAAATTGAGTCTAAAACAAATAAATTGCATAGGTTAGATCATCAGGTTTCTTATTATTCTTTCCTCCCACACGTTATTTGCATTCTTCATGGGTTAAAAAATGATCAATCATTGTGAAAATGTTTCTTGGTGCAATGATCTGACATCTTGGATCTGGAATAGAAACGACACAATGGAGGTGAGATGATGACGGTGGAGAACAGATCGAGGTGGTGCGGGAGACATCGTTGCTCAGATGACATTACACCATAGGGGATCACAATGAGGATTAGAACCCCAAGAAATAAATAATGTAACCCACAGATCTCGGAACCTCTACTAGATCGATTAATGGACCACTTAAACGCATCTAGGGGCCCGCATAAGGTCTTCCAAATGCGTCGGTGCTGGCGGCGACCATGTGCTGGTGTGTCGTGCTCTAGTGGTGGTAGAAACCACATCAGAGGAGTTGGACCCACTACTCAGGCCATAGGCCTGTGCGGAAATACCGGACGATAGAGCTGGCTGAGTGACATGGAGGGACACTATGGGTTGATGTGTCTAGGGCGTTTCGGCAGATGTGGTCGAAGGCCGCGGTCCGGCAGGACCATGGTGGCCACCCTTGGCAACAGCAGAGGGTGGGACGTCAGACACAACCCATCGCGGGGAAAGAATATCATCCCACTCTAGTGGCCTGGGTTGGTCATGCGGGCTGGCTCTGAGCTGTATCCAATGCCTCGGGTCGCACTGGCATAGTGGGTCGGGCCACCGCAGCGGGTCGGGTAGCCGCCGTGGACCCGGTTGGACTTATCCAGTCTGAGCCGCGCCCAATGGGATTGGTTGAACCAATGTGTTAGTTCATACCTAATGAACCAGGTCATACCCAGGTTGGGTTTGGTTAGGTCAACCCACTTGGGTTAGACCAGACCCAGACCCAACCGACCCCTTTTTACAAAAAGGGTCATAACATTCAAACTGTAACTCCAATTGACAATTAGTTTGCAGCATTGGGAACCTTGAGAAGAGGAGTTCCTTTTGAGATGATTTGATGGGTTGTTATAAAATACCAGTATAGGTGCAATGTTCCCCCCTTGGTTCTTCCCATGAGGGTTAGGTACGACATTGCATGGCAATCCCCTCAAGAGACAAGTCCTGGATAGAGTTGTAAATATTACTTATGATGGGAGTGATACTCTATCACCCCAGATTGATTTATTTGGGTAGTGACATGACCTCTGTGAGCAAGGCGTTAATCCTCCATCTAGTTAGTCGTATCATAGGTTTCACAGAATTCTTTAGAATCCCCTATGTTACATGACACAACATAGGATTTGTGGTATTCTATGAGAATCCCCTATAGTGCGGGGTAATAATGATTGGTTTTGTGGTATTCTTCAAAATCCCCTATCTATATATCATGACTTTTGACCAGTATTTCCCCATTTGGTGGGGCCCAGGTTTTCAGAGTCTTATGACTGACATTGGTTGTGAATTTCTCTCTATTTCCTCATCGCTACTTACGAGTATATCTAGATATCCTTGGAATATGCATGTGCGTATACCAGTGTATAGATAACTATACATTTTTTGTGGTTATTTATTTTTGGTTTCAGGGTATCTTACTGAGTATTGTTTTACTCACCCCTTTATGGGTGTTTCCCACACATGTCATGTCTTGTAAAAAAGACTGAGGCTTTGATGGAGTTCTAGGTTGAGCAGGATAAGGGCTAAGACCGAATGGTTCCTTATGAGATCGGATAGGCCGAGGCATTCCAGACATATTTCTAATACATATTCACTACCCTCGTTAGTAGGTCGGTCTTTGTAGTTGTCTTTATTTTTGTTCTTGTATTTTGGCCCCGATTTTCATTATTACACTTTACTTTCATGTTTCAATATGGTTGTATTAATTTTATGTTTACGAGTTTGCATTCATGTTGGTTGGTGTTTTCCCTTTCTTTTAGCTTTTTAGGCTTGGATACGTGTGTGTGTGTGTACAGGTACCTAGGCTAAGGCCTCCCATTTGTTATATGTTCCTACTAGGCACAATTTTCTAGCCCCTGGCCTATCGGAGGCCATCTTGGGGTGGTTACGGCACAGGCCCCACCGGGATGGGTTGTGACAACTATATACTAATATAATCTTCATATTTTGGCATAAAATTTATCTAATATCTTTTTAATAATAATTTTTTTGATTTAATGAATGTAAATTAATTTCAATCTATTTTTTATTTATCAAGTAAAATTATTGTGGTTTACACAGTAATTTTAGTTCTGAATTTGTTGAAGATATGTTTAGTCTTCTATAAAATTTTTTTTAACAGTTTTTATTTATCTATCATTAAAGATACATGAATATAGGGGGAGTTACCCCTTGATTCTTATTTGAAATAAAATACTTTTATGTAATTATAATTTGTTTTTCTTGCACAACTGAACTAAGAAAGTTTGTTACACTCTTCCAAATATCTTATGTGATTTATAATTTAGTTTTTCATAATTATTAGTTGAAATGATTTTGGATTTCTCAATTTATTTTTAAATAATTAATTTAGCCTAAAATTTATTAAATTCTATCATGGTACATTTAGTCCGATTTTAGAAATTATGATAAATTTATTAGAATAAATCTTTTTATTAACATGTTTTCTTATCTATGTTATTTCTTCAAATTGTTTTAAATTATTTTTTATGATAAAATTTTATTTTCCAATTTGTTTCTAATTTATGAATTTTATTCTAAAACTCAGGGTTCTTTTTTTTAAAGTATTAAAGAAAAAACTTTTCATTTATTTTGGAGGAATATCGTTTTATCTATGTGTCCATGGAAATAATTTTTATTTGTTCATTGAATATAATTTTTCTTTAATTTTCATATTTTTTTTCTTAACTTAAAAAATATATAATTCTGTTTGGTGTAAATTTTTTATTTTGATAAATATTGTTCACTCTAAACAAATGGTAATTAGATAATACTATTTAAAATTCATTATTAATCTTTTAATTTGTTATAATTCATTATTTATTGACAATAAGGTAACATAATTTTTACTCTTATAATAATATACTACTTTGTTACTTTTAATGTTGTTGATTTTGATTAAAATGGGATTAATTATTTTATAATAAATTTCAATGTTCAATTTGATAAATTTTATAAAGGGGGATATTTTTTGTTGAAAATTTTATAAATGTTTTATTTTTTTCAATTATAAAAGGGGTAGTCTTTTAGTATTTGAATTTTTTTTAAATTTATTAATAGTTTTTTTTCTAAATTACTCTCAATAAAAAATTTATTAAATTCTTGCGTAAAATTTTAATGTTTTTTAATGAAGTAATATATTTTTATTATAGTACTAACAAAAATTATGTAATTTTTCATATAATGTTCTATAAATATTTTAAATTTATATTCCATATTATTGTATTTTTATTTACTTATGTTTTAATATTGTAAAAGTTTTGTGGCATTATTTGTGAGGAACCCTACCAAGCCCTCAACTACAAATGGGACCCTTAGGTCAACCCCATGGGAAGGACCACCAGATGCTCCCCATAAAGAGGATCTGGAGGCCGATGTTCATAGTGCATGCCCATAGTGTGTGGTCCCTCTTATAAATTTAGTGGATCATTATCGTAAATCTCATGAGTGGGACTACATCTCTCGTTGGGTTGAAGGATCGTGTTTGTGTGTTGTGTAAATCGATGTTGATCCCCATTTGCTAGCTCAAACTGAGGATCAGTGTGAATTGTTCGATATACCGATCACCCTCTACTTCTTCAATTTTATGTGGGATAAGGTAATGTTTTTACTATTCATATTCCTTTAAAGTCTTGAAATGAAGTGGTGAGATCTTTGGTTGTCCAAACTTTTTTTTCTCATCCACTCAATCTACTATATTCCTCTCATCGGTTTTTTTAAAATTCCATGCATGTCTTTTTTTTATTTTTTATGTTTTCTTCCTCATCTATCCCTTCACATAATGTCCTCCATAATTTATGCACTAGTGGCCTTTATGTGATATTGTGATAATCTTGAACTCAAGGATTTTGTTTGACTAATCTTACTTTAAAGCACCTCTTCTCAAAGTATCACTCCTCTCTCATTTCCACTGGTTATCATGGATTTTATTTCAACTGTAAATTACTCTTTTTCCCCTTCTTTATTCAATCTATTTCTCTAGTTTTATGATTTCTACCAATTTTTGGTTTCTCAATAGGGATTTATGATTCATCATTGGAATCAGTGGTGATTCAACTCACCAATGGACACCAACAATGAGTTACGTCACCATCAGACAATAACGGTGAGTCGAGTCTCCATCATACATGAACTTTGAGTGGAGTCACTATTGAAAAGTATGTGTAAATTGAGTCATCATTGAACGAACAGTGAGTCGAGCGACAAATGGACACCAACAGTGATTCGATTCACCATCAAATACCAATGGTTAGTCAAGTCACCTTTAGACATCAATGGTGAGTCAAGTCACCATTATACTCCAATGATTAATCGATGTTTACCCCAGAAAACACATCCCTAAAATTTTCCAAACGTTCCCATAAATGATCCCGGAGCATATCAATTTCTGCAAGCTTCTATTTGACTGGTCATGGAGCCCAAACGAAGTTACGGATCAGAAGTTATGGTTGTTCGAAGTCAGGCTACTGGGAATGGCCATCCAGGACGGTTTTGGGGCGAAGAATGGATTTGCACGTAAAAAAGGAGTTTCGCGTGGAAAAACATTTGTGTGCGCAGAATATTACGTGCCCAGCCTTTTTTGTGCAGAATATTACGCAACCATCTTTGCGGGCATGGAATTTTATGCGCACCGCCTTGCGTGCACACAATTTTACGTGCATCGTATTGCGCACGGAAAAACCTTTATCCACGCGGAATTTTATGCACACCGATGAATGGGTTTCTGCCTATAAATACAAGTGCACCCCTCTTTTTCTGGGGTCAGCTGGGAGGTCGGCTGCCATTCTAATGCGCGTAAGTCTTTATTTTCCGCGTCTACGTGGAAAACCCCCTCTGGCACAGAAAACATTATTTTTGGATGGAAAAGGGCCAACCTACACAATTTTCTGCGCAATATATGATTTTTGCAGGCAACAGTTCCGCTGAGCCCGATTTTTCGAGCGCCCGTGCAGCACCGGTCCTATTGCACGCAAGCCTTCCCTATTGTGCACATAACTTCCTTTTATGCGCAAGGAATCCCTATTGCCCGCAATTCCTCCCCTTTTGTGTGTGCCGCCTCCTATTGCGCACCTGCATTTGGTATTGCGCTCCCCGGATCCGTATTGCATGCCCGCCACACCTATTGCATGCGTCACTCCCCTATTACACGTCGACCCAGTGTTTTTCGCACAACATCCCCAATTGCGTGCATGCCTGCCCTTTTCACACGCAACAGTGTTCAGGCCTGCACCCGCTGGTCCATACCACGGGGGTTGCGCCCCCGCACCCCCGCTCAACATCAGTATCGAGCTTCGGTCCCAGCCCTCCGGGCCGGTCCCTTCTCTACCCTCAAAGACCCCCATGAAAAATGGACAGTCGCACCGTGAACTTTTTGGGCTGGGACGTCGGGGTTTTCCATTACGCACTTTTTTGCACCCACCTCCCACATGTGGAATACCATGATTTGAGATACTCCTCCACACACAATGAAACACCTTGACTTGATGCATTCTTCTTGGTTCATTTCCTATGCCGTGAGTTGAGATTCTCATCATCAATGCCTAGAGTACCTTCAGTCGAACCATTCCTCAAGAAACTCCTCCAAACCCTATCACTTGGCTCTTATGCCAGGTTGAACCAGAAAGGGCTGCCCTTACGTAAGACCCCACACCAGCCGTTCTAGGCACCTTATCACAATATTTCTATATACATGACTTTAAACTGTAGTAATCCCTATCATTCAATACTAGGATGCCTCTTGTTCCAGATAAGAGATGCCTTATGTGACAAGCATAAGATTCCTAATGCCATGATTACAGTTACGTAATTTGAAGAGCGTTGGAATCCGTTCAAACATTCCATCACTCCACCTCAAGCATTGCGTGTCCTTCATTTGGATCTGCACCCACTTCCATGTCTGAAAGGACCCCCTAACGACATGGTCCCATGCTGCATCGGATCACCTACCATCCTAGGAAAACGCCTTTGAAGACTTTGTGTGACACTTTGAGTCAGGTCCTATGTTTTGAACACTGTCAGCAGTTGACCTTCATTTGTTTTTCCACATTTTAGGCTAATGTGACATGGATACTGTGTTTCGAACACGGTCAATAGTTATCCTCTATCGCCACGCCACCCTCATTGCATTCTGAATGTCGGGAGTTTGATTCACACTTTTCACTACCCTTTTTCGGGCTGATTCCAATGCCATTGGAATTATCCCGCTTGTGCATTAGCGCATAGATGAAGGCCTCAAGCCACCAGTGGGTTGGGATGCCCTCATGGCCGGATATGAGGAAGATAGTATGGGCTATCTCAGAGCGTAATCCCCATACCACCATGGGCCGCCTCAGAGCCTAAGACTCATACCACCATGGTCCACCTCAGAGCGTAATCCCCATACCAATAAGGGTCGCCTCAGAGGGTAAGCCCCATACCACCATGGGCCGCCTCAGAGCATAAGCCCCATACCACCATGGGCCACCTCAGATCATAGGCCCCATACCACCATGGGCTTCCTCAGAGCGTAAGCCCCATACCACCATGGGCCCCCTCAGAGCCTGAGCCCCATACCACCATGGGCCGCCTCAGAGCGTAAGCCCCATACCACATTGGGCCGCCTCAGAGCGTAAGCCCCATACCACCATGGGCCGCCTCAGATCCTAAGCCCCATACCACTTTGGGACGCCTCATAGGGTAAGCCCTATACCACTTTGGGCCACCTCAGAGTGTAAGCCCCATACCACTTTGGGCTGCCTCAGAGCATAAGCCCCATTCCACTATGGGTTGCCTCAGAGCATAAGCCCCATTCACTGCCACTCATGGACGCACCTCTGTCCCGTGATCATCTGGTCTCTGCTACCTCTTGTTTCTCACACCAAGAACGACTCATGTGTGCTTAAAGTGAGCATAGACAATGACCAACCACCTTGGGCCGTCTCAGAGCGTAATCCCCACCCAACCCTAACTACGAGGACTTTGATCCATGCAAAGGCATGGTACGTAGGAAGCCTCCATGAGGTTCAAGCCCCACAAACCATTGGCCTCGACCGTCTCCGTGTCGGCGTACCAAGCCCCATAACACCATGGGACGCCTCAGAGCGTAAGCCCCATACCACTTTGGGATGCCCCAGAGCGTAATCCCCATACCACTTTGGGCCACCTCAAAGCGTAAGCCACATACCACTTTGGGTCGCCTCAGAGCGTAAGCCCATACCACTATGTGCCACCTCAGAGCATAAGCCCCATTCACCACCACTCATGGATGCACCTCTATGCCATCATCATCAGGTCTCTGCTACCTCCTGTTTCTCACAATGAGCCCGACTCACTTGGGCTTATAGTGAGCATTGGCAATGACCAACCACCATGGGCCATCTCAGAGCGTAAGACCTAACCAAACTGAACAATGGGGACATTGATCTCTGCTAAGGCATGGTACGTAGGAAGACTCCACGAGGTTCAAGCCCCACAAACCATTGGACCGACCATCTCCGTGTTGGTGTACCAAGCCCTACTACCACCATGGTCTGCCTCAGAGCATAAGACACATACCACTTTGGGCCGCCTCAGAGAGTAATCCCCATACCACTTTGGTCCGCCTCAGAGCGTAATCCCCGTACCATTTTGGTCTGCCTCAGAGCGTATGCCCCATACCACGTTGGGCCGCCTCAGAGCGTAATCCCCATACCACCTTGGGCCGCCTCAGAGCATAATCCCCACACCACTTTGGTCCTCCTCAGAGGGCAATCCCCATACCACCTTGGGCCGCCTCAAAGCGTAAGCCCCATACCACCTTAGGCCGCCTCGGAGGGTAAGCCCCATACCACCTTAGGCCGCCTCGGAGGGTAAGACCCGTACCACTTTGGGCCGCCTCAGAGTGTAAGCCCTATACCACCATGGGTAGCTTCAGATCATAATCCTCATACCATCATGGGACACCTCAGAGCGTAATACCCATACCACCATGAGCCGCCTCAGAGCATAATCCCCATACCACCTTGGGCCGCCTGAGAGCATAAGCCCCATACCACCTTGGTCCGCCTCAGAGCGTAATCCCCATACCCCTTTGGGCCGCCTCAGAGCGTGAGCCCCATACCACCATGGGCCACCCCAGAGAGTAAGCCCCATACTACTTTGGGATGCCTCGTAGTGTAATCCCCATACCACCCGAGCGGCACCCTTGCATAAGCCCCATCCACCATTGCCGCTCAATAGCAGCACCAGGGTGGCACCCTTGCATAAGCCCCATAACACCTTGGGACACCTCAGAGTGTAAGCCCCATTCTATCCCGAACTAAGTGGACTTTTATTCCCTTCCATAGGGTTACATAGGATGCCTCCATGAGGTTCAGGCCCACCAACTGGTCGTTCCGACCCCCCTTTATGTCGGTTCACCAACCACCTTGGGCCACCTCAGAGTGTAATCCCTAACCCATCCCGAACTACATAGACTTTGATTCCCTGACATAGGTATATGTAGGAAGCCTCCAAGATGTTCAAGCCCACCATCCATTAGCACCCCAGGTCCACCCCCACATCGTTTTACCACCACCATGGGCTGCCTCAGATCGTAAGCCCCAAATTCCATCGAACTACGCGAACTTTGATTCCCTACCATGGGGATACGTAGGAAGCCTCTTCGAGGCTCAAGCCCAACTTCACTGTCTCCCTTGCGATGGTCCCATTTCATTCCACATCCATTTCATTCATCCATACATCACCCATCTTGATTCTTACCCAGGCCGCCACATTCCGGTGAGATCATTCCATTCATCCCAGCACTACTCCTTGCGGCACCCAGGCAGCTAACCATGCATAAGCCCCAGCATGTCTCCGGGTCGTTGTCATTTGTGTACACCCCGAATCCTCTCCCCTTCGAACTACGTGGGTTTTGATCCCTATCCTCTACACAGGGTACGTAGGAAACCTCCATGAGGTTCAATCCCATCCAATGGTACACCCTGGTGTCCCCCATTTCAGTGTGCACTCTCACTGATCCACCCTCAGTGGTGTTCATATAATCCATTATGGTGTTACAACTCCCCTACATAGATTGCACCACCTCAGATCCATCCTCACTGGTCATTCTGATCCATTCATCATCCAGGTGTTCCCTCCTTTGGATGTACCAATCTGATCCATCTTTATGGGACGTTCTGATCACTCTCATTCTGTCTTCGCAAGACATTAAACTCGCGGCATACCCTATGTTAAACATGGGAAGCTGAGGAAAACCTCAGAAGACACGCCTTTGGCCTAAATGTCTTCGCAGGATGTTAAACTCGCAGCATACCCTGTTTTAAACATGAGAAGATGAGGAAAACCTCATAAGACACGCCTTTGGCATAACCGTCTCCACAAGATGTTAAACTCACGACATACCCTGTGTTAAACATGGGAAGATGAGGAAAACCTTATAAGACACGCCTTGGAATAACCGTCTCTACAAGACATTAAACTCACGGCCTACCTCGTGTTAAACATGATATGCCTGTGGAAAACCTCGGAAGACATGCCCTTGGCGTAACCATCTCTGCATGACGTTAAAATCGCGACATACCCTGGGTTAAACATGGGAAGCTAAGGAAAACCTCATAGACATGCCTAGGGAATTTGATTCCCCGCATCCGACATGGGATGCCTCAAGTTCTTAACCCTTGAGATTCCCTCTTATGAGGAAGAACATAGGTTTCCCCAATGTCCGCGCATCCAAAGATGCCCCGGCATGCCTAATGTTGTCAACTACTCCGACCAAAGGTTACAACCATGTCAGAACCCTATGAAATGTCCTAAAAAAGGTAGTGTAATTAACCGGTGTCCATGAAGATATAGAACTGGGAACGAGATTCACAAATCACGACTTAATCTATAAGGGAGGCCCGGACTAGGTGATGAGCTCCGAGGAGGAATCCACGGAAGGAAGAACCGACATCCCATAATCCCGTTTTGATCAAGGAGCAGACGTCCCTGAATAAGGAGCAGATGCTGCTCGCCTTTAGAAAGTGGGAATGCGGGGTAACAGCAGCGCGTCCTCTACGTGATGGATGCACCCACCCCGGAAAAAGCGTCGAAAACAATCGATCCACCCTAGAATATTAACAGAGATTCTAGTCACTATTTCCCTTCTAACAGTGAGTACTTTGATCTCTGGTTCATAACTATATTTTCCAAAATAACTCTTGTAAAAAGATCTTAAATATCTAATATGAGATCTTCCTTTCTTCAATTGGGTGCAACAGATATTTCATTTTTTTGTGGATGTTCATTATTTACTGAAAGAAGCATCTTCAACCTGCCACGAGATCTCTTAATTACTTGATCAGATACAATAGGATTGTTATTAATCGTCAATTTTTTTATTATTTTATCAAAAATATTATTCCATATACTGTTTTTTTCTATATATCAGCATCATGTTTGGTTGTTTTATTTTCATTCTTCTATCATTGGACTTAGTCAAATGGTATAACCCTCGTCATTTCAGTAGTATCTTTGAGGTAGTATTTTTTTTTACTTCGGTAGGTTCTTTCATTTTAAAATTTTCTTTTCTTATTTTATGCATCTTTGATCAATAATAGTTTTGATATCTTCTACTGTAATTTTATCCTGTTGATTGGAAATATTTTCTTTGTGAGTCACCATTGGACACCTCCAATGGTTGGTCATTATTAACCATATATCATTTAAAATGGTGATTTATGAGTCACCATTGGACCTCCAATAGTAAAAAAAATTACTGCTTCTCTTCAAGAATTTGGTTTCCCAATTGTGTTGAATAAATTTTGTTTTGATTGTTTTGATTGGATCTTTTTAATTTTTCTGGAAACTAAAATGGAATCATTTATTTGTTTTTAAATGGTAGTTCATGAGCCACCATTCTCTATTATAAGTGGTGAGTCATGAATCATCACCAAAAAAATAATCCACTGTTAGCTAAATATTGTTCTAAAATTTTTACTTCTTATTTTTAAATGATGTTTTTTTTAAAAATAATTTTATTAAAAGATTTATTATATTATGTTGAAATAAAAATGAAATGTGTGTAAAAAATAATTGTATCATCATTTTATGTTCACTTTTTCTTGTAGTGTAAAATACATATGATGCTCTATTTTTATATTTTTTTCTCTATGTGTAATCTATAATATTATATTTTGATTTTTTTTTATAATTGTAAATTGTTTACAATTATTATACAAAACATCCTTATTTTTTCTATTAACATTTCATAACGAAATATATGTTTAGATTTTGATACTATACAATTCATTGAGTCTTTAATAAACAATGTCAAATGTCATATTATTTCATTATTATACACAAACAAGTGTCACACATATTTTGGACATGGACATGATTCTAGAGGATATTTATTTTAATGATCCAAGAGATTTATTCAAAGAATAAAAAATATACCAGTGTAGATAATTTGATACAATCACTTGTGATAAAATTTTTACATTCTTGATTCATTGAATTATTTATGAACATATAATTTTTTTTCTATATTTGATCACAAAAGGACTCTGACTTTGGAATTTTTTCCTTCAAAATAATCTATGATCATTGAACTTAAACTAATTCAATATCCTAACCATCTTCTATTTTTCACTACATTAGTTTTTATTCATGTAATATTTGTCTTGTTTTTTGAAATTATTCATGTCTAGTTTATAATTTTCCCATCAAAAGAATGTTTCCCCTTTCATTGGGTTTTCCATCTTGCAAAAATAATTCATGGTTGGGACTCCTTATCAAAAGATAGCTATAAAAACTAGGTGGGTCTGCTATAATAAGATTAGGTTGTGCCTCTAGGTTGTATAAAAGTTAGTGCCTATAAAAAGGGTCTCACACCTTTAAAAGTGAGTTTATTTTTGGGTACCAATATCATAGATGAGTAGAGGAGGATGAGGATTTGACTAGGATTTTGGGCATCCAATACACTCTAAATCCATATGTTCTTCTGATTTATTTCTATTGAAACTCAACTCAAGAACACTACACTAACTATAGTTTAATATTTTATAAAATCTTATTCTTTTGTCATTATTTTCTAAATTTACTATTCACACCACCTCTTGTCATAATTTCTATCAACATTGATTCATATTAGAGAATATGAAAACAAATAATTAATTACTTATATATGGGAGTTTGGGATTCTATCTCATCTCACTTCTCCTTATACACCTCTGGGGAATGAAGTATGAAAAAATATGAATAATACCCTATTGGATATGGAGAAATCTATGATAAATCATGGAAGTATTCCATTATACTTTTGGTGATACACATTATAGACATAGACACATATACTAAACCAAGTGCAGAATAATGTGATAAATGGTATTCTATATGAAATTTGGCGTGAAAGGAAATAAACCTTACAAAATTTACATGTGTGGGGCTGAATATATTTTGTTAAGTACTCTTAATGTACCAAACTTGCACCTCATGGAACAAAGTGTACCTTTATAAGATACCCCAAGTAAAAAAATGTATATTACCTCTATGAACCCTTTGAAAAAAGGTAACAGTGGTAAGAATCATCATATTCTTTAAGAGGGAGCATATATCTAAGAGAGATAGTTTGTGCCAGATTGAATTTGATGAAGTCAAGGCTCAAGGAAAATAAGATTTGGAAGAGGAAAAAATTTCACAAAGACCCATGAAATAAGATAATCTAGATACAAAAGTACTATGCATGAGTACATAGAGGATAGAGAATGAATGAGGTGTGTATTTTTAGTCACCAAGGATAGAGACTCATTATTAGTCGATAATAATGATCCACATACCTATAGGTATGTTGTAATTTTCATAGATGTTCCCATTTTTGAAGAATTAATGAATTCTAAAATGGATTTTATATACCAAAATCAAGTTTATATTATGGTTAATCCTCTATTGGATGTAAATTCTATTAGTTGTAAATGGGTATTCAAGAAAATAACATGGATGTATAATTTAGTACCTTTAAGGCATGAATGTATGAAAAAGTATTAAAATTACATCAACACATAAAATATAATTAAACCTTTTCACAATTTGCAATATTGAAATCCATAACAATTCAACTTTCCATTACAGCTTACTAGGACTATGAGATTTAAAAAATGGATGTCAAAACAACCTTCATGAACATGGACCATTAGGAATATGTCTATATGACACAACCATAAGGTTTTTTGACTCCAGAATATTCTAATAAGGTATGAAAATTTCAAAAGATAAATTTACTTTTTTTGAAATGCATCCAGGTCATATAACATTCAGTTTGATGAATCTATAATGGAATTTTGTTTCACTGGTAAGGAAGTGATACTTCTATCACAAAAGGTTTATTGGGAGTGAGGTCAATTTATTTTTAGTATATTTTGATAAAATATAACTTATTGAAAATAAAATATTAGACTTACAATTAGTTAAGGCCTTGTTTAATAAATTCTCCTCCATAAAGGACTTATGCGATGTAGTATATATTCTTGGGATCAAGATCCATCACGATGGGTACTAGAGGCTTCTCATCTTAAGTCAAGGTACCTATATTGATATGATACTAAAATTATTTAGTATGGAACAATCTAAGAGGGGATTGTTTAAAATCGCACATAGAATTAAACATTCTAGTAAAATGTGTCCTCATAAAAACGAGGAATGATAAAGGATTGAAGGGATTCCATACATTTCTATGATTAGGTATTTCATTTAGGTTATTATATATAATAGGGCACATATCACTTATTCCATGATTATGGATGGAAGATAACAAGTTGACCTAGGTGAACACCATTACATGGAATTCTTGACTATCCTTGAGTATCTGAGTCATACTAAGGATATGTTTCTGATCTATGGAGGAGATGAAGAAATATTCACTATAGGATATGAAAATTATAGTTTACAAATAGATCAAGATTATTTTAAATCATATAAGGGAAAAATATCCACTCTCATTGTAGGTGTTGTGAGCTAGAAGAGGTTGAAGCAGTTGTAGTCATAGATTCTTGAAAAAAGTCTAAGTATATTTTATCTTATATGGTAGTTAAATAAATAATATGGATATATAACTATATAAAAGTGTTTTATGTGGTACCTATTTGTAAATATTATATCACACACTATTGTGATAGTACTATAAAAGTGGCATATTCTAAGGATTGATGCCACATCAAAAGATAAATAATATACATGAGAAGTATCATATCATTATTTATTTTTATTAAATAGGAAAAGTTATAGTGATGAGAATATCCAAAAAAGATAATGCAGCATACCCCTTTACAGAATCCTTGACTTAGTAGAAGCATGATCATCATGCAAAGTCTATGAGACTAAATTTTTTAGACAGTTTAATCTAGTCCAGGTAGGTGTTTTTCTTGGAGTTAGTACTTTAGAACCAACCATTAATAATTTGGATTACATGTATATTCAAATATTTTAATTTTAATAAAAATTCATATTACATATTGTTTATTTTTCGGTATGAATATGATGTAATTATTTAATATGGTATGTATCACATAGATAATGTCATACCAGTCCCACACTGTGATGAGAACCTTAAAGTTCCATGATGATATTCATAAATATATTTTTATGGTATAATAATGTACTATGATAGTGTACATAGTATATAGACTATCAGGTGTTAGTACTCATAACAAATGAGGATTCTTCTCATGAAATTCTCACTTTTGGTTCTCCAAGACTTGAGATTATGTGAACATATCCACCAATAGGAATTATTTTTGTTTTTAGATCATAAAAAATTCCTATCTATGAGCATGTGTAATGGTTATTAGACTTCAATATTATCATTAATTCAAATCAGGACTCGCACACAAACATGTACTGACAAAAACTATGATTCCATATGTTCACGGGAAGTATGGTACACTATGTGAATTATGAATGGAAAATTATTAATGGTTAAGTCAAGGAAGTATTTTTATCCTCCATATTTATGGTAATTGATATCTCAAACCATTAATTAGAATATAAATTTCACACTAAATTCCTTGGATTTGGTGTAATGATATGTATATTTTATATTTCCAAAGAAAGACATATCACGAATATAGGTTGATGAGATAGATCTGCATCCTACTTGATGTTATATTGTTAAAAATAGACTACATTAAATAGTTACTTATCAAATGTGGTTGTCAACATTTCGAAATTATGTTCTTTCCATTGGGTGCATTAATCCATTACTAGATATTAACCTTGGACTTTTGGAAATCCTTCCTAATGCGAATGAGATATAATCCTAAAGGGCCACATTCTAATTGTTTGCATCAATCTCAATTAAATTTTGTTTGATTCTAATTATTTGAAAAAAAAATTAGTCTCATGGAACATGAATAGGTTTATTCAGGTTTTATTGATGGAAAATATTTATTGAGTCTCCAATAAACATTTATTCCCTAGTTTTTGTAAGAATTATTCCATTACCGATAAAATATTTATTTTGTAATTCATTAATGTCAAGAAGTTTGGATAGACCAAGACTTTGTTAGGATATAAATATTAATTTAACTTTTTTTAATATAATACTTTTCATTCTTAAAGTTAGTACAAGCCATAAAATAAAATTATTATTTTAATTTTTATGGGTTCGGGAATGGTTTATTATATTATTTAATGGATGGTACATAATTAAATAAAATTTTAACCTAAACCCTATCTCTATTAATTGAAGGTTATATATATTGTATATGATTAATCTAGAATTTAGAATCATTGATAATATTATAATTCTCTCTCAAATTCCTCTATATCACCAACTCTCAGGAAAGAGAAGAACACCTTCATGTCTAATGGATCATGAAGTGATCAAGACAACAACATAAGATGATTGATATTCAATACTACCATCCTAAATTCCATTGGTGATTGTTTAGTGATCAAATGAGGATGTGTGGATTACCATAATAGGTATTCTACACTTGTACCCTCCCTATGTAGTGAATAAAATCCAAAAAATGGTTTTCGGAATATCAACATTGTAATTAGAGAATGTTACTAACATGAGGTAACCTTTCTTTAGATATAATTAAATTACATATATATTTAATATGAAAAGAATTTATTCAGGTTATAGGTTCTCTAGTTTCAATATCCCATGGAAAATATTCTTTCTCAAGGAATTCACATCATGTACAATATGTGAATGTTCAATCAGACCTGATAAAAACCTATGGATTTATCACTCACTAAAGGAAATTCTTATACTCCTAGAACTTTAATATTATTGATAAAACACCTACCTTAAGGAACCCCAGTTGTCTTACACTATCCTCTGATACCAAATTATGGGGATTGAGTCTAGAAGAAACAAATATAGAACATTTCTATAGAAGATACCTCACAACAATGATGTCCAAAACATTGATGTCTGGAAACCACAACCCCCACATTGATTTGTCTCTTAATCTAATTTTGGTCCACCCAAGGTCTTAATTATAAGCAATGAATAAAATAAAATAATCAACATGATAAGAAAACAATCATACAATCACAAAGTACAAAATAATTTATAACAATATTACATGGTTCGGATATTCATCAAATATCCATGGGAAAAATAAAACATCACTTTCATTCAATGAGTATAAATATCTAGGATACAAGAATTTCCATCTTTTGAAACTATACCTAGATCACCATAATATGTTCCACTAACACTATCCAGTCATTTCATCTTTTGTATATCTCTTTCTAGTAACCTCATTTGAGGGTTTTGACCTTTTTCTTAGGATTTGGTGCCTCTGGAATTTTGCATATGCCTATGTTGGCTTCCCTAGAAGGGGAGCACCTATTCCTTTATCAGGAACTTTTAGTGCTCATCGTGCAGACTAAAAAAATCCGCCACATCCATTTATATAGAAAACTACTCCATATCTATAATTAATGTATTCATCATTCACTTTTTTCATCCATTAATATTGATAATAAACTCTCCATTAATTTTCAGTGAAAATCCTCTATTAATGTTGAGAAAAAACTCTCCATTAACAAATTCATCTATCTTAAATTAATGTTCTAGTCCTAGATAAATTTGGACTTGAGAATTGTTTTCCCATGTTGAATCAACAAGATTTTTTTAGTGATTCCCCTAACAATCAAGATACCTTTGCATAAATATTTTCCTATTTTGATAGATTTCTCTAAACCATCTTGTGTAGTCAATACAATCAAGGGGACAGTTGAAGCAGGGCCAAAAAATTAATAAAAATTAATAAATTTTGAAATAACCTTAATTATTAATTAATTAAATAATATTTACATTTATAACATGATTTTAATTTTTGTCAAGTATTTGTAATTATTTACTAGTTAATTATTATTATTATTATTATTATTATTATTAGAAAGTAGTACTGAAATTTGTAATAATTGTCATCAACAATAACATTATACTCACTTATTATTAACAATATTTTCAATTAACAATTATTATTATTAAAAATTGCAATTATTTTAATTACATTATTATTTATCTTATATTAATTAATAGTTAATATTAATATTAATATTAATACTCATTAGTTAATTAAAATTTATTACTAATTATTTTAAATTACCTTGGAAATAATAATTCTTAATATCCTTATTAATAATAAATTATTAATAATGGTTATCAGTGATTATTAATTATTATTGATTATTATTTAGTAATAAA
Source organism: Viscum album (assembly GCA_963277665.1). NCBI lineage: Eukaryota > Viridiplantae > Streptophyta > Magnoliopsida > Santalales > Viscaceae > Viscum > Viscum album. The sequence goes on along the minus strand of OY728156.1, from coordinate 622,448,621 downwards.
TATTTTTTATTAAATATTAAATAACTCTAATTAATTATTGGAAAAATATTTCTAATTTTTATTCATTAATAACTATAACTAATAAATTATTTATTATTTATTAGCTAAGTACATATTAATTAATAAATAATTACTAACTATGTGATATTAATAATATATATATATATATATTATTAATTCATTTTTGGGAAAAAGGAAAATAAATCTTATAATTTTTTGTATCTTGAAAATAGGGACCCTTTTAGGTTGTTTTAGTTATGTTAAGAACTAATTATAACAATTAGTAAATATTAATTACTATAAAAAAACTCATTATTAATAATTATTGTTATTTATTCTTTATATCCTATTATTTTCCATAGTATATATATATATTACATATAAAATAAAAATAATTATATTCATTTATCTTTAATGGAATAAATGAAGGGCCTTTCACACATTGTTTTATTTTTTTAAGAATACATGAAATTATTTAAAGCATTTTGTTGAGGGTAAAAAAATTTGGGGGTCCAACTTCTTCATGATACATTAAAAGAAAAATAAACCCATTTAAACTATTTTTTCCAAAAAAAAGTCCTTAAAAACTGATCTAATGGGGTAAAATCAACCATCCCAATCATCCCACTTTGATTGATTTTAAGGAAGGAAATAAAATATATTTTCTTATATAGTTTTATTTATTTTTAATATATTAATTAATATTAAAAAATGTTTCCATAATTTTAGATTTTGCATATATCAATTTTTTACATTGCTCTGTACAGGTATTTATTTTAATTTATGAAATTTTCTTGATAATATTTTCCAATTGTCGTATGAAGAAGTACATAAAATAATTTTGGAAAATAAATTTTGAAAGTTCAGTGGTCAAAGATTAAATTTTTTCGATATAAAAGTTAATTTATTTTTATTTAATAGTTAATAACGCTAATAATAAAGATAATACACCTATTCAAATTTTATATTTTTTAATAAATAATATTTAAAAAATTCTTCTACAATTTGAAATAATAAAAAAAATGAAAACAATGAATAATTATTCAAAAAATATTGTTAAATGTTTAATTTTAGAAATATTTTTTTAAAATTTTTTATTGATAAGTTATTTAAAATTATAATTTAATTAATTAATTAATAGTAAAAAATCGTCAATGTGTACTCAATAGTTGTTAAATACCTCAATTTGTGAGTCATTTTTTACCTATGTAACAAATATGTTTTCATTTCCACAACATCATAATTATTTTATATAAAATATATACTCATATCAATGTTTATAAATTTATTCACAATTAATGCATTACCAAATTCTATAAAATTAATAGATTACAAAAATAAATGAAAAATATATCTATATTTTCAATTTTACAAAATAATAATTCTTTTATAAATAATGTAAATATTCATATATATGTTTGAAAGTTAAAACTTAATGTATACATCACCTAGAACATTAAAAATTAATCTATTAAAAATATTAAAAAATATTTCACCACCCATATAAAAACCAAGATCATAACTTTAATTATTTGTTTTAAGTCATAATTTTTAAGTATGGATCGACCTAATGGTGGGAATAAATTAGTTTGGATCTAAATGGCATGAACTAAGGGAGGAAATAACTTTTATTGATTGATAATTTTATTTAATTCATATTTAATTTAAAACTAACGATTCTAAAATTAAAATAATTTTAAAATTTAAATTAAAATGATTTCTGCCAAACAAAATATAAGTCTACTATTTTCTATCATGTATATCATTTGGCTAGAAACTCAATCTCTTTGTCATGTCAGCCTAACATCGTTTGTAGGTATATGTATAGAAAAAATTTATTCACTTTCACTACAACTCAATGTTTTTATAAGAAATTTTTTCACTATTTCAAGATACTAAAATCAATTATTCATTTGTTGGGTGCTTTTAATTATTTTTCATAGTTTGATTCATCAATTTTGAAGTAATTATTTCTAAGATTATGTATTGTTTTTTTGAATTAAATTTTTAATAAAAAAAACATGAAGAAATATAAATTATTAAAAGGGATACACAATGATGATTTGAATAAAAATAATAATAAAGAGGGGGAAACAAAATAACCATATTACATAATCTTATATTAGAACAGAATCAGAAATCACCAATGTCATAAGATCTTTTGTTTTTTCCAAAGCATAACTTTATCCATCTCCATACTTATAGATAATATCACACACATGTGCTAGACTCATAATATTTTCAATGATAGACATAGATATAGAAGTTGGTCAATTGCATTACTCATACATATCTTTCCATTTCTCCTTAACATGTTTTTTATGTTCATCTATTTCTTGATGTTTTCTGACACCAAGTTCTTTCACAATGAAATCCACTATCAATGATACATTCCCAAGTTTCTATTAAAACTATGAAATACAACATGAAAATTATGAAAATTTATTATTTAATTTCATTTTATTTATTAACAAGAAATGAACATAATTTTTATATATTGATGTATATACCTCATGAATTCCACATCATCCACAAGTAATGTAATAATTTTTTAATCTTCCATGATATTTGGGTTTTTGAGTATTAATTTAAAGGTTTCCTTGGTTACCATATCTCATATTCCAATAAATGATATAATGGATATCAACATGTTTGAAGAAAACATTTTCACTATTGTCATGTATTATTATATCTTGGTCACATAATTTTTAGACATACATTCAAATTCAACCATATAATCTCTTATAAGACTTTTCATCTCTATATCATATATAATTTCATATACAGTTTGTATGAAAACTTAAACTAATTATCTATTTCTCACATTTCAACATATCCTATGACATTTTAGAACATTAGAATTTTTTTTCCAAATAATGTATTATATGATTTATTTTATAGTAATATTTAATCTTCTAAAAATTGATTATAATGTGATGTGATTTTGTAATGCTCCAGAAATTGATTCACCCACAAGACAACTAGTGTGACGAGGTTTTGGTAAATCAATGTTTAACACAATGGGATGGTATTCAGTACATAATTCAATGTCTTCCGAAACAGTATATCAATATAAAATACAACCCTTTGGATGACTTCAATTTTTTACAACCCTTTCAAAATATTATTATACCGTTCAATGGGGTACATCCGTCTATAATATACAAGACCACGTAGTTGAATATATCTCACCAAGTGAATAATAAAGTAAAACATCATATCAAATAATGTTGGAGGAAGAAAATTTTCAATTAACATGATATTGAGGCAATTTAATTTTCTATAGTTTGAAATTTCACTGAATGTAGATCTTTTCACCATATAGCTTTGAAAAATAAACATAGATTGGTTGATGTATGATGGAAATTCTTGGGAAAATTTTAATCTAAAATTTTCATGAATCAGTTCCTGCATCATAACAATACATTCATTTGATTTCACACCATTTAAATTTGTATAATTCATTTAAATGATATTATTGATATTTTATAAATACCCTTATAGAGCCATTACATCATCTAATAAGTTAAAAAAAACTATTATCCATCCTTCGTAGAAAGAGTGTAAGAATCTAGAGAAAGAAAAGTTTTTTTTCACTACTCACTAGCACAAACTCTTCTTATATTCTCATTTCAATCATTTCCAACCAACACTTAAATCCATCTTTTGAAAACGTTTTACCAAAAGTAGTGTTCATATATTTTTCATTTTCATACAATTTATCACCTATTAGTGTATATGGTTTTTACATTATTCTAAACTCCCAATGAATGATTTTTTCCAAGATCATTACTTATGGTGTCAGGGTAGAAATCGGTGATGTCCTAGAAACACAATCTTCTATGAATGTTTCAACGTAATTGACTATCAACCATTTTAAAAAATGGGACACCCTTGAGTTCTTTTAATTCTATATCTTGATAATTTTCCAAAAGAATAAATTTTATTTATTGTCTCACACATTATGGCTCTCAAGGTATAATAATAATTTCTGTAAGCATCGTACAGAGTAACACCAGAATCCCCCATCAATTTTAAATCATTAACGAATGAATCCAAATAAACAGTATTATAATTACATGTTTTTTGTTCCTGATATAAGCATAGATAACATAATATATTTTCATTTTATACATAACCATGATGTAATGTTATTATTTAGCAACATAAATAGTTATGTATTTTCAGTTCTACTTTAAAAACTAAAAGGATTCATTCCATCTATAGATAGCTCAAGATGAAGGTTACTTGGATCATTTCCAAACTCAATATTCTCATGATAAATTCTATTATACATAGGATATCTTTCCAAGTGGTGAAGTTTTCCATTATTATTTATTGTATGTGTGTCCCATGTCAATTTCCTTATAGACTCCTCACTTCTATGTAGGTTCTTAAACATTGTAATGATTGGAATATACCATAAAAATTTCATAGGAACCGATTCAACTTTATTGTATCAAGAAACACTACACTTTGGGAATTATAAAAAAAATTAGAAAAGTATACAATAATTTTTTTTAGACATGTATTCTATCAAAGATCATTCTCATTGAATGAATCATTTTTTAGCATCATATGTTCAGATACAAAGCTCATTATCTTCTATGATCGAATCATTCATGAGAGAAAGTTGTTCATTAAAACATTAATTACTTCATCTGTCACCGAAATTTAAATTATACATATTTAGTAAGGATATAAATATTGTATATTTGGTTTCAACATTATAAAATGGTGTCATTTCATAACTCTATATCTTCTTAAAAAATTTGGCTAATAATGAAGTTCATCATAAAATTTAATTGTTGTTATGTCTCGTATTTTCCATGTATTATTTATGGATATTATATGAATTGATTTTGAGACCTGGAATTGAGACTATGTGTGATTCTGAGGCCTGATGATCCTAGAATAAATGTTTGAAAAATATTAAACTTTTTAATAGAATATGTTCATGTTTTCCCAAAAAAGGGGAATATCTTTTAATCGAGTGACAAGATCAAAAATCTAAGAGAACCGTTATGCTCATAATAGCTTCTTTACGTTAAGTGCGACTTAAATTTATTTGGTGTGGGTCCTTTGTGAAATTTTTTTTGTGGGATATAATAGGAATAAAATAATTAAATAAAAATTATTTTTATTAACTTAGTGACTGAAAATATTTAAAACAATTGTTATGGATAATTTCCTAGGATAGTGGCATAACCCTGAAAACAATGTAAAAAAATTGTAGAGGACCTTTTAAGAACTATCTATAACAAATGATGACAGATCATAGATCAATGACCGGCGCACATCAGATTTGAAGGACCTTGGGTATGGAAATAACACAATGATCCTTCTTTATTAACAAGTGATATGAATCAAGGTAAGGATTATTATTATGATTTTCATTCCCCGTTCTTGAACTCCATAATGAAATCAGACCAATCAATGAACATATTGATCTATGGTTCATTCATATTTATGAGTTGGGATTATACGTGGGATTATCAGGAGTTGTTTCTTTTGGTTTTCTAACCCGAAATCTCGGATCATGATCATTGTCCAAGAACATGACCAATAATATTAAAACATTAATTATTTTTCTTTTATCCATTCATTATTTGTGTTCTTCATTTTTGAAACCCTGAGGTTCCTGGATCGACGTTTTCAGGTGGTTCTGAACACGATCAGACCACCTAATTCAAGTCAAATCAACAACTGAGGATGGATCTGTGCATATAAAGACCCAAAGAGGTCATATTTGTGACCGTTATATTTTTTGAGCATCAAAAGAGCTTTAGTGGTCCACAGAAGGGACCACTAACGTGGCATCGGTGACCAGTTCTTGGAGATAGCATGCAGCAGTGGACCCGTGTGTAGTGGGTGTGGTCAGTGGTGGTTTCTTAAGACGGTTGAGGCAATGGGGACATGTAGGCAGAGGTAATGTAGGATTGGTGGTGGCAGTGCCGGTGGGGCTGGCATAGGCAGATGCGGAAGTGAGCCACAAGGGATGTCAGGAGAGCGGAGTGGGCCTAGGGGGAGTAAGCCGAGCAGAGGTTATCTAAGCGAGGATATATGTGATGGGTTTGGTGGACTAGGTCGGGATAGGTGGGTAGGGCCAAGAACTGGGTCGGACTTGGGTCCGACCTAGGGTCTTCGAGACAAAGGCAATCACGGTCGATCATAGTGGATGACCATGATCCATGGAAGCTTTATATTTCATGAGGTGTAGCAACCATGTGATCGATAGTGATGGTAAACAACAACGGTCAACCGTAAAGGTCGATAGCGGGCGCAATGACCATGACAATAGAATGTAGGCACAACGACTACACAATCGATCTATGGATTCAGTCTACAGACCACAGAAGTTGGAAACATTAGTAGGTTCTCTATCCCCAGTAGGCATACGGCCAGTTTCACTCAAATGTGAATATCTCCTAAACAGAGCACCCCATTGATGATTTTCCTGCAGCTTTAAGACCTTGATGTTGAGACTTTCATTTTGGGACAAGTGGTGGTTTTTAGTTTGGACCATTATAGTTTGTGAGTCTCCCCTTGGTCCTTCCCTAGAGGGATTGGTATGATATTATTTCCACATCACTGGATTTTAATCCCCTCTAGAGGTAGTGTCATATAAATAGTTTGGTATCCCTCCACGAGACTGGTTCTGATCATATGTCACCCCATGTCACGAACCAAACCAGGTCGACCCTGAACCGGTCACCCGAGCCGGTCCACAACATAACCCGAGAGGCGTTCCCAATCCTCCCAGGCTGGAGACAAGCACCAGGGCATCAATAGAGGCTGTGGGAACAATTTTTCCCAATACAAATAAATAGAGCAGCAAAATAAAGAAGAGCAGCGCAGAATAAATGAACCAAATAAAGTAACTAAACAAGAACAAAAGGAAATAAAACTGACCAAACACAATGCCCGAACTAACTCAGTGTGACCCTGTGGGTCACTCTCCAACTCAACGGTCAAGCATCACCCAAGGCGAACACACTCAAGCTGTAGCCTGCACAACACTAAGAACAAAAAAAAACTATAGGCGTGAGTATTAAAACTCAGTAGGGTAGCCCGATATCTATTCCCAATTCACTTCCTTTAAAATAAAAGAAACATCATTTCAAGTTTGAACTACAACTCATAAAAGTAAGGTTTTCAACACGTTACTCAAAAACAAAGTATGAGTCATTTCCCTTATTCATTTCTCAAAAACCCAAGTCAATTCCTTTAGTGAGACGTTAGCATTTTCAAAGGTAAAGTGATGTTTGAATTTTCAAAGTTGTACAAAGAGGATTAAATACTTTCATTTGAAAACCATTTTTTTAAACCAAGTCAAATCCAGTTTACCACTTTCCAAGAAAAATGATGCACAAAATAAGTACACAACAAGGGCAATGTAGAAATACATACAAGTACCAAAACATCAGTGCAAGTAACTGAAAGCCAATAGACATGGGTGAACCTAGGAGATCGTGAACAATTAAGAACATACCATACATGTGACTCATTCTGAAGGCATGCCCTAACTTGATGATATCATGATGCCCTAACGCTCAGCATAGCCCTACAAGGCCTAACCGAGGGGCCGAATCCCCATAGCAGCAATAACTCAGTATTCCCCTCCTATGGGGCCACTAGCCAGTGCGTAATCTGACTAGTGCAGCAATTGTTCTTAGAAAATTCACTCAATATGCGTGATTCCCATGTCTCAAGTATTTAGGAAAGGGGGTGAGCTAAGCGACGCCAGCCGAGCATCCAATCACACACACACACACACAAACACACACACACACACACACACACACACACACACACACACACACATATATATATATTGCACAACAGGCATCACCCCGAGCCACTCCCTAGGACAACCTCATTCCTTTAGACTACTCGAGAACCTGAGAGCCTCTAAGCATGGCCTCCCAAACAAACAGTCGCAACCAAGGCAGCAGAGTTATCCTAGGAGGATTTTCATCAAAAAAAATTTATCATTTTCCTTAAAGTGCCAAACGGGCATTAAACACATTTCACAATCACAATTTTTTAAAAAAAACCCAAAATGTGTGTTCATGCTTCAGAAGAAATCCTTTATTATTAAAACCAAAACCACATTTGAAATTCCGTGAATTATGTTTAAAGGCCAAACTGGCATTCTTTCAATATTGGGTGTTCGTTCGTCAAGAAAATAAGTGTCATGTATAAAATAAATGACACTTTTTTAAATAACCAAACCAAACCATTTTATTTTCCAAATAAACCGTAAGAGCCAAACGGGAATTTCATTGAACACGAGGTGTGAAATATACAACATGAAAACCCTATTTATCACATAACAAGGTATAAAACACCACTTTTCACACCAAACAACGAAACCAAGGATCATACAGCAATATTTATTAATTAAAAGAGGTGAAAAAAGCATGAAATGCATAAATCTTTAATTAAAAAGGCAAGTGCAGAGGGGAAATCCTACCTCAAGGCCAAGGCACGACGATGGCGCAAGCTCGGAAAGAAGGCACGGTGATGGCGCTCACTTAGAAACGCCACGCGCGGGTCCTAAAAAGTCAAACCGACCCAAATTAATATTTAATTAATAAAAACTCCCATCATCCCAAGGTAATATATATATATATATACACATATATATATGTCTATATATATAAATGTATATAGGTACATATATATATATATATCTGTATACACATATATATATATATTTATATCCAGTAAAAATATCAAGGTAGCATAAACATAAAGGGTATACAAAACGGGGGGCTGCGAGTTGGGGCAACGCCAGCAGGCACGGGTGAGCCGGGAAGTGGTATCATGTCTGAAAATAGGGTAGAAGGACAGGCGGCTGGGTAAGGGCATGCTGCTGGAGGTTCACAGCACTAGGAGGGAGGAGGGGCCACTGGAGAAATCCGGCCGGAGGGGAAGCGGCGCTGCGCCGAGTGAACAGGGGAGTCTCAACCGGGGGTCGGGCGCGCCAGCAGGAAAGAGCGCCGGGATGGACGGGAAGCTGACCGCATCTAGGGGGGTCACGTCGGACAACAAAGGCCACACCAGGGGGGGCTCCAATCGGGGAAGAAGAACATGGGGCAAGGGTGCATGGGTTGCTGTGCGACGACAGAAAGAGTGTGCGCGAGGCCAAGAGGGAGGGCGCCGTGCCACATGCGGGGTAGCTGTGGCCAACTGCGAGTTGCTGCGTAAGGGAGCAAGTGGCGTCGGGGAGGAGTGCTGGTTGCTGGGAAGTTGTGTGCAGCGGCGGATAGAGAGGAGGTCAAGCGGGGGATCTAGCTGGGGGTTGCTCGGGCTGCACGATGAAGGAGATCCGGAGGTCGGTGCTGGCTGCTGGAGAAGAGGAGGTCGGCACTGCAAAAGGGAGAGGTGCGCCGACTGGGGAGAGTTGCAGCGAGGGAGGCCGGAAGGGAGAGGAGGCGCTGGGGGCTGCTTACGCCGAAGGAGGAGTGAGCAGGAGGGGGAAGCCGGGAGACCAGCGGGCTACTGGGTGCAACAGCGGACAAAAAAGGAGGTAGTCGGGGCCTGTGCGCGGGCTGGTTGGGTGCAGCGAAGAGGCAGAGGGGCGGTGCTGGCTGCTGTAGTGGCGGACCGAGATGGAGCTGGGGCTATTGGGGCATGCACATGCAGGAGAGGAGCTGACTGCTGGAGGATATCGGGTGGCCGGGTCGCAGTGCGTGCAGAAGAAAGGGCCGAAGCTGTGTGAAGAAGGGAGAAAAAAAGGCAGGGAGCATCCGTGTGGAAGAAGAAAAAAAGGAGGGAATAAAAAAATAAAGAGAAGAAAAAAATAAAAAATCAAAGAAGAAAAAATAATAATAATACTAAACTAATAATAATAATAATAATAATAATAATCTTCAAAATGATAAAATTAATAATAAAAATAATCTTAATAATAATAAAATTAATAATAATAATAACCATTAATAATAAAATAATAATAATAATAATAATAATAATAATTGGACTCATTTCATTTCAATAATAATAATAAAAATAATGAAAACGCCACGTAGTTGCAAGGGTGAGGTCGCGCGGCGTCGCTCTCCGCCCTTGCGTCCAGCGATGTCACCCAAAATGTGCGTTTTTTTATCAAAAGCCCAGAAACCTCATCCGAGACTCACCCCGAACCTTGGAAAAATATTCAAAAGTAAAAAAAATAATTAAATAAAATTAATATATAAGGGTCAGGGTGTGACAATTCTCCCCACCATAACGTTTTCCATCCCCAGAAAGCCACGATACTATCTAGCCGGTTGATCAACACTTAGGGATTCCACATGACACGATCCAACATCTTAACACATGGATGTTTCATCGAACACCAACCAGACTTAAAACTATTTCCCGAAACAAAACAACAACAGTGGGGAGGCCTGAACGGACTCCCCACCATAATAATTCAACTAGTACTTGGACAAGGTCTTACTCAAGCTGAAAGAAACACACCAAGAACACTTAAACCAATCAGTTCTACCCGAAAGGAATATGAACTGAACTAAAAACATCATAAGAACCCAAAAAGGCACAAACACTGGCATTGCGCGGGGAATAATTCCATCACGCTCTTGTTTCAAGATGATAATTACACGACCCAGAAGCCACAACAGCCATGCTTAAAACTGTCTCACCACAATGATAGAGGCACAGCCTTAACCAAGATTCTTAAAATTCCCCCGGGGTTCCTGACTACGCGCCAGCTTCACTCCGAGGCCTTTTGGCTAGAGCTCTGATGGATGAAGCATCTCCTACCTCACAGTCAGGTTCTGGTAATCCCAATCAGGAACTGACATCCTTTAATTTGACAAAGGAAAAGACAAAGTTTTGAAATGAAAAACCACGCTGACATTGAAAACCAGAGTTCATCAAAACCCACGACATTTCCAAAGATTTTAAACCCGAAACAACACCTGTACAACAACCACGACAAAAGATCCCTTACACTAGAAGGAAACATACATAAGAAACTTAAAATAAAAACCCCACATTACATCACTTATGAGAACTTCCTCCGCGACGCTTTCTAGAAGTACCTTGACAGAATTGCTGTAAATGACCCAAACGTCCGCAAACATGACAGGGATTTGGAGCACTTGGGCATGACAACCTCTTATGACCCAACTCGCCACACTGGTAACACACGAAGATCTCCTGCTCTGAAGAGGGTGATGAAATATCCCGAGGCCTTTTGATTCCACGACCTTCTTCATCGACTTTCAATCGCTTACTCATCTTCTTGTTGGAAGTTTCCCCACTACTCCTGAGAATTGAAGAAGGAAGGGCCACTTAGAGCACTCCTGTCATCATGTCTTCGACATGAAAAGCGTGTCTCGCCACATCGGCAAAAGAAGTTTGATTGGACGCCGACACATTTTATTATAGATCAGGGAAGAGACCCACCTCTAAGCGTCGATACTTCATGGAGTCATCTTTAGCATACCCTGAATCATAAGGGACTAGATCCACAAAGTGCTGGAAGTATTCTAACACGGATCTATCACCCTGCTGCAAACAACACATCTCCATCCTTTTCCTCACTCTTTCTTATTCAGAGAAATACTGATAAATTAATGAAGCCTTGAACAACTCCCACGTAAGATCTTGACGGGGCTTGTTCCGAGATACCGACTTCCACCACGTCCACGGTGATCCTTCAAGCATGAAGGTCGCAAACTTGACCTTCAACGACTCGGGCATCTCAACGAGGTCAAAGTCCCTTTCAATATTCTGCATCCACTCATCTACTATGGAAGGGTATGCTTGCCCATAAAAGAGAGGTGGATCTAACTTCTGAAACTCAAGCACAAAATCCTTAGGTTGATCAATCGTACTACGATCAGCCATCGAAGCTTCAAGGGATAACCGCTGGACAAGAAAAGCCAAAAATGAAATCAAGGCCAACTGAATAAATAAAAATCCTCAAAATAAAAAACCGCATAGGTAACATGCTATAAACACAGGGAAACATACTATCATAACATCAAAACATTCCTTTTTGAAAACATTTTTAATTTAAAACAAGCTTAGTGAGTTAAAACCTTGCCCTTGATATTCTTTAGAGTCTCACTCACATGCATGTCTCTGTTCCACCCTAGGCATCCATACTCCATACCAGACATCTGTCTACATTTCCGTATATCACTATGCATGTGAGCACCCTTATGAACACCAAGGCCAAAAACAAAATAACTTCATTTCATTTTTTTTCAAAACAAATCATTCATCCTATTTAAAAAAATAACCATTTTTTTTCAAAAAAAACTTTTTTTATTCAAAATTCTCAAAAGTCAGGAGAAACCCAAAACAACTCAACAGGAAACTAGTGTCGGTGATTAAATTGACCATATGGTTGGCGGCCATATGCCAAACACGTCACCGACACAGAGAGTATTTTTAGACCATGCTCCTCACTCCACATGGCTTTCCAGTCCATGTGGCTTAGGGGGACTATTAACCCAACTCTCTTTGTCGTATCCCAATAACAAAACACTCCATAAAAACCTGAAGAAAATAATTAAACCGGACTTCCCATGGAATCCCGAGGATCAGAACGAGCAAGAGTTCGCGACGCTCTTCCCGCAGTTACACCTCGAGTCCCGACAATCCTACTCCATCTACATTGACATCCCAAATAACAAAGGCCACTTTGAAAAGCAAGGTTTTCTAAGAGATGACCTCCTCTGATACCATTTTGTCACGAACCAACCTAGGTCGACCCTGAACCGGTCACCCGAGCCGGTCTGCGACATGACCCGAGAGGCATTCCAGATCCTCCCGGGCTGGCGATAAGCACCAGGGCATCAATAGAGGCTATGGGAACGATTTTTCCTAATACAAAGAAATAGAGCAGAAAAATAAAGAAGAACAATGAAGAATAAATAAATCGAATAAAGTGACTAAACAAGAACAAAAGGAAATAAAACTGACCAATCACGATGCCCGAACTAACTCCGTGTGACCCTGTGGGTCACTCTCCAACTCAACGGTCAATCGTCGCCCAAGGCGAGCACAATCAAGCTGTAGCCTGCACAACACTAAAAATAGAAAATAACTATAGGCATGAGTATTAAAACTCATTAGGGTAGCCCGATATCTATTCTCAATGCACTACCTTTAAAATAAAAGAAACATCATTTCAAGTTTGAACTACAATTCATAAAAGTAAGGTTTTCAACATGTTACCCAAAAACAGAGTACGAGTCATTGCCCTTATTCATTTCTCAAAAACCCAAGTCAATTCCTTTAGTGAGACATTATCATTTTCAAAGGAAAAGTGATGTTTTCATTTTCAAAGTTGTACAAAGATGATTAAATACTTTCATTTGAAAACTATTTTTTTTAAACCAAGTCAAATCCAGTTTACCAATTTCCAAGAAAAACGATGCACAAAGTAAGTACACAACAAGGGCAATGTAGAAATACATAAAAGTACCAAAACATCACTACCTGTAACTGAAAGACAATAGAAATGGGTGAACCTAGGAGATCTTGAACAATCCAGAACATACCATACATGTGAATCATCTTGAAGGCATGCCCTAAATTGATGATATCATGACGCCCTAAGACTCAGCATTTCCCTACATGGACTAACCGAGCGGCCCAATCTCCATAGCAGCAATAACTTAGTATTCCCCTACTATGGGGCCACTAGCTAGTGCGTAATCTAACTAGTGCAGCAATCGTTCTTAGAAAATTCACTCAATATGCCAGATTCCCATGTCTCAAGTATTTAGGAAAGGGGGTGAGCTAAGCGATGCCACCCGAGCATCCAATCACACACACACACACACACACACACATATATATATATATATAGCACAACATGTATCACCCCGAGACACTCCCTAGGACAAACTCATTCCTTTAGACTACACGAGCACCCGAGATCCTCTAAGCGCGGCCTACCAAACAAACAGTCACAACCAAGGCAGTAGAGTTATCCTAGGAGTATTTTCATCAAAACGTTTTTATCATTTTCCTTAAAGTGCCAAACGGGAATTAAACGCATTTCACAATCACTATTTCAAAAAAACCAAAATGTGTGTTCGTTCTTCAGAAGAAATCTTTTATTATTAAAACCAAAACCACATTTGAAATTACTTGAATTAAGTTTAAAGGCCAAACTGGCATTATTTCAATACTGGGTGTTCGTTCTTCAAGAAAATAAGTGTCATATATAAAATAAACGACACTTTTTTACAAAACCAAAGCAAACCATTTTATTTTCCAAATAAACTGTAAGAGCCAACCGGGCATTTCATTGAACACGAGGTGTGCAATATAAAATAAGAAAACCCTATTTATCACATAACAAGGTATAAAACACCACTTTTCACACAAAACTACGAAACCAAGGATCATACATCAATATTTATTAATTAAAAGAGGTTCGAAAAGCATGAAATGCATAAATCTTTAATTAAAAAGGCAAGTGAAAAGGGGAACTCCTACCTCGATGCCAAGGCGCGACAATGGAACAAGCTCGGAAAGAAGGCGTGGTGATGGCGCTCACTCAGAAATGCCCCGTGCGGGTCTTAAAAAGTCAATCCGACCCAAAGTAATATTTAATTAATAAAAAATCCCATCGTCCCAAGGTAATATATATATATATATATATACTTATATATATGTCTATATATATATATGAATATAGGTATATATATGTATATATATATATATATTTATATCTAGTAAAAATATAAAGGGATCATAAACATAAAGGGTATACAAAACGGGGGGCTGCGAGTCGGGGAAACGCCAGCAGGCGCGGGTGAGACGGGCAGTGGTATCGCGGCTGGAAATAGGGCAGAAGGATAGGCGGCTGGGTAAGGGAATACTGCTGGAGGTTCGCCACACCAGGAGGGAGGAGGGGCTGCTCGAGAAATCCGGTCGGAGGGGAAGCAGTGCTGTGCCGAGTGAATATGGGAGTCTCAACCGGGGGTCGGGCGCGCCAGCAGGAAAGAGCTCCGGGCTGGACGGGAAGCTGGACGTGTCTAGGGGGGGTCGCGTCGGACAGCAAAGGGTGCACCAGGGGGGGTGCTCCAAGCAGGGAAGAAGAACAGGGGGCAGGGGCGCGCGGGTTGCTGTGTGGCGACGGAAAGAGCGCGCGGGAGGCTAGGAGGGAGGATGGTGTGCCGCATGCAGGGTAGCTGATGCCAACCGCAGGTTGCTACGCAAGGGAGAAGGAGGCGTCAGGGAGGAGTGCTGGTTGCTGGGAAGTTGTGTGCAGCAGCGGCTAGAGAGGAGGTCGAGCGGGTTATCTAGCTGGGGGTTTCTCGGGCTGCACGATGAATGAGATCCGAAGGTCGGTGTTGGCTGCTAGAGAAGAGGAGGTCTTCACTGCAAAGGGTAGAGGTGCGCCGACTAGGGGGAGTTGCAGCGAGGGAGGCCGGAAGGGAGAGGAGGCGCTGGGGGATGATTGCGCCAAAGCAGGAGTGAGCAGGAGGGGGAAGCCTGGAGACCAGCGGGCTGCTGGGTGCAGCAGCAGACAAAAAAGGAGGTAGCCGGGGGCTGCGCACGGGCTGGCTGGGTGCAACAAAGAGGCAAAGGGGCGGCGCTAGCCACTGCAGTGGCGGGCCGAGAGGGATCCGAGGCTGTTGGGGCGTGCACATGAAGGGGAGGAGCCGGCTGCTGGAGGAGATCAGGAGGCCGGGTCGCAGTGCATACAGAAGAAAGGGCCGAAGCTGCGTGAAGAAGGGAGAAAAAAAAGGCAGGGAGCATCCGCGTGGTAGAAAAACAAAAAGAGGGAATAAAAAAAATAAAGAGAAGAAAAAAATAAAAAATCAAAGAAGAAAAAAATAATTATAATACTAAACTTATAATAATAATACTAATAATCTTCAAAATGATAAAATTAATAATAAAAATAATCTTAATAATAATAAAATTAATAATAATAAAAACCATTAATAATAAAATAAATAATAATAATAATAATTGGACTCATTTCATTTCAATAATAATAATAAAAATAATGAAAATTCCACATAGTTTCAAGGGCGAGGTCGCGCGGCGTCGCGCTCCGCCCGTGCGTCCAGCGACGTCACCCAAAATGCGCGTTTTTTTTATCAAAATCCTAGAAACCTCATCCGGGTCTCACCCTGAACCTTGAAAAAATATTCAAAAGTAAAAAAAAATTAAATAAAATTAATATATAAGGGTCAAGGTGTTACACCCCAAGTGGAGTCTGTGGAATTGTGTGACCTCTTTGAGCAGGGTTTTGATCCTCCATCTAGCGGGACACATCGGTAGGGTCCGTAGTATCCCCTAGTGTTTTTTATTGTGATCCCCTACATAGAGGGTTGATCCAGATTTGGTATGTGGTATCCCCCAATGAGTCTAGATGCGATTTTTCGGTGTCCCCCAATTATTTTTGTGTGTGACCCCTTCTCTTTGTATCATAGTATTCATTGACCAATGTATTCTTATTTGGGTAGGTCCAAAATGATATAGACCTCTTCAGGAGTGTCTTCAGTGATATCATTACATGAGGAGTGAGTTCCCCTAGAACGAGCTTTCTTAGAGAAGAATATTTTGGTTGTCAGTTGGTTGGGACTACCCATTGGTGTGGTTTTTCTCATGAATATATCTGGATATTCTTGTTATATGGGTTGTAGACATATACCTATGTAGATATGACTGTGCATTCCTTAATGGTATTTCTTCATGGTATTCCATTGTGGAATTTCTTTGTGGTATTTCTTTGTAGTTTTCTGGTCATCCTATTGAGTATTGTTATACTCACCTCTACATGGGCTTTGTCTGCATGTGTCGTATCCTGTGCAGACCCCCAACCTTTTGAAGGAGCATTGGGAAGACTAGGAACAGATAGTACTGAGTGAGACTAGACAGAATGAGGTGTGTTCGTATGGCTTTCAAAACGGATCCTTAGTACTTTTACATAATGTTGGACTTGTCTTAGAGAATATTTGTGTTGGGATTGGGTTTTTCCCTATTTACATTACTTTGATTCCTTTTGTACTTTGGTTGTGGGATATAGTGGTTTCATGCATTTTTTACTTAGTGTTTTTACATTTCAGCATTTGTGGATTGGATATGTGTGTGAGAATTTAGGTATATTATACTAATGCTTTCCATTTTTTTGGATATTCTTACTCGGTTCTAGTCACTAACCCCTCGCCTATTAGAGTGGGGATTGGGGTAGTCATAGAATGGGGCCCTAGGTGACGGGTCGTGACATAGTTGTATCAGAGGTTTGAAGTTTCCCTGGATTTGTGGTTTACTATCAGAGGTTTGTACCCATATTCTCTAAATTAGTATCACCCTTCACATCATTTACATGAAAGGGGAATAATTTCATGTGGATAGAAAAGTTCCAACAATTATTTTAGGAGCTAAGGTAGAGGTTGATGAGAACTCCCATTTGAAGTTACTAGAGGAAGTTGTCGAGTACGTGTTATTCTTCAATGTCTAAGGGACTGGGATCGATTGTGTCCTGGTGTAGGGGCATGTGGTGATTTTCTTTGGATCTCACTTTTTGAGGCCACATGACCATAATTATATGACCCATGATCTTGAGTTAGAAGTAGTAGTCTTCTCATTGAATATGTGGTGACACTACTTGATGGGTGTGCAGTTTATCATCTATTCTAATCACAAGAGTCTCAATTATATCTTCTCTCATAAGTATGTAAACTTGATATAGAGGTAATTGATAGAGTTCCTCTAGGACCATGAACTTGAGATTTTCTATACATTAGGGAAAAGGAATGTGGTGGAAGATTCTCTTAGTTATAGATCCAGTTCATAGTTGTTGAATAAGGAATCAGAGTAGTTGGCCTCATTGTAGACATCATTTTGTGCATGGAGATAGAGTAGCTTACCTTTTGTCGATGGTCGTCACCCCTCCATTCTAATATTGAGTCTAGGATTCATAGCTTGGGGATGTTGACTATGAGACCGTATATTCTTATATATCCATAGGGAATGCTCCTTAAAGATTATCAAAAGGTGGGTAGTACATCATTATTTTCATAGGATGCATGGTAGTACCAGTGGTGTTACGGGAGGAGTTTTTTAGGGAGTTTCATAAATCCCATTTGGAGGTACATCCATGTGTGGATAAGATGTACCAGGACCTCTGACATCTATTTTGGTGTCTAAGGATGAAGAACGGAGTTGCAAAGTGCATTTCTTGATGCCTTACATGCCAATAGGTAAAGGATGAGCACCAGGTTCTAGTGGGTTTAGATCAACACCTTGAGGTTCCAAAATGGATGTGGGATGAGATATCGATGGACTTCATGATGGTTTGAATACATACATTCAGAGAAAATGATTCCGTCTGGGTGATAATTGATTGAATCGCCAAGTCGGCCCACTTCCTATCAATCCAAGAGAAGATTTCAATAGAGAGCATTAAATTCCTCTACATGCAAAATATAGTTTGACTCCATGGAGTCCTATCGATGATAGTTTATGATCAAAATAATCGATTTACATCTTAGTTATGTAAGGTATTACAGGAGTCATTTGGGACATTGTTACACTTGAGTATAGTGTTTCACCCATAGAAAAATGGCCAAACTAAGTAGACCATTCAGGTTATAGAGGACATATTGCAGGAGTATATTTTAGATATTGGCCGTAGTTTGGAGGATCCCCTACCATTGATGGAATTTTCATACAACAATAACTATCATACCACCATTGGTATGGAACCATTATAGTATTTTTACAGATGAATATATAGGTCACCACTTTTCTATACTGATCAAGGAGAGTTGGTACTCATGGTCCAGGAGTTAGTGCAAGCTACTATAGAGAAGGTGAAGATCATCCATAAGCAAATGAAGACTATGCAGATCCATCATAAGTCTTGTGATGATAGGCGGTAGAGGCCTTTGGAGTTCTAAGAAGGAGAATATGTGTTCTATCAGGTTTCACCTTGAAGGGTATTATGGATATTTTTCCAGGGTGGTAAGATATCTCTATGTTTAATTATACCTTTCCATATACTATGTAGAGTTAGTGAGGTGAAGTACAACTTGGATCCACAAACATAGTTAGATCCGGTACACGATGTCTTCCACATGTGTCAACTGAGGAGGTATGTGCATAACCCACCGCATGACATCAACTAGGTCAATCTGGACATCGAAGATGGAGTTCCTTTTGTTAAGAACCTAATGGAAATTGAGGATTGGTAGGATAGGATCCTTAGAGTTTGATTGATTCCATTGGTTTATATTTCTTGGTAGAATGGGAATCTCTAAGAGAGCACATGGGAGGTGGATGCTCAGATACGTGCTCAGTACCCTCACCTATTAAAGTATCCTTTGTTTTTCATTTTTAGGGATGTAAATCTAAAAGGTGGGGAGAATTTAACATCTCATATTTTCCATTTATTATTTTTGGATATTATATTGATTGATTTCTAGACTAGGAACTGAGACAACGTGGTATTCTTGAGTCCCGATGTGCTCGAAATACATTTTAGAAAAACATAAATCTTTTTAATATCACATGCACATGGTTTTCTTGAAAAATTTGAATATCTATTAATTGGTTTCCCAAATAAAAAATATGAGTTCACCATTGAGATTAGAATGGCGTTCTTAACCTATGAATGACATAACTTTAATCAACATGGGTTGTTTTTGAAAAATCTGTTATGGGACGTAATGAGTATAAAATCATTTAAAAAAAATTATTTTTGTTAACGTAGAGTTTGAAAATCCTTAAAAAGATTGTTATGGATAATTTACAGGGTTATCTGCCTAACCCTAGAAACCATAGAGAACTTTTAGAGATAACCATTGAAGAACTCTCTTTAAAAAACGGTGACAGATTGTGGATCAACGAGTGATGAACCTCAGATTCGAAGGACCTTGCCTATGGCAATGACGTGGTGAGCGTTTTTTGTCGGCATGTGATCCAAATCAATGTAAGGATATTTTATCTTGATTTTATATCCTCATTATTGAATTCCATGATAAACACGGACCAATAAACAAACATATTGATCTATGGTTCAGTTATATTTTTGAGATGGGATTGTATGTTGTATTATTAGCAGTTGTTTGTTTTGGTTTTATAATCCAAAAACCCTGATCTAGATCGTTGGACAAGAACTACTGGATAGTGACGTTAAAACATTTGTTATTATGCTCTTATCCCTCCATTATTTACATTCTTTTACATTGGAACCCCATGGTTCCCAAATCTACATTACTGGGTGGTTTAGAACAAGATTGGTCCCCCCAAATTCAAGGTGAATCGATAAATTATGTTGGTTATATGTATATTAGAACCCAAGGAGCTCAAATATTTGACTATTCAATTTTTTAAGCATCATATGAGGTTTGGTGGTTCAAGAAATGGTGTACCAGCACAGAACTGGAGGCCAACGGCTGGCGGCGGTGTGCAACAATGGAGCCGCATTCGGTGAGTGTGGTCGGCGGTGGTCACATGAGACAGTGGTGGAAATGGGGATGCTGAGGTGATGATAACATGGTATCATTGTTGGAAACCCTCGTGGGGATGTTAGAGGTGGATGAGGTGGTGAGCTGTGTCAGTTGTGGGACAAGAGAATCAAGCCCAATCGAAGTAGGTCAAGTGGAGGTGGAATGGGACAGGTGGTCCGGCTTAGACTAGGAGGGCTAGGCCAATAACTGGGTTAGACCCGGGGCCACTGAGATGAAGCCAGCCATAGTCGACCGTGTGTCCGATCCATCCAATTAGCCGACCAACAATGGCGGTCAATCATGGGGGTATGTTGGACCTACAATGCTAGTAGGTCTGCAGAACCCATTAGGCATGTGGATGGTTTCTCTATAACAAACGTATCTACTAAAAAGATATCCCAATCGACGATCCTCTTATGGTATTGAGACCCTAACTTTGAGATAGTCATTTTGGGATAAGTGGTGAGATTTTTGTTTAGACCAATATAGGATGAGAGTTCTCCCTTGGTCCTTCCCTTGAGGTTTTGTTGTGGTATTACATCCACATTGCTAGATTTTAATCCCCTGTAGAGGTTGGGTCTCTAATAGAGTTTGCCCTCCCCTCCCGAGATTGGAGTGTGGTCATCTATCACCCATGGCGGAGTATGTGGGAAAGTGTACCCTCCTTGAGTTGGGCACTAATCCTTTATCTTGTAAGCATAATCAGTAGGGTTTGTGGTATCCAACATTGTGTCTGAACATGATCCCCTATGTAGCAAGATTATCCAGATTGCGTATGTGGTATCCCATAGTGATTTTGGGCACAATCCTTGGTGTCCCTCAGTTAGTTCTGGGTGTGACCCGTATTTTTGTATTATAGTCTTCATTGACCAATGCATTCTCATTTGGGCAGGGCCCAAACGAGCTAAACCTCTTCATGAGTTTCTTCAATGATATCATGGAATGAGCATTGAGTTCTCTAGGAATGAGCATGCACTGAGAATAATCCTATGGCTGGCAGGGGGTTATGACCACCCATTGGCATGTTGTTTCTCATGAGTACATCTAAATATTATTTTTATTTGTTTTGTAGAAATATTCCTATGTAGAGATGATTGTTCCTTCCTTTGAGGTATTCATTCATGGT
Organism: Viscum album; assembly: GCA_963277665.1. NCBI lineage: Eukaryota > Viridiplantae > Streptophyta > Magnoliopsida > Santalales > Viscaceae > Viscum > Viscum album. The sequence goes on along the minus strand of OY728156.1, from coordinate 622,427,045 downwards.
AATTTTTTTGTGGTATTTTTTTGGTTCTTGGGGAATCCTAAATTTTTTTATTATACTCACCCATGCACGGGCTTTGCTTGTACATGACGTGTCTTGTGTAAACAGTCGACCTTTTGACACATTCTAGGGTGGACCAAGAAAAAATAGTTCTTAGTGAGACTGGAAAGACTGAGGGGTGTTCCTATGGCTTTCAGATAGTACTCCCAGTACCTTTACTTTAGGTTGGACTTGTGTTGAAAATTCATTGTGGTGGGATTGTGTTCATCTCTGTTTACTTTACTTTGCTTCTTTTCATACTCTAGTTGTGGGATATAGTGTTTTGCAATTAATTGTTTACTTAGGTTTTTTACATTTTAGCATTTTTGTCATGTAGATTTTTACATTCATACAAGTACTTTATGATAATGCCTCACATTTCTTGGATATGCCTACTCGGCGATAGTCCCCAACCCCTAGCCTATTGGACATGGGACTAGGGTAGTCATGACATGGACCCCTATGGGATAGGTCTTGAGAATTTTCATTTCATTAATACGATATTCATCATCATTTTCACCTATAATCACGTCCTCATTTTGATCTTCTTCATTGTCTATAGTTTTAATCATAATAGATGATCCTTAAAATATAGTGTTATCTCGTTCACTAGCTATATTATTTTTCCTGTGTTCATTCAAACATTTATAACTTTGATCTATTCCATGATAGTTCAAGTGTTCTTCCAACTCCACTAAACTAATTATTCATGAAGAAAACAACATAATCAAGGATAAATTATTTGATAAGGGTCATATGCATGATCTTTTTCATACTTGATGAACTCTTTCACCCCATATTAATACTCTTTTATAATATTATTAGAATCCATGTATTATCTATTCATATAAAACACATTTTATTTGGTAATATTAATATTTAACAACATAAATATATAAAAAATGGGCCTTTTAAGTATGGGTAACCCAACATTTGAATGTTTCAAATAATTTTATCATTCTTTGAATTAAATGGTTAATTTATTTAAAGAAAATAATTACACAGCTGAGGGTAGTTTATATTCTATGCTTCCATCTACAATGTTCACCGGTACTTGGTATGGGATGACTACAAGTTATATTAGTTCAAGAAACATCATTGCATGTCCCAAAGAGATAAGGGATGAGTCTTAGGAAGCAAAATTAAATAATAACTATTTCGGAGATAAATCTAGTGAGGATTATAGTTATTATTTCATTTTTTTCCTAAGACTCATCCCCTTAGAAGATAACACCAAATATGAAAGAATATATAGTTGTATAGGTCTCCACTTATTTAAACCATGGTGATGTTGGATTCTAAGATGAATTAAGAGTTTCAATGGGGGTAACCATTAGTTCACCATTTTTTGGATTGTAGTCATGATGGATATCATATGGGCTGGATAATGTTAGTTAAATTCCATTTCTTGGGTGTTATTATCTATCAATATTTTGTCGGAGGTGAGATTTTATATATCTTAGTGGTCACTAAAAGTAAATATGATTATATAAATATAGATAGCACCATTTTTTTGTACACATGTTTTCATTTATAAATATAAATACCTCTCATCACATTGATAGAAAATACTACATTATAAAAACCCTATGAATATATTAACTCTAATTTCAAATCACAATACACCATTTTAAAGATAATGTGAAATTTTTAAGATAATTTATCTATATTATCATAGAAATCCAAAATATCATGCTCATTATGAAACATCATATAAATCAAATTTATTAACTTTAAAACCAATCATTTGCGCTTTAGATCACATTTAAATTATAAAAATTGATTAAAATATGGCCATTGAATGTAATAATGGTAATATAAAATATATACATTATTTAGAAACCATTTTCATAAAAGAAAATATGACTATATAATATAATAATGTTTTCACAAATAAAAAAAATGAAAAATATTATATTTTTTAAAATATTTTTAGCATTGGCATTGAATTTCCAGTCATTAATTTCATACTCAAATTGTGAAATATAAGAAAACTGATAAAATATCATAACGTTCAAATTACACATCTTAAGTCTATTAAAATATTCTAGTTGTTGAAATTTTTATCTGTTATGGTGTCATTCCTCATAGTTGGTTTGAAATATAGCTCTAGTTTATTATATCTTACTTCTTTATGGGTAAATTTTGTTCTATCAATGAATTTATAAAATGGAATCAAATAAGTTTCCCCTTAAATACATTGTTGAACATGAAATCTTAAAAATAGTTAATTTTAAAACTCATTCAACTCACAATTAAATGCATACCATCATCTTATGTCTCTTATGATTTAATTCATAAAATATTACATATAATAAAATAACTCTTAATCAGCAAAATGAATCAGTTGAATAAGTAAAAATCATATTAAAAAGTTATAAAATTATAATTTATAGAAATAAAATTTATGAAAGTATAGAAGTATTAAACTATTCATAAATTGAAAAAATTATATTGTTATAAATGCTTAATTATAAAGATATATATATTTATATCAGTATTTAAAATTATAGGTATATATATAAGTGTAAAATTATATATAATTTATAAAAGAGTATATATTTTTTAGAAATATAAACAATTTAGAAATATATATAAATTTTTAAAACTATATAAAGGTACATATATGTAATAAAAGTATATATAATTTATATAACTATATAGTTTTATATACTTATAAATTTATAAAATTATAATATATAAAAGAACAATTTATGAAAGAATATTAGTGTAATAATTTATAATGAACAAAACAATAATTATTTATTAATTTATAAATCTGGAAAACCAGAAAAGTATAAATAATTAATAAAATATTATATTTAAACTATATGTGTAAATATGATATTATATAAAATTTATAAAATTATATGATTTTATAAGTGAATTAAAATATCAAAATAATTTCAATTTAATCTGTCAATACTAAAATTATTTTGTCTCTTTAAAAAATTATGCAATAGTATAATCAATTTAATTCGTCAATACTATAATTTTTACATAATATTTAATTTCGTATAATTAAACATTTTCAAAGAAGTAATATATATTTAGAAAACTTATATGGGCTGAGAGATTATGGAAATCCGGAATCGTTGACTACATGACTCAATTACATGATTGTGTGACGCCATTCCAACTTTCAAATCATGGGAGAAACCTCTACTTTTGAGATTTCCTGACGGCGTCTTAATCATGCAATTTTATAACATAGTTACATTTTTTCCCATGTGATATTCTATCACAGAGACATAATTTTCTAGCCTTAATCGTTCACATAAACACTCTATCTATATTGTCGATGATGGAGCCCTCCCATGGTAAGTAGAACTCACATGGAGCACCCACTTTCCATCACATTATGGTTTTCATGTGGTAAATAGATAGGTAGGGGTGGTGCAATGTGGTTCAGGGGTGTTGGGGTGGTGCGATGTGGCACAGTAGTGGTCTGTTGTGGTGAAGGTGTGGTGGGATGTGGTGCAGGGGTGAGATGTGGTGAAGGGATCCATCTTGTGTACGGGTGGTGCGATGTGGTTTAGAGGTGTGATGTGGTGTAGGGATCTTTCACATACCTTTGATTTGGAGTGGAACAATTTGTTTGGAAAGTAAATGAAGATCAAGATTGGTGGTAACAGTACGGTTTAGTGAGTGTAGTGGCAAGGGTAGGGTTACATGAGAACATCATGGTGAGAGGTAGAAGCCTCCGATTATGGTTCTTTTATAAGATTAGGTTAGGGTTTTATAAGTGCTTTCCAAAAATCTCTGATAAAGAGTAGTTTTATCTTTGCTAAAATAGAAAAACTGAAAAAAAACTAATCTTTATCGGTGCTTTTTTAGTGCTAATGAAGATACCCCATTATCAGTGCTAAAAACCACTGATAAAATGTGTCTTTATCAGCAATAAAATTCTACCGCTAAAAAAGACTTGTTTTAACAGTGCAATTTTAGCACTATTAATGATCTAATCTTAATAATAAACTTATATTGTTATATGTTTTTATAATATTATATATATAATAAATATACATATATGTATTTATAAATATATTTATAAATAAATATATTTATAACTATTTGAATATATTTGTAAATGTATTTCTATAATTATAAAAACCTATAAAATTATAAATATAATAAATATATTTATTATTTTATTATAATTATATAAATATATAAATTTTTATTTATTTACATTAATAATTATAAATAAATATAATTATAAATTTATGTCTATAATTATAAATATATGTATATATTTATATTATTATATATATATTTATTAATATATAAATACTTATATTTATAAAATTATAATAAAAATATATAAAAATATTTTTATATAATTTTATATCATGGTCCACACCACTTTGTTATATTAATATAATTATATAAATTCATATAAATATATAAATATATTTAATTATAAATATAAAAACTATATTTATTTTTTAAATATATGTATTATAACTTTATAATTATTTAAATATATATATATATATATATATTTATAATTATAATTGAAAAATATATATTTAAAATTTATTTACATATAATTTTAAATATATAATTATAAATATAACAAATATATTAACTATTTAAATATATTTATTTTAATTTTATAAGTGTTTACATATGTATTTTTTTTATTTATTGATTTTGATCGGGGCTCGTCTTCCTTTCGATTCAAAATAGTTTTGATTTTCTACTTTGGATTGGGGTTCATCTTTCCTTAGGATTTTGATTTTTGGCCTTTTACATTGAAATATCATCATTACGATGTTGTTACATATTGGGATTCATGTAGTGCAAATAGAAGGTTGTTATTGCATATCGAGTTTCATTTTCCCATCAAGTTTCTAGATTGCCTTTTGATATCCTTCACCCTCAAATCACTATCTCTTTTGGATCATGACACTTTCCCATCTCTAGTTTTGTTCTCTCTGATTAGAACCTATTTGTCCAACGGATTCTGATCATTGGGAGAAGGCTTCGAAGATGGATTCGGTCGAGGTGGAGCTCTTGCGGTGAGTCCATGTATTTATAGTGGTCTAGGGCTTGGAATACTCCATTCCTTCCCTCAGGATCATGATATTTAGCTACTGGTGGGGGGATCCCTCACTAGCTCGGTTTTGAAGGTAGATTCCGCAAAGGGGGAAACAGATGACACCTCTGATATAAAAAAAGTAGTGATTAATGGAGATGTTATTTGAATATTCACCTCTCTCAAAGATGGGTTATCAAATAGAATCTTAAAAAAAGTATTTATGGCTCAGATGCTTGTGAATTAGGATCTGATTGTGGGAAAATTAATGATTTGTTTTTTTTTTCAATCACCAGTAGGGTCATATTTCCTTCAGGCTCGAAACCATGGAGGGTGGTTGACCTTTTCCAGCAACTTGTGATGAGGTGTAGTTTTTAATATTGGGAAATTATTCAATTTGGTATAGGATACTTACACATTATTTTCCGATATGATGATCTGAAGAATCATTCTTGGGATTTTGGCTCGATTGTGTTGCAGCCAGGTATGGTCTGTATTCATGATTAGGATGCTAGATTCAATATGTTTTTGTTCAATAATTATAGAGCTACAGTTTTTATTCATGTATTTGGTTTGATTTGGATTCTCTGGCACCCAAGGATCCTCTTTGATGTTGGTTCAATTTTTGGCATTCCCATCGATATGGACAAAGCCATGGAGGAATCTCACTTTAGATACATTGAAAAGATACTCATGGTGGTTGATTTCTCTTCCACGCTTATAGAAAAGGATTTTATATCAACTAAGAATGGGGATTTTGATATCAAATCCATTTTTGAGAAGATGCATGAATATTGTGTTGGATGAAACATGGTTGAGAATTCACTGGAGAGCTGTCGTAGGGAGATCCTTTATTCATTATGCTCTCTGAGGGGGAATACTATGGATAGTTTTAGGAATCAGAATAAGGGTAAAATATTGGTTATGAAACCGAACAACTGGGGTACTGGAAATGTTAATCCTTATAATGTTTTCTATAATGGTCCCTCATGATCTAATGTAATGAAAGGGGTAACATAATGTGTTTCTATAGGTTTTGAATTGAATTAGCAAGGAACTTCATCTGATCATTTTCAAGGGGTTGGTAACTCTAATTTGATTGTCATAAAATGCATTGGATAGGATGGTAAACAAACTAGTGAGGTGGGACAATCTTTAGATGAGGTTGTTGGTCTTTTCCCAGGGTACTCTCCTTCACTAAAGGATGAGCATGTTTGTATTTTACAGAAACTGGTAGCAGACCATTCATGATATGTTCCACAGTAAGATGGGTATGGGCAATCTGATGTTCAGAAGAGTGTATATTATCATCAAGAGATTTACAATGTCTTTAGTTCTTCGGGAGTGTTTGGTAAATGGGATAATTTCATGGATGATAGATGTGACAATGAGTAGAGGATGGTTTTATTGGACACCACTCATCTATGATCCAAAGGTAGGAGTGAACATATTTCCATTAAGGATTTTTTTATAAATATAAAGTGAAAGCTGGTTAGCGGTGAAGGTTTAACTCAGATTCCACCAAAAAGAAGGTCGTGGAGGGATTACTCCAATATTCCAAAGAATGTGTCTACTAGGTCGTCTTCAAGGCATCAAATATCCAGATCACTCCAAAGAAAGAAAGGTATAAGGAGAGGATCCTTGGGATCCTCAATCAAGGTAATTCATAGGGAGAGTGGGACACTACTAATGATGTAGATGATTCTGATTAGGATTATGGAAATGATCCTACTTTTTTATCCATAATTTTCTTTTCTAGATGTGTTCATATCCATTTGTATGACCTCACCTATTTTATTGCTTACTTTTTTTCTTTTTCTTTCACCTTTAATAAAAGTTCTGGAGCTTTCTCTGCTGGCTAGAACTATTTTTATTTATATATTTATATTCATATTTATAAATAAATATATTTAAAATGTATTTATATTTAATTATAAATATATTAATATTAATATATAATCATATATATAATAAATATATTTATTATATACATTTATTTATTATAATTTCATGATAATATAAATATTTATTTTTTTATTTATAATTTCATAAATACTTGTTTAAAAAATTATGTATATTTATAATTATATAATTAAATATTTAAATTAATAAATTATTAAAATAAAATTAAATATGTTAATCTAAAAAATTTCAAACATGTTTTAAATTTTAAAACATAATAAATAAGAAATTTTTAAAAAATATTAATATAAATTACAAGCATATTGAAAATATTACATGTCTATAGTAAATAAATATATGTATAAATAAATATTAAAAATTTATTAAATATATTTTTAACATCATTAAGGAATATATAATAATAAATGGATATATTAAATTAAATAAAGTACAAAGATATTAAAATTTTAATTCATAACATTTACATGAATTAAAAACATCCATATGAAGACATGGACATCTACACACACACATGTATATACACACATGTCTATGCACACATACATATTTATGCATGCAGTAATACATATACATATATTTTAAATTATTTAATATCAATATAAATATATATCTAAAAAAATATAATCATTTATATATTATATAATTTTTTAAATAAACTATTAATATATTATATTTATTTCAATTATATACAAATTTTGTAATCAATTCATATAAATAAAATATTAAACATTTTTTCCTAATATAAATTTGATAATTATTTACAAATATATTAATATTTTTATAAATATTTTTATAAAATTATAAATATATTTATATATTTATATATATTTATGTAAGTATATATATATAATATAAATATATATATATTTATATGATGGCTCTGGCGGTGAAGCCCTCAGGCTTTGGCAATTCCAATGATGAATTTGAGATGTTCTAGGGATTTTTTATCAGATTTTTTCTGATCTATGTTCCTCGATCATGATTGTAGGGGGACATGCTTCTTCCTTCCTAGGTACTTAGATCTTGGAGGAGAGTCTCCTGAAACATTCTCTTTCTACTAATTTTGGGGATTCCACCAGAATCAAACATGCAGATCTCATGGCTTCTAGAGATTTAGTCGGGGATAAGTTGGGATGAGATCCATGGATTTATCAGTACATGACCAATTAGTTAAATTCGATCGGAGTGCAATTCATATCTACTTATATTTATTTTTAAATTATTATTTCATTATATAACATTTTTACATTAATTTTATAATTTATAATATGGAATATCTTCTTTAAACAAAAAATTTAAATAAACCAAAAAATTTATCAATTTACTTACATTTTTCATATTTTTTATGGGAAAATCTATAGAATTTTCTATTTCTATTTTGTACACAAAATCTACCACCATAACAAATTTAGTGAACATTGTATTTTTATATCCTTGAAATATTTGTGACCTGTTATATTTCTTTTTTAAAAATATTTTCATAAAAATTGGTTACTTATATTTCAGGATTATGTAGTACCTCAATTACTTTAACTTCTCATACCCAACTATTGGTATACTATATATAGTTGGTTTCAATTCTTTTAGAGAAATTATTTAATCAACATTTGGATTGAATATGCGACCCTTTTAGATAGCACAAGACACCTTGATTTTTTAGAAATAGTTGAAAATCATGAAATGAAAACAAACATATTTTATGGAACCATCCTCTTTTAGACAATTAGTGTGATTATAAATTTATTATATTACTATTTATGTAGGCCTATTTTAGGTTTTTTAATTTCAAGATTTGAAATTTTTTATCTATATTTGAAGTGGGTTGTAGCTACTGAGGATGATGCTTATTTCATCAAAGTGACCCCCATCAGGTACCACCCTTTATCATAGAAAATATTATATCCCTAAACATAAATTATTAACCTTATCCCTTATGGTAGTGACTGGTGTCATTGTAAAATCCCCCACTGATGACGTTGATATTAGGATTCATAAATTTTAAAACTAATATATTATTTCATCAGTAAATTTATCAAGTAAAATTTTCTCATAATCTCAATGTGCATTGATATTTCACTTATATTTTAATTTTATATTTTTTCCATGTAAATAAGTTTTTATTTAATTTTTCAATGAAATAATTTTTGTTTTCATAAATAATTATCAGGTCCTCTAAATATTTTTATTTAAAATAATTCCTCTGTATTTATTATATCTTTATAAATGGATGAAATGTTTTAGAATGAAGAATAATCTCCTTATATATGATTATAGAAACTAGAAAATCTGAAGATACATATACATCATCTTGACTATCAGTTGTTAAAACTCCTCTTTTAGCACATACGACATTTTAGCCAAAATAATGATTTGTTCCATATTAAAACATATATCAATTAAAGTAATATCATATCATTCCTGGTTTAATATATTATTTTCAATAGTGTTAAATTTATATATTATTAGGTGGTCTAATTTTTTTAATTTTTACATACGTTATAGTAAACGGTTTTCATCCATAGGTCATGTTAATGTATTGTATTTATTCCGCAAATCATTTTTTTTAGTTTTATAAAATCCGGTTTATGGGTGTTCGGTACCCCAACATACATCCATAAACACATAGAAGAGAAATATAAACATCAAACACCACAGAACAACATAAAGTTACATATCATAATAGCCATAGTCGTCTTTTCACCCCAAGCATGAGTCTTCTTCTCTGGTAGCCGATTCCTACTCTGGGTGTCGCCAAAGTTTTCACTTTTTACCTGGTCCTGAAGCTAGTCGAGTGCAAGCATATCTGGGGTTGCCTTTTGGACCACACTTCCCTTTTTAAAAGAAAGAACAACCTCACTCTTTCGTTTAGAGGCAGACCTAGTCTGCATCGGCCGCGGAAGATAAGAGTAATCCTTCCTTGATCTCTTTCTTGGTATAGCAGACAAAGGATTTTCACCTACATTCATCTATTGGTTCCCACATTGAACAATTTCACTAAATGAGTGGCCAACAGGGGCACTAAAATTTTCTTTCCCTCCCCTAGTGTTCTCCCTTCCTCTCCCGGATCGTGCCCTCAAAGAAGAATCAGGCCACTTAGTGTTATTTCCCTTCCCTTGATTTGGAGTGTTGCTCTCTGTCAAGGGGAGACACTTGTCCTCTGAAGGAGTTTCTTCCACAGCCATGGAAATTGGATTCTTCTCCATACATTCAATCAGGAGACCCTCTGAGGTATTTTCACCACCATCCATCCCTTCAACATCGTTATCAACCATTACATCCTCCGACATGCCTGCTGAAAGAGCTTCAAACCTGTTACTAATATTTATAAAAGGCTTGGATGAGGGATCTAATCCCCTGGTTTCCTTGGCTGGAAGGATGGTTCACCTCCAATAAACTGGAGCTCCTCTCTCCCCCAACTTGTTCTGAATTCATTCTAATAATGGATCTATCAATTATTTCTAAATCCTGCCTTAGCCTATTGAAGACTTCAGAGACCATCGGGTTGGTCTACACCATCGAGACAACAGGCTCCTCAAAACCAAGTACCTCCTCAAAGGTCACTTTGCGGGAACTAGACGGTTGATCCTCCACCACTGGACAAGGAAGAAGAGGGCCGCACCCCCTTCCAGCAGTCCCAAATCATTCCGCTCAATATCCACCATCGTATTATGTTCTATGTGCTTACCCCTTGAGTCATCCTCTAACATCACATGAACATATTTCTGACCACACTGAACCTCACCATTCCGATCAGGTTTAGAATCGTGGATGTCCTTACCAACCATCTTCTCCAAAACCTCCTGATCTGGGCTCTTCAACACACCAATCTTCTGCTTCTTACCATTTGGCACAACCTCACTACTGGAGGACCCATGGAGGTCCCTATGACCCAAAGGAATACTCCTCTAGCAACCCTTTATAGAGTGACCCAACCGCTTACAAGAAGAAGAAAAATCAGTCCAGTTCTCATAAAACACTCTTTGTTTTCACATGTATTCCTCTCTAATAGAAATCCATATAAAATCAAAAGGCATGCGAGAAACATCCAATTCAACACAAATTTGTGGATTAACCAGGTGACACACTGCTTCTCTGCAACTATCAGAACAGAGATATCTTCTTACCATATTGACTAACATTCGGATAATAGCAGGATTTTGGAAAGGTAACAGAAGATTAGGGAAACTATCCCAAACCGCCATTGACGGAAAATCACGGTTCATGTGTAGATCGAAAGAACACCGCAGGAGGAGAACTGCATCCCGTTGAAACTGTGCGGAGCCCTTGACCACGCCTGAATGAGATCGGCCTCCGATTCAAAACGGATCATAATCTGACGGCTGTGGAGCAAGCCTACAACCGCCCTTTCCTAAATATTCCAAGAACTAAACACAAATCTATCAAATGCATCCATAGATGGCCGCCTATGCAAGAAGAGAGCAACCAGAGTGATATTCAGTAAGGAAGAAGACTCTGAGAACTCAGAAGAAAAATTGTTTATTTATATATCTAAAATCTATTTTCCAATAAATGTTTCTTTAGATGGGTATTCTTACTTATTTCATACTATTATGATTTTAGAGGAGAGTGTTTTCAGTTTTGAAATATCCCATTTTCTTATACATTATGGTATGAATATTTGTGATAGAAACAAAATTGTTGGTTACTATAATTGGATTCAGAAGAAAAATTCTCAGTACTTGAATTTTATATTAATTTTAATAGTCAATCGAATCCCATTTATTTTAACTACATCTCTAATTTTTTTCACAAAAACAATCCTTTTAAATAATTTTCTTAGTTAAAGTGATTTTAACATTGTTGAAATTTAATTTAATTTATCTCATTTACTATATTTCAATTTTTTAAAGAATGGTTATAAAAATACTTGTATTTATAATAATACATATAAAACAATATTATTTCTAAAATTAGACCACCATCAATCATTCAATAAGAAGTCATATGGAATTTTGTTCGATTCTAAAATTAAATGGATTATCATGAACTTATATGAAGATTTTTTATATCAATGTATTATTGTTATTTATAATCATATTTGATTATATATTTTTCATATATCTCACCAATATACTTAGTTCAATGATCACTTTTAATTCTTAAATAGTGCATGTTGTTAATGAGGAATCATATTATAATATCATAGTTTTAAATTCTATGAGTTCATTTATACAAAATGGAACCCCTGTGGTATGAACATGGTATTTTCATTCATTCATTTAATTGAAAAAAATTTCATAACATGTTAACCTCAATATATGCAATTTCATTTTCAGTAATATTTCCTTTTTTTAGCTTCATCTATTGAAACTCTATAAATTATAATATATTTTGATTCCTTTCTATGTAATTTATTATATATTCACTTGAATATAGATGTTATCAACCTTCAACAACATTCATGCACAAAAAGAAAAATTATAACTAAAAGTAACACAATAAGTTGATATAAGAAGAACAAATATGTTAATAATTGCAATATAAAAACCCCAAAATACACACATTTTAAAATTCTTAAATATGGAGATATTATAATATATAACAAATACCAAACATATATCCTTATACATAATATTTTTTATTTAAATATTAATTTTTATACTAACACAAATATTTCTATAAAAACATTTTTTTCATTCATAAACTTCTACTCTTTTTGAAACTATAAGCATGTTATACTTTCTACATTTCTGAACAAATGTTTTTAAATTTTCTCTTAAAAATGCATCACTTGGGTAGTGATTTTTTAAAATTTTAAATTTTCCCATGTAATTTCAAGCACCTATTGGGAATGTTATACTTTTTTCATTTTCAAACCCATGTTTATATGGTTTTTTCAGTGGTAGGTGTATCACATGAACCTGATTTTATTGAACATGGGAATGAAATATAGATCATGTGTTCCCAAACCATAGAGATATAGTGTTTTAATTGGAATTAACATATTAAGTTTTCCTATAAATTAATATTTCTAAGAAGGCTTGCATAAGTGACTCAATTCATTATGTTTTTGGTTTTTAATATATGTGGACTATAACACCATTTTTTATTTCTCATCATTGATTTTGTTTATTTTTAATTTTATGGTTGCTAAAATTTTATGTCACAATGGTGTGGATTTAAAAATCCTATTATATGGAAAATTTAAAAACAATATTATTATGTTATTTTATAAACACAATTTGTAATATATGGTTAATTCATCTCTCTAAAAAATCCATGATTTCAATAAAATGTCTTCCTTTTATTAAAAAAATATTTTAATCATATATTTTACTTCAAAATGTCATGGTGTTAAAATATTGATAATTTTTTTCTCATTTCCTTTTCCAAAAAAGAAAAGTTTGTAAAATGTCTATTTTTTAGCTTGTTGGATGTGACAAAATATAGCATAATGAATAAATTGTGATTATCGAGAAAAACTTATTTTATTTTATTTATTAATTTTTGACTTTTCTCATATATTTATTCATTTTTGTACCTATTAAGCATGTTATACTTTCAATATTTTTGATCTAACATTTTTTATATTTTTAATGAAATAAGGGTGTTGTTATCTTACAAGGTAATGATATAATGTTTTAATTGGATTTAACATATTAGATTTTCTTATAAATTATGATTTATATAAAGGATTTCATAAGTTCAACAAAGAATTGTGTTTTTTAGTGTTAATTTATATGTAATACCAACACCATTATTTATTTTTCATCATTGACTATGTTTTTTTTCATTTTATGGTTGCTGAATTTTTATGTCGCAAAGATGATAGAATTAACAAGTGTATTATATGGATAGTTTTAAAACATAATATTAATGTTATTTTTATACACACAATGTGTAATATATGGATTATTCATATATTCAAAAACATCCATGATTTTTTATAAAATATATTCCTTCTATAAAAAAATATTTCATACAATTGTTTTATTTCAACAATTTCTATTATTGTAAAATTGTCAATTTATTTCTCATTTCCATCCTTTTAAAAAAATACAAGTTCATAAAATATGAAATTTTTTATCTTCCAGGCTATGATAAAATATAGAAAATTGAATAAAATTTGATTATTGAGATATGTTTATTTTATTTTATTATTATTTTTTTATTTTTCCATTTTCTATAGTCATTTTTTCACCTAATAAGCATATAATATTTTATACATTTTAACTGATTTTTTTATATTCTCAACAATAGATGAATCACTTGGGTAGTAATATTTTTTTATTTTATAATTTTTCCTTGTAATTTCCTACACCCTTTATGCAAGTTATATTTTTTCGTTTTCAAACCCATATTTTATTATCTTTTCAGTGGTAGTTGCATCACATGGGCATTCCTTTTTTTGAGCTTGAGTATGAAATATGGATGATGTGTGAATATAGGTTGATGATTTAGTGTTTTAATTATCTTTACCATATTAGGTTTTTCTGTACTTTATGATTTATATGAAGGATTTCATATGTTTATCCGTGTAATATGTTTTTGGGTGATAATTTATGTGGATGACTAACACCACGTAATATTTCTCATATCTGACTGAATTTTTATTTTTCATTTTATGTTTGTTGAAATTTTAGGTAACAATACCGATGGATTAAAAAATTCTACTATATGAAAATTTAAAAAACATAATTATAATGTTAATTTTATACATATAATGTATAATATTGGGATAATTTATCTATATAAAATCCATGATTTTATATAAAATTTCATCCATCTATAAAAATATATTACAAATTAATTATTACATTATTAATATTGTATATTTATTTTTCATTATTTTTTAATTTTTTTCCACATGTTCTTACTAAATCCATGTGGTCCTATGCATATTCTTGGGATGACTAAACATAATTTTTAAAGTAACATAATTTTTTTGATGCACTAATTAATTAATATATCTAAATTATGACGCCATGTCAGTGATAATGTCCTATACAAAAAAAACGTTTCATTTTATGAATATTACAATGAAGGTATTTTTTAATGGTTCTGATATGAAAGTTGAATGAGGGGTCTAAAGTGGGGTTTACAAAGAACACCTTGATTGTTTGATCAATTTAGAATATTTAATATATGTTCATTTTACCAAATTTGGATTTAATTTCATTTCTTTTGATATTTTCATTCAAAAGAAGTTTCAAAATAAAATTTAATAGGTAATGAATTGAGAATATGAATTATTGTAGCATTTTTTGAATTCATTAAATTATGCTTATTTTCATATTGTGATATATATTTATATGTATTTATCTAAAATAAATTTTTTGAATGTTCTTGTTTCATTATTTAAGTCTCTTCAATAGGATTAAAATTAAATGATTACAAAATATTGTGTCTTTTACTGTATTTGAAGCTTGATGATATGATTTAATTCCTGCAATAAAAAATATAACTATGCAGTTTGAACATAAATATAGTTTTTTTTGTAACTGTGAATTTATATTCACTTTATGTATACTTTTTCATGTAGTCTTTAGATTACTTTAATGGTATTTTTAATTTCAAATTAATGTACAAACTGAATTGTTTTTCATTTTATTATGTAGTCGTTTAATAATGAAAACATGCAGTTTGAATATACATATTCAATATTCCATATAGTATGAAAACAATATCTTTTTTATGTCACAATGAATCCTTACCATGAAGTATTACATTATTTAGAATAATAAAAATTTGAAAATTTCAATTGGAAGTGGGATTAAATAGCATTTGGAATATATATTTTTTAGTATTAATATCAACTTTCAATATTCCTCCTTTTCTGTAATATTTATTTTCTTAAAAAACCATTTTTACATACTTTGATAAATAGATCAATTAATTTCTGCCAAATTATATTTAATTATTCTATTTCAATTTCAACCCTCACAATTGATGTTAACTTCATTTGATATAAATGGTACGTATTCTATACAAGAACTTCTGCAAACTCATCTAGAGTAAACCATGAATAAACTATGTGACAATGGGGTATCTATCAGGATAGAAGTTGATCAATAAGACATCATGCCTCTTAAATATCATGTGAAATAATTGTACCTGTATTTCACCTCATAGTTAAAGGTGCAGTCCCTATTGGGTTTTATGATGACAAGTGGTTCCGTACTTTCCTTAATGTCATGGGGAAAAATGTTGTTGGAGTAACATGTTATATATAAAATCTTGATGAAGGTGTGAATTTATTAACCCTCATACTATATTTTTTGGATTATTTGGTTTTGATGTTTTTTGTTTTTCATTGAACTTCTTTGGTCCTTGTCCATTGAGTATGATCCATAGATGATTAAAAGCGTATAGGATCCAGATTTTCTTGACCATGCGGATAAAATATACATAAATATATTTTCCTTGATTGAATCCATTAGTCTATTCATAAATATAGGATAGTCAGTCTGGTGGTGAGTCAACTCATGGTGATGAAAAACTATCAAATACCTTTTCTATTGGATTGTGGTGGTGTGAAACCAAATAATTCTCGATGGGTTTTTAGGCAAAATTTATGTTATTTTATTTCGAACAATAATCTTCCAACAAGCCAGATTTGTTTTCAAATTTACATTTTTTTTATTATTTAGAACTATTATGAAATATGTTTCATGGGATGTATTTACTCTATTTTAGATGGGATTTATGGTAGGTATCTGAATTAATTGGGCATAGAAGAAAATTTCCGTCACAGTTTTTCTGTTGGAAGTATCTCATTAGGGAAAATTATGCACTTATCATCACCACCACATTAATTCCCAATTAATAGTAATATTTTTTAATATATTCCTTGGGTATATTCCTTAAAATAATATTAAATATTTTGATGAAGTTTGTACTTTCATGAAATTTCAATCAATATGCTATATTTTTTGGGATATCTCCCACTAATGTAATAACATCAGTACATTCTTCCAATATCTTTTCTATTTTGGAATGTTTATATTGAAATTTTTTATAATGGGTATAATATGAATCCAAGAAAATCTATAAGGACACATATTTAATAGATTACATAGATTTACTATCATTATAAATTTAAAATAACATTAAAAAGTTGTACATAACTTATAATTAATTTTCAATTTTAATGATTTGTATCCTTACATCATGTGCAATGTAAATAAAAAGTCTATGTTGTGATAATAAGTAAAATTTATTTAGAAAACTCAAAGAATATATCATATTATATTTTTTCTATGAATTTCGTTTTTAATTTTTTGTGAGGTTCATCTGCTTCTTGAATTTCAAAATTATAAGGCATCACAAACAATTAATTATTTGGATTATCCTACTTCCAAAATTAAGTTCAATGATTTTTATCCTTCTACACCAGACACAATTTGTTGATAATAGTTACCAATGATTGTTTAAAGTTGATTTTGATTTATTTATATCATCAAGATTTATATTGTTGTTCCATAACTCATTTTTCATTTATTTTATCAGTACTTAAACGATATCCCATGGTTTTATACCAAGTTTTCTATTTATTATTTTAACCAGTACTTACCCGTGCATTCACACGGCAATACGTTCAATTCTTACTTTCTAGAAGACAAAACTGTACTTTAATATTAATAAAGAACATCAATACTGTATTTATTGAAAAAAATAGTGAAACTTAATATTGAACTGTAATTGGAGAAAATATATAGAATTGAAAACATAAGAAAAGAAGAAAAAGAAACCAGGTTACATGTTTCACTTTCAAATGAATCCGAAGAGATTCAATTTAGGGATTCTTACCTTTAGGCATGCAAACACCCATGAAATACCATAAATGAACCCAGATAGAAAGAACTACATTCAGTCATTAAACCAAACAAAATCAAACCTAAAAACATACATGAGATAAAAATGTTTTCAGGATCACAGTATTACATAGTTAAAAATCACAAAAAGGAAAAGGAAATAATGGCTTTATAAGAAGCAGTTCCTCAAATAGTACTCTGTCTTGCATATGCTCATAGATATAAATCAAAGAAATACAAATTTATTTGTAATGTTGGGAAATAATATATAAGACATAATAGACTTCTTGGTGATCAGAATTGGTCCTAGTCAGCCACTCCTTGGAAACTGGATTAATTTCATGTCCATCCTAAAACAATGTTGAAAAGAGTTAATTTGATCATAAATGAAAAATAAACTAACATGATAATGAGAGAAAAAAAGACATGTTTAAGGCATTATTAAAGTCCAAATTGATGAAATTGAAAATTGAATCATTATGCATTCAATATAATACATTGAGAAACTTCACCAAGAAAATGTGAAAACGATCCTAAAAACAAAATCACGGTAAGGAGAAAAATAGCATTTTCAAAGTCAAAGATATGAAAAATATTTCAGTGTTGATTATCCCCAATTTCCCCCTAGAATTTTGTTAATAGGACTCATCCTTCCATCTACAAGATTATTTAGTTGGCTTCCCTCTTTAAAAAATGAATTTTCAAAATAAGTACTTCTGCTATCAAAACCACCAAAAAATAGAAAATGAATTCCAACTTTAGCTATATATATAATATTCATGAAACAGTACAACCAATTAAGCAACAAATAGAAACATCTTAAACAAAACTCAGAAAAAAATAGCAGAATGTTCAGATCATTGCAGTTTTCCACAAAAAACTATTGTATGTAAAAAAATATGACAGTAATTGTGCATAAAACTGTTGTATGTAAAAAAATATCGGGTAAAATGAAGTAATCAAAAGAGCCCAATGACTGCATACGCGGGAGCTTACTGTTTGACGATGAGCTGCCTACGTTTACCACCCAAAATTGAAGTGAAAACCAAAATCATTAATAAAATTGCATTTGGAAGAAGCTTCATCAAATAAATAGTATGTACATAACAGTAAATGAGAAAAGTGTCGGGCATAAACATAATTTCTAAACAATACATGTTACAATAAGGCATAACAATACAGTTTACAGTAAGGAATAAGAAATTCTGGAACAAAACAGATGTTGGAACATTACATATTGTGGAATTAACCTGTTTGTTCAGCAGTATGAAGTTGAAGTGACATATCTGCAACATTCAACTTCAAGTTATTTGTTAGTGATGAATATTTAGTAATATCATGAATAGAGTAAAAGAGTTGAATGTTGAAGGAAATAGTCAATAAGTTCAGTTACATTTACCTGTATTGAAAGAGGTGTTGCTGTACTGGAACACTGAAAAATAGGGCCTGAAAAAACAAACATGTCAATAGAAAGTAACTGGTTTATAAATTAATTATTGACTAAAAAGTGAACGACATGTCTAACATAAGATAGTGATTATAAAAATAAAAACGACAACTGTGAAAATGAGTGAAATAAATATGATAAGATGAGAAAACCTACAGAACTTAAACTGATGAAAATCAGTCCAGTGATACATAATGCACCTCATGGGCCAGTGATACCTAATGCACCTCACAGGCCAAAAGTGTAGACAATAATTAATGCAACGATAGAATCAGATCACAAACATGGACATCTTTATTCTCATTTTTCTGACAGTTAATCAGCTAACAGGGCCTACAAACTAAAAGTTGAAGATAAAATTGGTTCCAAATAAATGGTACCTCACGCAAGACAGTTAGATCTTTGAAAAACCAGTCACACTCCATCAAAGTACACATAGTAATATACTCCTTTCCGAACTGCAACCAATTACATCAGCTTTAAGGGGAGAAACAGATAAAATGTAAAGGAAAAATCTGAAAAGACCACTTGTTAACAGCACTGTGTAATGTATGTATTTATAGAAATACATGGATATATTTATATAAATCTGTTTGAAACATGAAAATTACAAAAGTTCTGTCCATACAGCACTGTATAAGTACTATATACTACCAGGACACATACAACTGGCTATGTGTACTATATTCATTTGTATAAGTTCAATAATTATAAAACTTCACAGTGTATACAACACTATGTACTGTAAGCAGTGATAGAAATTCATAAAAATCAATTATATAAATCTGTTGCAAACATGAGAAATCTAAAAGGTCAGTGTGTACAGTATATATGTAATCATTATTGAGCTGAAAACAATTCTAGGAGCACATATTTACATAGTAAATATTCACCAGAAGGAAAAAAGAAAGCAAGGTACTATAATATTCAATACCAGCAGTCCTATTTTTTTCCTACAAATGAAAACTGGAAGTGCGATTACAGTTTGACGATGCACGACTGACGTTCATAGCACCACCATAAATTGAAGTAGAAGCCAATATGTTAATAGAAACCTAGGAACCTAGACCATATCAAATTGAAGCAACATGAAACCTATTAGATGAAGAGATTCCACCGGCGTTTAATGATCAAAGATAAATAAATTAGAAAATTCATAAAATACAAGGTTCAATTAGACAGATATCATGAAAACAGAAACCAGGTTACAAGTATCACTATCAAATGAATCCCAATAGATTCAATTTAGGGAAGCTTAACATTATGCCTGAAAACAGCCATGAAAAACCATAAATGAACCCATATAGAAATAAATACAATGAGTCATGAATCTGAACATAATAAAACCTCAAATATTTCCTTCGAACAATGAGCAGTATCATATGTAATAAGTTGTATCAGAATAGTTGAATATGATCATAACATGCAGTCAACTGTCATGTCAATGCTTCCACATGCTGGTAGATGCTAGTGTTGTCCTTCCATAGGAGTTGAATCTGCACATAATGCAAACACCCATGAAATACCATATTTTTCTCGTAAAATGATTCATTGATCTAATAAAACACATGAACACTCTTTGAATATAAAACATGATACAATGCCCCAAAATAATGCATGATTCACATGCTGAAACAGTGTTAGTCACAGTAAAATTAAGATCACTCTTAAAAACTGATCTATTTATTAATCCAATGTATATTAAACTACGGAATTCTAAACACTACTGTGTAATTTATGTATCGAAAACCCCCATCCTTGAATGTTGTTTGGTCCAGAATATTTGTGTGCAAAACCAGAAGGTCAGAAGGCTTTATAAGACAATCTGAATATAACCAAAGGTTAATAAATACTACTGATTTATCAAATTGAAACAACCATATGTATACTAAACTTTAAGAGTGGTCATACTATTCAGGTAGAAAAATGTATGCACTGTCTCCAAATATGGTTGTTAATGGTACCTCAATGCAAAATCCCTATGAAAAATATGGCACATGACAAGGTATTCAAATGATTTAGTATTCAGAAAACATGTTTTGACCTTAGAAGAATACGATGGAATGCACCCTGAAAAATAAGCCATAAATTTTTTTGACTATCATCCAAACAGCAATTTAAAACATTAATAGGGAAACATATCCATAAAGATCTTTAAAAACAGATACGATAACGTATATAGAGTACATAAAAGTCATGTATCCAAAAAAATACCACAACGTAGTTTTTCAACTTAATATGCTGAACAAAAATTTCATTGAATAGGCTTCAGGGAGAAGTTGTCTTTGGCATTGGTAGACATCCATATGAAGAGGCAAATCCACACTGCAGTGCAGACACCAAATTAGTCACCAAAGACAAACAGCAAACTTTACAATATAATTAATTAAAGATAGATGGAAATGAAACAAAAGTAATAAAAAATTGACATTCTGCATATCTCAAGAATGAAGAAAACCTTATTCATATAGCAGACAACATGGTACATGACACAACAATGATAATGAATGACACTAACTAAACATAAGTAAACCAATTATATTGTACAGAATATAGTAGTTATTGCACTTTTGAGATATTAAAAATAAACAAACTGATAAGGAACACTGACTGACCAAAGGTTTACAAACAAAACGTTAATATAGTTTAGAGTATGGAGTAAAATTGGTAATCTCATTTTCAAACAATTAGATAGAGTTAGTTTTAAAAATTACCTTTGGTTAGGCATAGATACATTTAGTCTATTTTTGCTGTTTTTTTGTTTCTCAGTTTCACTGTTTGGAGATGATGTTCATTGGAAAAAGTTGATGCAGGTTTCGGGTCTGGAGACAGGGACCCTTCCACAGTAGCTTCAGCATCGAAGTCAGTCATCAATTTTTTATACATGATATTTGAATTGTAATGAATGAGAAGAAGCCAATATTTATTAGTAATACCAATGTAACTTGAAATTATTTCTGAACAGATGGAAATTCACCAACAGTAGAGTGTTATGAAGATTATAGGCAATGGGAAAAAAATATGAAGAAAGATACTGAACTGTATTGAATATGTACACCATCAATGTTACAGAGTTTGAATTTTGAAATTTTATACCTGGGTTAAAGAGACAGCAGTAGTACTTATATCAACAGCATCACATATGTTCAAGCTGAGTCTTGAAGAAGAAGCGCTTTGATGTTCCTAATAAAGATGGTTAAATAGGTTAGAACATTTCAAGTATGTGCTGTATGTTTTCATAAAAAATTGATTTGTAAAAAATTAACTATATACACATTTTTTTATGTAATCTTCAGAATTCTGCCTTGAAATTGCTGTGGAACTTGGAGACAGCGTACCTGGTTGTGTACAGAACTGTGATTATAGTTCATGATAAAATCTTCATTATCACTGATAAAGAGCACCGTGTACGTGTTTTGTTCAGAACTGCATTTTCGATTTTGAATGTTGTACTCTGTCACATCAAGTGAGAGAAAAACTTTCTTTGATTTGAAAACATTTAGCTCAGGGGGTAAACCAAACTCATCATGGTCGTATGTTATAATAAAATGGGAAAGTGAGTTAAATAAAATTATTTACATGAAATAATAACAAAAATCTGAATAAGCTTACTTGAATCATATCATCTCTCAACTGTGTAGCTGATTTTCTTATAAACTGCATGACTTGCTTATCAAAGAGAACAACAGATAGCGAGTCTATGTCATCTTTAATCAGCTGTTGTACTCTAAACCTGATATATTTATATATGTGTACTGTATTTACAACTTCTGTCGTATAAGAACCATAGTAATGAATAAATAGTTCGAAAAGAAGGTAGAAAGAAAATGAATACCTTGGAGTAGTGAAGGCTGGTGTTTTCTTAATACTTTGGCACCAAAATTTTCTATCGGATACTCGTATTTTTTTTGTGCATGAGTTGCACGATTCAAAATACCAGTGATGAGTGCTTTGAGGTTTTACTATTGTTGCATTAATCAGACACCTTTTCAGATATGAAATAATTAATAATATTAATACAGTTATCAAAGAAGATATTATATGTAGTTCATGATAGTTGACATCTTGAAATAATCGGTAATGGATACTATACTGACCTGCATCAGCTGTTTAACATCAGAAATGCATTTTTTGTTATTCCAATATGGAATCGTTGTAATGCAGTTTTTTGATCTTGTTGATGGAGGACTTTGAAACAGGGAATGACTTATGGATCCAGTTCTGATTAATGAAGTAAAACCATTATTATGGAACATAAATAATGTTAATTTTATACATATGGAACTTATTTGAAGGCAGAGTAAGTTCTCAAATAATGGCAGTTGATAGTTTACCTACTCCTAAACTCATGGAATACTAGGATGTCAAGGTTGAGTAGTATTTTCGAATCATTAATTGAAGTGGTGATAATAATAGATGCTGGGACATGTAGAAAAAAATGTGAAGGAAATTAAGTTTTCATAGTAATAAAAATAGAGTTCATTAAGATAAACATGTAAAGAATTTTTTTTAACACATAGATAGGTTTCTTACATGTCAACCGCTTCGCCATGACCAACTGCAAGATCACTACTGTATAGGATTCAATGTTGTTCTCCAAGTAATCTGACATGATGTTTGAAAACTCTCCCCACAAGCTACAATTTATTTAAAATCCTCTGCAAGAAATCATAGTAGATGCTTTGTTAATAATAGTAGTAGTTGTCTATTGTAGTGGGAAGAGCAGATTGAAAACCTGTAATCCTCTAAAATGACTTGACACTTTTGTTTTGTAGTACCAATAGAATGTGTGGGGTATGATTGTCGTAGATGTCCAATAATTTCTAAAACAGGCATGAATGATTTTGAAGGAGTAGTTTGTCAAGAAGAGTGCATTACTATTAAGTAATGTATATATGAAGAATATATAATATAAAGAGATTGAATATAATTACAAACAGAATATTCTGTAGATACTAAATAATTTTAACATGAAGGAACTGATGTTTTCTGAATCATAGACTAAAATAAAACAGTGCTGTTATTTAATGTACCTATTAGATGATTTTCCGGAATTGATTTTTTAATGATGTCATCAAAATTGATGAACTTGAAACAAAATAATGGTAACTGAGAATTCGTTGGTCGAACAAAGGTTGTTGTTGTGAAAAACAATCTGCAATCATGTCTTGCCCCCATGTAACTTCCTTGATTAGAAGCAATCTGGAAGTTCTGTATAATGTAGCAAAGTCCTTCTCACATGACTGGTTTTTACTTGTTAATTGCATGGCGGTTGCTTATTGTACACTGTATTTTTGTGTCCTTCATAGAATAATAAAATTTCTAGGTGAATATTTAAAATCCAGCTGTCACATTTATGACACATGAAATAACTTACTACAGAATAAATACATACAGTTGGTGTTATAGAAATAGTACATGAACTGTAATTTTTTCAATGGATAAACTCACTTGGGCATCACAGATAATGAGATCAACAGCCGCAACACCGTATTTTGGTGAGGAGTTCAACCACAAATTCAATACACACACTTCTATTTTCAATGTTTCGTCCGCATCAACAGTAATCTCATTCAGAGGACAGATTCTGCGTGACATGATTACAGTTCTGCATGATTACAAATATTGTACAGATATGACAGATGAATCATCCATTATAATGTTGTGTGATGATATTTAAGAAAATAATCAAAGCATCGAATTGTATTAATTTAAAATGAAAAGATACCTATCACAGGTTATCAAAAATTTCAATGTAGACAACGTTTTCTGTAAAGTTAGTGATGCGTTTTTCTCTATCATCAACTACAATTTTCAAACCACCAGGTGATGTCACTCTAGATACGACAACATAAAGTTGTCCATGACAAAACACAGGTTTGCGAAGATACAAACATACAGAAGATAGAGACTGGCCTTGACCTTTATTAATAGTCATTGCATAAGAAACTGTCAAAGGATATTGTCTTCTTTGTAATTTGAAAGGCCATCTGATGTCATTGTGTGTCATATTTATTCTTGGGATGAAATCAAGATATCCTAAATGACAACCAGTTAAAATCTCTACTCCAATGACATGGTTACCCAAATGTCTAATGATAAGACGTGTACCATTGCATAGCCCCACTGATTGGTCAACATTTCGAAGCAACATAATGGGTACTCCGATTTTCAAAGTAATTTTATGTCCTCGTAACCCAGAGGCGGTAATACCATTCAAGACATCAGTTGTATATATGATCTCTGGCTGATCTGTATCAAAACTGGCATTGCAAATATAATCAGAGCTGAAATAATCTTTTCCTTCAGAAGTAGTAAGAGTTAACATGTAGTCATTGATTTCCTGAACAATGTCACGTGTTGGTGCTAATATAGAACGACCTTTCAAATATGAAACATCTGAATAGTTTTCAATGAAATCCGGGTAAGAAAATGCAACAGATGCTGTTAGAGGGGATTTATCTATTGCAAGAAGGTAGGTGGATGGTATTTCAATGCACGCGGCCCCATTAGCATGCTCTCCAATGCGACCCTCGCCAATGTCCAAAATCCACTTTGCAAAATCTCAAACAATGGTAGGATCGTCAACAGTATCGGGTGATTTCAACCTCATGTTCTGTGTCAATGTTAAAACCCGACCATGGTGCCATAGATATGATGATCGTATACTTGCAAAGATAATGCCACTTCTCTCTCCTCCAGGGATCACAGGTAGTATTTTTCTGAAATCTCCACCTAGGACCACTGTTAGACCACTGAAAGCTAAATCTGAAGAGTTGTCATTATTTAATGACATAATATATCTTAATGTTCGATCAAGAGCTTCAAAACAATGTTTATGAATCATTGGAGCCTCATCCCAAATAATCATTTTGGTTTTCTGTAGTAGTTGTGCAACATCACTCCCCTGTTGAATGTTACAAACTGAATGATCATTTATAGAAATTGGTATTCGAAATTTTGAATGAGTTTTTCTACCTATAGTTAAGATTAATGAGGCTATTCCACTCGAGGCAATAGCTAGAACAATTTTTCCTTCGGACCTTAGTAGACATGTTAAAACTCTCCAGATGAATGTTTTACCCGTACCTCCAAATCCATGCAAGAAAAAGAATCCACCATCAGGACAAGATAACGCAGTCAAAATTTCTTGAATTACATTTCTCTGTTCATCAGTAAGCATTTTGTCTAATGTTGTGTATTCAAGAAGCATCTTATCTCTATCATAATTAATCTCTTCCGCAATAAGTCGATTCGGTTGAGGAGACACTGTATACTCTGGAAGGGGCATTGGAGGATAACACTACAGTGATTTTCCATTGATGCGAATAATTTTGTCTATTTCAGATAGTGCATACATTTGTTTTTGATGATCTATCAATGTCAAGTCTAGAAGATAGTGTAATAATGTTAGAAAGTAGTGGGAAAATTTCATTAAATTACGGTGAATATATTAAGATGTTTGTACCTCGTAGTTGTAGTCGCTGTTGTTGGGCATATAAAATGTCTTCTGTTAGGATTTTACAGGTTGCAAACCAAACAATGTCAAGTCGAGAAACGGAATATGAGAATAACATTTCGGTGAATAGTCTTCGCAAAGAATATCCCATTCCCCAAGAAGATACATCTTGTAGTGCTTGTATGAATTCATTGTCTTCAGATAAAAGTCCCATTGCTGAACATGTTTCTTTGAATGTAAGATGAGTAATATTGTTCACTGTTCTGATAGATTCATACGATGTTGATCCTGTGACCTTTGTTAATAGAATACGCAAGTAATGTAGTTCCCCAGAAGAGGGTGCGACATAGTAAAGTCTCCCGATACTGAAACCTTGTTTTCACGGGTACCATTTCTTTTCACGATAGTGGTAGACAAACCGTGTTGGAAATTCTGCATAAGTAAGATTTCTGCCCTCTGGATACAGTTGATTTGCATTAAACATGCTGTGAACATGGTATCAGAAATGTTGTCCTTAATCAAGATATCTTCAATTTTATCACAGTCTGCATATGTGACATTGTTTTCTCCTTGTAAATGAAATTGCAGTCTATCAGCTGGAGGATATCTGTAGTGGATATCATAAGAAAAAATCCTCCAAGAAGCTTCATAGGGTGAGATGTACCGACTGTCATAATACATTTTTTTCTCATCGACACCCTTGTCCTGAAGATCTTTATTTCTGCTGTCAAACAGTGTTGCGGTAACACAATCGTGCCCCTTTCTAATATATTTGAAAAGGTATTTGATAGATGAAGATTTATTTCAAACTTTGATATTCAGGTGAGCTTTATATTTTAAGAGCAAAGTAGGATTTTACGGCACCACAAACTGATTGTCTAATGCTAAACCATTTTTGAGAATAGTACAACCTGTATTTCTTCTCTGATAGATGACATAACCGTCATCATCCGAATTTGTCTGAGGAGAAAATTTATTTGGATAATTTTTTGAGCATTTTTCACTCCTCATACAAGGCGAGTGAAGTTTGGCTTCACCAAAAGGTCCATGGATCATAAAATTTCCAACCACTGCATGTAGTTTTGGGAAGTCACATTTGTTTGGTATTTCTGCAGAAACAATCCTGTTAATGTCTGATGGAGTGACGATCTTGCTTTCCTGACTAAGAAATAATAGAATGTGCACATGTGGCAGTCCTCTTCTTTGAAAATCTACTGTACGAACAACTACATTGAAAATTATACAAAAGAAAACAAATTAAAAAACATTTATCCAATTCTGGTTGATTTAGTAATTAAAAAATAGGAATATCTTAGCGACGTAGTTACACACCTTCTCGAGAATTTATGAAGAATGATCCTTCTCGTAAATATTTCATGAGTTGTTGGACCTTTATGTTGAAAATTCGCGACAATATTTGAGGACAGTTCGATGGGCGTAGGTTGTTTACTTTAACATATCGATAAACTTCAGGCCACATTGGATTGCATGTAAATGTTAAAAAAATATCGGGATACCCTACCCAATTACATATTGACATTGCATCTTGGAAATTATGAATCATATATCATGGGCCGCCTGTAAATGTTGAAGGTAAAATGATACGCTTCCCACATAAGGAACCATCCTGATCACCCCTAAGGAGAGCATCTTGCAACCCATTGTATAGTTCTGCCCTTAACCGCTTCTGGTTGTAGCAAATAAAAGATAATCTCTGAGACTCAATCATTGTGTATGCATCTACAATAAACTGTTGTAGAAGCCTCCTAGGTAATAGAAGGCTCGAAGACTCATTGGAACGGTAATGGAGGTGAAAGGAGAAATAATCTCGCATTGTAACATTCCTGACTTTTGTGTTGTCATTAAATGCTGTAGAACGATGGGGTATATTGTCAACATATCCGTCCTCTCCACCCGTGAAAATCAATGGATATTGAAGAGGAAGGTATAGTGGGTGAAGCTCATTAATTCGTTGGTAGCCTCCATCTTTTCCTTGAATGATGATATCTCTTTCATTATTCAGATCCTCAATGTCGTCGACAATGAGCATTGCAATCTCAGAAGTAGTTGGTAAGTTTTATGTTTGTGCATCCCTTCCTCTTATTTTAAGTAGTCTCATTTTTAAATTTGTAATTCCCTGCATCTCAATAATATCCCTTGCTGTTCTAAAATGATGTGATAAACTGTTATGTTGATGAAGCATATTCTGTAGCTTTTGAACAATATTGACATCAATATTAGACTCTTTGTTTTTGTCATCAAAACTGCATAAGATAGTGTCAAGTAGTGGTCAGAAATGCAAGAGACAATGTTTATGTATTACTATATACATCATTACAAACCCGATTGCCTGTACTCTATTCTGAGCTTCATTTGCAGTATCATATACATAGAGTTGAGAAAACATGGGTGGCTATCCATCGGAAGGACACAAACTACCAATGCGATGGTAGTTTTGTCCATTTAATCTAAAAATATTTGGAGACCCACCACAGTTCATAGATTTGTCTACATTGCCTCCCAAGGACGTGAATGCAAACATAGAGTTGTATACGTGCATGTGATCTTGGAATGATTTAGTAGTTGGATAACTTTTACTGAATATCAAAGTTCTAAGGTATAAGGGACATGCATGCAAAGGTTGTAAAGATATTTTTCCCAGTGAGAAACATATTGAGTAACGAGGGACATGTTTATGGATATATTTTTTATTCCTCTCTTCAAACCAGAAGGTAGAACCACAGTTTTCGCATATGTTTGAAGGATCTCCGCAGTCGAAATATTATGAATAGAAAAGGATTGGAATAGATAATATGAAATGAAAAATATATATTCTGTTTAACTTTAAATCCCATAAGGAATATGTGTAGTAATTAAGGATTTTAGTTAATGTAAACCACCT
This sequence comes from Viscum album, assembly GCA_963277665.1. Classification (NCBI taxonomy): domain Eukaryota; kingdom Viridiplantae; phylum Streptophyta; class Magnoliopsida; order Santalales; family Viscaceae; genus Viscum; species Viscum album. The sequence continues at coordinate 622,397,462 of OY728156.1, read as the reverse complement.
GTCTGTTCAGCATTTTCATGATGTATTGGCATAGCTGCGTCATTAATCATCTAGTTAGTTTCTGCTGGTGAATATTTAGTATTATTATATAGAGTTAAAAAGTGTACTATTGGAAATAGTATGTCCAAGTTGACATACCTTCGTCGTTGATTGCAGGATATATCTCACACATCGTTGAAGGAGTAGTATCCATGTATATACCTATCATTGAAACTTGTTCATCAGTTGTTTCTGTGAATCCTGCATGGTTGGTAATATCTCGTTTGGAAGAAACGATATGTTAAGATGTTAGATGATATAAAAAAGGGCGTATATATGAATGGATTTGTACATAATAAAAGTGAGAATAAAGTTATAATGTGAAACATACCTGTGGATGAAAAATGCATACAACATTCAGTTGCAGTATAATTATCACTGTTTGAAAAAGTAGAATTATTCGTAAGACTGAATTTTTTACCGTATAGAATACTACAGGTAGTGAATTGTTTGGTGCTTACTGTGATGATGATGCATAATTGGACCCCCTAATAGTACATCCATCAGAATCCATACCTTGTAAGATTGGTATTAGGACTGTAAGTTGTGAAACTATAGTGTATATTATTCACAATAAATGTAAAAGAATTATAAATGTGGAGATGATTACTGAATGGAATCCCATGTCGTATCATGGTATTTGGTCATTTTTTTGTCCTTTGAGCCGCCATATGTCGTTGATAGCTCTGAATACTCTTGTGGGACTGTGGAACAGTGAATGACATAGTTGTACAAATACTTGGTTAGTATATTTCCAAATAGTAATCATAAATAATTCAATGGGAGACAATAAGCAGAACTAACCGTTGACAGATATAGACGATAAAGGAATGCGGCGACGTAATACAGTGTCAGTAGCTGGTGCGACCAGTTCTGGGGTAATACAATTTCCTATAGGCATTATTAACATAAAACTGTAACTACTGTAAGATTATACCCTGTCAGACATAATCAAACTTGTTTAAACAGTTTTAAGATAATGTTTGGCTATTTTGATCAGATTTGAAAAAGTCATGGAAAATGAAGACATACCACTTTGTGTTTGTCTCCGCTCATTTGGTGTTACAGGTTCAGGTGCAGTAATGTTTTCAGTGGTCATTCTACCTATCGATTTGGTAATATAGTAAACATGTAAGTTGTTGATTATTATTTAAAGAAACTATTTAAGTAGTGGACAGTATTTAGAAGACAACCAAATTGACGTTGTTGCCGTAGTAATCTTCTTTGAAATCGTGCGTCTTTATATCTTGATGGCGAGTGCATATTTGTTCAGTTTATCTATTTATTTGTGTGTTAAGAAACCGAAAAAGACCGCGTTACCATGATAAACAATGTTGTCATCTCTAAAAGAATAATAATAATATGAGAAATATAATGTAAACCATTACAGTAACAATTTTTCAAAGAAAAAATCTCCGGTACAACAGTTTTTGTATAATTATTTGTTCTAATGTGCATATAGAAAAGTTCATGTAAAAATTAGCAGTCAAGTAGCACTTAGATTGTTCTTGTAGTAAGTGCTACGGATAGTTGAGCAGTTGTACTCACATACTTAGAATATAAGAGCATAGATTCCTTCAAAAAATGAGACTTAACCAGCTTCTTGGAGCAGAGTACTTTATCAGGCTTATCGTTAGTTGTGTATCCGACTGAATTTCTGCTGGTCAATTTATGAGCGTAGACATATCAATAATGCACTGTCATCCTAATTTGCATACAAAGAAAGTTAATGTCCTAGTTGTGTTGTTGTTAAGGTAAGAAGAAATGTAAGGTGCAATAAATAACTAATTACACAGAAGTTATAACAACAGTTACAGTACAGAATTAGGACTCCTGAAACAGAGAATATTGCAGAATGGTTAGGAAATATTATTTCGCAATAGTTGGGAAACAATTAAAACAGGTTTAAAAAAAATCAATGTACTTTTAGAAATTAAACGTTTCGTTGTTTATACTGAGGTATACTCAGAAGTTATCAGCATAAGCTGCCAGGCCGATGATTTTGTAAGTAGTGAAGATGGAGGTACATAAAATAAATTCAAATTGTAGCTTTATGATGGGTTAACCAACTACCGAATCAGAAATTTGTTGTCTGTGCGTAGTATAGGTGGACAAGAGGAGGAGGACTGGAGGACAATGCGAGTTGTACCTTACCACCTGCTGAAACCATGACCAAATGTTTCAAAATACTTATCGTAGAGAGAAACATACGATAAGAAGAGATGGGATAGATTTTATCTCATACCATTAACGTAGAGGTAGCCGCAGATATGCAGCAGCTGGATATTGAAGGATGATATGAAACCCTGTTTGCCGGGCACTGGATACGCCGGAGGTATTCCAAGGGGACTAGATACGTGGGGGAGGAGAAACCCTATACGACACCCAGCGCATACGATGGAGCTAACCGAAGGGCAGTGGATAGGTGGATAGAGGTACTTTGACAACGATGAAGAACTATACGAGTAGCAGATAACAGATATTAGGCAGAGGGACCTCGCGAGAGCGTCGGAGATGAAGAGGACGGAGTAGGCGTGGCGGACGGAGGTGAAGAGTGTGGAGGCAGCTATGGACGGTAGCCGCGAGCGGGAGCAGATGAAGAGGAGCACTGAAACCCTAGATGAAAGGGAACGGAAATGCGAGCGGTGGAATGCGGGTGTCGAGGTGCGGAGGGGTTTGTGAGGATGGAATATGGGATTGGGGAGACTGGCCTCCCTGTGTGGTGACACATCAGCAGAAAAAAGCCAAGTTTAGAATAGATATAGATGTAAACTAATTTAATTTATATATTCTAAAATTTTATCTTTTTTATGGAAACATTCATTTTCATACTTCTTTTATTCATCCTTTTATTTTAAAAATAAAATCATTGTTCGTGATGTGTTGATTTATAGACAACATTGATGATGCATTTTATATTTCTAGTACCGCTATTTTGTATTGTCATAACACCATGTAAATGGTTGAAAAATATTTTATGTATTATTGTATAACCTCTTTTCTATTATACAATTAAATTATATTCATAATATTAATTTATATAACGAAACTAGTTTTTGATTATTGAAGAACCACCAAAATGATCTAAATGAATATCATTAAAGTTTTATCTAATGAGTATTCATCATATATAAAAAAGAAATTTTTATGGTATGATTTAATATTATAGTAACATATTAATATAATTTTATTTAAGTTATTAATTCTCACATCTCTTCTACAATAAAATCCTTTACGAACTAACCATGGAAAAACTTAAATAAATGCGCCAAAAACATTGACAATAAGTAAATATTATTAATAAATGGGTTTAATGAGGTTAGAATAATATCATATATGGAATTATAATGTTTAAAATGGTTTTTTAATATATCAATAACACTCCTTAATCCATTACACATGAATTTTCAACACATTTTATATAAGACGAATGAAAGGTAAGGGAATTAATAACCCAACATCCAATCATTAGGTTGACCTTATACTTCATTAATTTTGTGGTACTAAGATTTTTAGTGAAATTACTTATGATTATATAATGTTATATTATTTGGATGTATATTTTATTCACATATTCCATTCTTTTTATTAATTCTCACTTCAAATATATGATATTGGTAAGGGATTTTTCATTACAAATCCACTTTTATATTTTATGTTTTAAAATATTCAAAATGAATGTTTTTATGAAAGTGTTCATATTTTATGACTATGATATGTTTCTTGGGAATTCTTTATTATTAATGGTGGGACCAATATCACCCTTCAATTCATTTGGTATGTTTATGTTGGAGGTCACCAATATTCTTACCTCAAGTATAAATGTGATGGTTACACCATATAGTAGCCATGAGGGTTATATTATAAGGTAGTTGTGAGGGTTATATTGTATGGTAGCCATGAGGGTTAAAAATCACATAGTAGATAGTTTGTTTAATATATTTATTATGTAATTCCAAAAGAATGCTATATAGTTTAATTACTATTTTTTATAGTTTATGAGAATCTCATGTTTTTCACACGTTTTTATACGATATGTTATGGGAGAGAAGTATGTAGTTATGGAGATTATTTCTTATACATAATAGTATTTATGTTATAATGGTTTTCTTAATTCTTTTATTTACCTAATTAGCTATTGTGATCATCCCATTTTTTAAAGTATTCTTCACATGCTTTAAATATGTACAAGAGAAAAGAAGAACCAAAGATTTATGTTTTTAAGATTATTCATGAAATGATTTCATGTAAAATAATTTGTATCACGAAACAATGAATACTATTTTAGTAGTATCAACTTTCTATGCTTATGCGTTGATATGTGTGATTTATATCATAGCTTTCTAAAAATATAAAAAGAAAATATATTTACAAATGTAATGCACTATTTTTCTAAAATAATTTACAAGATTATGTAATATTTAAGGGCGATAAATTATAAATACATTTCTTTATATCCAAGGGAATTTAAATATAAGAAAATGGAAATCTTGGATGCTTGTTAGTGGTAAAAAAACATAGATATTATTCATAACATAAACACAAGGGCATAAGAACATTAACATAACATATAAAAATAATAACCTTTATATCAAAGATCACAATTTTGAGCCATGAAACACATAATAGATGTTCATAAAATATGAATAACATAACTAACCATGATCCATAAGATCATAATATTTATAGGAAGCAAGAAATTGTGCCATACAAATAAAGTTATATCATTATGAAAATGTATAAATAGAAAAAAGGATCACTCATTATGTTAAAGAAATGAAAACCATAACATGAATAAAAATATGGAAATCAAAAAAATCCATGAATAATATTATGGTACGGAACACAAAGTATAGAAATAAACATATGGACCTAGAAACTAGGTCAATCCATAATCTTATGGTCATGAAAAATAGGTCCACACTTAAATTTATGGACATCAAAACCATTTCAATGAATAAACTTATGGAAATGAAAACTGGGTCCATGAATAATCTTATCGACATGACAACTATTTAAAAATATAAATTTATAGAAAGTAATACTAGAACGATGAATAATCTTATGGACATGAAAACTATGGCCTTGAATAATATTATAGACCTGAAAACTGAGTCCCTAAATAAAATTGTGAACATGAAATCATATCCATACATAAAGTATTTACAAAATGAGATATCCATCATTACATAATTCATTTTAGGGAGATATAATTCATAATTTAAAATAATAAAAATCATATATATTTATTTCACATGAACAGAAATCATTCCTCACATCAGAACCCATGGAAAGAAATTATATTCATATCCATTTTATCATAACATAAATCATGAAAAAGAAACGTGTTTCATAAACTTCATGACATCATAAACATAAAAAAACAAATTAATGAGTTTAGTATCCTCTAATAATATCCCCAAATAATAATATGAAAAATCAAATAATGTTATCTAAAATGGAATGTAATTTTCAAAGATAGCTTTAAAGATTTCATTGAGGAAAATATTGTATCTGTTTTGAAAAAACATTATTTAAATGAAATGAAATTATAAAAGAAAAATATATTCATTTAAAATAAATTTGTAAGATTATAAATGATGATTCAATTAATGAAATCATCATTATGACATGAAAATACACCTATTCTAAATAAATTAAAGTAATAATTCTATATATTTTTCATAAATGTAAAAAAGAACCTCACTTAGAAAATGAAAAAAATAATCCTTTCAAAAAAAATATTAAAAAATGATTAAAAATATATTTTAACTGCCTTAATATAATATTAAAAAAATATTGGAAACAATTTTTTAACAAACTAGTCATCGAATTGAATTATTTTTAAGGGAAACATTAAAACGTTAATTTCGAAAAAAATCCCATATAAATATCATATCATTGAATTGTGCATTAATACCATTAATTGATTATGATTATTAACTCTAATCCCATATAAAAAATTATGAATTAATCATAAAATAATCCAAATTCATCCCAAACATATTCATATCCTGATATAATTGACTAATTTGATAGTTAACCCAATGAATGTAAATCTAGTAAAGAATTCCCCTACGACTTTTTAATCGATCAAATTGTATGAACCATGTAATTACTAACTATCAAATTAAAGATTAATTATAATTGTATTCATTATATTATATATTAAATTTCATAATATAAATTACACATATGAAGTGATTTTTGAATAAGGAATATATCTCATAGAAGAAAAATTATGATTGAGGAACCCTTACCATATGATTACCTTTAGTTTTGTGTATTTTAACCTCTAGTATAATGGTTTATAATTGTTATTAAAATATTAAATAACTATAATAATATTTATAATACCAAATTTTATACCTTTTAACTGATTACCACCAATTATTTAATAATACTTCATTATTTTAATTATTTTCGATGCCTCCATTTCATGGTTTCATAATTTGTTCATTTGTCTAAAATTTTGGAATTTTATTACCAATGTTAAGTAAAACTATAGAAGTCAAATGAAATGATATTAATTAAATTTTATAATTAAAAATGGTCTCATAAATAATTCTTATTCCTTACATGTGTATGGATAATTTGAAAAATGTTAATGATAAATGTTTTGTTTATTTTGGTGTGTTTCTTGAACACCGTGAAAAAGTTTTGATTTATTTAATATAATGATTCAATGTTAGTACCAAAACATTAAAAGGATATAAAATACCTATTAAAATATTATTTAACCATAAAAATAATTTTATGACCATTCATGGTGGTGGTAATATAAAAAAATCATTATTCACAGAGATGATTAATCAGTAAAATTTGAATAGTAATGTAATTTCAATAAATTAGATGTGATTAGAAAAGAAATGGATATGGTATATTGGATTAGAAACATAAAAATAAAGAATATAAATTAATCTATATTTATCATTCAATGATGGATGAAAGAGGTGATAATAAATTAGTTGACTAAAAGAAATTAATAGGGGTTCTTATAGAAAATTACATCTTGAATATCACATAAATAATGATCCCATAAAGTCCTTGGTAATGGTTTTTGGGTGAGAGACACAACAATGGGACTTAGGGTGAGATTATTGGAGAGTATTTTGACAATATTTTATGATCTTTATGTCTTTTCCTTGATTGAATCCATTAGTCTATTCATAAGTATAGGATAGTCAGTCTGGTGGTGAGTCAACTCATGGTGATGAAAAACTATCAAATACCTTTTCTATTGGATTTTGGTTGTGTGAAACCAAATTATTCTCGATGGGTTTTTAGGCTAAATTTATGTTATTTTATTTCGAACAATAATCTTCCAACAAGCCAGATTTTTTTCCAATTTTTTTTCTTATTTAGAACTATTATGAAATATGTTTCATGGGATGTATTTACTCTATTTTAGATGGGATTTAGGGTAGGTATCTGAAATAATTGGGCATAGAAGAAAATTCCCATCACAGTTTTTCTGTTGGAAGTATCTCATTAGGGAAAATTATGCACTTCTCATCACCACCACATTAATTCCCAATTAATAGTAATATTTTTTAATATATTCATTGGGTATATTCCTTAAAATAATATTAAATATTTTTATGAAGTTTGTATTTTCATGAAATTTCAATCAATATGCTATTTTTTTGGGATATCTCCCACTAATGTAATAACATCGGTACATTCTTCCAATATCTTTTCTATTTTGGAATGTTTATATTGAAATTTCTTATAATGGGTATAATATGAATTCAATAAAATCTATAAGGACACATATTTAATAGATTACATAGATTTACTATCATTATACATTTAAAATAACATTAAAAAGTTGTACATAAGTTATAATTAATTTTCAATTTTAATGATTTGTATCCTTACATCATGTGCAATGTAAATAAAAAGTCTATGTTGTGATAATAAGTAAAATTTATTTATAAAACTCAAAGAATATATCATATTATATTTTTTCTATGAATTTCGTTTTTAATTTTTTGTGAGGTTCATCTTCTTCTTGAATTTCACAATTATGAGGCATCACAAACAATTAATTATTTGGATTATCCTACTTCCAAAATTAAGTTCAATGATTTTTATCCTCCTACACCAGACACAATTTGTTGATAATAGTTACCAATGATTGTTTAAATTTGATTTTGATTTATTTATATCATCTAGATTTATATTGTTGTTCCATATCTCATTTTTCATTTATTTTATCAGTACTTAAACGATAGCCCATGGTTTCATACCAAGTTTTCTATTTATTATTTTAATATCATAATTCATAATCAGTACATGTTTTAAAAATAAAAAATACACATCAAATGTTATGTAATTTCCTTGGAGGAAATTCTGGTTATTAATCCAACTTTAGATATAATTTTTCTACAATAGTAACAAATAGTTGTTTAAATTTGGTTTGTTCGATATTGATCATCTAGATTTATATTGTCATCTTATAACTCATTTTTCATGTGTTTTATCAGTTCCTAAACAATATATCATGTTTTCATTAAATGTTTACTATTTATTCTTTTAATTTCATAATTCATAATCAGTAAAAGTTTTAAAAATAAAAATACACACAAACCACCATGTAATTTAATGGGGGGTACTGTTAATTAAGAAAGTAAATATAAGAAATAGTTTTCACTGAGTGAAAACATAATACAATTTGATTTATTATTTAAAAATTGTATAGGTTAATTATGTTTTTAAGGCCGTATACTCAAAATATAAATGATAAAAAAATATTATCATAGAGAAATATGTGAGGTGAAAATTTTACATTTCCTATATGTAATTGAATCTTTTTACAGCAGTTTCACAGGGATATAAAATTCAATAATCATATACTCGATGGAATAACTAACATTATAAGATTTTCCTTCCATTCCCATCAATAAATCCATCTCATTATAAATATTAAAGAGTTCTTGACAGAATTCATTTAGGTAGTTTGAAAATATTTATATAGAATTCATATTCCACCTACATATTTCATAATGACTTGGACATCAATATTATTTTAAAACTAGAATGGGTGAATAATATATTATTATGGAAATTGGATAATGAAAGGAAAATTGGTTTTGACTAACCTTTATACATATTTTGTAAGTAGTTTATTTTTTTCCATATGAGTCATATATATCATCCATGTAGTATATCATTACTATGAAATTTGTTAGAATACTTCTATAAAGTGAATATTGTGGCTCAAAATATACTAATAATGTCAAGAAAAATAACACTCAACCAACCTATATCTTGAAAATCATGGATTTCTAACCAAAATTTTTTATTTTCACCACCCTAAATCAATAAATATCAAGAGAAATTTAATTTTAAAACAAATACATCAAACATAATTGGGAAATTGGTTTACCTTGTAATTTCAGTAATATCCTTCTAGTGTTGTTTTTAAAACTCATTGAAATCAAGTTTTGAAAACCTTAGAAAATAATTTTGATAATGTATTTCTTCTTGATAAACTAAAATGTAATGCCTTGAATTTAATTGATTTCATATCTTGTGAAATGAATGATTTAAGGAATACATTAAAGGACTCATGAACAACCTGCTTGGCTCACATGGAACAAAATTTATGAAGATGGAGGCTAACGAGTGTGCATCCTCAAGTATTTATTCTTCGTGTACTATGTTGTGTAGACTCATACAAGATCAATGAACTTATTAGATATTTTATCATAAAATTTCCATCGATATCCTTAAATTTATTAAAGACCTCTACATCAATTTGAAACTTTGAAAATTCAAATAATTATAACTCTACTACTAAAATAATTGTTGCATAAAATAAAAGATTCTAAAACAGTATTCAAACATGAAATAAAATTAAATATTTATCACAAGAGATATTATAACCTTGTTTTATAAGAATTCTAAATCAAAGGGAAAGGCCGTAAAGATCATCATAATCATTATTAATTTTTATTTCCATATAAATTTTTTTATTTTTTATTTTTATTATTATGCTCAATATCTGCTTAGTTATACTATAAGTGTCCAACATCATCTATTTTTTCCACCATGTAAATTATTGATTACATTCATTTCTAGTCATTCAATTTGGACACTTGATTTTTTATCCCCAACATTGATTTTTGGAGTGGTTTTCACATGCTACTAGAATATCAGTTTGGAGGTTCCTTCCTGGAATACTCTCCTCATACCGAGAGGCTATGCAGTTAAGGGTTTCTCAATTTTTATCTTCCCCATATACGCATCATCATTCAAAGTGGATAAATTTTATCGAAATTACTCTTTCTGAACTGTAGTAAAGATAAGCTATGCAGAATAATTAGAAATTTAAATTTCTTCGCTCTACTAGAAGAATCCCCTCTCACCTCTGAAAAAATACCCTCTCGATGCTATATATCATTCCTATAATGATTTTCTATGTGGGTCCACTATTAGAATCTTCTTTTGGATTTGGGATATTTTTGATGAATATATATTACATGACATCAACCTACCATGCTACCTGAATCTAGTTCTTAACAAAGGCATGCTGCACAATATGGATCTGGTGTCTAATAAGGAGTCGATGCACTCTATCAACCTAATGTGCGACCATATATCTGGTGATTTATAGGATATTTTTTTGTGAAATATACACACTACAGGGGATTTGTATAGAGCAAACCACTTGAAGCGATCTGGACTTCCAAACTAATATACATCTACTGTTGTGAGTATTCCTTTCTTTTCTTACTTTCAGGTTCTTATAAATTCAATTTTGTTTGTGTTGATAGTTGTTTATATTTCTTTCAAGTATGTTGATTAATTCTATCCCTTTATAATCTGGTTTCTTTATTTGAGAATTAATAATAAATTGATTGTGTGTGTGGTGTTCATTCCGTGTAGTAGGTCTTAGAGGGACTAAAGCATTTAAATATGTGTGTTTTTATATTTATTTCACTGTTTTTTTTAAATTTTCCACACCATTTGTTTATTTGGTGATATTTGGAATTATATTTAGGGTTTTATTCCACTATTACCCCACAAAAATGTTGTATCAGATCCACCCAGGTAAATAATGTCTTCTGCAAAATACAAAATAGAAAATTTTAATGGGTGAAATGATTTTAATTTTTGGAATCTAAAATTTTGATCCTTGTTAGTCCCATATGGGCTAAAGATGAACTTGTAGACCGAAGAAACCCCTTGTGAGTTTTTTCACTGATGGTTAGATAGTTATGACCTATTCAGATTTCCCTCCTGATATTTTTATGAAATCACATATCTCTTAAACATTGTCTTTAGGTGATAAGGTCCTATAAGTGGTCTCTTATGATACTTCCACGGATACTATTTGGTCCAATATTGTAACTTTGTATATGGAAAAATGTTTAATTGTTCATCTATATAAGAATAATAAATTATATACCTTCAATATGGGTCATGAAACTGAAATATAGACACATCTTGATGAGTTTAAAAAAATATTTTTAGATCTAGCCAATATAAATGTCAATATTGATGATGATGACCAAAACATCATACTTTTAATTTCTTTAGATAGTTCATGAAAACATCATATTGATGTTATTATGTATGGTAGAGATTCCCTTGACTATAGAAGAAGTCAAGTCTACCTTTCTTTCATGTGAGATGCGTATCAAGTCTAAGGTTAAACTTGAAGTTGAGGGTGTGAATGTGATGGGTTGTTCAGAGATTTGAGGGAAGAATAAAGGAAAAGGAAGAAAGGGCAGAAAGGTTCATATTCATTCAAATGAACATCAGCATAAACCTAAGCTAAAAGTGGTTACATATTTCTATTGTGGGAAACCCTTATCATTTTAAAATCAATTGCCTTGAATTAAAATCTAGTAAGCTTTCTAGAGAATCTAGTTATTATTTTCTCTTTTACAACTAGGGCTATAAAAGTGATAATTTTTTGTATTTTTCCTTTGATACTATCGATTTGGAGTGGGTCCTAGACTCAGGATGTTCTTGCCACATGTGCCCTTATAGGAGTTCTTTTTTCTCATTTCACTAAGGGATTTGAAGGATATGATGTTCTTGGAAACAACAATAAATGTTGAATCATGCGTAGAGGTTCTGTTATGCTAGATCTCTCATACCATTTTCTTGGCACCTTATTGGATGTGAAATGGTTTCTATATTTACACTTGAATCTGATCTCTTTATGTGTCTTAGATCATAGAATTTTTACCTTTAAATCTTATTCTGGTTATCTTAGAATATCCTAGGGGGATTTTATGATTTTAAAGGCTCTTTTTTGAATGTGTTTTATGTGTTGGATGGAAGAACATAGGTCAAGTAGTTTGGAAATACCTATGTCACTAACAATGAAAACACTGTGATTTGAAATAAGAGGTCGGGACAAGTGAGTGATAAAGTTTTAGAGGAATTGTGAAAGCAAGGGCTACTCACTAAAGTTAGGTTGAGTAACATACCCTTTTGTGAATAGTGTGTCTTGGGTAAGCCTAAAATATTTGGTTTTCATAGATCTAGATTTAATGCTAGTTTTCCACTTGAGTATGTTCACTCAGACTTATGGGGACCAATTTGGACTACCTCCCATGGTGGAGGATCCTACTTTTTTACCTTTATAGATTAATTTTCATAGAAATTCTGGGTCTATATTTGGAGAAATAAATATGATGTCTTTGAGGTTTTTAAAACATGGAAATACTCTATAGAAAATCAATCTACGAAGAAGATAACGTATTTAAGAAGTGATAGTGGTCTAAAATACCTATATACTGAGTTAACCATGTTTCTTAAAAATGAGGGAATTTTGATACACCGAACCATGAGTCATACCCCTTAGTAAAATTGTCTACCTAATAATATAAACCATACCATTCTTTAGTGGGTTTGTAACATGATTTCATGCTTGTTCCTGCATAAATCCTTTTGGGAAGAAGCATTCACTATAGTTGTTTACATAAAAATCAGGTTTCCCTCATCTGCCAATGATTTTATGACTCGTATGGAATTATTGAAGAAATCACACCCCATACTATAAAAATCTTAGGGTGTTTGGATTCACTTTATATGATCGTGTTAAGGATGATAAACTTGAGGCCAGAGAAGTTGAGTTAATATTTATAGTGTATCCAAAAGGGGTGAATGGATATAAGATTTGGGTAGATAAACATGGATTTATAAAGTGTATTCCTAGCCAAGATGTGGTGTTTCAAGAGTATTTTCCTACTAGAGTATAGCGTCCCACTAATGATAGTGATGATCCTTCTCAGAAGAGGGATCTTGAGGTTGATACTCCCATTTTCAGTGAGTCTTCTATTAAGATTCCATCTACATCTCAGGTTCCCCTTCTCAGCCTCATCTAGAGTCTGGGCCCGATTCTGATGATGCTTCTAATGATATATCTCCTAGTGACCCTAAGTATTATCATCTCACTATTTATAGTAAATGGAGATTCATTAGACCTCCTACCAAGTACATCCATGATGCTATGGTTTCCTTTTTCCTTAAATGTGGCAGGTTATCTTGGTGGAGAAGATCCTAAAATCTACAATCAAGATGTTAATGACAAAAACTCTAAGAATTGGATTTAAGCTAAGGAAGATGAGATGAAATTCCTAATAAATATTCATACATTTTTCATAGTCAACAAAACACCTAATTCAAAGGTTATTGTTTGTAAATGGATGCATAAAAAAAGAATACAATACTATAGGAAAAAAACTAAATTTAAAGTGAGACTTGTAGCCAAGGTCTTCTTTCAAAGAGAATGAATTTATTACTCCAATTTTTTTATCCTATATTGAAACTTTATTCTATAAGAATTCTTCCTTCATTTGTTTCCAATTTGGGTGTGCATATAGAACAGCTAGATGTCAAAACTGCTTTCTTTCATGGTGATTTAATTGAAATGTTATACTTCAAGCCTCATGTTGCTTTTGAACATGAATTTAAAACTAACCAAATTTGGTTTCCTAATAAATAATTTTATGGATTAAAGTAATATTCAATATAATGGAACACAAAGTTTGATTCATTCATGTTATAAAATGGTTTCAATAGGAGCTGGTTTGACACGTGTGATTTTTTTAAATCTGTTAAAAATCCATGTTTTAGTTAATACTTTATGTAGATGACATGTTACTCATATATAATGAAATAAAATTAATCACCCATGTTAAAATGCAATTGAATTTATCTTTTTAAATTAATGATATATCATGTGCTAAGAAAATTATGTTCATGGAAATTATTAGGGATATGAAACATAAGATTTTATATGTATCTCAATGTTTCTAAATATTTAAGGTTCTTAAGAGGTATTTTTTGACGCTTGTAATCCTGTTTGTGTTCCTTTAGGTTAGAATTTTAAATTGTATTTATCTTATTCACCTACCACAACTTTTGAAATTGAATATATAAGTAGAATTTAATATGTTAATTTAGTGGGAAGTATTATGTATGCAATGATTTTTACTCAAACTGATGTTTCATTTTTCTTATCTATACATTGAGTTGGTTTATATAAAATTCAGGAAAGCCACATCGACCTAATCTTAAACGATAGTTCAAGTACATTTCCTCTACCTCATCTCTTTAAATTTTCTATGGTAAAGAATGTAAATCTATTTAAATTAGTGACTGGTATTGTGTATTCTAACTAGGATGGAAATATTGATACCAGGAAGTCACTAAGTGGTTATGTTTTTACTACATGTGGAGGACCTATATCATGTAAGGACATTATGCAATCAGTGGTGGCCCTCTCAACCATTGAAGTTGAGTAAATTACACTGACAAAAGTCTTCAAAGAATTCATATAGCTTAAGGGTTATATTTTTTATCTTAGTATTAGTAATTATATTATTAGTGTACATTGTGATTATCAGTAGACCCCTTATATGTCTAAAAATTTACTATTCTATGGTATTTATAAGCACATAGATTTTAGGATTCATTTTATTGGATAAGTTGTTGAAAATGGTGCATTTTGTGTCACTGAGATACACAAAGATGAAAATTAAGATGATAGTTTAACTAAGGTTGTGACTTTATCCAAGTTCAAGAATTTCATAGATATATAGATCTTGTATCATCTTGAATAACATTTGGTGTAAGAACATCACCGATTTTATATGAAAATGGTATAAATTTTATTAATTTTGATTTCTAAGTATTTTTTTCATTTTCTATTTTTATTATTACGCTTGGTATCTATTCAGTTTTACATTAAGTGTCATGCTCCATATATTTCATTCCATAATGGAAATATATGGTTACATTCATTCCTGGTCATTCATATGTCCATAAACTTTTTCATCATGGCTGGTGATTTTTTGAGTGGTTTTCACATGCCACTAGAAGATGAGTTTGGTAGTTCCTTCTTGGTGCTCTCTCCTCAGCCTGAGCAGTTATCTTGATAAGGGGGTTTTTGTTTTCTTCATCCCCCTATAGGTGTCATAATTTGAAGTGGATATATTAGATTGAAATTACTCTTTCTGGATTGTAGTGATGTCAATTGCGGAGACTGATCTAAAATTCATATTTCTTCATGCTGCCGGATGAAGCCCCTCTCACTACCAAAAGAAGACCATCTTGATGATGGATATTGTTCCCCTCATGATTTTATATGTGGATCCATTATTAGTGTCTTCTTCTGAATTTGTGATCTTCTGGATGATGATTTTTCGTGCAACATTGACCCTCCGTGCTACCCAAATCTGGTGCCTGACGAAGGCATTCTACCTAATCTGGATCTGATGTCTGATGAGGAGCCACTATGCTACATCAACCTACGATGTGATCCTCAATCTGGTGTTTTATATGAGTTTTTGTGGGACACACACCTATTATAAGGGATATGGATAGATTTAACCCCTTGAAGCATTCTAGACTATCAAGCCATTATGAGTCTGGTGTTGTGAGTATTCTTTCCTTTTCTTTATTTTAGGTTCTTACAAATTTAATTTTTGTCGGGTTGATAATTATTTCAATTTTTTTTCCATGTCTATTGATTGCTTCTATCCTTTTTAATCTATTTTTTCATTTGAACATTAATAATAAATTGAGTGTGTGGGTGGTGTTTATGTCATGATGTAGGTCCCAAAGTGACTGAAGCACATAAATCTATCTTTTATGTTGTTTACTTATTTCTTGTTTGGATAATTCGTTGCACCATTTGTTTATTCGATGATTTTTGCATTATATTTGGGGTTTTATTCTACTATTTCCCAAAAAAATTAATCTTGTTTAACATTTTTGGGGTAATGGGTGCTGTAAGTTTATTGTGGTTCCTAATCTATCTCAATTTCGTAATGATATGCAATTCTTAAAAGTTGAATTTCATCAATTAAGTTTAATAAGTTAACGTTGTCATGTGTTTTTTGAGTTTACCCTATCAAGAGGAGTCACCTCACTTCTTCCTTGAGTTATTGATTTGATTTAGTTGTTACATTATAGGTTTTTACCAAATTAAAAATATAAATAAGTTATACCTACTATTTCAGGTTAATGACGTTATATTTAATTTTCAAAAAGTTACATGTGATCCCCCATTTTTTAATCAATGTTGAGGCAATAAATCCAAAAACTACTAAAGTATTTTTTAAAAATTAGATTATATTTTGAAAGAAATACAATTACAAATAATAAAAGAAGAGATAAATTGAGAAAATATTCTCCTTGTATATGTGGTTGATAATCTGCAGAGTAACGATGAGACCATGTCAATGAATGTTGGGTAATCGGGGATGGTGTGAACTTGGTGACTTCCGACTAAAATTAGCACCGTTCGAGATGTGAAGTGTGTGGTGCAAAGGGACCTACACAAGAAATTTATTTATAATTCGACAAGGGAGATTATGAAGGGAGAAATGTTATTTAAGTATTAACTGGGATAACACGAATAAAAAGAATGACTAATGGAGAAATTTATGTGTGCACACAATTTTGGCAGATGAAGACATTTCTGCATGCCCACGGTTCTATGCACACACAGTTTTGGTCGATGGGGAAATTTCTAGATAGACAATAGTTTTCAATAGTTAATATCATGCATGTTACATCTACTATGAAACTTATAAAAATTATCTTTTCCTACTAATAACTAACTGGTGGCTCATATTTTAATTAAAAATGTTTGGTGGAGCCTTATTGGATATTTTAAAAACAAATATATTCGAACTGTTATAAAAATGATATAATTGGGTTCAAGGCTTATAAATTTGAGTTTTATTGGCTATTTTAATAAATAAAATTAATTAAAAATATAAAAAACTTAATATTAATTGACAGTTAAAAATATTTTTTTATCGATGCCATTTTTTTCATGTTGACATATATATCAAATAATAAATATTTTGTTATTTATTTAAAAAAGTGACTAAATTTATTACACTTAATATGTCATAAAATAATTTCACACATATATATCATATTAAATCAACTTTTTAAAGAAACATATAAATAAATAATAAATTGTTAATATAATCCTTATAGTTTTTTGTTTATTAATATTTAATATTTTTTATATTATGTTTTTAATTGTTATATTTATTCATTTTTTGTATTTATATTAAATATTTACAATTTATTACATTTAATTAATATATCTATATATATATATTATATTTATTTATTTTTAATTTTTCTTTATTTAATATTTTATTCATTTTATTCATTTTTAATATTTATTCATATTTTTTATTAACATATAATATATTTTTAATAAATGTATATTTTACATAATTAATATATATATTCATTTTGATTTAAACATACATTGATTTTTATTTTCATAAAATATATATAATTAAAAACACTGATTCATTTCTTTAATATTTTTTCAATCTATTCATCATTTAATTAAAATTATTTCATTTTTATCATTTATTCATTAAAAAATTTTTATTCATTAATAATGTTAAGTTTTTTTTATCTTTTTTTATAATTTATCCATTTAAATGTTATTTGTTTAATATTTTTTAATTTATTAATTTTTAATGTTTTTAAAAATAATTATTTGTTACTATACGTAACATATTTAATATTTAAATATATTCAAATATATATATCAATATAATTAATACATAAAATGATTTATAAAAAATTAAATAGGCATTTACATTAAATAAATCATATATTTAGTAAAAAACAGTGTATAATTAAAAATCAATATTAATTAGTAATATTTACTAATTAATATCATGTAATTGACATTTCAAAAAATGTCATTTGTTTTTTTAATCTAAAATATATCAAACTTATGTTACATTAATTTCACATGCACATATACATAATTAATGAAATTTTATATAGAAACCTATGCACACACATGCATAATATTTAATTAGTGCTGATAAAAGGGAGGCTTTATTAGTTTTAGAAATATTGTTGGTAAAGGCCAACCTGAGGCAGTGTGCTAGTTGAGTAACAACATACTACAACAAATACACATGTAACATGTATACAAATACACCTATCGCCAAATATATAATTTAATTGAAATGTACTTTACATCAAAAATAAAAAATACTACTATTTACGTTTAAAACAATGTTTTTTATAATTACATTTAAAATTACTATCCACAAACATTTAAAAACATTAATGTTTCATCGGCACTATCTCCCATGAACCCCTGTCAAAAAAGCCATACCAAGGTTTTAGTTGCTGAAAAAATCAACCCAACTTGATAAAAAGAATCCACCTATATAAGAAAACAATGTTTCTGTTAGTAATACTATAATGAAATAAATTAAGCATAAATTTGAAAAAATACATTAATAAAATATCAATTTTAAATAAAATGACACACTTTGAGTGATAGTAGTCACCCTATATATTGTATTAAGGTTAATTTGATTCGTACAACATCAAAAATGAATTATGTATCATTGAAATAATTTATCAAAACAATTTGAATTTGTTATCTTGGTTTTATATTTGTCACTTGTTCTTTTTACTAAAATTAATATCAATTTTAAATAAAAAGACACACTTAGAGTTATACCGGTCACACTGTGCATTATATTGAGTTTTGGATAATTCCTATATGTTAAAAATTACTTATAGATAATTTTCTTGCTGTATCAAAACAATA
Organism: Viscum album; assembly: GCA_963277665.1. Lineage (NCBI taxonomy): Eukaryota > Viridiplantae > Streptophyta > Magnoliopsida > Santalales > Viscaceae > Viscum > Viscum album. The sequence goes on along the minus strand of OY728156.1, from coordinate 622,378,339 downwards.
TGAATCTTTTTTTATATATTTTGAGTATGTCACTTGTGTTTTTTACTATAATGTCATTTCAAAATGAAAACATTCACTTTGAGTCATTATGGTCACATCATGTGTTGGTTTAACATGTGACTACTTCTTACATGTCACAAATGATATATAGATCATTGTTATAAATTAACAGGACAATAAGAGTATGTTTTCATGGTTTTCAATAAGTGGCACACGTATTGAGCTAAAATGCCAATTTTAAACTGATAACGGGAACTTTGACTCATGTTTGTCAAACTGCATGTTGGATTGAGGTTCGATCGATTCCTATATATTTGAAATTATTTATGGATCATGTCCCTAAAGTTTCAAACCACTGATAAAGTGATTTCTTGGTTTTTAGTATGTCACTTGTTCTTTTTACTAAAATTAATGTCAATTTTAAATAAAAAGACACACATATGGTCATATCAGTCACACCATGCTTCAGAATGATGTGTGGTTTATTTCTACACATCAAAAATGACTTATGGATTATTTTAATTAAGTATAAAAACAATCAAAATGCATTTTCCCAGTTTTCATTATGTAACTTGTCCTTTTTACTTAAATTATTATCAATATTAAATAAAAAAACACACTTAGAGTTATACTAGTCACACACTCCATCGAATTGAGGTGGATTTTATTCCTTATTGTTAATAATTACTTATGGATCACTTTACAAAGGTTTAAAAATAATATGCATGCATTTTCTCAGTCTTGAGTATGTAATGTTTTCTTTTTACTAAAATTAATGCCAATTTTAAATAAAAAGACTCACTTGGAGTCATATAGATCACACTGTGCATCAGATTATGGTTCGGATGATTCATACACATCAAAAATGATTTATGGATCATTTGAAAATTGTATCAAAAAAATCTAAATGTGTTTTCTTAGTTTTTAGTTTTATGCTTGTGTTTTTTACTAAAATATCATTTCAAAAAATAAATAGGAACTTTGTGTCATACCAATCACATAATGTTTTGGTTTGACATGAGACTAATTCCTAAAAATAAAATATAACCTATTAATAATTTCCTTAAATTATCAAGATGATTATAGGATTTCTTATTGGTTTTAAGAGAGTGACACTTGTTTTGAACTAAAGTGTAAATTTTAAGTTGATGACAGACACTTTTAGTCATACCATCACACCAGGCATTGGATTGAGTTTTGGTTGATTCCTACACATCAAAAATGACATATATATCATTTTCAAAAATTATTAAAATAATAAAAATGTGTTTTCTAGGTTTTTCAGTATGTCTCTTTTTTTAAATAAAATTAATGTAAATTATAAATAAAAAGACACACATGGAGTCACATCGGTCCCACCGGGAAACATATTAATGTGTGGTTGATTACTATACATAAAAAAATTACTTATTTATTATTTTCATGATTTATTAAATAAATATTAATGTGTTTTCTTAGTTTTCAATATGTCACTTGTTATTTTATATAAAATTAATATCAATTTTTAATAAAAGGAAACACTTGGAGTTATAATACTCAAATCATGCATCGAATTGATGTGTGGTTTATTCATACAGATCACAAATTAATTATAGATATTTCTAATAAAGTAACAATGTAATATTGATCTGTTTTATTGGTTTAAAGTATGTCACATGTTTCATTTACTAAAATTTATGTTAATTTTAAACAAAAAGACACAGATGGAATCATATTTGCCATATCATGCATTTTATTGGTATTGAGTTGATTATTACACATAAAAAATTACTTAAGTATTATATTCATAAATTATAACAAAAATCCAAATGTGTTTTCTTAGTTTTTAGTATGTCACCGATTCTTTTTAATAAAATTATGGTCAATTTTAAATAAAAATTTACACTTTGAGTTATACCAGTCACATTTTGTGTTTTAATGTGGTGTGGTTGAATCCTATACATTAAAAATAACTTATGTATCATATTTCTAGAGTATGAATGCAATATAAATGTTTATCCGTGGTTTTTAGTTTTTCAGTTATTATTTTTAACAAAATTAATGTCAATTTTAAATAAAAAGACCCACGTGGAGTTATACTAGTCACACCATGTATCTAATTGAGATTTCGTTGATTCCCAAATGTAACACATGACTTAAGGATTGTTTTCCTAAAGTATCAACATAATAAGAATTCATTTTCTCAGTTTTCAATATGTCATTTGATCATTTTACTAACATTAATGTCAATTTTAAATAAAAAGACACGCTTTGAGTCATATTGATCCCATCATGTGTTAGTTTGAGGTGGGGTTTATTCATACATGTTAATAATGTCATATAAATTGTTTTCTTAAAGTATGAAAACAATAAAAATTCATTTTCCTGATTTTTAGTATGTAACTTGTTCTCTTTACAAAAAATAATGTCATTTTCAAATAAAAAGACAAACTAAGAGTTATACTGGTTACACCGTGCATTGGATTGAGGTGCAGTTAATTCTTACAGGTAAAAAATGACTTTTTTTAATTATCCTAAAAAATAATAAGCATCCAAATTCATTTTCATAGTTGTCAGTATGTCAATTTTTCTTTTTAGAAAAATAAATTTCAATTTTAAATAAAAATACACACTATGAGTGATTAATGTCACACTGTTCATCAGTTTGAGGTTCAGTTTATTCCTATACATAAAAATCATTTATTGATCCTTTTCATAAGGTCCCAAAATAATATAAATTCTTTTTCTTGGTTTTCACTAGGTTTCTCTTTATTTTTTCTGAAATTAATGTCAATTTTTAATAAAAATACACACTTGGAGATAGACTAGTCACACCGTGAATCATATTATGGCTTGGTTGATTCTTACATATCAAAAATGAATTATGAATCCTCTTTCAAAATTATCAAAATAATATGATTTTGTTTCCTTGGTTATCAGTATGTCACTTGTTCCATTTAATAAAATTAACATAAATTTTAAAGAAAAAGACACACTTTAAGTCATTTCCATCACATAGTGAGTTAGATAAAGTTTGGGTACATTTCTACACATCAAAAATGACTTATAGATCATTTTTATAACATATCAAAACAATAAAAATGTGTTTTATTAGTTCTCCAAATATCACTTGTTATTTTTACTAAAAACAATGTCAATTTTAAATAAAAAGATGTAATTGGTATTATACCAATCACACCGTACATTAGATTGAGGTTTTTTTGATTCCTACACTTCAAAAATGATTTATATATAATTTTCTTATCGTATCATAACAATCCTAATTTTTTTCTTGGTTTTCAGAATTTCACTTGTTCTTTTTACTAAAATTAATGTTAATTTTAAAAAAAAAGACACACTTTGAGTTATACTGGTCACATTGTGCATTAAATTTATATTATTTTGATTCCCATATGTGAAAAATGAATTATTTATCCTTGTATTGATGTTTCAAAAAAATATTAATTCTTTTGGAATGTTTTCAATATGTCACTTGTACTTTTTACTAAAATTAATGTCAATTTTAAATAAAAATATACACTAGAGGTTATACTAGTCACACTATGCATTATATTGAGGTTTAGTTGATTTCTTCACATTAAAAATGTCTTATGAATCATTTTCTTAAAATATCATAACAATACAAATGCTTTATATTAGTTTTCAGTATGACATTGGTTCTTTTTACTGAAATTATTGTCAATTTTAAATAAAAAGAGACTTAGAGTCATATCAGTCACACCATGCATTAGATTGATGTTTGGTTCATTCTTAAACATCATAAATAACTTATGGATCATTTTCCTAAAGTATCAAAACAATATGAATGTGTTTTTTCAATTCATAGTTTATCACTTATTTCTTTTATTGAAATTAATGGAAATGTTAACTATAAAGACACACTTGGAGTCATATCAGTAATACCATGCATTAGACTGAGGTGTGGTTTATTCCTATTAGTCAAAATGAATTATACATCATTTACATAAAGTATCAAATAAATATGACTTTTTTTCTTGGTTTTCATTATGTCTCTTCTTCATTTCACTAACATTAATGTCAATTTTTAATAAAATGATTCATTTGGATTCATACAGGCCACACCGCACATCAAATTAAGGTGAAAATGATTCTTACACAATAGAAATGACATATGGATTTATTTTCTAATGTATCAAAATAATATTAATTCTTTTTCTCAGTTTTGAGTATTTGATGTTTGTTTTGAACTAAAATCTAAATTATAAACTAAAATAATACTGTCTGAGTCATATTGAGTATAAAATATATCATATTGAGGTGTGGATGATTGAGTATTTGATAATTTTTTTACTTTTAATTATATTAAAAATTTATAAAAGTGTTAACATTTTCCATTCCGATGGAAGAGAAACCCCATGTTCCCTAAATCACCGCACATTTTAGGAAGTTTGGGGTTTCATCTTCCATCATAAAAGAACATGTTCTTTATTTACTGGATTTTTGAAGATATTGGAAAGAAAAATATGAATTCCTCAATGTTCTATAAAAAACTGAATAAGTATTGAAGAAAATTTATAATTAAATTAACTTAAAAATAGTAGATAAAACAATGATTAAAACAATTAAATAAGTTGTGGGAACTCACCTTTTCATGATGGTCATATACATTCTTGACCCATTTTCTTGTTTTTTTATTTCAGTTGTATCCTCGAAATCCAATCTCACATGAACATGAGAAACTTTGAACAAACCACCCCGGTCCAAAAAAAAATGAATCCACCAGTATAAGAAAAAAATCCTTAGGGTATTTTATAATAAATAAATAAATTAAACCTAAATATGAAACACTACAGTAATAAAATGTTGATTTTAAATTGAAATCATGCAATTTGAGTCATACTAGGTACACTGTGTATCAGATTGAGTGCATGATCTTAGTATAATAGTGAATCATCCATGTTGAGGAAGTCATTTCTTTATGTTCTCTATAAAAATTAACAAAATAAATATTAGATATAATTTCTGAGGAAATTAACTTAAAAAGTAGATTAAAAGGGGGAAATTATCTATATAAGAAGTTGGAAGTCACATATTCATGACAGATGTCTACGTTCTGACATCAGGTATATTTCCCATTAATTTATAAACAAATCTATATCATCTTTTGAGTATGAGGGTTTTCAATAGTAATAATAGTATGATAAAAATATAAATACATAAATGATTAATAAATATTTTAAATTATATAGTAATTATCTTCAAAAATACCTCTCTAAGGATGCTATTTTATTGATGGTATATGATATCTACCATAAATTTACAAACATAATAACCACAATATTTTCCATTTTTTTGTTTTAGACACTGTAGAAACATTTATAAAAATATTAAATTAGTATTGATATGTGTTTAGGTAGTGAAATCATATTAAATACACCCTAATATTTATCCACCTATAGAAGTCGATAAGATTCTTTTGAATATGGATTTTCATCATTATTGGTGTTGGTTCCCTATAACCAACTTCGTGTGTACTTTATGATGACTTTTATTCATGGTTGTGAATATTAATAAATTACTTATCACATCATGATATTTATTTTGTGTGACATAGTGTGTGATAATGTCCTAATAGTAGTTGTCGCACTAAAAGGAACATAGTAGTTCCCCTCTATGATGACAACCTTCAAGTTGCATGACAACATTGTTGAATATATGTTCTATAGATAGATGATATCATTTGAGAGACACAAATGATATAGGTGATCAGGTGTGGAGACTAATAGGACTTTGAGGAACCTTCTCGTGATGTATGCCATGGGTAATATCCAGTGGCATATTATGACAACAAGACATGCCCGTAACAAAACCAAAATTATATGTGTCATTGGATGTTCTTATCTGTGGACATTTTTATTGGTCCATATAATTTTATATTATTAATAATGAGTATTATGATTCATGCACCTAGGTGTATTAACAAAAACCATGACGATAGATATTCATAGAGAAGGAGGATATGTTGGGTGTACCACAATTAATATTTCATTAATGAATAATGCAAGAACATATTTTTCCCTTTTGATTATTATTATAAGTTCATATCTTAGTCACTTTAGTGTAAATTATAGAGCCTATATAGATCGATGGCTATGGTGTTCTAAAGGTGAGTTTGTTTTTCATGAAGTCAAAGAAAGAGACATCGAGAATATAGGTTGATGTCTCCATCATAAAAATTTCTTAATCCGAGATATTGAGATAAAGTAATTATATTATGTTGTTAGCATCCATATGAGGTAACATGTCGTTGAAGCATCAACTTCTTTCTCTATGGGTTCCTTGGAATATTTCTAAATTCCAGCCATGGACTTTAGGCTGCTTCACCTAATACCACAGAAAAAGAGGCCTATATGTTCACAGAATAAGTGTATCCAAAATTTTAGTTAAATAATATATTATTATTTAAAAAGTTGAATAAATATTTCTGTTGGTCATTGTATAATAATTATTCATGTATTCTTGATCACGTATATTACATCAAAAGTTATTCAACAGAATATAATGTGAGTGAATATTTATTAAATATTTATTTTCTCTTTAGTGAATATAATAATTACTTGTTTATTGGTGAATAATATAGTGATATTTATTTAATAAATAAATAGACATTATTCAAGGACCACTAAATATTATGGAGGAATGGAAGACCGATTTTAATGGTCTAATGAGAAATAATAAATATTGAATATTATTTAATCAAATAATATTTAATATTAATTCACAAGTTAAGTGTATGTAATGAAATATTATTATTATTATTATTATTTGACATGGTGTTTTTCTAGGATTAAATTAATAATTAAGGGCCCTTATGAGATTATTTTATTTTAACCCTAGAAATAAAAATACCCAATTATGTTATTTTATCAAGAGAGAAAGCTCATTTGTCTTGGTTGTGCCCAACTAATTTGGAAAATCCCCTCAAACCTAGACTTCCCCATTCTCCAAGAATTTTCCCAAGAACATAGAGAAATCCTCCTCCACTAGATTAAGGATAACACTTTGGAAGTGGTTCTCAAAGTGATCAAATGCAGGCAATGCAATCACAAGTATCGTCTGTGCTATGACCCAAAGATTTCTTCATTGGAATTTGGATATTTGTGGAACACGTGTGGATCACTACAAGAGGAAATGCACACTTGGTTTCTATAACTCAACGATGATGGACCATAAATCTCTCACTCGATTAATCAACGAAGAAAGAATTCCAATAAAGACAATTCTTTTTTTAATTAAATTAATTATAAATAATATGATATGATCTACTCTCTCAATTCCAGCATAATTACCCAGTGTCTATTTATTTTGATACAATTTCGTTGATCACGACGTTCATCATCTCATTGAACTTATATTGATCATCAATTATGGGGGAAAATAGAAGTTTAGCACTACCCATCACACCCTTCAATTGTGCCTAGAACCAATAAGTGGTATCAAAGGGAGGTTACATAATTATTTATAATTGTGTCAATATCATTGGTGATTTATATATTTGTAATTTAATTTTCTAATTAAATTTTAATCTTTCTATTAATCTAAATCATGGGATCTACTTCTTCCATCTTCGTTTCTCATAGATCTAATCGAAATGATTAATTCTATGATTAAAATAAAATCAAGGAACTCATCTATAGGTGTCAAGGTTTCTGGCCGAACAACGCAAGAATAGACACCATGTAATCAGAGTTACATGCCATGTAGTCATGTTCAATGCATCAATATTGATTTGAAAATTAATTCATGATTTTGAATTTATTACATGATTTCATTTCACAACATGTTGACCGGAACATATTGGCACACGGTCAGCCGAATTACATGACATATATCACATGTATACAATGTTTAGTCCCTTTGAGTCAAAGACATGCCATGAATTTAAATACACAACCTATATGACTGGTGACTATGTAATTTAGAGATCACATGGCATGAATCCCATTGGAAACGTACTATACTCATGTTTCCAAGCTACATATTACACACTGAGTCCCTGGGAAGGTACCTCAAATAGAAGGTGAGATCTATACACACCATGTTCTGGGATTAACACGTTGTATAATTATACCAAATTAAATAGATTTAACATTTATTTATTATATTATGGAAACCTTGAGACATGTTCTTTCATGTGTTCATTAAGTTGATATCACATGCCAGATGAGGGGTTTTAATATTTATGTGTGTGTGTGTGTGTTTAATTAATATTTGTGTAATGTTCATATTTTCATATCATGTATGAGTCATATTACAGTTGTTACTCTGTGTTCATTAAAGCATAAATCATACCAAAAATTCATGTAATTCATGTAATTTTACACATCATGAAAGTATGTGATATGTTTGGTATTTCATGTATCAAAATAGTAAAACTATATACAAGTATAATACATGTTGGGTAGATTCAGATGGTTATTCACTGTGTTTTCTCCCAGGTACATTTTGGTACACAATTAATTTTAAATTAATTTTTTTAATTTTTTTAAAATTATAATGGATGATAATCTCAATTAAATTCATATAATAATTAAGATAAATTAATTGATTAATTAAATATAATAATTAATAGACTCAAGAAAAATTTATCTTAAATAAGAACGGTTAAGAATTGAGTGATAGTTTTATTAAATGTGTAATTTGGTGCTTCCATGTGGATGATAATGAGCTAGAAGAGACCTTTGTATGTGATTGGTTTCATTTAATTTGTTATTAAATTATATATTTGGCATGTGTTCCTTCTCTCCTCTTATTATGTAGGGCCTTTGTGCTCATGGTTTCTTTTATGTAAACCCATTTTCCCTTCACATGTGTGTGAGTAAAAGGCATATGTAATGGATGGAACTCTTAAGATATAAGAGGTCGTTCAAGTTCGGAGTTGAGGCATAACAAATCCAAGGGGATACATAGGTGCGCAGGTGGAAAGCTGTAATACAAACCTTAATTGGTTCAAGGTGTTTATTCCCCTAGGTCAATGGTTGATTTTTCTACTTCTAGATAAACAAACCATTAGTAATTCTCATGATCATATCCTTTATTATTTTATTTCTATTAGTTTCATGGTTATTTCATTATCGTTATTTTTTTGAAATCACATAAATTAATGAAATTAAGTTTCATGCAAGATAGAACTAAAATAACTTGTCTTATGCGTAAATATTATCTAAAAATGGTTAATCACTTAAGTAAATCTAGATAATATTAACAAAATTGTGATAAAGATAAAAATTGGAAATCTACATATAAAATAATAAAATCCCTAAACTAAATATATAAATTAGGTATATCCTTCCATTAATTTGGTTAAAATAGAACCATAATTCAATGTTCTAGACCAACCAGAGTTGGGGTGCTTTCAATTGTCAGGGAATTTTAAATTGATGTTTTGGGTTGACATAACATAGTTCACATCAGGGGTTGACTTCCCATGTAGGACATGTAGTAACTAGGACTCAAAGGTTGAGGAAATAAAATTATAGATTTTAGGATTGGGGTGTCTACTCAGTAGATTAAGGAACTATGATTTAATGTAATTGGATTTGGGAATGCCTACCTAAAACCATTCAAGTTGCTTGACCAACCCATGTTGGGGTAATAAGAAGGGGAATATGGATCCTTTCCACTTGAATATCCAAGATATAGGATATTCTAAAGCCAATACTGAGAACTATTGGGGTTTCGATAAAATAAAGGGAGACTAATAAATAAAATATTTATTAATTTCTCAAAATTTGATCATTTAAAGTACTAAAATTATGATTTTCTTATTTTTAAGAAAAAACATAAAAATGAAATAAAACATATAATTGTGACCCATACATGATAATGTAAACCTTATCACTGAAACAAATCTTCTAGAATGGAAAAGGTTCCTTCATGTAATCCTTAACCGTGAAAGGAAATTGTTTGTACTAGAAGAACCTCTTCCAATTGTGCTTGGTAATGAGGCAAGTGATGAAGAATTATCTCTCTATGAGATTCATCTGAATTATGATACAAATGTTCATTTTTTCATTCTATCATTTGGGTCTATTGATATTTTAAAACAACATGTGGAAATGGTTTCCTATAGCATGATGTCTCACCTTCAGGATCTCTATCAGGAGAAGGTGATACACGAGAGGTATACAATCTCTAATGCTTTTTTTACAAATAATCTCGGAGAGTCTTCACCAGTTGGGACTCATGTATTTAAGATTATTTTTTACATTGAAAACCTTTAAATATTAAGTATTACATTCCCATATTAGTTTCATGCATATCTCATACTTTAATCACTTCCCAACACCCTCTTCAGATTTATTATTAATTAAAATCAGAAAAATAATTAGAAGAGTATTTCAGAACTTCTTACTTTGATTTTCCAAGTGGATAAGGACATGGTGTTTGGAAAACCAATATTCCTTATTATTAATAAAAAAATTAAGAAAAATTAAAAGGGTCCCAATGATTATAAATAGTCTAAATCTCTCAAGAACCATCCTTCCAAGAAGAAGAATATCTAGGGGAAGGGCATGGAAATGGAGGCAGTATGTTTTTCATGTGGTAAGTCAGGCCACTAGAAGAGTAAATACACCCATAAAAAGGGTATTAGTTATCGAGTGTAATAATTCAATATCTACAAATTAGGTTTTAGATACAGCTTGTGGGGCTCACATCTGTATCTAAATGCTGAAACTAAGTTAATTTTGAAATATTTCCGAAGGATAGGTGGATCTGAGAGCTGTTAATGGTATGATGTTAGCTTCTCTATCCATTGGAAATTATCACCTCTCATTTTCAATGAGAATTATTTTGGTTTTTAAAGATTATTATTATGTACCTAGAGTTACCAAAAGCAGAATTTTTGTATCATGACTATATACCTATTTTTATATTTCTAAATTTGTAAATAAAAGTTATATATTTTATAAAGACAAAATATATTATGGTATGAACCATTTAATTAATGGTCATTATATAGTAAATTATGAAAACCAAGTGTAATAAATTTATAACAAATCATTTTCACACAACTCATACAACACCCAATTTTGGCATCCCAGTCTTGCTCAGGTAAACAAGAAGTGTTTGACAAAGATCTATAAAGATTGATATTTAGACACTTCTAAGATAAAACCACATTAAATATGTCATTATTGTTTATAAAGATAAATGACCAAACCACCATTTGGTGGATATTATTAAAGGACCACAAAGCTTCTATGATTGGTACATACTAATGTGTGTGGACCGTCTCTAGTAGAATATAGAGTTGCATATTCTTACTTCATAACTTTTATTGATGAATTTAGTAGATGTGGATATATCTAATTGATGAGGTATAATTATGATTCCATTGATAAAATACAGGAATTCAATAATGAAGAAGAGAATCAACTTGGTAAGAAGATTATGAAGCTTTGATCGTATCAAGGTGGTGAATACATTAACCAATAGTTCATTGACTTTTTACAGGAGTTTGCGATTCTATCTCAAATCACTACACCTTATAAAACATAGTGGAATGGTTTAATGAAAGTAAGAAATGTAGCATGTTAGAAATGGTGAGGTCAATGATGTGTCAGGAAGATCCTCCATTATAATTTAAGGGATATCCATTACAAACTACAATATACACATTAAACCGAGTTCTAAATAAAATGGATAAAGGAATTCCCTTCGAGATATGGAGTGGAAAGAAACCCATTTTATAGCATACACGTGTATGGGGTTATAAGGAATTTGTTAAGAACTTATCAGGAAACAATCTATCACCTCAGGGAATGGAGTGTATCTTAATATGGTATCCCAAGGAAACATGGATATACTAAATATAAAACCCCTCATAAAAGAAATTGATTGTCCCCAGAAAAGCTGTATTTGTTGTGAGGGATCATATCATTAAAAGGGATAGTGAGAGAAATATTGACTTTAATTAAGTTGATGATCAAGATACACAAAAGTTGGAATAGGAAAAGATTCCATAGGTCTCATTGGAATAATTAGTTCATGAAACATATGTATTGAGCAGGATAATAAGTGAGGTAAGAGAAAGATAGAGGCATAGTTTTCTATTCACCAAGGATTGTGACTCATTATTGGTTGAAAATGATTATAATATTTCCTATGATGAGGAATTATAATTCTCAGAAGCTATAAGATTAAAAGAATCCATGAATTTTGAAATGGATTAAATATATCCTAACCAGGTTAGGGTTCTAGTAGATGAACCAGTTCATGTAAATCATGTTGGATGCAAATGGGTATTCAAGGGGAAACTAGACCTGAGAGGTAAAGTAGATACACATAAAGAATGGATAGTGGATAAAGTGTTTAAACAACATCATGTAATTGATTATAATGAAACATTTTCTCTAGTTTTTATGTTTAAATATATTATAATTCAACTTGATATAGAATTTTAACTTGACTATGAGATTTGGAAGATAAATGGAAAAACTACATTCCTTAATAGGAACCTTCCAGAAAAAATTTACATTACACAATCAGAGGGGTTTGTGACTCCATGTGATGTAAAAAGAATTTTCAAGTTGCGGAGAACCATTTATAGATTAAATAAATCATTGAGGTCAGGGAATATTCAATTCTATGAATCCATCAAAAAATTTCATTTCATAAAGAATGATTGTGAGTCATGTGTTTATAACGGTTTAGTGGAAATGAATTCATTATCCTAGTAGTATATTTTCATGACCTATTACATATTTTAAATGGAATACTATTCTTAAAGACTGTTAAAGACTGTTAAAACAAGTGTTTCTCTATGAAGGAATTAGGTTAAACAACCTATATTCTAGGGATCAATATCATTATTGATAGATCCAAGAGGTTGAATGGACTAAGTCAAAGTACATATGTTGACCAAATACTACGTATATTTATTATAGAACAATCCAAGGATGACTGAATGAAAATTAAATTTTTTATTTCAAAAACACTTTTATGGAAAAAGTGAGAAATCGCACAGGAACCACATATGAGATAACCTACCCAAGGGGATCCACCATTGCAGACACGAGTCAAAACAAACCCATAGATCACTGTAATGGTTGAATCAGAACTGAAATTTAAACCCAAAAATCATCCTCAAACATACCTTAGAAATCATCATGTTCCCTCTCAGAATCAAGAGTTGACTCAGACATGAGACCAGATTGGCGGCTGATGGAGCGAGTGCTCATCCTACCCAACCTGCCTCTCACCTCATGTCTGCCAATGACTTGTGAGGAAACACCCAAGTTAAATAGTTACCTTTCCCTCCCTAGTATTTTTGGCTTTCTTTTTGGTTTATTGATATTCCCAAGCATATCAAACATGTTTTGGATAGCCACCAAGGCATCCAATACATCATTAATCCCCACACCACAAAACTGCCCATCATTAGGCAAGTGGGTCATAGAGACGGCCGCAACTTGTTCCCCAGCCGAACCGACAGCAGCAGTGACACTCTCTTTGGCTCCATCGACCATTAGGATACTCTACAATGTTGGGTAATCCCTTCTCCCATCATGAGTATCCATCACAACATGAACAAAATTTGCATAAGAAGGACTGGAACTTCCAGAAACCACACCAGCGATTCCCTTACCTTTCTTGTCTCCCCCTGACTCGATCGCCTTTGGAATAAAGTGAGGTGCATGAGTGGCAGTGTCGCGACCCGCCTTGAACAAAAGGAGGGAAGGGTTAGCAATTTGTTAGGCCCTTTCTTCTTTAAGTTGAAAGAGAGATAATGACCCCTGAAACCCGCCTTCAATAGGTCCTGGAGTGGTGACCAGCACCAAAGGCATGAAATCACACACTAAATGGAAGGCATTACCCTTTTTTCTTTTAATAGGATTGGGAGATAAGATAGTGAATCACACAACACCAAACTTAAAGTGAAAGTAAATCCAAGAACCACTCACAATGCATGTTACAAAAGTAAAATCAACAATGTATAAGGAGACTACAAAGAAAAATACCAAAAGAAAGAAAAACATCAACTGCGATGATCTGTCACAAGGTCTGAGCTAGTACGGTCCAACACGATCCCCGAAATCCTCCTGGAAACCTGAAAGAAGTTTTATATATGTAGGGTGAGAATACAAGTATACTCAGTAGGGAAAAACCAAAGACTCACGTGCACAAGTGGGAAGGCATACTAATGCCCTATGAGAAAAGAGATAACCAAGCACCTAACAAGGAAAATAACCACCCAAGCCTCACCAAGGCACACTCCCCAAAAAACGCAAGTCAAGTAATGTATAGCAATATCACATCGATGTTTGGGTACCTTGCACCACTTTCCCACTGGTTATTGAAGACATCTTATGCATTTAACCAATCCCTCCATTCTCATCGCAGTCCCACTACCATACCCCGCCCGCACACACCTGGCCACAACCACACATCCTGCTTGCAAACACCTGGGCCACAACCACCAACCTGCTCGTAGACACATGGGCCACAACTGTCACACGTAACCACGCCTGTAAACACTTAGGCCAAAACAACCACTGCCACGCCCGAAGACACCTGGGCTAGAAGAACTACTGCCACACCCGAATACACCTGAGCCTCATCTTGAAGATACATGGGAAACTACCTTCCCGCAAACACCTGGGCCAACCACTACACTACCCTGTCCGAAGATTCTTGGGCTAATAATGAACTTCAGGCCATCACAGCCTGCCCAAAGATACTAGGGCTATCCGGGAAAGGGAACAGAAAGGAGCTAATAACCATCCACTAATAGAAGTGTTGGGAAAACACCCTCCCCCATGAAATGGGGGTGTTCGGCACTAAGTTCTCAATTTGGGTGGGGCGCGAATAAGAAACACAAAAACTACAAGTATATGTATAGGTAACAAGAACTCACCCAATCTAGGTTTTTCTTTAGACATCCTAAAGAACACTATCCTTACTATTCATTCATAAGAGAAGAGAGAAACACCCAAGCCCAAGTCACAACTCACAAAAAAAAATCCCCATTTGTCCCATCCTTGTCTTCATGTCTAGTAATAATGTTTAAATAAGTTTATGCACTACTGGGAAACTAACATCAAAAGCACAAACCAATGGAAAAAGTTACAGCTAACAACAATTTAATAATTCACACCTGGTTCTATTGCAAAGTCACAACAACAAAGGGATAAGGGAGATCCCTCGATGTATTGGAACCAAAGAAAACCCCAAGATACAGCCCCATGTCCCCAAAAATATAGGATCCAACAGTTTCTCAACAACAGAGGATCCCACCCCAATTCGTGATACAAACACAGGATCCCATCCTCACCCACATCACCCCCAGCAATCTAAGCCCCTATCCAAGAAAACCATATGGTCACCCATACTCAGCCCATAGAGGAAACAACCAAACAAATACCACTAACACAAGGTAGAATTAACAGGTATTTTCAGATTTAAAATATTTAACACACTCCATGGTTTCAATTCCACTGGGCTTAAACCGGGGTTATCATAGAAAAGGAGTTGATCCTGGTGCTTCCAATTTATTTAACCTAATATACGTAATAAACCAATTTCCTTCACACATCAAAAGTTTCACAACCAAAATACAATCCATTTAAACATCACAAGGGGTAAGGGTTTATTAGTGCATAGAGAAAGACCACCAACGACCAGGATTTTCCGTAGGTTTAAGCCCGCACAATTCAGAAATCATTAATCATGAAAGAGGATAAAAACAAATTAGCATCATCGATCACACCCATCCCCTTCATTCTTTAGAATCCGTTTATTATCTTCATTAAAGTTTGGTTAATCCAATTATATAGAAGCAGTAGCATAACCACCCCGCAAGATTCACATAATGGAGAGATGAAGGTCAAACCCCTACCTGACGATCAAGGATCGACGTTAAGCCCTCACGTGGAAACTGGAAAATAGGAGTGGCAGGAACTCCATGGAACGCGATCAAGGAAGGCTTCGGAACAGGGGTACGGCTCGTCGGGAGGAAGGGTACTCTGAGCAGGATGATCGAGAAATGAAATGTAGTGAGAAGACTTTAGGTTATAAAGGCTGATAAGGGATGAGATACAGCACTCCTAGACAATTAAGATATGGAGAGAAACCGCATAAGTAGTGGGATCATGGGTTGACCACGCGGCTGGGACACCCCACACGTCATTAAAGGGTCCCCGCCTATCTGGGTGGTTAAAACCGATGACACCTCATGGGTTTTTCTCATTTAAGGGGTACCTCACCAATAATTTAATTTAAACAGGCATTAATGGGCTTTACAACAAGATTAAAGGGGTCAAAACGTGGCTTAAAATCCAATTTGTGCAAAAAGAGGTGCCACTGGGAAAACTCGTAGTCACCAGTAGGCTAGGTCTACCGGTAGACCGAGCCACCGGTAAGCTGATGCTACCAGTAGTCCAAGCTACCGGTTGGCCAAAGCTACTGGTAGACTGAGTGGAAGAGCGTTGTCGTTGGCGCCCTCAAATGATTAATGTGATTTTGGGGTACTTAGGTGCAGCAAAGTGGCTGACCAAGGTCGTCTCTCAAAGGAGGAAGTAGATTTAAAGAAACTTTTTAAAGGTATTCTAAAAATAAAAAAAAAGTGAAAAAAACACTACTTGAAAGGATGGGGGTTGGTTATATTTTATGAATCTAGAATAAGTTTTCTGGAAGAATATTGTATTTTTTTTTGTTTTTAGTTTTGTTATGAAGTCGATTAAAATGACACAACAAAAAAAGATGTTTTTTAGACAATATTTAAATAACATAATCAATCTAACTATACCTATTCAATAATTTATTAATAATTATCATTTAAATTAATATTCACTTAATTATGATCCCTTAATTTGTTAACCCCCGAACCCTACGAGAATTAACCTTACCACAAAGATGAAGTGAATTTAACCTTAGGCTAACTTCGGAACATGCAATCGCAACACCCTGCTTTGATTGATGTTCTAAGATTAGCTTACGGTCAGTGGTAAATTAAGGAACATTTCCCCTCTAGAGACTAGAATTAATTGATTTTAGGGATTATATTTGGACACTAAAAATTTATCCCACGTGGTTTTGAATTACCAATTAAGTTCGCGCTCTCACAATTCACACAATTCTCGACCTCGCGTGATTTGTGTTTATTGTTCAATTGCTTGCTTAGTATCATTTAAATTGAAAACTAAATTAATAGATCATATTAAGTAAATTAAATTATCTCATTTATTCAAAATAAATTAATGAAGAAGGTAAGATATAGATTGATTACTAAAATACTACTCTTCCATGGGTGGCGTAATCATCATAGAAATGTTTTGCATGTGCAAAGGATTATAATGGGTATAACCCAATAACGCTTCTACTCAAGAATTACAGAAAAAAGAGGAATATTAATAGAAGAATAAATTTAAACAAAATAGAAGAAAAGAGAATAATTAAAAGAATAACAAATAAGTTTATTAAGAAAACACAAACATTACAACATGAGCAAGAAGAATAGGTCTTTGACGAAGGGATCCTTGCTTCAAGAGCTACCCTTACTGAATTTCCTGGATAATTGGAGTGTAACCTCTTCTCATATTCCATAAACTTCCTAATTCACGTCCCAAACACTTAAAATGAGAAAAACTCCAAATTATAGAGGGGAGGGGAGGAGAGGTTACAAGTGGTTTCAAGTGTGAATGTGGAAATTCAGCCAAATATTTTATTCCAAATTGCACCACTCATTTTACCACCAACACGCGTGAATTGGCTGGACTTCCAGAACGATCATATGTGTGTATATGGTTCCTCTATCTCCTCTAAAAATTTGGGCTTAATCCAGACCTAGATGAAGGATTTATGGCTGAAATACAGATGATTTCCCTTTCTGGCATTTCCAGCCCACCTTTGAATTTATGTCCCAATTACTCTATCCAAATGCATTCTTTTTATATAGTGTCCTGAATAAAAGTTGTATCCCATGACGTAAGGAACATAGTTACAAAATATTAAGTTCAAATAATTCAAATAAAAATATTTATGATTAAAATACTACAGTGATTTTGAAAGGATAAAACTAGAATATTCATCAAGTATTCAAATGAATGATCTAATCCCAAATACATTATAACTGAACATACTTAACACAATGTGAGGAAATTATATAATTTATTATCAATAAAATATTCAATAAAAATGTTTTTTATAAACTCCCCCACACTTACCCTTTTTCACTCCTGGGAAAAACCTCATATCAAGTAAACATCAATATCAAATCAAAAAAAAAAATTTAAAACACATATCCTTGAGATCCAACAACTACACACCAAGAAACAAAAGGTATCATGCCCCATAATAATATTTATTTCAAGTTCTTCATTTATATAATTCAGTATATTTCCACTTCATTTATGATCCCATGCACACAAAACACTTACCTAATATTCATTTTCACTCACCACATAAATGTCAATTTTTTTAGAAATGTCTTTCTCATCCAAACTCATACAAGGGTCACCATAGGCTTGATAAATTCTTAAATATCCACCCGATGTGAGTCAAGTAAATATGTTTATCATGAGGACTTTTCAGGTTTGTTCTGTGGCTTTCGGTTGGTAGGATTTAGATGTGAAAAATTCTGAGGCTGAATTAGGAGGGCTTGACTCTTTTTGAAGAAAAATTGCATTAATCTAATTTTCACTTAAATATGGTCTCCTCATTAATCCCCATAGTATCAATTCAGATCCATCATCATGAAAATTCATGGACGTTTTTCACCATTCATCAATTCAGCAACAAAAATCTCAATCATCTCAAACATGATTTTCTTGAAAGCTTCAGATAGGCAGAACTTTCTACCTCAATTAGAAGCTCCAGAAAAGGCACAACTTCACTTGTCAGGAAAGTTCCAGAAAAGGCACAGCTTTCAATATAATGATTTTCTTCAGCATCAAACACATCTCTTCAAAATTTAATTTTCCACCCAAAGTATCATAGAATTTGGTAGCACAACACAAGATAGCTTCCCCCACACTTAAGCTCAACTAGATTATGAAATTTCACTTCAAGAGTTGGTTGGATAGGGAAAATAGGCTTGTAATGTGGCTAACCTAACAGGCTGTGCATAGCTTCTAAGGGATAAAAGTATTAAATGTTCAAGGTAGTCCATTATAAAAAAGTTTTCTTTGAAATAGGGGATTTAATACCAAACAAATTCCTCAATCATTTAAACATAATTATCTCAAATCCTCAAGTTTTGACAGAAATAAATCAAATTCTGGTTAAATCAAGCATGGTTTGGTTCTCTCAAGAAGTGAGTTGAATGAAAATAATATGAAAATAACGGTTCAGAAGCCTCACAAGCCAGTGATTTCAAATTTAAAGACAGCGAGATATGGCATGGGATTCAAAAGTCAGTGTACTTTTCATGAAATTACTAAATATTTGAACTTGAAACAAAGTCATTTCAGCATTCATTAATGCTTTGTTTCATGGGATAAATTGTTTCACTCATTGATATGAATTTCAAAATTTTGATGAGAATCATTTCAAGTCAAAAATTTCAAAAACACAAATAAAATTGAAAAATCAACACACAAAATTTGAAAAACACACAATTTTTTTTGTTTTTTTTAAACAGGAAAACAATTGAAATTACTAAACTAAAAGGTTCCCTCCCCCACACTTAGAATATTGAATTGTCCTCAATGTGAATGCATGAGATGATATATGCACATGAAATGCAGAATTTTTAAATAGGAAAAATAATATAAATGTGAAAGGGTTGGGAACAGCCTGATTTCCTCAAGTGATGATGGGGTCATGCAGTGTGATAAAATCCACTGCATTAGTAGGAAGTCCCTCAATGTATCTCTTCAAACGTTTCTCATTGAATGTAAATCTACTTATAGTGTCCTCTTGTGTGATCTACATTGTACCATAAGGAAAAACATTAGATACAATATAAGGACCTAACCATTTGGAACGCAACTTACCAGGGATCGGCTTCAGTCATAAACTGTAGAGAAGGACTTTATCTCCAACATGAAACTCTCTTTGTTGGATCATTCTATCATGAGATGATTATGATTTTTTCTTTATAGATCCTTGAGTTCTCATATGAAGACAATCAAATCTCCTCAAGCTCTTGAATTTGCAGCTTCCTTTGGATTCCAGCTTGGGCCAAATCCATGTTACATTGCTTTATATCCCAATAAGCCTGATACTCAACTTCCACGGGGAGATGACATGATTTCCCAAAAGCAATCTGAAATGGGGACATACCAATGGGTGTCTTGTATGCTGTCCTATAAGCCCACAATGCATCATCCAAGTGCTTTCTCCAATCCTTCCTATTTTGCTGCATGATTTTCCCCAAGATTTGTTTCAACACACGATTTGAAGCCTCAGTATGGCCATTTTTTAGGGTGGTATGGTGTTGATGTTTTGTGTGTCACCCCATACTTCCAAAGGAGGGAAGAAAAATTCCGATTGCAGAAGTGTGTCCCTTGTTCACTGATGATGGCCTTTGGTACTCCAAACCTGCAAAAAATCTGTGCTTTGACAAAGTCCACTAGAACATGAGAATCATCAGTCCTGATGGCCTTGGCCTCCACCCATTTACTCACATAATCAACAGTAACCAAAATATATAAAAATCCAAATGAAATAGGACAAGGACCCATAAAATCAATGCCACATACATAAAAAATCTCACAGAATAATATGGGTTGTTGGGGCATCTCATGTCTCTTAGAAATGTTCCTAGTGTGTTGGCAACGAGAGTATGACTTACAAAACACATGGGCATCATGGAATAAGCTAGGCCGATATAATCCAGAGTCCAAAACTTTCCTAGCTATCCATTGGGGTCCAAAATGTCCACCACAAGCAAGTGTATGACAGAATTGTAAAATAGACTAAAACTCATGATCAGGAACACGCCTCCTAATATCTTGGTCACTACACATGCGCTATAGGTATGGATCATCCCAAACATAAAATCTTGACTCACTCTTTAATTTTTGGACTTGATTTTTCTTTAAATTTGCAGGGATTTCAGAGGCAACAAGGTAGTTTACTAAATCAGCATACCAAGGATGCGTACCTAAGATGGAATAAAGATGCTCATTGGGAAAAGTGTCCTGAAGTGGTACCTGGTCCAAGGTTTCATCCTCTAGTGTGTGAGTAAGCCTACTCATGTAGTCTGCCACTAAATTCTCTGACCCCTTCTTGTCCTTTATCTCGATGTCAAACTCTTGAAGAAGGAGAATCTAACGGATAAGTCATGGCTTTGCATCTAGCTTCTTTAGGAGGTACCTCAAAGCTGCATGGTCAGAAAAAACAACTACTTTAGAGCCCAATAAATATGAACGGAATTTATCTACAGTAAATATGGCAGCAAGAAACTCCTTTTCTGTGGTAGTGTAGTTTGATTGTGCTAAATCCAATGTCCTTGATGCATAGGCAATCACATGTGAACATCCTTCCACCCTCTGAGATAAGACATCTCCAACCACGAATTTGGAGGCGTCACACATAAGCTCAAAAGGAATCTCCCACTATGGGGGTTGTATGATAGGTGGAGTGTTCATACGTTGTTTTAGCTCATCAAATTAATTCCTCCAAGAAACATCAAACACAAAATCATAATCCTTTTGATGTAATCTTGACATAGGAAGATAAATCTTACTCAAATCATTGATGAAGCGCCGATAAAATCCTGCATGCCCTATGAAAGATCTAACATCACACACACATGAAGGATATGTTAAGGATGAAATAATATCTACCTTTGATCTATCAACCTCTATCCCATGTTTTGACACTACATTCCCTAAGAAAATTCCATGCTCTACCATGAAATGACACTTTTCAAAGTTCATGACCCGATTTTTCTCAATACAACGATTCAACACCTTACCCAAACTAATTATACATTCATAAAATGAAGACCCAAACATCGTAAAATCATCCATAAATACCTCCATGAAGGTCTCAATAAAATCAAAAAAAATACTCACTATGCATCTCGGGAAGGTACCTGGGGCATTGCAAAGTCCAAATGGCATCCTCCGGTAGGCAAATGTGCCAAAGGGACAGGTGAATGCAGTCTTATCCTAATCCTCCAAAGATATAGGAACCTGAAAATATCCAGAAAATCCATCCAAGAAACAATATTGTGTCTTCCCAGCTAGTCTCTCAAGCATCTGATCAATAAATGGTAGGGGGAAATGGTCTTTGCGAGTGGAATGATTTAGTTTCCTATCATCAATACACACACGCCAACTATTTTGTACCCTCATTAGAACTAACTCATCTTTCTCATTTTTAACAACAGTAACACCACTTTTCTTAGGTACAACCTGAATTGGACTTACCCACTGAGAATATGAAATGGGATAGATTATACCTACCTTGAGCAATTTTTCAACTTCTTTTTTAACAACCTCCAAAAGTGTTGGATTGAGTCTCCTTTGTGGTTGCCTCACCGGTTTAGCACCATCCTCTAAAAGAAACCTATGCATGAAAATGGAGGGGGCAATACCTGATATGTCAGCCAAGGTCCACCCAATTGCCCTAATGTTCTCCCTCAAAATATTCAAAAGTTTTTCTTCATGTTCAAAAGGGATATTTTTTGCAATGATAACAGGTAATTTCTCACCACTCAACAAGTATGAGTATTTGAGATTTGGTGGCAATGTCTTGAGTTCCAGTGTAAGGGGGTGGTGTATGGATGGATACATAGAAGGAACTGAAATATGTGCACAAAGTGCATCAGTATCAGAATATACATCAACAAAATCATAGAATAAAGCATCAAATCCATCAGCATACTCAACAACCATGACATCATCAGAGTTCAAATGATCAAAATCAGAGTATTATTCCATTTCAAAATCAAATCTAATAGAGTAGTTTGCATTAGAAAGAGGTGTGGAAGTACTCTTAGACATGAAACTAGAACCAATACTCATAATATCCCTAAGCATAGAACAATCAAATTCCATGGGGTTTTTATTTGGTGGTTCAAAATGGGAGATAAAAAATGCAGAGTGATCCTCTGAGGGGTACTTCATGGAATCCATAACATTAAATATCACAACTTCATCTCCAAACTCCATGGAAAGTGTACCCTCATTGAAATTTATTATAGTTTTTGCAGTTTTGAGGAAGGGTCTTCCTAAGATTATGGGAGCATGAGAACTTACCTGATCATCCTCCATGTTAAGCACATAAAAATCTGCTGGGAAGATCATGTCTCTTACACGGACAAGTACATCCTCAAGGACTCCCGCTGGATATGTTTTAGCTCTATTTTCCAACTACAGCACTACTCTTGTTGGCTTCAACTCACCAACCTGCAAGGAAGAGAATACAGAGTGAGGCATCACATTTATTGAAGCTCCTAAATCACAAAGAGCATCAGAGAAGTGCAACTCCCCTGTGGGACATGGGATGGTGAATGTCCTGGGATCCTTGAAATTTGTTGGAATTGCTAGAGTTGGTGTAATGAGTGGTGAGACATTCCTTTCAAGGTTGATCCTCTCATTTCCCTTGAGCCCTCTTCGATTGGTGCAGAGTTCTTTTATGAATTTGGCATACCTTGGGATTTTATTAATGGCTTCTAGTAGAGGAATGTTTACCTGCACATGCTTGAATGTGTCCAAAACCTCCTTTTGTAGTGATTCTTCAGCAATATTCTTGGTTTGAACAATTTTGTTTGGAAAAGGAAGGGGTTTAGGAGGAACATCATCAATCTTTTTCTTACCTTTATCTTTGTCCTTGGATTTCTAATCAGTTGGTATGGAATGCGGCTTCTCTAGAGTAGAGGTGAATCCCGGTGGAATGGTAGGTACATATGAATCGTTCATTTGCTTCCTACTTCTCAATGTGATGGCACTGACATTCCCTTTTGGATTTGGAGTGGGTTGGGAAGTTAGATTTCCGGAATTCTTACTTACAAGTTCATGGAGGGCGGTGGCAATCTGGCTCATTTGAGTCTTCAACTCCCTCAGCTCTGAACCTTGACTTTTCAGCACATTCTGTTGATTAAGAAAAATTTGCTTCAAAAGTTCATCAGTGTTAGAATCTACCTTGGGTGGGGGATTCCCTTGTTGTTGGCTTGTTGATGCTTGGGCTTCAAATCTCCTTTGGGGTTGTTGGAAACCCTGCTGGTAAGGCGGAGGCTACTGGAAGTTTTGTTGAAAGGGTGGCCTTTGTTGTTGTCTAGAGACATACCTCATGTCTGGTTGATCTTTCCACCCTTGGTTGTATGTTGGAGAAAATGAATCAAACTTCTTTTGGGGATATGGTTGTTGTTGCTGCTGAAATGGTCTCCCTGGGAATACTGCTGCGCAATCCTCTGTCTCTTGTAGTTGTGGGAAACAGTCAGTTGGGTGGCTTGTCTCAGTGAAAATTCCACATGGCCTTGAAGGAGGGGGTTGGGATGTCTATTGAGCCAATGCAATCTGACTCACCATAGTGGTCAATTCTTCCAACTTGGTATCAATCAAATGACTTTCAAGAGAAGAAGGACTTACCTGATGTACTCCCCTGACATGTTGTGTACCTCGATCACCAAATTGTTGGGAGTTGTGTGTCATCTTGTCGATAAATTCACGTGCATCTACTGGTGTCTTGTCCACCAATGCCCCTCCTGCTGTAGCATCCACCATGCTCCTCTCCAGAGGTGTGAGTCCTTCATAGAAGTACTGAATGAGGATTTTCTCACTGATTTGGTGATGTGGACAGCTTGCACACAACTTGTTGAATCTCTCCCAATACTCATACATTGACTCCCCTTGTGCTTTCTTGATCCCTAAGATCTCCTTATGAATGTATGTGGTCCTCGATGCTGGAAAAAATCTCTTCAAGAAAAGACGTTTTAAATTGTTCCAACAAGTTACATCCTCAGGTTGTAAATAATACATCCAATCTTTCGCAGCTCCATCAAGTGAGAATGAGAATGCTCTTAATTTTATTTGATCTTCAGAAACATTTCTTGGTTTAAGGGTTGAGAAAACCAGATTAAATTAATTAAGGTGTTTGTTTGGATCCTCACCAGATAAGCCATGAAATTTTGGAAGAAGGTGAATTAACCCAGATTTTAACTTAATGTCTGATTCGAGATTTGGGTATGCAATTCAATTTGGTTGATAGTTAATATTAGGTGCAACCAATTATCGAATGGTTATATTAAGTTCATTTCCATTATTTCCAGCCATTGGTTCCTGTTTTATGTTTGAATTTGAATTTCTTCCAATTTCAATGTTTCCAGAAGAGAGGAATTCACCAACTGGTTGAATATTGAAACTTCCCATAGACTGAGAATGTCTGATTCGAGCCCTAAGGCTACGTTCAATCTCAGGGTCGAGATCTAAGATATCTTCAGGATTAGTTAATGTCATAAATCAAATAAAAATGAAAAGAAAGAAATTGGACCATAGTAAAAAAAATGAGAAGTTTGAGTTGATGGTCCAAAAAGAAAAGAAGAGGATGAAAAAAATGAAAACCTGAGAAAGGGGAAAGATGAAAGAGAGAGGTGAAAAAATAATAAAATGAAAAATAAAAGAAATACCTCTAAATGGTTGAATAAATTACTTCCCTCCCTGAAAACAGTGCCAATTTGGAAGAGCATTATCATTGGAACCCTCAAATGATTAATGTCATTTTGGGGTACTTAGGTGCAGCAGAGTGGCTGACCAAGGTCATCTCTCAAAGGAGGAAGTATATTTAAAACAACTTTTTAAAGGTATTATAAAAATAAAATAAAAGAGAAAAAAACACTACTTGAAAGTATGGGGGTTGGTTATAGTTTATGAATCGAGAAAAAGTTTGCTGGAAGAAGATTGTATTTTTTTTTGTTTTTAGTTTTGAAATGAAGTTCGATTAAAATGACACAACAAAAAGATGTTTTTTAGACAATATTTAAAAGACGTAATCGATCTAACTCTACCTCTTCAATCATTTATTAATCATTATAATTTAAATTAATATTCACTTAATTATGATCCCTTAATTTGTTAACCCCCTAACCCTACAAGAATTAACCTTACCACAAAGATGAAGTGAATTTAACCTTAGGCTAACTTCGGAACATGCAATCGCAACACCCTGCTTTGATTGATGTTCTAAGATTAGCTTATGTTTAGTGGTAAATTAAGGAAAATTTCCCCTCTGTAGAATAGAATTAATTGAGTTTAGGGATTATATTTGAACACTAAAAATTGATCCCATGTGGTTTAGAATTACCAATTAAGTTCGCGCTCTCACAATTAACACAATTCTCGACCTCGCGTGATTTCTGTTTATTGTTCAATTTCTTGCTTAGTTTCATTTAAATTGAAAACTCAATTAATAGATCATGTTAATTTAATTACATTATCTCATTTATTCAAAATAAATGAATGAATAAGGTAATATATAGATTGATTACTAAAAGACTACTCTTCCATGGGTGACACCATCATCGTAGAAGTGTTTTGCATGTGCAAAGGTTTATAATGGGTATAACCCAATAACGCTTCTAGTCAAGAATTCTAGCCCAAGGAGTAAGATTAAGAGAAGAAGAAATTTAAAAAAATAGAAGAAAAGAGAATAAATAAAAGAAGAACAAAGAAGTTTAATAAGAAAACACAAACATTACAATATGAGGAAGAAGAATTGGGCTTCGACGAAGGGATCCTTGCTTCAAGATCTACCCTTATTTAATTGCTTGGATAATTGGAGTGGAACCTCTTATTCTCTTCCCTAAACTTCCTAATGCAATTTCCAACCTCTTAAAATGAGAACAACTATAATTTATAGAGGGGAGGGGAGGAGAGGTTACAACTGGTTTCAAGTGTGAATGTAGAAATTCGGCCAAATATTTTATTCCACATTTCACCGCTTATTTTACCACCAAATAGCGTGAATTGTCCGGTATTATAGAAGGATAATATGTGCGTATATGGGTCCTCTATCTCCTCTAAAACGTTGGGCATAATCCAGGACCATATTAAGGAGTTATGGACGAAATACAGAAGCTTCTCCATTCTGGCGTGTCCAGCCCACCTTTGACTTTATGACCCAATTACTCCATCCAAATGCATTCTTTTTATCTAGTGTCTTGAATAAAAGCTGTATCCCATGATGTAAGGACCACAATTACAAAATATTATGTTCAAATAATTCAAATAAAAATATTTATGATTGAAATGCTACAGTGATTTTGAAAGGGTAAAACTGTAATTTTCATCAAATATTCAAATGAATGATCTAATCCCAAATAGTTTATAATTGAACATACTTAACACAATGTGAGGAAATTTTATAATTTATTATCAGTAAAATATTCAATTAAAATGTGTTTTATCACCGATCCACCAGTAATCCGCGGCTACCGGTAGGCCGAGCTAGCGGTAGGCCGCGGCTACCGGTAGGCCTACTACCAGTAGACATATCTACCGGTAGACCGATCTACCGGTAGACCGAGCTACCGGTAGGCCGAGCTACCGGTAGGCCGAGCTACCGGTTTTTCTGAGCTACTGGTAGGCCAAGCTACAGGTAGACCGAGATACCGATAGGCTGAGCTATGGGTAGTTCGAGCTACCGGTAGGCCAATACTACTGTTAAGATTCACCGAGAAGCTGTGATAGCCTCCCAGACTACCCCAAACAACTAAACATCACATTTTACTAAGTAATGGACCCCAAAAATACTTCTCAAACTATTCTCGTCCCCGTGAATATAAGAACAACCCAGAAAGATACTTCTCAGGGGAAAACCACGGAGTTGTTACAAAGCTGGAACAGAACCCCTCCTACATCCAGGAACACTCACCCAAATGTCATCAACCACAATGTTCATGACAAGCACAAGGATCACAGTATCCAACACATGAGTTAGGGAGTCCCCTCATACATGTCAGGATATTATCCGCTTTGGGCAGCACTGACTCGCCCGCACGGGTTTAATCGCATCCATATTAATGCATCCTGATTAGCAGTCTGGTTTTACCCATCATCACACATTCTTACACACACAAAAAGAACAGGGAATAGAACATCTAATAGCTAGAAAAAACAAGCATTCCATATATTAAAGCACAAGGTACAAAATCTCAAGGATCAGAACAAAAAAAAGTCAAAACATATCTGGGTACTAAATGCGTAACTGGGCCTCTCGATCCCATGTACTCTCTTCCAGTCCACCATGACTCCACAACACACGAACAAGGGAATAGTTTTCCCACAAAGCACCTTCTCCTCACAATCATCGATCATCACTGGTCTTTCTACAATGTTCACATTGTCCTTGATGTCTAGCTCTCCCCAACTGAGGATGTGTGAATAGTCGTGCACATAACAATGGAGCTGGGACACATGGAATACGTCATGTATCATTAGTAGTGGCAGTGGTAACGCTAGCTGAAAATCCATTTCGCCGACCCTCCGCAACACCTCGAAGGGTCCGATGAACCTGGGAGAAAGCTTACTCCCCTTGCCAAACCTCTGTTGTCCACGCCTAGGGGAGACCTTCAAGAACACGTGGTCTCCAACCTCAAACTCCAGGGACCTTCTCCTGCTATTAGCATGTGACTTTTGTCGGTCCTGGGTTACCTTCATCCTTTCCCGTATAAGCTGAACCTTCTCTGTTGTGCTCTGCACCACATCCGGGCCAATAACACCTACTTCTCCAACCTCAGTCCAACACACAGGTGAGCGACACGACCTTCCATATATGGATTCGAATGGAGCCATTACAATGGTAGAGTGATGGATATTATTGTAGGCAAACTGTACTAGAGGCAAGTGTAGCACCCATGATCCCCCAAAGTCCAGAATACATGCCTGCAACATATCCTCCAAGGTCTGGATGGTGCGCTCTGTCTGTCCATCTGTCCGGGGATGGAAAGCAGTTCTAAGACATAGCTGGGTGCCAAAAGCATATTGCAATCCTCTCCAGACTCGTGAAGTAAATCGTGCATCCCTATCCGAGACTATGGACCTCAGAACTCCATGAAACCACACCACCTCATCCACGTATCTTCGTGCCAAAGCATCCACTTCACTCGACTCCTTAATCACCAGAAAGTGAGCCGATTTTGTCAACTGGTCCACTACTACCCAGATAGCATCATACCCCCCTTGGACCTTGGGTTGTACTATGAATAAATCCATCGAGATTTCCTCCCACTTCCTCTCGGGGACATCTAGAGACTGCAGCAGGCCGCCTGGAACTTGGTGTTCAACCTTCACCTACTGACACACTAGGCACTTGGCCATAAACTCTACCACTGTTAGCTTTACTCCAGGCCACCATAACTATCTCTTTAGACCCTGGTACATCTTGGAAACTCATGGGTGTACCTCTAGGGGTGATTTTTTGAACTCACTAAGAACCTGGCCACACATCACCTCTGGAACAAACAACTTCCCTCAGAAAAGCATCCGGTTCTGACCATCCTCCGTCCATCCTTCCGGAACATTGCTCTGGTCAACTCGATCACGCATCACTTCGCACTCTGGGTCTCCCCACTGAGACTCCTCCACTTTCTATAACAGAGAAGACTGCACTATCATCTGTTACAGGAAATATTTACTGCTATCCATCCTCACATCCAGGTGCAAGGCAACAAACTCCTCCATTGCCTCTCAGGCGTCTGCCGACTCTCGAACCACATCCTTCTGCGACCTCCTGCTCAAGGCATCAGCCACTACATTTCCTTTCACTGAAGTGTTGGAAATATCGATGGTGTAATCCTAGAGGAACACCATCCACCTTCATTTCCGCAAGTTTAGGTCCCACTGGGAGAAGATATACCTCAAACTTTTGTGATCTGTGAAGACCAAAAAGCGTTCTTCGATTAGGTAATGACACCAAAATTTTTAGCGCAAAAATGACCCCTGCGAGCTCCAGGTCGTGGGTGGAATAATTACGCTCATGAGGGCGTAGCTTCCTGGACCCATAAGAGATCACCCCTTGTCGCTACATCAACACACATATAAGGTCTTGCCCTGAAGCATCACAAAACACCTCATACGCCGACCCTTCTTCTTGTAGTCTCAGCGCTGGGGCACTGACCAACTTCTCCTTCAGATAGCTGAAGGTTGTCTCACACTTCTCACTCCACACGAAAACCTGGTCCTTCTTGGTCAAGGCTGTCAAAGGGGCTGAAACTCGGGAGAAGTTGGGTCTGAACCTTCAATAGTAACCCCCCAGCCTGAGGAAACTGTGAACCTCTGCCACATTCTTGGGTTCTTCCCAAGAAACAACTGCCTCAACCTTTGATGGGTCCACTTCTACCCCCTTCTTGGACACTATGTTCCCAATGAAGTGCACTTCTCGTGTCTAGAACATGCATTTCGACAACTTCCCATAAAACTGTTGCTATCGGAGGACCTCAAAAACAGTCCTCAGATGCTCCGTGTGGTCCTCCTCAGATCTTGAATAGATCAGGATGTCTTCGACGAACACAACTATGAATCGATCCAGGTACTCCTGGAAGATGGAGTTCATAAGTCCCATGAACACAGCCGGGGCACTCGTAACGCTGAAGGGCATGACTACAAACTCGAAGTGCCTATATCTGCACCTGAAGGCCGTCTTCGAGATGTTTCCCTCCTCACCCTCAACTGGTGATATCCAGACCATAGGTCGATCTTCGAGAACCATACTTCCCCTTTCATCTGGTCAAAAAGATCATCTATCCTTGGAAGAGGGAAGTTATTCTTGATCGTTACCTAATTCAGCCTCCTGGTCCTCGATCGCCTGCACAACTCGTGGTCGTCTCTCGGGTGCCATAGCTGCAAGGAAAACAAAGAATGCCTAATCCCAAGTAGTGAAGAATATTGTTCTTATAAAAATTCTTAACTTCTTATTTATTTCAAATTCCCAAACACCATAGAAACATGAGAACACAAGTCATTATGATGCATGTACCTTTCCAAGGGTCTCTACCCTACAATCAGCGTGGCCTCACTTGGTCGTTCGGTAGGTCCAGATTCCTTGCATCGGATCACGGTGGGCCCTAAAATCCCGTGTCCTAGCCGGTCTTCCCTATCCTAATTCATGCACCAAGGTCACCTAACACTATCACCCTACCATCCCATGAAATATCACTGTGCCTAACTCTAGACTCCATCCTATCTCTCAACCTCTGCTCTGATACCATTCTGTCACAACCCGCCTTCACCAAAAGGAGAGAAGGGTCAGCAGATTACCTGCCCTTCCTTCTTTATGTTGAAGGAGAGATAATGACCCCAGAAACCCACCTTCAATTGGTCCTGGAGTGGCGACCAGCACCAAGGTAATGAAATCACACACTAAATGGAAGGCATTACCCTTTTTTTCTTTTAATAGGATCGGGAGATAAGATATTAAATCCCACAACACCAAACTGAAAGTGATAGTAAATCCAAGAACCATTCCCAATGCATGTTACAAAAGTAAAATCCACAATGTATAAGGACAATACAACGAAAATACCAAATGAAAGAACAACAGAAAACTGGCGATGATATGTCACAAGGTTTGAGCTAGTATAGTCCAGCACGATCCCCGAAATTCTCCTGGAAACCTAATAGCATTTTTATATACGTAGGGTGAGTATACAAGTATACTTAGTAGGGGATTAACCAAAGATTCTCGTGCACAAGTGGGGAGGCATACTAATGCCCTGTGAGAAAAGAGATAACCAAGACCTAACAAGGAAACTAACCACCCAAGCCTCACCAAGGCACACTCCCCAAATAACACAAGTCAAGTAATGTATAGTAATAGAAAATCGATGTTTGGGTACCCCGCACCACTTTCCCCACTGGTTATTGAATACATCCTAAACATCGAACCAATCCCACCATTCTCATCACAGTCCCACTACCATACCCCGCCCCGTCACACACCTGGGCCACAACCACACATCCCACCCGCAAACACCTGGGCCACAACCACTAACCCGCCCGCACACACCTGGTCCACAACTGTCACATGTAACCACGCTTGAAAACACCTAGGCCAGAATAACCACTGCCACGCCCGAAGACACCTGGCTAGAAGAACTACTGCCACGCCTAAAGACACATGGTCCTCATCCCGAAGATACTTGGGAAACCACCTGCCCGGACACACTTGGGCCAACCACTACACTACCCCTCCCAAGGATTCTAGGGCTAATAATGGACTTCAGGCCATCACAACCTGCCCGAAGATAACTTGGGCTATCTAGGAAAGGGAGCAGAAAGGAGCTAATAACCAGCCACTAATAGAAGTGTTGGGAAAACACCCTCCCCCATGAAATGGGGGTGTTCAACACAAAGTGCTCAACTTAGGTGTTGCGCGAATAAGAAACAAAAAAACTACAAGTATATGTATAGGTGACAAGCACTCACCAAATCTAGGTTTTTCTTCAGATAGCCTAAAGAACACTATCCTAACTATTCATTCATAAGAGAAAAGAACAGTACCCAAACCCAAGTCACAACTCACACCAAACCAAATCCCCATTTGTCCCATCATTGTCTTCATGTCCAGTAATAATGTTTCAATAAGTTTTTGCACTACTGGGAAACTAACAGCATAAGCAAAAACCAAGGGGAAACGTTACATCCAACAACAATTTAAGCATTCACACCCGGTTCTATTGCAAAGTCACAACAAAAAAGGGATAAGGGAGATCCCTTGAAGTACTGAAACCAAAGAAAACCCCAAGATATAGCCCCATGTCCCCAAAAATCCAAGAGCCAATGGTTTTTCAACAATAGAAGATCCCACCCCAATTCATGATACAAACAGAGGATCCCATCCTCACCCACATCACCCCCAGTAATCTAAGACCCTCTCCAAGAAAACCATAAGGTCACCCGTACTCGGCCCGTAGAGGAAACAACCAAACCAATAGCACCAACACAAGGCAGACTTAACAGGTATTTTTAGATTTAAAAGATTTAACACAGTCCATGATTTCAATTCCACTGGTCTTAAACAGGGGTTATCATAGAAAAGGAGTTGATCCTGGTGCTTCCAATTTATTTAGCCGAATATACCTAATTAACAAATTTCCTTTACACATCAAAAGTTTCACAACCAAGATACAATCCATTTAAACATCAAAAGGGGTAAGGGTTTATTAGTGCACAGAGAAAGACCACCAACGACCATGATTTTCAGTAGGCGTAAGCCCGCACAATTCAAAAAACATTAATCATGAAAAAGGATAAAAACAAAGCAGCATCATCGATCACACCCCTCCCTTTCATTCTTTAGAATCTGTTTATTATCTTCATAAAAGTTTGGTTCATCCAATTATATAGAAGTAGTAGCGTACCCACCCCGCAAGATACACAAAAAGGAGAGACAAAGGTGAAACCCCTACCTGACGATCCAGGATCGACCTTAAGTCCTCACATGGAAACTGGAAAACAGGAGTGTCAGGAACTCCACAGAACGTGATCAAGGAAAGATTCGGAACAGGGGTACGGCTCGTCGGGAGGAAGGGTACTCCAAGAAGGATGATCGAGAAAAGA
The DNA here is from genome assembly GCA_963277665.1 of Viscum album. Lineage (NCBI taxonomy): Eukaryota > Viridiplantae > Streptophyta > Magnoliopsida > Santalales > Viscaceae > Viscum > Viscum album. The sequence continues at coordinate 622,344,869 of OY728156.1, read as the reverse complement.
AATGTAGAGAGAAGATTTTAGGTTATAAAGGCTGATAATGGCTGACATACAGAACTCCAGGATGGTTAATATATGGAGAGAAACTTTGTAAGGAGCAGGATCATGGGTTGACCACACGACTAGGACACCCCACACATCATTAAAGGGTCCCCACCTTTCTGGGCGGTTTAAACTGACAACACCTCATAACTTTTTTTCTCATTTAAGGGGTACCTCACCAATCATTTAATTTAAATGGGCATTAATGGGATTTAAAAAAGGATTAAAGGGGTCCAAACACGGCTTAGAAGCCAATTTGCACAAAAAGAGGCGCCACTGGGAAAACCTGTGGTCACCAGTAGGCTAGGTCTACCTGTAGGCCGAGCCACCGGTAAGACAAGGCTACCGATAGGTAGAGCTACCAGTTGGCCACTTCTACCAGTAGACTGAGCCACCGGTAAGCCACATCTACTGGTAGGCCAAGCTACCGGTAGGCCGAGCTACCGGTAATCCATAAATACCAGTAGGGCGAGCCACCGGTTTGTCGAGATACCGGTAGGCCTGCTACCGGTGGACCGAGCTATCAGTAGAAAGAGATACCGGTAGACCGGGCTACCGGTAGGCCAAGGCTACAGGTAAGCTTCACCGAGAAGCTGTGATAGCTTCTCGGACTACCCCGAACACCTACACAATCACATTTTACTAAGTAATGGACCCCAAAAACCCGGGCCATTATAGGCAGAACCTGGTAGGCTAGAAGTAGATGAGGAGGGTTTTCTAGGGATTGAAGTGGAAGCCCGTTGGACGCCCAAAGGGGAGTGATGACCACCCGACGGAGATCTTGGACTCATCTCTGCCCCAGACTGAGGCATTCCAACAGTAACCTGGGGGACTATGGGGGCAAGGGTATCATTAGGCTGAGTCGTCGATCCTTTGTGACCTCGCCTCCCATGTCGAGAATAGAAAGAGGCCTAGTGTCCTTGACGACATCAAAGCAAACAAAAACCAAAAATTTTCTCATAATTAATGTCACTAGTGCAGAAAACATTTTTTACGTCGGTTATTTTTCATTATTTACGTCGGTTTTTAGGCGACGTTAATACGGACGACGTTATAAATAACGTTTTTTACGTCGGTTATTTAAAACCCGACGTAACATCCCTAACACCATGGTGTTTATCACGTCGGTTCATTAATAACCGACGTGATTAACCCTTCCCCGGGCCTATTATCACGTCGGTTTCTTAAATAACCGACGTGATAAAAAGGCCTGGGAAACGTTTTAGCACGTCGGTTATCCAATAACCGACGTGGTAAATCGATTCCCAGGCCTTTTAGCACGTCGGTTATATTAAGAACCGACGTGATAAAAGGCCCGGGAATGGTTTATCACGTCGGTTCTCGAAAAAACCGACGTGATAAACCCCTACCGATTTATTTACCACGTCGGTTATAAAATAACCGACGTGAAAGCGATATATATATTTTTTAAAATAATTGCACTGCTCTCACCAAAAAGCAACCAGAAACCAAACAACAAAAATAACCATGCCAGCCCTCCCCCAAGCCCCAACTGAACCCCACCCTCATCTATACACACCTAACAACCTGGCCAGCCCTCCCCCACCACATTGGAGCCTCACCACAACCCTTGGACACCCCCCACCCCTTGGACAGCCCCCCCCCCACCCTCATTTACACCCCCACGACCCCTAGTACAGCCTCAAACACCCATTGGACACCCCTCCCATATCCCTTGGACACCCCCCACCCCTTGGACACCCCCACCCCTTGGACATCCCCCCACCCTCATTTACACCCCCAAGACCCCTAGTACAGCCTCAAACACCCATTGGACACCCCCCCACACCTTGACAGCCCTCCCAGACCCCTTGGACACCCCCCCGACCCCTTGGACAGCCCCAAACACCCCTTGGACACCCCTCCCATATCCCTTGGACACCCCCCACCCCTTGGACACCCCCACCCCTTGGACAGCCCCCCCACCCTCATTTACACCCAACCGGCCCCTTGGACAGAACTCCTAGACACCTTGGACACCACTCCCATATCCCTTGGACACCCCCCCACCCCTTGGACACCCCCCACCCCTTCGACAGCCCCCACCCTCATTTACACCCCCCGAACACTAGGATAGCCCCAAACACCCCTTGGACACCCCTCCCATATCCCTTGGACACTCCCCCACCCCTTGGACACCCCCACCCCTTGGACAACCCCCCACCCCCTAGACACCCCCCCGACCCCTTAGAACCCCCCCCCCCCCCGACCCCTTGGAAACCCCCCCCCCATCCCCTTGGACAGCCCCAAACACCCCTTGGACACCCCTCCTATATCCCTTGGACACCCCCCCACCACTTGGACACCCCCCACCCCTTGGACAGCCCCCCCCCCCCCTCATTTACACCCAACCGACCCCTTGGACAGCCCGAAACACACCTTGGACACCCCTCCCATATCCCTTGGACACCCCCCACCCCTTGGACACCCCCCCACCCTCATTTACACCCCCCCGACCCCTAGGACAGCCCCAAACACACCTTGGACACCCCTCCCATATCCCTTGGACACCCCCAAACACCCACCCACCCCCTTGGAACGTCTCCCCCCATACCAAAATCCAGACCAGAAAAACCATCAACAGTAGACCAAAACAAGAAGTAGAGAAAAATTAAACATTCACTTATATAACATTAAAAACTTACACTGTCAACTTCAAAAAAAAACTAAATCCAACCTAAACGACTACGAAATACACAATTATATTGACAATATTCAAAATTACATTTTACATTACAAACAACTAAAAGTCAATCAAACCTGTAAAATAATTTGACCACTCCACTTGTAAGTGTTTGATATCTTCAGCAGTAAAGGGTTGAGGGTCATCAAAAAGCTACAAAGGAAAAGGATAGTAGTCAACGTGTATAATGAATAAATCAAATTGAAATATTATGAGAAAGAGGAAATCTTACCAGGTCAAAACTCAGAACTGTCCCAGTTGTTATTATTTCATACATAAATCTTAACATGTAATATCCACATTCGATGATGCCTTGTTGCTCATGACATTTCTGTTTGAATGAGTGTAAATTCAATATATTATTTTTATGTAATAAATCAAAATGTACAAATTATAAATGGATATTTACCTTCGCATGTTCATATTTGATCTTGAAATTCCTTTTCTTTGCGCTTTTTCGAAAGTGGACCCAGGCAGTGGACTTGCCCACTGCCTGGTGTCACCGGCCGGCCGGTGGACCAGACAGAGAGCCTTCCTCTCTGTCTGGACCACCGGCCGGCCGTTGGATCACCACCGGCCGGTAGACCAGACAGAGCTTTTCTGTCTGGACCACCGGCCAACCGGTGATCCACCACCGGCCAGCCGGTGCACCCAGGACTTCTCCTCTTTACGGTTTTTATTGTTTTATCATTTTGGTTTGATACATGTTTTAATAAGTAAAAAATTTACAATATCTAACATTATATGAAAAAACTAAATGTAATCAAGAAATAAACATTTGTTACCTGTAATTTTAGGAATGTACATTTGGATTGTTTTCCCAAATTCCTTCGTCGTGATCGCTCCTTATGGAACAAACCATTTCTTCAACATACTCATCATTATGTTCTGTTAATCTTTCCATGGAAGTAGGGATCTCACATAAATCAGCATCTTTATCAAATTCATCCTCACCAACATATTGTTTTTTCCCTTGTAAAACAACAGCCCACTGCATATCTGATTGATCTACTACATAGAAAATTTGTTTGGCATGTGTTGCCATTATAAAAGAATCAGTTGTGTCTTCCAATCTATTCAGATTAACAAGTTTCATTCCAAATTCATCATGTCTGACACTGTTGTTACCGATAAACCATTTACAGTTTAAAACAGGAACTTTAATTTTAAAGTAATCAGCCTCCCATATGTCTTCAATCACTCCATAATATGCACTTGATGCTGAAATTGGGTTTCTGTCCTTAGCACTCGAAAAATGCATTGCTTCTGCAAACACCAATACACCACTATTCTGAACTGCACTTCTGTTGTCCTGAGATTTCGTATGAAATGTATAGCCATTAATGTCATAAGCGGACCATGTTATCACATTTAAAGATGGACCACCCACTATCCATTTTAATGTCTCTGATACATCTGATCTACCAAGCAAGGTCTTTTTAAACCACGGCAAAAAAGTTTTGTTGTGCTCATTCAAAATCCACATTTCTTTCTTCTTTGGATGACATTGTTTCAACTCATTAATATGCAATGTGATATACGGTTGAACATCAGCTATGTTATTCAAGATGTATGATTCTAACTTCTTCATCTGTTCAACTGACAGTGATTTGACTCATTATTACCTATAACAAATAGCAAAAATATATATATTTTTTAGATAAGACAAATATATGTTTATATGAAAAAAATCATAATTTGAATGTAAACAATTATTAAATATAAAACAAATCGATGTGTATTTAAAAAAATATGCGTGAATATTATTTTTTAAACAAAATATAGTAAGATATAACACCCCCCCTGGACACCCCCCGACCCCTCTGGACAGCCCCCCGCCCCTCCTGGACACCACCCCCCACCCCCTACCCCCTTGGACACCCCCTGGACATCCCCCAACCCTCTGGACAGCCCCCCCACCCACCCGGACAACCCCAAATACCCTCTGGAGAGGCCGCCACCTACTTGGACAGCCCCCCACACCCATCCACACCCTTGGAAACCCCCCTGGACACCCCACCGACCCCTCTGGATAGGCCGCCACCCCCTTGGACAGCCCCCCACACCCACCCATCCCCTTGGACACCACCCCGGACACCCCCCGACCCCTCTGGACAGCCCCCGACCCCTCTAGAAAGCACCCCCACCCCTCCTGGACACAACCCCCCACTCCCGACCTGCTTGGACAACCCCCTGGACACCCCCCAACCCTCTGGACAGCCCCCTCACCCCTCCTAAACACCACCCCCACCCCCTACCCCCTTGGACACCCCCCTGGACACCCCCCAACACCCACCCACACCCTTGGACAGCCCCCCACACCCACCCACCCCCTTGTAAACCCCCCTGGACACCCCCCGACCCCTCTGGACATCCCCCCACCCCTCCTAGACACCAATCCCACCCCCTACCCCCTTGGACACCCCCTGGACATACCCCAACCCTCTAGACAGCCCCCCCACCCACCCGGACAACCCCAAATACCCTCTGGAGAGGCCTCCACCCACTTGGACAGCCCCCCACACCCATCCACCCCCTTGGACACCCCCTGGACACCCCACCGACCCCTCTGGACAGGCCGCCACCCCCTTGGACAGCCCCCACACCCACCCATCCCCTTGGACACCACCCTGGACACCCCCCGACCCCTCTGGACAGCCCCCGACCCCTCTAGAAAGCACCCCCACCCCTCCTGGACACAACCCCCCACCCCCGACCTGCTTGGACACCCCCCTGGACACCCCCCAACCCTCTGGACAGCCCCCCACCCCTCCTAAACACCACCCACACCCCTACCCCCTTGGACACCCCCCTGGACACCCCCCAACACCCACCCACACCCTTGGACAGCCCCCCACACCCACCCACCCCCTTGTAAACCCCCCTGGACACCCCCCCGACCCCTCTGGACAGCCCCCCGCCCCTCCTGGACACCACCCCCCACCCCTACCCCCTTGGACACCCCCTGGACATCCCCCAACCCTCTGGAAAGCCCCCCCACCCACCCGGACAACCCCAAATACCCTCTGGAGAGGCCTCCACCCACTTGGACAGCCCCCCACACCCATCCAACCCCTTGGACACCCCCCTGGACACCCCACCGACCCCTCTGGACAGGACGCCACCCCCTTGGACAGCCCCCCACACCCACCCATCCCCTTGGACACCACCCTGGACACCCCCCGACCCCTCTGGACAGCCCCCGACCCCTCTAGAAAGCACCCCCACCCCTCCTGGACACAACCCCCCACCCCCGACCTGCTTGGACACCCCCCTGGACACCCCCCAACCCTCTGGACAGCCCCCACCCCTCCTAAACCCCACCCCCACCCCCTACCCCCTTGGACACCCCCCTGGACACCCCCCAACACCCACCCACACCCTTGGACAGCCCCCCACACCCACCCACCCCCTTGTAAACCCCCCTGGACACCCCCCGACCCCTCTGGACAGCCCCCCACCCCTCCTGGACACCACCCCCACACCCTACCCCCTTGGACACCCCCTGGACACCCCCCAACCCTCTTAATAGCCCTCCCACCCCCCTGGAATCACTGAAAATTTACCATAACAAGAATTTGGGCCATTCAAAGAATGTTTTTAGGTGTGGAGGAAGAACTGAGTTTCAATAGATAGAGAAGGAACTCGACATTAGGTTGTCTATTCCAGGTGTGGATTTGAAGGAGTTAATGTTTGTTCAGTGACCCAAGAGATTGAATCAGAAATTCAGATGTTGTGCCATTTTCTCATGATGAGGATGAATAATTGGTGGGGTTTGACTTTTAAATGGAGAGCTTAGCAGACCATCATATTCTCTATAGATCAGTAAAGGATGTTAGCATCGAACATAAGGCTTAAGGGATGCTTTCAGATCCAAATATGTATGTTGATGGATGCAATGGATCTGGTAGAGGTTCTAGAAAGAATGGTGGTTTTATTTGTTTAGGATAAGCAGTGAAGAAAAAACTAGTTAATTTTTTACTTGCTGAAAAGAGGGTATCTAAAATTTTTAACATGCCGAGGGGAAATCTGGCGAGTCCTCCTCGTGAAACTTTGTTTGCAGGGGGTGAAAATGGTGATGTGATCCCAAATCCATGCACCTATGCCATGGTTGTGTGTGAATAAAGTAGTAACAACTGTAAAAGGGCAACCCATCCAAATGGACACGCCCCAACCCTCTCGGGGATTTATAGAAAACGATGAAAAATTAGTGAAATCATAAAATTAGTCAATATTGCAAGTCGAACTAATAGATCTAGGGATGATAAATAAGATTATGGTGCCAAAACGAGTTAAAAGGGTTCGCAATCGAAGAATCTTAGCTAGTTTCAACAAAAAAATCACAACACATATATATATACTATCCGCGAAAAAAACAAACAAGTGGGAGGATTACCTGAGTGCTGCGAGTTTAGATGATTGATCCGAGGAGATTAAATATGAGAAACGATGATCGCAAAACGAATCTAAACCAACGAAATGGACGAGCCGATTCGGGTTTACGCGCGAGAGAGACGAGTCGCGACTGTCGAAGGTAAACTCGCGAATGACAATCCACGGGTCTGGGTAAATTTTTAAATGAGTTATCACGTCGGTTATTCAATAACCGATGTTATAATTTTTTTAAAAACATTTATAACCTCGGTTATTCAATAACCGACGTAAAAACCTTCGATTCTTTTTTTACGTCGGTTATTTTATAACCGACGTTATAAAGGGCTCAAAATCCGCGTTTTTTTACGTCGGTTATTCCATAACCGATGTCAAAAACATCTGCGGATTCTTTTTTGACGTCGGTTATTTTATAACTGACGTAAAAAGGCCTTCAAAAACCGCGTTTTTTACGTCGGTTATTGAATAACCGACGTAACAAACACCCCCCGCTTCTGTTTTTTACGGCGGTTAATGTATAACCGACGTAAAAACCGAAGCCGCGCGATTAATAACGTCAGTTATAAAAATAACTGACGTTAAAGGTGTACCGAACACAGGTTCTTACGTCGGTTATTAAATAACCGACGTAAAAAACCTCATTTTACATATTATGACGTCGGTTTTATATAACCAAAGTAAAAAATTGTGACGTAAAAAACGTTTTCTGCACTAGTGTGTGTTACCAAAAACCAAACGAACCTTCCACCTAGAGACGAAGACGATTTGGGAGATCCACCAATTGGTCCATCTCAACAGAAAGGCGAGCAAAGCTGAGTTGCTTCATGAAAAGAGTATCATCGTCAATTCGGAGGAAACAATTGATCCTTTCACCAATGAATTTGAGGATGGATGGGTTCTGAAAGGGTAATGGTGATGTGATCAATCATGTATCCCATGTTATATACTGGACTTGATGTTTTCTAGGCACATACCATGGTAGAAAGATATCAATATGATCTAGGAGAACAACATTAGACTTCAGTTAAATCTATCCTTGAGATTCTAAGATGAACTAATGATATTTTCCCAGTACATGGAGGAGACGAGGATCTAGTCATAAAGGGTTATACTTATGCTAGTTTTCATACAAATCAGAATGATTTGAAGATGCATTCAAGATATGTTTTTTTGTCTCAACAGAGAAGTTGTGATCTGGAAAAGTTGAAGGCATCCAGTTGTTGTTGATTCTACAGTGGAGTCCGAGTATATTGTGCATTCTAATGTTGCCAACGAAGCTGTTTGGATTCAGAACTTTTTCCAGGATCATGATTTGGTGACCAGAAGTAAATAACCTATCACATTTTATTTTGGATAATGTTGTAGTGGTTTCTCTTGAAAAATATCCAAGGTTTCACTAATGGAAAAATCACATACTTCGTAAGTATTTCCTCTTGGGGGTATTTCTATCATAGGGGTGAAGTTCCAGTAAGTAGAGTACCCAATAAAGAGAACATGGTGGACCCCATGACTAAAGGCATATCTCATTATTAGCATGAGTATTATAGTGAAATCATATTTTATACGCCAGGATATTTATCCACTTGTAGAATTCTATAGGCTTCTTTTCTACATAGACTATCCTCATGACCTGACTTTAACAATATTTATACATCACCCTATCATAAAAAAATATTCATTAAAACATAATATAAAATATAAAATATGAAGGTTAGTTCTAAAATTTTGGATGTATTTTATTAAAATTGGAAAATCTCATCATGTTTGGTTGGTTTTTTGGGTATCCAGGTAGTGAATCCAGAAAATAAATATTTCGAGTATCCAATTTGACCAAAATAGGTACCTAATGTTGTGGTTAACATAATATTTGTGTGCATTCCATTAGACCATGAATTTTATGCCTTTGATTATTACCTTAATAATTTTTTCATTTCTATCAGGCTACGGAGATCTGGTTTTGTCTAAGACATCAGGTCCACACCATCTAATATTTCTTTATCCTCAACATCATAAATATGTTGTTATTTTGGATTGGTACTATATTCTGGTACATAATGTCTTTTTTCCTCTACATTGGGAGCTATAGGAGGTTCAGAGACCTGTTGTTCCTTAGTATTGAGAGCATTATCACGTGAAGAAGTTCATTGTTCCTCTGCACTGAGAGAAACAGAAGGTTGTGAAAACTATTGTTCCTCCAGACTGGAAATCTCAGCACTAGAAGAAGTTATTATTTATTTAATTGGTTCAACATTTAATTTAGATTATGTAAATTTAGTGGAAAAAATAAAATAATTTTAGGTAACTCAATGTATAATAAAAAAAATAACATATTTATTGAACTCTCTATTTTTCTAAAGGTTGAATGGATTTGACCTCTCTATCGAGTATCTAATTTCATTCAGTGGGGTATACTCTAACATAAAATAACTCATATACATTAAGATTATTGTGAAATTATTGAAAGATCCAGATTAAAGGGTCATCCTTAGTTTAATTTTCATCCAACCATTCAGTGGTTTTGGTCGATAAGAGAATAATAAGAAACTTTTGGTTTGTGGGTTCTGGAATATAAAAAAAATATACTACACATGATTCCATTATAAATAGTTCATATTTGTACCCATAATTACTAAAATCCACTTTAAAAAATTAAATTTCACTATTTTAATAGAACTCTAATTATCAAACAAATTTCATTTAAAATTAAACACAAGGAGTGTTTCATAATACAAATCCCATGTTTTTTTATGATTATTAAGTATAACATATTCACATAAATTGGATTTATATCATTGGTACCCTATACATGAATCGCTATGACCACAAGTGTAACTCCACTGTTTTTCATGGTACTTCCTTCATCATGTTCATTTGTATATAATTCATAGCCATTAATTATATAACCATTGTAAGATAACACATTCACGCTTGTCTCTATGGAAAGCCACAAAATTCATTCTAAAATTGAATCCATATTTTCATCTGACTCCTTAAAAATATGGTCTCAAAACTACCTTATAACCTTTTTATTATGTGTATTTGATATCTATATTTAAAACCTTAAAGGATTAAAATTCCAAAAAAATTTGATAATCTATTTGAACATATGGGGAAACCTCTAAACTATTATGAAAAAATAAAAATGGGCCCACTCATTATCTAAAATATTTATTCTAACAACATCTATTCCATAATTTTGTTCACCTAAAAGCCTCCCAGTGTGTTGAGATTTTGGTAGACCAATTCTTTCCACATCAGATAGGTAGTCAGTACAAAATTCAATGAAATCCTCAAAAATATATCACTCTTCAATAAAACCCACAGACTTACATCGATTTTTGACATACCCTTTCAAAATATTAATATATTGTTCAATGGGGTACTTCCCTCTATAATATAACAGAGCTCATAATCAAATCTATATCACCAAATGAACCATTAATAGAATCATCATATCAAATAATTTTTGAAAGAAAAACATTTCCAATTCACATAATATGACCGAAATTTCTATTTCTATAGTTGAAAACTTCACTAGGTCTATAACTTTGCTGCATATAGCTTTGAAAAAGAAACAAATATTGGTTAATGTATGATGTAAATTATTGGTAAAATGAAACATAAATCTTCTGGAATTAGATATTACATCAAAACATGACATTAATGTGATTTTAGACCCTTTACCTTTAAATTAGTCATTGAAAAAATATTTTTGATATCTGAAAAATACTCCTCTAGAACCATTACATCATTCATGAAGCTATAGAAATGATCTCTCTACTACCTAGAAAGATTCTAATAGGATGGAGGAATAAAATTCTATTTACACCCTTCACTAGTGTTAACTCTTCCTGTATTCTCATGTCAGTCATATCCAACCTAGATTTAATTACATCCTTTTTTTTACAGGTCCATTTAGTAACATTATAATGAAACTATCACATACTTTTTTTTCAACATTCATTACATCATAAAAATTTCTGATATATAGAATATTCTTCTACGGTAATTCAAAAAAAAACTAAGCAATTTTTCCAAAAGGTTTTCATAATCATTTTTTAAAATGGATTACCAAATAAAGTGTCCATATCTTTTAATTTCTCAAAGATTTGGTCACCAATTAGTGGAAATAGTGTTGTACATTCTTCTGAACACCTATAAAATGATGTCATCCAAGGTTTGTACTTATGATGTCGGGGTAGAAATCTATTATACCTAGAAACATATTCTTTAATGAATGCTTCAACCTAATTGGGTTTTTACCCTATTCACAAATGGAACATCATTGAGTTCCTTTAATGATATATCCTAAAAAACATCCATAAGAAGGAATGTCATTTATCATCCCATACAACATCACCTCATTGTGAAATATTCATTTCTTCAATAATTATAGAATGTAACACCTAAATCCCATAATAATTTCAAATTTCCAGTCAATGGATCCAAATAAACATCAATATCATTACTTGGTTGTTTTTGGTCCTGATATAATAATAGTTAATATAATGTATTTTCATTTCATACATTACCATGGTGGAAAGATTTAATATACCAACATAATCTTCCACGTATTGTGATTTCTTCTTTGAAAACCAAAATGATTCAATAAATATGTTGATAGCACACAAAAACGTTTTCTTGGATCATTTTCCTGAATTCAGATACTCATGACCAATCATCTTCTACTAAGGAGACTCTTCTAGGTGAAAAAGTTTCCCATCATTATCTCTCGATTTTTTGTGCCACATAAATTTCCTTCCATCATTATCACTTCTATATAGGCAAATAATCATTGGAATGATTGTAAAGTACCTTAAAACTTTTTTGTGAACCTATTCATCAATCTTGTATCAAGAAGCACCACAATTTCAGAATTCATTATGTGATTTTTTGTCCTTCAAAAAAATATAAGATAATTTGGATAAGAATATATTCTTTAATATATCATACCCATTGAACATATAATACCTTTAGATTTATATTTTCAGCTAGGAAGCTCATTATCTTCTAGGATAATATCATTCAAGACGGAAATTTGTTTCGTAATATTGGTGTCACTCAATATTTTTCTATATTTTAAATTATATCGCTTTAGTATGGATGAAAATTAATTATATTTAGTGAAACCATAACACAATGGAATCTTTTCACAACTCTTTAACATCTTAAAAAAATTTGGACAATTGTGAAGTTCATTTTTAACTATAATTATCATTTACTCAATGTGATATTTATCATCATTCACACATGTAATCACATCATCAATATGGTTTTTTTATTTTCCACACTTTTAATCATATCAGATGATCCATAAAATGTTTCTCTATCATATTCACTAGAAAAATTATCCTTATTTGTATTCCAACATTTATAAATTTGATCTATTTTGTAACTGGTCAGGTGTTCTTATAACTTCACTGGACTAATTAGTCTTGAATAAAAATCACGTAAACATGGAAAAAGGATTTGAGAAGGGTCATATGCATTATCTTTTGCAAACATTATAAATACATTCATCACATCTTCATAATCATTTTTCAAATGATTATCAATCATCCATTCTCAATTCATATTCATCCAACTTGATTTTGTAATATTAATATTTAACACTAAATAAAAACACAAAAAGGGGAATTTTAAATTAGTGGAACCCCACATTCGAATGTTTAAAATAATTTTATCATGATTTAAAGGAAATGGGTAATTGAATTTATGAAAAGAATTACTCCATCGGTGGTTGGTGTTATCCTCTAAATTCATCCACAATGTTCACTAGTACCTCATATGAGATGACTACTACTCAGAGTAGTTCAAGAAACAAAGGTGCATGTTTAAAAAAGATTGTGTAATGACTTTTATTTTCAATGTTTTAGTTTAAGAAAATTTTTGGGAAAAATCCGAGACCAGGCACTAAGATGGTGTGAAATTATGAGGCCTGGTGTTCCCAAAATGGTCTGTTGAAAAATGTTGTGTTTTTAAATAGTGTGTGTGAGCAGTTTCACTAAAAAAAGTGGAATAACTCTTAAATGTGTTCCTAGATCAGAAAAATGATGGAACCGTTGCATTCAGGATGGCGGGTTTACTCTAATCATGACTTAACATTACTCGGCGCGGGCCTCCAGCGAGAAAACCTAAAAATGGAATAACCGTAAATAAAATAATTAAATAAATTTATTTTATTTATCAAATTCTTATAACTCACAAAAATTGAACCAGATTGAAAATATGATACCTATGTTGAGCTTGTGAGGACGTTCTTTCCTTAGGCAGAGCATATCATTGGCCGACGCGAGCCAATGATGGAAAGTAGTTTTTGGGACGTGACCGTAAATAAAATAATTAAATAAAAGTTATTTTATTTTTAAAAAATTACAACTCATAAATTTAACTTAGATTCAAAATCCAATAGTACCATTGAGCTCATGAGGGTGTACATTCCTTGAGCGGGGCCTAACCTCGACCAACGCGGGTCAAGGGTAAAAGTTAATTTTTGGGCATTTTAAAGAAAAATAAAATAAACTTAAAAATGTTTATTTTATCCAGAAAAAATGTTTTTCTACAATGGAACATCGAGATAGTTGTTTCATTCCATAAGTGAAACAGCGTAATGATTCTTTGACTCAAGCGTAATAGAAATGCTATTTCATTTCATAAATGAAACAATGTAATGATGGGTGACTCATCCTTATAGAAATTCTATAACGCATTCCCCCATTTAATTGTTTAACAGAGATACAGGATCGTTGGCATGATCCTGCATTTTCTCTAAGGCTCTCACGGAGTGGCATTGGAAAGAGGTGAATAATAAAGAATAAAAGTGGTGCGATGTTAGACAACGAATGATCCAACCTCTAAGTAGGGGTTTTAATCTTTGTGGTCTGGATTTCCCCATTCTTTCTTTCCAAACGAGGAATGTGGATCAACCCACTAATAGATTGATCTGCAGGTCATTCGTTAATGCGGGATGGGTTAAATATTGTGGTACTTGATGGGTAGGAACTTGGTAATCACTCCCTTAAAAATTTCTGTCTAGTGGGATGGACAAAGGCCTAATGAAAAATTTCATCATCCATCCCTTGGGTGTTCTTGGTGGTCCTCCGAACCTCGTCCTATCGTTCTTCATCGACGGAACCACATGGTCAAGTCGGAAATTTCCGAGAGGTTATGAGTGCGAATGGACCCCTAGATCAATAGAGATATGACTTGGAGCATGTATCAGTGAAGGTGATGACCCTAGGATTCCAGAGGTTCTCGCAGATTATAAAACAGACCATCGGAGCAAGTCCAGTGGCCCACGGAAAGAACCGTTGGCGCACCGGTGATGACACGTGGTGGTGGCAGTGGTGGCAGCGACCGTGTGAAGGAGGTGGCATGAACTAGAGGTTCACCATGGTGGTATATGAGGCCTATGTAAAATTACATGGGTGGTGTATTGAAATTGCCGACAACAGCGTAAGCGGACGCGGTGCGCACCATATCTCAGCTAGAGCAGGATGGCCCACTCACAGCTAGCTAAGAAGGAGGAGGCAGGCTGCCCCAGGCATCCCAGTGGGACGGACCTATAGCAGGCTAACAGGCTAGGCCGATGGCCCAGTTGGTCGGACCCTCATCCCACGTGGCCAGACCCACAGCCTAGCCAGTCCGGGCTAGGTCGGACTGGACCTAGACCCTACCATCCTCTTTTCCGTAAAACAGACATAACTTCCAAACCATATGATTGATTAATGTCCCGTTTGCAAAGTTGGGACCCTCACGAAGAGGCATTCCTTTTTCAAAACTCAAAGTTAGTGTCTATGGAGGTTTAGATATGACTGATGTCTTGAGTATTAGATTATCTCATTATCATGCATGCTAAAAGAGAAAATCATGCTACTGGTTGTGATAAGAAGTAATGAGCGTACCTCAGTAGACCATTAGCCAAGTGCACCTCAGTGGCCTGGTATCCAAGAGGACCTTATTGTTCTGGTAGATAAGAAGACCTTAGTGGCCCGACAGATGAGTAAACATCAGTGGCCCAAAAGAAGAGTAGACCTCAGTGGTGCCATAAGAAAGTGGAACTCAGTGGACTAGTATTAAAGTGAACCTTTGTGGCCTAGAAGACTAGTAAAACTCAATAGCCCAGTAGCCAAGTGGACCTCAGTGTCCCAGCAGATGAGAAGACCTCAGTGTCCCGACAGACCTCAGTGACTCATCGAGGATGTGTCCCTCTACAATACAAGATTTTCAGCTTTACAATTGATAGTATTTCTTTCAATACTTTAGGTTATACCTATTTGATTTGACTCTAGTAACTATCCTAACTATACTTACTAAAGGTTTCACATCATGTACCTATTTGGTCGTCTTCTTTGATTATTGATATGTGGTATACAATTTTGGTTTGGGGTCCCTACTGAGTATTGTTTTACTCACCCCTTCATGGGATTCACACACATGTGTTGTTTATTCTCTAGAAAATCTATTCTTGGAAAGAGTACTTATTGGAAAGGGTCTAGGTGGTCCTTAGAGTGACCCAACATACGAGATATGCTTCTGTGACTTCAAGCATCTGTTTCTATACCTACCCTTCATGTAGGGTTTTCTGCGGAGGAGTTCTAGAGACTTTTACTTTTACTTTTCTATTTCAGTTGAGTTTATATTTTGGCATGGTTTACCTTATTTTTTCTATTGTTTTACCTTTTGTTTGTTTACTTAGTGTATTCACCTTCTAGAATATGTTTCTTGGAGTGGTGTGCCTGTGTAGAGGTACTTTGGAAAATGCCACCCATTTGTTTGGGATATGTCGACTTGGCGCTAGTCACTTTCCCCTGGCCTATGGGAGGTGGGATTGGGGTAGTCACAACATGGTCACCAGGGGATGGGTCATGCCACAGTTATATCAAAGGAGGTTGGTTATACCTTGAGAACCCAGAGTCTATGAGTTTTTTTGGGTCAATAGTTTTAAGTGCTTCGAGTTCAGCTTTAAGGCAAGGGAATCTAGTGTTGGTGCGGCATACTATGTATCCATACATCAGGACCCTAAATTCGGATTTTTGACTTGGTACATGAAAACACTAGTTGTAGGAAAAAATGATGGTACGTGCATCATATAGTAATGGGTTCGTTTTTCCATGTCCTTCTTGATTCACCTCACTAGGTATAGTCTATTGTCCATGGAATATCTTGTTTTGTTTCAAGGTGCTTCCACGTAGACAGCCAGCCAGGATTCCACCATGTGATCATGAGGATCTACTATGGGGTGATGAGATGGGTACAAGGGTTTGTGTCAATGACATCACCTATGGGTGGTGTACCAGATATACCACTACCTATAGAGTAGCCCATGGTACTCGTTGTACTAGTGGATGAGATGTCTGGGCTGATCTCACTTCACAAGTTTGAACAACAGATACCCCTTAGGTTCTGAGGTGATCCTGACTCACATGATGATAAACACTAGCTTGAGGTGGTGATCGAGTTTTCTGTCTAGTCAAGACAACATTAGATCAGATGGTTTCTTGAAATTGATCCTTCTGTGTGGGTTAGTAGGGAAATAGCGGTGTTTAGATTAACCGATCTTACGATGAGGTAAATCTTCTATGGGTAGAGCTTGAGAACCTGTCTCAATGAAGGGGATATTTCTATAAACGCCAAGGGATATGCATTCCCAAGAGCATCTATAGCTTTGGCACGATGACATGTTAGTAGCTAAGTATTCATCGAGGCCTACTGAACATTCCAGGTACTCAATGAATATGATATGACCAGTGATTTAGGGCTCATACCTTCGAGACAGGTGTGTTTAGGGACATCTGAGCCAGAACTGTACCTCAATGAATTCCCACTTATTCTAGGGTGATAGAGATAACCCTTGCGGTTGAAATTCATTTGGATGAGCAAATGCAGCCCATAGATGTATGTAGTGGGAAAGTAGGAAGCTGGCGTCAGTCTAAGAGACTTGGACATATGAGAAGTTTTGATAAGGGATCCCAAGGTAGGGAATCTACAAAATGTGGCTCATAGGATGAGTCCATTTCTCCAAGAAATAGTTAATAGTTTTCAAAAGATGAAAGGTTTCATCTCTCTAGAGATTTTCCAGACCATTGTGCTGAAAGTGAAATAGCAGATGGGATTGTAGGGTAGAGATAGTGATAGGAACTAATGGGTCTACAGGGCGGAATATGTGGAAGAAGAGTTTGGGTATTAGAAGAAGGTGGTTTACATTTCAACAAGTTACAACCACCAACCCAATATGGTGCACACTAGGCTCAGGGAGCTTGATGAAAAGAGAAGGGGAAGCTGCATGCTATCAAGGAATATCACCCAAGGGCTCCAGTAATTATTCAAGGTATGGTATTTGTCTACTCTTAGCTTTTTTATTAATAGAAATAGGTTCTAATCATTCTTTTTGTCACGAATCTTATTCAACACTTCGAGTTTTCGGTTAAGCCATTGACTTGAACATTACATCTGGAGATACATAGAGAAGGATACTCAATAATAACACTTACATTGATGTTTTGAACTTGCCCTTGATGCAAGAGTTTCGGTTAGAACCTCTTGGTGAAAGCATCAAGGCATTACGACATTAGTTTTGGTATTAACTGGTCATCCAAAGTTCATGATCAGATTGACTATTTTAGGAAAAGAGATATGGTATGTCTACAACATTGTAATGGGGTTTTCCTTGGTTGGAAAAAAGGAAACCTAGGCATCATGAGATTAACTCATGCATAGGGTGGTGCATCTGATTAGGCTATAGTCGGCCAGCCTTTCCCACGTGGAAGTAGATGTTTTGAGTTTTTAGTTCCCTACAGTAGTGGCAGAGTATGGGGATGTCTTTATAGAAGATGTTTATAGGATTGCATCCCTCTAGGGATATGGACTTATTCATCATTATACACCCCTTTATGGCACTTATATTGGCATAATTATATCAGATGGATTTTTTAGAGCTTCACAAGCTGAGGGTGTAGGTGGGGGACTTGCAGAGGAAGGGCTTAGTAAGACCCAGTGTTCGAGGTTATGTGTGGATTACCTGAACATTAACAAATTTCTCCTAGATAATGAGTACCCACTACCAAAGGGACGATGAACGCACCTTTCATTTGAAAGGGGAAACCTTTATCAAGGATGGAAAGGTACCCATAGAATTTTTAGCATTTTAGACAGAGTTTGACAAGTTCCTCGATCTTGATTTGGCAGTGGTAGTATTCGAATTGAAGATGTGGTGACACTACCTTATAGATGGATGGATTACTATCTACTCTATCCATAAGAGTCTCAAGTGTATCTTCTCTAAGAAGGATTTAGACTTTAGATGGAGAAGATGTCTTGGGTTCCTCTAGGACTATAACTTCTATGTATTCTATACTCTTGGTAAGGGCAATGTGGTAGTGAATGCTCTCAGTAGGTGATCCAGTTCAAAGTTTTTTAATTAGGAAATAGATCAATTGGACTTGTTATAGTTATCTTTCATGGATATAGATGATGTATCTTACATCTAATCGGTGGTTTTTACCCCTCCACTATTAAAGTGAGCTAGGTAGGCACAACTCGATGATATTGATTATGGGTATTTAAGTGCTCTATTGTTCACAGGGAATACCCCTAATGGATATTCAAAAGGTGAGGAACACATCATTCCATTCAGAGGACACACAGTAGCATCAGTGGACACCTTGAGTGACAAGATGCATCGGGATATGCATGTAGGTGTCAAGGAAGACACTAGGGATGATAGATCAGGTTGAAGTTGGGCTTACCTTTTAATATAAAAGTTGAGTGATTGTTTAATTAGTTTCATGGTTTGTCAACAAGCTGTGTTGAGCCCCTGTGCTTGGAAGAGGTTTCTCTTTTCTCTCTTGGGGTTCCAAGAAGGGAGTGAGGAAGGATATCAATGGGCATCATGACAGGTTTATGACATACATCAAGGGGACACAGTACCGTCTAGATGATTGTTGAACAACTCACCATGTCATTCACTTCTTACCTTTTCAGGAATAGAGTCTCAATTAGATATTGGGATACCTCTATGTGTAGGAGATAGTTGGACTCCATGGAGTCCCATCAATGATAGTCTCTGATCGAGGTGCATGATTTGCATATCAGTTGTGGAAGGGATTACTGGAGACATTTGGGACTCATCTGTGCTTGAGCACAACTTTCCACCCACAAAAAGATGGTCAGACAGAGTAGAACATTCATGTACTAGAGGACATACTATGTGCATAAATCATTTATTTTTTCCTTAGATGGGAGGATCACCTACCTCTGGTGGAGATTTCATAAAATTACTACCAGTCTACCATCAGTATGGCACCATTTGAAGCCTTTTACGAGAGACCCTATAGGTCGCCACCTAGCTGGACTGACCCAGGGGAGTCAGCACTCATGGGCTCGGAGTTAGTGCAGGATACTACAGAGAAGGTGCAGTTCATCCAGGAGTGGATGAAGACTGCATAGATCTATTATAATTCCAATACTGATAGGTGATGTAGACCATTATAGTTTTAGGAGAAAGACCACGTGTTTCTTCAAGTCTCTCCTCAATGTTAGAAATAGAGATTTGGCTGGGGTGAGATTGATGTTGACGACGGGTGACATTTGCAATGTTTTCGATGGAGATCAAGTATCGACAAGAGAGGACCCTCTGTGGATGATCGATTATTCTAGTGTGTGTTCAGTGGAAACATAGGAATATTCAAGAGAGTGTGTGGGTGGGGGAGGCTCTAGTTTTTTCTAGCACCCTCATCTGTTTAGGAATACCTTGGATTGGATTTTGGGGACATAAATCCTTAATGCGGGGAAGATGTAATGACTTGGATTTTCTTGGTATTATTTTTATAAAATTTCTAAGAAAATTCCAAGACCAGTCCCTAATACAGTGTGTGATTCTGAGGGCCGATGTTCCTGGAAGGGTCTGTTGAAAAATGCTATGTTTTTAAATAGTGTGCATAAGAAGTTTTACAAATAAAGTGGAATAACTCTTAAACTTGTCACCGGATCAGAAATTTGAGGGTACTATTGTGTACAGGATGGAAGTTTTACCCTAGGCATGACTTAACTTTAGTCAGTGTGGGCCTCGATCGATGAAACCCAAAAATGGAATAACCGTAAATAAAATAATTAAATAAAATTATTTTATTTTTCAAATCCTTATAACTCATGAATAGTGGATCAGATTGAAAATATGAGATGACTATTGATATCATGAGAAAATTATTTCCTTAGGAAGAGCCTAACATTGGTAAGAACTAGCCAACTATGGAATGTAGTTTTTTTGTGATGTGACCATAAATAAAATAATTAAATAAAAATTATTTTATTTTCAAATTCTTATAACTCATAAACGGTAACTCATACAAGAAATCAGAGAGTACCTTTGAGATTATGAGGGTGTGATCTCTTTAGGTGGGGCCTAACCTTGACCGGCATGGGTCAAGGGTAAAAGTTAATTTTTGGGAGTTTTAAAGAAAAATAATATAAAATAATGGAAGTTTATTTTATCCAAAAAAAATATTTTCGTTGTAATGAATGGTCGAGTGAGCTATTTCATTACATAAATTAAACAGTGCAATGACGTTGTGACTCAAGTGTAACATAAACACCATTCCATGTCATAAATGAAATAGCATAACGATGCAGCGACTCGACGTCAGATAAATGATGAAACGTGTTCCACAATTTAATTGATTAACGGAGATATGGGATCATTGGAACAATATTGAATTTTCTCTAAGGCTCTGGAGGAGTGGAATTGGAAAGTAGAAAATGGAGATGAAAGAAGAATTGTCACAAGTTCCTTCCTTCCCCTTCGAAGGATCCCGCCACCAACGACAGATTGAGGAACGATGAACAACCGCAATGCGATATTCTCCAATGAATGATCCAACCTCAATGTAGGAGTTTTAATCTTTGTGATCTGAAATTTCCCATTCTTTCTTTCCAAATGCCAAATGTGGATCAACCCACAAACGGGTTGATTTTTTGGTCGTTCGTTCATGGAGGATGGGTTAAATATTGTAGGACATGATGGGTAGGAACTTGGAAATTACTCCCTTACCAGTTTCCTTCTAACAGGACAAACGAATGCTGAACAAACAAGGCCATCATCCATCCCTCTAGTGTTCTTGGTGCTCCTCCTACCCATGTCCTATCGTTCCTCACCGACGGACCCACATGGTCATGTCAGACATTGTTGGGAGGTTCTGAGCACAACTGGACCCCTGGATCGACAACGAGACTACTTTGAGCACGTAGCAGTGGCGGTGACAACCTGTGGATTCTAAATTTTCTCACATATCATAAAATAGACTACAAATAATGTATGGTGGACCACATAAAGAACTGTTGGTGCATCAGTGTTGTCACGCGACGACGATATACCATGGTGGAGTAATGAGGCGGTGTGGTGCAATGCCGGATGAGGCCCATGGCAGCTGTCACAGGCAGTGGATCGGGGCCTCCGATAATGGTTGACCACATCACGAGTGGACATAGTGATCCAAACCGCATCATGTATATTGAAATTCATGGTCCAACTGGACTGCGATGGTAAAACCCAGGGTGAACCTTGGGGTAGAGGGAGACGCGGTTGAAACCATGTCTCAACTGAAGCAGGTCAGACCGATCACAGTGGGCTATGTAGGAGGAGGCAGTCCAGACCTACGATAGCCTAATGGTCCCGATCCATGGTACAGTGGGCCAGAACCACTTCCCATTAGGCCGGACTCATGGCCTAACTAGTTCGGACGAGGTTAGATGTTGGTTGAGTCAAACCAAGGTTGGTTCGGTGGAGCCGGGTCAGGTTGGGGGACCACGGACCGAGTTAGATAGGGTCAGTCTGGCCAAGTTAGACTGGACCCAGATCTGACCATCCCCTCTTCAGTAAAATGAACATTACTTCCAAACCTTATGTCTAATTGGTGATCCATTTACGGTGTTGGGACCCTCGCGATGAGGCGGACCTTTTGACATAGTCCAAGGAAGTTTCTGTGGAGATTGAGTTATGACTGATGGATTGAGGAGTAGATTCTCTCATAATCAAGAAAAATATAAGAAGAAATAATTTAGTTGGCTTTGATGAGAAGAAGGCGATGACTAGACCTTAGTGTCCTAGAAGCCGAGCGAGCGTCAGTGGCCTAGCATACGAGTGGACCTTAGTGGCCTGGTAGTCGAGCGGACCTCAGTGGCCTGATAGATGAGAAAACATCAGTGTCCTAGAAGCCGAGTGGACCTTAGTGGCTTGGAAGACAATCATATATCCCTATTCCGATAGCCGAGCAGACCGTAGTTTCCCATAAAACTATCAGACCTTAGTGGCCCAGTATTTGAGTGGACCTTAGTGGCCCAGTAGACGAGCAGACCTCAGTTGCCCGACAGTACTTAGTGACTCATCCGGGACGAGTCCCTCAACAATACAAGATTTTAATATTTATGATTAATAGTCATTATTTATATACATTAGGTTATACCTATGTGAGTATACTCTAATAACTCTCTTGATGACACTTATTAGAGTTTACATTTCATGTACCTCTTTGGTAATCTTCTTTTTCTATTACTCTCTGGTATACCTTTGTGGTTTAGGGTCCCTACTGAGTATTGTTTTACTCACCCCTTCACAGGCTTCACCCACATGTGTCGTGTCTTACACAGACGATTGATTCTTTGGCGAAGACCATAGTGGACTGGGGTCAGGTGGTGCTTAGAGTGAACCGATAGATGATACATGCTTCTATGACTTTAGATAGTTGTTTCTGTACCTACCCTTTAGGTGGGGTTTCCTACAGAGGAGTTCCAAAGACTTGTACTTTTACTTTTCTATTTTATTTTTGCTTGTATTATGGACCTTTTTACCATCATATTTCTATTTTTGTACTTTGTGTTTGTGAACTTAGGGTATTTACCTTCTGGAATTTGTGGTTTGGAGTTATGTGTGTGAGTACATGTACATTGGAAAATGTCTCTCATTTGTTGGGATATTCCTACATGGTGCTAGTCACCATCCCCTAGCCTATGGGAGGTAAGATTGGGGTAGTCATGGCACGAGCCCCGAGGGACAGGTTGTGACAGATGGAAGATGAGTCTCAAACAAAATATTGTAATAATAACTGTTTAGGATATGAAGATGGTGGGGATGGTAGTTATTATTTCATTTTGTTTCCGGATACTTGTCCCATTAGAAGATGACACCAAATCAGAGAGAATATATAGTTTTGGATGACTCCCCTAATTTAAACCATGAAGGAGATGTTGGATTCCTTGTAGTTTTAGGAGTTTTATGGGGTAAAACATTAATTAACCATTTTTATGAGTGAGGTCATGAATAATATTTTATGGTTAGGATAGAGTTGGTGTCATGCCCTTAGAATGGAGTTATTATCAGTCTATATTTTTCATGAGGTGGGATTCTATGTATCTTTTAGGTCTTTCAAAGTTAGTATGGTCATATAAATATTGATAAAACCCTTATTATATACACAAGTTTGCATTTATAAATATACATACCACTAATCCCCTTGATAGACCATACTATATTATAAAAAACTTAGGAATCTATTCCCCCTAATTTCAAATCACAAAACACCATTTTAAAGTCAATGTGAAATTTAAAAGATCATTTATTTAGATCATCATTAAAATCAAAAATATCATCCTCATTATGAAACATCATTTAATTCCAATTTATTAACTTCAAAACTAAAAATTTACCCATAAAATCAATTTTTAAATATAAAAAACTGATGAAAATAGAGATATAGAATGAAATAATGGACATATAAAAAAATAAAATCAACATTATCTGAAAAAAATTATCAAACAATAAAAAATGGATATTGAATATAATAGGGGTTTCAAAAATAAAAAACAAAATAATTTATTTTCAAAAATATTTTCAACACTGAAATTGAATTTCCAGTCATTATGTACCTAGTCAAATTGTGAATGAAAAGAAAACTAATAAAATATCAAATTTTCACATCACACCACTTTGGTCTATCAACATTTTATAGTTGTTGAATTATTTATGTTTTATTGTGACATACCTCATAGATGGTTTTTAATCCAACTCTAGTGATATGATAAATTACTTCTTTATGAGTAAAACATGGTTGACAGGTGCAATTATAAAATTGAATCGAATAATTTTCCCCTTAAATACATTGTTGACCATTGAATCCAAAAAAAATCAAATCTAATTCTAAAACTCATTCAACACTCAATTAAAAACATAAATTCAAATTCAATTCATTATGATTTAAAATAAAGAATATTTCATATGATAAAATAAATCTTAATTAGCCAAATAATTTTTTTTGAAAATATAACAATCATATTAAAAAATAAAAAAAAAATATTAAAGTATTATAAATAAAAATAAAATTTAGGAATGTATAAAAGTATTAAACTATTGATAAATTGAAAAAAGTATAAATCTGTAAAATTATAAATTAAAAATGTTTATATATTTATAAAATTCTATAGAATTATAGACATATACAGAAGTATAGTATTATATATAGTTTATAAAAGAAAATATATTTTAAATAAATATACTAAATTTATAAATATATATAAATTTACAAAACTATATTAAATTATACATATGTTTTAAAAGTATACATAATTTATAGATGTATATAGTTTTAATAATTTATAAAAGTATAAAATTATAATATATGGAATTAAAATTTATGAAAGTATGAAATTATAACAATTTATAAGGAATAAGACTATAATTATATATTAATTTATAAATATAAAAAACAATAAAAGTAAAAATAATTAATAAAAAATTTAATTAAAAATATATGTAAATATTATATACTATAATATTTATAAAAGTATATAAATTAATTAATTAATTTAATTAGAAAAATAAATTCAATTTAATATGTCAACACTGAAATTCTTTTGTTTCATTAAAAAATTCTATAATAGTAAATTCAATTTAATCTGTTAATACTAAAATTTAACAATAATACTAAATTTAATATAATTAAATAACATCGAAGAAGTAATATATATTTGGAAAACTTATATGGGATTAGGGATGATTGGAATCAGCAACCGTTGACTATGTGCCTCAGTTGCGTGATCATGTAATCTCATTCCATCCATGAAATCAGAAGAAAATCCACTACTTTTGATATTGCTTGAATTAATCTTAATCATGTGATTTTCTAACATAATTACATGATTTTATATCCCTAATGCTCCACATGTACACTCCAGCTATGCAGTCAATGATGGGGCCCTTTCTCCGTTGGTTGAACTCTAATGGAGCACCCACCTTTTCTTGCGGTACGATTTTCATGCAAAAAATAGGCAAGCATGGGTGGTTTTGTAAAGACCTGGAAATTCCATGGAATATTTTTTTCTTAAATTCATGGGATTTTTACGAGTCCACAAAAATTTATGATGCTTGATTCCGAGGCCCGGTGTTCTCGGAATCAATTTCTGATGTTTTTTTCGGGTGCGTTCAGTAAATGTTCGAGCGGGATTTTATAACTGTTGAACCGGTGCACCGAATTGAAATCTGAGGGCACTGTTGAACTCGCAGCACCATTATTCCCTTAAGAAGACTTTTACCTTGATGGCAGTTGGTTGAGAATGAAAGTTAGTTTTAAGGTTTTAAAGAATAAATTTAATAAAAAGTAAAGTTTGTTGTTTATTTTTATTTTGGTGGTTAAAATCTCCAAGTGGAGGTTGGAGGTGGGGGCCACCACACACTAACCTCCCATGGGAGGTTATGGTGGTGGGGCCCACCCGAGCATAACCTCCCTTGGGAGAATAATTAAGGAGGGGACCACCTGAGCTTGTAACTCTTGGAACCCCCCAGTTGAATTGGAGGAAACTCTTCATCTTTCTCTAATTAATTGAGCCTACTCCACCCTCCTTAATTAAATGGGTTTTATCATTTAATTAAACACCACATTTCGAATTGTGGTTCCAACAAATAATAGACGTCGTTTCCATCTATTATTTTGGTTGGCATGCTTCATACTTTTTGTGGGGAGATTAGGGAGAGGAGGACCTCTTGGGGAACTCTCCAATGAAGAAATAAAAGAACGTCATATTTGACTTCATCACCTCCGGATTCTCATCCACCAACGACATATATCCTCTTCCTTTTCTGACATTGACGAATCGACAACAACCTTTTTCCGCAACTTCGTCAACGATCATCGACAATCGAGGTAGGGGATTTGAGGTGTTTTTGTACCCGTTCTTCGTCGTTCTAATTAGGGAATGTGAATCACCAATTGATATCACCATAACGAGAAGGTATCGGACCGCACAAACACAGCTCGACCCTCCCCCTTTGTTGTTCTCGTTTTTTGATGACGGAGGGAGAGCAACGGCGGCCGATGTCAGGCCGACCGCGAAGAAACTGGCGGCGCAAGGCCGCCAGGTCACCAAAAGGCCAGGGCATCGCCATGCCACGTAGAAGGAGAGTCGCGGCCAGGGCGGGCCATGGAGGAAGGGGCGCGACACCATCACGCTTCCCGAAGGGTAGTAGGAGGCCGCCGCCGAGCCAGGCCGCGACGAAGGAGGCATGGCACTTTTGTGCCTCGCGGAGGGTAGTAAGAAGTCATGGCCAGGTCGGGCCATGATGGAGGAGCTGGAGCGGCTGGCCGCTTGGCCAGCCGGGAGGAGCGGGACCCAATGGGTCCCGCGTGAACTGGATCGGCGCTAGGTGGCACCAGTTTGGGATCCCACCCGAATGGATCTGTCGTTCGGAAGCTAGGGGCATGCGACTTTTCCCCTGGATGCGGCTAGGCGTACCCACAAGCCACTGGGCCACTGGGCTGCCGAGCCACTGGGAGGGACACAGTGCGGGCCACCGGGCCACCCTCGGGTCCGGCCGCCCTCGGGCAGGGCCGCCCCAAGGTTCAGGCCGCCCTCGGGCCAGGCTTTCTATGGGCCGGGCTGCCCCCTCAAACTGGGCTAGACCTGCGGACCGGGTCAGAATCCGGTTCGGACCCAGGTCGGGCTAGGTCAGTCTGACCGGGTAGGACCGGACCCGGACCTGCTTTGTCCTGTTTACACCTTTTCACCCATATCTTGGGCTACGGGTGTCCGATCTAGGAACCGTCTACGAAGATGGAAAGCTTAGAGAGAGACAATTATTCTGGAATATCCCACTTGAGGATTGGACATAGTTTGGATATGGTTGGGTTGGTTTGAACCAAAAAAACTAATCGAGCCCTTGGAATAGAAATACCAATTACTCACAGACTAGGCATCTGATTGACGCGTCGTCTGTTGCGTTGAGACCCCTATGAAAGGGCTGAAATTTGAGGTACTTCTACTTGGGACTTCATGATAGTTGGATTATCGACCAGTAGCTCGTTGGGTGGATCCTCTCGGAGACGAGCGAGCAGAGCACAGAGACCTAGTAGATAGCTGAGACCTGACGACTGCTGACCTTTCAACTCAGAGTGTTTCGACTAGCCCAATGGGAAGCACCACTGTGTGACGCAGAAGACCCACAGTGGGGAGTACCTCTGTGTGAGGTAGCAGACCAACGGTACTTAATAGGAGGAGTACCTCAACAGGCTATGAGGGGGAGCACCTCTGTGTGACGTGGTAGAACCACAGTGGGGAGCGCCTCTCTGTGACGTGGCAGACCTACGGTACTCAACAGGGGGAGTACCACAGTAGTCCAGAATAGTGGGAAGTGCCTCTGTGTGATGCGGTAGGCCCACAATACTCTATAGAGGAGGCGTACACTATTAACCGAGGTTTCAATAGTTTTATTGGGAGTGTTACATGTTACCACCCTAGAATAAAATCCTAGTATTGAGCTGACTCTATGAGTTTTAGTTTACCTCATGATTGAGATGGGTTACTAGATAACTTATGTATATATATGACCATATAACTAAGTAAGGGTTATCCATTGATTTCATACTTTGTGGTTATCCTTGTAGGTTTTTGTGAGACCTTGAGGGTCTCGGGGACCCTACTTAGTATCGTTATACTCACCCCTGCATGGGCTATGACCACACCTCATTATGTTGGTGGTAGACAACAGACAACACTGATTGGGGTAGAGAGTAGCAGAACTGGACAGTACCCAGAGGTGGACCACTCTGTGAGACATACACGGAGCGAACGGACGGACGTGGAGTGTTCAGGAGTCCATCTTTACCTACCCATCAGGTGGGAATCCCGAATGATGACCTGATAGCTTCTTTACTTTTTTTCTTCAGTTGTACTTGAATTTCAGTTTTATTGTAATTTACTGTTGGGATTGTATTTCCGTCCCCTTTACTTTCAACACACTCTTTTGTATACAGTTTTACATAGTGTTTTACATCCAGTTTTTTACTCTGTTGTGTTTGTTTACTATTATAAAGGCAATGCCTTCCCATTTTAGGGATTTACACCTATGATGGTAGTCGCCAGCCCTTGACCTAAGGCGGGCTTGGGGTAGTCACTAAATGGGCTTCGGGGGACGGTTGTGACAAATTGGTATTAGAGGTGTCAGTTCTACCGCAGAACTTAGGAATCTGATCTTTATTTTCTTTGAAGCAATTGTGTTAAGGGTACTGAGTGTTTTTTTCAGTTCAGGGAGTCCAGTGTTGGTGCGGGAGGCTGACGTATCCATAAACCAAGACCCTGGCAACTGATTTCCGACTTAGTGCACAAAAACACTGATTGATTGCGTGTATTTAAATGTTTTATTAAGTCATCTCAACCAGTTCATCTCACCAAGTATAATATTTTGACCGTTTCACATCTGTTTCTTTCAGGATGCCTCCCCGCATAGCCCCAAGAGTCATACACTCTGACATCCCACCGTGCGACGAGGCATTGGTGTAGGGACCTTTACCAATGGAGGCACTAGTGGTACCACATTCCATTGGGCCACCGATGCCACCAGCCCCCACAACAGATGATGCACACTGCTTGAGAGCATTTCATGAGTTCCAGCACTAGAGGCCACCCAGTTTTTGGGGAGAGATGGAACCACAGGTGACTGAGGATTGGTTGGAGGCTATGGTGAGAGTCCTCAGGCTAGTAGGGACACTAGCAGACCTCATGATGATTCTTGTTATGAGTCTCCTTCAGGAAACAGTAGGCAGATGGTGGAGCCTGATTCTCCAGGTCCACGATGAGGTTACACTACTCTGGACAGAGTTAAAGAGCCTGTTTTGGGTGTAGTTTGTACTATCCACCTTTCGTGCAGTGTGGATACAATAGCTACTTCATCTACAGCAGGGCAGCATGACAGTAGCAAATTACTCAGCAAGGTTCACTGACCTCTCGTGCTACTCCATAGATATGGTATGGGACCCATTCTTCCTGGACCAGACCTTCTAACAGGGTATTAGGAGAGAGATCGGAGCCTTGATGATCTCCCTCAGCATCCTGACGGAGGAGAGGGTGTTAGAGAGATCCCTCCTAGTGGAGAGTTTCCTTTCTCAACAGTCACCAGTAGCAAGACCCACTACTAGTCGACATGCAACGGAGTCTTCTATAGCTGGCAGTAGACAGATGATGCAGAGGTCCAAGAGGACCAGACCCATGGGTGGATGACCTCATGACTCAGGATTTGTTATGTGGGGCACCCGGGGCAGTGACATATATTCCTGGAGCAGACAGTGCTACTCATGTGTCGGGCAGGGTCACATGGCTCATGACTGTCTGACATGTCGTTCAGATGATAATCAGATAGTTGAGGGACCTACAAGGTAGAGGAATTGGTTCGATCGATGCGGTCCGCAGGGCGCAGGCAGATGTGGAAGAGGAGCTGGTCGAGCAGCTGGAGGTGGACGACGTTATGAGGTGCTACTGCCACCACCACCAGGAGGTCCACCCTGACCGTAGGGAGCAGGTGGATAGGGGAGAGCTCAGATTCTGGTAGCTGAGGCATATGACCACAGCGCTCCAGAGATTATTCGATGTACTATCTATGTCTACTCCACCTTAGCTGCAGTTCTTATAGACACAGGTGGCAGTCACTCTTTCATAGCCACTGCCCTCGTTCGAAGCTCGGAGATTCCAATGGAGCTGTTGGATTGATCCTTATGGGTAGAGACTTCTTCATGAGTATACTCGATGATTACACACTGGTGCCGGCAGTGTGAGATTACTCTAGGAGGTGAGAGATTTGGCTGGGATCTCCTTGTAGTGGCATCGAGGCTTTATGGTGTCATATTGGGTATGGACTGGTTATCTATAGTTCATTCTCAGATTGACTATATTAGGAGAAATGTGTTGTGTGTCTGCTTGGATGGGACCATTTTTTCCTTCACCAGCGAGAAGGGAACCTTTGCAGCACAGGACAGACTTACTCAGAGGAGGGTGTTGCCGATCACTCATCAGTTGGCCTACCTTACCCTAGGAGCAGTTGATGTGGAGATTCTGAGTCATCCTGTAGTGGTGGATCAGTATGTGGATGTTTTCCCTGACGATGTTCCAGGACTAACTCCTTATAGAGAGGTGGACTTCTACATTGACTTGTACCCTGGTATGGCACTGATATCTACTCCAGCATATCGGATGGCTCCTGTAGAGCTTCGTGAGCTGCGGGTACAGTTGGAGGACTTGCAGGGGAAGGGAATCATTCAGCCCAGTGTTTCTCCCTGGGCAGCCCCGATTATGTTCGGCAAGAAGGAAGATGGGAGAATGAGTCTTTGTGTTGACTACTTCTGCCTGAACCAGGTGAACGTTAAGAACAAGTTCCCATTATCGAGGATTGATGACCACTATGATCATCTCAAGGGAGCACGGTGGTTCTTGAAGATAAACCTTAGATCAGGCTATCACCAGCTCAGAGTTCTAGACGAGGATGTGCAGAAGACAGCCTTCAGGTGTCTGTACAGCCACTATGAGTTCTTGGTTATTCCCTTCGGCATAACCAACGCTCCAACAGTGTTCATGTGTCTCATTAATAGGATCTTCCAGCCTTACCTCGATCGCTTTGTCATGGTCTTCATCAACGACATTCGGATCTACTCGACTACTGAGGAGGAGCATTCCTGTCATTTGCTGGTAGTGCTGGACACACTCTGAGAGCACCAGCTTTATGGTAAGCTCTCAAAGTTCTAGTTTTGATTCAAGAGGTTCACTTCCTGGGACATGTCATCTCAGAGGCGGGAGTTGCAGTAGATCCAGGGAAGATTGAGGAGGTACTTTCTTGGGAGCCACCTAGGAGTGTGACGGAGCTACGGAGTTTCCTTGTCTTGGATGGATACTTCCATAGATTCGTTTCAGACTTCTCCAGAGTTGCAGCACCACTATCAGCCTTAACAAAGAAGGGGCACCCCTTCGTGTGGTCGGAGAGATGCCATTAGAGCTTTCAGGAGATGAGGCAGATGCGGACTATTGCCCCCATGTTGAGGCTTCCATAGGAAGGCATAGGGTACACAGTCTACTGCGACGCATCAAAGACCGGACTCGGGTGTGTCCTGATGCAAGAGAAAGCTGTGATTGCTTATGGTTCTCGGTAGCTAAGACAACACGAGCAGAACTACACTACCCATTACCTGGAGTTAGCAGCAGTGGTCTTCGCCCTGAAGATATAGAGGCACTATCTGATGGGCGAGCTTTTCACAGTTTACACTGATCACAAGAGTCCCAGATATATCTTCTCTCAGAAGGACCTGAAACTAAGACAATGGAATTGGATTGAGTTCCTCCAGGACTATGACTTTGATAGATTCTATACTCCTGGGAAGGGGAACATTTTTGCGGATGCACTCAACTGGAGATAGGGTATACACCTACTCGGATAGGTGATAGAGCAGTTGGCTGCCTTACAGATATCTTTTGTGGACAGAGATGGAGAAAATTTTCTTCAGTCTCTTACAGTCACTCCTCCACTTCTTCAGTGAGTCAGGGAGGCGCAGCGTGGGGACTCTGGCTGTGAGACATGATGTGCTTAGATATCCACAAGGCAGGCACCTAATGGATTTTCTGAAGGTGGGGAGCACGTCATCCTCTTCAGAGGACATACCATGGTTCCAGTAGCACTTCAGGAGGAAGTGTTGAGGGAGTTCCACACTTCCCCTTTAGTGGTACATCCAGGAGTGGCGAATATGTACTATTACCTTCAACGATAGCACTGGTGGCCAGGTATGAAGAAGGTAGTAGTAGAGTTTATCTCACGATGCCTCACTTGTCAACAATTGAAGGCAGTGAACCATGTACCATCAGGCTTGGTTCAGCCCTTAGAGGTCCCAGAATGGAAGTGGTATGGGATATCCATGAACTTCGTGATGGGTCTTTCATGTACATCTAGGGGCCACAACTCGATTTGGGTTATCGTTGACCGACTCACCAAGTCGGACCACTTCCTACCGACCAGAGAGCAGGGCTCAGTAAAGATCTTGGGACACCACTATGTGTATGAGATTGTGTGTATAGGCCCAAAGCTTGACGTACATGGACATTACATTACTTTTTCAGAATATATAATACACAAAAAAATAGACACACAACGACCGTAATAGTTTAGTGTCTTTGGAAAATCAGAATATAATCTTCTAATCGTGGTGAAAGATCTTCAACATCACCCATAAAGATCTTCCCCTTTTTGTTTTCTTACCTAAAACCTTTCTTTAAATCCTGGGGAAAAGAAAACATATAAAGGGTGATCTCAAATGCTCAGTAGGGGTATGAATGGAGAAAATAAATCAAATCATATACATTTGAACTAAAGAACACATGATTATAATTTTTAAACATCAAAATCATGAGCAATGACATAAAACATGTCAGTTCATAAGGCATAGATCATAAAGAAACATCAATCATTATAAAATAGAATGTGAATAAAGAATGTAACTATGGAAACCATTAAGCATATGTTATGATTTCCATAGTAGCCAAGGCATTGCTGCCAAGACCATCTTAGTGGCCAAAGTCCCCTTCTGAATTGAGTTCACTCCTTGTTCAAGTCCTATAACACTGAATCGGATTTAGTTACCGTTCCAGCCATGTCTATCTCATGAGATATAAATCTTTATCCAATTAATTGGAGGGAGATATAGGTCCCACCCATCTCATAATTAAATCATTCTTTTGTATGCCACAAAATCATAAATCATACATTATAGAAAAACCCATGTAATAGAATGTGATTCTTAAACATGATGCAATCATAACATAATCCATATAAAAAATGGATATCATTTCATCATAAGAAGAATCAAACCATGTAAATAATGGAGACATTATACTTGAACATAAACATATTAAATAATGTCATTTTAGATGGAGAATAGTTTTGTTAAAACACTTGAAATAAATTCTTGAGGAAAATATCCTTTCTTCTTCAAAAGAATTTTTTTTCACAAAATTCCATGAAATTTTAAAAGAAAAAGGTTTTTTTGAAAATAATCATGCAATATTGTAGAGGAATATTCATGAAAATGAGGCGTTATGAAACCGTAAAAATCCCTTCACTCCGTATAAGTTAAAAATAACATTCTCCTCATATTTTTGTCAGAAAAGTCAAAAAGTACCTCATATGGTAAAAAAAGATAGATTCCATACATACCATGTATTAAAAGTAAAAAATGTTTAAAAAAGACTTTAAATATACATGAAACCATTTTTAGGAAACATGGACTTGGATGATAACAATAACCCCAGTAAATACTTACGAATAAACAATCTCGGATAATAACGAGATTGGAATAATTATCCCTTACCTTATGTCTGATATGCTTCGTATGTATCCAAACCTCTTGTATAATGATTCAAATAATGCAATTTACTTATTAAAGAATCATATTCATTGTTATGATATCATATATAGTTTACTTATGACTTTATATTACCCGTTCTATTGTAAATTCTATGTAAAAGAAGCGATTTGGGTAAAATCGTTTCATTTATTGTACGTGTTTTGACTAGTTGTTCTTGATATTATTACTTATATCCTGATTTAATTAATTCCAGAATGTAAAACATGATTTATACATAATATATATTCATCATATAAATATATATATATATATTATTGATCGATAAATGGAATGAAATACACCGTTCATGGAGATGGTAGGCCGTACGTACGCATGAACGTTGTTTTCGTTTCCTTATTGAATTGAATGGAATTAAGTAGATGACATATATATATATACATAAATCCAGTATCATTATTATGTCATATATCTAATTATTATTCATTATATATAATTTATAATCATTCATTAATGGTTAACATGTATAATAAATATCATTGCGTCGTGGAGACGGTAATATGTACGTACACGAGAGCAATGATATCGTTTCCATATTTATTGCATGGAATTGTAGTGAATGATATTATATCTTAGAATCAGTATTATGTTATAATAATAATATGTAGTTATTCTTTACACCATTATACCCATCCAAGTAAGGTGGTGGTGGAAAAACAGATTACACCACGGCGTGGAGACGATATTTCGTACGTACGCACGCGCGGTGATTTCGTTTTCCTTGGGATGGATAAAAGTTGAAATTGGGTTGTTTCATATTTATAATAACATTTAAGTATATTAGGGATACTTATGTTATTACTTCATAATGAAACCACTAAATAAGAGGAAGTATAAGAAGAAAGAAACTTTAATGAAGCGGTAGAAGGTATTACCTCTTTCTCGAAGTGCCTCATTTGAACTTCCTCTTAGGGAACTAGAGATGGACTTTTGAGAAGACCAGTGCCTCTATAAGGTTTATAGGGAATTGGGTAAGTGAAATGGTCAGAGTTTGGCCGAGATTAAAGGCTCAAAATGGTGTGTGTAGGAGAGGGAGGAGGTTCCCTTTTATAAGGGAGGAGAGGGGCACCTTTGGAATTATAATAAATATTAATTTATAATAAATTCCAACCCCACCTAAAAACATCCAAAATGACTCAAATACGAATATTATATGAGATATGGTTGTAATTTAATCAACCAATAAAATTTAGACAATTTGGGAATTTATTTTAAACATTATCAACATGATTTATCCTTATATAATCTATTTAATTTTATTTGTGGTAATAATATTCTAAATTTTAAATCATTATAAATAATTACTTACGTGTTGTGAATTGTCCATAATTGTATAATTTATTACATTTTAGACCATATAAATTTTAATATATAATTTTTAAATATTTTTGTGATTTTTAAACGATTTTATAATATGTAATGTTTATAAAATAACAATAGTGTCAATTTTGACACTATTCATTTATTTGAATTTAAATAAAATATACACTGAATATATGTTCAAACTAAAAGATTTAATAGATTAATAACATGTCATATTTATATATAAAATTAGTGGAGAACATTAAATAGTTCGTTTAATATTTATTTTAATACTTTTAAAATCATTTATTTGATATTTCTCTTATTAAAAGAATTACTACATCATTTTTGTATAATAATTTAATATACATATTAGTTGTATAAAAATTAAAAATAAACTCATATGATGAATATAAATATAATACCTTTCATAATAATAATTTTACTCTAATTTATCATCTTAAAATCACAACATTTAAATTGTTATATTTATTAAATTATGAAGGTGACATCTTTGACATCATTTAAAATAAAATAATATAAATATCCTAATCTGTTTTATAAGACTCCAAATGGTCCAAAAATAGACCCTTGGATGATTAGAGTATATATATACTCTACCAATAAGGTTTGGTCATGTTTTCGGTCATTTTGATAGGTATTGTTATTATAATAAAAACTATATTATTGATTTTTCGTGAAATAAACAATTTCTACATCACTATTGTGTCACTATTAATGACATTTATTTAATCCCTCAAATTATAAATAAATTTACATGATGTATATAATTTTATTATATTTATGGATACAATTCATGTTCTAATTTTCTTTAAGTTTATCACTAAATTAAAATTATTATACTTATAAGATTGTAGAGAGTGACATGTTGTCAATTTCTTTGGTTTTAATAATAATTAAATTATTTTCTTGGTCAAAAGTCCACAAAATGAATCTAATCCAACCCTTAGGTGATATGGGTGGACCTTTATTCATCCAATAGAATTTTTTCATGTGTTAGGGTAATTTTATAATCTTATTTTTACCCTTAATTACCTGATTTACCTTTATCTGTAGTAAATAAAAATTACCGTAGTTATTATTCATAATATCAAAAAAATAAAAGTAACCTATTAAAATAATTTGGCCCCACTGAATTCAAATATGGAATCCATTTTTCAAAATTCAAAACACATAATTTTCAGTAATTAAGTTGAAATTAATCTCGTTGTTAAGAAAACGGGTTTTAAAAGTTAAAACATTGCAAAAGATTGAAATAATTTTACCTATGAATTCAATGTAAAATCAATTATAATGACATAAATTATATTAAATGGTAAAAATATATTATATTTATACTTTAAAATCATTAAATATTATAATTTAACCATATAAATTATTAC
The DNA here is from genome assembly GCA_963277665.1 of Viscum album. Classification (NCBI taxonomy): domain Eukaryota; kingdom Viridiplantae; phylum Streptophyta; class Magnoliopsida; order Santalales; family Viscaceae; genus Viscum; species Viscum album. The sequence continues at coordinate 622,308,318 of OY728156.1, read as the reverse complement.
GATGAAAAAAGTTGTTTTTATTTAAAATATAGCGTGTATTTACTATTCATTAAAATATGAATGTTATCAGAATAATATGAAAAATTTATCCAAAGTAAATTTTTATATCCTGATTCCAAAGAGGAATTTTATTTTGTCATATTTAACTTATAAAACTGTCAAAAACTATATTTAAAGTGGATGCGCCATCAAAAGGTGGTAAAACTGCATTTTTTGAAAAACACTTATTTTCCTGAAAAATTTATTTTGTTCACATACCATGTTTTAAAAAATGTGTAAGATGAATAATAATGTTATAAAATTAAAAATATAGTTAATAATATTCATAGCAGCTAGTCCATAATAATATTAAAACAATATATCGTTGTTTAGTGAAACCCGATATTGCGTACCACACACACTATCGAGGAAGGTCGTGATTGCGTGTAACGCAAGCCAAGTCAGGGTTGCGTGTAGTGAAAGACTCCTTTGTTGTTTCGTATAACAGAATCAAAAAAATTTCATTTATACATAGAATATATATATATATATATATATAGTCAATGTTTCATAGAATAACTATTATCAAACTATCTTGAAATTGTGTGTTACACAATCCAAGGATAGTGTTTCATATACTGCAAGCTAATATGGTGTGGCGTATAGTGAAAGATAATCTTGGTGTAGCGTACAATACTAGATATTAAAGAAATTAAAAAAGAATATATCTCATAAAATCTCGAGGTGTAACATTCTACCCCCCTTAAAATGAATTTCACCCACGAAATTCATCGGGGTTATAAATAGTTTATTACATGAGAGTTTATTTCATAGAAACCCACATCGTAAAAAGGAATACCAAAACTTTTCTTTAAAAACTAAAGTATGAAATGTAACGTTAACCCAAATTAACTAATTGCTGGGTTTCCACATTGGATAACATAGGTGAAAATATGGATACGGAAGAGAAATCTAACCATCAAGTTCTGATGGAGAGTGGTAGAGGACATGGCTATGATAAAGTCAATAGTAACAAAGCCATGAATTTGTGATGATATAAGGTAGCATCTGATTCATCATATATAAGGGCACTAGGACAACATTTTTTGGTTTTCAAGATCATTCCCTGCTGTTGAAGGATTTTTGAATTAAAAGAAATACTTACTTGATTTTGGTAAAATATCACTATTGTTCATGCCTTGAACAATTTCCACTTCATCTCTTATAGAAATGAAGTTGAATTTGTCTACCGTGAAGTGATAGTGGATCATGCGATAGAATGATAGGTCATTCCATCTGTCTCAAACATAAGGTTAGAATTAGTTATATACATAACTCCATTTATGGTAAGATTAATCATATACGGTTCCAAAAATGGACTTATACTTCATCTATCATACCGATTAATAAAATAAAACTAGTTTCTACTAACCATGGACTTATTGTAGGCCAGTGGTAGGCAATAAAGGTCTGTCTCACTTCAGTTGTGGGTTCGATTCCCACATCCTCGTCTGACGTGATGGGTTGTCACCCGTTCTTCATGTTGTCCATTTTCTTAAACTACACTATTATAACATTCCATCAATAATATCGAACAAAATTCTCGCCTTAAACAATACTATCTTATGTCTATCTTAATTCATTCCAATCATTAGGCTTATTCCAAATACATCTATCCAATCTCATAGTATAAAGAAAACGATTACATGGAATGTTACATAACAAGCACGTGAATACCATCATTTATCCCCCATATATCATAAGATATATCTTGTTGATCACATTCCAAACATGTGAATACCTGAATCATGTATTCTCTTAAAACATAAATTATCATAGAACCATAGTGAAATCATTAATTCTATCAAAAGGTAACTCTTTCCACATACCAAAATCCCAAAAATTATATATACTCAAACCATGATATCACCTTTTCCTTATATCAGTCATGAGCTCATTAATACTATCAAACATTTCAGTATCTCCTTATCCCTTCTTTATACGCATATTAAGTGATTTCCAAAAATATCTGAATAACCTTTCATGGTTACCAGTACCATTCAACATATAATTTCAAAAACATAAGGAAAAACAATAGTGTAACAATCCTTAGATGTCTCTTTATTCCATAGTACCATGAGATTACTTATACAACATTACTCTTGATATAGATGTAATCATTCCACTACCTTCTTAAACCATTGACTGATCTTGAACAATTATTTAATCTCACATATCATTTGAAGTCTCTTCATCATCAGCAACATAAATACTACCCATACGACCATGTTAATTCAATTCATGAGACTTTACCTTAGGGCATTGGTTAGCATAATTCTCATATATTCCACATTTAAAACATTTAACCATTATTGATGTCTTAGCAATACCATTATCCTTGTCCACGGTGTTAACTGAACATTTTCCTTTACAATTACATGTTTCGTATCCTTCTTTTCCACACCCAAAGGATCCTCCAGTTCCTTTGAAACATTATCTCGGATGCCTCTTGACACATGATTTACATAAGGGAAATTTAAATTTCTTTCCTCTATTATTATCATGAAACTCCATAATTCTCTTATTAGAGGAGTCAGAAAACTTAACAAAGTTGAGATTATTGATCATATTATGAGATTTCTGATTAGGGATAATAACGATATATGGACCTCCAGATCCAATTTCATTTGGTTGCTCATGAAGAATATCATTTCATTGTCCATCATATCCTCCATTATCATGAATCTTTTTGTTTCCATCCATTTTCTAAAACCCAAAAAATATATAGTGTGAGCGGAAAAATCATAATCAAGGGGGAGTACCTTCAATATCTAACATCTTAGGATTAATTATAATATCGTTACCATAATTCTAGGTCTATAACCTATACTTATAATTAACCTTAGAGACATCCCTAGACATACCTTAGAAATATCTCTAGGGATTTCAATAAAGTTTTTGCATCCCAATTTCCAAAGGTTGACTAAACCTTTCCTCTGATACCAAATGTAGAGGCCCAAAGCTTGACGTACATGGAAATTACATTACTTTTTCAGAATACATAATACATAACAAAAACAGACACACAAGGACCGTAATAGTTTAGTGTCTTTGGAAACTCGGAATATAATCTTCTAATCATGGTGAAAGATCTTCAACATCTCCCATAAAGATCTTCCCCTTTTTTTCTTACCTAAAACCTTTCTTTAAATCCTGGGAAAAAACATATAAAGGGTGATCTCAAATTATCATTAAGGGTAAGCATGGATAAAATAAAACAAATCATATACATTTGAACTAAAAAAATATGATCATAATGTTTAAACATCAAAATGTTGAGAAATGACATAAAATATGGCAGTATGTAAGGAATAGATCATAAAGAAACATCAATCATGATAAAATAGCAAGGGAATAAATCATGTAATTGTGGAAACCATTAAGCACATGTTATGATTTCCATAGTAGCCATGGCATTTCTTCCAAGACCATCTTTGTGGACAAAGTCCCTTTCTGAATCAAGTTCACTCCTCGTTCCAGTCCTGTAACACTGAACCGGATTAACTTACTGTTCCAGCCATGTCTATCTCATGAGATATAAATATTTACCCAATGCATTAGAGGGAGATATAGGTCCCACCCATCTCATAATGAAATCATTCTTTCGTGTTCCAGAAAATCTTAAATCATACATCATAGCATTACCCATGTAATAGAATGGGATTCTTAAACATCATGCCATCATAACATAATCCATATGAAAAATGGATATCATTTCATCATAAGAAGAATCAAACCATGTAAATAATTAAGACATTATAATTGAACATAAAAATATTAAATAATGTCATTTTAGATGGAAAATAGTTTTGTTAAAACACTTTAAATGAATTCTTGAGGAAAATATCCTTTCTTCTTCAAAATCATTTTTTTTTCAAAAAATTCCATGCAATTTTAAAATAAAATGGTTTTTTTTAACATAATCATGAAATATTGTAGAGGAAGCTTCATGAAAACGAGGAATTATGAAACCGTAAAAATCTGTTCACTCCGTATAAGTTAAAAATAACATTCTCCTTGTACTTTTGTCGAAAAAGTCAAAAAGTACCTCATATGGTAAAAAAAGAAAGATTCCTTACATACCATGTAGTAAAAGTAAAAAATGGTTAAAAAGGAATTTAAACATACATGAAACCATTTTTATGAAATATGGACATGGATGATAACAATAACCCCAATAAATATTTACGAATAAACAATCTCAGATAAGAACGAGATTGGAATAGTTATCCCTTACCTTATGTCTGATATGCTTCGTATGTATCTGAACCTCCTGTATAATGATTTAAATAATTTCATTGACTTATTAAAGAATCATATTCATTGTTATGATATCATATATAGTTTACTTATGACTTTATATTACCCGTTCTTTTGTAAATTCTATGTAAAAGCTGCGATTTGGGTAAAATTGTTTCATTTATTGTACGTGTTTCAACTTGTTGTTCTTGATATTATTACTTATATCCTGATTTAATTAATTCCATAATGTAAAACATGATTTATACATTATATATATTCATTATATAAATATATATATGATATATCGATAAATGTAATGAAATACATCGTTCATAGAGACGGTAGGTCGTACGTACGCATGAACACTGTTTTCGTTTCCTTATTTAATTGAATGGAATTAAGTAGATGACATATATATATATACATAAATACAGTATCATTATTATGTCATATATCTCATTATTATTCATTATATATACTTTATAATCATTCATTAATGGTTAACATGGAGAATGAATCTCATCGCGTCGTGGAGACGGTAATCCGTACGTACGCACGAGCGATGATATCGTTCCCATATTTATTGAATGGAATTGGAGTGAATGATATAATATATTAGAATCAGTATGATGTTATAATAATCATATGTAGTTATTCTTTACACCATTATACCCATCCAGGTAAGGTGGTGGTGGAAAAACATATTACACCACAGCGTGGAGACGGTATTCCGTACGTACGCACGCACGGTGATTTTGTTTTCCTTAGGATTGATAGAAGGTTGAATAGGGTTGTTTCATATTTATAATAACATATAATTATATTAGGGATACTTATTTTATTACTTCATAATGAAACCACAAAATAATAGGAAGTATAAGAATAATGAAACTTGAATGAATCGGTAGAAGGTATTACCTCTTTCTCTAAGTGCCTCCATTGAACTTCCTCTTAGGGCACTAGAGTTCGTCTTTTGAGAAGACCAGTACCTCTATAAGGTTTATAGGGAAATGGGTAAGTTAAATGGGTAGAGTTTGGCCGAGATTCAAGTCTCAAAATGGTGTGAGGAGGAGAGGGATGAGGTGCCCTTTTATAAGGGAGGAGAGGGGCATCTTCAGAATTATAAGAAATATTAATTTATAATAAATTCCAAAGCCACCTAAAAACCTCAAAAATGACTCAAATCCGAATATTAGATGATATAGGGTTTTAATATAATCAACAAATAAAATTTATACAAGTTGGGAATTTATTTTAAACATTATCAACATGATATATCCTTATATAATCTATTTAATTTTATTTGTGGTAATAATATTATAAATTTTAAATAATTATAAATAATTAATCATTTGTTGTGAATTGTACATAATTGTAAAATTCATTACATTTTAGACCATATAAATTTTAATTTATAATTTTTAAATATTTTTGTGATTTTTAAACGATTTTATAATATGTAATTTTTATAAAATAACAATAGTGTCAATTCTGACACCATTCATTTATTTGAATTTAAATAACATATACAGAGAAGATATGTTCGAAATAAAATATTTAATAGATTCATAACATTTCATATTTTTATATAAAATTAGTGTATAACATTAAATAGATAATTTAATATTTATTTTAATACTTTTAAAATCATTTATTTTATATTTCTCTTATTAAAACAATTACTACATCATTTTTGTATAATATTTTAATATACTTATTAGTTGTATAAAAATTATAAATAAACTCATATGATTAAGATAAATATAATACCTTTAATAATAATATTTGTACTTGAATTTATCATCTTAAAATCACAACATTTAAATTGTTATATTTTTTAAATTATGAAGGTGACATCTTTGACATCATTTAAAATAATAAAATATAAATGTCCTAATCTATTTTATAAGACTAAAAATGGTCCAAAAATATAACCTTGGATGATTAGGTTATATATATTCTCCACCAATAAGGTTTGGTCATGTTTCTATTCCTTTTTATAGGTATTAGTATTTTAATAAAAACTATATTAGTGATTTTTCGCTAAATAAACAATTTCTGCATCACTATTGTGTCACTATTACTGACTATTATTTAATCCCTAAAAATTATAAATAAATTTAAATGATGTATATAATTTTATTATATTTCGGGAGACTATTTATGATCGAAGTTTCATGATGTTTTCACTAAATTAAAATTATTATACTTATAAGATTTTAGAGAGTGACATGTTGTCACTTTCTTTGGTTTTAATAATAATTTAAATATTTTCATGGTAAAAAGTCCATAAAATGAATCTAATAAGACCCTTAGATGATATGGGTGGATCTTTAGTCATCCAATAGAATGTTGGCATGTGTTAGGGTAGTTTTATTGTCTTATTTTTACCCTTAATTACCCGATTTACCTTTAACTGCAGAAAATAAAAATTACCGTAGTTACTATTTATAATATCAAAAAAATAAAAGTAACCTATTAACATAATTTGGACCCAATGAATTCAAATATTTAATACATTTTTCAAAATTCAAAACATAGAAGTTTCAGTTATTAATTTAAAATTAATCCCGTTGTTAAGAAAACAGGTTTTAAAAGTCAAAACATTGCAAAAGATTGAAATGATTTTACCAATGAATTCAATATAAAATCAATGATAATGACATAAATTATATTAAATGGTAAAAATATATTATATATATAATTTAAAATCATTAAATATTATAATTTAACAATATAAATTATTACGATGAAAAAAGTTGTTTTTATTTTAAATATAGCGTGTATTTACTATTCATTAAAATATAAATGTTATGAGAATAATATGAAAAATTTATCCAAAGTAAATTTTTATATCCTGATTCCAAATAGGAATTTTATTTTGTCAAATTGAACTTATAAACCTGTCAAAAACCATATTTAATGTGGGTGCACCATCAAAAGGCGGCAAAACTGCATTTTTTGAAAAATACTTATTTTACCTGAAAAATTTATTTTGTTCACATACCATGTTTTAAAAAATGTGGAAGATGAATAATAATGTTATACAATTCCAAATGTAGTTAATACTATTCATAGCGGCTAGTCCATAATAATATTATAACAATATATCATTGTTTAGTGAAACCCGTTATTGCGTACTACACACGCTATCGAGGAAGGTCGCAATTGCGTGTAATGCAAGCCAAGTCAGGGTTGCGTGTAGTGAAAGACTTCTTTGTTGTTGTGTATAATAGAATTTAACCATATTTCATTTATACATTGAATATATATATATACACTCATTGTTGCATAGAATAACTACTATCAAACTAACTTGAAATTGTGTGTAACACAATCCAAGAATAGTGTTGTGTATACTGCAAGCTAATATGGTGTTTTGTATAGTGCAAGATAATCTTGGTGTAGCATATAACAGAAGATATGAAAGAAATTAAAAGGAATATATCTCATAAAATCTCGGGGTGTTACATTGTGCATTTACATGGAGTACCTTCTTCTATTGTCTCTGATCGTGACACACAGTTTACTTCTTGACTATGGAAGGGGTTGCAGGAGGTTTTCGGGACACAGCTTCGCTCGAGCACCGTATTCCATCCTCAGATATATGGTTAGACTGAGCGGAGCATTCAGACCCTCGAGGACATGCTCCGTGCCTGTAATCATCGACTTCAGTCGCAGCTGGGAGGATCACTTACCATTGGTGGAGTTTGCCTACAAAAATAGCTACCACTCCACCATCGGTATGGAACCTTTTGAGGCCTTGTATGGTCGACCTTACAGATCAGCAGTATGATAGAATGAACCAAGGGAGTTAGAACTAGTGGGGCCAGAGATTGTACGGACTACCATGGAGAAGGTGCAGATCATCCAGGAGCGGATGAAGACTGCACAGAGTAGGTATAAGTCATATGCTGATAAGAGACAGAGACCTCTGGAGTTCAAGGATGGCGACCACATCTTTCAACAGGTCTCACCTCGACAAGGTCTACGGATATTTGTCCGAGGTGGAAAGTTGTCTACACAATTCATCTAATTTTTTCAGGTCCTCATCAGAGTAGGTGGGGTGGCTTATCTTCTGACTCTTCCACCTCAACTGCACCAGTTTCATGATGTCTTCCACGTATCTCAGCTGAGGAGATACGTGCATGACCCTTCCCACATCATCGACCATGGAGAGCTGGACATCAACGATGGGGTGAATTTCACGGAGGTTCTTGTGGAGATTGAGGATCGACATGAGCGGTTCCTACGTGGATGGTCGATACCTCTGGTGCGCGTTCGTTGGCAGCACGAGAACCTCCAGGAGATCACATGGGAGTGGGAGGCTCAGATGCATGTTCAGTACCACCATTTGTTCCCTTAGTCCGAGTTGTAGCTTACGGGGACATAAATTCCTGAGGTGGTGAGAATTTAAGGACCAGGAAATTCCATGGAATTTTATTTTTCTTAAATTCATGGGATTTTTACGAGTCCTCAAAAATTTACGTCACTTGATTTCGAGTCCCGATGTGCTCAGAATCAATTTCTGAAGTTTTGTTTAGGTACGTTCAGTAAACGTGCGGGTGGGGTTTCATATCTTTTGAACTGGTGCACAGAATTGAAATCCAAGGGCACCGTTGAACTCGCAGCACCAGTATTCACTTAATAAGACTTTCACCTCGACAACAGTTGGTCGAGAATGAAAGTTAGTTTTGGGGTTTTAAAGAATAAATTGAATAAAAATAGAGTGTGTTGTTTATTTTTATTTTGGTGATTAAAATCTCCAAGTGGAGGTTGGAGGTAGGGGCCACCACAATTGAACCTTCCATGGGAGGTTATGGTGGTGGGTCCCACCCGAGAATAACCTCCCTTGGGAGGATAATTAATGTGGGGACCACACGAGCTTGTAACTCTTGGAACCACCCAATTGAAGTGGAGGAAACTCTTCGACTTTCTCTAATTAATTGAGCCTACTCCATCGTCATTAATTAAATGGGTTGTCTCATTCAATTTAACACAACATTTCAAATTGTGGTACCAAAAAATAATAGACGTCATTTCCATCTATTATTTTTTTTTGCATGCTTCATACTTTTTGTTGGGAGAATTAAAGAGAGGAGGAGCTCTTGGGGAACTCTCTATCAAAGAACGCGAAGAACACCATATTTGACTTTGCCACCTCTATACGCTCATCCTCCAACGATGGATATCCTCTTCCTTTTCCGTAATTGATGAATTGATGCCCGCCTTTTTCTGTGACTTCGTCAATGATCATCGAAAATCGAGGTAGGGGATTTCAGTTCTTTTTGTACATGTTCTTCATCGTTCTAATTAGGAAATATGAATCATTGATTGATATCATCATAACGAGGAGGGATCAGACCACACGAACATAGCCTGAACCTCCCCCTTTGTTGTTCTCATTTGTTGATGACGGAGGCAGAGAAACGGCAGCTGACATCAGGCTGACAGAAAAGAAACTGGAAGCACAAGGCCGCCATATAGCCAAAAGGGTGTGGCACCGCCATGCTATGCGAAAGGAGAACCATGACCTAGGAAGGCCGCGACAGAAGTGGCGTGGCATCGTCACGCCACGCGAAGGGAAGCAGGAGGTCGCGGCCAGGCCGGGCCATGGCGGAGGAGGCACGACATTGTCGCCCAGCACGGAGGTCAGCAGGAGGCCGCAACCAGGCCGAGCTGCGACGAAGGTGGCACGACGTCGTCGCACCACGCAGAGGACCAGGGTGTTGTCGCCAGGGTGGGCCGCGGCGGAGGAGGTGGAGCGGCTGGCCATTTGCCCAGCTGGGTGGAGCGGGACCCATCGGGTCCCACGTGACCTAGACCGGCCCTAGGTGGCATCAGTTTCAAATCCCACCCGAACGAATCTACTGTTTGAGAGCCAGGCGAGTGTGGATTTTCCCCCTGGATGCGTTGAGGTGGACCCACGAGCCGTCAGACCGCCCTCGAACAAGGCTGCCCCCACGGGTCGGGCCGCCCTCGGGCCCGACCGCCCTCAGACCAGGCCACCCTCGGCCCATGATTCCCCCTCGGACCGAGTCGGGTCAGTCCGACTCGGTCGGACCGAACCCGGACCCGCTTTGGCTTGTTTACACCTTTTCACCCATATCATGGGCTACGGGTCTTCGATTGACAAATCATCTATGGAGATAGAAATATTAATGAGAGATGGTTCTTTTGGCATATCCCACTTGAGGATTTGACACAGTTGGGATATGGTCGGGTTGTTTGAACCCCAAAACCAATCGGGCCCCTAGAACGGAAATGTCAATAACTCACAGACTGAGCGTCCGATTGACATGTTGTCTATTGTGTTAAAGCCCTTATGATGAGGCGGAACATTGGGATAATTCTACTTGGTACTTAATGACAGTTTGAGTATCCACCAATAGCTCGTGGAGCAGATCCTCTCGGAGACGAGCGATCAGAGTACGAAGACCTAGTATCTGGCTGAGACCTGACGACTGCTAACCATTCGACTCAGAGTGTTTTGACTACCCCAGTGGGAAGCGTCTCTGTGTGATGCGGCAGACCCATTGTGGGGAGCACCTCTGTGTGATGCGACGGACCCATGGTACTCGACAGGAGAAGTACCTCAGCAGGCTATGAGAGGGAGCGCATCTATGTGACGCAGAAACCCATAGTGGGGAGCGCATCTGTGTGACACGGCAGACCCACGGTACTCGATAGGAGGAGTACCACAGCAGTCCAGAATAGTGGGAAGCACTTCTGTGTGATGCGGCAGACCCACAATACTCTATAGAGGAGGAGTAAACCAGATGTTTAGGTTTCGACAGTTTGATTGGGTGTGTTACATGTTACCACCCTAAAATAAAATCTTGGTATTGAGTTAATTCTAAGACTTTTGAGTTTACCTCATCATTGAGATGGGTTAATAGATAACTTAGATATATGTATGGGTATATACCTAAGTAAGGGTTATCCATTGATTTCATACTTTGTGGTTATCCTTGTTGGTTTTTGTGAGACCTTTAGGGTCTCGGGGTCCCTACTGAGTATCATTATAGTCACCCCTGCATGGGCTATGCCCGCACCTCGTTGTGTTGGTTGCAGACGACGGACAATGCTGATCAGGGTAGAGAGTAGCAGAACTAGAGGGTACCCAGAGGTGCGCCACTAGGTGAGACGTACATGGAGTGGATGGGTGGATGTGGAGTGCTGAGGATGCCATTTTTACCTACCCTTCTGGTAGGAATCCCAGAGGATGACCCAATAGCTACTTTACTTGTTTTCATCAGTTATACTTTCATTTCAGTAGTATTGTACTTTACTATTGGGCTTGTATTTACGGCCCCTTTACTTTCAGCACACTCTTTTCTATATAGTTTTACTTAGTGATTTACATCCACTTGCATACTCTATTGTGTTTGTTTACTTTTATAAAGGCAATTCCTTCTTAGTTTAGGTATTTACGCCTATGGTGCTAGTCGCCAGCCCCTGGCCTATGGAAGGTGGGCTTGGGGTAGTCATTATACGGGCTCTGGGGGATGGGTCGTGACAGGTGTGATGTGATGCATGGGTGCGGCGGTTCTGTGATTAGTACGGGGGTTGTGCGATGTGGTGTAGGTGTGGGATGTGGTGTATGAGTGTGATGTGGTGGTGGAATCTGTCAAATATCTTAGATTTTGAGAGGAACAATTCATCAAGAATGTAGTTGAACATCAAGATCGGCAATTGCAGTAGGGTTTGGTGAGAGTGGTGGTAGGGGAATGGTTTTACAATAGATTAAAGGTTCAAGGTAGAAGCATCTTGTTTTGGTTATTTTATAATATCAGGTAATCCTTTTATCTGTGCATTCCAAAAATCACTGATAAAGAGTAGTTTTATCCATGAGAAACCAACCAAAGAAACAAAAAATAAGTAGCCTTTCAAATTAAAAGTATATCAATCCCTCAGATGTCTCTATTTTAAAAAACAAGCCCCTAATAAGTGGTTTCACCACATCACCAATCACCCTTATTCTTACAGTCATTTCCCAATGAGTAGGGTTTGATGTATACCATTCTGAAAATTCTCCAATATGGCCACCAATTTCACACAAAACTCACTCGGTTATACTATATAAAAGGATCCATTTAAGATGTATCTAGAAAGGTATTTTCAATAGATTAATCTTCTGTGTATCCCCACCACCACATAAATTCTCCATAAGAATTACCTAGTTATAAAAGGACGATGACCTTACTCTTAGAACCTTTTATTTATATCTATCATTGAAGAACTCAAAGATTAATAATCCCAATCCAAATTAACTTATGGATACACTTCTTCTAAATTCCAAACATTTTTCAACCTTTTTTAAGGTACCCATAAATAAGGATATATTTCTTATCAATTTACTGACTTAAAATTTAAATTATTATTTCTAAAGATACTTTTGAGGGAATGTAACATCCTAAAAAAGATTACATGTGGTACCAGGTATTAAACCAAATAGTAAATAACCAATATATTCCAAAAAAACGTCAAAATAGTTGAATTAATCACCCTATACATCCTCTATGTGATAGAGGATAAATGCATGTCTGGATTGTCTTAGATGAGATCCTCAAAGTGGTGGGCCAATCTGTCCCAACTCTGTATATATTCTTCCATATTTTTTCCCATTGTTGATTCCATCAACCAATATAGAGTCTTGTTTATTGATCCAATGAACTTTATAATAATTAAGATCAACTTTAATCAACCTTTCATGAATTCTATCATCATCCTCCTTTGAAATGTTAATATCAAAATATTCCTCCAAAATCTCTTCCTTAGAATGTATGAGAAGAATAAAGTTAGTGTCTCCCATATTTGTTTCCTTATGGACCCCATTAACTTCCAAATTTGAAAATAGATTGGGAGCTTCTAACATGACCTCATTTGGATCCTCATCCTTATCCCTAGATACCTACACCTCATCACAAGGAGGTATTAATGACATCCCTAGAGTACTATGCACCACCGTTGTGACCAGCCTTGCTTATGTATCTTTAGTTGTATCCAACCATACCTCTTCCTATTTAGTGAAAGATTAATCCATATTTTTTTATTACCTTTTCATGCTAATAAATTATCCATAGTCTTGGGTAGGTACGAATAATATTTCTACATCTTTATCCAATAATAAACTAGATAATCTCCAACATCAACAATGTTTTTCTTCCCTTTAGATAGACCATTATGATGTAAAGTTTGTTGGTTATCATATTCCATGTATTATGAAAGAAAAGGGGGACTCTAAACTTAAATTTTTTTCACTTATAGAAGATTTCACCATTCGAGATGGAATCATCTTCCTCATATTATGAAATAAAATGGGGAATCTAAACCAAGCTGTCAAGCATGGAGATAAATGAAGGGTTTAGAAATAGATGTGGAAGGTTTGGAAAACCTACACAGATTTGTCTTTTCATAAGATCACTCCCCAAATGTAAGTTGAAAGTATTTCGGAAGAGGAATAACATAACACCATTGAAGGATCATTTTTTTCTTGTACATGTAGTGATATGATTTTCCTTGGTTTCAAATCAGATGAAAATATGACAAGGGTATAGTAGCCCAACGACCATGTGATGAGTCAAATCCCACGAATCGAAGACGATGCAGTTGAAAGAATCAATGGATTTTCAATTCTAAAAAAAAAGATCTACCAGTGAGTGCCTATGGAGATCTGAAGCCTATATGAACTCCAGAACAGATACAGATAACTTAGGGAAGCCTTGGATAAAAGTGGGAACATTAGGGTCTAGCTCAATCGTAGGGAAGGGAGGAAGAGAAGTCATATATATAAGCGGAGAGAAAGAAAGGGTCTGATCTAAGTTCGAGTGACCCCTCCCCCTCTAAATAGGTGGAGGGATGAAAATAGAGGCCATGACCATCCGACCAAGGAAGACCATGAAGAGGGAGAATGGCTGACCTAGTTTTTCAATTTTTTGATGATCAGTAATTTCATACGACACAATAAAAATAAATCATCATAATTATTATCCACAATTGACGCTTTTTCCTTATCTATAAAATATTGGTTTTTCCAGTGTTTAATTATAAATGATTCCATAACACCACATCTCAAATAGTATTATTGGTAATATTTAAAGATTATTCAATAGTAGTAGTGGAGGTAGAAAATACCCTCAGATTAGAATGCACCCTAGATGATGTATCCATAAGAGGTGTCACCTCCAAATATCTGAGTAACCTAGGAATATCCTAGGAGAAACCAAACCCTAGGATAACCTATAATAAATGCTCTCACAGTGGGAGAGAACACATCATCCATCTCATACTTATTATTTTAATGAAATTTTATCTAAAAACATACACACATATAATATTTCTATAATTGATTAAATTTTTATTATGTATTTAATAATTCTAAATATATATATATATATTGGGGTGGTTGGGTGGGTGGGTGGTGGTTTGAAGTGTGGTCATAAGGTTAATTCCTCAAGCCAATGGTTTATTTTTAATTTTATTGTTGTGTTTTGTGCCACAATTATGGTTGTACTGAACATATATATATGTATTTATATTAAAGATATGAAATAAGTCAATGAATAAATATGTACAAAAAATATATATACAAACACTAAATCAATATATATAAATATTTTATTAAATAATATTTTAGTATAATTCAAAAAATATATTTAAATTAAACAAGGAATTTATTTAGTGAAAATGGTTTATAGTTAAAAAATAGTATTAATTAAAATATTGACTAATTATTATTAAGTAATGGGTGTTTAATAAAATGTTAGGCATTCCACTTTTAGGGATTCACTTTCTCATGGATTAGAGAATACCTGGTCGAATGATTACGCAGGTTATCTATCAGATGGTGAAGGGGAAGTGAAGGCCATGGATAATCATCACTTATGGATAGAGCACAATATGGTCACCTCTAAGAATAGAAATTTTAAAAATAAATAGGTTCTTGTTTCTAGAAAGGGATCCAACACTAATAGAGGTTAGACTTCATCTCAAATCCAATGGATGGAGATCTTGGTAACTCATTCAATTTCTCTTATTTTATATAGGACGGAGGAAGCCAAAATTAGTTCTCTAATTAGGATATCAAGTGAACAAATCATGGGTAAAACAATACTATTTTGCCCTTGTACTACTGAAAAAATGACATATACCCACGGTTCAAAACTGTGGGTACAGCCCCCAAAACCGTGGGTATAGCCTATACCCACGGTTTTGGGAACCGTGGGATGGAATGGCGTTAGTATAGGGGTCTCAGCCTATACCCACGGTTTGGAGAACCGTGGGTATAGGGGAGTCACATGTGGCACATCGTATGTTCCATCATGGCACACAACAGACCCCATTGTTTGAAAACCATGGGGTATTTAAATTCAAAAAAATTGCACAGCGGGTTTCGAACCTGGGAGTCGCGCTAACCATCACAATCGTGCCACCAACCAAGTTGGGATTTTTATTTGTTATATGTAAATATATATATTCTTATATATATATATATATATATATATATATATTAATATTCGATATTTAAATTCAAAAAAGGCACCCATTCGGTTTCAAAACCCGTACTCGCGCTAAGTCTCGCAACCGCGCGACCAACTGAGCTGGAATTTTTATATGTTATAAATACATATATCTGCTTATATATATTAATATTTGGTATTTCAATTAAAAAAAATACCCAATGGGTTTCAAACCTGCACCTCGCAAAGCGCCTCATGACCGCGGCTAACTGACGGGCCAACCGAGCTACATAACTTTTGAGTGTTTATATTTATATGTATATAAATATATTAATCTAAACCATGAAAAAATTGTCTTCCCACCAAATAATTTTCGTGTCCCACATAATTTTATTTCCCCGCCATAATGCAGGAAAGATATACCCACGATTCTAGAGAACTGTGAGTATAGGTCTTCAAAAAAACCCGCAATACCTACGGTTTTCAAAAACCATCGGTATAGGCCTTCGGAAAATACCCTATACCCATGGTTTTCTCCAAAACCGTGGGTATAGGTCTTAAAAGAAATCTATACCCACAGTTTTTGGCACAACTGTGGGTATAGGTTCACCTACTATCCCTATACCCACGGTTTTCCAAAACTGTGGGTATAGGGGTACCCTCTACCCAAGGTTTTTTGCAAAATCGTGGGTATAGACATGTTTTCCAGTAGTGTTTCCTCATTATTATGATTGGTTGGGGGTATCAGAAGAACTCTTGGATTGAAAACATTATGTCCAAGAAGTATCTCCAAATACTATTAGGGAAACCCAGGTTGGGATGAAAATTTCTAGATCTTCCAACACTCTCATGTTAGCGGACTCAGTAGATGGATCTAACTTGGACATCATGCCAACTCAGCGAGCTAAGACTTTTGGACCTCCGATGCATAAATTTGTGTAGGTTTTTGATTCTTTAATATGTGAACCAAAGAGGTTGGGATAATCTAGTGGAAGATCTTCCACACATGAAAACATTAATAAGAAACACATGTCTACATTTAATTTCTTTGGACTTCTTAACTTGATTCATGATATATAAGACCTATATAGATAAAATGTGGCCCATATTGATTCTTATGAGATCCAGAATCCAAAGAGGATGTATGAAGGTAGTATTGATGCATTACTTGAATCACAAAATGATGTTGAAGGTCTATCTACGCTAGGAGAGTCCTGAGATTCCTCTTATAGAACCCTAACCCCATTGAGGTAGGATAGATGCATTAAGGATGTCCCTCTTGATGATATCCCTAAGAGGGAAGTGTCACAGACAATCTGGGATGCCATCTAACCTAACACCTGACCCTATCCTCAACATGGCCCAAAGGGCGTTCCCATTCCCCACAGTCTGGAAACTAGTGTGGGGAATCAAAATAAAACAAGAGGGAACGATTTATCCCAATAATAAATAACATAAAAATGTACAAAACTAAAAACATAGTAGATCTAAACACAACTAATTCTCAATAAATAAAAAATCCGGTCTAATAAAAATACAACTAAATAAAACTGACATTGAAAGAACAAAAATCTACAACAAAATAAAACAACGAGCTACTAACACAAACCCCATGTGTCCTCTTGGTCCCCACCAACCACAAGACCACCCTTCTCTAAGAGATAACTCAAACTTGAAGAACCTGAAAAAAAGATGAACCGACATAAAAGCTCTGGTCTACCAACCCAGAACGACACAAGTAGGGTGTGAGCTAGAAATATCATTAAGAAATTTCCAAAGAGTCCATTTGTTTCCTTTTCCAAAACAATCCACTAACACTAGTTTGAAAAAAAGGCTATAAAAATAGGTTCCCTCTCTTAAAAAATAAACACATTTCATTCCCTTTTTCCCAACTATTCACACCATGATTCCATATTCAGAATAGATTTCCCATTTCAAATAAAAACCCAAATCAACAACACCAGGGATATTCTAAAAGTAAAGAAACTAAACAAATGAACATCCAATGCAGCAGAAAGTAAAAAATCAATATAGATAATAACCATGCGAAATCCGAAACATCCCAAGAATACCCCTAGATGTACTTGGTTCGGAACCACCTTTTGGCGTATAGTTAATCCCCTATGTCTATAACTGACTGGATTCTCTCATAGCCTCACCATTAGAAAATCCCTCACGGCCTTTCAAAAACTCTAGGAGGGTACCAAACCATCTATTCAAGGCTAATAAGAAACTGTCACTCAATCATCTAAAAGATGCCCAGGAACCCATGGTGGTAATTGCAATATTGTGTAGGTAGGAGGCCCTCTCACGCATGACTCATCTTATCGTACTTGCCTACCCCAAACACAGACACCCTATATGATAACCCATGAGGGGAAATCCCTCTTATAGAGGTTCCCACATACATACATACATATATATATACATATATATATATATATATATATGTATGTATGTATGTATGTATGTATGTATGTATGAATGTATGTATGTATGTATATGTATGTAATTTCATCAAAGTGCCAGCTGGGTCATCACATCACATTAGCTTTCAAACCATTTTGTAAAACAATTTAAGCTTCCAATCGGGAATTCACATCTTCTGAACCACACTCTTTTCTAAAATAAACACAAAACATCCCCTTTAAAAGTACAATGCCAAATGGGCCTTTATGTTTTCAAAATCAAATAAATTTACCAAAACATTCCCAAATAATTTTTAAAACCATTTCCATGTATGTGATGCCATACGGGCCTTTAAACCATTTAGAAAACAACCATGTTCTAATATACCCAATGTTTCAAAATTTTAAGAACACATTCAAAATAAATTTAAATCCACATGAAATACCAACACACTATTTAGAAATCAAAGACTCATTTTAGAGGGATGATAATGGGAGAGAGAATAGAAAACTTTTTGAGAAATTAAGGTTCATGTGTAAAATCATTTTTATGTGTCATTTTCAATTGAATTCCCATCCATGTGTGCACCTAGTGCACCCATGGATGTGAAAACATCCAATGACACACCTTGAATATCCATAAGAATACCCAAAAACATTTTTACAGAAATACTACATCCCTTTAAACCAACACAATTGTAACATCTCTCATAAACATTTTAAAAACCCGATGAATCTTTCCAAAACATTTCACCTTAAATCATCAAGACAAAAATATTAACCTAAATTTCATTTCATGCTCTGATTCATTTTTAAATAAATATAATATATAAAACCAAGTCATAAAAATACCACAGGAGCTCAATTTTCTATTTAGAAAACAATAAAAAATTTATTGAACACCTTGTGTGCATGCATTTCTTGGCATAAAAAAGAAAACCCTTAGAAACCCATTTTTTCAAATTATAACAACAAGGAAACACCACAATATAATAGACATGACCATTTTAAGGATGAAAATAACATCAAAAAATAAATTTAAGACACTCAACCAACAATTGTTTGAACTGGAAAGAAAAAAAATGGAAACACCTACCTCAACGGTGTGGGAATGCGATGAAACTTGAAGAGAGGAGAGATCTAAGCCCCACTGACTATTTTCACACTCGAGATCCAACGAAAAATGAATCAAACCAAAACCCTAGACATTAGAGTTCATAAATAGAAGAAAACCTCCAAAGAAAACCATATAACAATGAGGGGAAGAGAAATAGAGAATATTTGATGAAGGAAACATGAAGAATCACCATCCTTTGTTGAGAAATCTCCCTAAAATCTCCCATAATTGAAGCAGTAAGAAGGGGGAGATCCCTATGGTCGATATCAAACACATAGGGCTTCATTTGGGAAGTGGAATAACCCAAATCAGACTTTTTGTCTAAAGTTTATCAAGACCTTAATTGGTTTCATGGTTTTTCTGTACAGTTTTGAAATCCTTGTGAAAACTGTGTGAGGGCTATTGGAAAAAAGTATGATAATTTGCATTAATAGGATGCACAGTTTTGGAAAACTATGATCAAGCCACTTGACCTAAAAAATGGCCCATAAACCTCTAAATAAAACCCCATGCACTAGAGAATACACACCCAAAGATTCTTAAAAGTTTTAAACACAAATTAGTGACACTGTGGGTTTCAAAACTCTCCAACATGAAACTTTATCTCAAAACCAACAACAATAACTAATCATATGTATAAAAGGAAAATAAAACCACAAAAACAAAAGGACTTTTTGTGGGAAGTCAACCCAAACCTCAACCAAAATATCCCACATAAAGAAAAGAATAAAATAAAGGAGTATCTGAGGTCGGGGTGTGACAATTCTCTCCACCATAGACACTTTCTACCCCTAGAAAGTCACCAAGCCGCAAGATAGCTAAAATTATAGTTCATGCCCGATCAAAACCAAAGAAAACATGATCCTAATGGTTACCTTTTACTTCAAAAGTCACACATGACCGATCAATAAGAAACCAAAAAACATGAATGAGGATGAGGGGAGAACATCAGAGGGTACTCCCCACCACAAGAACTCAAATAGAAGGAAACATAAGGGTCCAAACACACCACTAATAATTAAAAGGTAACTAGGGACTTTAACATTTAAAATTTATCGGGACCTCGCATGGTTTGGCCGCATGGTTTTTCAAACTATGCTCCAACTGTTCAAGTGACACTGGAATGAAGGCGGGGTATCCCACATAGATTGGCCGCACTGTTTGAAAACCGTTCCAAACACCACTGTCCAAAAAAACACCAAGATGCATGGTTACCTAATACATACCACATGGTCATGCGATGGCCATGAAAATTGGTCTTTCACATGTGTCCAGGCCCCACGGTTTTGAAAAACTATGTTGTAACCATGCTTCACCTGGAAAAATCTCTTGAAAAATTTAAATAACAAAAATATTGATCAGGCTAAGACCTAAACTTATATATAAAAGTTTGACACTACTACTACTGAAACAAGGAACCCCCCACATGAATCAAACCCAGAAAATTCAAAACACACCTATAAAGGGAATGAATAATTCAAAAATCCACATTCATATAGACTCAACCGCTTGGGTTAAAAGAGATCTAGTTCATGTCGGCATTAATACAAAAGGTGAACTTACAATATTACAGAAAAAATAACAGGGATATGTTAAACATTTCCATCCCAACACAAAATGAAAAACTAGGTTAGGGTTTCACACCCCCCATCACTCCTGATTGCATTTGATCTTCTCCCCAAGGCATTTGGATGGGGCTCTGATAGACAAAGAATCTATTACCTCATAGTTAGGTACATACATCTTCTTGTCCCAATTCCTTATTTGAGCAATGATTCTAGCAAAACTTCTCCAAATGACCCAAATGTCCACAACGATGGAAGCTCTTCGGAGGGATGCAACAAGATGGATTCAAATGACCGGGCCAGCCACATTGATAACACAAAAGGGAATTAACTAACAAAATGGATGGCAGAACCAGTGAAGGGAAATCCATAGAGATAGATTCCTCTGGAAAGAACTCCTTTCCAGATGGGGAACCATTTTGATCAACAAGACAAACCAGACTGCCAACCACCTGAGCTCTAGAAACTAACTCAGCTAGGAACGCCTCATCCACCATATTCTCAAAACAGGTCTCTATAGAAGAGATCACCCTTTATTCAATATCTAGAAGAATAACCCAAACAAAAATTAGATCTCTTAATTGATCCTCTAATGCTACCTCTGGAGATTAAGAAACAAACTCTCTAAATTGATCCGCATAATCTTTCATAGTCTGCTGGCCCTATCGAATGTACCATGGATCTACACCTTCCTCAACTTCTCCTCCTCAAGTATGAACCTTTGGATGAAGGTGACATTTAAAACATCATATTTTATACCAAATTCCAACGATGATGGTATGACTAGCTTCCACTGGTCCAAGGCTAGACCCTAAACTAACCCCAAGATAACATAAGCTCTAACAGCCTAAAGATTTTCCTACAGCATGAAGACACGCTCTACTTCTTCAAGCCACTCCACCACCTCTAACGATCCTTGAACACTGAAAAACATAGGTAACACTCTTAAAGAATCAGAAATTGGGCATGACTTAGTAGAAAATTTGGGAATCTTTTTGGTTGGAATTTTCAGAACAACGTGAAAAACAAAAAACCAAAACCAACATCAGACTACAACATAATCAGAATGAACATTTGAAGCCGAAACAAATGATTCACAAACCAAACATATACAAAAATAAAAAAAATCCTCTTTTCCAAAAACCACCATTTCATTTAAAATTAAAAATTTCTTCTCCCACAGCCACTTTCCAAAAACCTAAACCCACTTTTCACAAAACAATATCCATATTATAAAACAAAAACCAATTTCAATAATCTTTTTCCTCCTTTAAAATTCATTTTAGAAAAATGGGGCCAAGAATTATCAAATGCCCACCCATGGAATCCCTTGAACCATTACACATGTGTTCATCCACTTCTATCCCCATGTGCCAATATGAACTTTCCTCAAGTATACCCTCACATGTAAAGATGTTCATAAGAAATACCAAGGGTCACACAAATCCACTTCTTTACCAACTCCCAAAAATCATGAAATTTTTCAAACCAAAATGATTTCCTTTAAAACCAACATTAAAATTTTCAAAACCACATGAATGAAAAAAAAGTTCCTTCTCTAAACCACTTTCTATTAAAAAACATGCTTTACTGATTTGAACCCATTTAAAAGAAAACATTTTCATTTTTATAACCCATTTCATTTCCAAAATCACACTTACACAAATGAAACCAAGACAAGGAACCACTTACACTGAACTATTGGGAAGAGGGACTAGTTTCTATGCCCAACTTAGTGACATGGTAGTGATTTATGCCCCAGATTGGCAATAACACTAAGAAGAACCTAAATCGGGCACTCGGATATCACATGGGTCATTGCTCAATGTGAAATCACAACATGACCCTAGATCACCTCCATTGTCATCCATCAATCCAAAACAAAATCATAAGACTCAATTCCTAGACTAATCCTGATAACTTGAGGTTTTGAATGAGAAAGGGTTCATGACGCCCGTCCCATACCTACCTCTCAAGTCCCAAAAGACCTAATCTATAACTACCAGACACCCCAAATAACAAGAACCTCCAATGATACCATTTTGTCACAAACCAAGCCGAGATGAAATCTAACCCGACACCAAACTCGGTCTGCGACTTGCCTCAAAGGGCATTCCTGATCCCCACAGGATGACAAATAGTGTCGAGAATCAAAATAAAATAAGAGGGAAATATTTATCCCAATAATAAATATGATTAAAATATACAAAACTGAAAACGCAGAAAATATAACCACAACAAAATCTCAATAAATGAAAAATTGATTCTAATTAAAATACAATTGAATAAAAATGACATTAAAAGAAATAGAATCTACAAAAAAAAATAAAACAACCAGCTAAAAATACAAACCCCATGTGACCTCTTGGTCACCACAAACCACAAGATCACACTACTTCAAGAGATAACTCGAACCAAAAGAACCTAAACAAAATATGAACCTAAAAAATAGCTTGGGTCAACTGACACTGAATGCCACAAGTAGGGTTTGAGATAGACAGCTCATTAGGCAATCACCAAAGTGTATGTGTCTTTCTTTTCCCAAAAATATCCATTAATAGTAGTTTGCAAATAAGTCTATAAAAATAGTTTTTCTCCCTTTTCTAAAATAAACACATTTCATTACCTTTTTTCCAACTATACACACCATGTTTCCACATTAAAAATAGATTTTTCATTTTAAATACATATCCAAATCAACAACACAAGGGATATGCTAAAAGTAAATAAACTGAACAAATGAACATTTAATGCGGTAGAAAGTAAACAAGAAATAAAGATAATAACCATGGAAAATCCTAAACATCCCTAGAACACCCCTAGAAATACTCGGTTACGAACCACTTTTCAGCGTATGGTGAAGCCCCTATGTCTATAACCAACTGGATGCTCTCACAGCCTCACCAGTGGTAAAGCCCTACTAGCCTATCCACAACTCTTGGAGGGTACCAACCCATCTAATCAAAGCTAATAAGAATCCATCACTCAATTATCTAAAAGACACAAAGGATCCCATGGTGTTAATAGTAATACTATGTAAGTAGGAGGCCCTCGCACACATAACTCATCTCACTACACTTGCCTACCCAAAACAAGAAAACCCTATATGATAACCCATAAAGGGAAATCCCTCCTATACAGGTTCCCACACACACAGAGAGATATATATGTTTGTGTGTGTGTGTGTGTGAATGTGTGTGTGTGTGTGTCACTTCATAAAAGTGCCAACTGGGCCATCACATCACATAATCATTAAAACAATTTTGTAAAACTCTTTAAGTTTTCAACTGGGAGTTCACATCTTCTGAACCATTCTCTTTTATAAAATAAACAAAAAACACCACATTTAAAAGTACAATTCCAAACAGGCCATTGTGTTTACAAACCCAGATAAATGTACCAAAATATTCTCAAATCATATCTAAAAACATTTCAAATTATGCCATGCAAAACATGCCTTTAAACCATTTAGAAACCAACCATGTTCTAAGATACCCAATGTTTCAAATTTTAAAGAACACATTCAAAATAATTTTAAGGCCACATGAAATACTAACACGCTATTTAGAAATCAAAGATCCATTTTATATTGAAGATAATAAGAGATAAAGGAGAAAAAATTTGAGAAATCAAGGTTCATGTGTAACATCATTTTTAAGTGTCATTTTCACTTGAATGCACATCCATGTGTGCACCTAGTGAACCCATGGATATGAAAAGATACAATGAAACTCTTTGAAAATCCATAAGAATACCCAAAAACATTTTATCAGAAATAATACTTCTCTTTAATCCAACACAATTCTAACATCTTCCATAAACATTTTAAAAACCCAAGGAACCTTTCCAAAACATTTCACCATAAATCATCAAGAAATAAATATAAACCTAAATCGAATTTTATGCATTGATTCATGTTTAAATCAATATAATATATAAAACAAAGTCAATAAAATACCACAAAAACTCAATTTCATGTTTAGAAAAAATAGGCATTTTATCGAATACCATGTGTGAATGAATTTCTAGTCATAATAAAGAAAACCAATGGAAAACCATTTATTAAAATTATAATGATAAGAAAACACCACAATAGACTATCCATTACATTTATAAGGATTCAAATAACATTTGAAAATAAATTTAAGACACTCAAGAAACATTGGTTTTCATTGGAAAATAAAAACATGGAGACACCTACCTCAACAGTTTGGGAATGCGATGAAACATCATGGAAGGAGAGATCAAAGCCCCACAGACTCTTTGAACACCATAGATTTAGTGAAAAATGAAACAAACATAAACTCTTTAAATTAGGGTTCTCCCATGAAAAAAACCCAAAGGAAACCCTAGAAAAAATAGGGGAAGATAAAGACAGAAGATTTGATGGAGGAAACAGTAAGAATCACCAAAATTTCTTGATAAATATCCCCAAAATCACCCAAAATAGAATCAGGTAGAATGAGGATCCCTATGGTCGATATACGACACCCAGTGCTTCATTTTAGAGGTGTAATCACCCATATATGATTTTTGGGATAAAATTTATAAAGCTTGTAAGTGGCTGCACATTTTTGTGCACGATTTTGTAAACTCTGCACAAACCATGTGAGGGCTACTAGAAAAGAATCTTATACTTTGACGTAATAGGTTTCATGGTTTAGGAAAACCATGCTCAAACCATGTGACCAAAAAAATGGGTCCAACCCCTTAAATGACACACCAAACACTAGGGAATACCCTTACAAATATCCTTTAATGTTTTAAACAAAAAATAGTGACACTGTGGGTGTCACAAACTCCCCAACATGTAACTTTATCTCCATAACAACAACAATATCTAATCATATGTATAAAAGTAAACCAAAACCACAAAAACACAAGGAATTTTGTTGGGAACTCAACTCGTACCTCAACCAAAATATCCAACATCATGAAACGAATAAAATAAAGGAGTATCTGAGGTTGGGGTGTGACATGAAGTGTCTCAAATAGATGATGGATTGATTTTTCGGACTCAAATGATCTTGCTGGGGCTTGGAAATGTGGGATGAAATGATAGAGAGGTTGTCACCCAATAGGTTGAATCCATGATTGTGGTCGAATTAATTGTGTTGCTCGACATAATGGGAGCCTTGATGCTTAGCCTGAGATTATTATAAATCAAAGACTATGAATGTTCTATATTTGATGATGTAATTTTTATTTGTATGACCATTCCCACTTGCCTTATAATTTTATTTAAATAAAGGGGATTCAACCCATACCTTTAAAAAATTTCATTTATTTTATAAATTTAACATATATTAAACTAGTGTTACATTAATTACACTAAAAAATTTATATATTTAATGAAATTTTATATTAAAATAAACACACATAATATTTTTAATTTTGTTTCAATTTTTTAAATCCATTTTATAATTTTATTTATTATTTTAAAATATTTAATATATAGTATGTTTTTAAGTGCTAAATTTTATTCATTCTTTATATTTTTATACAATATATTTCATTTATTACTTTTTAATATTTTTTTAGATTTATTCATTTTTAATATTATTTATTTATTCATTTATTAATTATTTTTTAATATTAATTTAATTTAATCTTTTTCAATTTTTCATTCTTTAACATTTTTGTAATTTTACCCATTTTTAATAATTATTTATTCATATTTATTTATTCATATTTATTGATTAACATTTAATGTTTTTTAATATTGTTTTCATTTATATAATTAAAATGTATTAATTTTAATTTTAACATTAATTTATTTTTATTTTTTTAATAATCTATATAATTTAAAACTCTTATTCATTTTTAAATAATTTTGACATCAATTAAATTTTTAATTATTAAATTTCATTATTTTTTTAACATTTAATCATTTAATACTAATTAGTATTATTTATTCAATAATAATGTTAATTGTCACGAACCAACCCAGGTCGGCCATGAACCGGTCACCCTAGCCGGTCTTTGACATGTCCTGAAGGGTGTTCCGGATCCCTCGGGCCTGGTAACTTGTTCCTTGCATGAGATATAAACAAAGTGGGAATTACTTCATCCCAATAACCAGGATCAAATAAATAAACTAATCAACATGAGAACCCAACAACAACCCACAACTGAATATAAATAAATAAATAGTTGATCCAGATACAATATGCAACTAAACAGACTGAAGACTAAAACATGAAAAATGAAACTAAGAACAAAATAAAACTGGACCAATCTACCACTGTCTCCATGTGACATCTTAGTCACCTACAACCACAAGACCAAACCGACTCCAACCACAACCAACTGATCCATTAAACCTGAACAAATGTTGAACATGCAAAAAATCTCGGGTCTACCGATATCGAGTGGTATAGGTGGGGTGAGAGATAACAGCTCAGTAGGCAATCACAATAGAGTCTAAGTGTTTCTTTTCCCAAATAATTCCATCAATACCAGTTGTAAATACAATTACAAAAAATAGATTTTTCACATTTTATTAAACAACCACATTTTTACCATTTTAAAGGCCAACACACACCACTATCCATTTTTTCATAAAACTGCCATTTTATAACGAAAACACAAACCAAAAAATAATAGTAACAAATTTCAAAAGAACAAATTCAAATGGAAAGCAGTTTCAAAGAATAAAACTTTAAAGAAAAAGCACTTACTTTTAAAATTACCAACTCATTATACTGTATTCCGATAGGGGGTGCAATATAATCATTGAGAACTAGTCACAAGACCCCCCCCAGGTGCCAATTAGTTGTGAGCCCTAGGAACATCATATCTCGGTGAAAGTAAGGATAATGAATATCCATTATCAGGAACATGATCCACCAGTAGGATAATCATCCATAACCTAGTGGTCCCCAACATCATCATTATCATTGTTTAGTTAGTGTTGTCATCATCAAACTTGCTACATGAAATCGGGACGAAACCTCTCTGAATCACTAGCGTACTAGTACACATCTGCCCACCTAAATACATGAGTTTCCCTTTTATGTAGAAACAAGTTCTAAATCACATAATAACACTTACAAAATTCAACAACAAAACCAAGAATCACATTTCATTAACCACCACTTTCACATCACACACCCTTTCTTGAAAAATTGTTCACATAAAAACATTTACAAATCACTTCTAAAGCGATGAGGAACACCAAATCACTGATAATTTTCTAAACAAGCCTTTCCAAATTTTAGGAAAAACATGAATCTCTAAAATCATTCCAAACAGGAATTTATATTTACATACCCAAATATATTTTCCAAAATATTTCCAAATAATTTATAAAACCATCTTCAATTTTGAAATACAAAACAGCCCCTCAAGCCAAAAAATTTCCAAAATACCAACACAAAAATCCGAATGGGCATAATCCCCCTAAGATTAAATTTCAAACTATATTTAGATTCAACATGAACAATCAATCATTATTTAGAAAACAAGAACCATTTTGAAAAGCAATATTTCAAGGAACCCGGTTTAATACACAATCTCCATTTTAGGGAACAACCATGTGTGTACCTAGTGCACCCATGGATGTGCTAACATCCAATGGTACACCAAAAATCATAGAGGACACACAAATATATTTCCCACAAAACCCTTAATTTTTTTTAAAACCACATCCAACCATCCACACTATTTAGGGAACATAACACAAGCCCCTTATCACCATGAAACCATTTTTAAAATAGTTTAACACATTTAACAAGATAAAAAATTACTAAAACATACACATCAAATCATGTTCAAAAATAATAAATAACCATCACACCATAATAAATGCTAAAATTTTATAAAAACACTTCAATTTAACTTTAAAATAATAATGGCACTTTAAACAATAACCTTAGGTGCTATAAACCTAGGCATTTCACCAAAATCCATTTGAAAACCTATTTTTTTAAATTCTACCAACATGAAGTCACCATTGTCATCAATCGAAAGATATATTAAATATTATAAAGGCATTTAAAAATTAAATGAAAATACACATGTTCCTATGGAGTGTTCCGGAAAGGAAAAAAAGTTGGAAAAACCTGCCTCAACCATGTGCAGATGGGACAAAACTCCAAGGAGAGGAAGAATCAATCCATACAGAAAATCTTAACACCCTAGACACAACAAAATGACCCAAAATCATCCAACCCTAACCCTATGGTTCATCCAAATAAGAACCAAGACGAAGGAGAGAAAATAAATGAGAGAGGGAGAAGAGGAGAAGAGGAATTTGGAAGATTTGATGAAGAACCACTATCCTTTGGAGAAAAATCGCACAAAAAATGACCCAAAATGGATAATGAATGGGGAGGTGCCTTTGGTCAATTCCCAACTTGAAGGTCTTAATTTTAGAGGTGGAATCACTCAATATAGATCTCTAGGTCAAAAGTTCTTAAGATCGTAAGTTGTGGCACAGTTTTGTAAACTGTGTGAAACCATACGAGGGCTACTAGAATACTTATGAAACTTTGTGGTTTAGATTTCACAGTTTGGGAAAACCATTCTCAAACCGTGAGACCCAAGAAAATGGAAAAACCCCTCATATTACACCCCAAACACTAGGGAATTTCACCCAATGATCCATGAATGTTTTAAACACAAATTAGTGACACCGTGGGTGTCACAAACTCCCCAACATGTCACATTCTACCAATACCTTTACCTATAACCATTATTTGCGTTAGAAGAAAACAAGGACCACAAAAACACAAGGACTTTTTTGGACACTCAACCCGAACATCAACAAAAATATCCAATATTGCGAGATAAACAAAAAAATGAAAACCGTCGTTGGGGTGTCACAATTATCCCCACCAAAAATGATTTCTACCCATATAAAGTCATCCAACCAAAGGTTAGCCAAAATATGAATCCATGCCCATTCAAATCCAAGAGAAACCATGAACTCTTGTGTGACTATTCAATCCACATGTCACAATCGACGGATCAAGCATAAACCACATCATAAGAGTGAGGGGAGAACATGAGGGGGTTCTCCCCACCACAAATACTGGGTTAATAAGAAAAAAATCAAATCCCCAAACAACTCCCTCACCACAACTAGGAACTAGGGATTTTAAAATTTTAATGTTTCTGGGCATCTCAGACAGTTTGTCTGTACGGTTTACCAAACTGTACACCAACCATGCACGACCTACCAGATAGAAGGGGCACCCCACATGGCTTGGCCGCATGGTTTTAAAAATATGCGTAAATCGTGCCAATTCCTCTATCCAAAAATGACACTATCCACACGGTTAGAAGGGCTAGGTGCACAATTTCCTCTAAAAGTTTGCAAACTATGAACAGGATAAACAATCACCCAAAAATTTCAAAATTTGCTAATTTTAACTGTGACTCCACCCGAACTTCCTTATACATGTTAGACATGACTGTAATCAAAACAGGGAACCTCCCACATAAATCAAACCCACAAAACATCTCTTTTACGAAACACAAGCATCTCCAAACAAGTACTACTGATAGTTAAAACTGAGACCAGCCTACACAAAGGCAAGACACGCTCAAATGAGAATGAAAAATTATAAAGGACACATTCAAATAGTTTGAACCACTTGGGTTACCAAATAACAAGTCCATAAAAACTTTACAATGAAATGAAGAACATACAATAATAAGAAATCTAGAACAAATAAACATTAAATGTCTCCTTCATAAAACTCAAGGAAAAAACTGGAACAAGGTTTCACTCACCCTTAAGAACCCCTGACTGTGTGCAAAATTCACCCTGATGCCTATTGTTGGGGCTCTGATGGCTGAAGTATCTCCTGCCTCAAGTTTGGTATGAGAATCCCCCAGTCACAATTCCTTTTGGAGGGACATGAAAATATGGAAACCAACTTCCATTGGTCCAAAAGTGGACACTCAAAAAAACCCAAGAAAACTTGGACTTTAACAACCTCAGGAGTTCCCAACGACCCAAAAACATGCTCTGCTTCCTTCAAACCACTTTACTGCCTCTAAAAGTCCTTTATCACTTCGAAGTACATGAAACAAACGAGAATAATCAAAAACCGAGCATGAAACATTGAAAATTTTGGGGACCATTATGGGAAGCATATATTGAATATCACAAATAACACCAATTAAATACCGACATCATTTCGAAGCACCTTCAGAAGGAACATCTCAAGAAAAAAAAGTCTCACAAACAAAACATATAATAACACAAAAAAAACCACCTTTCCAAAAACCACCATTTCATTTAAAATTCAAAACATAATTATACTAAGTCCACTTTCCAAATACCAAAACCCACTTTTCACAAATAAAAATCCACATTCTAAAACCAAAAACAACAACTAGAATTATTTTTCTTTCACTTTCAAATTCACTTTAGAAAAAAAAAGGTCATGCATTTGATTTCAATCACTCACCCATGGAATCATATGAACTGAACATATGCATCCATCAACATATAATTACATAATCATTAAACAAGTTCCAAACAAAACTTTCTATAGAAACACTCACATACGTGAACATTCATTAAAAGGACCAAGGGTCACAAATTTCTTTAAGTCATCCAAACCTAATAATTTACCAAATTTCAATCCCAAAAACATTTCTTTAAAACACATTATACTAATCTAAAATCACTTGAAATAAATTATTTTTTATTTTCATAAACTAGTTTCATTTTAAAAGATTACTTACATCAACCAAGACCAAAATGAAACACGACTCAAGACAAACCACTCGAATGAGGAACTAGTGTCTATGCCTAACAAGAAGACATGGTAGTGGGACATTACACAAGTAAGAAATTACACTAATAGGACCATGAACCATGTACTTGGACTCCACATGGGTCACTACTCCATGTGATCTCATTGTGTGACACCATTTTTCCTTCGTTGTCATCCCCCGATCCAAAGAAAAGACAATAGAATAAAATCTCAGACTTCCCCTGGTAACTCGAGGTTCAGAACAAGAAAGGATTCATGACTCCCTTCTCGTACCTACCTCCTGAGTCTCTACAACCATAATATCCAAATACCAGACACCACAAATAATAAGATCCTCTTATGATACCATTTTTTCATGAACTAACTAAGGTCGAACATGAACTGGTCAACTGAGCCAGTCCGCGAGATGTCTCGAAGGGCATTCCTTATCCTCACTGGCTGGAAACTAGCATCGGGCATCAGATATAAATTGAATGGGAATGGTTTCAGCCCAATAACAAGGATAACATAAATAAAATAGTCAAAATGAACATGCAACAACAACCCAAAACTGAACGTAAATAAATAAACAGCTGATCCAGATAAAATATGCAACTAAACAGATTGAAGACTAAAATAAGAAAAATGAAACTAAGAACAAACTAAAACTGGACCAAGATACCACTATCTCCATGTGACATCTTGGTCATCTCCAAGTACAAGACCAAACTCACTCTAACCATGAGAACTTAAGCCAATAAACTTGAACAAATGTTGAACCTACAATGCAACTTGGGTCTACCGACATCGAGTGGTATAACTAGGGTGGGATATAATAGCTCAGTAGGAAATCACCATAGAGTCCAAGTGTTTCATTTCTCAAAACAGACCATTAACAGTAGTTTGAAATACAATTATAAAAATCGACTTTTTATATTTTATTAAACAACCCCAAATTTACCATTTTAAAGGCCAACACACACCATCATCCATTTTTCAAGAAAACTACCATTTTATAACAGAAACCAAATATAAAAATATACTAGTAATAATTTTGAAAGGAAAAAATTTAAATGTAAAATAGTTTTAAAGAATTCCACTTTAGAGAAAATGAACTTAGTTTTAAAATTACCAACCCAACCTACCGTATGCCGATGGGAGGTGCAATATATTCATTGAGAACTATTCACGAGAACACCTCTAGGCACTAGTTAGTTGTGAGAACTAGGTACCTTGTATCTCGGTGAAAGTAACCATAATGAATATCCATTCTCGTGATCATGATCTTCTATTATGAGAATCATCCATAACCTAGTGTTCCTTAATAAAATCATCATCATAGTTTAGTTAGTGTTGTCATCACCAAACATGCTACGTGAAATAAAAATATAACCAATCTAGATCACTAGAATACTAGTACACATCTTCCCACCTAGATACCTGGGTTTCCCTTTTGGGCTCAAACAATTTCTACATCACATGATACTTCTTACACAATTCATCAACCAAATCATGCCTCACATTTCATTAACCACCACTTGCACATCACAAACCCATTCTTGGAAACATATTCACATTGAAACATTTACAAATCACATCTAAATACATGAGTAAAACCACTTCCCCGATAATTTTCTAAACAAAAATTTCAATACTTGAGAAAAAACATGCAACTCTAAAAACAAGCCAAAGGGCCTTTATGTTTACACACCCAAATATATTTTCCAAAAAAAATTCAAATAATTTATAAAACCATCTTCAAGTGTGAAATTCCAAACAACCCCTCAGTGAAAACATTTTCTAAAATACACACACCAAAGTCCAAAGGGTCATTACCCCCTTGAGATTAAATTATAAAACTTATTTTGAAACCACATAAAGGATCCAAAATTATTTAGAAAACATGAACCATTTAAGAAATTAATAATTCAAGGAACCTAGTTTAATGCACCATCTTCATTTGATGGCACAACCATGTGTGCACCTAGTGCACCCATGGATGTGCCAATATCTAATAGTACCCCAAAAATCCAAGAGGAAACCCAAAAACCTTTCCCAAAAACCCCAAAATTTTATTTAAACCCACATCCAACCATCCACACAATTTAGGGAATGTAAAATAATCCCATTACAACCCTGAAGTCGTTTCTAAAACATTTTAACACTTTTAACTAGAAAAAACTTTACCAAAACATACACACGAAATCAAGTTCACAAACAAGAAATAACCATCACACCATAATCAATGCTAAAAATTTCATTAAAACCCCCCAAAATAACTTTAAAATAAAAATGTCATTTTAAACAATAACCTTAAGTGCTATAAATTTAGGCATTTCACACAAATCCCTTTGAAAACCTATTTTTTGTAAATTCTACTCACATGAAATCACTATTATTATCAATACATAGATATATTAGAGGTGTGAAAGACATTTAAAAATTAAATGAAAACACATAAGTGACCGTGGAGTGTTTCGAAAAGGTAAAAGTTGGAAATGCCTACCTCAACCATGTGCAGAGGGGGGAAAACTCCAAGGAGTGGAAGAATCGAGCCTTACGGAAAATCTGCACACCCTTGACATAAAATATAAACCCAAAATCATCCAAACCTAACCACAAGGTTTGGAAAAACATGAACCAAGCCAAATGATAGCAATTAAATGAGAGGGGTGTAAGAGGAGAAGAGGAATGGGGAAGATTTGATGAAGAACCACTGACATTTGGAGATAAATCACCCAAACAATGACCCAAAACGAGGAAGAATGAAGGGGGACACTACGAAAAAAAATGGTTAATAGCGACGGGGTATTTACGACGGGAATAATTCCCGTTGCAAATACCTTTCGCAAAGGAGTATTTGCGACGGGCAACTATTCCCGTTGCAAATAATCTGTTATTTGCAACGGGTTTTTTTACCCGTCGCAAATAGTTTGGCGCGAAATGCGCCAAACCGCATGAAGGTTATTTGCGACGGGGTTCTATCCTCGTCGCAAATAACCGGCGGTGGTTAAAGACTATTTGCGATGGGGCTGCAGTCCCGTCGAAAATACCCAGGCGGCAGGGGTTATTTGCGACGGGACCCGTCGCAAATAACAATTTTTAATGTCGCCCATAATTAAATGTGGTCAGGGTTAGTTGCGACGGGGTTCTATCCCCGTCGCAAATAATCGGCAGCAGGGGTTATTTGCAACGAGGCCCGTCGCAAATAACCGTTTTAATGCCGCCAATAATTAAATGCGGCCAGAGTTATTTGCGACGGGTTTTCTGTCGCAAAAAAGCCCGTCGCGATTAATCCAACCTATAAATACTGCCAACCATTACAATTTTCCCACTCTCAACTCTCAACCGTTCCAATTTTTTCACTCTGAATCTTTTACGACTTTCAGTTGTAAATTTTTTTTTTCTGACTTCGAGGATTCAGTTGGTGGTGTTCTACAATTACAGCGGCTCGACATTGACATCAAGTTTAAGGTTTTTATCAGAATTTTAATTTAATATTTATTTTATTTATTATATTTATTTAGTTTAAATTTTTAGATTTTTTTTCTGATTTCTAATAAGAAATAATTATGAATAGGTATTAATAATTAACAGTAATTAGAGACAATTAAACACTAATTAATTTTAAATAGTTAGCTGTAATTACAATTAATTACCAGTAATTATGAAAAATTAAAATTAATTTTAATTAGTTAATAATAATTAGAAATAATTAACATTAATTAATAATAATTTATAATAATTACCAGTAATTAGTAATAATTACTAATAATTAGTAATAATTACTAAAAATTCCCAATATTCAATAATTGCCAATATTTGTCAATATTTTTTCCAATAATTACCAATATTTACCAAGAATTGCAAATAATTGTCAATATTAACCGATAATTAGGAATAATTACCAATAATTAGGAATAATTACCAATACATAGGAACAATTACCAATAATTATGAATAATTACCAATAATTGGGAATAATTACCAATAATTAGGAATAATTACCAATAATTAGGAATAATTACCAATAATTAGGAATAATTACCAATAATTAGGAATAATTACCAATAATTTGGAATAATTACCAATGATTAGGAATAATTACCAATAATTATTAATAATTACCAATTATTAGGAATAATTACAAATAATTACCAATAATTACCAATGATTACCAATAATTAGTAATAATTCGTCCTGATTACCAATAATTAGTAATAATTTACAATAATTATCAATAATTACCAATAATTAGTAATAATTTTCAATAATTAATAATAATTACCAATAATTAGTAATAATTAGTAATAATTACCAATAATTAGTAATAATTAGTAATAATTAACAATAATTACCAATAATTATTAATAATTAGTAATAATTACCAATAATTACCAATAATTAGTAATAATTACCAATAATTCGTAATAATTACCAATAATTAACAATAATTCGTAATAATTAACAATAATTACCCATAATTAGTAATAATTACCAATAATTACCAATAATTAGTAATAATTAGTAATAATTATCACTAATTACCAAAAATTAGTAATAATTAGTAATAATTACCCATAATTAGTAATAATTAGAAATAATTACCAATAATTACCAATAATTAGTAATAATTACTAATAATTACCAATAATTAGTAATAATTAGTAATAATTACCAATAATTAGTAATAATTAGTAATAATTACCAATAATTACCAATAATTACCAATAATTACCAATAATTACCAATAATTAGTAATAATTAGTAATAATTATCAATAATTAGTAATAATTACCAATAATTCGTAATAATTACCAATAATTAGTAATAATTAGTAATAATTTGTAATAATTACCAATAATTACCAATAATTAGTAATAATTACCAACAATTACCAATAATTAGTAATAATTACCAACAATTACCAATAATTAGTAATAATTACCAATAATTACTAATAATTAGTAATAATTAGTAATAATTATAACTAATTTCCAATAATTAGTAATAATTATCACTAATTACCAATAATTAGTAATAATTAGTAATAATTACCAATAATTAGTAATAATTAGAAATAATTACCAATAATTAGTAATAATTTCCAATAATTACCAATAATTACCAATAATTCGTAATAATTAGGAATAATTACCAAGAATTATGAAAAATTCTTAATAATTAGTAATAATTAGTAATAATTAGGAATAATTACCAATAATTACAAATAATTACCAATAATTACCAACAATTACCAACAATTACCAATAATTACCAATAATTAGCAATAATTACCAATAATTAGTAATAATTACAAATAATTAGTAATAATTCGTAATAATTAAGAATAATTACCAATAATTAGGAATAATTCGTAATAATTAGTAAAAATTAGAAATAATTAGTAATAATTAGTAATAATTAGTAATAATTAGTAATAATTAGTAATAATTACCAATAATTACTAATAATTACTAATAATTAGTAATAATTACCAATAATTAGTAATAAATACCAATAATTAGTAATAATTAGAAATAATTACCAATAATTACCATTAATTAGAAATAATTACCAATAATTACCATTAATTAGTAATAATTACCAACAATAACAAATAATTACTAATAATTGGTAATAATTACCAATAATTACCAATAATTACCCGTAATTAGTAATAATTACCAATAATTAGTAATAATTACCAATAATTAGTAATAATTTCTAATAATTACCAGTAATTACCAATAATTCTTAATAATTAGTAATAATTAGTAATAATTAGTATTAATTTGTAATAATTAGTAATAATTAGTAATAATTACCAATAATTAGTAATAATTACCAATAGTTACCAATACTTATAAATAATTAATAATAATTATTAATAATTAGTAATAATTAGTAATAATTAGTAATAATTACCAAAAATTAGTAATAATTAACAATAATTACCAATAACTAGTAATAATTACTAATAATTACCAATAATTACCAATAATTATTAATAATTAGTAACAATTAGTAATAATTAGTAATAATTAGTAATAATTACCAATAATTAGTAATAATTTCAATAATTACCAATAATTAGTAATAATTACCACTAATTACCAATAATTACCAATAATTAGTAATAATTACCAATAATTACCAATAATTAGTAATAATTACCAATAATTACCAATAATTAGTAATACTTAGTAATAATTACCAATAATTAGTAATAATTACCAATAATTAGTAATAATTTGTAATGATTAGGAATAATTACCAATAATTAGGAATAATTAGTAATAATTAGTTATAATTAGTAATAATTACCAATAACTGCCAATAGTGTCAATATTTACCAATAATTCCCAGTACTTGTCAATATTTACCAATAATTAAAAATATTTACCAATAATTAGGAATAATTACTAATAATTAGGAATAATTAGGAATAATTACCAATAATTAGGAATAATTACCAATAATTAGGAATAATTAGCAATAATTACTAATAATTACCAATAATTAGTAAGAATTACCAATAATTACCAATAATTACCAATAATTACCAATAATTACCAATAATTACAAATAATTAGTAATAAACACCAATAATTAGTAATAATTACCAATAATTAGGAATAATAACATTATTACATTATTAGTATATATTATTATTAATATTAAAATAATATAATTTTCTATATTATATAAAATTCTCCTTTCATCTGTGTGTTTTCTCTCACCATATGTAATATTTGCATTATTTTTCAAAATTATCAACATACTCACCAATGGAGAGGTGAAAGTGAATGCAAATATTACATGTGGAGACAGAATGTTAAACACACAGATGAAAGGAGAATTGTATATAATATAGAAAATTATATTATTTTAATATTAATAATAAAATATAATAATAATGTAATAATGTTATTATTATATAATTAATATTTTTTTAAAAATAATATTAGTATTATTAAAATAATAAAAAATTTATATAATATTAAAATTATCAATATTTGAAACAGGTTTTGCTTTATTCTCAACATATTCAATTCTTAAATGGTCAATTTTTAGGTCTATCTCAATAAAAAGTTTGCATCAGTCATGTCTGATGTAAAATCTATAATTATCCTTGCATGAGTGTTTTTTTTCTAACAAATTATTCAAAACCAGTAATGCTTTTATATTTTATAGAAAAATATGGAACAATGAGGTCATCAACAGTCATTATTAGATGACCGCATATGGATAAATCAACGTAGAAATCCAAATAGTTCTGGTTTAAATCCAGTATATATAGAGGGTGTGGAGACTTTTTTATCATTTGCAGCATCAAATCCAGAATTTGTTTCAGAAGGAAAAATAAATTTCCTTGTAGAAAATGTGCATTGAGAACGTTTGACATGTTTGAAAAAGTGGGGGGGACATCTCTTGCGTTTTGGTTTTCAACCAGATTATGTTTTTTGGTATCAACACGGTGAAAGCAGTTCCATAGTAGGTGATACCAACTTGATTCCGGATCCATCCCGGTTTCAATATTTAGTACATGATGTTGTAGGTTCATCGGTTCAACGTACAGAAACTTCGGCTGATATAACTTCAAATCCTGAGTTGGCTCCATCTAAATTTTATGAGTAGTTGAGGTCTGCTGAGGATGCATTATATCCTAGCTGTAAGATGAGCAAATTAGAAGCAGTTGCAAAATTTATGGCTATCAAATCAGATAACGGAATGTCAAACACCTGTTTTGACCAGATATTTTCTTTGCTTAAAACATTGTTACCCGAAGGAAATATTTTGCCTGCAAATTACTATGAGAGTAAGAGGCTAGTTCGAAATTTGGGACTTACTTGTCAGAAGATTCATGCATGTTTAAATGACTGAATTTTATATTCTGGGGAAAATGAGTCGTTGGATAGTTGTCCCAAATGTGGGAAACTGAGATATAAAGAAGGGAAACATGGGAAGTCTGGTTTTATTCCTGTAAAATAATTGAGATATTTTCCACTTACATCCAGACTTCAGTGTTTATTCATATCTAAGAATACAGCGACAATTATGTCATGGCATAAAGCGAATATTTCAACCGATAAAATCTTGAATCATCCAGCCGATGGTGATTCATGAAAACATTTTGATAGAGTGCATTCATCCTTTGCTTTAGAAGCTAAAAATGTTTGATTGGGTCTTTCCACTGATGGTTTCTATCTGTTCGGATCTTATGGTAGTTAGTATTCATGTTGGCCTGTATTTTTAACTCCGTACAATTTACCTCTATGGATGTTGATGAAGGAGCCATATATCTTTTTTACTTTACTAATTCTAGGACTTCCGAAGAAGAATATTGATGTTTATTTGAAACCATTGATTGATGAATTAAGTTTATTGTGGAGTACTAGTGTCAGTACATATGATGTTGCTACGAACCAGAATTTCATACTGAGAGAAGAATTGATGTGGACAATTAGTGACTTCCCGGCTTATGGGATGTTATCTAGCTGGAGTACACATGGTCAGAAATCATGTCCTTACTGTATGGGAGAGAACAAAGCATTTATGCTCATTCATGGAAAGAAACCTTGTTATTTTGACTGTCATCATAGATTTCTTCTAGCTGATCATCTTTTTTGCAGAAACAGATCTCATTTCAGAAAAGGAACAGTTGAAATTGACGGACCTCCAAAAATGCTATCAGGTTCGGAGTTAAAATCAGTTGTATTTTCATTACCTCCCATCACTTTTGGTCCCACAATAAACCAACAGAAAATTTCTGGTTTTGGGAAAGAACACAATTGTATTAAACATAACATATTTTGGGATTTGCCATATTGGTCTGATTTGTTGGTCCGCCACATGTTGGATGTCATGCATATTGAGAAGAACTGTTTTGATAATTTGTTTCATACAGTTTTGGATACGCCAGGAAAGAGCAAAGACAATGTAAATTCACGTTTAGATCTTGCCCAAATTTGCAGGCATCCAGAACCGGAACTGTTTGAGAATGTTAGAACAGAAAGGTTACTGAAACCAAAAGTAGATTATACACTTTCTAAAGAAAATCGTTTATTATTTTGTCAGTGGATTGCAGATTTGAGACTTCCAGATGGTTGTGCTTCCAATTTAGGTAGATGTGTAAAGAATGGTCATATTAATGGATTCAAAAGTCATGATTGTCATGTTATAATGTAAAGACTTATACCCATTGGATTAAGAGGTATGTTGAATTCTGTGATTTGGGATTCCATAACAGACATATCTCCTTTTTTTCGGAACATTTGTGCGGCTACAGCAGATTATGATGCTCTATGGAAACTTGAAGAAGATGTTGTTGTAATTATATGTAAACAAGAAAAAATATTTCCGCCATCTTTCTTCGACTCAATGGAACATTTGATCTTACATTTTCCATATGAAGCCAAATGTGGAGGTCCAGTACAGTTTCAATGGATGTACCCATTTTAAAGATGCATGCAAAAATTGAAAATAAAAGTACGTAACAAAGCATCTGTTGAAGTATCTATTGCATAAGCTTATTTGCAAGAGGAAATATCTTTTCTCTGCTCCCATTATTTTGAATCTGAGTATCCTTCAAAACACAACCAAATGGGATAGAACGAGAGGAATATTGATGAAATCAACAATTAATTATCTGTTTTCAACCAGCCAGAGCTTGGTTTTGGTGGAGTTTATGAACACTGGCTTTCCGATAATGAATATCACAGAGCTCATATATATGTTCTGCTCAACTGTGAAGAGATGGAATCAGTTGTACTGTATGTGTTTATATCACTTATTCTATCATTTATGTTATAGTAAATAACTTTGTTTTTTATAGGTTGTATGATAATCATATCAAGAAACAAATTCCACAAATTACAGCAGCTGCTCTCGAAGAACGCCGATAGAAAAATTTCTCTCAGTGGTTTCAAAAACTGGTAACATAAATTATTTATCTTTTAGCAACTCATTAAATGT
The DNA here is from genome assembly GCA_963277665.1 of Viscum album. Lineage (NCBI taxonomy): Eukaryota > Viridiplantae > Streptophyta > Magnoliopsida > Santalales > Viscaceae > Viscum > Viscum album. Next base: position 622,266,795 of record OY728156.1, on the reverse strand, counting down.
ATAGTTTACTATATTGATAATTATTTCACAAATTTTCAGGTGTCTCGACATGCTGATAAAATTGACAAACGGCTGTGTATATTGAGTAACCCACCTTCCAAACTTGTTAAAACTTATAATTCATATGTGGTGAATGGATTTAGATTTCACAGACATGCATATGGGGAATAAAAAAAACAATAAACAGTGGAGTTATCTTGAGAGGATCTCATCATAGAGAAAATGAAGTTAAATTTTATGACATACTTGATGAAATAATTGAACTATGTTATCTTGGACAACATTACATAACCATGTTCAAATGTCGGCGGGTGGATACAGAGAGAGGCGTACGTGTTCATCCGACTCATGGAATCATCGATATTAAATGTAAAAGTGTTCTCACAGTAAATGAACCATTATTATTGGCTCAATAGGCACATCAATTTTATTACACAAAGTATTGTGCTACATCATGAAACTTGACTGATTGGTGGAGTATAATAAAAATCAAAATTCGAGACAATCAGTTTAGTCAAAGTGAATGTGCTTTCACTGATATGCAAAGAATTGAAGTTTTTCAAGAGTGTACTCAAAATCAATCTTTTTTACAAAGAGACATGAGTATCGATGACGACACCCCACATTTAAGAGTCAGTTATGACGATGATGTTAATGATGTCACATATGAATTTGAAATGGTAAGAGATTAAGCAACTGGAACTCGAATGGATATCGATGATGTTGAGGAGGAATATGAAGATGACATTAACATATATAAAGATGATGATGAAGATGAACAATGATAGAATTCCATGGTAGTTATATACAATCATAACTAATATATATGTATATATAATAGTAATTATCAATTATTTGCTAACAACATTAAAATTTTCTATTTCAGATGGACGACGACACATTTCGTGAGTTGGCGGATGCTAACCTGCCTTTCGATGCGGATGAGTTGCTGGCAGATGACCCTCAGCCTGTAGGCGCTTCAGGGAGTACGCAGAGGGGGCGCGGTCTTGCACGATTGATGATTCCTGACCCCGTCCCCGAGCGACATCCACGTCTTGGGTTTGATCCACGCACACAGAGGTGTGATAACCTATGTGATAACCTGTGGATTTGACTAATATTTCGTTAATCTATTCACATAATTAATGTTTATTATTTTTACAGTTTTCCACATATAGCAGTCGGACAGGGAAGCACTATTTTGCGCAACTATTTCTCTCAGCCTTGGACCACATGGGAGCAGATTCCCATTGATGTGCAGTAGGCCATGTTCGACCATTGGTTGGTACGTACGTAAATAAATAATTTTTATTTTGAAAATTATTTCATTTCTAACTTGATATTTTGATTTATTTGTAGGTTTTATGGTATCCGATCGAGGATACCATGCGTTACGCCATCCACGAGGCATGAGAGGTGGCCATGCGTGATCGCTTTCGTCAGTTTTTGCACAATTTAAGAAAAGCTTCCACGAAGAAAGCAGGAGTCTCAGATTTTGACGAGTCATGTAGAGAACACCGACCAGAGTACATTTCATCCCACGTATGGGATGGATTATGTGAGCACTAGTTGAGTGATGCCTTTTAGAGGAGATAATCGGTGGGGAGGCAGAATCGGGGGAGACAGGAGGTGACTCATCAAGCTGGGAGTCGTACTTTTATTACTCATAGACAACATCTGGTACGTACATTATTTATAAATATTTTATATAACTATAAATATTAACAGTTTATTTTTTATTCGTATTGGCTGTCGAGCACCCCGATATTACGGAGTACGACGTATATCTGAGGATTTATAGTGATCCTACTACTGGGGAGCTCAGAGGTGATCGTCAGCGTCACATCGTGGTCAGTATTATTTGTTTTCAAGTTTAAAAATTAACTGCATATAATATATTCACAATTTTAATTTTAAATTGCAACTTCAGGAGTCATATGAGGCCGCAGCGTCATAGACCCGACCTAAGAGTCAGGCTGAGTCATCAGATCAGACCACTGGCCGTCAGTTTAATGAGGCGGCATGGATGCAGACCACCTAGTATGCCTTCGAGAAGGGTTGGGTAGTTGGTATCAGCTCTCGACTGACTCCCAGAGATTATTATAGCAGTGCTGCGATGTCGGCGTCCAGCTCAAGAGGAGCTCGTGCATCTTCTTCTACTACACAGTATGAGGATCAGTTGCGATCTCAGACTGCACTGATAGAGAGTCTCCAATAGGAGCAGGAGCAGATGCGTCACCAACAGCAGCAACATGAGGAGGAGCGTCGACGCCAGCAACAGCTGTACGAGGAGCAGATGAGTCGGTGGCAACAGCAGCAGCAGGAGAAGATAGAGTACATGCGCCGACTCACTCATGCTTTAGGGATGGAGTTTCCTCCACCAGCATCTGTCGATCCCCCCTCCCCCCCTCCTTCAAATTAGAGTTTGTTTTTATGTTATAATGTTTGTTAAATAAAAATATGAATTTTTTTTCTATTCGTTGTTTCTGTCTCATTATAAAATATTAATAATATTATATTTTGAAATAAGAATTTTAATACAAATAATAATATTATTTATATTTTATAATATTAAATTATATATATATATATTAAAATTTTATAATATTATAATTTAATTATATTTTTTTGTAATATTTGAATTATTTTAATATTTGAATGTAAAATAATTCTATTATTTTTATATTAATTAAAATAACTTATTAATATTTTTTTATTTATGAATTATAATTCTAATATTATTATATTAATTAAAATCATTTATTAATATTTTATTATTTTTTATTTTAGAATTATAATTCTATTATTATTATATTAATGAAAATAATTTGTTAATAATTTATTGTTTTTATTTGTGAATTATAATTCTATTAATATATTAATTAAAATCATTTACTAATATTTTTTTTTATTTTTGAATTATAATTGGATTATTATTATATTAATTAGAATAATTTATTAATAATTTATTTTATTTATTTTTTTATAGTATTTTCGACGGGATACTATTCCCTTCGCAAATAGTATTATTACTATATTAATTAAAATAATTTATTAATTTTTTTTAATTGTTTTTAAAATAGTAATTGTGACGGGCCCATCGCAATTACTTTTTTAAAAACTTTTTATAAATATACGGACTAATATTTGCGATGGGAAGTATCGCCGTTGCAACTAATACTTTTAGCGATGGGCCCGTCGCAAATAATTGTTGTTGCGACGTCGTTTTCTGCAACGGGCTATTTGCGACGGACCCCCGTCGCAAAAGCCTATTAACGACGGGATCCCGACGCAAATTCCTCGTCGCAAATGCCATTATTTCTAGTAGTGGGAGGTGCCTCTGGTCAATCCCCAACTAGAAGGGATTCATTTTTTAGGTGGAATCATCCAAAAAATATCTTTAGTTCAAAAGTTAGTAAGCTCATAATTGGCTACACAGTTTTGTAAACTGTGCTCAAACTATGCAAGGGCTACTAGAAAACTTTTGCAACTTTGTAGGGTTAGGTTGTGGGGTTTGGGAAAACCATTCTCAAGCCATGAAAACCCAAAAATTGGACAAATATATCAAATAACATCACAAATACTATGGAATTTCACCAAATGATCCATGAATGTTTTAAACATAGTGTATTGACATTGTGGGTGTCACAAACTCCCCAACACATCACTTTCTCCCAATACCTTTCACCCTCATCATGATTTGGGTTAGAAGAAAACATATTCCACCAAAACACAAGGAATTTTGTGGGAAACTAAACTGAAGCATCAACTGAAATATCTAATATCGATAAATTAAAAAAATGAAAACCGTGGTTGGGGTGTGACATTGATTATTTTTTACTTTTTTTTAAATTTATTCTTTTTTATTTTTTAATCATTTAATTTTTATTAATTTATTAATATAAATTATTATTTGTATATATCTAATTATTAACATTTAAGTGTTTTAATATGGTTATAATGTACATATTTAATATAAATTCAACTTTATTTTAATATATTCTTTTTAATTTTATTAATAATTGATAAAATTAAAAAAATTAATTTTTTTCATATCTTTGAAGTATATTCATTTTTGTTATGAAATTCCACTCATTTATAAAAATCATATATTAAAGATTATTTATTCATTAATAATGTAATAAATTCTAATTTTTTATAATCTATTCATTTTTTATATATATTCGTTTAATAAATATTAATTTTTTTATATAGTTTTCATCAGTGCTTTGCAAAAAGTGTTGATAAATGTAGATTTTATAATTTCTAAAATAAAAAGTGCTAATAAAAACTATATTTATTAGTGATAACTCTTATAGAAGATAAATATGTGTCTTTATCATCAAGTCTAAGAACTGATAAAATTTATGTTTAACAACGTAAGAGGTATCATTGATAAATATAGGTTTTGTAAGATCCTGGCATTACTTGGGACATCTCATACTCATTTTTAGGTATTATTTTTCCCTTTTTCTGATCATACCTTGTATGTTTATCAGTTCAAGGTAATTGTTTTGAATTTGTGGAATTTTTAAATCCCATGGGGTTGTACATGGTTAGTGCATAGTTATGGAAAAACATATGGTTTTCCCTAGAAAATTGTGTGCCCCATTTTGAGCCATTAGAAGGGGGAATATGGTTTTACAAAACTATGCAGACACCCCCCCATAATCCATGAACCCCTAGGATAGTGGGTTTTGCATAGTGTTCATTACTTAATAAATCGTGCACCTAAATGGACAACCATGCACCCCCTGGATAGTAGGGGTGCACGGTTTGTCATTCCATGCGGCGCTTCTATGAAACTTTGCATGCAGATTTTTAAACCTAATAAAATTAAATTAATAATTCATGATTCCCCTAGTTTGTATCTCTAATCGCCCACTTGGAAAAATATAGTTTCCCTACTTTTGGAGACTTTTTGGATGACTCCTATGATTCTCAAACCCCTTCCTTTGCAAATCAATGATTCGGTTGAAGGAATTGACCTCTCTTCGTTAAGTGATCTAATATTTGATTAGGTTCCTATATATCCCAAATTTATTCCCCTTTATAGAGGTATAAATCCCTCCCATTTTTTGTTGAATAAATCTTGGTTTTAATGGATCTTTTTTCAATGGATCCTGATCCCATGTGTTGATCCTAGATCTTCTTCACTATTGTGAATTCAGATATTCTACCTCAAATTAAGGGATATGGTTGGGAGAGCATTTATCAATGATACTATGTTTGGTGGTATATATTTAATTAACATAATCTTGATTCCTTTCTCATTTATGTAATTGTAACATTTTGGTTCCATGTTTTTCAATTTCCTTTAAATTACAAAAGTTACTTAATTCCCTTAAATGGTTAGACCATTTTTAGATCCCATTAAATCTATGGGTGATTATGAGACTAGGTTTAATGGAAACCCTTAGGGTGTGATAATATCCTTGATTTGATAATTTTGGAATGAATACGGGGAATTATAGGGTTTATTAAATTATTCTAATTATGGATGTTATGGTATGATAACATGTTATAAATAATTAATTGGATTAAGATGAAAATGTTATTGAGATGTAAAATGATTGATGGTAATTATGTTTAATATAAATGATGTAAATGAAATTGAACTATGATGTGAATTATTTAAAATACGTTCACTGATATTGAACCTCGATATATTTATATATAAATGTGAAAAATGTGGAGAGGGCATTGGAATCATGCCCTATGTGCCCATGGAGTGAGATAATGGTTCTCTAGGACCCAAATGCATGCATGCGAATTGGTACTAGAATGATACTCTATGTATAAAAGATTTTTATACTATACTAATTCTCTATGTAATTGTGATATTGGTGCTGGAATGATACTCCAAGTACAAGAGATAATGATACTGGACTGATGTTTCACGTATCCCTAATAATGGTACTGGGATTGATGCTCCATGGTCCAAAAGTGAAATTTGAATTAATCTGAATAATGTAAGCCCATATACGAATAATCATGATATCCTTGTGGGTTATGGTTTAGAATCTTACATGAATCAATGTATGTTTGATCTTCCTAGGATTCAATATGAACTTGTGGCCAATGTGGTTGATTAAAGAATAATAAATGTTAAACCTCTTTAATTTTATCATTTTATTTTATTATTTATGAAATAGTATACACTATTATTGAATAGATATTTATTTAAATGAATTTGATGGTGGAATGCTGATTTTTACTCACACCCTACTCAGGTTTCTATTTGGTACCTGAATAGACTTCATGATTGTAGGCTAGGATAAGGTAAAAATCCCTATATTAGAAAGATGAGATGGAATTATGGTTGGAGCATGGGTGAGAGAACTAAAAATGATGTTGGAAACCACTAGGAAGTTATCATAGAATCTATATTTTGGGGTTTCATTTGATTCCTGACCCATATATTCCATGGAATATTTAATTATTTGGTTGATGGTCAATTTTTCGGTGTTGGTATTCAACATGCGATGCTTGGGTTTTATTGGTTATTTTGTAGTGTATTATTTTAGTCATTTTTCATATTTTTTTTCTCTTTTCTTACTCTAATAAATAGGGTATATACTCTCTACATGATATGTTATACCCTCAATTCTAGTCACTAGCCTCTAGAATATGGGGAGGCACACTTGAGGTTATGTAAAAAACCAACTCGGGGCATCGGTATGTGGTACCCAGGCCGGGAAATCAAAAAGTGGAATCATATGAGTTTTCTTTTATATTTAGTGGTCTTACTATTTTTTAATGATAGAAAATAGACTATGATGAGTTAGGCCTAATTCATTTTCTCTTTCATGGGAGTATCTAATCTATGTGTAGGGGAAACCCCTAGTACCTAGGGTTGGGTTTTTGTTCTTGATGTTTGTTGCTACAGTTAAATGTCATTCAACCATGGGCGATGAAATTATCATATGATTTTACCATTTACTGATATTTATTCATAGACAAGTATGGCATGGTATTTTTGTATGCATGCATCATTCTAGGAACTTTGTATTTTAAGTGTCATGCATTTTTTAGGAATGCATAGAAAAGAAATAAATGAGTTAGTTTTGAGAAATGAAAATTATTTATTTACTTGATTAATTTAAAAGAGATAGTTCATAATGATGAAATGATAAGGGTTAAGAGATGTTAAATGTAGGAATTTGAAATGGTCAAAAAGGGTAGTAAAATTTAAAACTTATAGTTATGAAAAATTGTTTACCCTATGTTAGCCATGACCCAGGTTAGGGATGGTCGAGAGTTGTGATAGTGCATCAATTTTGACTATGGGTTAGTGTATATGGGATATTTGTTTTGTGGAATTATGTGAATATATCTTGTTTGAATATGTTAATGATGTGATATGTGTGTTAAGACATGTTATTTTCATGGTATACACATTCCTCTACAACAATGTTTGTTGGTAAAATGATAGGAGGACATTTCTAAAATGTACTTTGAATAGTGGGAGAGGATTCCCTAATAGTTTCGGGTGAAGGGGAATAAGAAAAGTTACTTGAGAAATTGACCCACTTTATCCATTTCATGGATAGAGATCCATGGTGGATAGTGTAGAATATGTCTGATCTGACCTAGGATTTCTAGTTACAACACCCTCAAACGTTCACTAGAGAGGGTGTACTTGATGTAGTTGAGATATGGACTGAGTCCATCCAGACAATTCTTGACCCTTTATAGAATCTAATTTATAAAAGAGACATGTTTGCAACTTATATGTTATGAGGACCAGAGAAGTGATAGTGGTGTATTTAGTCTTGGGATGAGTAGTTGGAGGCAAAGGTGTGAAAGGACTTCCAGGAGAAGTTCTTGGAACACTTTTACCCAGAGACTCTCAAGTAAGAGATGGCAGCAGAGTTTATACATTTGGCATAGAGATGTATGTTAGTAATGGACTATGGTGGTCACTTCTTGAACTTGAAGTGATTTTTTCTTTCACTAGAAGGAGATGATTTTCTTTTGGCCATACATTTTCTAGATGAAATTAAATGTGTGATTAAGTCTCAGGTTAATATCTTCCAATTGAAGAAATTTCTGGAAAATTAGGTTCCACGGTTACACCTCATTGGACCTAGTCATTGAATAGTCTTGTTTTACCTTATAAGAAACTCCATAGATTTGGTAGGCATCTTATTTGGGAATTCATTGGATGTTACTCCTTAGATTACACTCTTACCCTTAGGTATACTCAGTTTCTACTGAGTTAGTGGCCTCAACGGTCTAGGTTTCCTTGGTGATTACCTTGGAACCACTTCCTATTTAGTTATCAATCATGGATTCTTTGTTACATCTTGGAACCTTCACTATTTATACTATCATGAGGTGATGTCAGTACTAGGTTTGCCTCATGTGACCTATAAATATAAAATGGTAATTACTTAATTAATGAACGGGATACATGTTTAGACCTCAACCAAGGGATAAAGTAGGTACTTGGAATTTAGTTACATTGTACTACTTTACTTTATATATTCATTTATGCACACTATTAAATTACCATTACATGGGCCATATTCTATAGGCATCATTGGTGGTGTCCCACTGAGATTTATCTCATTCTATCTCCAGGCACTGTTTTGAACCTTGGTCAGATTAAATGTATGCAGGTGTTGATAAAGGTAAATGTAATTCTTCAGAAACATGATTGCTTGGTGTTCTATGATAGAACTGGTAGTAGATGATTGAGTTGTAGCTCAGGATTCTGGGGATAGTTTATATATTTCCTTTTCTTAATTGGGTTTTTATGGTATGACTACTACTTTGTATCCATGTTTTACAATTTCTTGGTGACATGAAATATATCATCATAATCATCAATTATATGTTATTATAATTATTTTAGTTATTATTGATTTTCTTCTTTCTACTATTCATTCTTTTTACTTGTTACTTTCGTTATTTATCTCCTTTTATAATTATCTAATGTACTACACTCTGGTGTCCCTCACTGCTATTCGGCTACCTACGGCATTTGGGGACATGTGCTTGATGTCAATGTCACCCACTAGGCTTGGGGAACCTATTAAGTGGAATCTAGTTTTGGAACGTCCCAAATTTGTATCAGAGGATGTTTCCTTTCATTTTTTACTATTTATAGATAATAGGCGGGATATTTGGAACTCTTGGGACTTGGTCATAATTCATGATTGTCCGTCACGGACCCATGATCGAGTTAATAGTGTAGTTTCCTAAATTATAATTATTGTTATGTTTTTTCCTATTAAAATTGATATCATATCACCATTGGGTGATTCACATGTTGTCTGGTGTTATTTTTTTTCTTCTGATTGAGATTTTATTTTATCTTTGGACCAATGATATAAGGGAAAGGATTAATCTTACATGCATCATAGTAGGCAACTAGAATTTACAAGCCATGCATATTTCCATTCCATATATGATTATTTTACTTATTTTCATTTCTTGTTATACCTATGATTGATGAGTGAGACTTGCCTTGTATATATATTGCTTGTGCTACTATGGTCTATGATTGAGTGGTTGCATGTTTCAATTCATGAGGTGTTATGGGACCTCGTGGGTTAGAAGCTGTAATTTACCAAAACATACCTTCAATTAGAAATTCAAATGGGTGTCATTTTCAGTGATAATGAGTATGAGCCCTAATTCACTAGGAATGAAAGTCCATTTTAATGGAACTTTTATGCAAGGTATAAAAAAATGCAAACATAAAAGTTGAATGGTTGCACATCCTTATCCCAATATTTCATTCATATTAAAGGTAAATGAGTGAACCCGGTAATTAAATGTGAAATGAAAAGAAATGGTTTCTAGTAAATGATGAGGTAAGGTACTATTGACCCTTTATCTACTAGAAACCATGAAACTAATATCTAAACACTTAACGATACTTAGTTATCTAAGTGGGTAGTCAGTGTAGTATTCCTTGGGTGGTGTGTTTTTCTTACATTCAGATTATTTTAGTGATGATATCTTTATGCATTTATGTTTTTTCTGAGATGTGGGCTTCGCATTTATAAACCAATTCCACCACAACATCCTCATATCGTATACAAAGAAGGTGGTAACTACTATGCTCAAGACGCAGTGGGCCATGATCTGTCAGTTTTACCGCTAGTAGTTCCACTTGAGGCACTACCTATTATACCTAATCCAAGCACTAATCCCCAAGTTCATGATATTTTTCTTTGTCTGATGTATTCCATGCATGGTTCTTCATGAGCTACACTTACAATGGATAATAATTCTCATGAATTTCGGTTCCAACATCCTACCTCCTTCTCAGGGTATGGTGGTCCTTATGCTTCTGAGTCTTTGCTATAAGACACACTATTTATCTTTGATAATATAGAGATTACTCCATAGTGGAGGGTCAAAATTGCTACTTACATGTTGTGTGATTCATCCAAGCACTGGTGGGATGTTGTTACCTAGGTTGGTCTTTTTTAGGGAATGTTACTGGTTGATTTTCATACTTTCTTCTAGAATTAGTTATTTTCTTAACCAATGAGAGTTTACTGAGTGAGAGAATTCTTACATCTCAAGTAGGGTTCTATGATAGTTATGGAATATTCAGTTCATTTCATGGAGTTGCATCACTTTGCACCACTTTTAGCTGGTGATAAGCTTTCATGTGATAAACTCTTCAACGATGGGCTGCAGTATACCATCCATACTAAAGTGAATGTTTTTAACTTACCAAATTTCTATGAAATATCAAATTAGGATATTATCACTAAGAAAAACTTGAGGGAAGGTGATAGTTCCGGGTATATCGAAATAGTGTTGTGTCAGGCTAGTTATTCTTCCAATGGTAGGAAGAGTTTCCCCAACATTTCTCATCAGGGAAGTGGTTTCCAAGGTACCCATGTAGGTATCTCTATAGAGTGTCACCAATATAGATGTATAAGTCATCTAAAGCCTCAATGTGATAGATACCCACTGGTGTGTTAGGCTTGTGCCCATATGGGGAATCTTTAGAATTTCTATCAAACCCTTCCATCAACATCTAGTGGAAGAGGATCCTCACTAGTTATAACTTTAGGGGAAGGTTATTTTACACCAAATTAGGTAGGGAGTTGGAGTATAACTGATAGGAATAGAAAAGGAGGAGTTCTTGGTCGTTGTATCCTGAACCCTGATCACAAGAAGGTCCATAAAAGCATTATTATTTTGGTAGTCCAGTTGTTTCTTAGAGTCATGGATCAATCTAGATGCATGATTTTCAGTTGATACCCAAGGATCAGGCTATGGGACCATCTATAATATGAGGTACTATTCTAGTAGCCTCTACTATAGTATCTACTTTATTTGATATAGGCGATTCACACTCTTTTGTCTCTTTACTTATAATAGAAATACATTGGGTAAAAATACAATGTTAATGTGGTGTTATGAACCTAGATACACCATTAGGAGTATGATAAGAGGGAATATTTCAGTGTAGGGATGTTCCCTTGAGGTAGACAGTTACCCTTTCTTATGGGAACTATTTTTTCTTGAGATGATGGGTTTCAATGTCATTCTTGGGATTGATTGGTTCATTTTGTATCATGCCTTTGTATACTCCTATTGTCGAAGGGTACTGTTTACCTCACTAGAGGGTATCAGTTATCTATATAAGGGTGAGTGGGATATCTAGGATAGCAGAGCCGGACCAGAGCATCATGGGATTTGTGGGATAACCACCCATATTTCAAATCTCTTCATAGAGGATCAAGTATTAGGCTAGGATGAATTTCCTCAAGTAGTAGATCATTTCAGGGATTTTTATCCTAATGATATTTGTGGATTACCTTCTAAGATGGAGGTAGAATTTATTATCAAACTTGTTTCCTAAGTATCTCCAGTGTGCATTCCTCCATACAATATGGAACCTACTAAGCTCCAGGAGATCAAGAGTTAGTTAGAGGACTTAGAAGAAAATGGTTTTATATATCCCATCACCTACTATTGGAATTCTCCCATGGTTTTCGATAAGGAGGTGGATGGGAAACATTGTATGTGCATGGATTATAGATGTTTGAAACATATTATGTTTAAGAACTCATATCCATTACCTTGATTAGATTATTTCTTTGACTATATCTAATGATCTAGGGTCTTCTCTAAGCTCGATCTATGATCGGACTATCATCAGTTGTGAGTCAGGGCATCAGACATACCACATACAACTTTCTGTAGTAGGTATGGTCTATATGAGTACCTAGTTATGTTTTTAAGTATTACGAAAAAACCTTTTGTTTTCATGGCTCTGATGAATAGGGTGTTCCACCCCTATTTGTACTTTTTTCATAATCTTAGTGGATGATATCTTGGTGTATTCTCACACTCATAGCAACCAATCCAAGCACCCTAAGATCATTCTTAGTACACTGAGAGAGAATTATCTTTATGATAATATATCTAAGTGAAAATTCCATATTGACAATGTTCAATTATTAGGTTATATTATCTCGGATTCGAGAGTCTCTGTTGATCCATAGAAAGTGAGAGCAATGGATTCATGGGAGAAAACCAATAACATGTTTGATATACAGAGTTTCTTGGGGATGGATAGATATTACAATCATTTCATACCAGACTTCTCATACTGTGATTCACCTATAACTGGACTTAAAAATAAGGTTATTAAGTTAATGTGGTCAGAAGCATGAGAGAAATCCTTTTAGGAGCTGAAATGGAGGCTTGTCTCAACACCTATTCCAACTATTTTAGAACTAGGTAAAGGTTATAACATCTTTTGGGACACATATAGAATCATCCTATGAGCAGTGATGATGTAGGATGATAGAGTCATTAGGTATAGATCTTGGCAGTTGAGGCCTCATGATAGGAATTACCCGAGGCATGACCTTGAGCTAGCAGCTAGTTCCCATGCCTTATGTTGTTGGAGACATTATCTATTAGGTGAGTTCTTTGGGGTGTACATTAACCATAAGATCTTCAAATATATATTTTCACAACACGATTTGAGCTTCAAATAATGAATATCATTCAAATAAATTCACTACATTGATTTAAATCTTGCCTATATGCTTGGAAAGGGAAATGTAGTCATTTTTGCGCTGATTCATAAAACCCAGGCATAGGCCATACGTAATGCTCATTATGAATGGAAGTTAAAGTACCTCTTTTCTAGGCTTCACCTATAGATTCATGATATTCATGAGCAGTATTACCTCTAATCCTTGATAGTTACCTCCTCCCTCCTTGAGAAGGTGAAGGGTAAGAAATTTTCATATCCAGGGATTGGTTCTTTGTGAGAGTATATCAGGAGAAGACCCACCTTTAGATTGGTATGTGGATAGAGTTGACATCATGTATATTCATGTGTGGTTATGGGTTCCTAAAGATATGCGAGATGAGTAAATGCATGATTATCATGATTCCTAGGGGGAATTTCATCCAGGAATCTCTAAAATGTATCGAGATATGCAACACCAGTATTGTTGTCCGAGGATGAATCTTCAAATAGAAGTCTATATCACTAGGTGTTCCACCTATCAGCAGGTGAAGGCGGTGAACCAGAGACCTATAGGCTTTCTTCCTCAATTTCTATTCCCATAATGGATAAAATAAGATATTGATATAGATTTCATAGTCATCTTACCTAGGTTTCCAAGGGGTAGGGATGTTGTAAGGGTAGTTATTTACCAACTAACAAAAGCATCCCACTTCATTCCTATTCGGGATACTTTCTTAGTAGATGAGTTGGGAATAATGTATGTATGTGAGATCATATGACTACATAGGGTTCCCCATATTATCATTTCAGATAGTTCTGATCATTTCATGTCACGTTTCTATTAGGGCTTGTAGAAATGTAACAGCCCGAGATTTTATGAAAAATATTCTTTTTTATTTCACTAATGTCTTGTGTTGTACGCTACACCAAAAGGAGCTTTCACAACATGCATCTTTGACTTGCCTTGCATTACACACAATCACAACCTTCCTCGATAGCGTGTGTAGTACGCAATACTGAGTTTCACGAAACAACGATATGCTATTAAAATATTATTAAAACTAGCCGTTATGAATAGTAATAACCACTTTTTAAATTTTAGAAATTTTAGCTCTCAAAATGGACTTCATTTTCGGATTTGGAATATCGAATTTAGCCTAAGGTGAAATTTTGGTACTTTTCGGATAACTTTCATATTCTGATGAATAGTGAAAATTACTAAATTATAATTAAAAACAATTTTTTTTAATCAAAATAATTAATAGTGATAAATTATTAATTTGAGTTGTTTTAAAGTTTATTTAGAATATATTTTTACAATTTAATACAATGTTGGTCATGGGATGTAATTTCACATTTAAACCAGACATAATCAAGTGTCAATCTTTTGATAGATATTGTTTCTTAAAAACACGCTATTTGTTTTAACAGCGGGATTTAATTATAAAATTAATTAATGCAATTTCTATGTTATGAATTTGGTAAAATAGACTTAATTTTTGAATTCGGAATATGAAATATAGATTAGGATGAAATTTTGGCATTTTTCTGAAAACTTTCAATTTTTGATGAATAGTGAAACCACTAAGTGGTAGGTTAAAAACTGAATTTTGCATAAAACTTAATTTTACCACTTCTGTGAATGGAATTTCGAAAATCCGATGGACACGGTTAATATCAAGGACTAAAATGTGGTTCAATGAGATGAAAATAATTTTTGGTGAATAGTAACTTTTTACTTTTTTTTACCACGGTTAATAGTAAATAGGGTAACTAAGGATAAATATGATATTACTATTACCCTAACACATGTCCTAATTCTATTGGATAAGTGTAATTCGACCAAAAACAACCTTATGAATAAAATATGACCATTTAGGCCCACTTGGGTTAGATTAGGACATTTATTATTAATTTATTTAAAGAAGGGTTAAAATAGTTAAAATCAAAGTTTAATAAGTAAATAATTTTTAATATGGGGTTATACATATGATAAATCCGACTATAAATATTAATTAGAAAGCTAAAAAGATTTCCTACATAATGGTATTTTATTTATAATTTTTAGACATTAAATAATTTAATTTATTTATGACACAATTATGATGCAGTAATTATCTTATTTATGAAATATTGACATAATTGATGTTATAAACACCAAAATGAATGTAATTTGAGACTTTTTATGAATTAAACTAATTTTATAGGTTACTATGATATATTAGTGTTGATTTAATCAACTTGGTTCGAACATATAATTCTTTTATGACTTTCACAAAAATCATATATCAAATAGTGTCAAAATTGACACAAAATAGTTTTTAAATCAAATATTATATTATTAATTGTTATTTTATTCCTAAAAATCTAAGGTTCGGAAAAATGACTTACATAAGGATATATATATTAATAATAAACAATTTGGGGTTCTTTTGGCATGTTATAGTAAGTTTATTAACCATATAGTGTAAGAAAACAAAAAGACACGGTAAAAGTTAAATTATTTAACTTAGGGTTAAATCTAATTGATAAGGTTTAAATAATAACCTAAACTTGTATAAATCTTATTGGTTGATAGGATTTCGACCCATCCCCACTTTAGATTCGAAATAAGACCCTTTGGAACCATTATAAACCGATTTTGACTTTAATATAAAATAATATTTTGAGATATTCCTAAGGTGCCCCTCTCCTCCCTTATAAAAGGACACCTCCTCCCCCTCCTCCTCACACCAATTTGAGCACTAAATCTCGGCCAAACCCTGCCAAAATCTCTTCTCCACTTCCCTAGAAACATACTAGAGGTTCTGGTCTTCCTCAAAGACCAATTTTAGTGCCCTAAGAGGAGGTCTCAAAGAGGTGCTTCAAAGAAGAGGTAATTACCGTTACCAATTCTTTCATCTTTATTTCTTCTTCCACTTCTTCTTCTTAGGTTGTTTCATTATGAAGTAATAACATAAGTATCACTCATATACTGATATTTTATCATAAGTATGAAACAACCATATTTCACCATCTATCCATCCTACGGAAAAAGAAATCACCGCGCGTGCGTACGTACGGAATACTGTCTCCACACCGTGGTGTAATCTATTTTCCACCACCACCTTACATGGATGGGTATAATGGTGTAAAGAATAACTATACATAGTTATTACAACATCATATTAATTCTGATATATTGTATAATCCACTACAATTCAATTCAATATTTATGGAAATGATATCATCGCTCGTGCGTACGTACGGACTACCGTCTCCACGACGCGATGAGATTCATTCTCCATGTTAACCATTTAAGAATGATTATAAAGTATATATAAGAAATAATAATGAAATATATGACATTATAAATCTACTGTATTTATGTATATATATATATATGTATGTCATCTACTTACTTCCATTCAAGACAATAAGGAAAGGAAAACAACGTTCATGCGTACGTACGGACTACCGTCTCCATGAACGGTGTTTTTCATTTCATTTATCTATCTATTATATATATATATATACTGAATATATATGATATATAAATAATATTTTATATTCTGGAAGTAAGTAAATCATGATATAAGTAATAATAATGTCAAGAACAACAAGTCAAAACACCTACGATAAATGAAATGATTTTACCCAAAACGCTTCTTTAACATGGAATTTACAAAAGAACGGGTAATATAATGTAATAAGTGAACCATATATGATATCATAACAATGAATATGATTCTGTAATAAGTCAATGAAATTATTTAAATCATTATACAGGAGTTTCGGACACATACGAAGCAAATCAGACCTAAGGAAAGGGAAATATCACAATCTCATTTTTATCCGAGATTGTTTATACTTTGAAAGTTACTGGGGTGTATTTTATCATCCACATCCATGTTTCCTGAATATGTAATATTATTTCCATCCACCTACAAATGTTTAAATCCAATTTAATCCTTCGGTGAGTTTTTAGTAAAGAATATGAAAGGAATCCTTTGTCGTTTTTCGTACGCGGTACTTTTGGACTTTTCCGACAAAAGTACGAAGAATGCATTTTTTAAACTTATACGGCATGAATGGATTTCTAAAACATTATTTCCAAGAAGCTTCCTTTACAATTATTCAAGTTTATTTTTAATCAACTTCTTTTAGTTTAAAATTGTATGACATGTTAAGAAAGGAAAAGTGTTTTTGAAGTAGAAAGGATATTTTCCTCAAGAATGAAGTTCAAGTATTTTATCAAAATTATTTTCCATATAAGATAATAAAAGGGTTCTGTTTTTATCCCTATTATTACTTGGATTTGATTATGTTGTGATGGAAATATTTTTATTAATTCCTTTATCTTATATGAATTTTTTTATGTTGTCATGTTGTTTAAGAATCCCATTTTTATTACATGGGTTACGCTATGATGTATGGTTTATGATTATGTGGCACACATAATAAAAGGTTCATTATGAGATGGGTGGGACCTATATCTTCCTCCAATGCATTGGGTAAAGATTTTATATCTCATGAGATAGACATGGCTGAAATGGTAGGTTATACCGGTTCAGTGAAACGGGACTGAAACGAGGGTTACTCGATTCAGAAAGGGACTTTGTCCACTAAGATAGTCTTGGAAATGAGTCTTGACTATCAAGAAATGATTCTCTATGATTATGTGTGTATTCCACAAAGTTTCATGTTTTATGTTATGATTATTGGGATTTCATTTCACTACTATGATTTATCCCATGTTATGAAATTATGCTCTCTTTTGCAGGTTAAGATTTCTAAAAGTTATGTTCTTATGAATATGATGTGATTTATTTTTCTTTTGTATACCCTTACTGAGCATTTGAGCTCACCCTTTTATGTTTTCTTTTCCCCAGGATATAAAGAAAGGTTTTAGGTAAAAAAAGGGAAGATCTTTATGGGAGATATTGAAGATCTTTCACCACGATTAGAAGATTACGTTCCGAGTTTCCAAAGACACTAAACTATTAAAATCCTTGTGTGTGTTGGTTTTTGTTATGTACTAAGTATTCCGAAAAAGTAATGTAATGTCTACGTATGTCAGGCTTCAGATCTCTACATTTGGTATCAGAGGAAAGGTTTAGTCAACCTTTGGAATCTAGGATGCAAAAACGTTAGTGAGATCCCTAGAGATATTTCTAAGGTATGTCTAGGGATGCCCCTAAGGATAAGTATACGTATAGGATATAGTCCTAGAACTATGGTAACGATATTATATTAAACCAAAGATGTTAGATATTTAAGTTACTCCCCCTTTATTATGATTTTTTCCTCTCACACTATTCTTTTTGGGTTTTAGAAAATGGCTGGAAACAAGATGATTCACAATAATGGAAGATATGATGGACAATGGAATGATATTCTTCATGAGAAACCAAATGAAATGGGATTTGGAAGTCCAAACATCATTATTATGCTGAATCAGAAATCTCATAATATGATCAATAAAGTAAAAATTGGTAAGTTTGCTGACTCGACTAATAAGAGAAAGATGGAGTTTCATGATGATCATAGAGGAAAGAAAGTTCAATTTCCCCTATGTAAATCATGTGGAAAGAGGCATCAAGGAGAATGTTTCAAAGGAACTGGAATATGCTTTGGGTGTGGAAAAGAAGGACACAAAGAAAGTAAGTGCAAAGGAAAAGGTTCAGTTAACACCATGGATGAGGATAATGGTATTTCTATGACATCAACAATGGTTAAATGTTTTAAATGTGGAATGTACGGGCATTATGCAAACCAATGACCTAATGGAAAGTCTCATGAAGATAATCAGTATGGTCGTATGGGAAGTATTTATGTCGATGATGATGAAGAGACTACAAATGATATGTGAGATGAAAGAATTTTTGAAGCCCGGTCAATGGTTTAAGAATGTAGTGGAATGATTACATGTTTATCATGTGTAATGTTGTATAAGAAATCTCATGGTACTATGGAATAAAGAGACATCTAAGGATTGTTACACTGTTGTCTTTCCTTGAGTTATGAAAGTGTATGATTAATGGTACCACTATCCATGAAAGGTTATTCAGATATTTTTTGGAATTTAGATGATATGCGCATAATGAAGGGATAAGGAGAAAATGAAATGTTTGACAGTATTCATGAGCTCATGATTGATATAAGGACTAAGTGATATCATGGTTTGAGTATATAGAATTTTGAGGATTTTGGTATGTGGAAAGTGTTAAATTTTAACTGCATTCATGTTTTCACTAAGGTTCAATGGGTATTCAAGAGAATACATGATTAAGGGCTTTGAATGTTTGGAATGTGACCAACAAGACATATCTTATGATATATGGGGATTAACGACAGTATTAAATCTCTGGTAATCGTTTTCACTATATTATGTTAGTGGACTGTAGTATTATGGATAAGCCTAAAGATTAGAATGGATTATGTTGGACATAAGTTAGTATTGTTTAAGGATAGAAGATTTTAGATATTATTGATGGGATGTTATAGTAATGTAGTTTTAGAAAAAGGACAACCTGCAGGACGGGCGACAGCCCATCGCTTCGGACAAGGATGTGGGAATCGAACCCACAACCGAAGTGCGACTGGACTTTATCGCCTACCACTAGCCTACAGAAAGTCCCTGTTTAGTAGAAACTAGTTTTATTATATTAAGCAGTATGATATATGAAGTATAAGTTCATTTTAGATGGACTTATGTATTTTTTGATAACTTTTCTAACCTTTTGAGACAGATGGAATGACCCATCATTCTATCACATGATCTGTTAACACATCACGAATGACAAATTCAACTTCATTTCTTTAAGAGATGAAGTAGAAATTGTCCAAAGAATGACAAATATTGAGACTATACCAAAATCACGAAAGTATTTCTTCTAATTCCAATTTCATCAACTTTAGGGAAATGATCTTGAAAACCAAAAATGTTGTCCTAGTGCTCTTATATATGATTATCAGATGGTACCTTAGATCGTCACAAATTTATGGATTTGTGATTTCTAGATTTTCCATAGCCATGTTCTCTACCACTCTCCATCAGAACATGATGGTTAGATTTCTCTTCCATATCCATATTTTCACCTATGTGGAAACCCAATGATTAGTTTATTTGGGTAACCGTTACGTTTCATACTTTTGTTTTTAAAGATAAGTTTTGGTATTCCTTTTTACGATGTGGGTTTCTATTAAAGAAACTTTCGAATAGTAAACCATTTATAACCCCGACGAATTTCGAGGGCGAAATTCATTTTAAGGGGGGTAGAATGTAACAGCCCGAGATTTTATGAAAATTATTCTTTTTTATTTCACTAATGTCTTGTGTTGTACGCTACACCAAAAGGAGTTTGCAAAACACGCATCTTTGACTTTCCTTGCATTACACACAATCGCAACCTTCCTCGATAGCGTGTGTAGTACACAATACTGAGTTTCACGAAACAACGATATGCTATTAAAATATTATTAAAACTAGCCGTTATGAATAGTAATAACCACTTTTTAAATTTTAGAAATTTTAGCTCTCAAAATGAACTTCATTTTTGGATTCGGAATATCGAATTTAGCCTAAGGTGAAATTTTGGTACTTTTCGGATAACTTTCATATTCTGATGAATAGTGAAAATTACTAAATTATAATTAAAAACAATTTTTTTTAATCAAAATAACTAATAGTGATAAATTATTAATTTGAGTTGTTTTAAAGTATATTTAAAAATATATTTTTACAATTTAATACAATGTTGGTCATTGGATGTAATTTCACATTTAAACCAGACATAATCAAGTGTCAATCTTTTGATAGATATTGTTTCTTAAAAACACGCTATTTGTTTTAACAGTGGGATTTAATTATAAAATTAATTAATGCAATTTCTATGTTATGAATTTGGTAAAATAGACTTAATTTTTGAATTCGGAATATGAAATATAGCTTAGGATGAAATTTTGGCATTTTTCTGAAAACTTTCAATTTTTGATGAATAGTGAAACCACTAAGTGGTAGGTTAAAAACTAAATTTTGCATAAAACTTAATTTTACCGCTTCTGTGAATGGAATTTCGAAAATCCGATAGACACGGTTAATATCAAGGACTAAAATGTGGTTCAATGAGATGAAAATAATTTTTGGTGAATAGTAACTTTTTACTTTTTTTACCACGGTTAATAGTAAATAGGGTAACTAAGGGTAAATATGATATTACTATTACCCTAACACATGTCCTAATTCTATTGGATAAGTGTAATGCGACCAAAAACAACCTTATGAATAAAATATGACCATTTAGGCCCACTTGGGTTAGATTAGGACATTTATTATTAATTTATTTAAAGAAGGGTTAAAATAGTTAAAATCAAAGTTTAATAAGTAAATCATTTTTAATATGGGGTTATACATATGATAAATCCGACTATAAATATTCATTAGAAAGCGAAAAAGATTTCCTACATAATGGTATTTTATTTATAATTTTTAGACATTAAATAATTTAATTTATTTATGACACAATTATGATGCAGTAATTATCTTATTTATGAAATATTGACATAATTGATGTTATAAACACCAAAATGAATGTAATTTGAGACTTTTTATGAATTAAACTAATTTTCTAGGTTACTATGATATATTAGTGTTGCTTTAATCAACTTGGTTCGAACATATAATTCTGTTATGACTTTCACAAAAATCATATATCAAATAGTGTCAAAATTGACACAAAATAGTTTTTAAATCAAAAATTATATTATTAATTGTTATTTTATTCCTAAAAATCTAAGGTTCGGCAAAATGACTTAGATAAGGATATATATATTAATAATAAACAATTTGGGGTTCTTTTGGCATGTTATAGTAAGTGTATTAACCATATAGTGTAAGAAAACAAAAAGACACGGTAAAAGTTAAATTATTTAACTTAGGGTTAAATCTAATTGATAAGGTTTAAATAATAACCTAAACTTGTCTAAATCTTATTTGTTGATAGGATTTCGACACATCCCCACTTTAGCTTCGAAATAAGACCCTTTGGAACCATTATAAACCGATTTTGACTTTAATATAAAATAATATTTTGAGATATTCCTAAGGTGCCCCTCTCCTCCCTTATAAAAGGACACCTCCTCCCCCTCCTCCTCAAACCAATTTGAGCACTCAAGCTCGGACAACCCCTGAAAAAATCTCTTCTCCACTTCCCTAGAAACATCCTAGAGGTTCTTGTCTTCCTCAAAGACCAATTTTAGTGCCCTAAGAGGAGGTCTCAAAGAGGCGCTTCAAAGAAGAGGTAATTACCGTTACCAATTCTTTCATCTTTATTTCTTCTTCCACTTCTTCTTCTTATGTTGTTTCATTATGAAGTAATAACATCAGTATCACTCATATACTGATATGTTATTATAAGTATGAAACAACCCTATTTCACCATCTATCCATCCTACGGAAAAAGAAATCACCGCGCGTGCGTACGTACGGAATACTGTCTCCACGCCGTGGTGTAATCTATTTTCCACCACCACCTTACATGGATGGGTATAATGGTGTAAAGAATAACTATAAATAGTTATTACAACATCATATTTATTCTGATATATTGTATAATTCACTCCAATTCAATTCAATATTTATGGAAATGATATCATCACTCGTGCGTACGTACGGACTACCGTCTCCACGACGCGATGAGATTCATTCTCCATGTTAACCATTTAAGAATGATTATAAAGTATATATAAGAAATAATAATGAAATATATGACATTATAAATCTACTGGATTTATGTATATATATATATGTATGTCATCTACTTACTTCCATTCAAGACAATGAGGAAAGGAAAACGGCGTTCATGCGTACGTACGGACTACCGTCTCCATGGATGGTGTTTTTCATTTCATTTATCTATCTATTATATATATATATATACTGAATATATATGATATATAAATCATATTTTATATTCTGGAAGTAAGTAAATCATGATATAAGTTATAATAATGTCAAGAATAACAAGTCAAAACACCTACGATAAATGAAACGATTTTACCCAAAACGCTTCTTTAACATGGAATTTACAAAAGAACGGGTAATATAATGTCATAAGTGAACCATATATGATATCATAACAATGAATATGATTCTGTAATAAGTCAATGACATTATTTAAATCATTATACAGGAGTTTCGGACACATACGAAGCAAATAGGACCTAAGGTAAGGGAAATATCACAATCTCATTTTTATCCGAGATTGTTTATACTTTGAAAGTTACTGGGGTGTATTTTATCATCCACATCCATGTTTCCTGAATATGTAATATTATTTCCATCCACCTACAAATGTTTAAATCCAATTTTATCCTTCGGTGAGTTTTTAGTAAAGAATATGAAAGGAATCCTTTGTCGTTTTTCGTACGAGGTACTTTTGGACTTTTCCGACAAAAGTACGAAGAATGCTTTTTTTTAACTTATACGGCATGAATGGATTTCTAAAACATTATTTCCAAGAATCTTACTTTACAAGTATTCAAGTTTATTTTTAATCAACTTATTTTAGTTTAAAATTGTATGACATGTTAAGAAAGGAAAAGTGTTTTTGAAGTAGAAAGGATATTTTCCTCAAGAATGAAGTTCAAGTATTTTATCAAAATTATTTTCCATCTAAGATAATAAAAGGGTTCTGTTTTTATCCCTATTATTATATGGATTTTATTATGTTGTGATGGAAATATTTTTATAAATTCCTTTATCTTATATGAATTGTTTTATGTTGTCATGTTTTTCAAGAATCCCATTTTTATTACATGGGTTACGCTATGATGTATGGTTTATGATTATGTGGCACACATAAGAAAGGATTCATTATTAGATGGGTGGGACCTATATCTCCCTCCAATGAATTGGGTAAAGATTTTATATCTCATGAGATAGACATGGCTGAAATGGTAGGTTATACCGGTTCAGTGAAACAGGACTGAAACGAGGGTTACTCGATTCAGAAAGGGACTTTGTCCACTAAGATAGTCTTGGCAATGAGTCTTGACTAACAAGAAATGATTCTCTATGATTATGTGTGTATGCCACAAAGTTTCATGTTTTAATTTATGATTATTGGGATTTCATTTCACTACTATGATTTATCCCATGTTATGAAATTATGCTCTCTTTTGCAGGTTAAGATTTCCAAAAGTTATGTTCTTATGAATATGATGTGATTGATTTTTCTTTTGTATACCCTTACTGAGCATTTGAGCTCACCCTTTTATGTTTTCTTTTCCCCAGGATATAAAGAAAGGTTTTAGGTAAAAAAAAGGGAAGATCTTTATGGGAGATATTGAAGATCTTTCACCACGATTAGAAGATTACGTTCCGAGTTTCCAAAGACACTAAACTATTACGATCCTTGTGTGTGTGTGTTTTTGTTATGTACTAAGTATTCCACAAAAGTAATGTAAAGTCTATGTACGTCAGGCTTCGGGTCTCTACAAGAAATCTATGGGTACATAAGTTATTATAACCACAACGTTTCACCTTCATACCGATGGGTAGTTGGAATAGACAATACAGGTGTCCTTGATTTTGGTGGTTTTTGGGAGAATAATATCTCTCTCATATAGTATTCCTATAATGACATCATTCAATTGATGAATCATAAATCTCCTTTTGAGGCCTTATATGGTAGGCTATTTTATTCACCCTTATTTTGTCGAGAAGAAATAGAGGTAGCCCTACTAGTTCCTCATCTCGTATAGGAGATTTGGAGTAGGTTCATCCGATCAGGAAGCATATGACTACTGCTCATTGTAGATAGAAATTGTATATCGATCTCCATAAAAGACATTAAGAATTTTTAGTCGGGTATCATTCAGGTATCAACCAAGCTAGGGAATAGATGGTTACAGAAGAAAGGGAAGTTTTAACCACATTATGTTGGGTTGTTTGAGATTATAGAGAGAGATGGTAAAGTGGCCTATTGGTTGTTACTACCTTAGAGGTATCATTCCATGAACGGTGTCTTTCACGTTTCACCAGTTAACCAATATCATGTTAACAAATATCATACCTTTCATCCTGAGGATGTTGAGTTATATGTTGATGCTACCTTTGAGGAGTATCCAGTACCCATCATTGACCGGAGAATGAAGGCTCTCTAAGCCTAGTATGTCCCACTGGTACGAGTGTTATGGCAGCACAACCACGAATAGGAAAAGGATTAGGAGTGGGAGTCTGACATATGTACCCAGTGGATAGAGTTGTTATTAGATATTTTATCACCACTCTTCGAAGGTAAAGTCATGGATGAGTTCATTTAAGGGGGGAACACTGTAAGAACACAATTTATCAATCAGGTATGGATCCTTTAAATTTCATTTTCATTATTTATTTTGGACATAATTTTTATTCTTAATGAGTTAGTAAAAGTACCATGGCTGTTTGGGGATTGTTGGGATCCCCTAACTCATCATTTTGGGGGGAAATGGGCATGTTTCATAGTTAGAGGATACTGAACAATGATGCCTCATGATTAGATCTAACCATGTTGATGGTCTGGATTTTTTGGTAGATCAATCTCAAACGGTTATCACCCACTTTATCAAACTATGTAACCTAAATGTTTCTTATTCCCCTTATTATACGTTCTCATTCATGGTTTACGCATAATTTGGAAAACCGTGCAGCCAAACCATGCACAAGCTAATTTTTTGTAGTTTTACTATTTTACCATCAATGATCTAATTACACCCCTCCTTCTTCACTAATATGATTTCTAGGGTTGAACCTCCATTTCTCACGTTTTTTATCTTTTTGAACATTTCACCTTGGGATCAAGAGATCACCTTCATCTGGGATCCATTCGAGCTTCTGTTCTACACGTTGGATGGACAATGGTAAGTACTCGAGTCCATTTGAGCCTTTATTCATACCTCTTTATCTCGATCTTGTTATCAAGGTGTAAGTGTTTTTACTCATTTCCCATATCTACTCTATTCCAAGCCAAATTAGAGTCTAATATTGCAGTATGAGAGTCATATTAGTACTAGGTGGGTGGTCTATAACACATCCCTCAAGTTTGTTGATTTTGGAATTTTCATGTGGGGCCTGTTGATTTCATAGGGTTTCATTTATTGAATTTATATTCCATTTTTATAGTCGTTTAAACATTATGATAATTATATTTCAATAAATGTGATTAGTTGTTGGTGGTTTCATCCATAACTCCCAACACCCCATGTAGGGTGATATTCCATAATTGGGATTTTGGTGTTTTTACACTTTTGAGCTACCATTTAGGTGCATTAAAGATTGAACACACTAATGGTAAACCTACTTGTATTAATTGCCTATTGAATCATGAAATTGTGAATAGTTTGTTTCTTGTCACTTCCACTTGACCCGCCTAAGGTAAGTGCCAAAATTTAAGTAATTCATTCAAATAGTATTATGAAAAGCATGCTTGAGTATATTACTTAGTGATATTAAATGTAAAGGAATGTTTTGTTTCACTCTCATAGAAAATCATAACATGTTCATGGATGGTATCACAGATAACCTTATTAAATGAACTTGACTTACATGGTTTTAATTAAAGGTTTCATGCTACTAAGCCTCGTCAAAATAATGAAATGAAAGTCTTGAACCAAGTGAATTTGTTAATAGAATAGTTATCATATTGGAAAATTAATTACAATGAATTAAATGTAAGGTACCTCTTTATGTACATGGGACTTGTAATATTTATAGGAAGGATTGACTCATGTTAACTCTTGGATTCCCAAGGGAATTCCTTGGGCACTCAAGGACATCATTTAGACTCAAGGATGCTGATTTCCTTGGGTGAGACCAACACAAGATTTTGATCCGTATATACCAATGTATTCATAGTATAACATCATAGGATCCCTTCATTATTATTACAAGATTCATTGGCTATACTCCTTGGATCCAATATTAAGATGTATGTGCCAGGGTTACAGCCCATCAGGCATAGTCATTGCTTATCCCTGTTTTACCTTGGAAGAAACTCCATGGACTCAGTAGGAGTCTTATTTTGGAATGCCTTAGACAATTATCATTGTATTACACTCTCACTCTTTAGATAGTCTCAGTTAATACTGAGTTACCAGCCACTACGGTCTAGGTTTCCTTGGTTATTACCTTGGAACCACTTCATATTTAGTTATCAGTCATGGTTTTCTTGTTTCATCTTGGAACCTTTAATATTTATACTATAACGAGGTGATGTGTTTGCTGGATATGACTCATGTGACCTATCTGTATAAATTTTTCATTAATTAATTAATTAATGGGTTACTTGTTCAGACCCCAGCCGAGGGCTGAAGTAGGTAATTATCATTTAGTTACATTCAAATAAATTATATTATATATGCATGTGTGCACACTGTAACATTTCCATTACAAGGTTTAGATATTATAGACACCATTGGTGGTAGCCCCTTGAAATTTATATCACACCCTCTCCAAGCACTATTTGGTTCCTGGGGAAAATTACATGTATGAAGGTGTTGATAAAGGTAATCGTAATAATAAAGCCTCAGCCTTAAATATTACTTAATCTTGAGTTAAATCAAGAATTAAAATTGAACATATTTTCAAGTTTAGAGTTTTAGATAATTAGGCCATAATTATTAAATAACAACTCAAATACTACAAAGTATTCACTTCTCCTCAGTATCCATTCTTTCAAAAAATTAACCTATTTAAAATTAAACATGACTTCTTTTTTCTTGATAAAAATATTCATAACATTCATCTTGAATTATTAATTTATTTTATCCATCTGAATACCCTATAAAAACTATTCAAAAATAGTAGATGACCACAAAAATCTCAGTAAGGGAATATAAAATAAAGAAATAAAATGGTGTTCCATTAATACTTATAAACCCACGAAATCATACTTTTCACCCAGAAAACATAAGCTCTTTATCATACCTCATAAAATCATAAGATACCTTAAATACTCATAGAAATCATAAAACATAAAGGTAACTTATTTCATCCCTACAATACTTACATTGTAGATTTCACAAATACAAAGGGGGTAACCTCCATGGCTACATTTGGAATAGCCATCACGGTATATTCCCTAAATCTATTAGGTGAAACCTTATCGTTTAACTCCGGATCATTTCTCAATGCATTGGAGAGCTATGACGGGATCACCCACCCTGAGTTTATCACATAACCACCCATATAAATAAAGGATTCTCAAGAACCATAACATAGTCCTACAACATAAAAAAGCATAAAAAAAACAACATTTCCATATTGCAGTCACAAGATATGATTTCGAGATATTGACATAATCAATACCTTATTAAAACCATTTTCAATAAAAAAATACATTAAAGGGAATACGGTATTTATTTTTATTTTAAAAACATTATGACTTGTAGAGGATTCCAAATACCAAATAATGGTCACGGCGGCAGAAACGTTGTTGTTGTTTTGTACGTAAAAAATGTTCATTTTTTCATTTAGTAAAACTTTTCATAGAAAAAATTCATTTTAAAAAATTTGAATGAAATTAAAAGTTAAAATGATTTATTATACACTGTAAAAAATAAGGTTGTGTATAATATTAAAACTATTTCTTAATAAAAGGAGATTGAGAAAAAGTCACTTACCATGATCCTAAAGTGTCATGTACAATCGTTATATTCCTCTTCTTCAGTTGATCACCTTTGAAGAACACCTTAACACCTCTAAGAAGGGTGTTATGCCTAAAATAAGGCTTCAATATCATGGTGGAGGATTCTGGGAATGGTTTTGGGAAGATATTTTCTGAACAAAATGGTTCTAGAAGTGTGAGTATTATAGAAGAGTGGGTACCTTTTTATAGGAGAGGGGAGATGCACCCTTGGAAACTCGTAAAATATTATATTAATATAAATTAACTTTTTTAATCCAAATGACTCTAACTTGAGATATATTCAATATAAGATGATAATAGTTCAAAATCCTCTCATACAATAATTTTTAGATATGTATTGTTTTTATTTTAAACCATATCTTTTCGGTTTACCCTTAATTATTCTTTAATAATTATAATTGTGTTATCAAAATTTAAAATATTCAGAGGATATAACTTTTAAATATATGGGGTCAATTTCCTATAATTGGAAACTTAATGAACTTATTGAACTTATCATACCCACTTTGTAATTTTAAAAGGATTTTTATAATTTTCAAATAAATTAATAAATTAATATTTTTATAAAATGTCAATTATATCAATTTTGACACTATTCATTTTATTGATTTCAAATAAAATCCAAAAATAAAGATAACTTGGAAAAAAACATTTAATGGACTTATAACATGTAATAGTCACTTATAAAATTTGTGGAAGGCATCAAATATTTCAAATTATATTTATTTTAATATTATTAGTATCATTTATTTGATTCTTATATTAATAAATCTATTATTGCATCATAATTATGTCATAATTAAATTTAATTATTTATTTGTTAAAAATTATAAATAATTACCATGAATTAAGTAATATTTTTATCTTTATAATTACTATTTATAGTCCAATATATCACTTAAAATACCCCATATTAAAACGTTTTTATAAGAAGAGACGCGATTATGACATTTTTTCCTTTACTTTAAATAAATTAATGTCATAATCACACCCAAGTGGCTTCCAAATTCTATAATTATGGCCCAAGTATTGTCTTGGTCATCCAAAACTCATCCAATAAGATTAGGACAAGTTTTAGGGTAGTTATATATTATTATAATATTATTTTTACCCTTATTTACTGGATTTACCCTTTAACTCTGGTAAATAAACTACTAAAGTTACTATTCACCAAAAATTATTTTGATCCTATTAGATCATCTTTTATAAACATAGTATGACCATGTATGTCTATTTTTAAAAATTAAATTCACATAAGTGGTTAAATTAGGTTTAACACTAATCCTACTGAGAGATTGAGAAAACAAGTTTTCTATGTAAAATGTTCAAAAGTTGATTTTTTTTCTATTTAATATTAATTTGAAATTGCATCCAACGAATTACAATGGGTTAAATGATAAAAACATCATAACATTATACCTTAAAACCATGTAAATTTATGATCTAAGAAAATAATTAAATTAGACAAAAAGGCAGTTTTGAAATAAAATACAGAATTTTTTCACTATTCATTAAGAAATGAATTTTGTTAGAAAAATATCATAAATACAACCAAATTGAATTTTGATATCCCTTTTATAAAGAAGAATTTTATTTTGTCAAATAAAACATGTAAAAGTGAAAAAAACTAGATTTATAAAGGGACTTCCATTAAAAGGTGGTAAAATTGCCTTTTAAAAATATTAGAGTGTTTTATGCTTAAAATTGGATTTATTCTAATTTTAAGCCTCTAGATTTTATTAGAAGAAAGTAAAATCATTTAATAAACATGTGTAAACATAATATATGTAGTTTTGTTCATTATAATCAATACAACAACTAGGCATTAACTACCATTTAAAATAATAATATTAGTAATGTATTATTTTTTAGTATATATTAGTCTTTTTTGTAGCATAAGATTTTGGAGAAACCCATTATTGCATGTTAAGTATGCTAATAGACAAAGTATCCCTTTTAATTTAAAATTAATATCTAATTCATAAATCTTAATATATCTGACAATTTATTATTCTATAATTACCTGGGATGTTACATCCTTTGTCCCTTTTGAAAATTTCATCCTTGCAATTTTATTCACATATCAAATAAGTGGGATTATTTATCCCTCATTGAATTTTTAGATTCTAATGTTTCCTTTTAAACCATATGGGTTTTTCCTAAAACCTTAACCTAATAAATCACCTTATTCTGAACACTTTCTCTCTATGATCAAGAATCTAGACAAGTTGTTCCTCATAAAAAAGATTCTATTCCAACTGAACTATTTCTAGACCCAAAACATGAGATAGATCTGTAATATACGTTCTTAACCTTAAAACATGAAACAATTGTGTACATGGGATAAACATAGGGGTAAATCCACTAGTTAGTCAACTGATATAACATTCTCTAAGATTTCATAAGGTCTAATGAACCCTACACTCAACACTCCCTTCTTACCAAAACACATCACACTTTTCCATGGAGATACTTTGAGAAAGATATGATCACCAACCTTGAAATAAAGATCCTTCTTTCGGTTATTCACATAACTTTTCAGCCTACTCTTGGATATCCTCATGTGTTTTTGAATAAACTAAACTTAGTCTACCATATATTCTGCCATTTCTGGTCCCATCAACTTTCGTTCACCTACTTGATCCTAAAAATTTATAGTTCAACACTACTTTACATATAAGGCCTCAAATGGTTCCATATGTATACTGTAATGAAAATTTTTATTATAATAACTCAACCATAGAATTATGTTGGTCCCAACATCCCAAATAATCCATTAAACATGCATGTACCATATCCTCTAATATCTAAATTTTTCGTTCTGTATTCCCATGTGATTAAGGATGAAAATTTGTACTAAAATATAATTTAGTACCCAATGAAAATGGAAGATTTAGTCAGTTGATCTATAATAACCCAAATCGCATTGTCACCTAGAAAATTCTTTGTTAATACCATTATGAAATCCATAGATATATTTTCCCATTTCCACTCTAGTACTTTAAAACACATAATAATCTCTTTCAGAAACATTCATTCTACTTTCACCTAGAAACAAGTCAAACAATTCATGATAAATTCAGCAATATCTATTTACATTACATCCCACCAGTAATACTCATGAAGGTCTCTTTACATCTTAGTACTGCCATGATGAACTGAATACAAGGAACTATGAGCTCCACATAACAACTCTTTCTTCAATTTTGAACACAAGGCACTCATAATCTCTTCCTAAATCGAAAAATAAATTTTTTATCAATGATAATTTTAAGAAAATTACCTTTCTGAACCAATTATAACTTTTTCTAAAATTCACTATCACTCTTCTATGCTTGATTTATTATATCAGATAGAGATTATTTCATTGAAACCTAAAAAAAACAAAATAATTTCCTCCACCAATAACATCCATGCCAAATTTCATCAAATCATTAACCAAAGGGTGAATTTAAAAATGTAACATGGTTAATGTAGTATTACTTTTTTGACTCAAAGCATCAGCCACTTCATTTTCATTTCCATAATGGTAATGAATTGTGAAATAATAATCCTTTATTTCTTCCATCCATCTCCTCTATATCATGTTCAATTCTTTCTGAGTGAATATATACTTCAAAATTTTGTGATCAGTATATATTTCACACTTTACACCATACATATGTTGCCTCCAAATTTTTAATGAAATAACTATAATAGCTAATTCTAAATCATGTGTAGGGTAATTTAACTCATGAGTTTTCAAATAACATGAAGCATAATCAATTACATGTTAATTCTACATTAGGACAAAACTGACTCCTTTCAATAGAGAATCACTATAGATAAAAAACTCACTATTTTTAAGGTAATTTCAATACTGTTGCATTCACCAATAATATTTTAAATTTCAGAAAACATTCATCACATTCCTTTTTCAAAATAAAATTAACACATTTCTGAGTAAACTTAATCAGTGGGATATATAACTTTGAAAAATTTTCGTCAAACCTTTTGTAATAGCCTTCTAAACCTAGAAAAATATGCATCTTAGTAATATTTGTGTGTCTTGTTAATTATTCAACAATTTTTGTTTTAGAAGGATCAAAAGTTACACCATCTTTAGAAATAATTTTACCAAGGAATGGAATTTTTTATTACCAAAACTCACACATGATAAATTTTCCATATAGTTCTTTTCTTTTAATGTTTAAAAAACAAACTTTTAATGAATTTCATGCTCTTATATACTTTTATAATATACCAGAATTTCATCAATAAACAAAACCAAAAACATATCCAAGTACTCATGGAATATTCTATTCATAAGACCCATGAATATTATAGGTTTATTGGTTGACCCAAAAGGCATAAATACAAATTGATAATGGCTATATCTAGTATGAAATGCAGTTTTTAGAATGTCTATTTCCATTATTTTCAACTGATGGTACCCCAACCTCAATTCAATCTTTTAAAAATATTGTTTTCCTTAAAGTTGATCAAACAAATCATCAATATGAGGTAAAGGCTACTTGTTCTTAACAGTGATTTTATAAAAGGCTCTATAATCAATGAAAAGTCTCATTGCACCATCTCTCTTTTTAGAAAACAAGATAAGATCACCCCATGGTTATGTTCTAATTTGAATGAAACCTTTATCTAATAACTCCTACTATTTCTTATTCAGCACTAAAAGTTCAATTTGACCCATTCGATAAGGTGTTTGAGGTTGTATTAGCATCAGGAAAAAAGTAAATAGTAAATTCAATTTCCCCGTTAGGTATAATAACCAGAAACTCATCAATAAAGACCTCAAGGTACTCATTTACCACTACCACATCATTAATATGAACAGTGCCTTTGTTTTCAAAAATATGTGCCTGATAACATTCATTTCATTCTTTTAATAGTTTTTAATCTTTATGATATGTTATTAAATGTAAGGTTTCATTCTTATACACAATCTAAAAATATTTCTGAAAAGAAACCTCTTCAGATATACTATAAATGTTAGAATGGTAAAAAGAAATCTAATCCATACCCAAAATAACATTAAACTCTTTTAGAGGAAAAATAACAAGGCTTTCAGGTAGATTAATTCCACAGACAATGACATGAATATTCTTATAATTTGTATTTGACCCAACATTTATCCTAGGCATTTTTACCCTAAGTTCTAGATTCATTTCATAAGGTGGAATTCCCAATTTTATTGAAAATTTCTCAGAAATGAAACATTGTGTAGACCCTCAAACAAAAAAAAAACATTGGCATAATCTGAATAAACAAACAATGTATCTGATACCAGTTCATTTGATGGCCCAACATCTACTGAAGTTGTTTCAAAGGATTTCACCAAACCTTTCTTCTTATATTCTAGCTTCTTCCCATCATTTGAGTTTTTCATCAGACACTCTTTCTCATTATGACCCATCTCATTGTACATAAAATTTTTTACTAAATGTAAATCAGATTTTTTATTACTAATAAATTGACCTTTCTCATTGTAATCACGAGCCTTATGTCTCATCTTACCACATCATAATAACATAATAGACTTAAAAAATTATTCCACAGTGTGATTTTTACCACAATTTTCACAAACTGTAAAATTAATTTTATTACCATCAGACTTTTTGGAAGAATTATTCCCTTTTCATGCCACCTCTGCCTCTTATTCTGCTATTTTTCAAAAACGCATGATCATCTAAAAAATCCATTTCCACCTTCTCAATACTTCGAACAAGTTTTCCGTAACTTTTGAAATCACAAGAATCAAATGCCCTTCAATAATTTAGCTTTAATCCTGAGTAAAAATGATTGATTTTACTATCAAGATCCCAAATAAAATTTAGATAATACCTAACTAGTTGAGTGAATTTTTCATTATAATTAGCCACAAATTCATCCTCCTACCTGAATTCCAAGTAATTGTTTCCCATATTTAGTCAAACCTCCTTAATAATGTTTTTCTCAAGAACCATACCTTTAAATTAATCTCAATCAAGAGCATAAATAACCTCACTATCTCTGATATTATTAACCTTTTACCACCACTGATTGGACTCACCTTCAAAATGATAAACAACAAGATTAACCTTTTGATTTTCTAACATCCCATTCCATCAAAAATATGTTATGGTTCTTTAATCCAACCTTAAACTATCATGATGTTAGATGATATTATTAATTATGTGGGATGTTGCCTCATGTAATTATATACTACTGACATGTTCCTCTATGGTTGATCTGGCTGATCCGATGTATGGATACCACCACCATTTAAAGCTTGATTAAACAACATCATAACTGTAAATATCTATTTAGTTTTGATGTAGACCATCTTAGGTCTCTGATTTGGAAGGGTTTTCTCCTTTGGATGTTGTCCCATCATAGCTATTATGTATCCTCTATGAAAAAAACTCTTATTAACAAACATATATTAGATAAAGAAACATGGTAATATTCAAATAATATATCAATTCAATTTTACTATAAATTAAAATCCATTTATAGATATTCTATTAACAATATCCTAACCTCTAAGTTATCTAAACTAACCTTTGATACCAACTATAAGGCCCCATCATTAAAAATTACATAATCTTCAGTTAAATAATGAATTCACATTGAGGATATTTCTAGGTTTAGAGATTTAGAGAGTTAGTTCACAACTATGACATAACAACTTAAATATTAAAAAGAAAACACTTCTACTCACTATCTATTTTTTCATAAAATAAAACTCTTTAAAATTAAAAATGATTTTTTTCTTGATAAAAATATTTATAACATTCATATTGAATTATTCCTTTCTTTTACTGATCCTTAAACCCTTTTCATATCATTTAAAAAATAAGGTATGAACACAAAACGTTTAGTATGGGAATATAAAATAAGGAATGAAAAAGTTATTCCATGAATAGTTATAAACCCATGAAATCATACTTTTTAACCATAAAACATAAGCACTTTAACATACCCCATGAAATCATAAGATATATGAAAAATCATAGGAACCATAAATCATAAATGTAAATTGTGGTGTCCATATCATACTTACATTGTAACTTTCACATCTATATAGAGGGTATCCTTCTTGGCTACATTAGGAATACCCATCACAGTATATTCCCTAAATCTCTAAGGAGAAACTTTATCATTTAACTCTGTCTTATTACCCAATTAATTAAAGAGATATCATGGGATCACCCACCCTAAGCTTATCAAAGACCAAACCATATACATATATAATTACTAAAATACCTAACATAAGCATAACACATAAAATAAGAATAATATAAAAATAACATTTACACATTGAAATCACAAGATATGATTTCAAGATACTGACATAATAAATCCCTTCTTAAAACTGTTTTAAATACCAAAATACATGAAAAGAAAATATTGTATTTATTTTTCTTTTAAAATAATTATTTATTATAGAATAATGTAAACATCAAATAGTGGTCATGGCAGTGAAAAAGTAATTATCATCGCGTACGTAAAAACATTCTTTTTTTCTTTTAGTAAAACGCTTTGTAGAAAAAGATTCCTTTTTAACTCTTTTTAATGAAAATATAATTAAAAGGGGTTTATTATACACCATACAAAATAAGGTGGTGTATAATGTCAAAATATAAATCAATGAATGGAGCTTGGGATGAAGTCCCTTACCTTGAGTCTGACTCATCAGGTACAATCGTTATATTCCTCTTTTTCAGTTGATCACATTTTAAGAACACCTTAACACCTCTATGAAGGGTGTTCTTCCTAAAAATAGGCCTCAAGATAGTGGGGAGAGATTTTAGGAATGGGTTTGAGTAGAGATTAGCTGAACCAAATGGTTCTTGAATTGTGAGTATTATAGAAGAGTTCGTGCTTTTTTATAGGAGAGGGGAACATAAGCCTTTGAAAAAGTATCCCTTTTAATGTAAAATTAATATATAATTCCTAAATATTAATATATATGAAAATTTATTATTCTATAATTACATGGGATATTATAGTAACGCTTTAGAAACCTAATTTTTTATTGTTCTAGGATAGATCTGGTCGTAGATGATCGAACTGTAGCACAAGATGCTTAAGATTGTTTTTATATTTCCTTTGATACATTGGATTTTTCATGTTTCCCATTTTTTTAGTTACATTCCATATATTATCATCAGATATTGTATTTTATTCTAGTTATTTCAATTATTATTGATTTGTCTCTTTATTTTGTGCATCTTATTTACTTGTTGCCTTATCTATTTACCTCTATTTATAGTTATATGATGTGATACACTCTGGTAATGAGTCCATAGTATCCCCACAGACACACCCTATTCCCTTTCTATTAGTCGGCAGCCTCTGGCATTTAGGGAGATGTGCTTGAGGCCATGTGGCCCACCAGGCGCAGGGACCCTATTAAGTGGAATCCAGGTCTAGGATGTCACATTATGTCTATGTGAACTACATAACTTTCATGATTCTTATAAAATGTTAAAATGTCTACGACTCAAAAATATTATGATATATGAAATGGATTTTGATTCTCTGAGAAATATGAAAATTCAAAATATTGAATATTTTGATCCGTGTGATTCTCAAGATAATGAAGATGATGATTTGAATGAAAAAATAGTGTCTATTATCAAGAATATGTATCATAGAAGAATAGGAAAGTATGGAAAAATAATTAATATAAAATGTTTTGAGTGTGGAGGAATCAAACATTTTTCTCTGAATTGTCCAGAAAAGAAACTTGATGAATTCAAAGGTTGTTCTGAAGAAAAATGCAACACCCCAAACCCAGAAGACCAGATTCAGTGCATTATTATTTATCATTGGCATGATCACAGAAGATCAAGTCTCGAGAGACTGATTAGTTTAGTAGCCTTAGAAGTACTAGATACATTCATAAGGCTTATATTACATTATAAAATGAAAAAATACAACATGGTTTCCATGGACAATACTGAGATCCCAAAGACTATCCCTGTAGGTCAGTCATAATATACTTTTCGCATCCCGAGAAAAATAAAACATAGAAAGGGGTGAGGTCAGATACTCAGTAAGGATAACAATATAGCGGAAACATTCATAAATAAGCATAAACGTTTAAGGCAACGTATAAGACTAAAACAAAGTCCTTTTAAACTTGAACATCAGCATAATATGGAAAAGATAAAATAAAATAATGCCATTTACCTATTCACATGGATATTATACTAGTCAAAAAATCACATGCAACATCAATAGCAAAATTCATAATGATGGAATGCATAATGCCAGACTTTCATAACCACATAGTCAAGGCCTTGTGCCAAGAATACAAATAAGATTTCGTTAATGCCTTATGCCAAGACACTAGTTTGTCTCATGAGACCTACCAATGAATTTAGTAGCTATAGCCAGCTCCATCTGTCCCATACTAAGTCCAATGCATTCCTCATATGAAAAGTTTGAAACATAATCTGAACATTCATATTAAAACTAGCATATGAAATGTCAATATTTTAACCAAAAACCATGAATGGTATAAAAATAGCACATCCACAGTCAAACATAACTCATTCAATACAATATGTAAGATTGTATTATAATAGATCAACCTAAATAGATAATAATTAATGATATTGACATAGATGAAAATAATCATCAAAACTATTTGAGAGAAATATCCCCCTTTTTCTTGAAAACATTTAAAGGTCTCACTATTTATCAAGAAGCCATTTAAAATAGATTTTTGAATCAAAGTGTCACATACCACTTTGAAACATTTAAATGGAATTTTAATTTTAAGGCTTTAATTTTCATATAAATAAATCCTTAAACCCATTTTTAAAACATGGACATTAATGAGAAATATTTAGAATAATACATCTTTAAAACATTTTAAAATGATATTTTAGTTAGAGTTCCTAAAAAAAAGAGAGACACTTGAATACAAATAATTGAGGTAATAAAAACTTTATAATATCATGGGAGTAAATGGATTCATGATTTACTATGTCAAAGTACATTATATACACCACATAAAAGTGAATTGGCGTATGACAACAAATAAGTCTCAATGGAATGTAAATTGGGATGAAATCTCTTACAAAGACCGTATCCTTAGGTTAAGGATAAATCAACGAAATAATTATGTGTGTAAAATATAAATACACTCAATATTATTGAATATTCAGTGTAAGTCAATCAAAGTACATTCACACATATTCTTGTAAAAACAACACCAATGAATTGGATGTTTAACTCAATAAAGGGATATTGAGTTAAAATTACTCTTATCAAGTTCATATAGATGACTTGAGAATTTATCAATGGAGTGATTATGTGTATCAAAAGTATATCCATAGAAAGGGGAGTGGAAATTACTACAGAAATAATAAATAGTTATTCTACACATAATCATGGTGTAAAATAATCAATGAAGTATGCACAAAGCTGAATGAGTGGAAATTGAAATTTGAAATTCCTTTACCAATTTGGACACTTACAAAACATACATCCCATAAAAAATTGATCATAAAATGAATATGTAAATACTCATAAATTAAAGTATATTACACAAATAATACAAACATTGGGAATTACATACACCACACAAAAGGAAATAATAGCAATATGGCATGAATCTCACGGAAATAGGAAGTGAGATGAAAACCCTTACTTCGTTGTAATCAATCGAGTCGTATGGATAAAAGTAAATAACAAAAAAATGAATCAAAAAATACCACGAACACAAGGAGAATCATGATAATATATATATCAAATGGTAGTACACAATACACCACATTTAATAAATAAGTGGTGAACAATAGAAATATCACATAATTAAAAGTGAGATATGAAACCCATTACCTTGTACTTTTCTTGGTTAAGGGTAGGTTAAACTACTGTATAATGGTGAAATAAGTGTTATTAAATTATAACATAATAATATAAATTAATATGATATCATATATGATCT
The DNA here is from genome assembly GCA_963277665.1 of Viscum album. Taxonomy (NCBI): domain Eukaryota; kingdom Viridiplantae; phylum Streptophyta; class Magnoliopsida; order Santalales; family Viscaceae; genus Viscum; species Viscum album. The sequence continues at coordinate 622,227,212 of OY728156.1, read as the reverse complement.
TTTAATATTGCTTTGTTAATAATATTTTAGTATTATCCTCATTTCAGGTGTTAACAGATTCGTTTTCCTTTATATGATTTGTTTCATAAGTAGTGTTATTTATGAACAGGATGTATCTTATTAATATTCAGAATGATATTATGTCTTTAAAAATTATTTATAATCATCTAGTGAATATTATTCTTGAATGGATTACGATGGGGAATGAATCTCATTGCGTTCATGGAGATGGTAATCCGTACGTACACACGAGCAACAATATCATTCTTTTGATATTAAAATAATATATAATTGGATGGTATATCATATATATAGAATAATTATCATGTTATATTTATTATTTAAATCAACTACACATCATTAATATACCCATCCAAATAATAATATATTGAATAACAATTACACCACGATGTGGAGACAGTAAGTCGTACGTACGCTCGTATGGTGACATGTCATTCAAAGGATGGGTAGAATAATGAATATTGTTGTACCATATTTATAATAACATAACATTATATATAATATACTAGATTTATTATTTTATAATGGAAACAACAAAGAAAAAGGAAGTGGAAGTAGAAAGAAACTTGAAAGATGTGATTAAATATTTACCTCTTCTTCAGGTTCTCCTTTTTGATTTGATCAAAAGGGAATCTTAGGTTGGCTTTTTGACTATAGTAATTCCTCTAGGATGAAGGCAAGACAGTTCAAAGGGTATTTGGTCAGAGTTTGGCCGAGCCAAAAGTCTTTGAAGGTGTTAATTTGAGAAAAGTGGGAGTTCCCTTTTATAAGAGCGGTGAGGGGCACCCTAGGAAAAGCTAGAAATAATATTTTATAATAAAATCATTTTCTATTTATAATGGATCCAAAATAAATTATTTAAAGGATAAGGTAGGTATGGGTCTCAAACCACTCAATCGAGAGTTTTTAGATAGGTTTGGGTCACTATATTAACCTTATCGTTTAGATTTACCTCTTAGTTAAATAGTTTGACATTTACCATGTCTCTTTGTATTTTTATATTATATGGTTAATAAACATACTATATACTTCCAAGATAACCCCAAGTGGTTTATTAATGATACTAATATCATTATATAGTTTATTTGTCCCAACATCGTATTTTTAGGAATAGAATATCAATTAATAATATAATATTTGTTTTAAAAACTCTTTTATTTCTATTTTGAAACTATTTGGTATTTTATTTTTTCAAAATTCATAACAGAATTATTACTTCGAAAAAAATTCATCTAAAAAACCCTAACATGTCATATTAATCTAAAAAATTATTTTAATTCATAAAAAGTCTAAAATTAGATTTATTTAGATATTTATAATATCAAATATTTTAATATTTCATTAATTAGGTAATTACGACATTATCATTGTGTCATAAATAAATTAAATTATTTAATTTCTAAAAAATATAAATAAAATACCATTATGTATGAAATATTTTTATATTTCTAATGAATATTTATAATATAATTTATCTTATGTATAACACTATATTAAAAATTAATTAATTATTAAGATTTGAATTTAACACTTTTAACTCTTCTTTGAATTAAATAATAATAAATGTACTAATCTAATCCAAGTGGACCTAAAGGATCATATTTTATTCATAAGGTTGTTTTTAGTCCAATTACACATATCCAATAGAATTAATACTTGTTTTAGGGTAATAATAATAACATTTTCACCCTTAATTACTCAATTTACTTTTAACTCTGGTAAATAAAAGTCAAAAGTTTCTATTCGCCAAAAAATATTTTTATCTTATTGAACCACAATTTACTTACTGATATCAACCGTCTATCTTGGATTTTTGAAATTGAATTCATAGAAGTGGTAAAATTATGTTTTATTCATGTTTTCAAATGCTCTTAAGAGGTGGGTAAAACATGGTTAAAAAGTTCAATAAGATTTTTATATATCTAAAATTATTGTAAACTGACTCCAATGAATTACATTGAAATTATGTAGGTATTATTTATCTATTTTGACCTAGAATAAATTTAAATAGAATAAATTATTCTTTAAATAAAAATTTGGTTTTAAACTATAACTCAGTGTTTTTCATTATTCATTAATAATTTAATGTTTTCAGAAAAATACCTAAAATTCACCCTAAGCTAATTTCGATTTTAGAAATCCAAAAATGAAGTACATTTTGAAAGATAAAATTTTTAAAATTTCAAAAAGTGGGTATTAGTATTCATAACGGCTGGTTTTATTTGTCGTTGTTTGTTATAATCTCGAAGTTGCATACAACGCAAGCTATAACATTATTCAAAGAGAAGCGTACCATGGAAGCTTGGGGTGTTACATTCTTCCCCCTTTTGGAAATTGCATCCTCGCAATTTTTAAAATAGGTCATGGGAATATAATTGAAAGTCCCACATCAGAAAAAGATTCCATAAAACTATCACTTTAAAATTAAGAAAGATAAGTACAAAGGTCACCTGACATAACGCTTACAAAGATTCCATAGAGAAAAACATGGATATGGATGATAAAATCAGTTTCAAGTTCTGATGGAGAGGGGTAGAAAACAAGATTAAGAGAAAGTTAGCAACAAGAAAACCACAAACTTGTGATAGGACAAACGGTCATTACTTTCCCAGTAGAAAAAGTAAACGGACAACGTTTTTTTGTTTTAAGTTTCATTTCATAAAGATGAGGAATTTATTTATGAGATTGACTAAGAAAATAAAGAGATATACTTACTTTTTAAGTAGATTTTCATTCATTAATAAATTTCTACCACTAACTCATTTTTTTCAAATGATGAGTTTTCAAGATGACTTGGTCCCACCGAAAGAGCTAGAATCAACTTCTATAGAATCACATGATCCGAAAAGGATAAACTATATATTTACCTTGTCTTTATAGAGTAATCAAATAAAAAATGGTTAGTAAAATATCAGATGATCCTCCAAAAGGATATTATTTTAGGAAAAGAAACACTAATCTTAATTTCTAAAATTAAACCAACAATTCCTAAAAGTTAAATAAATACCATTCAATAAAAAATTGTACTTAAAATACTTCAATATAATCCAAACTAATTTTGAAACCCAAAACTTATAAGAATTTGGTTGTGTAGTATTCCACATTAAATTGTATCTCCAAATGACATTGACAACTCTTCAAGTCATATACTTAAAAGTAATTGTCCTAATCACGTATTCTCTACTATAGGTTAATGATTACCATAAATAACCCAAATCACTATAAATCCACAATAAAAACATAGATAAAAATCCACCATTAATCCTCAAATGAAATCCAATAGTATTCTATTTTCCTTAGGCATATTGTGTTCCCAACAGAGTGAATACCTTCCAAAATAACATTTATCACTTAATCACCAAATCATTTTACTATAATAAGGGTATTAATTTGATAATACATAAGATCCCAAATCAACTTATTATTGATCAATAAAATCATTTAACAAAAAAATAATTAGTCAGACCTACTAGGGACTTCACGTAGTCCAGTGGTAGGTGATAAATCCCAATTGCACTCTAGTTGTGGGTTTGATTCCCACATCTTTGTCTGACGTGATGGGTTTTCCCATATTTTGTGTGTTTCCCTTTTTCAAAAAATATATTTTATAACATTACCAAAATGAGATAGATTCCTCAAAATAACCATAACATAATTTTACAACAAATGTTATCTCACACCATGCATTTTCATCCAAAAATATAATAACTTGTAATTGCCTCAAACCCAACGATCATATAAAACCAAATGGTTATTTATTACTATACACACAAGATAAAAGATAATTCTTCCAGAAATATCATTTTTACATGAAAAACTACTATTTCACAAATACAAGAGAAAATTATTCAAAATTAGTCCCATCAACAAGGAGCACTAATACTTTTAATCATTTCTCCAAACATTTATTTCCACATAGCTTCTTCTTTGACAATGAAAATATCATATAGAATAGGGCATTCACTCGGGTAATGGCCAGGTCCCCTACATTTATTGATAATGACTATAAATGGATTCTTGGGACCATTTTTATTTTCTTCCATAATACTCTTCATTTTTCCTCGGCGATTCTTTAGTTTATATACTTCATTCCCACATGTAAAGTATTTCTTTGTTCTATTGAGACACTTTCCTGGGTGTCTCCTTCCATATTTCCTTCATGATGGAAATTGAGGATTCTTTTTTCCATGGTCTCCACTATTGGAGCTCTTATCATTCATCACCTTTACTTATTTGTTGAGTCTGAGAGTTGGTTAATATATATGTTGTTGACCATTTTTTTGGAAAAATGATATGGCATGAACACAATATATGTTACACCTATCAACATTCCATTTTTTTCTCATTTCCACCACCATTCCCACCATGTACATCATGCTCAAAGTTACTATGACTTCCTTGAAATCTAGCCATTGACTAAAACCAGAAAGCATTGTGTGAGTAATAGTAGTCATAAAATCATTCATAGAATATCATGACACCATATTTTTAATTTGAAACACCTTAGGATTAACCAAGGTCATTTATTCTCATATTATATTAAAATATTTCAAATTGATTGTCAAAAAATGTAAATTATCCAAAGAATATCCCCCGAGAGTGTCGTAACCAAGAGTGCAGAAAGGCCTGTTGCCATGCACCAGTTTTTGTTCAAGTCTAGATCAAAGCGGTGTTTTCAGGTTTTACCCCTAGGTACATCTGTGACAGAGCTTCCTTTACCTGCTCATATCCAGATAGGGATGTATTTCTTTGAAAAATCACAAAATCTCTACAAGACCAAAATTTTAGGAAGTTCTTCTATTCTAATCCTCAAAGTCTATCTTATGGCTATGTGCTCTAATTAGAGTTTATCTAAATATAGTTTCCAAGGATTGTTCTAAACTTCCTCTAATACCAACTATAATTCCCTAAACCCAGAAGCCTAGAGTCAGTGCATTATTACGTATCACTCACATGATCACAAAAGATAACGTCTCAAAATACCAATTAGTTTAGTATCCTTGAAAGTACTAGATACATTCATAAGGTTTACATTACATCATAAAATGGAAAACTACAACATTTTTTCCATGTAAAACCCTGAGATCCCATAGAATATCCATTCAGGACAGTCATAATATACTTCTTCACAACCTGGGAAAAATAAAACATAAAAAGGGGTGAGATCAGATGCTCATTAAGGATAACAATATAGCAGAAACTTTCATAAATAATCATAAACATTTAAGGTAATGTATAAGAATAAAACAAAATCCTTTTAAACTTTAACTTCAGAATAATATGGAAAATATAAAATAAAATAATTCCATTTACATATTCACATGGATATTATACTAGTCGAATAATCACATGTAATATCAATAGCCACTTTCATAATTATGGAATGCATAATTCCGGACTTTCATAAACACATAGTCAAGGCCTTGTACCAAGACTACAAATAATATTTTTTCAAGGACTTGTTCCCAGACACTAGTTTGTCTCATGAGACCTACTGATGCATCGAGGAGCTATAACGGGCTCCACCCATTACTTACTAAGTCCAATGGATTCCTCATATGAAAAGTTTGAAACATAATTTGAACATTCGTCTTAAAACTAGCATACAAAATGTCAATATTTTAACCACAAATCATGAATGGTATAAAAATAGCACATCTACAGCCAAACATAACTCATTCAATACAATATGGAAGATTTTATTATAATATATCAACCTCAATAGAGTATAATGAATGATATTGACATAGATTTAAATAATCATCAAAACTATTCGAGTGAAATATTCCCTTTTTTCTTGAAAAATTTTAAAGATATCACTATTCATCAAGGAGCCGTTTAAAATAGATTTTTGAATCAAAGTGTCCCTGTCACGACCCGACCTCGGGGCCCGTGCCGTGACTACCCCAAGCCCGCCTTCCATAGGCCAGGGGCTGGTGACTAGCACCAAGGCGTAAAATCCCGGTAAACAGGGAAGGCATTGCCTTTATAAGTAACAACCACCACAGAGTCAGCAAGCGGAAAGTAACTACAAAGTGCAGAAAAGTAAAGGGGGCCGGAATACAAGCCCAACTGAAAGTACAACTGAAAAGGAAAAGAACAACAACTGAAGAAAAGACGGCGGCCTCGTGTCGTCCACTGGCAATCCCACCTGAAGGGTGGGTACAGATAGCCTCCAGGCTCCTCGGGTCCCACGTCCGCTCCGAGCACGTCCCGCCCAGTGGTCCGCCTCCAGGTACCGTCCTGCTCCACGCCCCAACCGAGATCAGCGCTGTCCGTCGTCTGCATCCAACACAACAAGGTGCGGGCATAGCCCGTGCAGGGGTGAGTATAAACTACTCAGTAAGGACCCCGAGACCCCCGAAGGTCTCCCGAAATCCACAAAGGATATAGAACAAAAGAAAGGGGCAACCACGAAGAAACAACTGACTCGACTTAGGTATATGCCCATACATATACCTAAGTCCCCATTTCTAGCTCTGATCTCGAGCTCAAGGTCAACTCGATCCACACAGGAAAGCAAGACTCAAATCCATCAGGGAGAGTAAATAGTAAATAGTAAATCCACATAGGATAGTTCAACACAATCCACAAAGGAGAGTAACATAAGATTCAGCTCAACCAGGTATACTTTTTCAGATGACGTCAAAGATGATCACTGATCCATCTAAGTCGTCGGACCCACGAAGGATCGATAGGTACTAACCTCGGCAATGACCCACACAGGATCGGGCCCACACAGGACCTGTAGCAATGGCTCACACAGAACCGCAAGAGATGACCCACATAGGATCGGGCCCACGCAGGACCTGTAGCACTGATCCACGTAGGATCGCTGAGTGCAGTAGTCGACGCAGTCCACTGAGGATCTCTGCACAGTCGTCGCCGCAGTCCACGAAGGATCTCGGCTCTGTCGTCGAAGTCACAGCCAGCGCTAGGGTTCCCGCACACAGCGAGCTCGTTTAGGAGGGTCCGCTCCACAAGCCGAGAGGCTGATACATCAACTGACACGTAGTCCGAAGTTGATGTATCCAAAAGTTCCGTATCGACAACAGGATCTCAACGCAATAGACGGCGCGTCAATCGGACGCCCGGTCTGAGAGTTATTGGCATTTTCGTCCCAGGGGCCCGGTTGGTTTTTAGGGCAAAACCAACCCGACCGTACTCCGCCTGTGTCCGATCCTCGGGCGGAGTATGCCAAAAGTTCCGTCTCACTTAGAGGAAACTACCACAGTTGACGGTACGTCGATCGGACGCCCGTAGCTCAAGTTATGAGCGTTTCCGCTCCGAGGGCCCGGTTGGTTTCGTGTACGAACCAACCCGGCCGAACCCAAAGTCTTCCGAAACCTTGAGTGTAATATACCGAAACGACCGTATCGATCCAAGGATCGCGTAGCCGCTGACGGTTTGTCAATCGGAGGTTCTAGGCCCAAGATATGGGCAAAAGACCGGAGAGGGCCCGAAAACGGGGGTTCTGGGCCCGGGGCGACCCGGCCCGAACCCCCCCTGGGGGTCGGCCGAACCGGGTCGACCCGACCCGACCCGGCCCGGCCCGGTTGGGCTGGGTCCGGTCCGGCCTGGGCGCGGCCCGGCCGACCGGACCGGCCGGCTCGACCTCGGCCGAGCGGCCAAGGGGCGCCGCGGGTTTGACCCGCGGCTTAGGTGGAACGCGGCCCGCGCGGGCCGCGTGTTGGGTGGCCGGACCGCGGACGCGGTCCGGCGGTTCGCCGCCGCCGCGGCCGAGCCGCGGCGGATCCTCCGGCGGCGCGCCGGGCGCCGCCGCCCCCGGTCGCCGGCGCCGCCGCCTTCCGCGGGCCGTCGGAGTTGCTCCGGTGGCCCGATTCCTCTCCCATCTGCGTCGTTGCTCCTCCCGGGGGCTGATCTTCACTGCGGGATCAACGGATCGCCCTTGCCGCACGGTTCGTCGTCGCTTGCCAAAACCGCACACGAAAAGTATCGGCGGAGGGTTGTCGGGTCTTGTTCGTTAGACCCGCACCCTCCGCGTTAGTCATAAACAACAGGAGAAAGGGGCTACAACAATTTTTAATCAAGATAAAAATTGTTCACTTCTTTTTCTTTTAAACGGCAATTCAATTTTAATTAATTGAAAATATTCATGCCAGTTCTTTATTCAGAAAGAAATAAAAACACGGGAATGAATCATCAAGAATTAAATCCCTACCTTGTCGTCGTCGTCATCGGACGAGAGGTCGTCGCGGATTTGGTGATCGTCGCGGAAGAGACGCTCGTCGCACCGCGGGAAGGAGTCGCGCCAACGATTTCCGGATCAAGATCAAACGGATTTAATTAATTTAAATCCGTTGATATCGAATTATAAAAAGGGAGAATTTAGAAGATTCGATTCTCACCTTTAACCGCCGATCGTAGGTTTGCCGCGGAAGAAGAAGCGCCGAAGAAGAAGAAGAAGGTCGCGGAAAAAGTTTGTCGACGTCGCGGATCACGGTGTGCGTCGTCGAATTTTGGTTCCGGCGTCCTTCGCGTTCTTCGCGTTCTTCGCGTTCTTCGCGTTCTTCGCGTTCTTCGCGGGGAGGGTGGAGGCCCAGAGAACAAAGAGTAATCCTCCAAAATAGACACGTTGGTCTATTTTATTAAATCGCCAACGAACGCAAACGCGTAAGTAACGACCCATTAAATTCGTTGAATTAATTCAACGAATGAAACAGCTCATTTAATTCACGAAATAAACCGCCAAATTAAATGGTCTGTTAAGAAATTAAAGAAAACGCGCCGGTTGACTTTTCAGTTACTTTGACGGGTTTTCGCGGGTGCGTTACTTAGCGAAAGAAACGGCGGGGCTCGTGCGGGCCCCACCTCAAAAATATCCTACCAAGGGGTAGGGTAATTCCGAATAGCACCCTATCCGCTTTAACTCAGTTCAAGTGGCTTCCAAGTGACTTCCAAGCGGCTTAAGTGAAATAAAATAAAGTTGTCGCACAACCTTTATTTTATTTCCGACTTAAAGCCCAAAATTTTAAAAACCACGGTTGAGAAAACACAACTCCGGAAGAGGCGTTTCTAAGCAAATACCGGCGCTGCGATTTCATCGGTGCCCTCAGAATTCGATTCCGGGCACCGGTTCAAAAGATAGAAAAACCCGCTCGTCCGTTCACTGAACGTACCCGAGCCAAACTTCGGAAATTGATTCCGGGCACACCGGGCCTCGGAATCAGGTGCCGTCTGAAGCTGCGCTCTTGCAAAATTCCAAAGAAAATTAAGAAAAAAATTTCCTTGAAATTTGCGGGTCTTTACATTACTCCCACCTCAGGGCTTTACGTCCCCGTAAAGATACATCAAAAACTAGGGGAACAAATGGGGGTACTGAGCACGCATCTGAGCCTCCCACTCCCAAGTGCTCTCCTGGAGGTTCCCGTGCTGCCATCTGACGCGCACAAGAGGAATTGACCGCCCACATAGGACCCGCTTCTGTCGATCCTCGATCTCCACTGGGACCTCCGCAAAAGTCGCCCCATCGTCCACGTCCAGCTCCCCAAAGTCGATGATGTACGTCGGGTCGTGCACGTATCTCCTCAGCTGAGACACGTGGAAGACGTCGTGCACCCGGTGCAACTGAGGTGGTAGAGCCAGGCGATAAGCCACCTCTCCTATCCTGCTGAGGACCTGGAAAGGCCCGATGAAGCGTGGAGACAACTTGCTGCCTCGGCCAAATCTCCGTAAACCACGCCGAGGTGAGACACGCAAAAAGACGTGGTCGCCATCCTCGAACTCTAGTGGCCTCCGCCTCCTGTCAGCATATGACTTCTGTCGGCTCTGAGCTGTCCTCATCCTCTCCTGGATGATCTGGACCTTCTCTGTCGTGGCTCGGACCATCTCTGTTCCCACGAGTGCTGACTCCCCAGGGTCTGTCCAGCACAACGGTGATCTGCAGGGTCTGCCGTACAACGCCTCGTATGGTGCCATCCCGATGGTGGAGTGGTAGCTGTTGTTGTACGCGAACTCCACCAAGGGTAGGTGGTCCTCCGAGCTGCGACCAAAGTCGAGAACACATGCACGGAGCATGTCCTCGAGTGTCTGTATGGTCCTCTCAGTCTGACCATCCGTCTGAGGGTGGAAGGCTGTGCTCAGATGGAGCCGCGTCCCGAACGCCTCCTGCAACCCCTTCCAAAGCCGGGAAGTGAAACGAGCATCTCGATCGGAGACGATAGACGATGGCACACCGTGAAGCCGTACGATCTCCTGGACGTAAAGACGTCCCAAGCTCTCCACTGAGCCCTGCTCTCTGATGGGTAAGAAGTGTGCCGACTTGGTGAGTCGGTCGACAATCACCCAAATGGAGTCGTGACCTCTGGAAGTGCGTGGAAGTCCAGTCACGAAGTCCATAGATATGCCGTCCCACTTCCACTCCGGGACCTCCAAGGGATGTACCAAGCCTGCTGGTACCTGATGCTCTGCCTTCACCTGCTGGCAGGTGAGGCATCGTGAAACGAACTCTGCCACAGCTTTCTTCATGCCCGGCCACCAGTGCTGTCGTCTGAGATCCTGGTACATCTTCGCCACTCCGGGATGCACCACCAAGGGAGAAGTGTGAAACTCTCTCAGCACCTCCTCTCATAAATCGACTGGTACGAAGGTATGTCCTCGGAAAAGGATGTCGTGCTCTGCTCCAAGGGAGAAGCCATCAGGCGCCTGACCTGAGGATATCAGTGCACGCCGGGTCTCACAGTCAGCGTCCCCACGCTGAGCCTCTCTGACCCGCTGTAGAAGTGGAGGAGAGACTGTGAGAGACTGAAGAAAGGCTGCTCCATCTCTATCCACGAAGGATATCTGTAAGGAGGCTAGCTGCTCCGTCGCCTCCTCAAGTAGCTGAATGCCCGTCCTCCTGCTGAGGGCATCGGCTACCACGTTCCCCTTCCCAGGAGTATAGACTATCTCAAAGTCATAGTCCTGGAGGAACTCAATCCATCTCCGCTGTCTCAGGTTCAGGTCCTTCTGAGAGAAGATATACCTGAGACTCTGGTGGTCAGAAAAGACTGTGAAGCACTCGCCCATCAGATAGTGCCGCCAAGTCTTCAGAGCGAAGACCACTGCTGCTAACTCCAGGTCATGAGTGGCGTAGTTCTGCTCATGCGGCCTCAACTGACGTGATCCGTAGGCGATCACGACCTGCTCCTGCATCAGGACTCACCCGAGTCCAGTCCCTGATGCATCGCAGTAAACTACGTATCCAACTCCCTCCTCAGGCAACCTCAAGATAGGTGCGCTGGTCAATCTCAGTATCAGCTTCTGGAAGCTCTGCTGACATCTGTCTGACCACACAAAGGGTTTCCCCTTCTTTTTCAAGGCTGAGAGTGGTGCCGCAACTCTGGAGAAGTCTGGCACAAATCTCCGATAGTATCCGGCTAGGCCCAAGAAGCTCCGCACCTCCGTCACGCTCCTGGGTGGCTCCCAAGCTAGCACTGCCTCGATCTTCGCGGGATCCACTGCAACTCCCGCCTCAGAGATGACGTGCCCCAAGAAATGGACCTCACGTAACCAGAACTGGCAATTTGAGAGCTTGCCATAAAGTTGGTGCTCTCGTAGTGTGTCTAGCACAACTCGCAGGTGGTAGGCATGCTCCTCCTCAGTCGTCGAGTATACCAAAATGTCTTCAATGAAGACCACGACAAATCGGTTGAGGTATGGCTGGAAGATCCTGTTCATGAGGCTCATGAACACTACTGGAGAATTGGTTACACCGAACGGCATAACCAAGAACTCATAATGGCCATACCGACACCTGAAGGCCGTCTTCTGCACGTCCTCGTCTCGAACTCTGAGCTGATGATAGCCTGACCGGAGCTCTATCTTCGAGAACCACCGCGCTCCCTTGAGCTGATCGAAGAGGTCATCAATCTGTGGCAGCGGATACTTGTTCCTCACTGTCACCTGGTTCAGGCGACGATAGTCGACACACAGTCGCAAGCTCTCATCCGCCTTCTTGGCGAACAATATCGGGGAAGCCCAGGGTGAAACACTGGGTCGGATAAACCCCTTGCTCTGCAAGTCCTCCAACTGTACCCGCAGCTCTCGAAGCTCGGCGGGGGACATCCGATATGCTGGAGTAGATATCGGGGCTCTCCCGGGGTACAAGTCGATGTAAAAGTCTACCTCTCTACGAGGAGGTATCCCTGGAACGTCGTCGGGAAAGACGTCCACGTACTGGTCCACCACTACAGGAAAAACTGGACTCCGCACGTCCACTGCTCCTAGGATGAGGCTAGCCAACTGATGAGAGATGGGCTGCACTCTCCTCCGCGGAAGTCCATCCTGTGCTGCAAAGGTTCCCTTCTCGCCGTTGAAGGTAAACCTGCTCCCGTCGGTGCGAACACATCGCACCTTGCGCCTAAAACAGTCGATCTGGGCATGAACCGTGGATAGCCAATCCATGCCCAAGATGACGTCGTAAGGCCTCGACGCCGCTACAAGGAGATCCCAGCCGAAGCTCTCGCCTCCTAGAGTAAGCTCACACTGCCGGCACCAGTGCGTAATCGTCGAGTCTGCTCCCGTAGGAGTCTCTAGCCGTAAGGATCGAGCCAACGGCTCAGTCAGAATCTCCGAGCTCCGAACAAGGGCAGAGGCTATGAAAGAGTGACTCGCTCCTGTGTCTATAAGTACTGCAGCAAGGGTGGAATAGACACAGATCATACCTCGAATCATCTCTGGCATGTCGGGGTCGTAGGCCTCCACTGCCTGGAGCTGGGCCTGTCCCTGCCCGCCAGCTCCCTGTGGTCGAGGTGGCCCTCCTGGTGGTGGTGGGGGTAGAGCCTGGAAGCGTCGCCCACCACCCGCTGCTCGTCTAGCTCCTCTGCCTCGTCCACCTCCTCCCTGCGGACCACCACGGTCGACCCTCTGCCTCTGCCTGGGTGGCCCCTCCACCGTCTGCTGCTCCTCTGGTCGGCGAGTCGGGCAGTCACGAGCCATGTGACCCTGCCCGCCGCAGGAGTAGCACAGCCTGCCTCTCGGAAGGCTGGCACTCCGCTGTGTGCCCCGCACTGCTGAGCCGGTGTCCTGAGGCCGTCTGCGTGGGGGTCTGGTCTGCCTGGACCCGAGAGTCATCTGTCGGCTACCTGCTGCCGAAGACTCAGCTACCTGCCGCCCTGCGCTAGGTCTCGCCGCTGAAGAAGGCTCTGCCAGGAAGCTCTCGATCAAGAGGGCTCGCTCCAGCACTCCCGCCTGGGTCGGAATGCTGAGGGAGATCAGCGACGCCCGAATCTCCTGCCGCAAGCCCTGCTCGAAGGTCCGGGCCCGGAAGAAGGGGTCCCGTACCATGTCGGTCGTGTAGCGAGATAGGTCAGTGAACCTCGCCGCGTACTGAGCGACCGTCATGCTGCCCTGGCGCAGCTGGAGAAGCTCCTGGATGCGCACCGCTCGGAGGGTGGCCGGGACGAACTCAGAGCGGAAGAGGCTCTCGAAGTCCGTCCAGAGCAAGGATGCCTCATCGTGAATCTGGAGCATCAAGCTCCACCATCGTCCTGCCGCCGCCTGCAGGAGGCTCGCCGCGAGAATCACCATGAGATCCGCTGGTGTCCTCACTAGCCTAAAGATCCGTACCACCGCCTCTAGCCAGTCCTCGGCGGCCTGGGGGTCCGCCTCACCGCGAAACCTGGGCGGTCGCTGGCTCTGAAACTCATGCAGTGCCCTGAGGCGACGTGCATCGTCAGCGTCTGGTACTGGTAGCATCGGTGGCTCGGCGGGTAAAGCTACCGCCGGTGCCACTGCTGGCAAAGGGACCTGCACCGAGGCCTCGTCGCTCGGTGGGCTGCCGTCACGCCCTACACTCGGAACCCTAGCTGGCTGTCGTCGCGGGGCCATCCTGAAAAGGAGAACAAGAGCACCACAGTCAGAACAATATACCTGGTGAGCTGGCACAAGTAATCACAAGGAAAACTTGAGACTTTCATGAAGCAGATCAGTATACCCGGTGAGCTGACACAAGTAATCACAAGGAAAACTTGAAACACACACACAATCAATGTTTTCATGCATTCAGTCGGAAATCAGGAGTCAGGGTCCTGGTGTACGGATACGTCGGCCGCCGCACCAACACTGGGCTCCCTGAACTGATAACCACACTCAATACACTAAACACTATTGCTTCATATAGGAAGAAAAGACGATCAGAGTCTGCGGTAGAACCGACCGCCTCTGATACCAATTTGTCACGACCCGACCTCGGGGCCCGTGCCGTGACTACCCCAAGCCCGCCTTCCATAGGCCAGGGGCTGGCGACTAGCACCAAGGCGTAAAATCCCGGTAAACAGGGAAGGCATTGCCTTTATAAGTAACAACCACCACAGAGTCAGCAAGAGGAAAGTAACTACAAAGTGCAGAAAAGTAAAGGGGGCCGGAATACAAGCCCAACTGAAAGTACAACTGAAAAGGAAAAGAACAGCAACTGAAGAAAAGACGGCGGCCTCGTGTCGTCCACTGGCAATCCCACCTGAAGGGTGGGTACAGATAGCCTCCAGGCTCCTCGGGTCCCACGTCCGCTCCGAGCACGTCCCGCCCAGTGGTCCGCCTCCAGGTACCGTCCTGCTCCACGCCCCAACCGAGATCAGCGCTGTCCGTCGTCTGCATCCAACACAACAAGGTGCGGGCATAGCCCGTGCAGGGGTGAGTATAAACTACTCAGTAAGGACCCCGAGACCCCCGAAAGTCTCCCGAAATCCACAAAGGATATAGCACAAAAGAAAGGGGAAACCACGAAGAAACAGCTGACTCGACTTAGGTATATGCCCATACATATACCTAAGTCCCCATTTCTAGCTCTGCTCTCGAGCTCAAGGTCAACTCTATCCACACAGGAAAGCAAGACTCAAATCCACCAGGGAGAGTAAATAGTAAATAGTAAATCCACATAGGATAGTTCAACACAATCCACAAAGGAGAGTAACATAAGATTCAGCTCAACCAGGTATACTTTTTTAGATGACGTCAAAGATGATCACTGATCCATCTAAGTCGTCGGACCCACGAAGGATCGATAGGTACTAACCTCGGCAATGACCCACACAGGATCGGGCCCACACAGGACCTGTATCAATGGCTCACACAAAACCGCAAGAGATGACCCACACAGGATCGGGCCCACGCAGGACCTGTAGCACTGATCCACGTAGGATCGCTGAGTGCAGTAGTCGACGCAGTCCAATGAGGATCTCTGCACAGTCGTCGCCGCAGTCCACGAAGGATCTCTGCTCTGTCGTCGAAGTCACAGCCAGCGCTAGGGTTCCCGCACACAGCGAGCTTGTTTAGGAGGGTCCGATCCACGAGCCGAGAGGCTGATACATCAACTGACACGTAGTCCGAAGTTGATGTATCCAAAAGTTCTGTATCGACAACAGGATCTCAACGCAACAGACGGCGCGTCAATCGGACGCCCGGTCTGAGAGTTATTGGCATTTTCGTCCCAGGGGCCCGGTTGGTTTTTAGGGAAAAACCAACCCGACCGTACTCCGCCTGTGTCTGATCCTCGGGCGGAGTATGCCAAAAGTTCCGTCTCACTTAGAGGAAACTACCACAGCTGACGGTACGTCGATCGGACGTCCGTAGCTCAAGTTATGAGCGTTTCCGCTCCGAGGGCCCGGTTGGTTTCGTGTACGAACCAACCCGACCGAACCCAAAGTCTTCCGAAACCTTGAGTGTAATATACCGAAACGACCGTATCGATCCAAGGATCGCGTAGCCGCTGACGGTTCGTCAATCGGAGGTCCTAGCCCCAAGATATGGGCAAAAGACCGGAGAGCGCCCGAAAACGGGGGTTCTGGGCCCGGGGCGACCCGGCCCGAACCCCCCCTGGGGGTCGGCCGAACAGGGGCGACCCGAACTGGGTCGACCCGACCCGGCCCGGCCCGGTTGGTCCGGGTCCGGTCCGGCCTGGGCGCGGCCCGGCCGACCGGACCGGCCGGCTCGACCTCGGCCGAGCGGCCAAGGGGCGCCGCGGGTTTGACCCGCGGCTTAGGTGGAACGCGGCCCGCGCGGGCCGCGTGTTGGGTGGCCGGACCGCGGACGCGGTCCGGCGGTTCGCCGCCGCCGCGGCCGAGCCGCGGCGGATCCTCCGGCGGCGCGCCGGGCGCCGCCGCCCCCGGTCGCCGGCGCCGCCGCGCCGGCGACCCGCGCCGCCGCCGCCTTCCGCGGGCCGCCGGAGTTGCTCCGGTGGCCCGATTCCTCTCCCGTCTGCGCCGTTGCTCCTCCCGGGGGCCGATCTTTACTGCGGGATCAACGGATCGCCCTTGACGCATGGTTCGTCGTCGCTTGCCAAAACCGCACACGAAAAGGATCGGCGGAGGGTTGTCGGGTCTTGTTCGTTAGACCCGCACCCTCCGCGTTAGTCATAAACAACAGGAGAAAGGGGCTACAACAATTTTTAATCAAGACAAAAATTGTTCACTTCTTTTTCTTTTAAACGGCAATTCAATTTTAATTAATTGAAAATATTCATGCCAGTTCTTTATTCAAAAAGAAATAAAAACACGGGAATGAATCATCAAGAATTAAATCCCTACCTTGTCGTCGTCGTCGTCGGACGAGAGGTCGTCGCGGATTTGGTGATCGTCGCGGAAGAGACGCTCGTCGCACCGCGGGAAGGAGTCGCGCCGACGATCTCCGGATCAAGATCAAACGGATTTAATTAATTTAAATCCATTGATATCGAATTATAAAAAGGGAGAATTTAGAAGATTCGATTCTCACCTTTAACCGCCGATCGTAGGTTTGCCGCGGAAGAAGAAGCGCCGAAGAAGAAGAAGAAGGTCGCGGAAAAAGTTTGTCGACGTCGCGGATCACGGTGTGCGTCGTCGAATTTTGGTTCAGGCGTCCTTCGCGTTCTTCGCGTTCTTCGCGTTCTTCGCGTTCTTCGCGGGGAGGGTGGAGGCCCAGAGAACAAAGAGTAATCCTCCAAAATAGACACGTTGGTCTATTTTATTAAATCGCCAACGAACGCAAACGCGTAAGTAACGACTCATTAAATTCGTTGAATTAATTCAACGAATGAAACAGCCCATTTAATTCACGAAAAAAACCGCCCAATTAAATGGTCTGTTAAGAAATTAAAGAAAACGCGTCGGTTGACTTTTCAGTTACTTTGACGGGTTTTCACGGGTGCGTTACTTAGCGAAAGAAACGGCGGGGCTCGTGCGGGCCCCACCTCAAAAATATCCTACCAAGGGGTAGGGTATTTCCGGATAGCACCCTATCCGCTTTAACTCAGTTCAAGTGGCTTCCAAGTGACTTCCAAGCGGCTTAAGTGAAATAAAATAAAGTTGTCGCACAACCTTTATTTTATTTCTGACTTAAAGCCCAAAATTTTAAAAACCACGGTTGAGCAAACGCAACTCCGGAAGAGGCGTTTCTAAGAAAATACCGGCGCTGCGATTTCATCGGTGCCCTCAGAATTCGATTCCGGGCACCGGTTCAAAAGATAGAAAAACCCGCTCGTCCGTTCACTGAACGTACCCGAGCCAAACTTCGGAAATTGATTCCGGGCACACCGGGCCTCGGAATCAGGTGCCGTCTGAAGCTGCGCTCTTGCAAAATTCCAAAGAAAATTAAGAAAAAAATTTCCTTGAAATTTGCGGGTCTTTACAGTCCCATACCACTTTGAAACTTTTAAAAGGAATTTTAATTTTAAAACTTTAATGTCCATATAAATAAATCCTAAAAACCATTTTTAAAACATGTACATTAATGAGAAATATTTAGAATAATAAATCTATAAAACATTTTAAAATGATATTTTAGTTAGAGTTCCTAAAAAAAAATAGAGACACTTAAATACAAATAATTGAGGTAATAAAAACTTTATAATATCATGGGAATAAAGGGATTTATGATATACTATGTCAAAGTACATTATATACACCATATAAAAGTGAATTGGCATATAACAATAAAAAAGTCTCAATGGAATGTAAATTGAGATGAAATCTATTACAAAGACCGTATCCTTATGTTAAGGATAAATCAAAGACATAATTATGTTTGAAAAATATAAATAAACTCAATATTATTGGATATTCAGTCTAAATAAATCAGAGTACATTCACACATATTCTTGTAAAAATAAGACCAATTAATTGGATGTTTAACTCAATAAATGGAGATTGAGTTAAAATTACTCTTATCAAGTTCATATCGAGGACATTAGAATTTATCAATGGTGTGATTATGTGTATAAAGATTATATCCAAAGAAAGGGGAGTGGAAATTACTACAAAAATAATAAATAGTGATTCTGCAAATAATCATGGAGTAAAATAATCAATGAAGTATGCTCAAAGCCGAATGAGTGGAAATTGAAATTTGAAATTCCTTTACCAATTTGGTAACATACGAAACATACATCCCATGTAAGATAGATCATAAAATTAAGATGTAAATACTCATAAATTAAAGTATGTTACACAAAAAATACAATCATGGGGTAGTACATACACCACACAAAAGGAAATAGTGGCAATATGGCATGAATCTCATGGAAATAGGAAGTGAGATGAAAACCCTTACATCATTGTAATCAATCTAGTCGTATGGAAAAAAGTTAATAACAACCAAATGAATCACAAAATACTGTTAATACAAGGTTAATCATGATAATATATATATCAAATGGCTGTACAAAATACACCACATTTAATAAATAAGTGGTGAACAATGGAAATCTCACTGAATTAAAAGTGAGATAAGAAACCCATTACATTGTACTTTTCCTTGGTTGAGGGTAGGTTAACCTCATGTATAATGGTGAAATAATTGTTATTAAATTATAAAATAATCATATACATTAATATGATATCATATATGATCTTTTAATATAGCTTTGTTAATAATATTTTAGAATTATCATCGTTTCGGGTGTTAACAGATTCATTTTCCTTTATATGATTTGTTTCATAAGTAGTGTTTTTTATGAATAGGATGTATATTATTCATATTAAGAATAATATTATGTCTTTAAAAATTATTTATTATCATCTAATAATATTTATTCTTTAATGGATTACGATGGGGAATGAATCTCATCGTGTTCTCAGAGACGGTAATCCGTACGTACGCACGAGCGACAATATCATTATTTTGATATTAAAATAATATATAATTAGAAGTTATATCATATATACAGAATCGTTATCATGTTATATTTGTTATTTAGATCAACTAAATATCATTATTATACCCATCCAAATAATAATTAGTGAATAAAAATTACACCACGATGTAGAGATGGTAAGTCGTACGTACACAGGTTTGGTGACATGTCATTCAAAGGATCGATAGAATAATGAAAATGGTTGTACCATATTTATAATAACATAAATGTATATAGAAGATACTGGATTTATTATTTTATAATGGAAAAAACAAATAAAGAGGAAGTGGAAGAAAAAAGGAACTTGAAAGAGGTGATGAAATATTTACCTCTTCTTCGGGTTCTTCCTTTTGATTTGATCAAAAGGGCTCCTTAGGTTTGCTTTCTGACTAAAGGACTACCTCTAGGATGAAGGGAGGGAATTTGAGAGGGTATTTTCGTAGAGGTTGTCTGTTCTAAAAGGCTTTGAAAGTTTTAATTTTAGATAAGGGGGAGTTCCCTTTTATAAAAGTGGTGAGGGGCACCTTAGGAAAATCTAAAAATATTATTTTATAATAAAATCATATTCGGTTTATAATGGATAAAAAATGAATTATTTAAATTCTATGGTGAGTATTGGTCAAAAAACACTCAACCAATAGGTTTTAGACAGGTTGGGGTCACGATATTAACCTTATCTTTTAAATTTAACTCTTTGTTAAATAGTTTGACATTTACCATGTCTCTTTGTATTTTTATATTATGTGGTTGATAAACATACTATATAATTCCAAGAGAACCCAAGTGGTTCATTAATGATAATAATATAATTATATAAGTCTTTGGGCTGAACCGTATATTTTTAGGAATATAATATTAATTAATAATATAATGTTTTTTTTAAACTCTTTTATGTCAATTTTGACACTATTTGGTATTTTTTTCTTAATTTATTACAGCATTATTACATCGAAAAAAAATCATCTAACCAACACTAACATGTCATATTAACCTATAAAATAATTTTAATTCATAAAAAGTCTCAAATTACATTTATTTGGATATTTATAATATCAAATATTTTAATATTTCATTAATTAGGTAATTACAGCATCATCATTGTGTCATAACTAAATTAAATTATTTATTGTCTAAAAAATATAAATAAAATTTCATTATGTATGAAATCCCTTTATATTTCTAATGAATATCTATAATCGAATTTATCTAATGTATAACACTATATTAAAAATGGATTAGTTATTAAGCTTTGAATTTAACACTTTTAACTCTTCATTGAATTAAATAATAATAATTGTCCTAATCAAATCCATGTGGACCTAAAGGATCATATTTTATTCCTAAGGTGGATTTTGGTCGAATTACACTTATCCAATAGAATTAGGATATGTGTTAGGGTAATAATAATAACATGTTTACCCTTAATTACCCTATTTACTTTTAACCGTGGTAAATAAAAGTCAAAAGTTACTATTCAAAAAACTATTTTTATCTTATTGAACCACATTTTACTTATTGATATCAACCATGTCTCTCGGATTTTTGAAATCTAATTCACAAAATCAGTAAAATTATGTTTTATTCAAGTTTGTAAATTATCTTAGGAGGTGGATAAAAGACGGTTAAAAAGTTCCATAAAATTTTTATATATCTAATATTATTTTAAACTCACTCCAATGAATTACATTGAACTTTATATAGGTATTATGTATCTATTTTTACCTAAAATAAATTAAAATAAAACAAATATTTATTTAAATAAAAATTCGGTTCTAAATTATAACTTAGTGTTTTCCACTATTCATCAAAAATTGAAAGTTTTCAGAAAAATACAAAAAATTTACCCTAAGCTAATTTTGATATTCCGAATCCAAAAATGAATTCCATTTTTAAAGATAAAATTTTTAAAATATCAAAAAGTGGTTATTACTATTCATAACGACTAGTTTGATTGGTCGCGGTGTGTTAGAATCTCAAAGTTGCGTACAATGCAAGCTATTTCATTATTCGAAGGGAAATGTATCATGGAAGCTTAAGGTGTTCCAAAAAAACTCAACAGAAGAAGTTAGATTAAACATTCAAAAAAGAAAATAAGTACATTGATGGAAAGGTGAAGTTCATAGGAAAAAATAATTAAGGTAAGTTAGAGACTAGGATCTAAATTAGATGATATTGATTCATTGGAAGATGAATGTTTTGAAATAAATAAAACCTTCTTTTAAAAATGTTAGGAAAAATGAAAATTCATCAAATTGTGAGGAGGAATGAAGTAAGGAATCTTACGGAGAGTATCAACTCATATCAAAATTTGTTGTGTGTCTTGATAAAAATAAAACTCTCAAGAAAGAAATCACAATGATGAATAGATAATGGAAATGCTTTTGAAGGAATAAAAGCAATTTCAATCTATAAGAAAGAATACATCCAAGATATCATATGTTAAAAAATGTGAATTTTTGAACATGGAAAGATGGTTGAAGACCCTTGTAAGAAGTTATTAGCTAAGGAAGTTAAAGTTAACAAAACTCTATCAAAACTCTTTGATGGGAAAATATCATTAAAATATCAATGGTGACACCACGAATAAAAAATAATGACTTGTGGAGAATTTTATGAACACACAATTTTTACTGATGGAAAAATTTCCACACGGACATGAAAATATGCGCACATAGTTCTTTCTGATGGAGAAATTTCTCTACAGATATGGTTCTGGTCATTGGAGAAATTTATCTGTATAAATTAATTGTTAATATTTAATATCATGCATGTCACGTCTAAGATGAAACATATAAATACTATGTTTTCCTATTAAATACTAACATGTGACACATATTTTAATTAAACAATATTTGAGGAGAAGTTCTGGATATTTTAAAAATAAATATTTTCAAACTGTTATAAAAATAATAAAAATGGATTAAAGATTTAGAAAAAAAAATTAGTGGATAAATTAAAAATTAATATTAACTGAAATTTAAAAATATTTTGTTTTATCAATGTCATTTTTTTAATTTGAAATATTTATCAAATGAAAAATATTGAATTATAAATTGAAAAAAGTGACTAAATGTGTAACACATAATATGTCATGAAATAATTTCATAAGTACAAAAGGATATTAATTAAATTCTATAGACAAAAATATAAACAAATAATAAATAGTTAATGTAATCCTTATATTTTTTTATTTATTAATATTTAATATTTATATATTATATGTTTAATTTTTATAATTTATTCATTTTTTAAAATTTTATTTAATATATACTATTTATTATGTTTTAATTAATATATATATATATATATATATTAAATTTATTCATTTTTAATTTTTGTTTGTTTAACATTTTTGTAATGTTATAATTTTAAAATTTATTTGTATTTATTGATTAACATTTATTATCTTTTTAACCAAGTTATATTTTAAATAATTAATATATATATATATATTCAATTTTATTTAAGAAAATATTCATTTTTTTTAAAAAAAATATAATTAATTACACCAATTCATTTTATTTTAATATTTTTTCAATCTATTTATCATTTAATTAAATTTCAACAATTTTTATCATTCATTCATTGGATATTTTTTATTAATTAATAATATTAAGTGTTTTTTTAATTTTTTTATTATTTATTCATTTGAAATTTTTATTCCTTTAATATTTGTCAAATTTATTCATTTTTAATGTTTTTAAACATAATTATTTGGTACTAACATTAATATATTTAATATTGAAATATATTCATATATATGTATATAAATATACATAATATTTCCCTAAATACTATTTATATAATAAGAAATAAGTATTTACATTAAATAAACCATAAATTTCGTAAAAAAATAAATTTAAAATTAATATTTTTTATACATATTTACTAATTAATATAAAGTAATGATAATTTAATAAAATGTCATTTTTTTATAATTTAGCATATATCAAACTTGTTTTATATTAATTTCACACGAACTTATTCTTAATTAATTTATTTTATATATAGAAACATACACACACATAATATTTCATCACTACTAATACAAGGTTGGGCTTTATCAGTGCTAAAAATAGTACTAGTAATGGTCAACCTACTGCAATGTGTTATTTGAAAAATAGTGCACTGTTGAAAATACACATGTAACCTATAAGAAAATACACTTATATATAAATATATAATTTAATTGAAATAAATTTTAAATCACAAATACAAAAATGACTATTTTTTACATTTAAAAAAATGTTTTTTATAATTATATTTTTAATTATTATCCATAATCATTTTGAAACATTAATGTTTCATCATCTTTGGCTCCCATGACTCCCTCTAGAAAAAGCCAAACCATGGTATCAATTGTCAAAAAAATACACAAAACCAAGAAAAAGAATCCACATATATAATAAAACAAACCTTATGTTTTAAATACTATAATTAAATAAATTAAACAGAAATTTAAAAAAATACATCAATAAAATGTCAATTTTAAATTAAAATAAACTCTTGCAGTTATACCGGTGAAAACATGTGTCATATTGATATGCGGCTAATTTCTACATGTCACAAATGGTTGATGGGTCATTTTACTACAGTATCAAAACAATATAAATTCATTTTATTGGTTATTAGTATGTCACTTGTAATTTTTATTAAAATTAATTTCGATTTTAAATGAAAATCACACATGTAGTTATACCGATCACACTGTGTGTCAGATTTAGGTGAAGCTAATAACAATATGTCACAAATTACTAATGGATATTTTTTTCTAAATTATCAAAAAAAAAATGAATGTGTTTTCTTGGTTTTGAGTTTGTCACTTGTGTTATTTTCTAAATTTTTAAATCAAAATGGAGACGCACACTTTGAGTCATACAGGTCACATCATGTATTGGTTTGAAATGTAACTAATTCTTAAATGTCACAAATGAATTTTGAATTATTTTACTAAGTTATCAAGTTATTAAAATAAAATTTTCTTGGATTAATTTACTGACACATGTTTCAAACTGAAATGTCAATTTTAAACTGATAATGGATACTATGAGTCATACCAGTCAAACTGTAAATTGGATTGAGGTGTGGTTGATTCCTACAGGTCACAAATGACTTATGGATCATTTTACAAAAGTATAAAAACAATAATAATGTTATTTATTAGTGTTAATCATGTCACTTGTTCTTTTTACTAAAATTAATGTTAATTTTAAATAAAAAGACACAGTTGGAGTCATTTTGGTCACATCGTGCATCATATTGAGGTGTAGTTGACTCCTACATGTTAAAATTTACTTAGGGATAATTTAACTAAATTATCAAATCAATCTGAATGCATTTTATTTTTTTTAATTACATCACTTGTTCTTTTTAATAAAATCAATGTCACTATTAAATAAAAAATTTACAATTATAGTTATATCGGTCACACCATGCATATAATTGAGGTGGGGTTGATTCCTACATGTCAAAAATTCTATGTGGATCATTTTACTAATGAATCAATGAATTATAATTTGTTTTTTTGGTCTTGAGTTCATCACTTTTTATTTTTACTAAAATTAATGTCAATTTTAAATAAAAAGACACATTTAGTGTCATATCATTCACATCATGCATCGGATTGAGGTGTGGATGAAACCTATATGTAAAAAATTAATTATGTATCATTTTTTTAATGTATCAAAACAATATGAATGTGTTTTCTCTATTTTGAGAATGAAACTTGTGTTTTTTACTAAAATGTCATTTCAAACCAGAAATAGGAACTTTCAGTCAGATCGATTATATTGTGTGTCTATTTTATTTGAGACTACTTTCTACAAATTGAAAATAAATTATAAATCATTTTTTTAAATTATCAGGACAATCAGAGCATGAATTCTTGGTTTTTAGTGATTGGTTCAAGTTTTGAACTAAAATTTCAATTTTAACATGATAATAAACACTTTGAGTCATACCAGTCACATTAGGCATTAGATTGAGGTAAATTTGATTCATACACAATAAAATGACATATGTATCCTTCTATTAAATTATAAAAATAACCCAAATTTATTTTCTATGTTTTCATTATGTCACTTGTTCCTTTTAAAATAATTAATTATAATTTTAAATAAAATTACAAACATTTAGTCATATCATTCACACCATGAATTGAATTGCAATGGGGTTGATTCTTGCATGAAAAAAGATAACTTAAGGATAGTTTTCCAAAGGTATCAAAAAAATATGAATTCTTTTTCTCTATTTTTAGTATATTCCTTGTTCGTTTATCTAAATTTAATGTCAATTTTAAATAAAAATAAACACTTGAAGTAATACCCATCACACCATGGGTCAAATTGTGGTGTGGTTGATTCCTACATGACACAAATGACTTATGGGTCATTTTTATACAGTATCCAAATAATATGAATGTTTTTATTACTTTTCTATATTTCATTTTTTCTTTTTACTAAAATTAATGTTAATTTTAAATAAAAATACACACTTGCGGTCATATCAGTATCATCATGCATCATATTGAGGTGGGGTTTATTCATATACATCAAAAATTACTTATGGATTGTTTTTCTAAAGTTTCAAAACAATAATAATTATTTCTCTTCATTTTCAGTATGTTAGTTGTTCTTTTTACGAAAATTAATGTCAATTTTAAATAAAAAGAAGAACATGGAGTTATATAAGTCACACCATGTGTTGGATTGAGGATCAATTAATTTTTAAACATAAAAAAATGATTTATATATCATTTTATTAAAGTATCAAAACATTTTAAATTCATTTTCCCAGTTTTTATAATTTCACTTGTTCTTTTTACTAAAATTAATGTCAATTTTAAATAAAAAACACACTTGGAGTTATAATAGTCTCACCATGCATTATATTGGGGTTAATATGATTCATATACATCAAAAATGACTTATGTATAATTTTTTTAAAGTATAAAAACAATATAAATGAATTTTATTAGTTTTTAGTATATCACTTGTACTTTTTACAAAAATTAATGTCGATTTTAAATAAAAAGACACACTTGTAGTCACATAGGTCACGCAATGCATTATATTGAGGTGGGAATGATTCTTATATCTAAAGAATAAATTATTTATTTTTTTCTCAAGTTTCAAATTAATAATAATGTGTTTTATCAATTTTTAGTATGTAAATTTTTATTTTTAATAAAATTAAAGTTCATGTTAAATAAAAAGGCCCACTTATAGTAATACCGATCACATAGAGCATTAGATTTAAGTTAAGTTAATTCTTTCAGTTAAATAATGAATTATTGGTCATTTTCTTGAATTAGAAAAATAATATAAATGTTTTTCCATGTTTTTAGTATGTCACTTTTTCTATTTACTAAAATTAGTGTCAGTTTTAATTAAAAAGAGACTATTTGAGTTATATTTTTCACCTCATGCATCAGATTGAGGTGTATTAGATTTCTATACATCTAATATGACTTATTTATCTTTTTCTAAAAGTATCAAAGCAATCTAAATTATTTTTCTAGGTTTCCACCATGTCACAAGTTCTTTTTACTAAAATTAATGTCAATTTTAGATAAAAAGACAAACATAGAGTGATATGCGTCACACCCTTCATATGATTGACATGAGGACGATTCTTACACATCAAAAATATCTTATGGATCCTTTTCATAATGTATTGAAATTAGTTGAATTTGTTTTATTCATTTTTAGTATGTCACTTCTTCTTTTTAATAAAATTAATGTCAATTTTAAATAAAAAGACACACTTGGAGTCATATCGGTCACATCGTGTATTATATTGAGATGGGGTAGATTCAAAAATGTCAAAAATGACGTTTGGATAATTTTCCTAAAGTATAAAAACATTATGAAATCATTTTCTCAGTTTTCATTATGTCACTTGTTCTTTTTATTAAAATTAATGTAAATATTAAATAAAATGACACACATAGAATTATACCGGTCACACCATGATTTAGAATGAGGTGTGTTTGATTCTTACACATCAAAAATGAAATAAAAATAATTTTAATAATGTATCATAAAAATAATATTTTTTTACAATTATTCAGTATTTCACTTTTTCTTTTTACTAAAATAAATGAAAATTTTAATTAAAAAGACACACTTTGGGTTATATCAGTCACACCGTGTGGTTGATTCTTACATGTCCCAAAAGAATTATATATATTTTTTATAAATTATAAAATAAATAAGAATTATTTTTTCTATTTTAAGTATGTCATGTGTTCTTTCTAGTAAAATTAATGTCAATTTTAAATAAAAAGAAACATTTGGGGTTATACCAGTCACACCGTGCATCTAAATGAAGTGTAGTTGATTCCTAAAAATTAATAATAACTTATTTATCCTTTTATTAAATTATAAAAACAATACGAATTATTTTTTTCATTATCTCACTTATTAATTTTTAAAAAATTAATGTAAAATTTAAATAAAAAGACACACTTTGAGTCATATCGTCACACCGTGTGTCAGGTTGAGGTGCAGTTGATTCCTACACATCAGAGATGACATATAGATCATTTTCCTAAAGTATCAAATCAATCCAAATGTTTTTTCTTAGATTTTAGTTTTTCACTTCTTTTTCTTACTAAAATTAATGGAAATTTTAAATAAAAAGACACACCATGAGTTATATCGGGAACACCACGCATCAGATTGAGGTATGGTTGATTTAAACACAAAAAAATGACATATCTATCATTTTAATAAAGTATAAATACAATATGAATATTTTTTATTTGTTTTTAGTATGTATATTTTTCTTTTTACTAAAATTAATATCATTTTTAAGTAAAAATAAACACTTGGAGTCATCCTAACCACACTGTGTGTTGGATTGAGGTGAAGCTGATTCCTATATTCCATAAATGACTTTTGGATTGAAGTCCTAAGGTATCAAAATAATATTTATGTTTTCCTTGATTTTGATTATTTGGTGACTATTTTTAACTAAAATTAATATTATAAACTGAAAACTTACAGTCTCAGTCATATTGAGCACATTGTGTATCAGATTGAGGTACAGCTAATTGAGTATGCGATATTTTTTTTACATTAAACTATTTAAAAAAATATATAAAAGTGATAACATATTCTATTATAATGTAATATAAACCCCATTCTCCTTGAAATATTTCACGTTTTAGGTATTATAGGGTTTCCTCATCCATCAGAATGGAACATGTACTTTATTTTCGTGCTTTTTGCACATAATTAAAAGAAAAATATGACTTCCCAAAATATCTTTGAGAAAAAATTACTAATTATTTAATAAAATGATATGGAAATTAATATTAAAATATTAGCTAAAAAGATTAAAAGAATCATTAAATAATTATTATTAATTCACATTTTCATGATGTTTGTATAAATTCTTGACCCATTTCTTTATTTTCATTATTTAAGTGGTTTTGTTTGACAGAATTGACCACTTTCAATTTGTGGGATCTGGAAAAAAAATACTTGTACTGAATGTGATTCCATTATAAATAATTCATATTTGTACCCTTCCTTACTAAAATACACTTTCAGTAATCCCAATTCATCTATTTTAATATCACTCCTATTATCAACCCACTAGAATAGAAAAATCAACACTTGGAATGTTACGTAATCCAACTCTCATATTTGTCTCATGATACCAAATTATGACATATTCATATAAATTGGATTTCTTTCCATGGCACTAGATACATGCATTGATTTAAACAGTAGTGTAAATTCACTATTTTTCATGGTAATACCTTCATCGTGATCATTTTTATATAACGTATAACCATTAATTACAAAACCAATATAAGATAGTACATGAATTGTTGGTTCTCTAGCTTGACATCAAAGTCATTTTGAAATTGAATCCCAATTTTCATATGACACCTTAAAAATATGGTCTTAAAAACATATTGTAAACCATTTATTATGTGTATTTGATATCTAGCTTTCATAACTTAATTGATTTAAATTCCTAATAGTTTCATTGTGGGTTTCAACATATAAGGAACATTTTAAACTATTATTAAAAATGTAAAGTTAGGACTACTACCAATATGTAATATGAAATGTGAAAACAAATATTCTAGAAATTTCTTCACCCACATGTCACCTAGTGTTACAAGATTTTGGTAAACCAAATATTTACACACTGAATAGGTAGTCATTATAGAATTAAAAAACTTCCATAAAAATATATCATTATTTAATACAACCCATTGGATGACATCAATTTTTGGAATACTTTTTCAAAATATTCATATGATGTTCAATGGGTTACACCCATCAATAATGTAAAGGAACACATAGTCAAATATCTCTCACAAAGTGAACCATAAACTAAACCATGATATCAAAGAATAATGGTCGGAAGAGCATTTCAAATTAATATATTATGATGGAAATTTCCTTTTGTGTTGTTGTAAATTTCTCTGAGTCAATAAAAATCTTCATATAAATTTAAAAAAAATTGATCTTGGTTAATGTATGATGTAAATTCTTGGTAAAATGAAACTTCAAGCTATAAGCTCTATATTTTTCATCAAAACATAAAAGTCAAGTTATTTCAGACCCCTTAGATTTAAATTAGTTGTTGGAAATATATTATTTTCATTTGATGAATACCCCTATGTAACCATTGTATCTTTCATGATGTTATAAAACTGATAACCCCCCAGCATGGAATGAGTGTAAGCAGCTAGAGGAAGAAAGTTCTTTTTTTACCCTTCACTGGTGCCAACTCTTCCTGTATTCCCAGGTTAGTCATGTCCAACCTATCCTTAATTTCATCCTTTGTTTTTTCAGTTAGATTTAGTAACATTCCAAGGAAACTATAACAAATATTTTTTTAATATGAATAACATCAATAAAATTTATAATGTATAGAAAATTTCAGTATGGTAATTCAAAAAAATTAATCACATTTTACATCTTTTTTTAATAAACAATTTTGAAAAAGTTTTACCAAAATCAAAGTCCATATATTTTAATTTATCAAATATAAAATCACATATTAGTGGAGATGGTGTTGTAGTTTCTTCCTAACTCAAATCGAATAATGTCATCCAAGATCACTACATATAAAATAAGGGTAGATATCTATGATATACTAGAAACATAGTCTCCGATGATTGTTTCAACCTAATTGGTTGTGTACCTTGTTCTCAAATGGGACACCCCTGATTTTTTAATGCTATATGATCAAAATTTCTTCATGAAAGAAAGTTATTTATCATCAATTACAACATATATCTCAATGTGGAATCTTAATTTATGTAAGAATTATACAATATAAAACCTAAATCCCACAATAATTTCCAATATTCGATCAATGTATCCAAATAAACATCAATACCATTACCCAGTTGTTTTTTCCTCATATAATCATAGATAACATAAATAATTTTTGTTTTATATAGAATCACAATTAAATGTTATAATTTTTCAACATAACTAGCCATGTATTGTGGGTGGTGATTTGAAAAAAAAAGGATTCAATCCATTTACAGATATCACAAGATAATGGTTTATTGGATCATTTCTAAATTTAGGATACTCATTATCAATTCTCTTCTTTTGATGTGATTCTTTTAGGTGAAAAATTTTACCATCTTTATATCTTGTATCTATATGCCATGTTAATTTCCTTGAAGTCACATCACTTTCATATAGCCACATAAAACATAGAATTATTGAAAAGCACTATTTAACATTCTTAAGAACTGATTCATCATTTTGGTATCGAGAATCATCACACTTTGGGTATTCTTGAAGTGATTATTGGTCCTTGTGAAATAACATTTATTCATTTAGATATGCACATATTTTTTTAGAGATCATACCCATCAAATGTATATTTCATTGAGATTCATCTGTTTGATAAGAAAACACATTATATTCTTGGAGAATATAATTCAATAGAGCAACTTGTTCATTAAAACTGGCATCACTCCATATATTTCCAGCTTTTAAATTACACAACATCAGTATAGGTAACGATTCTTTATATTTAATATAACCAGCATACAATGAAATCTTTGCACAAATATTTAAATTCTCAAAAAAAATTGGACAATCACAAAGTTCATCTTCAACCATTATTTTAATTTACTCAATATGATATTTATCATCATTCTAACCTTTAATCACATCCTTGATATGGTCTTCTTCATTTTCCACACTTGTAATTATATAATATGGTCCATATAACTTAGGGTTATCCTAGTCACCAGCTATATTTTCTTTTTCCTTATTTTTATTCAAAAATTTATAACTTCAATATATTCCATGATTGTTAAAGTGTTATTAAAACTCCTATGTACTAATTATTTTTGAAGAGAAACCATGTAAATATGGATAAAGGATTTGAGAAGGGTCATATGCATTATCTTTTACAAACATGATGAACTATTTCACCCCATCATCATAAACCTTTATTATATGATTAAAATCTATCAATCCTCTATTCATATCCATCATACTTGATTAGGTA
Organism: Viscum album; assembly: GCA_963277665.1. Taxonomy (NCBI): domain Eukaryota; kingdom Viridiplantae; phylum Streptophyta; class Magnoliopsida; order Santalales; family Viscaceae; genus Viscum; species Viscum album. Next base: position 622,195,579 of record OY728156.1, on the reverse strand, counting down.
ATATCAATATTTTATAAAAAAATGAAAAGAAAAAAAGGGTCCTTTCAAATAAGGGTAACCCAACATTTGAATGATTCAAATAATTTCATTATTATTTGAAGGAAATGGGTAATTGGATTTAAGAAAATAATTTCTCCACTAGTGGTAGGTGTTATTCTCTAAATTCATTTACAGTGTTCACTAGTACCTAGTATTTGATGACTACAGCTCAGAGTAGTTCAGGAAACATAGTTGTGTGTCCAGAAGAGATGGGGAATGAGTCTCAAACAACAAAATGTAAAAATAAATGCTTGGTAGATGAAGTTGATGAGGATTATAGTTACTATTTAATTTTTTTTCTAAGACTTATCTCCTTAGAAATTAACACCAAATCAGAGATAAGATGTAGTTGTGGAGGACTCTCTTAATTTAATCCCTAAAAGTGATGTTGGATTCTAAGTATGTTTAGGAGTTTATATGGGGATAAACATTAATTAACCTTTTTCATGAGTTAGTTCATGAAGGATGTCTTATGGGTTTGATAAATCAAGTGGCATGCCCTTGGAATAGTGTTATTATAATTTCATATTATATAGGAGGTGAGATTCTATGTATCTTGGCGGTATTTGAAAGTTAGTATGATCATATAAATATAGATAGAACCCTTTGTACTTATAAATGTTTTAATTTATAAATATACATACCCATCATCCTTTTTATAGGGAATGCTACATTATAAAAAGGCTTATGAATCTATTCACACTAATTTAAAATCATAAAGAACCATTTTGAAGTCAATGTAAAATTTTTTAGATCATTTATTTAGATCACCATTGAAATCCAGAATATCATCCAGATTCTGAAACATCCTAAAAATATAATTTATTAACATTAAAACTAATCTTTTATCTATAAAATGACATTTATATTATAAAAAACTAATGAAATACTACTATTTAATGTAAAAATGGAAACATAAAAAATTTATCATTTGAAAGTAATTTTCATAATAAAAAATACGGTTATTGAATATAATAATCATTTCACATATAAAGAAATAATTTATTATATTTTTTTAATATTTTCAATACTAACATTGAATTTCCAATCATTAATTTCATACTCATATTGTGAAATAAAAGAAAACAAATCAAATATCACATCCTTCACTTCACACCTCTTGGGTCTATCCGTATTTTTTTATTTTTTGAACAGTTTCTTTGTTAATGTGACAGCCTCATATTTGGTTTGAGATACAACTCTATTGAAATTAAAACTTACTTATATATGATTAAACTGAGGTATAATAATGCAATTATAAAATCAAATTGAATAATTTTCCCCTTAGATACATTTTTTAACATGAAATCTAAAAAAGCATATAGCTAATTTTGAAACTCATTTAACACTCGATAAAGTGCATACATTCAAACTCAATTTGTTATGATTTAAAACATAAAAAATTGAATATAATAAAATAACTCTTAATTAACGAAATGAATTTTTTGAAAAAATAATAATCATATTAAAAAATTAAAAAATTTATAATTTATAATTTATAAAAATAACATTTTTGAATGTATAAAAGTAATAAATTATTGATAAATAGAGAACACTATACGACTACAAAAGTATAAATTAAAAATGTATATGTATTTATAATAGTGTATATTATTATAGACTTATATATATGTATATAAATAAATATAATTTATAAAAATATATATTTTAAAGAAATATACATAATTTATAAATGTATAAAAATTTATAAAACTATATAAATGTACATATATGTTATAAAATTATAAATAATTAATATATTTATATAGCTTTACAAATTTATAAGTGTATAAAATTATAATATATAAAATTAATATTTATGAAACTATAAAAGTATACTAATTTATAACGAATAAATATATAATTTGATATTAAGTTATAAATATAGAAAACAATAAAAGTATAAATAATTTAAAAAATTATATTTGAACTATATATTTAAATATAATATACTTTAGAATTTATAAAAGTATAAAAATTTATAAATGAATTAAATTATAAAAATGTTTTCAATTTAATCCGTTAACATTGAATTTATGTAGTTTCATTAAAAAAATTATGCAATGGTATATTTAAATTAATCTATCAATACTAAAATTTATTTGTAATATATAATTATATATAATTAAGTAATATCAAATAAGTAATATATGTTTGGGAAACTTATATGAGTTAAGGGATGATGGGAATTAGGAACCTTTGACTACATGCCTTAGTTGTGTGATCGATTGATCTTATTCCATCCATGCAATCGCAGGATAAACCCCTACTTTTGAGATTTCCCAAATTAATCTTAATCATGAGATATTTTAATATAATATAATTATTTCTTAGACTAAATCCTTCACACAAACACTCCATATATGATTTTAATGATGGGGCCCTCCCATTGTCGGTCGAAATCTCATTGAGCACCCACCTTCCCTAGCAGTATCATTTTCATGTAGGAAATTGGAAAGCATGGGTTGTGTAGTGTGGTGAAGTGGTATAGGGGTGGTGTGATGTGGGTGATTTTGGTGTGATGTGGTTCAGGAGTGTGATCTGTTGTGGGGGTGCGATGTGGTGCAGGGATTCATGTGGTGTAGGGGTGGTGCGATTTTGTACAGGGTTGTGATGTGGTGGAGGGATATGTTACATATATTAGATTTGTAGACCAAATATTCTTTTGGAAATTCATTTAACATCAAGAGAGGGAGTGGTAGTAGGGTTCGGCAAGAGCAGCGAAAGGGGTAGGGTTTCATAAGAGCTTAAATGTGCGAGGTAATATCTTTCTGTTAGGGTTCTTTAAGAAGATTGAGTAAAGATTTTATCAGTGTATTCCAAAAAGAACTGATAAAGAGTAGTTTTATTCTTGGTAAACCCACATAGTAAACAAAAAACACATAGTTTTTCAAATTCAAAGGATGTCCATGCTTTTTATTCCTCTATCACCAAAAACAAGCCCCTCATAATTCTCTATGCCACATCAACCACCACCCTTATTCTGATAGATGGGCCCCAATGAATAGAATCTCTTCTATCCCATTCTAAAATTTCTTTAATGTGGCCACCAATTTCACATATAACACACTTGGTGAGGCCAAAAATGGTATAACTTTAATATGTATCTATAATAATGTTTTTGTTAGATTAATTTTCTAGATATCTCCACCTTCATTTAGATTCTCTATAAGAATGAGTTGTTAATCAAAGGACTATATCCTTCCTCTTAGAACCTTTTGTTTTTATATATCATTGAATAACTAAAATATCACCAATCCTGATGAAACTTCTCTTATGAATACACGTTATTATAAATTAAAATCATTTTGAAATATTTTTTTAGGGCACCCAAATTGAAGGATTGATTGCCTATCAATTTACTGATGATCATTAATTTCATATGATGCAATTGAAATGCATCACCATCCTTATTTTCCATAATCTCCACATTTTATTTGTACATTAAAGATATCTTTTTCCTATGATAAATTAGATCTAATTCAATAATTAAAATCCTCTAACAATATAATAGGTAAATTCCATCCTAAGGAATAACAAAAGCTTCATCAACAAAATTTTGGGCACCGGTAAATCCCCTCCGATGATAAATCACCATAGAAGATGCAGTCATAAGACGTGTTAGTGTGGTAGATACTAGTAACATTGGAAGATCGTAGAAGAAAAAAGCCCTAAGAGAACCTAGGAAAATTCTCTCATAGTGGGATATAACACATCAACCTGATCATACTTATCTTTTTGATGCAATTTTATATAGAAACACACACACACATAATATATTTTATAATTTATTCAATTTCTAAAATTCATTTATCAATTTTATACATATATATGTATATATATATAATGGGTTGGTATGGGTGGTTGGGGGTTAGGGGAATGGTTGTGGGGTTAAGTCCCTTGGCTAGTGGTTTATTTGTAATTTTCTTTTTTAGTTGTGTACCACACATACAGTTATACTGGCCATATATATATATATTAAAAATATTAAATACATCAATGAAAATATATGTATAAAAATTTTTCCATACACACAAATATAAGCATATATAATATTTCCTTATATAAAATTTAAATAATTAAAAAATATTTATTTAAATTATATAATTCACATGTTTAGTGATAATAGTTTATAATTAAAAATTAATATTTGTATCAAGTAATGTATGTTTAATAAAATTATAGACATTCTACTTTTAGGGATGAAATTCCTCCTAGATTGGAGAATGTTAGGTAGGATGATTCTTATTGTTGTCAATCAGATGGTGAAAGGGAAGTATTGGCCATATACTATCATCACTTATGGATAGAGAAAATTTTGGTCACCTATAAGAATCAAAAGGTTAATAAATAAGAGGATTTTGTTTCAAGAAAACGCTCTAACAAAAATAGAGGTTGGACTTCTTATCAAATCAATGGTTAGAGATCTTGGTAAGTCCTTAAATTGCTCATATTTTTTAAATGATGGAGGAATCCAATAGTGGTTCTCATATTGGGATGTCAATTGAAAAATAAATGAGGCTGGTATCACTATTTCACCCTTGGCTCATTCTTCTGATCGGTTGAGGGTATCAAATGAACCCTAGGATAGAAAACCTTCTATCCAAGATATCTCTCTTAAGGACTCTAAGGATAACTAGGTTGGGATAACAATTGATAGATCTTCCAACACTCTTATGTTAGCTTATTCATTAGGTGGAGCACGCTTGGACATCATTCCAACTCCACAGGATGAGACATTTGAACCTCTAGTGTAGGAATTGTTTTAGGTTGTTGATGCTTTGGGAAGTGAACCTGAGTGGTTGGGATCATCTAGTGGACAAGATTACACACATGAAAACATTAACAAGGCACAAATGTTTTTATCCAATTTTTTTAGAGTTCCTAACTCTATTAATGATCTAAAAGACCTGTCTGGATAAAATGATTCCCATACTAATTCTCATGACATCCAGACTCCAAAGAGGATGGAAAAAGGTAGTGCTGATTCAGTACCAGACTTGTACAGTGATGATGAAGTCCTATCTAAGGAAGAAGATTCATGATATTTCGCTTATGGAACTATGACTCCATTGATGGAGGATAGATACATTAAGGATATCCATATTGGTGATATCTCAAAGAGGGAATTTGATCAAACAGATGTTGGTAGTGATTTGTAAAACTCAAAATATATTTATGGGGCTTGTAAATGTGAGAAGACTTGGAAGATAGGTCCCTGCCTAAGAGGTCAAAGTTGCGAGTGTGGTTGAATTAATTAGGAGGCTTGATATAATGAGATCCATGATTCTTAGGTTGAGATTATTAGAAATATGATTCTATGAATTTTCTGTATTTTTTGAGGGGATTTTTCTTTTTCTAAACTCATCATATTCACTACATTTTTTATAAAGGCTCTTCAACCCTTACCTTTAAAAAATGTCATTTATTTTTTAAATTTAACATATTTCAAACTTTTTTTCGTAATTCCCCAACCCCAAAATCCCATGATGGTGCCTTTATTACATTATACTATATACAAGATTCAAATACCAAATGAATGAATATTTTAGAAATATTGGAATACTATATTACATTCACGATACCCACAATACATAGGGAAAAACAAAATAAATCATAACATAAGTAAAATCTCACTATCCTTGAAACTCATTCAAAGGATTCCTCTTTATTACCCAGGGAAAGGAAAGATAATAAGGGTGAGATCAAATGCTATGTAAGGGAAAGTACAATGAAATAAATAATAAATATATATGAATAAATGAACATGACAAGGTAAATAACTAATAACATTTTCCATTTAAATAACTATAATATGTATAACCAATATGGAATGTTAAATACCTAAAACACATGTTATTTAATCAATAAAATGGGAATGAAATACATCCATAGATTTTATAAAATGAAAATATAATGGATAAAAACAATAATAAATAGAATTTATATGAATTAAATGATTAATTATTTTACTTCATGTCTAAGTCACCTAAAAACCTATATATTCAAGACCTTTCACAATAAATTTAAAAACTATGAGTAGAAACCCATTAAATTTGGCCAACTTATTTGTCTCATTAGAACCTATTGATATATAAAGGGGGTATATAATGTTTTAGCCCCACCCATTACAATCTATACAAATAATTACTCATATCTAGTAATAAATTTAATTAAGAAACAATATTCCTTATCAAATATCCATATTTAATAAATAATATGGATTTGTCAATATTTCCACATAAAATAAAATAACTGTCAAAGTAAAAACCATATTTAAAAATGATATATTTTTTAGGAATTAATAATATCCATCACCCATTAATGTGGATATTTAATAAAATTTACAATGAAAAATGATTATAATAAAGTGACTGTTTCAAGATAAAGTTAATAATCACACAAAAAAATTCAGATTTCACAGATAACTTTTACAATGTGGTGATTTTCAAGACATACCCCATGGGCCAGTTAATTCAAAGTGACACATTAAATACCAAGGAGTGTGAGTGATTCATGATATTAAAATAAAAATAGGGAATATATACCCCACATTAAAGTGAATTGTTTCATAACAACAAATAAGTCTCAATGGAATGTAAATTGAGATATAATCTTTTACCATACATTTCCTTATGGGTGAATGACCTTTAACCTATTATATAATGGTTTTATGAATTTTATAAACTTATAAAATAACTAAAATGATATTTATAATATCATATATAATCTTATTATAATATATTATTTCCCATTTGTTAATAATCTTTCATTATTTTTACTATTTCATGTGTTAATTGTCATGTTTTTTTAGTATGTTTTGACTTGTTACTTATTGTTCTTATTAATTAGATCATGATTTCATCATATAAATATTTAAAACCATGATTTTAATATCATATATATTCATTATAAATTTAATTATAAAAAACCATAAAATTTGGAGATAAGAAATGAAATGCATCGTTAATGGAGACGGTAGGTTGTACGTACACATGAACGCTACTACAATTTATTTTCATATTAAAATAATGAAAAATAAATGATATATTTTTATATTATAATTAAAGTTCAAAATAATTTCATATATTTCTAATATTTTTATTTAAATTATCATTAATATGATCTATATATAATGTTAATGAATCACATCACATTAAGGTGGTGGTAGCCTACAAATCCACAAATGATATTATCATATTCACACAAAATGGAAAGCATAAAGGTATATATTATATAATATTTAAATAATTATGAATAAAACATAAATAACATAAATATAATATAAAATATATAAATAAATCATTATTACAACCTTGAGATGTGGTAAGTGGAAGAATGAATGATATTTGATTGCAAGGTGGTAGTCTGTCATACACAAAAACAATGATTGTGTATCCCATTTGATGGATGTGTGTAAATTTTTTGGAAAAATATATTAGAATAAAAACAAATAAGAATATTAAATATACTTAGTTTATTAAATAATAATTATATAAAAATAATTTAATTGGTGGATAAGTAAATTAAATAAAAGTGATTGTTGGAAAATGATACCTCTTATTCAGGTAACTCCTTTAGGTTTATACCAATATACTTCATTAGTTTGATTTATTCACAAAGTGAGGATTCTTTGAGGAGTGTAGGGATTTTGGGAGATAATTTTGGCATATTTTGGGTGATACAAAGGTCTCTAGAGGTTTTAATAAGTGGGAGGTCTGAGTGCATTTTTATAGTGGAGGAGGAGTGTCATTCTTGCAAATTTTGAAAAGGGAATTCCACCCACGTTTTTTTCAAGTAAAGTAGATTAGATACTGAATAATATCATATTAAAGTGATTATAAGATATAAATATGAACAATAATGTATGTTTTACAAGTTTATAGGTCATTTGTTTTCTTAAGATTAAGGTTTAATCCCTTGTTAAGCTTAATTTTACCTTAATCGCTGTAATTAATTTTAACAACATTCACTAATATTTTTGGTCAAAACTAAGTTAAACTTATTATAAATTATAAATTATTATTATTATAAATATAGAATCTGTTTTTCTAAATTCCATTCACATAATTGGTACTAATTAATTTAAAATATATCCTGCAGACAGAACAACCATCCAGGTTTTTAAAGTAAAAACATTCAAATTTTTGCTATGTTTTTATATCTAATTTCAAAGTGAAATTCATTAAATGACCTAAATTATATTAATATATGTAAAATTGATAAAATTAAAATTTAAAACCAATAAAAAAATTAATTTATCCTTATAAATAAATTAGACAAAAAATCATTTTTGAATTAAAAATTTGAAATTTTTTACTATTCATCAAAAATGAAAGTACTTAGGAAAATACGAAAAAATAACCCTAACCTAATTTATATTATTTGATTTAAAAAAGGAACATTAATTTTTAATATTAAATTTATTCAATTTTAAAAAATAATATTTAAAAATGTTGCGCCATTAAAAGATGGTAAAAATGCTTTTATAAAAATATAGGTCTTTATGTGTAAAATTGGGTTTATTCTTATCTCATGCTTATCAAATCAATTAGACGAATGTAAAAAATAAGTTATTGAATATAATATATATATATATATATATATATATTACATTAATAACACTAACTAATTGTAATTAATTTAATTTATTAACATAAAACAACTTTGTGAGAATAAAAATTGTTTTTTATATAAACATTGCATTTATATTCAATTAGTTCTTATATTCATTTCTAATTAATATGTAACCAATTAATTAAACCATATATTTTCATTATTTTGTTGATCCTAATTGAATATTCCAATTTAATGGCTAGTTTATATCTTATTATAGTAAAAAAAATTAAAATATATTATTGTTCGGTAAAACATGGAATTGCGTGTAATCCAGGTTATTAAAGAAAGTCATTGTTCCATGAAATAAAATATAACCTCAATATTATATAAAGATAAAGATAAAAAATTTGATTTTTATAAATTATCAATTTTTAATTTAGAATAATATTAACATGGTGTTTCATGTAAATCATTCTAGAAACAAAATTAAATTTGTTTTAAATAGAAAATAATGTAAAATCATGGGGTGTTACATTCTCCCCAACTTAAATAAATTGTGTCCTCACATTTAAAAAATTATATCGGTAATTGAGGGATTAATATTTGAAAGTAATATTATTAAAAAAACCCACATCAAAAATAGGGTTAATAACACATATTTCTAAAAATAGGGAAAGGGAAATTTGAAGGGCACCACAAAACAAGGATTCTGAATATGGGGAAATAAGCGAAAACATGGATATGAGAGATATATATAACTATCATGTTCTGATGGAGAGTAATTGAGAACATATTCACCTAAAATTTTATGAACAAAAATCCATAAACTTGATGTGTGGAAAAGTATATAGATATCATAAAAAATGACGATAATAGGACAACATTTTTGTTTCAAGACCCTTTTCCTAGAGTTGAGGAAATATTTCACTCTATAAAAATATAAGTAAATATATGTATTTATAAAAACAGCCTTATCATATAATTCTTACTTGAAATATTTATAATTCATCTCTTAGTATAGGTTTCATCATATGTGGAAGAAATACATTAGCCTCTAAAACCACATCCAATGATCAACATAAACCATTTCATAAATTTTTCACCATTCCCAAATATTATGAACCAGCACATTAGAATCATTTATAAGGTAGTTAGTAGTACCCAATTTAATTTTCCCATATGAATAATATATTTTTCCAAAAGTCATTAACTCCAAATTAAGAACATATTAAGGCTTATCTATCCTTAAATCATGTGTTTTCCAAAATATAAACTTGCATATTAATCACTTTTCACAGTACTATTCAACATATGATATAAAATCATTAATTATAAAGTAATTCATTATAATCCTTATATGTCACGACCCGCCCTCGGGGCCCGTGCCGTGACTACCCCAAGCCCGCCTTGCATAGGCCAGGGGCTGGCGACTAGCACCAAGGCGTAAATCCTGATAAACAGGGAAGGAATTGCCTTTGTAAAGTAAACAAGAACCATAGAGTAAACAAGAGGAAAAGTAAAAACTAAGTAAAAACTGTAACAAGCTGTGCTGAAAGTAAAAGGGGCCGGAAATACAAGCCCAACTGTAAAGTACAACCGAAAGGGGAAAACCAGCAACTGAAAGAAAAAGCCGCAACGTCGAGCCGCTACTGGAAGTCCCACCTGAAGGGTGCGTACAGATAGCCTCCATAGCTCCTCAGTCCAGTCGTCCGCTCCGAGTACACCCCGCCCAGTGGTCCACTTCCAGGTACCGTCCTGCTCCGCAAGCCTCCACCACGATCAGCGCTGTCCGTCGTCAGTAACCAACACAGCGAAGTGTGGGCATAACCCATGCAGGGGTGAGTATAAGATACTCAGTAGGGACCCCAAGACCCCCGAAGGTCTCCCAAAATCCACATAGGATAAACCACAAGGGATAATATACAATCACGAAGTAACATCCGACACTGCTTGGGTATATGCCCATACATATACCTAAGTCATCAATTCCCATTCGGCTCCAACATCCGAGCCCAAGCACAACCCAGTCCACACAGGAAAGCAAAACGTAAATCTAAACAGGATAGCACAAAACAATCCACAAAGGAAAGAAAAATGTAATCCACACAGGATAGCACAACACAATCCACAAAGGAAAGAAAAACGTAATCCACATAGGATAGCACAACACATTCCACAAAGGAGAGTAAACAGGACTCATCTCACACAGGTATACTTCGTCGAAAAGGTGAAAGGGATGATCAGATATAGATACTGAATCATCTAAGCTGGGACCCACTGAGGATACAAGACCAGCTGTCTTCATTGATTCATCTACGCTGGGACCCACATAGGATACAAGACCAGCACTGAATCATCTAAGCTGGGACCCACATAGGATACAAGACCAGCACAGCTGGGACCCACATAGTATACAAGACCAGCACTCTTCATTGATTCATCCATGCTGGGACCCACATAGGATACAAGACCAGCACTGAATCATCTAAGCTGGGACCCACAAAGGATACAAGACCAGCACGACTGGGACCCACATAGGATACAAGACCAGCACTCTTCATTGATTCATCTATGCTGGGACCCACATAGGATACAAGACCAGCACTAAATCATCTAAGCTGGGACCCACAAAGGATACAAGACCAGCACGGCTGGGACCCACATAGGATACAAGACCAGCACTCTTCATTGATTCATCTATGCTGGGACCCACATAGGATACAAGACCAACACTAAATCATCTAATCTCGGACCCACATAGGATACAAGACCAGCACAACTGGGACCCATATAGGATACAAGATCAGCACTCTTCATTGATTCATCCATGCTGGGACCCACATAGGATACAAGACCAGCACTGAATCATCTAAGTTGGGACCCACAAAGGACACAAGACCAGCACAGCTAGGACCCACATAGGATACAAGACCAGCACTCTTCATTGATTCATATATGCTGGGACCCACATAGGATACAAGACCAGCACTGAATCGTCTAAGCTGGGACCCACTTAGGATAAAAGACCAGCACAGTTGGGACCCACATAGGATACAAGACCACTACTCTTCATCGTCGCAGTCCACTGAGGATCTCTGCACAGTCGTCGTCGTCGAAGTCGCAGCCAGCACTAGGGTTCCCGCACACAGCAAGCTCATTCGGGAGGGTCCGCTCTACGAGCCAAGGGTCTGATACATCAACTGACACAATGTCCAGAGTTGATGTATCCAAAAGTTCTGTATCGTCAACAGGAACTCAACGTCGCAGACGGCGCGTCAATCTGACGCCTGGTCTGAGAGTTATTGGCGTTTTCGTCCGACGGGCCCGATTGGTTTTTAAGGAAAAACCAATACAAACATACTCCACCAGCGTCCAAACCTCATGCGGAGTGAGCCAAAAGATCCGTCTCACTAAGAGTAATCCACCAAAGTCGACGACACGTCAATCGGACGTTCGGAGCTCAAGATATGAGTGTTTCCGCTCCGAGGGCCCGGTTGGTTTCGTGGACGAACCAACCTGGCCGAACCCAAAAGTATACCTAAATGTTGAGTGTGATATACCAAAACGACCGCCTCGATCCAAGGATCGCGGTGCTGCTGACGGCGCATCAATCGGGGGCCCATAGCTCAAGTTACGGGCAAATGACCGAAAAGGTCCAGAAACGGGGATCTGGGCCCGGGCCGACCCGGCCCGACCCCCCTGGGTCGGCCGAACCGGGTCGACCCGGCTGGACCCGGTCCGGGCTGGCTAGGGCGCGGCCCAGCCCGGCTCAGCTCGGCCGAGCGGCCGAGCAACGCAGGGGGCGCGCTGCCCCCGCGTGACAACACCGCGGCCCCCGCGGGGGGCCGCCCGGGTCAACGGATGCGGCAAGGCCGCGTCCTATGTGCGCCGGACCCGCGCGGCCGTGGGTCTGCTGGTGCCGCTGGCACCGCCTCTGGCCGCCCGCGCCGCCGGTGGCTTCCACAGGCCACCGGAGTTGCTCCAATGGTTCGATTCCGTTCATGTCTGCGCCGCTGCTCCTCCCGGGTCCCGTTCTTCACTGCGGAAACATAAAATCGCCGTTGCGGCACATTTTGTCGTCGCCTGCCAAATCCGCACAACAACGAAGAACTGCGGAGGGTTGTCAGACCGTGTTTGTTTGGCCCGCACCCTCCGCGTTAGATGATAACAGTCGGGAGAAAATATTCAACACAGAAAACATAACATGAAAACAATTTTAATAAATTAAAATTGTTCTTATGAAACCGGGTTCTTTGTTTTGAACGGAAACACCCACAGAATAAAAGGGTAAAATCATTCCCCATAAAACCCCTATCTCGTTAAGTCGTCGCACACGCGTTCTTCGCGGAATTGATCATCGCGGAAGGAGGGACTCGTCGCTTCGTCGCGGTATCCAGCGTTGCGTCGACGAACTCTGAGGACTACGAAACAATAGATTTAATTATATCGATTAAATCTATGTGTTGTTATAATCCACAAAGAAATTTAAAGAACCACAATCTCTCACCTCAACGGATGATCGAAGATTTTGTTGCGGATGAAGGAACGTCGCAGAAGAATGTCACGGGAGAGGAAACGTCGGCGTCGCGGCACACGACATCGCGTCGTTGATTTCTGTGGGTTCGGCGTTCTTCGTCGGAGGTCGGCGTTCTTCGCGTTCTTCACGAAGGAGGATGAAGAACTTTGAGGTTTCTATCAAATCCTCTCAACGAACAACACTTAAGGAGGAAAACCGTTGGTCTTATTTTATTATTACACCAACGGATTTCAAACAGGTTAAGAAACGACTAAATTAATTCATAGAATTAATTCAACGAAGAAAACCGCCCAATTAATTGGTACGTTAAGAATTTAAGAAAATGAGTCAGTTTACATTCATAAAAACGGGTTTTTGCTGGTGCGTTGCTTAGGGGAAGAGAAACGGTGGGGCTCGTGCGGGCCCCACTTCACAAATATCCTACCAAGTGGGTAGGATATTTTGGATTGCACCCTATCCGTTTCAACTAAGCTTAAACAGCTTAAAGTGGTCTTTAAGCGGCTTAAAGTGAAATAAAAATTAAATTGTCGCACAATTTTATTTTATTTCATAACTTAAAACCCAAAAATTAAAAAACACAACCGAGAAAACGCAACTCCGGAAGAGGTGTCTATAAGAAAATACCGGCGCTGCGATTCCATTGGTGCCCTCGAAATTCGATTCCAAGAACCGGTTCAAAAGTTAGAAAAACCCGCTCGTCCGTTCACTGAACGTACCCGATCCAAACTTCAGAAAGTGATCCCAGGCACACCGGGCCTCGGAATTAGGTGCTATCAGAAACTGCGTTCTTGTAAAATTCCAAAGAAAATTAAGAAAAAAAATTCCTTGAAATTTACGTGTCTTTACATTACTCCCACCACAGGGCTTTACGTCCCCGTAAATCTTCACCACAAACTTAGGGATACAAAGGCGGTATTGAGCATGTATCTTAGCCTCCCACTCCCAAGTGCTCTCCTGGAGGTTCCCGAGCTACCATCTGAATCGCACTAGAGGAATCGATCGTCCATGTAGGACCCACTCCTGTCGATCCTCGATCTCCACTGGGACCTCCGCAAAAGTCGCCCCATCAACAAAGACCAGCTCTCCATGGACAAAGATTTGCGTCAGGTCGTGCATGTATCTCCTCTACTGAGATACGTGGAAGACGTCGTGCACCCGGCGCAACTGTGGTGGTAGAGCCAGGCGATAAGCCACCTTGCCAATCCTGCTGAGGACTTGGAAGGGTCCGATGAAGCGTGGAGACAACTCACCGCTTCGGCCAAACCTCCTTAATCCACATCGAGGTGAGACCCGCATGAAGACGTGGTCGCCATCCTCGAACTCAAGTGGCCTCCGCCTCCTGTCAGCATTGGACTTCTGTCGGCTCTGAGCTATACTCATCCGCTCCTGGATGACCTGGACCATCTCAGATCCCACAAGAACTGTTAAGATTTCTTCTTTGCCGATAAGAAAAATCTGGTCTCATCCCCTGGATGAACCACTTCCTTTGCCTAATACAGTAAATCCCGATATGGATGTTACTAATCCATACAAAAGATGACGTCGTAAGGCCTCGACGCTACTACCAAGAGATCCAACCGTTACTCTCGCCTCCAAGGGTTGAGTCACACTGTCGGCATCAGTGTGTGGTAACTGGGTCTCCTCCAGTAGATGTATCACAAGTGAGGGTCAAGTCAACAGTCTAAACTGGAACCTATTAGTAACAACACAAAAGAGGACAGGAATGAAAACATCAAAAAGTTAAGCGTCTATTACTATTGTAGCTCATAATACAAAGACACTACACAACAACAACAAGGAACTAGAAGTACAAAAGACGTATCCACTAGTTCCGCTCCTGTCCATCTGCTCCCAGAGCTCCATGATCGAAGGCCTCAGCTTCCTGAAGCTGAGCTCTCGCATGTCCACTAACTCCCTGCAGTCGGGGTGGACCTCCTGGTGGTGGTGGCAACACCTCGAAGTGTCACACAGCATCTGCTACTCGGCCAGCTCCTCTGCCTCGTCCGCCTACCCCCTGCGGAGCACCGTGGCCGAACCTCTGCCTGGGAGGTCCCTCTACCACTTGCTGATCATCTGTAAGACGAGTCGGGCAATCTCGAGCCATGTGACCTCGCCCGCTGCATGCGTAGCAATGCTTGCTGGTCGTATAGCTGGATCTCCTTCGGGTGCCCCGCACAACCGAATCTTCATCCTGAGACTTCCCATCTGATTGTCTGGCCCGTTTAGACCTCTGCATCACCTGCCTACTGCCAGCTGTAGAAGACCCTACTACGGGTCGTCCTGCGGAGGGCCCTGTCACTGGAGCCTGCTCAGCGAGAAAACTCTCCACTAGAAGGGCTCTCTCCAACACCTCTTCCTACGTCAGAATGTTGAGGGAGATCATGGAAGCCATGATCTCATGCCTTAGTCCTTGCTCGAAGGTCCGGGCCCGGAAGAACGGGTCCCGTACCATATCTGTGGAGTAGCGCGAGACATCAGTAAATCTCGCCGAGTACTAGGCCACTGTCATGTTGCCCGACCGTATCTATAGTAGCTCTTGGATGCGCACCGCACGGAGGGTGGCTGGGACGAACTCGGAGCGGAAGATGCTCTCAAAGTCCGTCCAGAGGAGAGATGTCTTGTCATGCACCTGGAGCATCAAGCTCCACCATCTGCCTGCTGCCGCTTGCAGGAGGCTCGCTGCGAGGATCACCATGAGGTCTGCTGGTGTCCTCACTAACCGAAACACTCCACCACTGCCTTCAGCCAGTCCTCGGCTGCCTGGGGGTCCGTCTCCCCGCGGAACATGGGCGGTCGCTGAAGCTGAATTTCGTGCAGCGCGCTAAGGCGATGTGCATCATCAGCGGTTGGGGCTGGTAGCATCGGCGGATCGGCGGGTAAAGGTACCGCCAGTGCCTCTGCTGACAAGGAGCCCTGCACCGAGGCCTCGTCGCTCGGTGGGATGTCATCATGCTCCACTCTCGGAACCCTAGCTGGCTGCCATCGTGGGGCCATCCTGAAAAGAAATAGGTGAGCCACGGTCAGAACTGTATACCTGGTGAGCTGACACAAGTAATCACAAAGAAAACTTGAACACACATTCAATCAATGTTTTCGTGCATTAAGTCGAAAATCATAAGTCAGGGTCCTGGTGTACGGATACGTCGGCCGCCACACCAACACTGGACTCCCTGGACTGATAACTACACCCAATACGCTGAACACTATTTCTTCACATAGAAGAAAGATCAGAGTCTGCGGTAGAACCGAATTCCTCTGATACCAATTGTCACGACCCGCCCTCGGGGCCCGTGCCGTGACTACCCCAAGCCCGCCTTCCATAGGCCAGGGGCTGGCGACTAGCACCAAGGCGTAAATCCCGATAAACAGGGAAGACATTGCCTTTGTAAAGTAAACAAGAACCACAGAGTAAACAAGCGGAAAAGTAAAAACTAAGTAAAAACTGTAACAAGCTGTGCTGAAAGTAAAAGGGGCCGGAAATACAAGCTCAAATGTAAAGTACAACCGAAAGGGGAAAACAACAACTGAAAGAAAAAGCCGCAACGTCGAGCTGCTACTGGAAGTCCCACCTAAAGGGTGGGTACAAATAGCCTCCACAGCTCCTCGGTCCAACCATCCGCTCCGAGTACACCCCGCCCAGTGGTCCACTTCTAGGTACTGTCCTGCTTCGCAAGCCTCCACCACGATCAGCGTTGTCCGTCGTCTGCAACCAACACAGCGAAGTGCGGGCATAACCCGTGCAGGGGTGAGTATAAGCTAATCAGTAGGGACCCCGAGACCCCTGAAGGTCTCCCAAAATCCATATAGGATAAACCACAAGGGATAAGATACAATCACGAAGTAACATCCGACACTGCTTAGGTATATTCCCCTACATATACCTAAGTCATCAATTCCCGTTCGGCTCTAACATCCGAGCCCAAGCACAACCCAGTCCACACAGGAAAGAAAAACGTAAATCCACACAGGATAGCACAACACAATCCACAAAGGAAAGAAAAATGTAATCCACACAGGATAGCAAAACACAATCCACAATGGAAAGAAAAACGTAATCCACATAGGATAGCACAACACATTCCACAAAGGAGAGTAAATAGGACTCAGCTCACACAGGTATACTTCGTCGAAAAGGTGAAAGGGATGATCAGATATAGATACTGAATCATCTAAGATGGGACCCACTGAGGATATAAGACCAGCTGTCTTCATTGATTCATCTATGCTGGGACCCACATAGGATACAAGACCAGCACTGAATCATCTAAGCTGGGACCCACATAGGATACAAGACCAACACAGCTGGGACCCACATAGGATACAAGACCAGCACTCTTCATTGATTCATCCATATTGGGACCCACATAGGATACAAGACCAGCACTGAATCATCTAAGCTGGGACCCACAAAGGATACAAGACCAGCACGGCTGGGACCCACATAGGATACAAGACCAGCTCTCTTCATTGATTCATCTATGCTGGGACCCACATAGGATACAAGACCAGCACTGAATCATCTAAGCTGGGACCCACAAAGGATACAAGACCAGCACGGCTGGGACCCACATAGGATACAAGACCAGCACTGAATCATCTAAGCTGGGACCCACAAAGGATACAAGACCAGCACGGCTGGGACCCACATAGGATACAAGACCAGCACTCTTCATTGATTCATCTATGCTGGGACCCACATAGGATACAAGACCAGCACAACTGGGACCCACATAAGACACAAGACTAGCACTCTTCATTGATTCATCCATGATGGGACCCACATAGGATACAAGACCAGCACTGAATCATCTAAGATGGGACCCACAAAGGATACAAGACCAGCACGGTTGGGAGCCACATAGGATACAAGACCAGCACTTTTCATTGATTCATCTATGCTGGGACCCACATAGGATACAAGACCAGCACTGAATCATCTAAGCTGGGACCCACATAGGATACAAGACCAGCACAACAGGGACCCACATAGGATACATGACCAGCACTCTTCATCATCGCAGTCCACTGAGGATCTCTGCACAGTCGTCGTCGTCGAAGTCGCAGCCAGCACTAGGGTTCCCGCACACAGCAAGCTCGTTCGGGAGGGTCCGCTCCACGAGCCGAGAGGCTGATACATCAACTGAAAAAATGTCCAGAGTTGATGTATCCAAAAGTTTTGTATGGTCAATAGGAACTCAACGTCGCAGACGGCGCGTCAATCAGACGCCTGGTCTGAGAGTTATTGACTTTTTTGTCCCAGGGGCCCGGTTGGTTTTTAAGGCAAAACCAACCCGATCGTACTCTACCTGCGTCCAAACCTTGGGTGGAGTGATCCAAAAGATCTGTCTCACTAAGAGGAATCCACCAAAGTCGACGACACGTCAATCGGACGTCCGGAGCTCAAGATATGAGCATTTCCGCTCTGAGGGCCCGGTTGGTTTCGTGGACGAACCAACCCAGTCGAACCCAAAGTATACCGAAACCTTGAGTGAAATATACCTAAAGGACTATCTCGATCCAAGGATCGCGTTGCTGCTGACGGCGCATCAATCAGAGGCCCGTAGCTCATGTTACGGGAAAATGACCGAAAAGGTCCGGAAACGGGGGTCTGGGCCCGGGCCGACCCGGCTGGACCCAGTCCGAGCCGGCGAGGGCGCGGCCTGGCCCGGTTCGGCTCGGCCGAGCAGCCGAGCAATGCGGGGGGCGCGCTGCCCCTGCTTGACAACACCGTGGCCCCCGCGTTGGGCTGCCCTTGTCAACGGACGCGGCAAGGTCGTGTCCTGTGTGCTCTGGACCGACGCGGCCGCGGGTCCGCTGGCACCGCTGGTGGCTTCCGCGGGCCACTGGAGTCACTCTGATGGTCCAAATACATTCCCATCTGCGCCGCTGCTCCTCTTGGGTCCCGCCCTTCACTGTGGAAATATCAAATCCCCTTTGCATCACGTTTTGTCATCGCCCGCCAAATCCGCACAGCAACGAAGAACTGCGGAGGGTTGTCGGGCCGTGTTTGTTTGGACCACACCCTCCGTGTTAGATGATAATAGTCGGGAGAAAATATTCAACACAGAAAACATAACAAGAAAACAATTTTAATAAATTAAAATTGTTCTTATGAAACCGGGTTCTTTGTTTTGAACAGAAACACCCACGGAATAAAAGGGTAAAATCATTCCCTATAAAACCCCTACCCCGTCAAGTCGTCGCACGCGCGTTCTTCTCGGAATTGATCGTCGCGGAAGGAGGGGACCGTCGCGTCGTCGCGGTATCCGGCGTTGCGTTGACGAACTTCGATTACCAAGAAACAACAGATTTAATTATATCGATTAAATCTATGTGTTGTTATAATCCGCAAAGAAATTTAAAGAACCGCAATCTCTCACCTCAACGGATGATCGAATATTTTGTTGCAGATGAAGGAATGTCGCAGAAGAACATCGTGGGAGAGGAAACGTCGGCGTCGCGGCACACGACGTCGCGTCGTCGATTTCCGTGGGTTCGGCGTTCTTCGTTGGAGGCCGGCGTTCTTCGCGTTCTTCATGTTCTTCACGTTCTTCGCGAAGAAGGATGAAGAACTTTGAGGTTTCTATCAAATCCTCTCAACGAACAACACTTAAAGAGAAAAAGCGTTGGTCTTATTTTATTATAACGCCAACGAATTTCAAACAGGTTAAGAAACGACTAAATTAATTCATAGAATTAAGTCAACGAAGAAAACCGCCCAATTAAATGGTGCCTTAAGAATTTAAGAAAACATGTCAGTTGACTTTCATAAAAATGGGTTTTTGAAGGTGCGTTACTTAGGGGAAAAGAAACGGAGAGGCTCATGCGGGCCCCACTTCACAAATATCCTACCAAGTGGGTAGGATATTTTGGATTTCACCCTATCCGTTTCAACTGAGCTTAAGCAGCTTAAAGTGGTCTTTAAGCGGCTTAAAGTGAAATAAAAATAAAATTGTCACACAACTTTATTTTATTTCATAACTTAAAACCCAAAAATTAAAAACCACAACCGAGGAAACGTAACTCCAGAAGAGGCATCTCTAATCAAATATCGGAGCTACGATTCCATCGGTGCCCTCGGAATTCGATTCCGAGCACCGGGTCAAAAGTTAGAAAAACCCGCTCGTCTGTTCACTGAATGTACCCGAGCCAAACTTCAGAAAGTGATTCCGGGCACACCGGGCCTCAGAATCAGGTGCTGTCAGAAACAGCATTCTTGTAAAATTACAAAGAAAATTAAGAAAAAAAATTTCCTTGAAATTTATAGGTCTTTAAATTATATATTTCATAATTCATTTGAAGTGAACATTATCAATGAAATACTTTTATAACATTATTCAAGGATATAAATATAGGAGAAAATTATTCTTTCCACTTCAACTATATTAATAGAATAAGATTGAACTCGATCCATTATCTTCTTCTAAGGTACATTCCATTGACTTTTGGTTCATTGTTTGCATAGTTCCCCATATCCTTGTAGTTGTAATAATGAATAGTATCATTTTCCTTCTATCCATTTCATTCCTTTTTCCTATTTACCCTTTTTTATTCACTCATAAAAAAATATCAATCCTTTCAATAATTTCCCAAGATGATTCTTTTTACAATTAACAGATATTGGAAAATCCTTCTTTCCCTTCATCTTTTATGACTTGTTCCCTTTTTCATGGTGCTCAAATATCCACTTATTATCTTGGTTTCATTTAATATGTAGGATCATGAGAATTATTTCTATGTCTTTATAAAACATAAAACCATCTCTTCATGAGATGAAAAATTCTAAGAAACCAACGCCCTTTATAGATTTGGCTTAAGACCTTTAATAAATTGGTCAATCATTAACTCAGTGTAGAGTATATAATTCGTAGCATACATCACTACCCATGTAATGGTATCCTAAAAAGAGTGATATCAAATTCTCAGTAAGGGCATGTAAGGAACAATTAATAACGAATCAATAAGAATAAATTGACATGGAAATGTAAAAATCTAAGAACACATTCCATTTAAATAGCTAGGTAATACACAATCAATATGGGAAGGTAAATAACTAAAACACATTCCATTTAATAAATAAATTGAAAATAAAATACATCTATAGATTTTATCATATAAAAATATCATGTATAATTACAATAATAACTGAAATATTTATGAATAAGATTCTTAATTATTGGACGTCATGTGTCTAGCACATGAATTCTTATACCATCAAGACATTTTAAAATACTATTTAAAACTATGGGTAGAAGACCATTTGATATAGCCAACTTATTTTACTCATGAGAAAATGTTTATAAATCAAGGGGATATATAAATTCCAGGCCCCACCTATCACTGTCTTTCCAAATGATTCCTCATATTGAGTAATCGATTTAATTAATAAACAATATTCCTTATCAAATATCTATATTGAATAAATAATACAGATTTACCAATATTTCTACAAAAATAAAATAAATGTAAAAATAAATATAGTATGTAAAAATGGTATATGATTTTGGAAATAATAATATCCATCATCCAAGAATGTGGATATTTATGGAAATTTACCAGGAAAAATAATTACAATAAACTGATTATTTTAAGAGAAATGTAACAATCATAAAAGAAAATGATATTTCAAATATAACTTTTAAAACATGGTAATATTCAAGATAAAAACCTTGGGTGAGATAATTTAAAGTGAAATATAAAATAACATTAAGTATAAGTGATTAATTATATTAAAAGACAAAGAGGACATATATACACCACATTAAAATTAATTGGTTCAGAACATCAAATAAGTCTGAATTTAATGTAAATTGAGATGAAATCGCTTACCGTGCATTTCCGTTTGAGTGAACATAATTTAAACTCTTTTATAATGGGTTTCATAATATTATTAAATTATACTATAACCATACCCATATTTATAATATATCATTACTTGTTTTTTAATAATCTTTCATTATTTTCACTATTTTATGTGTTAATTTCCTAGTTTTTCAAGTATGTTTTGACTTGTTACATGTTGTTCTTATATGTTAGATCATGATTTCATCGTATCAAGAATTTAAAACATGATTTAAATATCATAAATATTTATTAAATATTTATTTATAATAATCCATAAAATTTGGTGGTAAAAAATGAAATGCACTATTCAACGAGATGGTAAGTCATACGTACGCATGAATACTACTTCTATTTCTTTTTCATATTAAAAGAATAAAAATTAAATTATATAAATTTATATTATAATTAAAGTATCATATTTATGTCATATATTTCAAAAATGTTTATTAAAATGATCCATAATACATTCAATGTTTATCATGGAAGAATCACATCGCTTTGATGAGGCTGTAGTCAACACATCCACAAACGATGTTATCGTATTTACACAAAATGAAAATAATGAATATATTTGTTATATAAAAATTATATAATTATTAATAAAATATAAATCTCATATAAATCATATATAAACTATAAATACATCATTATTCTAACCTTTAAAGGTTGTAAATGGAAGTACGAATGACATTGGTTTGCGAGGCGGTAGTCTGTCGTACACACGAAAGATGATTATGTATCCCATTTGATAGATGTGTGTGAATGTATAAGTATTATTATTAGAATAAAAAAATAAAAAAAATATTTAAGATATTGGGGGTATTATATAAAAATTATATAAAAATAATTGAATAGTTTTAGATGTAAATGAATGAAAAGTGATCATTGTAAAATGTTACTTCTTATTCGGGTAACTCCTTTTGGTTTATACCAAAAGGCTTCCTTGGTATTCTTTCGTCCAAAATTGATGCTTATAGGAGGATGGGAGAAATTTTTTGAACTTATTTGGGTATATTGTTTGTGATCCAAAGTGCTTTATAGGTGTGGATAAGTGGGAAGGGTGAGTGCCTTTTTATAGTGTAGGCGGAGTGACATTATTATAAATATTTGAAAAGGGAATTTCCCCCATGTTTTTTCCATGTCAAGTAGATCCAATAATGAACAAGATTTTACTTAAGGGAGTGTAATTTCTAAATATGAACATAAAATGTATTTTTTACATGTTTGAATATCTTTTTGTCCTTAAATTTAAGGTTTAGTCCCTTGTTAAGCATAATTTTACATTAATCACTATAATTAATTTTTATTGCATTCACTAATATTTTTGGTTAAAAAATATGCTGACCTTATTATAGAATATAAATTATTGTTTTCCCAAATATTTTATTAATTTTTCCAAATTCCATTCAAATAATTAGTATAAATTAAATTAAAATTAATCTTGTTGAAGGGACGACCATTTGGGTTTTTAAAGTAAAAGCGTTCAAATGTTTGTTATGTTTTTATATCAAATTTCAAAGTGAAATTGATTTCAATGAACTAAATTTTATTAATAGATGTAAAATTTATCAAAATAATATTTAATTCCAATAAAAAAATTAATTTAACCATATTAAAAAATAGATGAAAAAGAATTTATGAATTAAAATTCGGTATTTTAACTCTTCATCAAAAATGAAACATCTCATAAAAATAAAAAAATCAGACTAACCTAGTTTCAATATTTTTATTTTAAAAAATGAATTTTATTTTATAATAATATTTTTTTAAAAGTTTTTAGAATTCATATTTAAAATAGGTGCACCATTAAAAGGTGTTAAAACTACTTTTTTAAAAATATAGGTTTTTATGTGTAATATTGGGTTTATTATTATCTTTTTCTAATCAAATCTATTGGATGAATTCAAAAAAAGTATTTAATATAATATATATATATATTACAATAATATCGCTCACTAATTGTAATTAATTTAATTTATTAGGATAAAATGACTTTGTGAGTATTTTATTTTGAAGAAAGCCATTATTGCATGTAACATAATCTAACCTCGGAGATTCATATTTATAAAGATAAAAATTATGTTTTGCATAAATATTTAATGTTGCATGTAGAATAATATTAACATGGTGTTCCATGTAAAGCAAGCTGGAAATAAAATTAACTTTATTCTAAATGGAAAATATTATAAAGTCTTAGGGTGTTACATGTTATATCAATTTCATACACACATATATGTAATTAATGAAATTTTATTTATAAATTAACACAAATAAAATTTCTATAAATTATTTTTAATTTTTTAAATTCATTTTCCAAATTTATTCATTATCATAACATATTTAATATATATTATGTTTTTAATTCATAATATTTTTTTTCTTTTTTATATTTTTATTAAATATATACTATTTATTACTTTTTAATATTTTTTTACACTTATTCATTTTTAATATTATTTGTTCATTCATTATATTATTTATTTTTTTAATACTTTTTCAATTTATTATTTTCCATTTTTCTTTGTTTAATATTTTTTTAATTTTATCCATTTGTAATATTTATTTATTCAAATTTATCCCCTATAGTTGTAATTTATATAATTAAAATGTATTAATTTTCCTATTAACATGTATTCATTTTTATTTTTTTAATAATCTATATAATTAATAACACTTATTAATTTTTTAATATTTTTTCCATCTATTGATTTTTTAACTATTATATTTTATTATTATTTTAATATTCAATAATTTAATATTATTTAGTATTATTTATTCACTAACAATGTTAATTATTTTTTACTTTCCTTTTTAATTTATTCTTTCTTAACGTTTGTTCGTTTAATATTTTTTTATAATTTATTAATTTTTATGATTATTTTATACATATTTATTATGTAGCATTTAATGTTTTCAATATGATTGTAATTTACAAGTTTAATATGCATTCATCTTCATTAATATATTTATTTTAATTTTTTTATTAATTTGTAAAATTAAAAAACTTTAATCATTAATATTTTTGAATTATATTCATTTTTAGTTATTAAATTCCACCCATTTACAAAAATCATACATTTATGATTATTTTTTCATTAATAATGTAATTAATTTTAAATTTTTATGATATATTAATTAACAATATATATTCATTTTATAATTTTAATTTTTTATATAGTTTTTATTAATTCTTTTAAAAAAGGGATATTAAATATAGATTTTATCAACACTAAAATAAAAAATACTAATAAAAACTATATTTATCAGTGCTACCACTTGTTGATGATAAAGATGAATCTTTATCATCACTTTTAAGAACTTATAAAACTTAACTTTATCAGCATTAAGAGGTATCACTAATAAATACAGGTATTATAAGATCCCAACCTTTCTTGAAACATCTTGTACTCATTTTTAGGTATTATTTTACCCTTGTTTTTTTCATACATTGGTTGGGTATTGATTCAGGGTCATTTAGGGTTAATTTTGTGTGTTTTGAAAGCCCATGGGGTTGTATATGGTTGTTACATGCTTAGGTAAAACCGTACAGTTTTCCCCAGCAAAATGTACACCTTGTTTTGAGCCACTAGAAGGGGGATGTACAGTTTGAAAAAAATGTGTGGATCCTACCAAACCATCCACCCCCATATACTAGGTTTTGCACAGTTTTTGAACAGCTTATCAAATTGTGTGCCTTATGAAGAAACCATGCACCCCCTGGATAGTAGGGGAACACTATTTGTCTAACTGTGTGTCCCTTCTAGGAAACCATGCATGCTGAATTTTAAACCACCAAAAACTAAATTAAAAATTATCAACCTCCACTACCCCACATTTTATGTTGGATAAGATGGAAAAGCGACGAATGCACAAACAACAAAAAAGTGATCACACAATGGAAATAAAATATTTCCATTCAAACAAAGATAGATTCGCAATGAACCAAATTTAAATGTGAAAAAAATAAATGTTGACACCATAAGTTTTTACATGGAAACCCCAAAAAGGGAAAAACCAAAAGACCTATTCTAGAAAGAAGCATATGCTAAAAATTATGAGGTACACGACAGAGAATATCCAAAATGAATGGGATCTCAAAAGTAATACTCAAGAATTAAATAGTGTATCAAAGGTGAGAAAGAGGATGTAGTCTGAAGGTGGCCTGAAATAGAGAACGTAGCCTAAAAAGGAAACCCATATAGATCTGACCGTGAAAGCAAGAGATTGATGCCCAAAAAAAGATTTAAATAAAAAAGCTCTAGGATCAGATCAAAAACCACCACAGATGAAAGCTAATCAAATCCGAGTAGTTCCAAAGGTATTAGATATTAAAACCACTATGTAAAATCTGAACTGCATTGCGCCAAAGATTGTGAGGAGAGCCATGCACACACACACATATGGTATCCCATCAAATCATAGATTTATCGTCGATGTCATGTTCTCCATTGATAATGAACCACATAGACTACCAGAAATGTGGTGCCCTTTTTCCTATTGATCTTTGTGGAATACATCTTGAGCATCTTTCATTCTATTTTCCACCAACCACTTCCCCTTTTATAGGCTTCCATCTTCCATATATCATGATTTAAATAAAAATATGAAAACATATCTCAAAAAATATATAATGTGATCTCCTCTATCTCATGCTGATAGATACCGAACAGAATGATCTTGAATTTCAAAAAAACATATCTCATCTCAAAAATGGAAACACCCATGTGCGGGATGAACTCTAACAATCTTCCCCTTCTAACAGTCAATGGATATACCATCCAACAAACTCAATGGGAGAAAATATTTGTTGGTATTTCACCAACCGTCGTCCTATTTACAAAAATGACGATACCCCTTTGTAGCTCTGACAGAAACCTGATTACACCCCCTGCGAAAGAAACTCAAACCCTAAATTCTTTTCCATACCTATGTCAGCACCGCCAATACTAGAATAAAAAATATTGGGTTCCCTAAAAAATTTTGTCACCACAAAATATGGATCACCTAGAAGAAAAACCTTCTCCCCCTTTCTCAAAGCCATGAGTAGTTGTCACATCACCTCGATCTTCAATTTTTAATTATTTCTTCACCAATCACACATATGAAGAAATGAATTAGTTATATGATCAGAAGCACCCCTCTTAACCGTATTCTTCCTCACACGCCATTGATACTCTTGAAAACATCCAAAATTCTCACCACAAATTACAAGCTCTAATCATCACCTCTAATACCATATGTTGGGAAAGTTGGAAAAGAGATGAATGCACAAATAATATAAAATAAAATGTGCAGTAGAAATAAAATCATTCCCTTCAAACAAAGACAGATTCACAGTGACTGAAAAATAAATGTGTAGAAAATAAAATTTCACACCATAAGTTTTTACGTGGAAACCCCACAAAGGGAATATCTATGGGACCTAGTCCAGAAATATGGATCCACTAAAAAGAATCGGGCGCACGATAGAGACTCCCCAAAATGGAAAGGAAATCAAAAGTAATAATCAAGAATAAAATATTGGTTCAATGGTTTGAAAGTGGATGCAGTCTAAAGGTATCCTGAAACAGATAACACAGCTTGAAAAAGAAACCCAAATAGATCTGGATATAAAAGTAGGAGATTGATGCCCAAACAAAAGATGCATATGAAAAAACACCTAGATCAGTTCAAAAAACATCGTAGATGAAAGCTAATCAGATTAGAGTAGTTCCAAAGGTTTCATATCTTAAAACCGCTGGGTAAAATATGAACTGCACTATGCCAAAGATTGCAAGGAGAGTCACACACACACACACATGGTATCCCGTCACATCATATATCTACTATCGATGTCACGTTTTCCATTTATGATAACCTACATGGACTATCGCAAACGCGGTGGCCCCATTCCTCTTAATCTCAGTGGACTACATCTTGATTATCTCTCTTTCTATTTGATACCACCCACTTCCCATTTTATAGGCTCCCATATTCCACATATCTTGATTGAAATGGAAAACTGAAAATATATATCAAAAATGATATCATGAGATCTCATGTATCTCATGCTATAAGATACACAGAAGATGGATCTTGAATTTTCAAAAAACATATATCATCTCAAAAATGGAAACACTCACATACAGGCAAAACTCCAAAAAGGTCCCCCTTTAGCCCGTCAATGGAGATACCATCCAAAAAACTCATTTGGACTGATAATTTTTCGGTATTTCACCAATAATTATTCTTTGTAGAAAAATGACGATGTCTTTTTGCTGCTCTGACATAAACTTGATTGTCCCCCTTGAAAAAGAAACTTAAACCCTTAAGTCTTTGTCATACCTGTGTATGGATCTCCAATACCAAAATCAAAAATATATGGTTCCCTCATAATTATGCTTTCCACAAAATCTAGAGTACCTAAAATAAAAACTTACTCCCCATTGCTCAAAACCATAAACAGATAGCGCATCACCTTGATCTTTAATTTTTAATTCTTTCTTCAACAGTCACATATATAAAGATCCAAAATTCTGTTGAAAACAACCAAAAATTCCTAAGCCACATGCCATTAATCCTATTGAAAACATCCAAAATTCTCACTACAAATTACAAGCTTGAATCATCATCTCTAATACCATATGTTGGGAAAGATGGATAAGTGATGAATGTGAAAACAACAGAAAATAAAATGGGAAGCTAAAATAGAATCTTTACCTTCAAACAAAGATGAATGAACAACAAACCAAAAATAAATGTGCATAAAATAAATGTTGACACCATAAGTTTTTATGTGGAAACTTCCAACCAGGAAAAACCACAGGTCCTATTCCAAAAAGATGGATCCACTAAAAATCATGAGGTACATGACAGAGACTCCCCAAAATTTAAGAGATCTCAAAATTAAACTCACGAATAAAATAGTGGATCAAAGGTTGGAAAGTGGATACAATATAAATGCAACATGAAACAGAGAAACTATCCAGAAAAACAAACCCAAATAGATCTGGCTATGAAAAAAAATATTGATTCCTGAACAAAAGGTCCAGATGAAAAAGCAATGGGATCGGATAAAAACCATCACAGTTGAAATCCAACCAGATCAGAGTATTTCCAAAGGTTGCAGATCCTCAAACCACTGGGTAAAATCTGAACTACACTACACCACCAAAGATTTCGAGGAGATCCGCACACAAATACACATGGTATCCCATCACATCATAGATCAACCATAGATGTCGTGTTCACCATTGATGACCACCCACATGGACTACCACAAACACGGTGGCCCCTTTCCTCTTGATCTCGGTTGACTAAATCTTGAACAACTCTCTTTCTATTTCCCCCCAAACACTTCCTCTTTTATAGGATCCCATATGAAACATATCTTGATTCAAATGGAAATCTGAAAATATATCTCAAAAATAATATCATGAGATCTCCTATATCTCATGATGGAAGAAACGCATTGGAAGGATATTAAATTTCAGAAAAACATATAACATCTCAAAAATTGAAAGACTCATGTGCGAGATGAACTCTAATATTTTATATCCCTAATCTCCACAAATGGACTCATATGGTTTTCCCTACTCTTAGAGGCTCTCAAGAGGATTCTTTGCCTTCTCCACCCCTTTCCTTTATGAATCAAGATTCAGTGGAAAGAATAGACCTCTCTTTGGTAAGTGATATCATCTATGTTTATGTTCTTATCTCTCTCATATTTCATCCCATTTTGAGAGGGATGAATTCCTCCCAATATTAATTTTATATATTTGGGTTTTAATGGATCCAATTTTGTCGGTTATTGATCCCAGGTTTTGATCCTAGATCTTCTTTACCATTCTAAATTTGGTCATTCTACCTCAAATTTTGTGCTAAGGTTGGGAGACCATTCATCAACAATCCTAAGCTAGGTGTTCTATATGTTAATTCTAATAGTCTCGATTATTGTATCATTTATTTAATTATAATTTTTCATTTTGATGTTGTGAAATGGTCTTTAAATTATGAGAGTGAATTAAATTCCCTTAAATGGTGATATCCTTTTCCAATCCCACTAGATCTATTAGATATTATGAGACCAGGTTTGATGGAAAACCATGAAAACCATGTGGTGTGTGAATATCCTTGAATTGATAATTTTGGAATGAAAAATAGTAATTATAGGTTTTATGAAATTATTCATATTCAGAATGTGATGGTATAATAACTTGTTATCAGTTATTAATTGGATTAACATGGAAATGTTATTGAGCAGGGAAATAATTGATAGTAATTGGATTTAATAGAAATGTTATAAATGAAATTAAACTGTGGGGTTAATTATTGATAAGAAGGTCACTGATGTTGAACCTTGATATAAGTATATTTAATGCTGGACAAATTCTCTTAGTGTACATGGAGTGAGAGACTATTTCTCTAGGCCCCCAATGTGTGGATATGAATTGGTGCTTTAATGATACTCTAATTACCAAATATTTTCATGCTAAACTGATTCTATATGTAACTATGATATTGGTGTTGGACTAATTATCCAAGTACCTGAGATAATGATACTCAAATTATTATCCAAGTATCAATAATAATGGTACCCAAACTAAAGATCCAGGGTACCGAAGTGAAATTGGAATTAATATCAATAATGCAATCCCACAAATGAATAATTGTTATATCCCTATGTGGTATGGTTTAGACTCTGACATGGGTCAAACTAGGTGTTATTATCTTGGGTTTCACCGTGAACCCGATGATAATGTGGTTGATTAAATAATAATACTTTTGAAACCTTTTTACATATATAATTTTCTTTTATTCATTATAAAACTTGATACACTATTATAGACTAGATATTTATTTAAGTGATTTTGGTATTGGACTAGTAACTTGAACTCACACCCTACCTGGGTTTCTGTTTGGTACCTAAATATATTTCATGTTTTTAGGTTAGTATAATAGAAAAAACCCTATGTTAAATGGTAGAGATGATATTTGGGATGGATCATGGGTGAGGGAACCAGAAATGATGTTAGGATCTATGTGGGAGTTGTCATAGAGACTCTATTTATAGTCTCTTTTGATGCATGAAACATATATGTTATGACATATTTAATGTTTCATTTTATTGTCAATTTTTCTATGTTGGGATTCATCATGTGAGGCATGGTTTTTATTTGTTATTCTTTAGTGTATTATCTTAATGATTATTCATATTTATTTATACTCTTTCCTTACTCTAATAAAGATAGTATAGTCTCCTACATGACATATTAGACCCTTGCTGGTAGTCGTTAGCCTCTGGTATATGAGGAGGCGCACTTGAGGTCATATAACAAACCAAATTGGTGCACCGATATGTGGTACCCAAATCAGGACGTCACAATGTTGTATCAGAGTAGCTTTATTTTAATTTTAGTGGTATTACTATTTTCAAAATGTAGACATGAGACTATGATGATTTGGTCCTTAGTTGTGATATCATGCATGGGAGTACATAACCTATTTGAATTGGAAACCCCAAGTACCTAGGGTGGGATGGTTGTTCTTGATGTTTTTTGTTATAGTTGAATGTTATTTTATCTTGGGTGATGCACTTGTTTTATGATGTTATTGATTCCTGATATTTTATTCACGGGACTTTATGGAATGAAATTTTTGTATGAAAGTATCACTATAAGAACACTGAATTTTATGTCAAAAGCATTTTATTTGGAATGCATGGAAAACTAAGTTATGATTGGGTTTTCAGAAATGAAAATGATTTCTTTACTTGAATAATTTAAAAGAGATGGTCCCTAATGCTGAATTGATAATGGTTAAAATATGTTAAATTTTGTAATATGAAACTGATAAATAGGGGTGTCTAATGTGAAACATATAATCTTGAAATTTTGTTTTCCCTCTGTTAGCCATGAATCGGGTTAGTGATGGTTGAGATTTGTGATAATGCATCAATATTTACCATGGGGTAGTATATATAGGATTATTTTTTGTGTTTTTATATGAATATCTCTTTTTTAAATGTGTTAATTATGTGATATGTTTCCAATGATGTTTTCTTGGAATTTTATAGATGTGAATCTATGAAAATGTTTGTTGGTAGGATGATAGGAGGACAATGGTGGAAATGTACCTCCAGCAGTGGGATTGGAGGACCTGATAGTTCCAGGTGAAGGGACAGAAGATAAGTTTTGTTACAACTTGTAGATATGTGAAACTATGAAAATGTTTTTTGGTTGGAAGATAGGAGTACACTGTTGAAAATGTACCTCTAGTAGTGGGACAAGAGTCCCTGATAGTTTCGGGTGAAGGGGAAGAAGGGAGGTTCTCTGAGAACTTTGATCTCTTTATATTGTTCATGGAAACAGACCTAGGGTGGGAAATGTTAAATATGTCTGAGCTAGCCTAGGATTTTTTGTTTCATCACCCTCCAACATTCACTAGAGAGGGTGGACCATAGGTAGTTGAGTTCTGGATTCCGTCCATCCATACAATTCTTGGTCATTTAGAGACTCCACATGAGAAATGATTCAAGTTGGTTAGTTAAATGTGTTATATACCATTGATGCTCTAGTGGTATATTCAGGCTTGGGGTAAGTAGTTGGAGGGAAAGGTATGGATTTATTTCCGAGAGAAGTTCCTAGAACACTTTTACCCAGAGGCACATAGGTTGGAGAGGGAAACAAATTTTATATCGTTGGACCAGAGAAGTACATTAGTGATGGACTATACCAGTATCTTCAATGAAATATAGTACTTTGTCCTAGAATTGGAGGAAGATGATGGGATTGTGGAAATATGTTTTAAGAAATAAATTTAACATTCTATTAAGTCTTAGTTCATTGAATTATTTTGGTGAAGTAACGAATCAGGCTCTCATATCAAAGGGTGACTTTAATGATTCATCTAGTAGAGGAGAAGTGGTTTATTCTATATGACTTTGAGGTTCATATCTTGAGAGTAGGAAGCATCATTGTGAGAATGTTCACCAGGGAAGGGGAAAATATAGTATCTTGTGGGAGGATTATTTACTTAGGGAAGAAATTGACTGTTCTTTTATTAGTTTAGTAGGCTGGGACACATTCTTAGTTAGTGTTCCCAACCACATATGGAGTGCCAAGAATATGGTGGGATGGGACACGTATAGAGGTACTACAGGAACCCAAAACTAATGGGTAGTGATGGATGAGATATGCTAAATTATGATACTGAAAAGTGGGTCTTCTGCCCCGTATCGGTCGAGCAGTTGAAGTTTTACTAGTTGAGTCAGTTATGGCATTAGACATGATACATCTGGATATGAACACCCATATTGGAAAAGTAATGAAACAAAGGGAAGTAAGACTAGATCAAAGGTCATAGGGACATGTCAGTTACATGCAGTTTAACCTTCACTTGTCGATGGGGAGGTTGGTCCATCAATAGTCAGATGCACAATTCATATATATTCTATAATTAATAGCTATTTATTTTATATAGGATTCCAACATTATTTTTTATCTGGTCAACTTTTTAATATTTTGAGTCTTATGGTGGAGTTTTGAAGTGGGTTTATGACCATTGACACGCCGTTGGGTGTACAGTAGACAGAAATATACCAATGCAAGGGTTGTGTCCTCAAGTTTGGTTAGTATCATTTCCATTGGGATATGTATATACTTGATATTTTAGGTTTGGACTTGATAATGGGAATTTATTGGTTGATATCATATTGAAACCATATATATTGTTATTGTAGGAGGTAAACCTTTACATCTCTTGAGGGTAAAAGTTATCTTCATCATGAAGAATGGGATATCCATGCAGACCATGTAGGGACAGTTCTTCAGAAATGGGGTATCCCACCACCTAGGTTATGTGTCTTATATTATATTATTGGGGTGTAAAGCATAGTATCTTTACACGCATAGTAGATTAGTTTCCAGACATGTTTCCTAAAGACATAGAAGGGCTTCCACCTGAGAGAGATGTTGAGTTCAAAATTGTGCTAACTCCAAAAGATGATTCAGTTTCCATTCATCCTTACCAGATGGAATGAGTAAAGCATAAATATTTTAATAATTGGAAAAAATAATTTATGGATAAGGTATTTATCCATCTACGTATGACACCTTGGGGTTCTCTTATTTTTGTTTAAAATAAGGATGATGGAATGTTATTTATGTGCATGGATTATAAGAAGTTGAACAGGTTAATAGTTAGGAACTGATATCCTCTTACATATATTGACGAATTTTTTTGACTATCTGAGGGGTGATTGTGAATTATTGAAGATCAACATAAGGTCAGGGAATAATCAATTGAGAGTGAGATCATCTAATACACAACAAATCACTTTCAGGAGTAGGTATGGCATGTATGAGTTCATTATAATACTGTTTGGATTGAAAAATGATCATGCTAGTTTTATGGATTTGATTAAAAAAATATTACACTCATTTCATAAATAGTTTTTTGTTTTCTTTGTCAATGAAATCTTGGTGTACTCCCTGACTCATGAAGATCATTCCAAACATCTTGACATTATCCTGAGTACATTGAGAGTATAGGCTATACTCAAAGATATATAAGTGTCAATTTGGGATCAATAGTGTACATTTATTAGGTTTTATTATATCATAGAATGATTTTTTAGTGGACCTAGAGAATGTTCAGGTAGTTTTTTCTTTGGAGAATCCCATGAATATTTTTGATATCCAAATCTATTTAGGTTCCACATGATATTATTAGATTTTCATCCAATATTTATCTTGATTGGTAGTATCTCATTCAGGTTTGAACAAGAATGGTATAAAGATCGAATGGTCTAGATCATGTGAAAATAATTTCTAGGATTTTAGGAAGAATTTTACTATAACACCAATTTTGATCCTACCCAATCTGGGTGAGGAGTATACATTGTTTTATGATGCATCTAGGAATAGACATGGGGAAGTGTTGATGAAAAGTGATCGAGTCATGCAATATGGATCACAATAGCTGAGACCACACAAATGTAATTATCTTGTGCATGATATCGAGTTGGCTATAGTGGTTTATTCCTTAAATTGTTAGCGACATTAACTTTTGGGTGAAAATATCATTGTGTATACTATCCAAAAAAAATTTAAGTACATATTTTTTCAATGAGATTTGAATCTCCTATAGTGTATATGGGTTGAGAATGTGCAGTCATTTAACATTGATAATAACTATATGCTATGGAAAGAGAAAAATGTTGATAATTCTTTTATAAAAAATACACTAACTCAGGCATATTATGAATCCAGTTCTGAGTGTATGATGTTGGATTTTTTGGTTGAGATACATATAGAGGTTCAGGAGGGACAGGAGTGGATGACTCTTGTGTCTGTATCTGTTATGTCCAAACTTTTGAGCTAGATTAGAGAGATTAATTATGATTATCTAGAGTGTTTATCCTTGATTTAAATCCTATAATGTGGGGATTCAACTTCCAATTAAAACATTTATGGGGATGAGATCATCTATATCAAGAGTCATGTTATTGTTCCTTCATTTATGTGAAAAAAAATTGATGCATGATTTTCCTGCATTAAAATGGGTACTGAAACCTTGTTTAAACAATATGTAACATGATATTTAGAGATAATATTGTTGGAGGGGAATGAAAAAGGATATTTCAATTTTTGTGGAATGATGATACACATTTCAGCTGGTGAATGCAAAGAACCAATGACCAGGTGGTTTATTATAGAATTTTTTTTTTCTAGAATAGAAGTGGGATGATTTAACCTTGTGTTTTTTGGTAGGTCTTCCAATGACCCCTTGGAAGAATGATATGATATGGGTGATTGTCAAAATTTTCAAAAAAGATTACCTTTTCATTCAAATTTGATAAACTATAACGATTGATCAATTATGATATATATATGTGTGTGTGTGTGTGTGTTTGATAAATAGTTTGTTTATATGGGTTTCCATGGAGTATAGTTTCCGATCTTGATCTAAATTTTACTTTGTTCATTACTAAAGGTTTTTATAAGGCTTTGGGTACTCATGTGTTTCTGATTACCTATTTTCATCCACATATATATAGTAAATCGTAGTGCACACTTCAGGTGTTAGAGGACATGCTATGAGATTGTGTCCTAGACTTTGTGGGGTCTTTGGTGAAGTATTTAGTTGTATTTTTGTTCATCCATAACAATAGTTTTCACGAAACTATTTAGTTGGAACCATATGAGGCAATTTATGGTAGTCCATGTAGATCATCATTAGGTTGGATGGATACAGGTGAGTAAGAGTTGTTAGGACTAAGTCTCATGTAGGATACGTTGGAACTGGTTCAATTGATTCAGAAACATATAGCCATATCATAGAGTAGATAGAAGTCTTATGTCAATAAAACATTTTTACCTATTTATTTCAAAGTGGGTGATCGTGTGTTCCTTTAGGTTTTTCCATGATTGGGTCACCATCAGTTTCAGAAACAGGGAAAAGTTAGCAGATAGGTTTGTTGGACTATTTGAGATTTTGTGGAGGACTAGACCAGTGGAATATCAATCAGATACTTCACATAGTTATAGTTCTAAACACGATGTTTTCCATGCATCGTGTTAATGGAAGTATCACACTAAACTATCTCTTGTGGTTGATGTTGATGATATTGAGATTGACGATGATGCATCCTTTGATAGGAAACTAATTTGTGTTTTGTATCATAGTGAGTACGTTTTGTTGGGAAAGGCCATACCATTAGTCTGAGTGATACGATATCATAGCAATGTTTTGGAGGAAACATTGGATAAGGAATCAGATATGCATACCTAGTGGCCTGACCTTTTCACTGTATAATCTTAATGATGCTTGGAGTACTGATCAAGAACGGGTTGTTATAATGTTGGGAGATTATACGATCCCCAAAATTCTTGAGATATCTCATACTTGTTTTTAGGTTTAATTTTACCCCTTTTTATCATACCATGGTGGGGTCTTGATTCGGCTTTATTTTCTAGTGATATTGAATAATTGTTAAATCCCATGGGGCTATGCATAGTTGGTGCATGGTCAGATAAGCCGTGTGGTTTTACCCAACCAACCATGCACCCCATTTTGAGCCACAGGAAGGGGGGAACACATTTTGGCCAAACCATGTGGAACCCCCTCCCCCAACATATACCCTTAGTACATTGGGTTTCATGCACCCCCTGGATAGTAGGGGTACAAAGTTACAGTGCACGGTTTTTTTAATCATGAGTCTTTCTAGGAAAGCTTGTATGAATATTTTTTAAACCTCTAAAAATTAAACTAAAAACTCTTGACCCCCCCCCCCCACACATTATATCTCTAATAATCCCACTTGGCCTAATATGGTTGTACCTACTCTTGCAGGCTCTTGAGATAATTCTAGGATTCTCAAACCCCTTTCTTTTCAAATGGAATCTCTGGTGAAAGGAATCAACCTCTCTTCGGTAAGTAATCTATTATTTGTTTAGGATTATATCTATTATATATTTCATACCATTTGGAGAGGGATTAATTACTCCCACTGTTGATTATACAGATCTAGGTTTTAATAGATCTAGTTTCATTGGATCTTGATCCCAGGTTTGGATACTAGATCTTCTTCACCATTGTGAATTTGTCTATTCTAACTCAAAATAATGGTTAAGGATGGTAGATCATTAAACAAATCCTATGGTAGGTCATAAATATGATAATTACCATATTTTTAATTCCATTCATGTTTATGTAATTGTAACGTTGCATTTCCATGTTGTTCAATTTCTTTTAAATATAAGAAATGAATTGAATTTCCTTAAATGGTGAGACCCTTCTTAAATCATGTTGAATCTATTGAAGATAATGAGATGAGGTTTGATGGAAACCCATGGGGTGTTCTAATATCGTTGAATTGATAATTTTGAAATGAAAATTTGGACTTAAATTGTTTATGAAATTATTCCAATTTTTAATGTGATGG
The DNA here is from genome assembly GCA_963277665.1 of Viscum album. Taxonomy (NCBI): domain Eukaryota; kingdom Viridiplantae; phylum Streptophyta; class Magnoliopsida; order Santalales; family Viscaceae; genus Viscum; species Viscum album. Next base: position 622,157,675 of record OY728156.1, on the reverse strand, counting down.
TAAAATAACTTATTATAAATGATTAATGGGATTAACATGGAAATGTTATTTAGATGTGAGATTATTGATGGTAATTGGGTAAAATGGAAAATATTGTAAATGAAATTGAACTATGATGTTAATTATTGATAATAAGTTCACCAATGTTGAACCTTGATATATGTATATGTAAATGTTAACAATGTGTAGGGGAGCTAGACTAATACTCCAAGTCCCCATGGGGTTCTAGACTGCTTCTTTAGGCCCCCAATGTATGCATGTGAATTGATGCTGGAATGATGCTCTGAGCACCCAATATTTTTGTGCTAGGCGAATTCTCTAAGTAATTGTGATATTGGTGTTGGAATTTTTATCAAAGTACCTGATATAATTAAGTTGGAATGATGCTCCAAGTATATGTGATTATGGTACCTGGACTTATGATTAGGTGTACTTAAGTTAAATTAGAATTAATATAAATAGTAAATTCCTATAAATGAATAATTTTGATATCCTTATGGGGTTTGGTCCATAATTTAGAATGGGCCAAAGTGGGTTTGATTGGATTAAGGGTCACCATCAACCTGAAGCCAATGTTATCGACTAAAGAATAATAAGTATGAAACCAGTTTATTTTTATCATTGTATTTTATTCTTTATAAAAATACATAAATTGTTATACATTGGATACTTATTTAGATTCAATTGGTGGTGGCCTAATAAGTTGTACTCACAACCTACTCAGGTTTCCATTTGGTACCAAAATAGACATCATGTCTGAAGGTGAGGATAAGGGAAAAATCCCTATGTTAGATGGATGATCTGGGATTCAGGATTAATCACTAGTGAGGGAACCAAACATGATATAGTGACCCAATTGGGAGTTGTCAGAATTTCTATATTTGGGGATTTCATCAGACTCTTAACACATATATGGCATTAAATATATACTTCTTTTGTTTATGGTCATTTTTTCAATTTTGGGATTCATCATGTCATTATTGGTTTTCATTGGTTATTGTTTAGTGTATTATGTTGGTTATTATTAATATTAATTTTCAATGATTTATTTATTTGATAAAGTGGGTATAGTATTCCCACATGACATAGTAGACCCACAATGCTAGTTGGAATCCTTTGGCATACAAGGAGTAATTCTTGAGGTTAAGTAATGAACCATATTTAGGAATCGAAATGTGGCACTCGGGTTTGGATTCCCTAGGTTTTATATGTGTTTTTTATTTTATCATTGATAAAAACTATATTTATTATCTCTTTCTAGAAAAATATGATAAAATACTTAATGTATTTTAAATAGAACCCTAATAGATAACGTCACTTTCTTGATTTTTTCAAGCTCTCATGAATCTAAACATTTTCTCTACTCCCCGTGAAGTTCTTGGATGAATATACCCTTTAAAAACCAAAGGTTTGTGATTCATTCTACATCTAATTAGTTGATCTTGAATTGGTTCACCTTTTTACATCTTCGTTTTCTGTGGACCATATGAACACCATCCCCCTCTTCTATTAAGTGTCATAGTTCCTTTCCCTTGTACTATATGACCACTATTTTTTATTTACAAAGCGCTCAAATACTCATTTTTTATGGGTTTCTATTTTTTCCCAAGTGTTTTTGTGTTTCATGTGACCCATGAAACTCATCGAGACCCATTGATCCACATTGCCTCATGCTCCATACCCACATGACTACTCTCTTTGTTTCTGGTTCATCTTATATTTTTGTTTTTGTTCAATTTATCTTTGGTATTGTTTGTGTATATCTATATATCCATCCAAATAATCTCGTTTTGCAGTTGATCCATACCAAAAATCATAGGTTTCCAATTAACCCTTAAAATTGACACTTATTTATAAATCCAAAATATTTGATTAGAGAGAGTTTAAGACAAAGATTTAATCCATTTTATTTTCTTTAATATGGTATTATGTACATTAATTAAGGGAAAAATATATTTAATTAAAATATTGGAGATTAGGTTATAGAAGAGATAAAATCCAATAAGGGAAATCCTCCATCCAAGAATGAGATCTACTAGAGAGAACATAGGCATCCATAAAATGTGTAGCCCTATTCCCCCTCAATTATAATGAAAGAGAAATAGCATGTGGTGTGACAAAGGTGAAGAGATATAATCTTCATGACAAGATAACCAAATTATTAGAGACTAACATATGAAGAAGAGATAGTGTTGATAATGCTGAGGAAATCCCACTTAATAAATATATAACTCCAACATATCTCAAAAGAAAACTTATGGCTAAAAATAATGGATTTCACCTCCACCATCGACGTTGACCATTCTCTTGAAAAGTACTTATGGCCTGCCATGAAAACCATACCAAGAGAGTCATGATAGACAACAATAATTCTAAAAATATCACAACCAGAGAGAGAAACATACACATTAATCTCTAAAATACCTATAGGAAGAAGGTTTAAAAAATAACATCATTCGCTCCAAATAAATCTGAATATACATTATGATGTTCTTTTCATTATTTTTTTTGTTGAAAACTAACTTTTTATAAAAGAGTTTTAAAAATTAGGTGAAAGATGTGTTGTTGGATGTTTATAAATTGTTTGGTGAGAAGCTTCTCAAAAATCGTGATAAATTTCATTGAAAAGTTGAAGATAAGATTCTCCATCATATGATCCATCAGACATGGTCCATCAGATTGAGTTTTTGATAGAATGTTAGAATATGCTGAAAATTAGTTTCATAATGTTTACCCAGTTGGTGAGACTTGAAAAGATGGAAAGTCATAGAACTTTCCAAATTTAGTTAGACAATTATTTTCTATTATTTCATGTTTATAAAACATCATGAATAATTCACGATATAAGCTAATGTTTTTATAATAAAAGGGAACTGAAAAATTAAAAAGTTGCATGTTTCTACAAAGTTGATGTTTTCTATATGATGATCATTGGACTAAGAATCAGTAGACAGTGTAGCATTCAAAATATTAAAAGTATGGAGTTGATTAAGTTTGAAGAAACCTAGAGTTGTTGATCAGATGTGGTTCATTGAATATAGGTCTGCAAACACATCTAATATAATGTGATTCATCGAACATTTCTTTTGTTAGAATGTTTGGATTTTCAGTTTTTCAGTTCTGAGATATTATGGTGTTTTAAATGTTAAAGAAATATAATGTAACTCAATATGTAATATTTGAATATCTCAGCAAATAAAATAGAGGAGATCAACTTTTCTATCAACAAAAAATATACAAGAGTCTGAAGTTTAATCACCATAGAAGTTGATAGGATGAATAATTATTTTAAAGATATAAAATTTCATGTTTTTTATTGAATATATCTAATCGGACTTGATGTATAATCTTAGCTAATACAAATGTAATTTTTTATCAAATTAATCATATGCAGATCATCAGACATAGAATTTTTTAGTATGCTGAAATTGTTTTGGTTTCTTGGATCATGCAGTTTTGATGAAGGTTAAGTAAGTAAAAAATCTAATAGATATTGATTCATCAAATGGGTTGATGATAATCATCTGTTGTATGATTGTTTCGGTGCGGATGTGCGTCGGGTTACGCTGTTCTGCCAGGACGCGTTCGCGCGTGCACCCGTCAACCCGAGGGGATGGGCGCGCGACTTGTGGTCCCGCAGTCCCGCTTCCCAAAGGCGGGCGGCATCCGTCCCTTATTCAGGGGCGTCTGCTCCTTGATCGAAACCGGGATGATGGGATGTCGGTTCCTCCTTCCTTGGACGTCTCCTCGGAACTCGTCGCCTAATCCGGGTCTCCCTCATAGATTTAAGACATGCTCGTGAATCTCGTTCCCGGCGCCATATCTTCATGGACACCGGTTAATTACGCTGCTTCCGCCCGGACGCTCCAAGGAGTCTGGTCGGGGCAGCAACCTGCGGTGAGAAGGCCGGGTGGCTCTGGGTGCTGGGGGCGTGTCGTAACACTGCGGCTCTGCACGTCTGTCTTCCGTCCCTAATAGGGCTTCTCGAAGGCATGATGACCTGAGGCATCCCGCACTGGGTGCGGGGAACTATGTCACCTGAGGTTTTCCTCAGCTTCCCATGTTTAACACGGGGTATGCTGCGAGTTTAACGTCCAGCGGGGACGGCATCGGACCGATCAACACGAAAAGTGGATCAGATGACAGAACCCCTTGCGGGGAACCTCCGACGCTGGGGCCAGCGCATGGGCGGCTTCCCAAGTGATGTGGAGTGGAGAGAAGTGGCATGACCCCACCGGGATGTGGCGGCCCGGGTAAGGATCAGGATGAATGATGGAGTGAAGAGCTTGGACCCCGTAGGGGCTTCCTACGTACCGCGCGTTAGCACGGATCAAAGTCGACGTAGTTCGGGTATACAGTTTAACGTCATGCTGGACGTCGGCAAGCCGACTCACGAAGGGGTCGAGGCCGCCGGGCGGAGGATTGAACCGAACCACCTCGCACAGAGGGGGATGGAACGGCTGGGTGGATCACAGTTTCACGTCATGCTGGACGATAAAAGGAGAGATGGAAAAAGAGGCTGTGGGGAGGCACAATGGAGATACACACGGGCAGTCTCCCACAGGGGCGGATTCATAGGTGAACCGACGCAAGCGTGAACCCTGGAGGGGTCCACTGATGGACGAACCGACGTGAATACGACCGGGACGACCAGGTGGTGGGCTTGAACCTCAGGGAGGCTTCCTACGTACCCTGTTTAGAAGACAGGGATCAAAGTCCACGTAGTTCATTCTGTCAGGACTTACGCACTTGAGGCAGCCCGGATGCGGCCAAACTCAGTTGGAAGGGACTTGGACCGAAAGTAGGAGACACCTCGATCCCAGTCATACCCTCTACTGGCTTCGGCAGTGGGGGAGCGCAATGGAGATACACATTTGCAGCCCCCCACAAGAAACTAGGGGTTTGTAATACCCTACCCCCCGTGGGGAAAAGCCGCTCCCATTAAATCGTCCCTAAAGAGGGGCAATCCCGACATCCCTGCAGAGACGAGCGGGTGGGGGCCACATCCAAACCGGGGGGGGGACCCTGCGTGCGAGGCACGGGATCGGGTGATGCGGACGGTTTAGCGTCTTGCCAGACGAAGTACAGTTTAACGTCGTGTGTTGAGGACGAAGCGGACGGTTTAACGTCTTGCCGCACGAAGTACAGTTTAACGTCGTGTGCTGAGGACGAAGCGGACGGTTTAACGTCTTGCCGGACGAAGTACAGTTTAACGTCGCGTGTTGAGGACGAAGCGGACGGTTTAACGTCTTGCCGGACGAAGTACAGTTTAACGTCGTGTGTTGAGGACGAAGGTGCTTGGCGGTTTAACGTCTTGCAGCACGGACGATAAGGGCTAGGCAGTTTAGCGTCGTGCAGCTTGGACGTGGTGCAGTTTAACGTCATGTTGGACGGATTCAGTTTAGCGTCATGCGGGACGAATGTGCAGTTTAACGTCATGCTGGACAAAGGTGCAGTTTAACGTCATGCTGGACATATGTGCAGTTTAACGTCATGGTGGGCGTATGTGCAGTTTAACGTCATGCTGGACGTATGTGCAGTTTAACGTCATGCTGGACGTATGTGCAGTTTAACGTCATGCTGGACGTATGTGCAGTTTAACGTCATGCTGGGCGTATGTGCAGTTTAACGTCATGCTGGACGTTGGTTGCCGCCGATGGGTCCGTGTCACTTCGCGCAAGCCTGGAGGGCCGCACGGGAAGACAACGCATAGTGCGGACACCCAGGACGAAGATCATCGGGCGCCACGTAGGCGGGTACCCTCAGGGGGTCAAAGGGGGCGACCCCGGCGGATTGCGCGCAAAAGAGAAGCTTTGCACGCAAAACAGCAGGGCGGCGCGCAAAATGGCGGGCTGGCGCGCAATCGGGCCATCCCTTTGCGCGCAGATGATTGAGATTGCGCGCACCGGGCTTCGGACAGCTCGCGGGGGCAACGGCTCATTCTCTAACGAATGGCCACTTTGAAAATGGGGGGTGCGCGCAATCGGGCTGGATTGCGCGCACCCGGGGGCAATTGCGCGCAAGAGGCTTCTTTTGCGCGCAAAGGCCTTCGGGTTAAGGGTTTATTCAAAGGGAAGGAGCCAAGGGGATTGCGCGCGAAGGCGAACCCCAAGGCTCTATTGCGCGAAAGAAAGGAGGTTACCTGAAGATCGGCATTGCGCGCGGAAGGGGTTGGATTGCGCGAACGAGCGACGCTTCGGATTCTGGCAACCTTCAAAACGTCGGGGGTCGCCTTATATTTATAGGCAACCCCGGGCGCGGAATCCGGTCTCGGGCGCGGAATTCCCTTCGCGGGCGCGGAATCCGGACCCGGCGCGCAAGGGAGCCGCGCAGGCCACGGGCGCGCAAAATAGCACGCCGGACCAGCGCATTGCGCGCATCCCGGGAGGATTGCGCGCCGAGACTCAGCTTTGCGTGCGGGGCTCTGAAATTTCGCGCAAGTCCTCCGGGCCCTCCGGAACGTGCCTCTGACTCCAAATATCACTTCGCTTTCCGCATCCGGAGCTTCGTTTGGGAGCAACGGACTTTTCCGGCGTCTACAAAAGCCCCCCCTCGGAATCTGATCGGCGAGAGGTCGCAACGATCGGGTTCCGAGGGAGACGCCGGAATGCCGAAGTCCTGGGCTGCGCGGGACTTAGGCGCGCAAAAAGGGGCGCCTGGCGCGCAAATCGCAGCCGCGGTCGCGCAATCGAGCGTTCCGCGCGGCGCGGAATCCCGGCCTCATCTATAAATAGGGGTCCAGGGTTCCGCGTTCTGTACACAGGCCTTCCGCGCGATAAGCTTCAACGCTCTCGTGCGCGGAATTGCCTTTTCCGGTCGCGAAATTCGCCCGATCGGCGAGCAAAACCATCCGGAATTCGCCTGTCTTTGCGCGAAAACCCGGAACTTTGCGCGACATTCTTCCCAATTGCGCGCCGTCCACTTGGATTGCGCGCCAACCTTCAAACTTCTCTACCAGCCTCGTCCGATCCCGCACGCTTCATCCCTTAACCCGCACGACTCCCGAAACTTCTGAGATGGCCGCGCATCAAGGAAATGAGGGGGATGCCGCCACTCGCAGAGCTGAGATGGCGACGAACGAGGAGGTTTACGGAGCCAAGGAGATTTTTTCCAACAATCAATCCTTGTTCGACTAGCTGACGCCGGCCCAGAAGACATATCCTCTGTCGGACAACCTGCCGCTCTGGAACTTCGGCATCCTGGATGAGGTTCCGGTGCCAGGGTTCGAGGTTGATGCGCCACGGACCTAGGTGACTCAGGAGGACGAGCTTCCCCGCTATAACATCACCAACAATGGGCATCCTGTCAGGGAGACCAGGCACTTGGACGTCTACGTCCTGAACCCGAGGACGCGAACCATTGACGGGGGTGAGCCTACTGCGGAGAATTCTCCAGCCCTCTACTCGAGCACATATCGCCAGAGTGTCACTGACGACACCAAGGGCTGGCTGAAGGACTGGGACTTGCGGTCTGGGGGCAATTTCACCAGCGAGTGGGCCTGGGCGTTCTGGGTACGCCACACTTGCGATCACTTCGCAGAGGAGCTGCGGTACATCGGCATGTTTGAGGCGGTGTGGACGTCGCAGTTCCACTTCTACCAGCAGTCCGAGCTCGGGCTGGAGCTGTTCACCCACTGGTCCTCGGATACCAACACCTTCCATCTTCACTATGGGGAGGTCGGCATCGGTCTCTGGGACATCCACTGCATCGGAGGTATCCCGCTGGAGGGCTACCAGTATGATGAGTTCCTGCCTCCGAGGAACACCTGGGGTGACAGGTCACGGACTCCCATCATGACGTGGCATCTGCTGGACCTGGCTACAGAGCGGCTCGGGGTCAAGGACTTCCAGAAGGACGTATCCTACAAGGAGTGGTTCGGCCAGTTCTTGGAGCATGACCCAGCGGTCAAGATGTCAGGCAGGGGGAAGTGGTGCCCGACCGCAGCTCAGAGGAGCCGGAACGGGTCGTACTGGCGGGTCCTGGAGACGGGCGACTACCGCTCATGGGGGTACCGCGTCATCGAGGCCCGGGACCCAAATGTCCGGTACGCGGCGTTCCTGGCCGCCTTTCTGAGTGGGTGGCTCCTGCCAGTGCGGGACGCGAGAATGGGCGTTCGCCCGGCGACACTGGCGGTGGCGGGCGCTATGGCCGCCAACAAAAGATACAACCTCGGGGTCCCAGTGCTGGCGAGGCTGTATGCCATCCTGGGACGCATCTCACGAGGGGGGTCGACACGAAGGATCTGTGGGACCTTTCAGTTCTTCCACGGCTGGGTGGCTGCTCACCTCGGTGGGTACACGTTTCCGAACGCCATCATTCCTCCGGGCAACGGCCTGCGACCCTCCCTGCTGAACATCGCGGGGGTCGCTCCGATGACCCTAAGTGAGGAGGGCGTGAGGATTCGGATTGGCAATCATGCCAATTTCAACTTCAGTCCGTTCCCCACTCCCGTCGGCCAGATGATCGACAACGGGCAGGGTCCGCTGGAGTAGCATGAATACTTCCTGAACATGCGGGGCGGGGTGCTCGTGGCTCGGATCGACGGGAAGGTGATCTGCGAGCCTTACGTGCCAACCTGGTTCGCCAGGCAGTTCGGGTGCCTTCAACGGATGCCGAAGAGGGTATTCACTGCTGTCCGGGAGGAGACGAACCCTTGCGTCCTTTGCCAGATGTGGCTGATGTTTGCCGCTTTCGGCTCTGGCGACGTCATCACTCTCCCTCCTACCGGGGTTGACGCAGGCTTGGCAACCGAGTACGCCGAACACTGGGCCATTGCGTACCCCGAGGGGCTTCTACGGAAGCCAGTTCGGCGGCTCGAGGTTACCCGTGCGGAGACCGGGCGTCAAGGGAGGAGGCGAGGCGCCGCCACACGGGGGAGAACGGAGGCGCGCCAAGCAGCGGAGTCGGCGCGAGCAGGGACTTCGGCGGCGGGCACATCGCAGGCTGCCGCTACGACCTCGGCGCCCAGAGAGGGGGCACGCGCGGTGGTCGAAGAGCGGCCCGGGAAGCAGGTGAGACGTCTGCTCGAACCCTCCCACGATGCAGTCTACCCGGCGATGTGGTCGGCCTGGATGACCCTGCGGCAGTCACTGGGGACCGACGCCATCTGGCGAATGATTCTCAGAGAAGGAATCCATCTGCCAGAGGTCGGGCGCCTCCATATTGCCGACAGGGTGGACTTCAACTGGAAGTATGCGTATCTGACGGCCATGGACGATTACGCGTGCCAACGTGGTCAGCGTGCGGAGCCATCCCTTCTGGTGAAGGTGATGCTCGGTCTAGAGCCCGCTCCAGAACAGATGCCGCCGGAAGAAGACGACAGTAACGACGACTCTGAGGAAGAGGAGGACATGGGGGAGGATGAAGGCTCCGAGGGAAGATCCCATCAGGGGAGTCCGCGGGAGAGCGGCGAGGTGGCCGGCTCTGACAATGTTGATGTCACCGAGCTCCTCGAGGTCCGCTTCTATCCCTACTCAATCTGCTTCATCCATTCTCTTATGCAGCTTCTAACCCATTTCTCCATCTTTCTCAGGAGCGCACGGATGTTGGTCAGGCGTCCTCAGCGGGAGTAGGAGGGGCGCCAGCAGGACAAGGCGGGGGCCAGGCACCCATTATCGAATTGACAGGCGCGGAAGGGCCCCCTGCTGCAACTGTTCCTGCGGCGGCCGGGATAGCGGAAGATGACGCTCTGACCTCCCGTAAGTCTCCTTGCTTTACTGCTGGTGTCTGCCGTTGACGATCCGTGACTAACCATGGCATGCCCCGCGCAGTGATCTCAACACTGGAGGCTCGTCGGGTTGCCGAACCCGGGCCATCTACGAGTGGACCAGTGGTGGACATGCCGCCTGCTCCGGAACAGACTTCCCAAACCGAGCCGGCCCCACCAACTGCTGATCAGGGGGCTGCGGACGCCGGCGGTGCTGACATCGGAGAGAGGTCGGGGGCTGACGAGGGTGTCAGCGCCGCTGGGGAGAGAGAAGAAGGTCGCCCAGATGTTGGGGAACCTATACCTCATGAGGACCTCCCAGGGGCGGACCCTGCAGCAGACCTGCTGGCTGCCTTCCCTGCCTACCGGCCTGCCGACCCCGAGGAGATGGACGACTCGGACGCGGAGGCGGTCGAGGAGAGCCGGATAACGCGCCGCAGGGGGTGGAAGTGCATCCAGCGCTTCCTCAAGCGAGACCCATCGGAGTGGCTGGGGCGCATGGGATCACTTCAAACCTGGCTGCACTTCCTGTGTGCCGGGGGAGCTGATGCTCAACGCCTCCATCTGACGGTCCGTGATTTCATGGCCGAAAAGATGCGCGAGAGCTGTCGGCGTGCCGACGTCACACAAAGTCGGGACATGTCGGAGAGCACGCGGGCGCTCCTCGCGGCGGAGCAGGAAGTCCGGCGCCTCGAAGGGCAGGCGGCAGAGAAGGAGGCCTTCGTCGCAACGTGTACCGAGCTTGTGGAGCAACTAGCAGCCCAGCTGGTTGACGCCCAGGTACAGCTGACGGAGGCGGGCCAACAGATGGTCACAATTCAGGTCGAGCGGGAGCGTGCACAGGCCAGAATCGACGAACTGCGTGCTGCGACCGCCGACGAAGAGAGGGCACGCAGAGAGTGAGAAGCAGCCCTGGAGGCTGCCAGCCAAAGGGTAGCGGCGTTAGAGAGACTCATTCAGCACGCTAATCCCTAGGGGCTTTGTTTTTCCACTCCCAGAACATTTTCTTCCGCTACTTTGATCCATTTGTATGAATCAATATATTTATCTGCATCTTTTGGCTTAACATGCTCAACCACAATTCACTGTCTTGCGGGAGCGTTAACCAAGCATCAGGCATCCATAGTTGGGCCTGGGTTGCTGGAGAAAAGAGGGAGGTCATTCCTAGGAAAGGAGACCCCAAGCCTAATCAATGTATCATCCCCCCAACTTGTTCCAACACACGAGCGGGACAATGCTAGGGGCGTTGAGATTTTATCCGAACATAGGGAAATGAGAAAGGGTGAATCGCGTGTCCCGAATCCAGACATCCACAACGGTCGGCCTTCCAGGAAATGCCCAAGACGGTAGGCGGACAGTGGATCGACCATAACAACTGCAATAGACGGACCGAAGGTCATCATTCATATTGCAGGAGGCGGACCACATGTCATCATGAATACCGCTTTGGGGGTCCCTTCAGACACAAGGGTGGAAATCCAGATCAACAGGGCATGCGAAGCGTGGGGCGAAGTGACGATTGTTCGGACAGAATCCAACGCTCTCAGAATTGCGCCACCGTGGGGAAAGCGTATTAGGCGGATGCACTAATCTGGCCGTGAATCACCCCAATTCTCAGACAGCACCTCTTTGACGAGGAAATCGTCGCTTCCCACCATTTCAATGGGGCATCCCGAGCTGAATCGGGGAGAATATCACAACTGCACCACTCTACCCGAAGTCAGGCCAGACGGCCGGCGACGCGGAGGGGCAGGACTTAGCGATCCCTGAGGCTGGACCCAAGTCGAAATGCCCGGGCGTTCCTACGTACTCCATCAAGCTGGAGATCAAGCCACACGTAGTTCTGAGAGTGCAGTTTAACGTCATGCAGGACGCAGAATCCCGTTTGGGGAGATCTTAGTTTAAGGTCTTAGAGCTCAGACCATAAGGAGAGATCTTAGTTTAATGTCTTAGAGCTCGGACCATAATGAGAGATCTTAGTTTAAGGTCTTAGAGCTCGGACCATAAGAAGAGATCTTAGTTTAAGGTCTTTAGAGCTCGGACCATAAGGGGAGATCTTAGTTTAAGGTCTTAGAGCTCGGACCATAAGGAGAGATCTTAGTTTAAGGTCTTTAGAGCTCGGACCATAAGGGGAGATCTTAGTTTAAGGTCTTAGAGCTCGGACCATAAGGAGAGATCTTAGTTTAAGGTCTTTAGAGCTCAGACCATAAGGAGAGATCTTAGTTTAAGGTCTTTAGAGCTCGGACCATAAGGAGAGATCTTAGTTTAAGGTCTTAGAGCTCGGACCATAAGAACCTCAAAGTACGCCACATTGTGGTCCTATCCCCTGGGTATGCGAAGATGCACTGAGGGATAGTGTCAAGAGTGTCGAGGTTTCGCCTGGTCAGAATGGGAGGTGGAAAATGTGAATCATGCGGCCATTCACTCAAGGACTGGGGGCACCGGAGTAACGATATGGGAGTACTGCCGACCGTGGCGGAAAAGCAGCATCAATATCGCACTAACCGTTGGTGGAATGAGGCAGCAAACGAGCATCGACCGCTCTATCGCAGGATTCATATCGATTTGATGCCCGAGGCCATTGGGGGTACCGGCCCGAGTCGGTGGGAGAGCACTGAGGCATTGTGTCCGAACCGTTCACGGGGGATCCACCCAGGGCGTAGACGATGGGTCCGAATGAAAGGGAGCACGAAGCCTGAAAAGTGGAGGAAACCTGGCCAAGCGGATCCTGACCCTCCTGGCAATAAACCAGAGTACTCTTGACACCGGTGGACCACTGCAAGGGGTCGGGGAACACGCCTTGAGGGTGACCTGAAGGCGGCGGATTCCCCAGAGAAGGGGGAATCTCTAAGAGGTGGGGGGCTGGACCCGAAGTTTCAAACATCCGGGCGTTCCTACGTATCCCATAAGGATGGGAATCAAGCCACACGTAGTTCTTGAAGCGCGACGCAACACAATCGGGCACCAGCGCGGGGAAGAGTGTGGGTCTGACCCTCGCACACAGAAGGAGCGGCATTTGATATTTCTTGTTTGTCTTTAAAGATGAATGGTTTTTCTTTGTGCGGCGACATGCCTGTGATTGAGAAATCTCTGGCGTCGCCACAATAATCAAGCCACGGAAGGCATTGATGAATGACGTGGTTATTAACCAACGCCTAACATGAGTGTCCCCTGAGGAGGACATCACGATGCAGTGCCGTTTCTCGTCGGGCGGCCAAGACGATCATAGTTTACGGTCGTGTGGTAGGACCAGACAACACAGTTTAAGGTCATGTGGTTCGGACCATGGAGGAACCCGCTTATCGCGGTACGGCAGACACGGCGGAGGTGGGAACATACCCAGCCCTGCGGTCACGCACGATTCCAGGAGAAGAGTCTTGGGATAGGGGTCTGCGTATGTCCATCACCCGAGGGGCAGAGATGCTAGCCTCCAGATATACTGGGCCCAGAATGCGATTGTTCGGGCGACTCCTTCCTCCTTATGGGGACGAGGGTCCAACTACGCATGGCCCTTAGGGAGGACATCCGCATATATCCTTGGTGCTCAGATCATGGGAGCCTCGAACGACATCATTACCCTGGTTGGTCTGCCTAACGTGTAGAGGTGTACTGAAGGTCAGTATGAAGAGAGTGTCAAGATTCCACTACAACGCACAAAGGCGGAGTGTGATGAGGACTGCGCAACCAATGTTCAGAGCCTGAAAGAGCCGACATGGCGATCAAGGACGTTGCTGACCATATTCGCAACACAACATCCGATCGCGTCAGCCTAAGACGGGGCAAGCAAATGAGCATCGACCGCTCAATCGCAGAATTCATATCGATTTGCGGCCCAAGACCCGCCGGTAAATCGACCCGGAGCGGTAGGAGAGCACTGAGGCATCGTACCCAAACCGCTAACGAGGATCCCTTTGAGTGAAGGCTCGAATCAAGAGGAAGCGCGAGACCTGACAAGCAACACAGGACTTGTCGGGATTGAATCTGACACTACGAGTCATAGACCGAAGTACCCAAAACATGTTAACAGATCACCGGGAAGGGTCGGAGGACTCACCCTGAGAGCAACCAAAAGAGGGCAGATCCCCGTGATCAACCAAGAGACGGGGCTGGACCTGAAATTTCAAACATCCAGGCGGTCCTACGTATCCCATAAGGATGGGAATCAAGACATACGTAGTTCTCGAGAGGCAGTTTAACGTCATGCAGGACGAATGCTGAACAGTTTAACGTCTTGTAGCTCGGACGTAGTACAGTTTAACGTCATGTTGGACGAAACACTCGGCAGTTTAACGTCTTGCAGCGCGGACGATATGCTAGGCAGTTTAACGTCGTGCAGCTTGGACGTATGCAGTTTAACGTCGTGCAGGACGTGGCACTTGGCAGTTTAACGTCTTGCAGCGCGGACGAATGCTGAACATTTTAACGTCTTGTAGCCTGGACGGATGCAGTTTAACGTCGTGCAGGACGTATGCTGAACAGTTTAACGTCTTGTAGCTTGGACGAATGGTGCTTGGCAGTTTAACGTCTTGCCGCGCGGACGTATGCAGTTTAACGTCGTGCAGGACGTATGCTGAACAGTTTAACGTCTTGTAGCTTGGACGAATGGTGCTTGGCAGTTTAACGTCTTGCCGCGCGGACGTATGCAGTTTAACGTCGTGCAGGACGTTGGCACACTCAGACAAAGTACTGCTTGAGGAACCTAGCGTTGGTGGGAGGAGTGACACGCTCACCATCCATAGTCTCTAGGGAGTACGCGCCATTGGGATAGACCTTGTGGACAACAAAAGGTCCCTCCCACTTGGGCTCCAACTTGGGCGGCTTCCTGCCGGGGATCATCGGTGCTCTTAGGGCTAGCACTAGATCACCCTGCAGGAAGGAGCGGAGGCGAACCTTCTTATTGAAAGCTCGAGCCATTCTGCTTTGATGCCTCTCCAAGTTGTGCAAAGCGCGAAGTCTATTCTCATCCAGTGCTTCCAACTCGACTAGACGGGCTTCAGCAACTCTGTCCGGCGCTTGCTGGTCGTAGATCGCAGTGCGCAAGGACGGCAACTGGATCTCAATGGGCAGGACGGCCTCAGCTCCATACACCAGGGAATAAGGGGTCATCTGGGTGGAATTGCGAGTCGTCGTCCGATAAGCCCAGAGGGCGTTGGGGAGCTTGTCCGGCCAACTCTTCTTGTTCTGACCAACCATCTTTTGCAGAATGTTAGAGAGGGTTTTGTTAAACGCCTCGATCTGTCCATTCGCCTGCGCATGATAGCGAGATGTATGGTTCGAGCGAATGTTATACTTGGCGTACAACTTCTTCAACTCGGCTGCTCGGAAATTGGTTCCGTTATCCGTGAGGATAGCGTGAGGCACTCCAAATCGATGAATGATGTTGGAGGTCACGAAGTCAGCGATCGAACAGGATTTGACCTCTCTGAGCGGAATCGCCTCTGCCCATTTGGAGAAGAAGTCCGTGGCGGTCAGAATGAACCGGCACTGGCGAGCTGTCGCCGGCGGGTACGGTCCCACAACGTCCATACCCCAGACTGCAAAGGGCCAGGAATACCTGGTGGTATGGAGAGGCTCCGGCGGCCGATGCACAAAGTTCGCATGAACCTGGCACGCATGGCACCTCCTGGCATACTCGATGCAGTCATGGATCATGGAGGGCCAGAAGTATCCCAACCTCTGAATCTGGTGGGACAGCTTCGGTCCAGTTTGGTGGGCGCCACATGAACCAGCATGAACCTCTTGCATGACTCATGGGATCTCAACTCCCTGAAGGCAACGGAGGAGAACACCATCAAACCCGCGTTTGTAGAGGATCTGCTCCAGGTCGGGACTGCTCTGGAGGACGAACTACGATGCGCGGCGTCGAACTCGCTCGCGCTCGGCCCGATCCGATGGAAGAATGCCATGTTGGAGGTACTCAACCAAAGGCGTCCTCCAATCAGGGGCTGATCCGACTGTCATATCTGGGGTACTCGGGGCTCCGAGCATAGGGGCAACCGTGGTGAGACTACTTACCAACGGGCCGCGATCTTCTTCCGGGATAACGGGAGCGATGAGCCTGCGCCGCGTCACGCGGACGATCAGGTTGTCCTGTTCAGGCTCTGCAAGTGACGCAGCAAGGCTGGCCAAAGCATCTGCTCGACCGTTCTGCGACCGGGGAATATGGACAATTTCTGGCCGAGAAGGGAATCGAGCCATCAGAAGGAGGGTGCACTCCAACAATGGCACAAGTTCCGGCTTCCTGACAACATAGTCGCCATTGATCTACTTAACGACCAGCTCGGAGTCCCCTTTCACGCACAGATGGGGCACGTCGATCTCGAGAGCCAACTCGAGGCCGGTGATGAGGGCATGGTATTCCGCCTCATTGTTGGTACAGCCCTCTGACGACAGGAACGAGTATGGCAGCATGGCTCGCTCCGGGGTAATGAAGACGATGCCCAAGCCCACTCTGTTGAGCTTAGGATTATCGAGTCTTCTACCGGTGGGGCTCCGGGAGGCACCGTCAAAGTGCATCTGCCAGCATGGATCGGCTCGATCAACCGAGAGAATGGTCTCATCAGGAAAGCCTAGATCCAGCGGCTGATCCGCGGAGGTCGGGTGAGCTGCCAGAAAGTCTGCCAATGCTTGCCCTTTGATGGCCTTCTGAGACACATACCTGATGTCGAACTGCTGGAGAATCACAGCCCACCGCGCTAGACGGCCAGTCAACATAGGTCGGCTCAGGATATATTTCAACGGGTCTACCCGAGAAACCAACTGTACCTCATGGTGCTGCAAGTAGTACCGTAGTTTCTGTACGGCAAATACGAGCGCCAGGCAGCTCTTCTCGATGGGGGAATACCTAACTTCCGCATCGAGGAGCATGCGACTGAGGTAATATAGGCTATTCTCCGTTCCCTCGTTGTTCTTCTGGGCTAAATGCTGTGGCGGATCTCTAGTCCCGTTGAAGGGAGCGAAAGTGGGATTCCCGAATCCCGGAGGCGCCGGCATGTCATCCACCCATGCTGGGTAGGGCTTGCCGTCCGGTGGGATCGCCACCTGCCGAGTCTCCAAGGCCTCCAAGCGGGCAATGAGTGCCGCCATCGGATCGTCCGGACATGGGTTCCAGTCCTGGCGAGGATCTCTAACCACGAGCGCATTGCATGGCCCTTCAATCGGGTCGTCGACCGGGTCGTCGAACTCGGCAGCTCGTGGGATGGCGGGCGGAGCGGCCCTTGGGGCAGCGGGAGGAATCCGAGCGGGGTCTCTCAGGTATTCACGCCGCTCGGGAGGGTGTGGCGAAACATACCGCGCCCTCTTGCCGTAGGCAATGGCCTCTCTCCTGTCGGCGAACACGGCGTAATCACGGTTGCCCGGGAGAGTCTCGTCGAGGAGCGGTTGTTCCGGTCCCTGCTGTCCTGGCCTAGGATCACCGTAGTCAGGCCGCCGTTCTGCAGCGCGCTCGGCGAGGAGTTGGTCAACCAGCTTCTTCTGTTCGGCGAGCTGCTGACGTAGCGTAGCCTTCTCGGGATCCTCCTCTGCCCTCTGCATGGAGGCAGATGGGTCGGCGGGCTTTACAGCCTCGTTGTGCTCTTTTCCTTTACTGACGTTTCGGCTCAACGTCAGTGCTTCAGTGGGTGCGGGGAGCCCCAGGAGGTTCCTCTGGTGACGAGTAACTCTCACTGATGGCTCTGACGACGGCTTGTCTTCAGGGGGAAGCCCCCGTCGAGAAGTTCCAAGTCGTTCCCCTCTCCCGACAGGTCAGCCATATTGACTGTCTCCGTCCCTGTAGATATACCCTCAGGGCCGCCCAGTGAATCGGGCTGTCGGCGAATCACACTGAAGCGTAGGGCAGTGTACTGCCCCCATCCACGGATATACACGTGGGGAGTGTCTTCCTCGATAACTTTGCGGAGTACTTGAAAACACTCAACGCATCGTTGTTGGAGGGCCTCGTGGTGCTCAAATGACCCGGGGTGCTGAACCGCGGGGAGCATGGCCAAGTCAATTTGACGGCACTGCTCACCAATATCCTCCAGGTGCGCTTGACTCCCGGGGTATGGCATTTTTAGGCGGTGAAGACAGGAGCGAGTCTCCCGGAGAGTTCGGCGGAAGCATTCGAACTCATCCGGGGTGAGCGATTCAGGTGCATCAAAGCCCGGTCCTGCGACTGGCCAAAACTTCTCAGGGAAGTGGCCCTCTGCAAGGACGGTCCAGAAGCTCCACGACTCAAACTCGGGACCCAGATCTCCTTGGTCCTCTTCAATGGCTGGGAACGGACGGGGAACCGGCAGTGGTGCCGAGGCGGGCTGCCGGGCTGACGGGCTGGCCGACGGTGAATACGGCGAACAGGCCGATTGGCCTCCATATCCCGGGCCGCCCTCTGAGAGTGGCGGTGCCCTGGCTACCACATCACGATAGGACGGACCGGCGAGCGAACATCATGCCGTAGCATCGGTGCTCGCCGAGGGTGCACTAGATCGTGGTTCGACCGTCGGTCCCCAGAAAAAGTCTCCGGCTTCTCCGATTGAGACGGAAGGCACTTCCGGAGGGGCCGGTACCAACCGCAAGCTTGATCCTTGGGGGTCTACCAGGCCCTCATTACTCCGGATATACCTTCGGAGAGAAGCGGGGATCACATCGATCTCGCTCTCGGGGAGCACGAGGCTGACATGCCGCATTCCTACCCCTGCCCTTGACTGGCGGGATTGGGGAAAGGGCTCTGTCGCCGAATCGTACTCCGCCTCTGAATCAGAGAAGCGAACCGGTCGGATCTCTGTCCGGAATTCCGTAACATTCTTCACTCGGCGTCGACGCCTTGCCTTCCTGCCCCTGGGTGGTTCTTCGGGGCAGGGCTGATCTCTGTCCTGGCGTCCTCCGGCCGCACTGGTGCTGGGGCCAAGAGGACTGGAAACCAAGGTGCGAGGGGCACCGGGAAAGATATCAAAGGGGACGCGGGGAGAGATGATTCCGGGCAGGCCTCCGGGCCGGGATCGGAAGGTGGGATGACCCATGCCTCCTGGATCGGCCACACGGAGTGGATCCCGCTGGTGAATAGCGCTACCGCGAGGTGGTCCGCGGTGGCTACTGCCTGTACCAGCAACCGGGAGAGTCGACCCAACCTGCCTTTGGGGCGGTCGGGGCCTCGATCCAGGTCGGGCATAGAAGTTCCCCTACTCAGGATGCGCAGGGGCCTGGCGACTGGAGCCAACAGTGGCTTGGGCCAATGCGGCCGCTGTTGCTAGGGCCCCAAGGTGGGCATCCTCCTCCGCTCGTGCCCGACGTTGGCGTCGGGACAAACGAGTCAAGATGAGCGGCGCGGGCAGGTGGAGAGTCTGCTCTTCGACTTGAGAGGCCTGGCGGCGGTGTCGCCGTGGCCTGGCGGGAGTCCTTACCGTAGATCCCTGGAGCGAATCCCGGATAGGGTGATCCCGGACATCTTCCACCTCATCCGCATAGGGAAGGGAACTGTCAGAGTGCTCCGGGGATAAGCTCCCGAAGCGGTTAGACGTGGAGGTGGGCAGCGGTGCCTCCCTGCGCGGCCCTCGGGGGCGGCGGTGGTGGCGAGGCGCAGCCTCCTCGAGGTCTAGGCGAGCCATGTCTCTAGTGGGGATGACTCCCTCTTCCTCATATCTCCGCACCAGGGTGTTGATCACCCTTCTCTGGATGACCTCCGAGGGGGAGAAAGGGCGTGGTCGTCCCGCAATTGCGGCTGCTGGGACGGCTGTGGAACGGGCGGGACCGCGCGGAGTAGCCGCGTCGGTGTTTCCCCTACCCCTGCGCCAGTGGGTGGGTGGCGATCGGGCACTGGATCGGGCGACCTGATTTCTGAAAGCAGGGAGAAGGACCCATTAACACTGACAGGAAAAAGGAATCGACAACCAACCATTAGCGCCACGACGCCTTCCGTGGGGGGAACCCAGGCCCTCGACGTTGCGAGACGGAGTGCCCGATGTCCCTTCCCCAGCCCCTGGCGGGTAAGACTGAATGCTTGGCCGGGCAACATGCCGGTCTTCCAACACCTCTGAAAGCCATCGGTCTTCGTATCGAGGAGAAGAGATTCACGTCGGGTTCACCATTTTTCTGTTTCGGTGCGGATGTGCGTCGGGTTACGCTGTTCCGCCAGGACGCGTTCGCGCGTGCACCCGTCAACCCGAGGGGATGGGCGCGCGGCTTGTGGTCCCGCAGTCCCGCTTCCCAAAGGCGGGCGGCATCCGTCCCTTATTCAGGGGCGTCTGCTCCTTGATCGAAACCGGGATGATGGGATGTCGGCTCCTCCTTCCTTGGACGTCTCCTCGGAACTCGTCGCCTAATCCGGGTCTCCCTCATAGATTTAAGACATGCTCGTGAATCTCGTTCCCGGCGCCATATCTTCATGGACACCGGTTAATTACGCTGCTTCCGCCCGGACGCTCCAAGGAGTCTGTTCGGGGCAGCAACCTGCGGTGAGAAGGCCGGGTGGCTCTGGGTGCTGGGGGCGTGTCGTAACACTGCGGCTCTGCACGTCTGTCTTCCGTCCCTAATAGGGCTTCTCGAAGGCATGATGACCTGAGGCATCCCGCACTGGGTGCGGGGAACTGTGTCACCTGAGGTTTTCCTCAGCTTCCCATGTTTAACACGGGGTATGCTACGAGTTTAACGTCCAGCGGGGACGGCATCGGACCGATCAACACGAAAAGTGGATCAGATGACAGAACCCCTTGCGGGGAACCTCCGACGCTGGGGCCAGCGCATGGGCGGCTTCCCAAGTGATGTGGAGTGGAGAGAAGTGGCATGACCCCACCGGGATGTGGCGTCCCGGGTAAGGATCAGGATGAATGATGGAGTGAAGAGCTTGGACCCCGTAAGGGCTTCCTACGTACCGCGCGTTAGCACGGATCAAAGTCGACGTAGTTCGGGTATACAGTTTAACGTCATGCTGGACGTCGGCAAGCCGACTCACGAAGGGGTCGAGGCCGCCGGGCGGAGGATTGAACCGAACCACCTCGCACAGATGGGGATGGAACGGTCGGGTGGATCACAGTTTCACGTCATGCTGGACGATAAAAGGAGAGATGGAAAAAGAGGCTGTGGGGAGGCACAGTGGAGATACACACGGGCAGTCTCCCACAGGGGCGGATTCATAGGTGAATCGACGCATGCGTGAACCCTGGAGGGGTCCACTGATGGACGAACCGACGTGAATACGACCGGGACGACCAGGTGGTGGGCTTGAACCTCAGGGAGGCTTCCTACGTAACCTGTTTAGAAGACAGGGATCAAAGTCCACGTAGTTCATTCTGTCAGGACTTACGCACTTGAGGCAGCCCGGATGCGGCAAAACTCAGTTGGAAGGGACTTGGACCGAAAGTAGGAGACACCTCGATCCCAGTCATACCCTCTACTGGCTTCGGCAGTGGGGGAGCGCAATGGAGATACACATGTGCAGCCCCCCACAAGAAACTAGGGGTTTGTAATACCCTACCCCCCGTGGGGAAAAGCCGCTCCCATTAAATCGTCCCTAAAGAGGGGCAATCCCGACATCCCTGTAGAGACGAGCGGGTGGGGGCCACATCCAAACCGGGGGGGGGACCCTGTGTGCGAGGCACGGGATCGGGTGATGCGGACGGTTTAGCGTCTTGCCAGACGAAGTACAGTTTAACGTCGTGTGTTGAGGACGAAGCGGATGGTTTAACGTCTTGCCGGACGAAGTACAGTTTAACATCGTGTGCTGAGGACGAAGCGGACGGTTTAACGTCTTGCCGGACGAAGTACAGTTTAACGTCGTGTGTTGAGGACGAAGCGGACGGTTTAACGTCTTGCCGAACGAAGTACAGTTTAACGTCGTGTGTTGAGGACGAAGGTGCTTGGCGGTTTAACGTCTTGCAGCACGGACGATAGGGGCTAGGCAGTTTAGCGTCGTGCATCTTGGACGTGGTGCAGTTTAACGTCATGTTGGACGGATGCAGTTTAGCGTCATGCGGGACGAATGTGCAGTTTAACGTCATGCTGGACAAAGGTGCAGTTTAACGTCATGCTGGACGTATGTGCAGTTTAACGTCATGCTGGACGTATGTGCAGTTTAACGTCATGCTGGACGTATGTGCAGTTTAACGTCATGCTGGACGTATGTGCAGTTTAACGTCATGCTGGACGTTGGTTGCCGCCGATGGGTCCGTGTCACTTCGCGCAAGCCTGGAGGGCCGCACGGGAAGACAACGCACAGTGCGGGCACCCAGGACGAAGATCATCGGGCGCCACGCAGGCGGGTACCCTCAGGGGGTCAAAGGGGGCGACCCCGGCGGATTGCGCGCAAAAGAGAAGCTTTGCGCGCAAAACAGCAGGGCGGCGCGCAAAATGGCAGGCTGGCGCGCAATCAGGCCAGCCCTTTGCGCGCAGATGATTGAGATTGCGCGCACCGGGCTTCGGACAGCTCGCGGGGGCAACGGCTCATTCTCTAACGAATGTCCACTTTGAAAATGGGGGGTGCGCGCAATCGGGCTGGATTGCGCGCACCCGGGGGCACTTGCGCGCAAGAGGCTTCTTTTGCGCGCAAAGGCCTTCGGGTTAAGGATTTATTCAAAGGGAAGGAGCCAAGGGGATTGCGCGCGAAGGCGAACCCCAAGGCTCTATTGCGCGAAAGAAAGGAGGTTACCTGAAGATCGGCATTGCGCGCGGAAGGGGTTGGATTGCGCGAACGAGCGACGCTTCAGATTCTGGCAACCTTCAAAACGTCGGGGGTCGCCTTATATTTATAGGCAACCCCGGGCGCGGAATCCGGTCTCGGGCGCGGAATTCCCTTCACGGGCGCGGAATCTGGACCCGGCGCGCAAGGGAGCCGCGCAGGCCACGGGCGCGCAAAATAGCGCGCCGGCCCAGCGCATTGCGCGCATCCCGGGAGGATTGCGTGCCGAGACTCAGCTTTGCGCGTGGGGCTCTGAAATTTCGCGCAAGTCCTCCGGGCCCTCCGGAACGTGCCTCTGACTCCAAATATCACTTCGCTTTCCGCATCCGGAGCTTCGTTTGGGAGCAGCGGACTTTTCCGGCGTCTACAATGATCTTGTGACATTGATAATTCATCTGATGCATAGTTCCATCAAACATAGTTTGATCAGACTAGAGAGAGGATGAATAGATGGGAAAAATGGATAACAATGTTAGGCTTATAGAAGTTGCTACTAGACAGTTGTTGCGTGTTTCTAAAGTCTATAGAAGTTATAACAATGTAGTCAACCATTTTTCAGCTGACCTAGAGAATTAGAGTGAGCAATTATATTGGTTTTTCCAATAGATAAAGTGAAAAATGTGTGAGTTATTTCAATTGTGTTATGTGTATATGATAGAGGAAATATTAAATTATAATTTTTTTAGTTTAAATTATTTTTGTCATATTGAATTTGTATAAAAAGAGTGAACTCATGGTTGATTGTGTTTTAATTGGGTGAAGATGATCAGATAGATGATGAGTTTCTAGACATAAGTTTTGATATTTCAAATTTTTTCTATCTTGTTTAAAGTTTTAAAATATTAGAGTAATCAAGACGTTTTGAGAAGGCACCAAAATAGTTGAAAAGTTTTATACATTCAAATAACTATCAAACTAATTTAAAATTAAGTGGCTTGGGATATGAGTGAGTGGGAAAATAAAATTGGTTTCATAATATTTTCACTTATGGGATCACATATAAATATAAGTTCATAGTTTATCATAATTTTTTACTACCGAGAGCCAGAAAAAAATTAGTAGATCAGAATATGTTGTGTTAGATTATTTTTCCTAAAATAAGCTTCCGTCATAAGATCATATTATATAAATATTTGATTTATAGACCGAGGGTATCGAACTGAATGTTTGAGTAGAAGTTTTTGAATCAAACTTCTGTTAAAAAGAGAGTTCATAAATTTTTGTAACAGGTTCCGGCTGAGTAAATGGTAATTGGAATGAGGTTATTGGACTGGGTTCATTTGAGTGAGACCATCAAACCCTAGTACATCAGACCATGCCACCAAATGGACCATTGCATAGAATAAATTTTCAATTTTCAATTTCTTATGTATCTCAATGTTTTTATAATAAAAGATTGTAAACTGATGGGAGTTAGTATAATCATTCCTATTGGAAAATATAAGGTATATATTGGGAGTTAACATAGTTCGTATTCACTTCTTCATAATAGTGAATTTTTATAGACCCATGGGAGTGGCTATAGCATGGATGTAGTTTATCACACCATGGATGAACCATATAAATCATCTGTTCCTTGTTTATTTTTCTATTTCAAAATGCACTTGAGTTTATAAAAAGTTTATAAGCAGAAAACTATAACATGTTGAAGTAGTTAAATTTATTAAAGTTGAAATTTGTAAAACGAAAGCAACTTATACACCCCCTACCCTTTTTGTTGTTCTATGGTCCTTTGGAAATTTAATTTTTTATCAAAAGGATGTTCCCCTACTAAATAAATATCAAAGAAAATATCAATTCCATCAACAACATAGGAATTACTATCTTTGATGGAAAAATTATCTTTACTGAAAAAAAAAGAAATTCCATATCTTATATCTCTTGTCTTAGAAGATGTTGATGCTGCTAAATTTGGTTTTCCTCCAATTTTGAAAGATTATAATATAAATTTCTATAACTGGAGAAAAATATTTATGCTGATGGAAAATATAGAAATGATATTATTATGTCTCTATCAAAAAAAAATTATATGAAGGTGATGGGTTTCAAAATAGAAAATATTATGTAGGACAGGTTTGAAAGTGTTTTAGAAGGGGAAACTAAAGTAATAGAATAAAATCTTAAAATCTAGTGTATCAAGATTGAAGACATAGGAATACACTACTGGAAATATTATCTATACCAACGGCTTTGGGAAAACCGTTGGTATAGGTCCAAAAATCAAAGAACCTATACCAATGGTACTCAAAAAATATGAATGTGTGAGTGATTCCTACCTGTCACAAATGACGTATGCATAATTTTAATAAATTATCAAAACAATATTAATGTGTTTTCTTTGTTGTAGTATGTCTCTTATTCTTTTTTACTTAAATTAATGTCAATTTTAAATAAAAAGACACACTTAGAGTTATACCGGTCACACCGTCCATCTGATTGTGGTACGGTTAATTCCTATATGTCCAAAATTATTTATAAATAATTTTACTAAATTATAAAAACAATAAAAATATGTTTTCTTGATTTTGAGTATGTCACTTGTGTTTTAACTAAAATGTCATTCCAAACTGGAGACACACACTTTGAGTGATACAAGCCAAATCATTTGTTGGTTTGACTTGATACAACCTCCCACACATCACAAATGACTTATGAATCATTTTAAAAAGTCATCAAGACAATCATAGCATTTTTTCATGGTTTTCAAGGAGTAAAACACATTTCAAACTAAAATTTCAAATTTAAAATGATAATGAACACTTTGAGTTATACCAGTCAAATCGTGCATAAAATTGAGGTGAGTTTAATTCCTACATGTCAAAAATGACTTATAGATCATTTTACTAATGTATCAAAATAATCCAAATGGTATTTCTTGGATTTTAGTATGTCAGTTATTCTTTTTAGTAAATTAATGTCAATTTTAGGACACACATAGATTCACATCAGACACACTATGAATTTGATTGATATGTGGTTGATTCTAAACCCTCAAAAATGACTTATGAATCATTTTTATAAAGTATAAAAACAATTAAATTTTATTTTATCGGTTTTCAGTCTTATAAATTTATATTTACTAAAATTAATGTCAATTTTAGATAAAAAAATATGCACTTAGGGTTACAAAAATTAATGTTAATTTTAAATAAAAAGACACACTTTGAGTCATATCAGAAACACCATGTGTCAAATTGATTTGGGGTTGATTCCTACATGTCAAGAATGACTTATGAATTTTTTTTATAAAGTATAAAAACAATAATAAATCGTTTTCTCAATTTTTAGTATGTCACTTGTTCTTTTTACTAAAATTAATATCAATTTTAATTAAAAATACACACATAGAGTTATGCCAGTCACACTATGTGCTATTTTGAGGTGTAGTTAATTATTATACATCGAAAATAAATTATAGATCGTTTTACTAATGTATGAAAAAATATGAATTTTATTCTTAGTTTTCAGGATGTTACTTTTTCTTTTTACTAAAATTAATGTCAATTTTAAAAAGAAATTACACTTTGAGGGATACTGGTCACATTGAGCATCATATTGAAGTGGGTATGATTAATATACATAAATAAATACTTATTGATCCTCTAACTAAAGTATCAATACAATATAAAACCTTTTTCTCAATTTTAACTATGTCACTTGTTCTTATTATTAAAAATAATATCAATTTTAAATAAAAAGACACACGTTGAGTTATAGTGGTCACACCATGCCTCAGATTGAGGATATGTTTATTCCTACACATCAAAAATGAATTATGGATATTTTTTCTATAGTATAAATGTAATGTCCCAGACCCACCTGGTCTATTACTTTACAAAAACACAGCTCCACTGAAACGATGGCAATGGTCACGGTCGCACACTGGTCACAGTGGCACCGTGACAGTGGCACCGATTACAGTGGCACCGTGACGGTCGCACACCGGTCACGGTGGCACTCTGAAAGTGGAACTGGTGATGGTGGCACCGTAAAGGTGACAGTGTGACGGTGGCACCGTGAGGCTGACAGAGTGATGGTGGCATTGTGAGGGTGGCACCGTGATGGTGGCACTATGTCCTCACATTCTAGTTCCTGACCTTTACGCTACCTGAACATATCTTTTGACGTAAAGATGATTTAATTCCCTCTTTCAAGCCATTTAAAGCCCATAAATAATATCTAACATCCATTAAGAGTCGGGAAACCCTTAACTTTCCAAAACATGTGGTTTTTCCTCAGTGTCGCCCTTCCCCGTACCTTCCAGATCCACCACTAGTACGCGTTTCCTTTTGATTAAAGAAAACAATTTAATGCATAGTCGTTATGAACACCACTCCGAGGAGAATTGTTAAATGAAAATTAATTCCATCATGCATAACTTCCCAACCGTGTGGGGAACCACGATCTGAAGTTAAAGCCTTTAAAATTTTCATATCCCGTAACAACGGGATCTCATCCTTATATCACACGAAATTCTTTCTTCTTCTTCCTCTTGGCTGGTCTCCTTTTCCTCCGGGTGCGTTTGGAGTTCCCCTTCCCAGGGCAAGTGGTGCACCTGTGTTGGAGCCTTTCTTCTCACCCTTGGAGTCCCCGGCGTTCCTCCCCTACAAGTCATGCATCCCCAGTTCGTGGCGCGTGGAGAAGAACTTCGATCCTTGATCAACCAGGTAGGGTTTTTCCTTCATCTCTCCTTACATTGTATCATGTGGGGTGGGTACACTACTGTTTTTGTGGGACTGGATAAAACCAACCCTTAACAAAGATAATAAACAGACTTTTAAAGAATGATGGGGTGCGTTTGAAAATTTTGTTTTACTCTTTTATATTGCTATATGTTGTAAAATATATGGGATTATGCTCGCTGAAAATCATGGTCATTGGTGGTCTTTTATTGCGCACTAATGAACCCTTGTCTTCTGTGATTATTAAAAAACTGTAACATGGAAATTGGTTAATCACCTAAACTTAGTTGGTTAAATGGATACCTAGTGAACATCAATCCTTGTGTGGTCACCCTGGTTAAGCAATAGAAAGAAGAACCTAATGAATGATGTGTTTGAACCTGGACGTTTCCCTACTCTGTTTTGGTAGTAGGTGTGTTGTTCTGTTTGATGCTTATGGGGTGATGTGGATAGGGACGGGATCCTCTGTTGTGGCACAGTTGTTGGTTGTGAATCTAAATTTGTGTGTGGTTGTATCTCGAGGCTTGGTTTTGTTCCATTACTTTGAGGGATCTCCCTGATCCCTTTGTTGTTGTGACTTCACAAGAGAACTGGGTGTGAATGCTTAAATTGTTGTTTGGATGTTTCTCTTTCTCTGTCTTGTGGTTATGCTGGTTAGTTTCTCAGTAGTGCAGAATTCACCTAAATGGGATCACTTGAACATGAAAACAAGTATGGGTGAAATGGGGAATTGGTTTTGGGAATGAGTTGTGACTTGGCCATGAGTGTTGTGTTTTTTTATGAATGAATATTAACGAGGGTGTTTGTTCTTAGGTTGGATTTGGAAACTCTAGGTTGGGATGAGTGCTTGTTACTTATACATATAATTTTAGTTCGTATGTTTCTTATTTTTTCCCCACCCAAGTTTATCACTTAGTGCCAAACACCCCCATTTCATGGGGGAGGGTGTTTTTTCCAACACTCGTATGAGTGGCTGGTTATTAGCTCCTTTTCTGCTCCCTTTCCCAAATATCACAAGACTCTTCAGGAAGTCTTTGATGGCCGGAGGTCTATTATAGCCCAAGATTCTTTGGACAGGGTAGTTGTGGTGGTTGGCCCAGGTGTGTGCGGGCAGTTTGTTTCTCAAGAGCCTTTGGGATGAGGCCCAGGTGTCTATGGGCGTGGTAGTAGTTGTTCTGGCCTAGGTGTTTGCGAGCGTGGTTACGAGTGGTTGTTGTGTCCTCAGTGTTTGCGAGCGGGATGTGTGGTAGTGATGGCCTAGGTCTGTGCAAGAGGGGAGTGGCAGCAAGACTGCAGTGAGAATGGAGGGAGATGTTCGATGCGTAGGATGTCTTCAATAACCAGTGGGAAAGTGACGTGGGGTACCCAAATATCAATGTACTATTACTATACATTACTTGAATTTCGTTATTTGGGGAGTGTGCCTTGGTGAGTCTTGGGTGGATAGCTTTTCCTTTCTAGGTGCTTTGATTATCTCCTTTCTCATAGGGAATTAGAATGCCTCCCCACTTGTGCACGAGAGTCTTTGTTTTTCCCTACTGAGTGTACTTGTATGATCACCCTACGTATATAAAAC
Source organism: Viscum album (assembly GCA_963277665.1). Lineage (NCBI taxonomy): Eukaryota > Viridiplantae > Streptophyta > Magnoliopsida > Santalales > Viscaceae > Viscum > Viscum album. The sequence continues at coordinate 622,129,065 of OY728156.1, read as the reverse complement.
TAATTTCAAGTTTCTAGGAGGACTTCATGGATTGTGCGGGGACGTACTAGATCAGATGTTGGGGCAGTTTCATTTGTTGTTTTTCTTTCTTTGGTACTTTAACTTTGTAGTCTTCTTATACTTTGCGACATTTACATTTGGAACATGCATATGAGAATTTTTTGTTTTGGATTTACCTGTACTTCCACTTCAAGTCTTGTTGGGATTTATTATCTTATCTCACGATCCTATTAAAGAAAAAGGGTAATGCCTTCCATCTTGTGTTTGATTCTATACCCTTGGTGCTAGTCACCACTCCGGGACCTATTGAAGGCGGTTCTCGGGGGTCATTGTCTCTCCTTCGTGAAGAAGGAAGGGTCATCCAATCTGTTGTCCCTTCTCTCATCTTGATGAAGGCAGGTCGTGACAGAATGGTATCAGAGGGAGGTTGAGAGATAAGATGGAGTCTAGGGTTAGGCACAGTGAGGATTGCATGGGATGGTAGGGTAACAGTGTTGGGTAATCTTGGTGCGTGAAATAGGCCAGGGAAGACCGGCTAGGACATGCGATTTTAGGGCCCCCCATGATCCAATGCAAGGACTCTGGGCATATCGAACGACCAAGTGAGGCTGCAATGATTGCAGGGTAGAGACCCTAGGGAAGGCACATGCTTCATAATGACTTGTGTTCTTATGTTTCATGGTTTTTTTGGATTTAAAATGAAGAAGATGTCTAAGAAAAATTAAAATCAATATTCTAAACTACTCAGGATTAGGCATTGTTTGTTTACCTTGAAGCAATGGCACTTGGGAGATGACCACGAGTAGTGTGGGAGATCGAAGCCCAAGAGGTTGACTTGGCTGATCGACAGAGGGATGACCGAGAGGAGGAGGATGATCAGTGCCAAAAGACGCTTCGTTCCGTTTAGCGGAAGACCCTTGGGAAGAATGAGGGAAGCATCTCTGATGTGGAGATAGAGAGATGGCTAGAGGAGCTAGTGATAGATTTTAGCTTGATTCGAGCTTTGACGGAATACTAGGTTCCTCTGGCTGTAAGTCAGATGTGGGGAGTAGCGCGCCAATGGTGGACACTTTATCTTGGGGAGAAGAGAGAGGCTAAGATTATGTGGGCTGACTTCGATAAGGAGTTCCGGGCAGAATTTCTCTCTTCCACAATGAAGGCTGAGAAGAGGCTGGAACTACTCTCCCTTCTGCAGGGGAGTATGTCCATAAGAGAGTTGGGGATCAAGTTCAAGGATCTCCTTCAATTTTCTCCCGACCACTCTCTGGATGAGTATTCTCGGGCGAGACATTTGGAAGAGTCACTTCGACCTTCTATCTAGTATGTTGTTACTCCCTTCATCCTACTGACATACATAGAGTTCCAAAATAAGGATGAAGTAGTACGGAGGATGCACACACTGGGAGGTGTATCATGAGAGGGAATCTAGTTGGGCTCATCGAAGGGGAAGGAAATCAGTAGAAGGCCTCCAGCAACAGGGCCCTCTAGGTTCCGGCCAGTAGGGACCAGGCCCTAGCAGTTCCGGTTCTGATCTCCCCGTCCTCACCCTTTTCTTTCAGGCCCCGGACCGAGATGCTTCATCTATGGAAGCCATGGGCACCTTTAGAATCAGTTCCCGAATAGAGTACAGTATAATGGGTGTGGGCCAGTGCAGCACCCACCCCATCCATTGCAGTTCCAACCAGGCCCATTCGGCAGTAGTAGCAGGGACAGCGAGCTCTCGCTCTTCCTAGGGTAGACATCGCAGGAGGAGGTGGACCTCAGGGCGCTCCTCAGGGACCACGACTAGGGCACGGTCGGGGAGGCGGCTGACAGCCGCGGGGCAGGGGAGATGGGCGTGGGAAGTTACACATCACGGAGGCAGCAGCTCCATCAGGGACGGAAGTTATTCGAGGTACGATCAACTTGTTTAGTAATCTTTACTATGCCTTGTTCGATACAGGAGATTCGAAATCCTTTGTTACACCCAGTCTGGCCCATTCTCTGGGTTTAGACGCTGAGAGTATTCCAGTGCCCCTGGTGCTGAGCAAGCCAGCTGGGGGTCAGACTGACTTGTTTTATGTTTGCCGAGGGTGTAAACTGATGATAGGGCCACATCAGTCTATCAGGGATATTCTAATGATATAGATAAAACCATAGTATGTCATCATAGGCATTGATTGGATTTTCTCTATATGTGTCATCATTTACTTCTTCTGAGGAAGGGTCATGTTTTCAGATTTGGGCAGCCAACGTGTAACTTTCATCGGTGAGCGGGGTTGCCAAAAAAGCAGCAGGTGAGAGGAGCCCCTCCTTTCCTTATTAACTGAACTATCATTGGAGTCGGTGGATGAAAAAATGGTGGAATTCATAGGGATCGTCAGTGGATTTATGTACCTCTTCCCTGAAGAGGTGGGAACTCTACCCCCTCAACGTGATATTGAGTTTGGGATAGACTTTAAACCTAGTGCTCCTCCGATTTTGATGGCTCCCTACCATATGGAACCTTCTGAGTTGAGGGAGTTGCGAATTCAGATTTTTGATCTGATGAAGAAGGGTTTTGTTCAACCAAGTGCGTCACCATGGGGTGCTCCAATATTGTTCGCAAAGAAAGCGGATGGTGTTCTGAGTCTATGCATAGACTACAGGAGACAAAACTAGGTGATGGTCATGAACCGATACCCCCTCCCGAGGATAGACAATATCTTTGACCTACTGAGGGGAGCTGGTTGGTTCTCTAAGATTGATCTTTGGTTTGGATATCAACAGTTGAGGGTGAAGGAGGGAAACATCTCAAAGACTGCCTTCATATGTAGGTATGGACACTTTGAGTTTGTAGTCTTGTCGTTCGTCATTACGAATGCACCAGCTGTGTTCATGGAACTCATGAAATCCATCTTCCAGGAATACCTAGATTGGTTCGTAGTCATGTTTATTGATGACATCCTGATCTACTCAAGATCAGAGGAGGATCACGCTGAGCACCTGAGAACAGTTTTATAGGTCCTCTAATAGCACCAACTCTATCGGAAGTTGTCCAAGTGAAAGTTCTGGGTGCAATAATTGCACTTCCTTGGGCACGTGGTGTCCGAGTAGGGAATAGCGGTGGAGCCATCGAAGGTCGAGGCGGTTGTTTCTTGGGCAGCGCCCAAGAACATGACAGAAGTTCATAGTTTCCATAAACTAACAAGCTACTATCGGAGGTTTGTTCCCAACATCTCCAGAGTTTCATCACCTTTGATAGCCTTGACTAAGAAAAACCATGATTTTGTGTGGAATGGGCAGTGTGTGGCAGCCTTGGGCTATCTGAAGGAGAAGTTGGTAAGTGCCCCAGTGCTGAAGTTGCCAGAAGAAGGGGCAGAGTATGAGGTGTTCATTGATGCTTCCGGAAAAGGCCTCAGGTGTGTGATGATGCAATGACAAGGGGTGTTATCTTATGTGTCTAGACAGTTACATCCTCATGAGCATAATTATGCCACCCACGATTTAGAGCTTGCGGTGTTTGTGTTCGCACTAAAGTTGTGGTGGCATTACCTCATTGGGGAGCGCTTCATGGTCTTCATGGATCACAAAAGCCGGAAGTATATCTTATCCCAATGGGACATGAACTTATAGTAACAAAGGTGGATGGATTTTCTTCAGGACTACGACTTCGAGATTTCCTACACCTTAGGAAAAGGGAATGTGGTGGCTGATGCCTTGAGTAGGAAGTCGTAGAAGGACACAGTTCGAGAGTCGGAAAATGCTTGGAAGGCGATGGTGGAGTTGGCTGCCCTGCACCTGGATGCGAGGATGTATGGTGGTAGAAGTATCCTATAACAGATGATAGTGCATAATTATCTATTGTGGTAGGTAGAGGAGTTTCAATGGGGAGACATAGAAAGTGAAGTGATGTGTGATCGGGTTAACCAAGGTGATGCTCCGGAAGGGTGGACAGAGGATGGTCAGAATCAGATGCTTTTCTGAGGGAAGTTGTTTGGTCCAGAGGTGATGCGCGACAGAGTTCTTGGTGAGTTCCAAAACTCACCCCTGGAAGTACACCCTGGAGATTTCAAAATGAACCAGGTCTTGAGAGGTCAGTTTTGGTGGCCCGGGGTAAAGCGGTCTGTGGCAGAGTTCGTGACCAGGTGCCTAGTGTGTCGGCTGGTGAAGGCTGAACACCATGTTCCAGGTAGTTTGTTACAACCTTTAGACTTCCCCGAGTGTAAGTGGGCTGACATCTCGATGGATTTCGTCACACGGTTACCCAAGGTTCAAGGAGGTTGCGATGCTATTTGGGTGGTGGTGGATCGGTTGACAAAATCGGCTCACTTTCTTGTGATCAAGGAGTCCGGTGCAGTAGATGCCTTAGCATAGAGGTACATGGATGAGGTTGTGCGGTTTCATGGAGTTCTGATTTCCATAGTCTTGGATAGGGATGCAGGGTTTACCTCATGAGTCTGGCGGGGATTGTAGTATGTTTTTGGCACCCATCTACGTCTTAGCACTGCTTTCCATCCCCAAACTGATGGACAGATAGAGCGCACCATCCAGACATTGGAGGATATGCTACGAGCTTGTATTCTATACTCTGGGGGATTGTGGTAACGACACTTTCCTCTGGTGGAGTTTTCCAACAAAAAGAGGTATCAATCTACAGTTGGCATGGCTCCATTCGAAGATTTGTACGGGAGGCCGTGTCGCTCACCTGTGTGCTGGAAAGAGGTCAGGGGGTAGGTGTTCTTGGCCCGAAAGTGGTGTAGAACATGACATAGAAGGTTCATCTTATACTGGAGAGGATGAAGGTGGACCAGGACCAGAAAAAATCATTTTCTGATAATAGGAGGAGACCCATGGAGTTTGAGGTCAGGGACCACGTGTTCTTGAAGGTCTCCCCTCGGCGTGGGCAATAGAGGTTCATCAGGGTAATAAGGTTTCTCCCATTTTTTTCGGACTGTTCGAAGTGCTGTGGCAGTTCAATGAAGTGGCTTATCATCTAGCTCTACCACCGCCACTGCTGAGACTACAGGATGTCTTCCATTTGTCTCAGCTCCGATGATATCTACATGTTGATTCACACGTCCTCGGCTGCGGAAAGTTGGATATCGAGGATGACGAGGATTTTGTGGAAAGACCAGTGAGGATCGAGGATCATGAGGAGAGGGTTCTTCATGGATAGACCATTCTAATGTTTCAGGTGTTGTGGAGGCATGGCGGGATCGAGGAAAGTACCTGGGAATGGGAGACGCAGATGCGTGCCTAGTACCTAGAGTTGTTTTGAGTTTTGTTCTATTTTGTTTACACTTGTCTGTGATGGAACTCTTTACCTTGTTAACTATGGAACATGAATTTTACCTTATTTTGTGGATGTGTGTGAAGAGTCCCGACTATGGGGAGGGAGGACCAAATCCCTAATCAAGATGCATTAAAGTGGATGCGATTAAACCCGTGCGGGTGAATCAGTGCCACCCAAAGCAGATAGTATCTTGACATGGATGAAGAAACTCCCTAATGCATATGACTGGACAGTTTGACCCTTGAGTTTTTCTTAGTTACTTGAGGAAGAGGTGTTCCTAGATGTCGATGAGGTTCACTCCTGAGAGGTATCTTTCGAGGTTGTTGTTCGGAACCCCTCTTTTCTTCAGGTCTAGTTTTGATTCTCGAGGGTGAGAATAGTTGGAGAGGTATCTAATGTAATGGAACAGACCCACCTGATCCATTACTTTTCCAAAAAACGTCTCCACTAAAACAATGGCACCAAAAATGGTTTCACACCAGTGACGGTGACACCGTGAGGGTGACACCGTGACGGTGGCACCGTGAGGGTTACACCGTGACAGCGGCACCGTGAGGGTGGCACCATGTCCTCACCTTCCAGTTCCTGACCTTTCCACTCCCACAACATATCTTTTGACGTAAATATGATTGAATGCCCTCTTTCAATCCATTTAAGGCCCACAAATAGTATCTAAAATCCCCCAAGAGTCGGGAAACCCTTAACTTACCAAAATGTGTGGTTTTTCCTCGGTGTCACGCCCTTACCTATACCTTCCAGATACTCCCCTGTTACACGTTTCCTTATGATTAAAGAAAATTGTTTAACACATAGCTGTTATGACCACCCCTCTGAGGAGAATTGTTAAATGACAATTAATTATATCATGCGTAACTGCCCAACCATGTGGGGAACCATGATCTGAATTTAAAGAAATTCAAATTTTCATATCCCATAACAACGGGATCTCATCCTTATATCACATAGAATTTTTTTTCTTCTTCCTCTTGGCTGGTCTCTCTTTCTTACTGGTGCGTTTGGAGTTCCCCTTCCCGAGGCAAGTGGTGTGCCTACGCCGGAGCCTTTCTTCTCACCCTTGGAGTCCCCGACGTTCCTCCCCTACAAGTCGTGCATCCCTAGTTCTTAGCGCGTGGAGAATAACTTTGATCCTTGATCAACTAGGTAGGGTTTTTCCTTCGTCTCTCCTTATTGTGTATCATGCGGGTTGGGTACGGTACTGTTTATGTGGGACTGGATGAAACCAAACCTTAAAAAATATAATAAACAGACTATTAAAGAATGATGGGGTGCATTTGACAATTATGATGTGCTCTTTTATATTTCTATATGTTGTGAACTATATGGGCTGATGCTCTCTGAAAATCATGGTCATTGGTGGTATTTTCTTGCGCACTAACGAACCCTTGTCTAATGTGATGATTAAATAACTGTAACATGGAAATTGGTTAATCACCTAAACTCAGTTGGTTAAATGGAAACCCAATGAACATCAATCCTTGTGTGGTCACCCCAGTTAACCAATAGAAAGAAGAAACTAATGAATGATGTGCTTGAACCTGAAAGTTTCTCTACTATGTTTTTGTAGTAGGTGTGTTGTTCTATTTGATGCTTATGGGGTGATGTGGATGGGGATGGGATCCTCTGTTGTGGCACGGTTATTGGTTGTGAATATGAAGTTGTGTGGGGCTGTATCTCGAGGCTTGGTTTGGTTCTAGTAATTTGAGGGATATCACTGATCCCTTTGTTGTTGTGACTTCACAAGAGAACTGGGTGTGAATTCTTATAATTTTGTTTCGATGTTTCTCTTTATCTGGCTTCTGGTTATGCCGGTTAGTTGCCCAGTAGTGCAGAATTCACCTAAATGGGGTCACTTGAACATGAAATCAAGAATGGGTGAAATGGGGAATTGGTTTTGGGAATGAGTTGTGACTTGGTCGTGAGTGTTCTATTTTTTTATGAATGAATAGTAACGAGGTTGTTTGTGCTTAGGTTGGATTTGGAAACCCTAGGTTGGAATGGAGGATTGTTACTTATAAATATAATTTTAGTTCTTATGATTCTTATTCACACGCCACCCAAGTTGAGAACTTAGTGCCAAACACCCCCATTTCATGGGGGAGGGTGTTTTCCCCAACACTTCTATGAGTGGCTGGTTATTAACTCCTTTTATTCTCCCTTTCTCGAATAGACCAAGACTCTTCGGGTAGGCTGTGACGGCCTGACGTCCATTATAGCCCAAGATTCTTCGGGAAGGGTAGTTGTGGTGGTTTTCCTAGGTGTGTGCGGGAAGGTTGTTTCCCAAGAGTCTTCGGGATGAGGCCTAGGTGTCTGCAAGCGTGACAGTAGTTTTTCTATCCCAGGTGCTTGCAGGTGTGGTTATGGGTGTTTGTTGTGGCCTAGGTGTTTGCAGTCAGGATTTGTGGTAGTGATGCCCCAGGTGTGTGTAGGCGTGGATTGGCAGTGAGACTGCAGTGGGAATGGTGGGAGAGATTCGATGCATAGGATGTCTTCAATCACCAGAGGGAAAGTGGCGCGGGGTACCCAAATATCGATGTGCTATTACTATACATTACTTGACTTGTGTAATTTGTGGAGTGTTCCTTAGTGAGGCTTGGGTGGATAGTTTTTTCTTTGCTAGGTGCTTTGGTTATCTCTTTTCTCATAGTGAATTATAATGCCTCCCCACTTGTGCACGAGAGTCTTTGGTTTTCCCTACTGAGTATACTTGTACGCTCACCCTACGTATATAAAACTACTTTCAGGTTTCCAGGAGGACTTCAGGGATCGTGTGGGGTTGTACTAGCTTAGACGTTGGGAAAGTTTTTGTTTTTGTTTTTCTTTCATTGGTACTTTACCTTTATATTCTCCTTGTACTTTGCGGCATTTACTTTTGGAACATGCATATGAGAATGGTTTGTATTGGCATTACCTATACTTCCACTTTTGGTGTTGTTGGGATTTACTATCTTATCTCCTGATCCTATTAAATAAAAATGGTAATGCCTTCCATCTTGTGTGTGATTCTATACACTTGGTGCTAGTCGGCACTTCGGGACCTATTAAAGGCGGGTCTCGGGGGTCATTATCACTCCTTCAACTTGAAGAAGGAAGGGTCTGGCAATCTGCTGTCCCTTATCTCATCTTGGTGAAGGCGGGACGTGACAATAAAAATAATGTGAATTTGTTTTCTTTATTTTAAATTGGACACTTATTATTTTTTCTAAGATTAATGTAAATTTTAAATAAAAAGACACACTTGGAGTCATATCGGTCACATTGTGTGTCTGATTATAGTGGGGTATAATTATACTCATCAAAAATAAATTATGGATCATTTTCATGAAGTATTAAAACAATATCAATACGTTTTATCATTTTTCAGTATGTCACTTGTTCTTTTTACTAAAATTAATGTCAAATTTAAATAAAAAGACAATCATGGAATTATACCGGTCACACAATGCATTGGATTAAAGTTCAGCTGATTCATACACATCACAAATTGATTGGGGAACATTTTTATAAATTATCATAACAATCATGTTGTTGGTTTTCAGTATGTCACTTTTTCTTCTTACTAAAATTAATTTCAATTTTAAATAAAAATACACACATAGAGTTATACCATTCACACCATGTATAGAATTGAGGTGTGGTTGATTCCGGTATGTCACAATAATTTATATACCCTTTTCATAATGTATCAAAACAACGTGAATTATTTTTCTCAGTTTTTAGTTTTTTGGTTTTTCTTTTTACTAAAATTAATGTCTATTTTAAATAAAAATAAGAAATTGGAGTTATACCAGTCCCACTGTGAATCAGATTGAGGTTTGGTTGATTACTACATGTCAAAAATTACATATGGATCCTTTTCATAATATATCATAACAATATTAATGATTTTTCTCAGTTTTAAGTATGTTACTAATTCTTGTTACAAAAATTAATGTCAATTTTAAATAAAAATACACACTTTAAGTCATATCGGTCACACCATACATCATATTGAGGTGTGGTTGATTCAAAAACATCATAAATGACTAATAGATATTTTTATAATGTATCAAAATAATATAAATTTTTTTCTTAGTTTTTAGTCTGTCACTTGTTATTTCTACAAAACTTAATGGATATTTTAAATAAAAAGACATGTGTGGAGCCATATAGGTCAAACCATGCATCATATTGAGGTTAGGTGGATTCATATATGTTGAAATGACTTATAGATCATTTTCAAAAAGTATAAAAACAATATGAATGAATTTTATGGGTTTTTATTATGTTTATTATTCTTTTTACTAAAATTATTTTCAATTTTAAATAAAAAAATACACTTGGATTCATACCAGCCACACCGTGTGTCAGATTATGGTGTGGTTGATTCCTAAACATCATATATTTATGATGGATTTATGTACTAAATTATCAAACAAAATATTAATATATTTTCTCAGTATTAAGTATATGTTGTGTGTGTTTTGAACTAAAATGTAAAATGTGAACTAAAAAACAATATTTCAAGTCATACTGAGTACACTGTGTATCAAATTGAGGTGTCGTTGATTGAGTATATGATATTTTTATTACTTTTAACTATCTCAAAAATAATCCAGAAAATATATAACATGTTCTAATATGATGGAAGAGAACCCCATGCTCCCTGAAACCCTTCACGTTTTAGGAATCACGGGGTTTCCTCTTCCATCAGAAAAAATTATGTTATGTCTTTTCTAACTTGGTGTATATAGTTGAAAGAAAAATAGGACTTCCCAAAATATCTGTGAAAAAACATAATAAGTATTAGATAAAAAATATAATGAAATTAAATTAAAAATAATATATAAAATGATGAAAATATTATTTAAATAAATTTTAGTAATTCACCTTTTAATCTTTTATTCATTCTCAACCCATTTCCTTGTTTTCAGTTTTTCAGTTGCAGCCTCGAAGTTTAATCTGGCCTGAACACGATCAGATTTGAACAAACCACCATAGCTTGAGAAAATGAATCCACTTATATTAGAAAACAATTTTTATATTAGCAATACTATAAATAAATAAATTAAACATAAATATGAAACAATACATTAATAAAATTTCGATTTTAAATTGAAACCATAAAATTTAAGTCATAGTGGGTACACCGTGTATCAGATTTATTGCATGATCAAAGTATATGAGTGAATCATCCTTATTGATGAATACATTTCTATATGATATCTATTAAAATTTAAAAAATCTATAAAATATAAATGATGAGAAAATTAAATAAAAAAATTAATAAAATGATGGGAAAATAAACTAAATAATAATTGAGAAAGTCAAATCTTTATGATATATGTGTATATTATGACATCTGGTATTCCACCCATTAATTTATAAACAAATATATTTCTTCTTGGGAATATTATTATTTTCAATAGTCATAGTAGTACTGAAAAAATATAAATAGACAAATAATTAATAAACGTTTTAAATTAAATTGTATTTATCTTCTAAAATACCTCTTCGGGGATGCTAGTTCATTGATGGTATATGATATCACTCATACATTTACAAACATAACAACCACAATATTTTACATTTTTTTATTTCATAAAATGTAGAAACATTTAAAAAATTAAATAATTGGTTTTGATATGTGTTTTTATAGTGAAATATTATTATATATACCCTGATTATTATCCACTTGTAAAAGTCGACATGCTCCTTGTGTGCATAGACTGTCCTCATGCAATGATTTTCATGATATTTAAATACCACTATATAATAAAAAAATTCAGATTAAAACATAACATATAATATATAACATAATTTTTAGTTATAAAAGGTTGGAGGTGTTTTTTTAGAAATTGAAAAATGTCATCACTTGTGGTTGGTTTATGTAGTATCTAAGTAGTGAATCTATAAAATAAGCCTTAAAAGTATCCAAATTGACTACAATGATACCCAATATTGGGATTAACAAACTATCCACTATAATTCCATTTAACCTTGAATTTTTTGCCTTTTCTTTTCACCTTAACAATTTTTCCTAACACCATCACGCTACAACACTCTTTTTTTTGGACATTGGTTCTTCACTATCTAGAATTTCCTCTAGTTCAAAATCAATAATATGTTGGTCCTCTATATTAATAGCATTTTACTATGTATTATTTCATTGTTCCTCTACACTGGGAGGTGCAATAGGTTTATAAACCTATTGTTCCTCTAGATTGGGAGCATCATCATGTACAGAAAGTCATTTCTCTTCTATAATGAGAGCAACATGAGGTTGAGAAACCAATTGTTCCTAGGGATTGGGAGAATCCATACTTGAATAAGTAATTATCTACATAATTGTTTCAATATTTAATTCAAATTACATAAATTTCGTAGTGAAAAAATAATAACATGAAATAAGATAATGTATATTAAAAAATATAACATGTTTATTCAACTCGCTATATTTTTTTATTGAAGGGATTTGACCTCTCTATAGAGTATCCAAATCCATTAATTGTAGTCTCTTATGACATGAAATACCCCATAATCATTGGGATCACTGTGAAATGATTACAATTAACCAATGAAAGGTTCATCCTCATTTTAATGTTTAGCTAAACATTTAGTTATTTTAGTCGATAACAGAATAATTGACCACTTTTTAGTTTTCAAGATCTAGAACATGAAATACATTTTCTACCTCTAATCCCATTATAAATAGTTTGTTTTTTTACCCTTCCAAACTAAAATCCACTTTCAAAAAACCAAATTCATCTATTTTAACATCACTCCTCTTATCAACACACTTTCATTGAAAAATCGACACTAGGAATGTTGCATAATACAACTCCAATATTTTTTTCATGATGCTAAAGTATTCCATATTCATATGAATTTGATTTCAATCCATTGTACTAGATACATGAATCACATCTACCAGAAGTAAAACCCCATTGTTTTTAATGGTACTGTCTTCATCATGTTAATTTTTATATATCACATTTTCATTGTAAGATAATACATACACACTTGGTCCTTTGGCTAGCCATCAAAGTCATTCTAAAATTGAATCTGAATTTTCATCTTAATCGTTAAAAATATAGTCTCAAAACCGTCCTTTAAACTAATGATTATGTGTATTTTATATCCATCCTCTAGACCTTAATGGATTCAAATTCCTAATAATTTCATTGTGGGTTTTGACACATGGGGAAGCCTCCAAACTATTATCAAAAATATAAAGGTCATCCTTCTCTAAATCTATAATATTGATTTTGATGACATCTATTCCAAAAATTCATTCACTCCAAAGCTTCCATGTGTGATGAGATTTTGGTACACCAATTCTTTCTAAACTAGATAGGTAGTCGGTACAAAATTAAATGGATTCCTCAACAATATATCGCATTTTAATACAACCCTTTGTAAAAAATTTATTTTTGGCATACCCTTTCAAAATCATCATATATTTTTCAATGGGGTACATCTATCTATAAAGGACCACATCTTCTAATCTCTCTTACCAATTGATCCATAAAATATACCATCATTCAAATAATGTAGGCATGAATAACATTTATAATTCATATAATATGATAGAAATTTCCTTTTCCATAGTTTTAAATTTCACCAGGTCAATAAATTTTTTGTATATGGATTTTTAAAATAAACATATCTTGTTTAATGTATGAAATTCTTGGGAAAATACAATGTAAATCTATTGGCATTAGATCTTAAATCAAAATATTAAAGTCACGTGATTCTAGAAAATTTAATTTTAAATCATTCATTAACATGATATTATTAATATTCAATTAATACCCCTTTATAACCTTTACATAATCATTCAATAAGATTTAAATATGATGTATATCCTTCCTAGAAAGTATGAAAACCCTTTTTTATTTCAAACTTAAACTTGATTTATTACATAAAACCTTCACTTGATACAACATGGAATATCGAGAGGTCTTGTGCCTTTGGGGCTTAGGATAATTACATATCAACTTAAAACACGAAATACAATATCTTTATTGAAATCTTCCTTTACATGACCACTACATTCCCTCGTACTTAGCATTGCATGGGATAACCTGAGGACATGCATAAGAAAAAAGTGAGCTATTAATCCCAGTAAGGGAATAATCATGGAATAAAATGAGGAATAAAATACATGTTATACAATAGGAATATAAATAGGGAACAAGATAAGAATAAAAATAAAGGCATGATAAAGCATGATAATCATAACATGGAAATCTGGCAACAACACTTAACATGGAATTAGCATGAGCCATGGCTCATTGCACATGGAGCATGAGTAAATCTTCATTGCATATGAAGCAAGAGTAAAACCTCCTTGCACTTGAATTATCATGATTCATCACCCATTGCACATGACTTATCATGATTCTATACTTTACCCAATTAATTGGAGCGCTCTAAGGGTGCACCCTTCTTAAACATTTCATTCCATGCATAAGTGTGCCACATGGATCATATAACATGGATTCATAAAATGTAATCATTTATTCCACGATAAAGGAATGTGGAATTCATACAAGAAACATTATAATCAATAATTAAATGTTCATAAAGGTTAATAACCTTGATAGAGAAATGGGCCTGGTATTCACTACACAATGACATTGGCTTGGAAAAGCGGTGCAATTTCGGCAGCGTAACAGTGTGACATAAGAATTCATAAAAAATTGTTGATAAGAGATAAAGGTGTGTCTCATAATATTTAAATGAAATGTAAAGTAAGGGTTCATATAGATACATGTCCCAATAATTTTAATGGAATTTAGATTCATAATACAAAAGGATTACTTGGATGTAAAAGAAGAGAGAGAAATTTCTTTCAGAATTTTGACATAGTAATGGGTGTACATGGGAGGAATATAATGAGAGAGAAAGGGGTATCCCATAATTAAAACATAAATAGGGAATTATGGGGGAGGTTTGAAACCATACTCCAACATTTATAACTTAAATTAAAAGGGCATAACAACATTAAGAAAATTGGACAAAAATGAGAAAGGAAGAAAAAAGCCTTACTTGGAAGTGTGCTTCCAATGGCTTGAGAGAGGCTTGAGAGAGGCTTCTTGGGAGCTTGGGGAAACTTGGGAGGATTTTAGGGAGATTATGGTGGAGGTTGGACGAACTCCAAAGGATTTTAGTGAGGAGAAAGTGGGATCTTGGGTGGGTTTATATAGGAAAGGTGAGGGGATTCTTTATTATTTAGGGTTGGGACACCTCACATTAAATTAATTCAAACCACAAACCAGCCCATGTTTTTTGCCCATGTTTCTTTCCAAAGGGGATTGTAAAAAAATATTTTATAATTCCAATGTCCAGATTTCTTAAAATAATGGGGTTTCTTATGTGGAGGTGAGTCACACTCCCAAGGAAAACAATTTAAAAATACAATATGTTTAATAAGCCTTGAAGGGTCCATTAATGCTTTGGAAAATGAGTCAAAAAAACAAAAAATCACATTATTTTAATGGTAAACATATATTGGCCGAAAATAAGGATTATAGTATTTTATTACATCACTATTGGGTCATTATTATGTCATAAAACACATTATATATTTAAATGTTAATTAATTTTTACCCAAAAATTTGAGTGTCTTGGAAAATTATGAAAAATTCAATGTTTGATAATTTCGACGTCCTGATTCCAGAAATAATATTCATTTTATCTTAATAATTTTCTAAATATTTTAATTTTCACTTTTAAAATAACAACCGACCTTAATAAAAAATCCATGGGTTTTGACCAAAATGGCTTTCAAACCTTAATAAAAATGACAATTGCATTCATAAAATTATACATTTATTTATATTTAATAAATCATAATTTAATAATAATAATAATATTTTATTAAAATATTATTTAATTAAAAAATCCATTAATTCATCAAAATAGATTTCTTAGTTGAAAATTAACTAAATATACTATTTGAGCTTTAAAAACTATTTACAAGGTAACAAAAATAACTTGAAAATATATTCATTATTATATAAAAAAATAATTTATGTAACCATAGTGCTAAGCTCTTGTTACACAACCACTTATAACACCCGCATAAGACCGAAGAGTAAGGTGTGCGATGGTAACAGACTCTTGGGGTGGCTCAGATAACATTGTTTGGGTGGTAATCTCTATCAACATTCACTTCTCTCATAGGCGGTCCTGATCAAGCTTAACCTATTGAATCACAGATTGGGCTTGGTCAAGAGTGAACCCAATGATGCCACCTCTTTTCTGAGCTCCGACAAATGGGCTTCGTATGGGGAACGTCTAGTGGATGAGGTCATTGCTTCCTTTGTCTGAATAAATTGGATTCATTAAAGCCCTATATTTATACTAATCATGTGATCATTATTCAATAACTATATTAGAAACGGTCACAATTCTTGACATAAAATCAGAGAAGTTGACATTTTATATAAACATTTTACATAAAGAGACATTTAATTAGATAAAGAGGGATTTCTATTAATGAATGTTTGGGTTGTTACAGAAAGAGTGTAAGCAGCTGGGGAAATAAAATTCTATTTTCACTCCTCACTTGCACCAATTCATATCGTATTCCCATTTCAATCATGTCCATTAAAGCCTTAATTTAATCCTTTGTTTTGACAGGTGCATTTAGTAATGTTCTAATGACATTATCACATAATTTTTTTTCAACATGCATAACATAAAGAAACTATGTTATGTATAGAAAATTTCAGTATCATAATTCAAAAAAATGATCACATTTTCTAACATGTTTTCATAATGTTTTTTGAAAAAGGTTTACCAAAATCAATGTCCATATATTTTTTCTTTCTCAAATATTTGATCACCTATTAGTGGAGATAGTGTTGTACATTCTTCTAAACTCCCCTCAAATTATTTCATCTAAGATCAGTAATTATAAAATTGTGGTATAAATATATGATGTCTTAGAAACATATTTATTGATGAATGTTTCAATCTAATTGGATTTGTACCTTTTTTTAAAATAGGACACCATTGAGTACCTTTACTGCTATATACTGACAAATTTTCACAATCACAAAAGTCATTTATCATTCCATACAATATGAAACTCATTGTGAAATCATAATTGTTGTAAGAATTATACAATATAACATTTGAAACCCATGATAATTTCAAATATTCAATCAATGCATCCAAATAAACATCATTATCATTTCTCGGTTTTTTTGTTCATGATATAATAATAGATAACATAATGTATTTTTGTACAATTTATAACCATAGTGGAAAGGTATAATTTACTAACATAACATCACATGTACATTGAGTGATTCTTTTAAAACTAAAAGGATTCAATCCATCTTTAGATGGTGCAAGACAAAGGTTTCTCGGCTTCTTTAAAAATTTATTTTACTTGTGATCAATTCTCTTCCACTAAGTAGAGTCTTCTAGGAGATAAAGATTCCTATATTTATTTCTTGTATCTTTATTCAACATCAATTACTTTATATTATTCTCACTACCATATAGGAACCTAAACCTTGAACTGATTTTAAATTACCATAAAACTTATATAAGATCTGATTTATCTTTCTTGTATCGAGAAGCCCCACACTACGATCATTCATTAAGTGATTTTTGGTCCTTTAGAAATAGTACAAATTCAATTAGATAGGAATGTATTCTTTCAAAGATCATACCCATTGAACATAGATTTTGATTAGTGTTATAAGTTTAGCTAGTAAGCTCATTATTTTCTATTATAATATCATTAGAGAGAGAAAATTGTTTAGTAAAACTGAAATCACTCCATCTCTATATGATTCTGACCCCAGTATCCTGGAGCCAGTGCCTTATTTGATTAAACTGGCATGATTAAAATAAATTTGTATCCTAGAGGAATGAATTTTTTATTATTTTTGGAAAACTAGATACATATAAATGATCAACATTACAACTTGAAAGAAAAAACATAGAAATTTCTTTTACAACATCCATAACTCTTAGGTTATCCCTGCATATCATTCACAATATACCTCTTCATGTCCTAGGAAAAATGAAACATAAAAAAGGGGTGATATCAAATTCTCAGTAAGGGTAATAAATATAGAAAAAGATATCACAAACATTAGTCATGGTGAACAACTAAAAACACATGCCTTTAAAAAAAACTTGAACACATTATGGTGGGAATAAGAGTTGAATAAATAATTCCATAATAAAGCAAAATCAGGTGTATTCTACTAGTTGAATAACAACATGAACTTTTAATTACTAGTTTCATAATGATGGAATTCACAATACCAAACATTATAACCATATCGTTCAGGCCTCGTGCCAAGAGCACAAATAATCATTTTGTGAAGGTCTTATGTCATGACTGTAGTTTGTCTCATGGGACATACTGATGCATCAAGGGGCTATAGTGGGACCCACCCATCATTTACAATGTCTAATTAATTACTCATTTGAATAGGTATAAACATAAATAACATATACATTCATATTGAATCTAACATATGAAATGTGAATAACTTTCCCTGAACATTAAGTATAAACACTGACCATTCGGAGTAAATTGGTGAATGGCTTTAAGATAGAACATATAGAGTAAAACTAATCATAAAAAATTAAATTAAATATGTCAGATAATATCATAAAATATTAACCCCAATAATTTATAATAATCAAAATGAGTATTGAAATAGATGAAGATACTCCTATAAAATCATCGATTAATTCTTGAGATAAATAATCTTTTACTTTGAAAAGAAGAGTTATTTTGGAAAATATAATTGTATAAAACCAGAAGTGAATTAATATAGTATTTTCATAATATAATGATTGATTTTAGAAAGATAATTTTTTCTAAAAAATATTTTATATTTTCCTTGAAAAATATGTAATAATTTGAGAAATTCTCTTGATTTGGGCCTGTATTTCGAGAATAATTTTTGAAAGATCCTTTTAAAAAATATAACTCACCATAAATAAAAGTAGGATTCAGGTTGGTAGAAAAATATAGAACATTCACACAAAATTTATGAGGAGTAAATATGAATAAATAATAATTTAATTGAGGTAATTACAGAGAAAGTGTAACCCAAATGAAAAATGGATGTCCGGGTAGAAAACTTACCTTAAGTCTGATGGTGTTCTTCACTTGATCTCAGTGTCCTAGATAACTGAATTAAATTAATTAATTAATATTTCCAGAACCTATTAATTATTTAATTTATTTATTATATCCCTATTATGTTTATTCATTTCCTTCATGATGTCTTGAAGAGGTTCAATCTTATTGTTTGGGAGCATTTTTCTTTCTTAGTATTCAAGACTGGTTTACATATATACATGTAAGGATAAACATGTGAGATGATAATGGTTGTCCAGAATGAATGTTTTATTTTATTTCTTAACATATAGGATATTACATAGTTATAAAATTCATTTTGTTATTTGGAGTGAATATGAATCGTTATATAAAACTTTAATGATAATTGTTTGGGTTAATTGGAGGTTTTTTATCACAACAAACTCATTTTGATTAAGAAATTAATATCATGTGTAAAAATATTATATAACCTTACATAAGTTATAATACATATATTATATTCTTTTTCAACCATAAAAATGGTTTTATGGCCATAATTGAAGATAGTAATAGAAATTGAGAACTTTTCGTCCTTGAATGTGATAAATTAAAACATCTCAGATGGTGTTTTAATTTCTAGTATAAAAGAATGGGAAAGGAGGGTTGATGGTGAATTATTCCATCATCATAAAAAAATTATAGTACATGTAAGGTACTCGGGTTATCACAAAATTTGAATTTAATTAGGTGAAAAAATAAAAATAAAGGAACTCGAAATAAAAGAAAAGTTGAGAAATCCCTTACGAAAATTCGTTAGCCTAATGGGGTCACATAAAAATTCATAAAAAAATTTGATGAGAGAAAAATGGTTCTATAATTATTATTAAATAATATGATAACAAAGGTGGATATGTAATGAAATATCCCAAAATAAACTAATTTAAATTATAAAGTATAACATAAAAGGAAATCTTGAAATGGAGAAGGTCGGTAGATTTCCATACCATGTAGAGTAACTCCTAAAACATGAAGGTTGGAACCCTAGGGGACAGGGGACACCATCGGAGGACTCCTAGGGTGGTAAAACTGCCATATATTTTTGATGATGAATTGAAAATGAAATAAAACGAAGGAATGGGTGGGTATTTATAGTAAAAGAGAGGGAGTTTTTTATTAATTTCAAAGGACATCTCATTTGTGGTTTTAAAAAAAACCATGGGTTTTCCCATGGTATTAGCCACTTGGGACACCTCATATAATATTTTTATATACAAAACTATATGATAATTTTATATTAATTATTATATCACTATGATGTCTTTAAACATACAAAAAACTCAAAACTATATTTTTACTATTCATGAAAAATTCATGTATTTTGGAAAAAACCCAAAAATTCACCCCAACCATTTCTAGACATTTAGAATTCATAAATAAAATCCATTTTTTGAAAATAATTTTCAAAATAATTTTTATTTAATTTTTAAATAAAATCATAAATCATTCTAAAAAAATATCTTTAAAATAATAACTCATTTTATAACACTTCGAAAAATTAATGAAAGTCTCATAAAATTCTCTTATAACCATAAGACAATAAAATAACAATTTATGATTACATTTTATGAAAATAAATTTACATTTTAAATTATTAAATTAATCTTAAAATTGTATGTAAAATATTTATGACTTACAAAAATACCAATACTTATATTATGATCATTTTTTAACTTATAAGAAGTCTAAATTGTATTTATACATTCATGAGTGAAGTTTCTATTTTTTGGCCAATTTAATATTCATTACTATTGGTAAGAGTAACAGAACTATTCATAAGGTTTTGTTACTATTCGTGAGGGTATGTTACTATTAATCAAAAAAACTAATTTGATTATATCAGACTCTAAATATCTTATTAAATGAAATCGTGTATGTCCATTTTTTGAAATTCAAATCATAGAGGTGGAAAATTTATGTTTACTAGCTAAGTTATAACGAAGTTGTTTTTTTGGAGACTCAATGTTTCATGGATTCAATATTAAATTTATTTATAAATCCTTGTGGTGTTACATTCTATCCTCATTAAAAAAATCAGCCTTGAAATTTGAAATTGAAATTTGAAAGTTAATGGTTGTTACTTGAAAATTACCTTTGTGGAATACCCACATCAGGAATACAGTTAAAATATCCTCTTAATAAGAGGGAAAAGTAAATGCATCAATTAATACAAAACTATGCATTCTAATATGAAAAAATTTTCATGGAAGAATAATGAAACCAACATGTTCTGATGGAAACTGATAGAGAACATGCTCAGACGAAAGATCATTACCACAAAACCTTAAACTACAGTTATGAAAAATGTCATTGATATCATAAAAATTTGATAATAGGAAAAAAATTATTTAATATTCTTTTCCTATAGTTGATGAATTATTCAACTATATTAGAGTATAAATATATGTTTCTATTTCCTAAACACACTCTTCTCCTTTGTTTTTTTCTTGAACTATCTATACTTCATCTCTTAGCATAGGTCACATCATGTGGGGAAATTAAAATCTAAAACCTCATAAAATGATCAACCTTAAACATTTCATTAATGGTATAACTTTCCCAAATGTTAGGTCCAAAAGTCTAGATACCCTGAGACGGGGGGTGAATCAGGGTATGAAAAATTAAAACAACTACCCCTTTTGGTCTTGTTTTGTTATTAGAAAAAACCCTCTTCTCCTTCTCCTTCCCATTGCAGAGTATAAAAGAATCTTACAGTATGCATAGGACATAGAAATTTTACTTGGTTCACCCTCACTGGGCTACATCCAAGGAGAATAAACAGGCGGTGTGCTGATGTACCAAATCTTCTATAATCACACTACTCTTTACATGTTTGGAGTGGACTCACTGTCCCTCCTAGTTTACAATGACTCCCAATTTGAGAACTCACTGCTCTCTCAACTGAAGTGAGCTCACAGCTACTTTAGATGATCCAATCAAAGTTTATAGACCTATAGGACCCTTAATTATCACAAATTAATGCATCATTATCTGTAGACGCTCTATTGACGTCCAAATTTCACATACAGATGAATCACACATTGCACCAGAGGTACAAAGAGATCTTCCAACCTTCACGTTGTCCTAGAGTGACTGGTGTGCTTCTCTATGCCTGGCGCTCTTCTCTAATTCCTAGCGCGCTTATTCAATCCTAGCGCACAAGTGACACCTAACCACTTTCATGAAACTCCATTCTCCAACTCCAAAATTTGGTGACTCACACCCTTTTATGCCCAAACCAATATTTTCACACAACTATTAACCGATGTTCAACTTCAGAATAACCTAATACTTGTGTGCTCACACCACCACTTGTGCGCCCAAACCACATGCGCGACTGGAGCTCTAATTTTTACTAATTGTTGAACTCTGTGAAAGATGAGGAGGGGTAGCCTTCTATTTACAGGCATTTGGGTACCCTGAGCACTGGTATGAAAGTCTCCTCCAAGCATGCAAATATAGCCGGCCTAGTCCCCTTCTCCCTAGTCACCTTGCGCGCAAAAACCAAAACTTGGTTTCCCCTCTTTCCTTTGCCATATTTTGATGTTTTTATCTTGAAAAAATATGGCACACAACTTTCCCAACCTCCAAGACACCTAAGAACAAGTCCCTTTTCCAAAAACACTTTTCTCCATTTTTCAAATTTGAGGCCAAAGAAATCAGCAAACACTAGAATACAATTCCACCTTGTATATGATCTTTTTGTACCACCTCCAAATCGTCCATTCCTTGAAAGAGTTTCTTTAATAAATCCTAGATTGTTTACTACATCCCTTGAACTCAAAAAATCACCATGAAAACCCCCTTTGTCAACCAATTTGTACATCTTGGTCTTCTTTTTCAACAAACACAACATGGAGACCCGCTTTGTCAATAAACACAATCACCTAAAAATGATTCAATAATACCTTGATGGATTTTTTTCCCAACAATATCTCCCTTTGGGTTTGTAGAAAACCCTTATTAGAATTATTTTATGCACTTTGATACCTCACTGAGTCTCCTTCCATCATCTATCATCCTTCACCTCTTGCGATTTAGATAGCGACCAAAGATTCACTCACCACATGATCTAATCCCACATGAGCAATGCTCGACATGAGAAACAAGAGTAGTATGAGAAGTTCATCAACGAATCACTTTATTTCTGACCCCAATTGTTGATACCAAACTGATACCAATTTCCAAACTGAAACCAATTGCTGATTATTGGAAACCTTCTAACACCATTCCAATTCCACACTTCTGCTTTTATAATGATCCTTAGTTGTCGTGATATCTGTTCATTGATTGATGACTTCTAGCATCGTCAGATTTAAATACTCTCCACCTAACTCATTTCCCTTCCCCTATATTGCTGCTCCACTTATCATCTTCTCCCTGTGTCTTTGACTAAGACATTTTCTCCCTTTCTTATCCACAGTTTCTCCCTCTGAGGAGTCACTATTTCTCCCCCTTTGTCAGCAAACCCAAAGGTCACTTCTTTATGGTCTGAGATATTGTAAATAACACATATTATCATAGTAGAAAAAAAACACACCATACCTTGAGGAGATTGGGATTCCACATCCACACTTGTTCAAGTGCGGGATTTTGACGGAACTCCCAGAGCCAGTCGATGCCTCTCATAAGATTTATTGGGTAAGGCCTTTGTCAGAATGTCTGCAACCTGTAGGTATATAAGAACATAATCCAACTTCATGATTCCTTGCTAAACCTTATCCTTGATAATATGATACATTATCTCAATGTGATTTTTCCTATAATGATGGATGTGATTTTTGATGATATTTATAGAACTTGAGTTATCACACTAGAATCTGATCAGTGACTTCACTTCAACTCTCATACCATCGATTTGTTACTTCATCTACAATAACTGAGTGCATTCTTGAGTGGCCAAAATATACTAAACTTCTATGGTGCTCAATGAAATGAAATATTCCATCTTGATCATCCAAGAAATACACAATCTACCAAGATAGAAAGCACCTCCTGACATTGAATTCTTATCATCCACTAAACTGGCCCAATCTGCATCAGTAAATCCCAATAACTCTTACTGAGATTTGTCACTATATATCAATAATAAATACACCATGACATTGATATACTAAAGTATTTTTTTCACTGCAAGCATGTGTATTTCCTTGGGATTTATTTGATATCACGCTGCTTGATATGTGGAGAATATAATGTAGGGCCTTGTCACAGTCCAGTACAGCAAACATCTAATGATTTTCTTATATTCTATGACATTAATTTCCATTCCATCCTCATCTTTGGATAGTTTCATCTCGGTAGCAACTGAAGTCTTCATCTCCTTGGAATTTTCCATTCCAAATCTCCTCAGAACGTCCTTAGCGTATTTGGATTGATAAATTAAAGTACTATTCCTTCATTGTGACACCTGTAATATAAGGAAAATTATCATCTCTCTAATCATTGACATTTTGAACTCACTTTTCATGAATTCAGAAAATTTTCTACACTAAGCTTTACCTAATCCAAAAAATATTTTTTTCATCGACATAAACCAGCACTATAATCCTTTGATTACTGTTGTTTTTGAAATAGAGATTGTAATCAACTTCCCCATGCAGAAAACCAAGCTTCTTAAAATACTAATCAAGCCTTGAGTACCATTCTCTTGGGATTTTTTTCAGTCCATACAAGGCCTTATTAAGTCAACAAAACATGTTCTCATCCAAATGAATGAGAAAACCATCTGGATATTCTATATACACTTATTCCTCCAGAACCCCATTCAAGAATGCCGATTTTACATCCGTCTGGATTAATTTGTACTTCTTTTTCACTACAATGGCTAGGAATAATCTGACATTCTATAGACTTGAAACCAGTGAAAATGTATCATCAACATATATTCCCTCTGTCTATGAGTATCCTTATCAAATGAGTTGTACTTGGTTTTAGATCATTATGCTATCTTCATTCATTTTTTTGTGATAGAACCATTTAGTCTTGATGAAATTTTTATCTGCTGGCCTCAAAACCATCTCCCATGTCCGATTCTTCTCAATATGATCTACCTCTTCATTCATACCCTGAACCTAATTTTCATCTTTAGCTGCATCAACAAAACATTTAGGCTCTACCTGAGATATGAAAGATGTCTGCTGTAAAGATTTCATTCTTCTTGTAAGAACTAGAGATGACTAATCACTAATGATTCGCTGCCTATCAATTTTAGTTCTACTTCTTGGAATTTGTGGAGATGCAGATTTCACATCCTCATGCTCATCATTAGTATCTTCTTCTAAATCAGCACCATCCATTTTTGATCCCCCTGTGTTTCTTTCCTCCTCATCACTTTCATCATGAAATTGTTCAAAATTCTGTTGAATGCTCTCTTCATTCTCTACTATAGTGAAATCATTCCTCTCAACTTCTTTTCCCGTCCTTTTGTTAAAGCATTTGTCTGATTTTATTTTTTTCTAAGTAGCCAAGAAATATCCCCTCATCTCTACATGACCCTAATTTCTTATGTTTCTCCTTATTGAGGATAAATCACTTACTTATAAATATTTGAAAGTATTTCACTGTTGGATTCTTTCCATACCACATCTCATATAGATTCTTTCCTTCCTTCAGACACAACAAATCCCTATTAGAAATGTAGACTGATGTCAATACTTCTTCCTTCCAAAATTTCTCTAGTAGGTCTTTTTCTATAAGCATCATTCTGAACATGTTGTTGATGATCTGATTTCTCTTTTCAATCACTCCATTCTGTTGTGGAGTTCTCACTGAGGAAACTTGATGCCTTATCTCGTGTTTCTCGAGATAGTCTCCCGCCTAGCTGTTTTTTAATTTTGTACCATTATCAGTAAAAAACTTCATAATTTTTTATCCAATCATCCTTTCACACTCTCTCTAGTACTATTTTAAGCAGCTGAACACATCAGACTTATAGGAAATAACAAATACCCATGCCATTCTACTATAGTCATCAATGAAAAGAATTTAGTACATCTTTCCTTCAATTTTTCATGGTGTGATAGGCCCACAAACATCATCATGCACCAATTCGAGCACTCTTGTTGAATTATTTTCCTTTTCCTTATACATATTTATGAAGAGCTTCTATTTTTGGAATGCATCGCACGAGTGAGTATGATCATGTGATAGCTTAGGGAGGTTTCTTGCTGCATCACACTTTACCAGATCTTCTAGGGATGGTGGGTATAGATGACTAAGTCGTTTGTGCCACAACTGGTTTTCTTCCTCTCTGGAAAGAAAACACATATCTTATTCTCCACTTACCAAGTAGAGATTTCCCTTTGTTTTTTCACCTGTAGAACTATTACCTTGTATCTTACTTTGATGATACACATCTTATTAGTAAACCATATAGAGTTTTCTAAGTCACATAGTCGACTGGCGCTGAGAAAATTTCTACTAAGGCCTTCTACTACTAAGACATCATCACATCTCATCTCTTTTACCCAAAACCTAGCCTTTTATGAGCTGATAATATTCATGCCTTCATCATTTTCAAACTTGAAAACTTCATCTTTGTCTTATTTTATGCCTGTAACAAGATCTTTATTACCTTTCATGTCATATTTGTAACTGTTATCAAGGATTCACACACTAGAATAGTCTGATGCTTTAAAGGAAACTTCTTCCACCACTGCCTTCTCATCCTTTTTCTTCTTGGTCCATATTTTTTCCATTACACTCATCATAGATTGAGACTCCATATATTTCTCAAACTATGATGGATCGACTTCATCTTTCAAAGCTTCAAATATATTTTTCATTTTCATCTTACTTGTTGGTTTATTGATATGCTGCTTGTGAGCATTTTGATTCTGATTTGGCACATTCCTTTGTATGGTCAATGTACAGTATCTAGCCATGTTCCCAAATCCTCCACACCAAAAATAGTATCCTTCAAAATATGTTCTAGATAATTGATCACTATTTGGCTTCCACCTTTGTTCTTGCATCCTTAGATGTCTCTTTTCTACGGAACACACATATTGTGAATGTCCCATATTTCCACAACAATAAAACCTGATATAAGGTGTGTTCCTCTATGTCACATATGTACTGATAGATCCCCTGTGTGATCGTTGAATATTTTGATTCTTATTTTTTCCCAAATAAACCTTCAATCTTGGAATGGGTTCTTGTTGTCTAAATTCAATTTTCATAGATTTTTGTTTTCATACAATCTCCCCATTAGCCTTAGAATCTGAACATAATTTATGCTTCCTTTCTACTGAACCATTATTTTCCACTTTCAACTTCTCATTTTTCTGAGTGATCTTCTTTCCTAATGTCCCAGCATTATTCAAGAGTTTTTCTTGATCCTTAACCTTTTTCTGTAAACCGACATCTTCTCCTTCAAGTTCTTCAATACGCTTGATTTGATCCTTCCTTGTGTTATTCAAGTAATCGATCTCCGTTTTCTGTTCTTTAATATTTATTTTATACTCACTAACCAATTATGAGTCCTCTGGTGTTGATGATTTGAGTTTCTCAATTTATTCCATAAAATCATACTTCTCTTCATCTTATTCCTACATATAGAGTTTGGCATCACGAACTACTTTGTTTTCTTTCTTTATTTTGGATCTCCAAACATGTATCTCCTCAACAACAACCTTTAACTCAGCTTTCATATCAAATCTTCCTTCAACTTCTTCTTCTTTATCAATGTCAGTTTCTTCTTTTTTATGAGTACTCCCGAAAACTACCACCATAGCATTTTCTCCATGATCTTTGCAGTTTTCTATCTCTTCAACCTCATCATCCTCAGACTCATCTAAACAATCACATTCTTGTAAAAGAAGATTATTCTTCTTAAATAAATTTCTTTTGAACTATTTTTTTCCTTTCACATAAGATGAAGACTTATTCTTGGGAATATCAACTTCATCCTCATCGTCTTCTTGGAACTTCTTGGGGAACCTTTCCACATGGTGTGCAATATTTCTACATTGAAAGCATGCTAGTGGAAGTTTCCCTTTAAAGTTTCCTTTTCCTCGTAGAATATTTGAGGAAAGGAATGACATCACCTTATCTGTCTCTTCTTCTTCTTCTTCCAAATCTTCAATGGTGAGCTTCTTAATGGCCTTTAATGCCACTTCTTTGGATTTCCCCTTTTCCACAACATCGTTATCATCATTTCTCATTTCATATGCAACAAAGGTGTTGTGCAAGTTATCCAATGTTAGCTATTTAGGGTCTTTATCTTCCAAAACTGAAACTTTTGGATTTAACCAAGGTGTAAGTTTCTTCAATATGGTCTTCACAATCTTAATGTCTTCAATAACTTCTCCAAGAACTCACATGTATTCTACTACAACATTTACCTTGCCAAAGAATGCATCAACAAACTCATTCGGGTTTATTCTCAGATCTTCATACTTGTTCCAAAATGCTTGCAGCTTTGCCTCTCTGACCATTGTATCTCCTTCATATATATTCAATAGATTCTCCCACATGTCACGCGATGTTTTTCATGACATCACCTTCATATAGATAGCATTGGATAGGTCTCTCCTTAAAGCATTAATTCCCCTCTCATCAGCATCCAATTCTCTACGCTTAGCTTTCGATAATGTACCACTATTAATATCTGCTGTTTTTTCATGCATTGTTGTAGTGAACACATCCATTTCCAATTATCGGAAGTAGTGTTGCATCGAGTTATTCCATAGCTTAGAATTGTTCCTGTCAAATATCAAAATCCCTTTGTGATTGCAGACCACCATTTGAGAGAGAAACACTGATATCAACCTTTCGATCTGATAGCAATTGATAGGTCCACAAGGATATATACCCTAATAGGGGGTGAATCATGGTATGAAAATTTAAAACAACTTCCCATTTTGATCATGTTATTTTTTTAGACAAAACCCTCTTCTCTCTCTCCTTCCCATTGTAGAGTATAAGAAATCTTATAGCACACACAGGGCACATCAATTTTACGTGGTTCACCCTCACTAGGATAATTCCAAAGTGCATATACCAGTCATGTGCCGATGTACCAAATCTACTATAAGTGCATTTCTGTTTGCAAGTTTGGAGTGAAATCACTATCCCTCTTGGTTTACAACCACTCACAATTTGAGAACTCACTACTCTCTCAATTGAAGTGATCTCACTGCTTCTTCAGATGATCCACTCATAGTTTATACACCTGTAGGTCTCTTCATTATCACAAACAAATGCACCTTTCCATGTATGTAGATTATCTATTGACATCAAACTTTCACCCGTAGATGAATCACACTTTTCACCAGAGGTAACAAGAAATCTTTCATCTTTCACATAGTCCTAGAGTGACTGGAGCACTTCTCTATGCTTGGCATTCTTTTTTAATTCCTGGCGCACTTCTTGAAGTCTGGAATGAAAGTGTCACTTAAACACTTTCATGAAACTCCTTTTTCCAACTCCAAACTTTGTCAACTCACACCCTTTGATGACCAAACCAATATTGGCGTACAACTACCAACTGGTGAAAAACTTATGAATAACCTTATACTTGCGTGCTCACACCAACACATGTGCACCCAAACCACCTGCGTGAATGGAGAATTAATTTTCTTTAAGTGTTGAACTTTGTGAAAAATGTGGAGGGGTATCCCTCAATTTATAGGAATTTTGGGTACCCTGAGCATTGGTGAAAAAGTCTCCTCCTGGCACGCAATAACAACCTCCCTAGTCTCTGTTGCCCTAGTCACCTTGTGCGCCCAAACCAAAATTTGGGTTCCCCTCATTCCTTTTCCATATTTTGATGTTTTGATCTTGAAAAACATATGTCATGAGACTTTCCAAGCCTACAAGACACAAGTGAAAAAGTCCCTTTTCCAAAAACAGTTTTCACTATTTGTCAAATTTGAGGCCCAAAAATTTGAAAAACACTGGAAAACAGCGCCACCTTATATCTTCTCTTTTTGTACTAACTCCAGATCATCCATTCATTTTTCTAGGTTTTTTAATCAATCATAGATTGTTTACAACATCCCTTGAACTCGAAAACTCACCATGTAAACTCCATTTGTCAACAAATTAGTACATCGTGGTCTTCTTTGTCAACAAACACAACATGGAGGCCCTCTTAGTCAACAAACACAATCACCTCAAAAATGATTCAATGATACCTTGAGGGATTTTTGTCCAACACAAAATATCATCATCAAATACTTTAGATTAATTCTCATATCCATCTTTTCTAGATCTATATACATGGGGTCCATAGCAATCCTCATTAGTTTATAACTCCACGATCTATCATACTTAATGCATCTGCTACCTTATTTTCCTTTAATCAACATAAAGCAGACCTAAATTTTCACATTCCAAACATGTGAATATATTCATATTGTGTCCTCTTGAAATATGGTAATAACTCAAACTACCATAAAACCTTATTGGAAACATGAATTCATCTTTTCACATGCTATTGGATATATTCCTTATATCCAAAAATGTTGTAAAATCCATCAATGATAGCATAGACCACTTGTCAAGAAGTTAACAATCAGTTTTGAGGTATTCATTAATTATAAAAATCAATAATTTATTAATCGATATCTTAATAATCAGGAATATATTTATGTTTTTCTTTCCCTCAACCATATACTTTCCCATGATATTAACTTTCTACTGAGTCACTTATCTGTGGTACAATTCATCATATGACCTAAAATACTTCATGAAATTGTACTAAATTACAATCTCATATATTCC
Source organism: Viscum album (assembly GCA_963277665.1). Lineage (NCBI taxonomy): Eukaryota > Viridiplantae > Streptophyta > Magnoliopsida > Santalales > Viscaceae > Viscum > Viscum album. The sequence goes on along the minus strand of OY728156.1, from coordinate 622,098,940 downwards.
ATAATTCTTATAACTAGTACATTGCTGATATAATATTCAAATGACATGATTCTTAAAGAGGAATATTAATTTTTCCACTTCATCTACCATAGTATCCTGACTTGATCATTATCCAGTAACATCATTAGGGGCATATTCCTTTGATGCTTGGGATATTGATCTGCATAGTATCTCATCTCATTGTAGTTGGAGAATTGTACATTCAAAAACTTTTTCTTTCCCTTTAAATCATGAAATTAGTATTATTTTTTCTCCAGACTTACATAACAAACTCCCATTCCTTTCAATCACTCACCAGGGCAATTATTTCCACAATTATCACATGTGGGAAAACTCTTCTTTCCCTTGTTTCTTTTATCCATATTTTCTTCACACATCCTATTATTTTCTTATTTCCCTTAAAATCTATAGGACCCATAAAATTATTTACATATCTTGTTAACACAGGAAACTATTTCCTCATATGATGAGGATACTTGGGTGATTATCTTCCTTTGAAATGATGGATTAAGACCATAAGAGATATGATCCTTCTTAATATTTGCATCATGTGAATTGGTGAAGTTATCAGTTCTTCTTCTAGGAACCATTTATAATAAATTCCAAATACTATATTATATCATAAAATTATGAACTCTATATAACTCTAAAAATGATATATCACATAACATAAATTTATTTATCACAAACCCTAGTACCATATACTCTAGTTAATTTAGAGGAATAAATCCTTCATAATGGATTTTAATGAAAATATGAATTATCCTAATCATATCCCTCAGGAGTGTAAAACCAGGTGTGTAGTAAGGCCCGTTGTCATTTAACAGGTTACCCCAGGTCAAGCCCAAAACACCTTGTCAGATTTTTTATTCCTAGGTATATCTGTTCCAGAACCACATCCATTATAGTATCAAGATAGGAATTTATTTACTAAGATGATGCAAATAATCTATTATTTATAAAAACATTACAAGATTTTATTGTATGTTTAACCTTAGAGACTATATTAGGGTTTTTTCCCCAAATCTACATTTTCAAAATCTAGTTTCCATGTTTTCTACTAAACTTCCTCTAACACAAATTGTAACGATCCGACCCCAGTTTCCAAAAGCCAGTGTTTTATTTGATTACATTGGCATGATTATAATAATGTATTATCCTTAAGGGATGAATAATTTATTATTTTTAGAAAACCAGATACATATATAAGTTCAAAATTATAACTTCAATGAAAAAAACAACATAGTTTTTCCTTTGAGAACATCTACAGCTCCAAGGTTATCCCTGCATGTCATTCATAATATACCTCTTCATGGCCTAGGAAAAAATGAAACATAAGAAAGGGGTGAGTGAAAATGCTCGATAAAGGTAAGAAATATAGTTTAAGATGTCATATAAATAAACATTAGTCATGGTGAACAACTAAAAACACATGCCTTTAAAAATAAACATGAACACGTTATGGATGGAATAAAATCTAAATAAATAATTCCATAATAGAGCATAATCAAGGGTATTTTTACTAGTCTAATAACCTCATGAACATTTAATTACTAGTTTTGTAATTATGGAATTCATAATGTTATACATCATAACCATACCGTCAAGGCCTCATGCCAAGACCATAAATAAATATTTTGACAAGGCCATGTTCTAAGACTGTAGTTTGTCTCATGAGACCAACCAATGCATCGAGGGATATAGCGGCCTCCAACCATAACTTACTAAGTATAATTAATTCCTCGTATGAAAAAGGATAAACATAAACAACATATACATTCATATTGGAACTAACATATGAAATGTAAATAACTTTCCCCAAACATTAAGCATAAACACTAACCATTCATAGTAATTGGTGAATTGTTTTAAGATAGCACATCCAGAGTAAAACTAATAATAAACCATTAAATTAAATATTTTAGATAATATGATAAAATATTAATCCCAATAATACATAATAATCAACAAGAGTGTTGAAATAAATGAAGATACTCTTATAAAATCATCGAGTAATTCTTGAGATAAACAATCTTTTACTTTGAAAAGAAGAGTTATTTTAGAAAAAATATTTATATAAAACTAGAAGTAAATTAAGATTGTATTTTACTAAAAAAAGAGTGATTTTAGAAATTTAATGGTTGCTAAAAACAGATTATATATTTCCCTTGAAAAAAGGTATGAATTTTAGAAATTCTCTTGAATCAGGCTTGTATTTCGGGAAGAATTTTGGAAAGATCCTTTTAAAAAATATAACTCCCAATGAATGAAAGTTTGATTATGTTTGGAAAAAATATATATAGAATTAAAAAATAATTAATTATCATTAATTATTAATAAATAATAATTTAATTTAGGTAAGTAGATAGTAAGAGTAACCCAAATGAAAAATGGAGGTTTGGGTAGAAAACCCTTACCTTAAGTCTGATGATGTTCTTCACTTGACCTTAGTGTCCTGGACAAGAAAATTAAATTAATTAAATAATATTTAAAGAATATATTATTTATTTAATTGATTTAGTATATCCTTATTAAGTTCATTCATTTCCTTCTTGATGGGTTTAAGAGGCTCAATGTTTTTGTATGGGGCGTTTTATTCCTTAGTATTCATAACCAATTTTATTATATACATGTAAAGATAAAAATGTGAGATGAGAATGGTTTTATAGAATATAATTTGTATTTTATTTGTTAAAATACAAAATATTACATGGTTATAAAATTCATTTTCTTATTGGGAGTGAAGATGAATCATTATATATAACTATAATGATAATTGTTTGGGTTAATTGGCGGGTTTTTATCACAACGAAATCATTTTGAATTAGAAATTAAAAACATGTGTAAAATAAGATTAATGACCCCTCAATAAGTTATAATATATATATTATAGTCTTTTTAGATCATAAAAATGGTTTTATGACCAGAATTGAATATGGTAATAGAAATTCAAAACACTTCGTTCTTGAATGTGATAAATTAACACATCTCAGATGGTGTTTTCATTTCTATTATAAAAGATTGGGAAAGGAGAGATGATGATGAATTATTCCATTATCACAACAAAATTATTTTAAATTTAAGGTACTAGAGTTATCATAACATTTGGATTAAATAATGTGATGAAAGAAAATGAAAAGAGAGGAACTCAAAATAAAAAAAAAGAAAAGTTGAGAAATCCCTTACGAAAATTCGACAACATAACAACATCACTTAAAAATTCATAAAATATTTTTATGATAGATAAAGGCATCTAAAAAAATAGTAAATAATAAGGACAGTATTTGAGATATGTAATTACATATCCCAACATAAACCATTTGAAATTAAAAATAATAACATAAAATTAAATATTTAAAAGAAGAAGGGTTGTAAATTCCTCTACCTTGTAGAGTAATTCCTAAAACTCAAAGTCTAGGACCTTATGGGATTGGGGAAACCTTTTTATAACTCCTAGAGAGGTAAAACTACCATATATTCTAGGATTATGAATTTTTAATGAATGAAAAATAAGGAATTGGTGGGTATTTATAGTAAAAAAGATGGATTTTTTATTAATTTCAAAGGACACCTCATTAGTGTTTTTTGCAAAACCATGGGTTTGACCATGGTATTTTCCCATGGTATTGTCATTATAGGACACCTAATATCATATTTTAATTTACACTAGTCAATCATAATTTTATATTAATTATTACATCATTATTATTTCATTAAACATACCATGAACTCAAAATTGTATTTTTACTATTCATGCAGAATTCAAGTATTTTAGAAAAATCCCAAAAATTCATCCCAACCATTTTTAGAATTTTAGAATTATAAAATGAAATAAATTTTTCAAAAATTATTTTCTAAATATTTTTAATTTATTTTTTAAATAAAATCATAATTTATTCCAAAAAAACAATAAAACTATAACTCGTTTTATAACACCTTGAAAAATTAATCAAGGTCTCATAAAATTATCTTATAACCATAAGATAATATAATAAAGATTTATGATTACATTTTATGAAATTTTTTTCCATTTTAAATTAGAAAATTAATAATAATTTTTTAATTAAAATATTTATGACTTAAAAAAATACCAATACTTATATTATGAGCATTTCGTCACTTCTATGATGTCTAAATTGTATTTATACATTCATGGGTGAATTTTCTATTTTTTTGGCCAATTTACAATTCATTACTATTCATAAGAGTACAATATTATTTATAAGGATATGTAACTATTCATAATGGTATATTACTATTCATAAAAAACTAAGGTGATTCAATCATACTCTAAATATATCACTGAACACAACCTTGTATGTTAGTTTTTTGAAATTCAAATTATAGAGGTGTAAAAATTATGTTTACTGGATAGGTTATAAACAAGTGATTTTTTTTGTGGAGACTCGGTGTTTCATACATTCAATATTAAATATATTTATAAATCCATGGGGTGTTAGAATCTCTTTATAGATTTTAAATTATAAAAATTCACTACAGCATTCAATGTTGTATATTTAGTGCATCCATTATACAATGGCGTCTTTGCACAAATATTTAACATATTAAACAATTTTGGAAAATAATGAAATTCATCTTCAACTATCATTTTCATTTAATCAATTTGATCATTATCATCATTCACACTTGTAATCACATTCTTGGAATATTCTTATTCATTATCCACATTTGTAATCATATCATATGATCCATAAAACGCAGTGTTATCCCAATCACTAGCTCCATTCTCTTTTTCCTCATGTTTATTCCAACTTTTATAATGTTGATTTATTCCATAAAAGATTAATAGTTCTTCTAACTCCTCTACACTAATTAGTCATGAATAGAAACCACATAAACATGGACAAAGGATTTGAGAAGGGTCGTATACATGATCTTCTGCAAACTTGATGAACTCTTTCACTCCATATTCATACTTTTTTGTCATTTAATTAGCATCCATCCATTCTCAATTCATATACATCCTATTTTATTTGATAATATTAATAATTAAGAAAATAAATAAACACATAAAAATATGACTTTAAATTATAGGGAACCCAATATTTAAATGTTTCGAATAATTTCATCCCGCTTTGAAGGAAAGGGGTAGTTGAATTTAATAATGTAATTATTCCACTGCCGGTAGGTGTTATCCTGTGAATTCATCAAAAATGTTCACCATTACCTGGTATAGGATGACTATTAATTAGAGTAGTTCAATAAATATAGGTTCATGTCTAGAAGAGATGGGGGATGAGTCTCAGGCAACAAAATCAAATAATAACTATTCAGGAGATGAAGCTGATGAGGATGATAGTTATTATTGAATTTTTGTTTTCTAAGACTCATCCCCTTATAACCTAACACAAAATCAGATAGATGATGTAGTTGTGTAGGACTCCCATAATTTAAACCATGAAGGTGATTTGGTATTCCATGTAGGCTTAGGAGTTGCAATGGGGTTAAATATTAATTCACTTTTTATAGGAATGAGGTCATGTTGGATGTCCTATGAGTCGGATAGAGTTAGTGACATGTCCTTCCCATGGGGTTATTATCGATCTATATTAATTAGGATATGAGATTATATGCCTATTGGTGGTCTCTAAAAGTCAATAAGATCATATAAATATAGATAGAAACCTTTTTCAATACACATGTTTGAATTTCTAAATATAGATACCACTCATCGCATTGATAGATCATACTACATTATAAAAAACCGATGAATCTATTCACTCTAATTTCAAATCACAAAACACTATTTTAAAGTAAATGTAAAATTTAAAAGATCATTTATTCAGATCATCATTGAAATCCCAAATATCATCCTCAATCTAACACATCATATAAATCTAATTTAATAACTTTATAATTAATCATTAACCCTTAAAATCACATTTACATTATAGAAAATTAATGCAAATATGGATATTGAATATAATAATGGAAATATAAAAAAATAAAATCTATATTATTTGAAAACCATTTTAATAATAGAGAATACATCTATTTAATATAATAATGGTTTCATAAATAAAAGATTAAATTATTACATTAAAAAAAATCATCACTGAAATTGATTTTCTATTCATTAAGTTCATACTCAGATTTTAAAAGAAAATAAAACTAATAAAATATCATATCTTTCACATCACACATCTTAGATCTATCAAAATTTTATGGTTATTGAACTCTTTATCTATTATTGTGTCAAACCTCATATTTGTTTTGAAATCTAACTTTAGCGATATGATAACTTACTTTTTTTTAGCAAATCATGGTCTATCGATGCAATAATAAAATAGAATCGAATAATTTCCCCCTTGGATACATTGTTGAACATGAAATACAAAAAACAAAGGTAATTTTGAAACATATTCAACACATAATTAAATCTATACATTCAAATTATATATCTTATGATTTAAAACATAAAATATTGAATAAAATAAAATAACTCTAAATCAGCGCAATGAATTTTTTGAAAAAATGATAATCATATTACAAAATTATAAAAATATAAAATAAAATTTATAGAAATAAAATTTATGAATTTATAAAAGTATTAAAATATTGATAAATTGAAAATAGTATATATGTATAAAAGTATAAATTACAAATGTATATATATTTATATCAGTATATAAAATTATAGTCATATATATAAGTATAAAATTATATATAATTTACAAAATGATCTATATTTTAAAGAAATATACAAAAAATTTAAATGTATATAAATTCATAAAACTATATAAAAGTACATAAATGTTATAAAAGTATACATAATTTATGGAAGTATATTTTTTTACAAATTTATAAAAGTATAAAATTATAATATATGAAAGTAAAATTTATGAAATTATAACAGTATAATCATTAATAATAATTCAAACTATAATTGTATATCTATTTATAAATCTAGAAAACTATGATAGTATAAATAATTAATACTGTTTTATATTTAAACTATATATGTAAATATGAAATAATATAAAATTTATAAATTTATATAAATTTATAAATTAATTAAATTATAAAAATAAATTCAATTTAATTTGACAATACTAAAATTCTTTTTTTTCTTTAAAAAATTATGAAACACTAAATTCTATTTAATCCATCAAAATTTAATTTAACTACAATACATAATTACATATAATTATACAATATCAAAGAAGTAGTATATATTTGGAAAACATATATGGGTTGAGGGATGATGGGACTCCAAAACCGTTCACTACATGCCTCGATTTTGTGATTTCATGATCTCATTCCAGCCATGTAATAATAGGAAAAACCTATACTTTTCAGATCTCCCAACTGCATCTTAATCATGGGGTATGCTAACAAAATTACATGATTTCATATCCCTAATCCTTCACCCATATACTCTAGCTATGCTGTTAATGATGGGACGCTCCCACGGTCGGTCAAACTCTCATGGAGCACCCACCTTCTCTCATGGTATGGTTTTCATGTGGTAAATACACAAGCATGGGTGGTGTGATGTGGTTTAGTGGTGATGCTATGTGGTGAAGGGGTGGTGTGATATGGATCAGGAGTCCAATGTGGTGCAGTGATTTGTGTATTTTAGGGGTGGTGTGATGTGGTGTAGGGGTGTTATTTAGAGTAGGGACATGTCACATACTGTTGATTTGGAGAGGAATGATTCATCCGGAAACTCTTTAAAAATCAAGAGTAGCAGTAGCGGTAGGGTTCGGTGAGAGCTGTGACAGGGGTAGGGTTCTGTGCTGTCTTAAAGGTGTTAGGGAGAAGCCTCATATTAGCATTCTTTTCTAAAAATGGGTAAAGATTTTCTCATTGCTTTCAAAAAAGGGATGATAAATAGTAGTTTTATTCGAGCTAAAATTCTAGATGGATACACAACAACTTCACCAGTGTTGGGGATTCTTCATGTAGGGCCCTCGATGGTGGTTGGATCCTATCATGAATTTGGGACTTTGAACCATTACTTTGGGATGCAGGTCGTTCTTTACGTAACTCTATGGTTGAAACACATTAGTGTATATTTGTGGGACAACCTATTGTGTTTTTGGATGTTGATAGGTGAGATCTTTTTCGGTACCATGAGTTGTCAGTATTATGGGATTCTGATGGTGAGCAATTACTATTGATGATGTGCTTCCCAACACCTCCAACGAGCATTGGTAATTACCTAATTTGTGTAAAAGATGATGCTAAAGGACAAAATGACATCCACAGATGAATTCCTTATTGAATAATGACATTGGGTGGTGTTTTTCGGTCAGTCTCATCAATGTGGTTGGGTGCACAAGATCTTATTGGCTAACAACTATCATCTGGGGAATATGTGGGTATCTTTGGGAATTTGGGCATTTTTATGTGGGTTTTAGAGCATTGATTTTATTTGTGGTATACTTCCATGTTATGGGGGTCTTCAGGTAAGTGCTTCTAGGTGGTTCCATTTGTAACACCCTAAGCTTACATGGAACGTTTCCCTTTGAATAATGTAATAGCTTGCATTGTACGCAACTTCGAAATTCTAACACACCGCGACCAATCAAACTAACCGTTTGAATAGTAATACACGCTTTTTGAAATTTTATAAATTTTATATTTCAAAATGGACTTCATTTTTGGATTTGGAATATCGAAATTAGCTTAGGGTAAATTTTTTGTATTTTTCTGAAAACCTTCAATTTTTAATGAATAGTGAAAAACATTAAGTTATAGTTTAAAACTAAATTTTTATTTAAATAATTATTTATTTTATTTAAATTTACTTTAGGTTAAAATAGATACATAATACCTATATAAGTTCAATGTAATTCATTGGAGTCAGTTTATAATAATTTTAGATATATAAAAATTTTATTGAACTTTTTAATCGTCTTTTACCCACCTCTTAAGAGCATTTGAAAACTTAAATAAAACTTAATTTTACTGATTTTGTTAATTTAATTTAAAAAATATAAGAGACATGGTTGATATAAGTAAGTAAAATGTGGTTTAATAAGATAAAAATCATTTTTGGTGAATAGTAACATTTGACTTTTATTTTCCACGGTTAAAAGTAAATAGGGTAATTAAGGGTAAAAATGTTATTATTATTACCCTAATACATGTCCTATTTTTTTTGGATAATTTTAATTCGACCAAAAACAACCTTAGGAATAAAATATGATCCTTTAGGTCAACTTGGATTAGATTAGTACATTTATTATTATTTAATTCAAAGAAGAGTTAAAAGTGTTAAATTCAAAGCTTAATAACTAATCCATTTTTAATATAGTGTTATACATAAGATAAATTATATTATAAATATTAATTTGAAATATAAAATTATTTCCTACATAATGGTATTTTATTTATATTTTTTAGACATTAAATAATGTAATATATTTTTGACACAATGATGATGCAGTAATTACCTTATTAATGAAATATTAAACTATTTGATATTATAAATATCCAAATAAATGTAATTTGAGACTTTTTATGAATTAAACTAATTTTATAGGTTAATATGACAAATTAGAGTTGGATAGATGAATTATTTTCGTAGTAATAATTCTTTTATGAATTTAGAAAAAACAAAATACAAAATAGTGTTAAAATAGACATAAAAGAGTTTTTAAAAAAATATTATATTATTAATTGATATTATATTCCTAAAAATAAAAGGTTCATCCAAAAGGCCTATATAATGATATTAGTATCATAAATTAACCACTTGGGGTTCTCTTGAAAGTATATAGTATGTTTATTAACCATATAATATAAAAATACAAAGATACATCGTAAATGTCAAACTATTTAACTAAAAGTTAAATCTAAAATATAAGGTTAATATAGTGACCCAAACATGTATAAAACCTATTGGTTGAGTGGTTTTCAACCCATACCCACCATATCCTTTAACGAATTCATTTTTGTGCCACAAGAAACCGAAAATAATTTTATTATACAATAATATTTATAGCTTTTTCTAAGGTGCCCCTCACCCCTCTTATAAAAGGGCACACCCATTTCTCTCAAATTCATACCATCAAAGACTTTTGGCTCGGAAAACCTCTACCCAAATACCCTCTTAAATGTCCTACCTTAATCCAAGAGGCATTACTTTAGTCAAAATTCCAACCTAAGGATCCCTTTTGATCAAATCAAAAGGAAGAACCCGAAGAAGAGGTTAATATTTCATCACCTCTTTCAAGTTCCTTTCTTCTTCCACTTCCTCTTTCTTTGTTGTTTACATTATAAAATAATAACTCTAGTATCTTCTATATACTGTGATGTTATTAAAAATAGGGTACAACCATATTCATTATTCTATCCATCCTTTGAATGAAATGTCACCATACGTGCATACGTACGGCTTACCGTCTCCAGGTCGTGGTGTAATTGTTATTCAATACATTATTATTTGGATGAGTTTAATAATGATGTGTAATTGATTTAAATAATAAATATAAAATGATAATGATTCTATATATATGATATATCATCCAATTTTATATTATTTTAATATCAAAACAATGATATTTTCACTTGTCTGTACGTACAGATTACTGTCTCCATGAATGAGAAAAGATTCATTCCCCATCGTAATCCATTAAAGACTAATTTTAATTAGATGATTATAATTAATTTTTAAATAATTAATATCATTATGAATATTAATAGGATACATCTTATTTATAAAAAACACTACTTATGAAACAAATCATATAAATTCAAATGAATCAGTTAACACCTGAAACGACAATAATACCCAAATATTATTAACAAAGCAATATTAAAAGATCATATATGATATCATAATAATTTATATGATTATTTTATAATTTAATAACAATTATTTCACCATTATAAATGAGTTTAACCTACCCTCGACCAAGTAAAAGTACAAGTTAAGGGGTTTCTTATCTCACTTTTAATTCTGTGAGATTTCCATTGTTCACCACTTATTTATTAAATGTGGTGTATTGTGTACTGTCATTTGATATATATATATATATATATATATATATATATATATTATCATGATTCTCCTTGTATTCATGGTATTCTGTGATTCATTTTTTTGTTATTAAATTTTGTCCATACGACTCAATTGATTACAACTAAGTAAGGGTTTTCATCTCACTTCCTATTTCCGTGAGATTCATGCCATATTGCCACTATTTCCTTTTGTGTGGTGTATGTACTACCCATTGATTGAATTATTTGTGTAATATAATTTAATTTATTATTATTTATATCTTCATTTTATGATCCATCTTTCATGGTATGTATGTTTTGTACGTTACCAAATTTGTAAGGGAATTTCAAATTTCAATTTCCACTCATTCGGCTTTGCACATACTTCATTGATTATTTTAATCCCTGATTATGTGTAGAATAACTATTTATTATTTTTGTAGTAATTTACACTCCCCTATATGTGGATATACTTTTGATACACATAATCACTCCATTTATAAATTCTCAAGTCATCGATATGAACTTGATAAGAGTAATTTTAACTCAATCTCCATTTATGGAGTTAAACATCAAATTCATTGGTGTTGTTTTTACAAGAATATTTGTGAATGTCATCTGATTTATTTACATAGAATATCCAATAATGTTAGGTGTATTTATATGTTTCACACATAATTATGTTTTTGATTTATCCTTAACCTAATTATATGGTATTTTTAAGAGATTTCATCCAATTTACATTCCATTGAGACTTCTTTGTTGTTATACGAAAATTCACTTTTATATGGTTTATATAATGTACATTGACATAGTATATCAGGGATCCCTTTATTTCCATGATATTATAAATTTTTGATTAACTCAATTATTTTTATTCAAGTGTCTCTTTTTTTTAAGGAACTCTAACTAAAATATCATTTTAAAATGTTTTAAAGATTTATTATTCTAAAAATTTCTCATTAATGTCCATGTTTTAAAAATGGTTTTAATGATTTATTTATATGGAAATTAAAATTTTAAAATTAAAATTCCTTTTAAAAGTTTCAAATTGGTATAGGACACTTTAATTCAAAAATATATTTTAATCGGCTTCTGGATAAACAGTGAGACCTTTTAATTTTTTCAAGAAAAGGGGGATATTTCTCTCAAATAGTTTTGATGGTTATTTTCATCTATATCAATATCATTCATTATTATCTATTGAGGTTGATCTATTATAATAAAATCTTCCATATTTCCTTGAATGAGTTATGTTTGACTGTAGATGTACTATTTTTATACTATTCATGGGTTGTGGTTAAAATATTGACATTTCATATGCTAGTTTTAATACGAATGTTCAGATTATGTTTCAACCTTTTCATATGAGGAACTCCTTGGACATAGTAAGTGACAGGTGGAGCCTGCTATAGCTCCTCGATGCATTGGTAGGTCTCATGAGACAAACTATTTACTTGTCACAAGGCCTTAACAAAATCTTATTTGTAGTCTTGGCACAATTCCTTGACTATGTGGTTAGGAAAGTCTGGCAATATGCATTCTATCATTATGAAAGTGGCTACTGATATTGCATGTGATTATTCTACTAGTAGAATATCCATGTGAATAATTAAATGGAATTATTTTATTTTATCTTTTCCATATTATGCTGAATTTTATGTTTAAAAGGATTTTGTTTCAGTCTTATATATTGCCTTAAACGTTTATACTTATTTATGAAAGTTTCCGCTATGTTTTTATCCTAACTGAGAATCTGAGCTCACCCCTTTCTATGTTTTACTTTTTCAGGATGCGAAAGAAGTATATTACGACTGACCTGCAGGGATAGTCTATGGGATCTCAGTGTTTTCCATGTAAACAATGTTGTAGTTTTTCATTTTATGATGTAATGTAAACCTTATGAATGTATCTAGTACTTCCAAGGCTACTAAACTAATTGGTATTTCGAGACTTGATCTTTTGTGATCATGATAATGATACATAATAATGCACCGACTCTGGGCTTCTGGGTTCGGGGTGTTATAGTTGGTTTTATAGGAAGTTTAGTACAAACCTTGGAAACTAGATTTAGATAAACTCTAATTAGAGCACATAGCCCTAAGATAGACTTTGAGGATTAGTATAGATTAACTTCCTAAAATTTTGGTATTGTAGAGATTTTTTGATTTTTCCAAGCAATACATCCCTATCTGGATACGAGCAGGTAGAGGTGGCTCTGGCACAGATATACCTAGGGGAAAAACCCGAAAACACCACTTTGAGCTAGACACAAACGGGAACTGGTGCACGACAACGGGCCTTTCTGCACTCTTGGTTACGACACTCCCGGGGGATATGCTTAGGATAATTTACATTTTCTTTACAACCGATTTGAAGGATTTTAATATAAGATGAGAATAAATGACCTTGGTTGATCCTAAAGTGTTTCAAATTGAAATTATGGTGTCATGATATTCTCTAAATGATTTTATGACTACGGTTACTCACACAATGCTTTCTGGTTTTAGTCAATGGCTGGATTCCAAGGAAGTCATAGTAACTTTGAGAATAATGTACATGGTTTTAATGGTTGTGAAAATGAGAAAAAAAAATATTTTTGATAGGCGTAAAATATATCATGTTCATGACAAATAATTTTTCAAAAAATATGGTCATCAACAAATATATTAACCAACTCCCGGACTCAAAAAAGAAGAGAAAGGTGATGAATGATAAGAGCTCCAGCAGTGGAGACCATGGAGAAAAGAATCCTCAATTTTAATCATGTAGTAAATATGGAATGAGACACCGAGGAAAGTGTCTCAATGGAACAAATAAATTCTTTAAGTGTGGGAATGAAGGAAATAAAGTAAAGAATCGCCGAGGAAAAATGAAGAGTACTATGGAAGAAAATAAAAATGGTCCCAAGAATCCATTTATAGTCATTTGTCGAAAATGTAGGGGACCTGGCCATTACCCGAGTGAATACCCTATACTATAGGATATTTTCATGGTCAAAAAATAAGGTATGTGGAAATAAATTTTTGGAGAAATGTTTAAAAGTATTAGTGCTCCTTTTTGATGGGACTAATTTGGAATAATTTTCTCTTGTATTTGTAACCTTGTAGTTTGTCATGTGAAAATGATATTTGAGGAAGAATTATCTTTTCTCTTGTTGATATAGTTATAAATAACCATTTGGTTTTATATGATCATTGGGTTTGAGGAAATTAAAAGTTATTATATTTTGGGATGAAAATGCAAGGTATGAGATAACATTTGTGGTTAAATTATGTTATGGTTATTTTGAGGAATTTATCTCATTTTGGTAATTTTATAAAATATAGTTTTTGAAAAAAGACAACACGTAGACCATGTGACAACCCGTCACGTCAGACAAAGATGTGGGAATCGAACCCACAACTAGAGTGCGATTGGGATTTATCACCTACCACTATACTACGTGAAGTCCCTGGTTAGTGTGACTAATAATTTTTAGTTAAATTATTTTATTGATCAATAATAAGTTGATTTTGGATCTTATGTCTTATCAAATGAATACCCTTAGTATAGGGAAATTATTTGGTGATTAAGTGATAAATGTTATTTTGAAAGATGTTTACTCTATTGGGAACACTATATTCCTAAGGAAAATAGAATACTACTGGATTTCATTTGAGGATTAATGGTGGATTTTTATCTATGTTTTTATTGTGAATTTATATTAATTTGGGTTATTTAGGGTAATGATTAACCTATAATAGAGAATATGTTATTAGGTTATTTAATTTTAAGTATATGACTTTAAGAGTAGTCAATGTCATTTGGGGGTACAATTTAATGTGGAAGACTACATAACCAAATTCTTCTAAGTTTTGGGTTTCAATATTAGTTTGGATTATATTCAAGGATGTTAAGGACAATTGTTTATTGAATGGTATTTTTTTTAACATTGGGGAATTGATGGTTTAATTTTAGAAATTAAGACTAGTGTTTCTTTCTCTAAAGGAATATACTTTTGGGGGATCATCTGATCTTGTACTAACTGTTCTGGTTTCTATTAATCTCTAAAGACAAGGTAAATATATAGTTTACCCTTTGTGGATCATGTGATTCTCTAGAAGTTGATTCTAGCTCTTTCGGTATGACCAAGTCATCTTGAATACTCATCGTTTGAAAAAAATTGAGTTAGTGGTAGAAATTTATTTAAGAATGAAACTCTACTTAAAAAGTATGTATATCTCTTTATGTTCTTAGTCAATCTCAT
Organism: Viscum album; assembly: GCA_963277665.1. Classification (NCBI taxonomy): domain Eukaryota; kingdom Viridiplantae; phylum Streptophyta; class Magnoliopsida; order Santalales; family Viscaceae; genus Viscum; species Viscum album. The sequence continues at coordinate 622,083,720 of OY728156.1, read as the reverse complement.
AAATAAATTCCTCATCTTTATGGAATTAAACTTAAAACAAAAAAAATGTTTTCTGTTTACTTTTCCTATTGGGAAACTAACGACCATTTTTCCCATCACAAGTTTGTGGTTTTCTTGTTGTTAACTTTCTCTTGATTATGTTTTTTATCCCTATCCATCATAACTTGACACTTAGTTTATCATTCATATCCATATTTTCTATATGGAATCCTAGTATGGATTATCTCGGGTGACCTTTGTACTTCCCTTTCTTTATTTTAAAGTGATAGTTTTATTGAATCTTTTTCCGATGTGGGACTTTCAATTTTGTTCCCAATCCCTATATTAAAAATTGTGAGGATGAAATTTCCAAAAGGGGGGAATAATGTAACACCTCAAGCTTCCATAGTATGTTTCCCTTTGAATAATGTAATAGCTTGCATTGTACGCAACTTTGAGATTCTAACACACCGCAGCCAATCAAACTAGCCGTTATGAATAGTAATACCCACTTTTTGAAATTTTATAAATTTTATATTTCAAAATGGACTTCATTTTTGGATTCAGAATATTTAAATTAGCTTAGGGTGAATTTTTGGTATTTTTATGAAAACCTTCAATTTTAGATAAATAGTGAAAAACACTCAGTTATAGTTAAAAACCAAATTTTTATTTAAATAATTATTTATTTTATTTAAATTTATTTTAGGTCAAAATAGATACATAATACCTATATAATTTCAATTTAATTCCTTAGAGTCAGTTTATAATAATTTTAGATATATAAAAATTTTATTGGACTTTTTAATCGCCTTTTACCCACCTCCTAGGAGCATTTGCAAACATGAATAAAACTTAATTTTACCACTTCTGTGAATTGAATTTCAAAAATCAAAGATACACGATTGATATCAGTAAGTATAATGTGGTTCAATAAGATTAAAATATTTTTTGGTGAATAGTAAATTTTGACTTTTATTTACCACGGTTAAAAGTAAATATGGTAATTAAGGGTAAAAATGTTTTTATTATTACCCTTACACATGTCTTAATTATATTGGATAAGTTTAATTCGGCCAAAAACAACCTTAGTAATAAAATATGATCCTTTAGGTCCACTTGTATTATATTCAGACATTTATTATTATTTAATTCATAGAAGAGTTAAAAGTGTTAAATTCAAAGCTTAATAACTTATCCAATTTTAATATAGTGTTATACATAAGATAAATTTGATTATAAATATTCATTATAGATCTAAAATAATTTCCTACATAATTTTATTTTATTTATATTATTTATAAGTTAAATAATTTAATTTATTTATGACACAATGATGATGTAGTAATTACCTAATTAATGAAAATTAAAATATTTGATATTATAAATATCCAAATAAATATAATTTGAGACTTTTTATGAATTAAAATAATTTTCTAGGTTAATATGACATGTAAGGGTTGGTTAGGTGAATTTTTTTTTGAAGTAATAATGTTGTTATAAATTTAGAAAAAACATAACACCAAATAGTGTCAAAATTGACATAAGAGAGTTTTTAAAACAAATATTATATTATTAATTGATATTCTATTCCTAAAAATATAACGTTTGGCCAAAAGACATATATAAGAATATTAGTATCATTAATGAACCACTTAGGGTTCTCTTGGAAGTATATAGTATGTTTATTAACCATATAATATTAAAATACAAAGAGACACGGTAAATGCCAAACTATTTAACTAAGAGTTAAATCTAAAAGATAAGGTTAATATAGTGATCCAAAACTATCTAAAACCTATTGGTTGAGTATTGTTTGACTCATCCCCAATATATACTTTAAATAATTTATTTTGGATCCAATAGAAACCGAAAATGATTTTAATATAAAATAATATTTCTATCTTTTCCTAAGGCCCCCCCACCCCTCTTATAAAAGGGAACTCCCCCTTCTCTCAAATTCACACCTTCAGAGCCTTTTGGCTCAGCCAACCTCTACCCAAATACCCTCTCAACTGTCATATCTTAATCCTAGAGGCCTTACTTTCGTCAGAAAGCCAACCTATGGAGCCCTTTGTCCAATAAATAGTAAGAACCCGAAGAAGAGGTAAATATTTCATCGCCTATTTCAAGTTCCTTTCTTCTTTTACTTCCTCTTTCTTTGTTGTTTCCATTATAAAATAATAACTCTAGTATATTATATATACTATGATGTTATTATAAATATGGTACAACCATATTCATTATTCTATCCATCCTTTGAATGACGTGTCACCATACATGTGTACGTACGACTTACCGTCTCCACGTCGTGGTGTAATTGTTATTCAATACATTATTTTTAGGATGGGTATAATAATGATGTGTAATTGATTTAAATAATAAATATAACATGATAATGATTATGTATATATGATATACCATCCAATTATATATTATTTTAATATCAAAAGAATGATATTGTCACTCGTGCGTACGTATGGATTACCGTCTCCACGAACAGGAAGAGATTCATTCCCCATCGTAATCCATTCAAGACTAATTTTCATTAGATGATTATAAATAATTTTTAAAGACTTAATATAATTATTAATATGAATAATATAAATCCTATTTATAACAAACACTACTTACGAAACAATTTATATAAAGGAAAACAAATCATTTAACACCCGAAATGAAGATAATACTAAAATATTATTAAAAAAGCAATATTAAAAGATCATATATGATATCATAATAATGTATATGATTATTTTATAATTTAATAACAATTATTTCACCATTTTACAAGAGGTTAACCTACCCTCGACCAAGGAAAATTAAAAGGTAGGGGGTTTCTTATCTCACTTTTAATTCCTTGAGATTTCCATTGTTCACGACTTATTTATTAAATGTGGTGTATTTTGTACTGTCATTTGATATATATATATATATTATCATGATTTTACTTGTATTAATGGTATTATGTGATTATTTTTTTTGTTATTAACATTTTTCCATACGACCCAATTGATTACAATGAAGTAAGGGTTTTCATCTCACTTCTTATTTCCGTGAGATTCATGCCATATTGCCACTATTTCCTTTAGTGTGGTGTATGTACTACCCAATGATTATATTATTTGTGTAATATAAATTAATTTATGAGTATTTACATCTTAATTTTATGATCCATCTTTCATGGGATGTATGTTTCATAAGTTACCAAATTGGTAAGGGAATTTCAAATTTCAATTTCCACTCATTCGGCTTTGTGCATACTTCATTGATTATTTTACTCAATGATTATGTGTAGAATCACTATTTATTTTTTTTGTAGTAATTTTCACTCCCCTATATGTGGATATACATTTGATACACATAATCACTCCGTTGATAAATTCTCAAGTCATCGATATTAACTTGATAAGATTAATTTTAACTCAATCTCTATTTATTGAGTTAAAAATCCAATTGATTGGTGTTGTTTTTACAAGAATATGTGTGAATTTACTCTTATTTATTTACACTAGATATCCAATAATATTACGTGTATATTTATTTTTCACACATAATTATATTTTTTATTTATCCTTAACCTAAGGATACGGTCTTTGTAAGAGATTTCATCTCAATTAACATTCCATTGAGACTTCTTTGTTGTTATATGCCAATTCACTTTTATATGGTGTATATAATGTACTTTGACATAGTATATCATGAATCCCATTATTCTCACGATATTATAAAGTTTTTATTACCTCAATTATTTGTATTCAAGTGTCTCTCTTTTTGTTAGGAACTCTAACTAAAATATCATTTTAAAATGTTTTAAAGATTTATTATTCTATATATTTCTCATTAATGTCCATGTTTTAAAAATGGTTTTAAGGATTTATTTATATGGACATTAAATTTATAAAATTAAAATTCCTTTTAAAAGTTTTAAAGTGGTATGGGACACTTTGATTCAAAAATTTATTTTAAATGGCTTCTTGATAAATAGCAAGACCTTTAAATGTTTTCAAGAAAAAGGGGGACATTTCTATCAAATAGTTTTGATGATTATTTTCATCTATGTAAATGTCATTCATTATTCTATATTGAGGTTGATATATTATAATAAAATATTCCATATTGTATTGAATGAGTTATGCTTGACAGTGGATGTGCTATTTTTATACCATTCATGGTTTGTGGTTAAAATATTAACATTTCGTTGTGCTAGTTTTAATAAGGATGTTCATATTATGATTCAACCTTTTCATATGAGGAATGAATTGAACATAGTAAGTGATGTTTGGATCCTGTTTTAGCTCCTTGATGCATTGGTAGTTATAATGAGACAAACTAGTGTCTTGGCACTAGACCTTGAGAAAATCTTATTTGTAGTCATGGCACAAGGCCTTGACTATGTGGTTATGAAAGTCCGGAATTATGTATTCCATCGAATCCGGGCAGGGCCGAATTTCCAAGTTACTATAGAAGTACTGTAGCAGGTACTCTTGCAGAAGCGGCACTGTAGCAGTGGCAACAGTGTAGTGGTGTAGGTACTATAGCAGATACTGTAGCGGTGGCGGTACTGTAGCAGGTACTGTAGCATCACGGGTACTGTAACAGTACTGTTCACCGAGGGGTCCTTTGGGCAAAAAAATGGGCTTTCAAGCCTTGTATTCAGGCCACTTGTCCTTGGGCCTTCGGGCTATGTAATGGGTATCCCTCTACCCAGTCTAAAGAGGTCTTTTATTTCAAATAATAAATTGAGGCTTCGGCCCCAACCTTTAAAAAAAATGTGAATAAGTAAATGGAATTATTTTATTTTAACTTTTAAATATTATGCTGAAGTTCATGTTTAAAAGGCTTTTTTCTTAGTCTTATACATTTCCTTAAATGTTTATGCTTATTTATGAAAGTTTCCGAAATATTGTTATCCTTACTAAGCATTTGAGCTCACCCCATTCTCTATTTTATTTTTCCCAAGATTCGAAGAAGTATATTACGACTGACCTGTAGGGATAGTCTATGGGATCTCAGTGTTGTCCATGGAAACAATTTTGTAGTTTTCCATTTTATGATGTAATGTAAACCATATGAATGTATCTAGTACTTCCAAGGCTACTAAACTAATCGGTCTATTGAGACTTGATCTTTTTTGATAATGACAACGATACGTAATAATTCAATGACTCTGGGCTTCTGGGTTCAGGGTGTTACACCATTTTCCACTTTCCTGGTCTGGCGGTGCTTCTTGTGTCGCGCGTTTTCATGTTCATGTTTTCTTTTATTTTCATTAATAGCTTTTAGGGATGAATTTACTCAGTACTTGGACTTTCCTGGTAATATAAATTTGATAGTTTTTTATATATAAATTATTTAAAAATATATAAGTATAAGTATATAATAATATTTTTAATTATAAATAAATATTTTTATAAATATTTTTATATATTTATAAATATATTTATATAATTATATATATTTATATAAGTATATATATATATTAATATAAGTATATATATTTGTTAATATAAGTATATATAATTATAAATATATATTAATTAAAAATATTTATTATAATTTTATAAATATTTAAATATATATACTTGTTTATAATTCTAATAATAAATATTTATTTATAAATATTTATTTATAAATATAAATATATAAATATAATTATATATATATACTTATATGTACTTAGATAATTATATATTTATTTATTAACATATAAATATAATAAGAAAGGTTCAAGTACTCAGCGTGTTTGGCCATAATAATTTATAAATAAAAATAAAATTAAAACAAGAACATGTAAACGTGTGGCACATAAAGCACCACCAAACCAAGAAAATTGCAAACAATGCCACCTAAAAGGAAAAAAATAACCCAACAACCCACAAAAAATGGCTCAAAGACCCGCTTATTTGGTGGACCCCCAAACCTACATCATAAAGACTTCAGGGCCCAGAAACATACACGTCTATTAATGCAGCCAGAATTCTGGCTGATAGTTTCCAACCATGAAGACCTTGTGCATCAGACCACATCGATGAGGCTGGCCAAAAAACACAACTTGGGGTCATTTGTAAACAAAACAATCACCCACAGATATCGTTTTTTCCATTAGCTTCATCTCATGCAAGATCGAGGTTACCCAATGCTCTTCTCCAGAAGTGTTGGCCAGCACGTCACCAGCTGGAATTGCTCACCATCAGTATCCCATACTACCAACAGCGCATGGGAAATGAGAACATCATGCCCGTCATTTTCCCATACCACCACAGGTAATTCCGAAATTTATAGCATCGATTAGAGTGACCTTGGTCTTGAAAACTAGGTCAAATCCACATTGTGGGGTCCTATGCGTCAAACATTCCCACCATACTATGAAGTGCGTAATCAAATACATGGACTAATGGGCCAAATAGTTGTTAAAGGTCGGACACTATTTCCATAAAATGGATAGGAATCTAGCCTATCCCAAATATTAAAGAGTATCCCTAGTAGGAATCCAAGAAATCCCATATGTAATCCACTGAAGTCATCTGAATTCGCAAGGACGTCTGATATCTTGTGCCCCAAGGTTGTCGCTCACCAGCTCTGAAGGACACCCTCAGCTCACACCCCAAGCTATCACTGGCATGCCCACCATCCTACCCCCCTTGTTCTATAATCATTTTCTATCACCTGTCAATATCCTTATATACACAAAGGTGTCGAGATCACAAGTCTGATCATCCTACATCTCGAGTTCATCTGTAGAGGACATCATCGGTCGATTCACTCGATTCTCAAGTGCCATAATCAGCTGAATCCCGAGTCATTACATCTACACCACACCAGGATACTTCATAAATCTAAGCGGGTCTTCTGCCTCATTGTAGGGTTCCTTTGACTCAAGAATCGAGGACACCAGATGGCCATCACTCAGGTCCCACACCCTCATTTTCCACAGTCCAAGGGCACCTACTCCCTAGATCAAATATTTTGTGCTGGAAAATCCATCACCAGAATCTCCATTTTTTTCCTACATCCACTCCATCCCTACCAATGGATGGGATAAAAATCCAACTATATCATAAGACAGACTCATACCAAACATGGATCGTTACGACTACACCACGAGCCTTCGTCGGCCACCACCAGAAACCCACACCTGTCTCGCTGCATGTCACCAGTGACTCATCTGTCCCTTCTCCCCACAACATCACTAGCTTGCACCCATCCACCTTAGTCGTCGATTCCAAGATGCCCCTACTAACCGTGCAAGTCTCAGTTCTTCCATACCCCTCACCACACCTGAGGGTATTTCACCACCATCCTCTCCACTTCCACTACAAAAATGATCTAGGCATATGATCTGCCACATGCTGCATACATCTGATAATGGTCAACAATATCATCATCTCGCTTTTGAAGGATCAGTGCTAGACTTTGGCCAAAATATTGAAGAGTATAGGCTCTCCATTCCTTGAGAGTGAATCTCTCCATCTGTAATATATAAACATATATAATTATAAATATAATAAAAATATTTATTATTTTTTAAAAAATTATTATAATTTTATAATTATTTAAATATATAATTATTTATTTATAATATTATAAATAGATTTTTAAAACATTATATATTTATACATTAATGATGAATGTTCAGAATCAGAGCATGGTCAGTTCAAAAATTTATTAAATAAAATACACTATTAATCTCTTGAAAGCCCATTTTCCCTAACATTGAACATACTACCAATTTTCATCGATATCTAACATTTTTCTAGTTATCTCAATGCTTGAGTCAGTAATCCCTACTTAGACCGCCGACAGCTCCCATTTTATTTGATTGTTACCTTCCCACCGTCCAAGTCTCGATTATCACTCGCAAACCATGCCCATATGTCACCGTGAAATGGCCACACTGAAAGTCAGATATAAAGTGAGTCGTATCCCGAGGTCATCTCGCAGCCTTAGTTCTCCCCACATATTGATCAATCCATCTAGCATATGAATAATGTCGCTTTCAGCCTGTGCACAAGAGTATTTTGGAAATAGTTTATAATTAGTAATATTAAATATATCAATGAATAAATATGTATAAAAATATACACACACATATATCAATATATATAATATTAATTTAAAAATGATTTATATAATTTAAAATATGTAATTAAATTAAATAAGTCATATTTATTGAAAAATGTGTTGTTAATTAAAAATTAATATAATTAAAAATATTGACTAATTAGTATCAAGTAATGCGAGTTTAATAAAATGTCACACATTCATCTTTTTAGGATACACTTGATCATGGATTGAAGAATATGAGGAAGGATTATTCCTAGGGTTTTCAATCATATGGTGAAAGGGAATTGATGGACATGGACGATCATAACCTATTTCTAGAGCACAAGCTAGTCACCTCTAAGAATCATAAGGTTAAAAAGAAAGAGGTGTTTGTTTCACGCAAGGGCTCCAACAACAATAGAGTTATAACTTATTATCAAATTAAATTATAGGGATCGTGTTTGGTCATTAAATTGATCTTTTTTCTACATAATGGAGGAATACAAATGTAATTTTCATGGTGGGATTTCATGTGGAAAAACCAAGGGGGCCAGCAGCACTATTTCACCCTTAGCTCATTCTTCTAATTGTTTGGGGGTATCAGAATAACTCTTGGATGTAAAACCCTTATACCCAAGAAGTCTCTCAAAAGGAATATAGGGAAAACCAGGTTGGGATGTAAATTTTTGGATATTCCACCACTCTTATGTTAGATAATTCAGTATGAGGATCTCACATGGAAATCATTCCAACTCAGTAGACTAAGACTCTTAGACATCTGGTGTAGGAATTTGTGTAGGTTGTTGATTCTTTGGAAAGTGAACCTGAGATGTTGGGCACATTTAGTAGAAAATCTTCCACAAATGAAAACCTAAACAAGGAACATGTGTCTCCATTAAATTTATTTGGAGTGCCTAACTCAGTTAATGATCTAGAAGACCTATCTAGAGAAATGGGGGCCAGACTAATTCTCATGAGATCCAAACTCCAATGAGGATGGAAAAAGATAGTGTTGATGCATTACTTGACTTGCACAATGATTTTGATGGCCTATCTAAGGAATAAGAGGCACAAGATGTCTCTTATGGCACTCTAACCCCATTGATGGAGGATATAATCATTAAGGATTCCCCTCTTGATGATCACTCTAAGAGGGAAGCTGCTAAAATAGAGGTTAGGAGTGATTTTTAATACTCAAAAGATCATGATGGGTCTTGTAAATGAGTGAAGACTTGAAAGAGAGTTCTCCACCAAAGAGAAAGCCACAAGCATGAACAAATTAATTGGGTAGCTTCACATAATGATATCCTTGATTCACAAGCTGAGATTATTAGAAAGTTGATTCCATGAATGTTCTGTATTAGATGAGGGCAGTTTTCTTTATCTGACGTCATCCTCCTACCTTTTTAAAATGTCGTTTATTTTTTCAATTTAACATATATCAAACTTCTGGTACATTAATTCCACACACACACATATACGTAATTAATGAAATTTTATATTGAAATAATCTCACATAATATTTCTGTAATTTATTAAATTTTTCAAATTAATTTTATAATTTTATTTTTTATCGTAACATATTTAATATATATTATGTTTTGAATTTGTAAATTTTACTCGTTTTTTATAATTTTATTCAATAAAATCTATTTATTAATTTTTAATGTTTTCTAGACTTATTCATATTTTATATTATTTATTCATTTGTTATCTTAAGTATTTTTTAATATTTTTTTAATTTATTATATTTAAATATTTCCATGCTTAATAATTTTGTAATATTATCCATTTTTAAAATTCATTTATTCATTTTTATTCATTAACATTTATTTTTTCTTAATATGATTATAATTTATATAATTAAAATGTATTGTTTTTCATTTTAACATATATTAATTTTTAATTTTCCTAATAATCTATAAAATTAATAAAACTTATTAGTTTTTTAATATTTTTTCCATTTAATATTTTTTAAATTATTAAATTTAATTATTTTTTTAGAATTCATTTATTTAATAATAATTAGTATTATGTATTCACTAATAATGTTAATTTTTTTTTTACTTTTTTTTATTTATCCTTCTTTAATATCTATTCGTTTAATATTTTTGTAATTTATTTATTTCTATTATTTTTTATACATATCTATTAATTAAAATTTAATGTTTTTAATATGGTTGTAATGTACATATTTAATATGAATTCTTCGTCATTTTAATATATGAATTTCTAATTTTTTAAATAATTGATAAAACTAATAAAATTTATTCAATTTTTTTAATATTTTTGAAGTATATTCATTTTAAATAATTAAATTACACTCATTTATAACAATCATACATTTATGATTATTTATTAATTAATAGTGTAATTAATTTTACTTTTTATATAATCTATTCATTTTTAATATATATTTGTTTAATAATTTTTAATTTATTTTATATAGTTTTTATTAAAGCTTTGCAAAAAAGCACAATAAATATAGATTTTATCAGCGCTAAAATAAAAAATATTCATTAAAACCTATGTTTATCATTTCTGCCTCTTAGAGATGATAAATATGCATCTTTATCATTGATTTTGAGCACTGATAAAACTTATCTTTATCATCACTAAGAGGTATCACTGATAAATCTAGGTTTTGTAAGATCCCTACCTTTCTTGAGATGTCTTGAACTCGTTTTCCGGTATTCTTTTACCCATGTTTTGATCATACCTTGGTTGGGTCTTACTTTGGGGTTTTCTTGAGTGGATTTGTAGAATTTTGAACACCCATGGGGTTGTGCATGGTTGGTGCGTCATTAGGGAAAACTATACAATTTTCCCCAGCAAACGGTGTGCCCCATTTTGAGCCATTAAAAGGGGGATGTAGTGTTTGACGAAACCAAGTGTCTACCTCCTAGACCATGCACCACTAGGATAGTGGGGTCTATAATGTTTGTGAATGGATTAACAAACCATGTACCTCAAGGGGAAACAATTCACCCTTAGGACAGTAGGGGTGCATGGTTAGGGCGCACAATTTTTATAATAGTTCAGTCCTTCCAGGAAAATGTGCATACAGACTTATAAACCTCCGAAAATTAAATAAAAAATTCTTGATCCCCCTGGTTTATATCCCTAATCACCCAACTCATCCTTATATGGTTTCCTATGCTCTTGGAGTCTCTTGATAGGATTCATAGGCTTCTCAAACCCCTTCTTTTGAAAATCAAAGATTCACTTGAAGGAATCAACCTATCTCTGGTAAGTGATCTCTTCTTTTTTTAGGTTTATATCTCCTCTATCTTTCTTCCCCTTTGAATATGGATTAATTACTCTCATTTTTTATGTTATGGATCTTGGTTTTAATGAATCTTTTTTCATTGGATCTTGATCCCAGGTTTTGATCCTAGATCTTATTTGTTATTGTGAATTCAATCGTTCTACCTCAAAATAAGGGATAAGGTTAGGAGAGAATTCATCAACATTCCTAGGTGATCTATATGTTAATTCCCATAGTATTTATTCCATTTTAGGGTTTTTAATTTTAATGTTGTGTTTCCATGTTGTCCAATTTCCTTTAAATTGTGAAATTTAATTGAATTCCCTTAAATGTTGAGACCCATTTCAAATCCCTTTGGATTTACTGGAGATTATTAGACCAGGTTTAATGGAAACCCAAGGGGTGTGCCAATATCCATGAATGGATAATTTTAGAATGAAAAGGTGTAATTAGAGGCTTTATTAAATTAATCCAATTATGAATGTGATGGTATTATAACTTGTTGTAAATGATTAATTAGATTAACATAGAAATGTAATTGAGATGTGAGTTGATTGATGGTAATTGAGTTAAAGGAAAATATTATAAATTAGATTTAAATATGTTGTTAATGATTGATTAGAAGTTCACTGATGTTTAACTATGATATATGCATATGTAAATGTAAATAATCTAAAGTGACCGCATAGCGATTCCCTATTCAATTCCACCATTACACTGTTGTTTTAAACTAGTTTTATAATTAATATTCAAAATATAATAATAAATTTCACTTCATTTTTTATTCAATGAATTAATTTTTATTATTGTTAAAAAGGTAAATTATACTTGTTTTGATATTTTCATTGAAGGAGGAGGTGATTTGGAGGCCTAGAGATCATCTGGAAGAAAAATGGGCCAAACTGCATGGCATCCCATGGACATTGGTCCATTGTTTTGAATAGTACGATAATTCTGTGAATCCAAATGGGCAGAAACTTTTTTATACTCTCCAAAACATCATGGGATACAACTATTATTAAGAAACTGAAGCCGAATTCATCCATTTGGTGGCCCATCCAAACCATTATGTCCATGGGACAGAATCTTCCCAAATTCAAAAGTTTTTTTTGGTATTTTGACCATATCTCTTAATAAATTTTTCTAATGACTGCCAAATTCAATGGGGAGACATTAAAGAGGTAGTAAAACAATGATTTACATTTCTTCAAGTCATAATATGGATTTCTACTATTCCAAAACCGAGACACAAGTGGTATCACAAAAAGAGGGTTCCCAAAACCATGTTCCATTTTGGCTATAAAAAGGCACCATGGGCACCTCATTTTTTGAGTTCTACCAAGGAGTTAAGTGCTACAAATTTGGAGTTCCATAAGTGTCCTCTTATCATATTTTATTTTCTATAGGCCCTTATCCTCATAGGGGGGTCGAGAATAAATAAGGACTTCTTCCCGTGCTTCCTCCTCCACCTGATGTCGAGCTAATCAGTGGGTGTTCGTTGTGAGGGAGCTAAAAACATGTAAAGGGAGTTCCAAAACTTGTATTAGCTACTGGTTTGGAGTAATTTGGGTTTTAAAACATTTTGTTACATTTATATTACATACTTTCATATTTTAATGCCTGTTTTGATGCGTGTGAATGAGATGCTCTTAATTTCTAACCGATCAGCATGAGGTTTTGAGTGCGTGACTTGTGTTGTTCTGATTGGGTAACACAAGAAACATTTTCTTACCCACTTTCTTGAGATTTAAATCTTATTTTTAATCTCTTATTCCATGCATAATTTCTAGGCCTTGACAATGTGATTGTTATGTTATGTTTTGATTCTTCAAGCAATGAAATAAAGGCTTAGTAATTAATCGGGGTTCCAATTAATTTCAACCAAAGAATTAATCCAAACCTAAATTAATCTCCAAAAATGATGAACTTAAAAGTGTGTATTGAACTCAAAATGAACCCTTTTATCTCATATTTTTTAAAACCCATTTGGTTTCTCAACTTTTAAACATTCAATTAAGTAATATTATCCTAAAACTATTTTCTAAACCACCCCCTATTTTAGTACTTCTCAGTAAAAACACACACTCTAAACCCACCAACGCTCCTTAAGAGAAGACCTAGGTTCTTCCCTAGAATAAAAATAAACCTTAAAAAATTAATTTGACATGTTATGATAGCACGATCAAATTTTCGGCTCTGTTTCCAGAGAGCACTTTGGTTTTTAGTGTGTGTTTTTTATAAGATTTTTGTAAATTTTGTAAATATTTATTTGGTTTATCTTATACCTTTACCTATATCATTGTGTTTTTATTTATGTATTGTGTAGTTATTGTGAATTATGTGTTCCAATCCGGGATATTTACCACCTTTCGAACCCGAACCAGAGAGGATCTTATGTCAGTGGCCCCGAGACGCACAAGACAACTCTTTGAAGGAGGATGCAGCACAACTTGAGACTTTTCTAAATCCCTCTTATTCTAGAACCAAATTACAACCTGAAATTAACGAATATAAAATGGATAAAAACAATCAAACCCTAAAATAACTAACCTCTTATGATGTTGACATCCAACCCACATATATTAAAATACAAGATGAGCCACCAAATTTTGATTTAAAATCTAGTCTAATTCACTTGTTTCGTGGATTTCGTGGACTTTTAAGAGTAGACCCTCAAAAATATTTAAAATATCTTCATACTATGTGTTCGACATTAAAACCTGCAAATGTGGATTAAGAACAATTAAACCTTAGGGAATTTCTATTTTCATTAGAATACACTGCAAAAGACTGGATTTATTACGTAAATTAACCAATGAGAGGTTGGGTGAACATGAAATGCCTTTTTCTTGAAAAATATTTCCTAGCCTCTTGAACTGTAATAATAAGGAAAGAAATTTATGGGATAAGGAAATATCAAGTGGAAACACTTCATGAATATTGGGAAAGATTTAAAATATTATGTTCAAGTTGTCTAAACCACCAAATAAGTGATTAACTTTTAATTCATAATTTTTATGAAGGTTTAATTTCAATTGATCATAACATGATTAATGTTACTGCAGGTGGTGCACTAGTAGATAAAACCCCAATTGTTGATAGAACCCTGATTGAGAACATGGTGCAAAATACTCAACAATTCGGTACAAGGTCTAGCGTACCCAATCTAGGTGTCCATGAGGTGCAAAGTACTGAATTCGAGAAGAAGTTGGACATGAATTTTGAGGAGGTAAGTCCCCTTCTATGACAACTTTATCTCTACCAAGGGAAATCTCAATCTCCTCCTCCCATCCATTGTAGAATATGCACTTATAAAACCCATTATTTTAACCAATACACCCAATTGAGAGAAAATCTTGAGAGTTGTGAGGAAATCTTCCTAGGATTCCCCTATAACCAACCCTTTAAGAAAGAATCATACTATCCATGAAACTCTGGGTGGAAAGAAAACCAAGATTATAGGAAAGGGGGTATTTAAACTATCCTCATAAACCATGGAACCTACAAGGTCAGAGTATTCATCCCCCACCACCACCCAGAAATCCTCAACCAACCAAAAGGCCTTTCCAACAACCCCCTTCAAAATCTAAGCCTAGTCTAGAAGATATGATGAAACAAATGGCTGCCAAAAATCTCCAATCCCAGCAAACCACCCAGGCATCCATACAAGACCTCAAAACCAAATTAGGCCCACTAGCTAACTCTATGGGGGAATTTAAATGTCAATGGTCCAGTAAACTACCTTATCAACCAGTATTTAACCCTAGGGATAAGGGAAATGTTAGTGACATCACCCTTAAGAGTGGAACAAAACATAAAAACCAAATGAATATTCCATTAGAGTCATCCCCTCTTGAGGAGACCTCCATCCCAACCATTGAAAATGTTCCAAATATTGAAAACCATGTCTTGAGAGAATCCCATCTAAAGGAAAGAGTTTGTTTATTGATGAGTCACCTAGCCCAAAAATCACTCTTTCATTTCCGCAAAGGGCCACCCAATATAGAAAACAAAATTAAATTTAACTTGATATGGAAATAATGTAAACTTTCAAAAAAGTGCAGGTTAACATTCCTTTGATTAATGTCGTGAAGAAAATTCCATGATATGCCATGTCTCTAAAGGATATGTGTACACACTAAAGAAGACTTCGAGGTGATGAGAATGTAATCTTGGGGAGGAATGTCTTAGAATTGACTGAACTATCATTTACTACCAAATTAAATTATCCTTGGACCTTCTTGATTCCATGAACTATAGGGGAGTATTCATTTTTTAATGCAATTCTTGATTTAGGTGCTTCTATAAATGCGATGCCTCACTCCATTTACTCTTCATTGTAGGTTGGAGAATTGAAGCTAGCTAGGATTTTTGTTCAACTGGCCAATCGAAGTACCACACACCACTCTGGTGTGTTATAGGATGTTCTTGTAAGGGTGAAAATTTTAATTTTTCCTGCATATTTTTATGTGCTAAAAATGAAAGATGATTGGATGAATGGGCATGCCCCAATTATATTGGAGAAAACATTATTTAAAACCACCAAAGTAATAATTAATGTCCATAATGGTACATTATCTATGGAATTTAGTGGTGACATAGTCTATTTAAAAATCCTGTATGCCATGAATCACCCCTCAGAAGAACATTCCTCTCTCTCTGTTAATTAAATTAATGTACTCCCTTACCCGTAAAAATAACTTTTTTATCCCCAAATCCCCTTTATGATTTTTCTTCATTGACTGAAATTATAGGCAATGAATTATGCATTGATTGTTGTACTGGTCTAAAAAGTTTCATGCATGTTTGTTAATTGATAATTTCTTGAACACTGATGATCCAATGACCATCGATGATACTACAAATCTTGTAAAATCTCATTCCTCATCTGAGGATGATACCATTGAGAAATTAGATGAGATCAGTGACCTATTACTTTCACACACACTCCCATCAATCCAAAATACAGTTAAATTAGAACTGAAACAACTACCTCAAGATTTAAAATATTCATATCTTGAGAATAGAAACAAGTTACCCATTATCATTTCTAGTTCACTCCCTCCTGAGCATGAATTGCGACTGCTTGAACTTTTGAGAGAGTATAAAAAATATTTGGGATGGACACTTGCTGATATTTATGGTATTATCCCATCAATTAGTACACATAATATTTTATTAAATGATGAGGCTAAACTAGTGAGGCATCCCCAATGTCGACTGAACCCAAAACTCCAAGAAGTTATGAAAAAGGAGGTAAAAAAATTATTGGCTTCTGAAATCATTTACCCCATCTCTGATAGAAAATGGGTCAGTCCTATTCAAGTAGTTCCTAAAAAAACTAGCCTTACAGTAATCGAAAATGAAAACAAATAATTGGTTCCAACTCGTGTGTAGAATAGTTAGCGTGTATGTATAGACTATCACCGACTAAACCAACACACTTGGAAGGACCATTTCCCTTTTCCATTCATTGAAAAAATGATAGAGATTCTAGTGGTTAAGTCCCACTACTATTTCCTTGATGGGTATTATGGATACTATTAGATCCATATTTCCCCCGAGGATCAGGAAAATACAACTTTCACTTGCCCCTTTGGCACATTTTCATATAGGAAATTCCATTTTATCTATGCAATGCTCTGAGTACTTTCCAACAATGCTTGGTTAGTATTTTTTCGAATTACCTAGAGAATTTCATGGATGTTTTTATGGGTGATTTCCTATTTATGGATCCTCTTTTGATGAATGTTTAAGTAGTCTTGGTTCATTCCTACGTCACCTTATTGAAAAGAATCTGGTATTAAATTATGAGAAATGGAATTTCATGGTGCAACAAGGTATAGTTTTAGGACATGTTATTTCTAAGGATGATATCCAAGTAGATAAATCAAAAATGGATGTCATTTCTTCCCAACCATTCCCCAATAATGTATGGGATGTGCAGTCTTTCCTAGGTCATGCTGGATTTTACTGTCGCTTCATTTGTGACTTTTGTAAAATTTCACCCCCCTCTCCTGATTACTCCAAAAAGAAAAACAATTTTTTTTGATAATAAATGTGAGGAAGATTTTAATAAGTTAAAATAGATTCTCACATCACCCCTGGTAATCCAACCACTTCTGTGGGATTTACCATTTGATCTCATGTGTGAGGTCTCTAACTATTCAGTTGGGGAAGTCTTATCACAAAGGGTCAATCGAGCTCCACATGTCATTACCTATGACTCACATACACTGGACCCTACCCAAGCGAACTACACCACAACTGAAAAATAATTCCTTGCCATTGTTTTTTCCTTGGAAAAATTTAGGTCATATATTTTATGGTCTAAAGTCATTGTCTTCTCAGACCATGTAGCCCTTCGGTATCTCTTTAAGAAACTGGAAACCAAACCACATCTCATTCGTTTCATGATCCTCCTTCAGAAATTAAATCTAGAAATTAGAGGTGAAAAATGAGCAGAGAATGTGGTGGCTGACCATATCAGTAGGATTCCCCCGTCCTCGGACATTGACACATTCCCCTATATTCATATTAATTATATGTTTCCTAATGAGAAATTTTACCAAGTGAAAGATGTTATCCCATGGTATGGAGAAATTGTAAATTATTTGGTAGCATCCTGGATTCCTACTGATTTCAACAAAAACTAGGATGACCATATAAAACATGAGTCACGTTGGTACATTTGGGATGACTCCTACCTTTGGTGCACCTTTAGTGATAAAGTACTTAGGCTTTGTGTTCTCAATAGTGAGTTTTAGTCTGTCCTTAGATTCTTCCACACTCTTGCTTGTGGGGTCCACTTTGGTCCCCAACGGACTGCTTTCAAGGTCCTTGATTCTAGTATCTTTTGGCCAACACTTCTTTAGGATTCCCATTATTTTTTCAAATCTTGTCCTCATTGTAAAAGAATGGGGAATGTCTCTGAAATAAATGAAATGGAAAAAATATCATTTCTCTTTCATGACATTATTGATTTTTGGGGAATTGACTTTATGGGTTCATTTTCCAATTCCTTTGGAAACTTGTACATTCTTCTAACGGTTGATTATGTTTCAAAATAGGTAGAGGCCTGAGCCCAAATACAAATTATTCCAAAACAGTTTTAGAATTTTTGAGAACTCGGATATTTTGTAATTTTGGATTACCTAGGTTCATCATTAGTGACAAGGGTTATCATTTATGCAACTGAACAATTCAATCACTTTTTCATCGGTATGGGGTTGGACATCGAGTGCCTAATTCATATCACCCATAAACCAATGGTCAATATGAGGTGTCAAATAGAGAAGTAAAACAGATTCTAGAAAAAACTGTTCAACCCAATAGAAAATATTGGAGTCTTCAACTTGATGAATAATTATGGGCCTACTATACTACTTTTAAATCTCCCATTGGAATGTCACCATATTGTCTTTTTTTGGAAGGAGTTATCATATTCCTGTTGATATTGAGAACTGGGC
Organism: Viscum album; assembly: GCA_963277665.1. Taxonomy (NCBI): domain Eukaryota; kingdom Viridiplantae; phylum Streptophyta; class Magnoliopsida; order Santalales; family Viscaceae; genus Viscum; species Viscum album. The sequence goes on along the minus strand of OY728156.1, from coordinate 622,064,958 downwards.
CTAATGGGCCATCAAACAATGAAATTCTAATCTTTCTTGTGCATTTTTTCAAAGAAAGTTGCAGAATCAGGAGTTTGAGGATATGAGAAGATATGTATATGAAAAATCAAGGATTTATATGGAGAAAACCAAGGCTTACCACAACCGTCTTATACTTCATCGTCAGTTCCACATTAGAAACAAGGTTCTCCTTTATAATGCAAGGCTGAAGTTGCATCCAGGTAAGCATCATTCCCACTGGTTTGGCCCTTACACTCTTACTAATGTATCTCCATTTGGCGTTGTTTGGGTTCAAAATGAATAAACCAAGCAAACCATCACTGTCAAGGGGAAGTGGCTGAAGCACTTCCATGAAGACCTTCCAAAGTTCCTGATGGAGAAACTCCATGTTCAAGAAGAAACATACTAGTAAAACACACCAGGTGTTATCCTTCCTTCTCACATTCTCAATTATTATAGTGAGGAAACTACACACTTTAGGGGTGTAGGGAGGGTACATTCCTGGGTTAGTTAGGAATTTTCTTCATCTTTTTTCTTTCTTCTCTTTTTCATCTTCTTTATGGTATATTCAATTTTATCTGTCTTGTTGAGTTCATTAGGATTTTCATCTTATTTCTTATTTCTTAAAATTCATAGCTTCTTTATGGTATTTTCACTTTTCCCCCATCTTTTTGGGTTTATTAGGATTTTCATTGTCTTTCTTCTTTCTTCTATTTTTCTCCTTCTTTATGGTATTTTTAATTCCCCCCCCCTTATGGTCACCAAATTAGGGAACTTACTGAAAATGAAAGTTGAAATTTTTTATTCCATGTTGATTTAAGATTTTATAAAAAAACCTTGAATCTGTTTTGGATTGAATGTTTGTTTGAATTTAACATCAGGGAGTGATTTTTAGTGAACTGGTTTTCTATCAATGATATAAATGATTGTATCACTATGAAACACTTGAGATGATTGATTCCACTTGTGTGAGTAGTTTTTTGGAAAAAATGTGTCACTTATATCTCAACAAATTTTTTTACACCAAACCAAAAAGTGTGAATATTTATTACTTAATATAAAGTAAATATATTATATGTTAAAATTTTTCAGCTTTAAATGGTATTTTCATACGTTCTTTCCTTATCTAATCTGTTTAATTACTGTACCATATTGACCTATGCATGTGTACCTATTGTCCTATTATTTTACTCACTCAAAAAAAATTGGTTTCTGTCTTGGGATGGTCAAAAACCACTCCTCTTCAACCTTTTATCTTGTTATAACTATTGCAATTAGTGTCGTGAGGAGATCTAACAAGGGTTGAACGATGAGTATGAGATTTTTTCCAAATGCAACTTCTAAAAAAACAAAAATAATAAATGAGGGGGGTGATGAAATGTGAAACATATGGGAATATCTAGGATGGGATCTTATGGTTTGACTTCTAGGAATTTTAAGTGACTGGGTCTTGAAATGTGATTTCAAAGGATATAGGTCAGGTTAGGTGTAAAAAAATCATTTAAAGCTGAATAATGTTAAAATAACAAATATTTATTGGATAGAAAGTGGAAAGAATAGCATGTAAAGGTTTTCACACACACACATGGAGAGTTAGTGGAATGGTTTAATTTTTAATTAGCTGATCAATTTTATGTGATAAATGTTTTTGAATTTTATTTTGATATGATTTATGAGACATCTTTTACCATTTTCACTAGGAAAAACTCCTTGGTGTGGTTTGTGAATTGATCACATTAATTTAATGAATTAAAATTTCCTCAAATAATAAATCTTAATGATGCTGGGAATATGTACATGCATATTTTTTTTGGATATGTGACTTTTCCCAAGAGTGGAAATGTTTAGGCACGGGGGTGTGATCGCATAGCGATTCACTATTCAATTCCACCCTCACACCGTTGTTTTAAACTAGTTTCTTAATGAATATTAAAAATATATTCATAAATTTAAATTCATGTTTTATTAAATTAATTAATGTTTATTACTGATAAAAAGGTAAATTATACTTGTTCTGATATTTTCATTGAAGGTGGAGGTGATTTGGAGGCCTGGAGATCATCTAGAAGAAAAATGGGCCAAACTGCATGGCATCCCATGGAAATTTGTCCACTATTTTGAACATTACTAGAATTAAGTGCATCCGAATGGGATTAAACATTGTTATCCTTTAAAAAACATCATGAGATACAACTATTATTAAGTAAATGAAGCCTAATTTTTCCATTTGGTGGCCCATTCGAACCATTCTATCCAGGGGATAGAATCTACCCAAATTCAAAAGTTTGTTTTGATCTTTTGACTATATCTCTTAATCCAGTTTTCTAATGGCCTCCAAATTCGACAGGTAGACATTAAAGGGGACTTCCAATAGCTCTTTTCTTTTGGTAAAGTCGTGATATTGCTTTATACTATTCCAAAACCAATACACAAGTGGTATCACAAAAACATGGTTCCCAAAACCATGTCCCATTTTAGATATAAAAAGGCTCCATGGGAACCTCATTTGTGAGTTTGGAAATGGAGTTAATTTATATCAATTTGTAGTTCCATAAGAGTCCTCTCATCATATTTCATTTTTTTTAGGCCCCTATCCTCATATGGGGATCAAGAATGAATAAGAACTTTTGCCTGAGCTTCCTCTTCCACCTGATGTCGAGCTAATCGGTGGGCGTTCATTGTGAGGGAGCTACACACATGTCAAGATAGTTACAAATCTTATATTATCTACTGGTTTTGATTAATTATGGGGTTAAAACATTTCATTCCATGTATCTTAAATACTTTCAAATTTTAATGCTTTTTTGATGCGTGTGAATTAGATACTCTTAATTTCTAACCGACCGGTATGAGGTTTTTAGTGCGTGAATTGTGTTGTTCCAATTGGGTAACACAATAATCCTTTACTTAACCACTTTCTTGAGATTTAAATCTTATTTGGAAGCTCTTATTATATTCAAAAGTTCTGGACCTTGACAATGTGATTGTTATGTCAAGGTTTGGTTCTTCAAGAATGAAATAAAGGCTTCAGAATTAATCAGGATTCCAATTAATTTCAACCAAATAATTACTCCAAACCTAAATTAATCTCCAATAATGATGGAATTAAAAGTGTGTAGTGAACTCACAATTAACCTTTTTATCTCATATTTTTTAAAACCCATTTGTATTCTCAACTTTTGAACTTTCAATTAAGTAATTTCATCCTAAAACTATTTTCAACCCCCCCCCCCATTTTAGTACTTCTTAGTAAAAAAACACACTCTAAACCCACCAAAGCTCCTTGAGAGATGACCTAGGTCTTCCCTATACTATAAATCAATCTTAAAAACATAATTAATTTGACATGTTGTGATAGCACAGTCATAAAGCGAGTGTTGGACTGATGCACTAAGTGCCAATGGAGTGATAGACTATTGCTATAGGCCCCTGATGCATGCATGTGAATTGGTGATGGAATGGTACTCTAAGTTCCTAATATTTTCATTCTATACTAATTATTCAAGAAACCATAATATTGGTTCTTGACTAATGCTCCAAGTACACAATATAATGATACTGGATTGATGCTCCATGTATCCATTGTAATGGTACCATGACTGATGCTCTAGGGTACCGAAGTGAAATTGGAATTAACATGAATAAAAAATGTCCATAAATGAATAATTGTGATATCCCTATGGGGTATGGTTCAAAATCTAACATGGTCCAAATCATGTGTGATTTTATTGGGTTTTACCATGAACATGTGGCCAATGTGGTATATTAAATAATAATAAATATTAAACATGTTTACTTTTATCATTTTATTTTATTCTTTATATAGATGAATAAACTATTATAGACTGGATATTACATTAGATGTTTTTGGTGGTGGACTATTGAGTTGTACTCACAACCTACTTAGTTATCCATTTGGTACTCGAATAGAGTTCATGTTTTCTAGTCAGGATGAGGGAAAAATCCCTATGTTAGACAGCTGAGTTTGGATTTGAGATGGATATAGGTTGTGAGAATCAGACATGATGTTATGACCCACCTGGGAGTTTTCAGAGTGTTTATATTTTGAGTTTTTGATATATATCATGAAATAATTAATGCTTTGGTTTAGGGTCATTTTTCCTCTGTTGGGATTCATCATCTGATGCTTGGTTTTTATAGGTTACTTTTTAGTGTATTATTTTGGTTATTGTTCATATTTATTTACACTCTTTTATTACTCTCATAAAGAGGGTATAGTCTTACCACATGACATATTAGAACCTCATTGCTAATTGGATTCCTATGGTGTATAGAGAGGCACACTTCAGGTCATATAACAAGCCGACTTGGGACATCGGTATGTGGTACCCAGTTTGGGACGTCACAATGTGGTATTAGTGGATTTTTATTTTTTTCAGTTCTCTTAATCTTTAAGAAAGTTATATATGAGACTAGGATGATTCGGGCCTTAGTCATGAGCTCATTCATGGGAGTAGCTAACCTATGTGTGGGGGAAACCCCAAGTACCTAGAGTGGGATTATGTTTGTTGATGTTTGTGGTAATATTTGAATGTTATTTCACCTTTGGTGAGCTCTTGTTGTATGATCATATAATTTCTTGATATTTTATTCATGGTCTAGTATGGTAGGAGAGTTTTGTATGCATTCATCATTCTAGGAACTCTTGATTTTTTGTGACATGTATTTTTTTAGACATGCCTAGAAAAGAAAGTTATGAGCCAGTTTTGAGAAATTAAAATGATTTCTCTACTAGATTTATTTAAAAAAGATGGTATCTAATGATGAATTGATAGTGGTTAGAGGATTTGAAATTTTTTAATTTTAAATGGTTAAAAAGGGGTTTCTAATTTGAAACTAATAATGATGAAAATTTTATTATCCTATGTTATCCATGACTCAGGTTAGGGATGGCTGAGAATTTTTATAATGCATCTATTTTGACAACATGGTAGTGTATGTGAGATAATTTGTTTTTTCCTAATATTAATCTCTACCGTTTAAATGTGTTAATGATTTTATATGAGTCCCAAGATATGTGATTTTAATTTTAGAGACATGAATCTATGAAATTTTTTTTTTGGAAGGATGACAGGAGGACATTTCTGGAAAGGTAACTCCAACAGTGGGACTGGAGGCCCTGATAGTTTCGGGTGAAGGGTTGGAAGGGACGTTCCGTGAGAAATTCACTCTCTTTATGTAGTTCATGGAAAGAGACCTCATGTGGGCAATGAGGAATATTGCTAAGTTAACCCAATAGTTTTAGTTGTATCACCCTTCCATGTTCACTGTAGAGGGTGGAATAGAGGTAGATGGGTTTAGATTGAGTCCATCGAAATAATTATTAACCATTTTGGGACTCCATGTGAGAAAAGATTTATGTTGACCACTTATATGTTATGAGGACCAGTGAAATAATACTAGTATATTTAGGCCTGGGATGAGCAGTTGGAAGGAAAGGTATGGAATTAAATCCAAGAGAAGATCATGGAACTCTTTTACCCAGAGACACTCAGGTAGGAGAGGGAAGTATAATTTATACTATTGGCCCAAATAAGTATGTCAATGATGGAATGTTTTGGTCACTTCAATGACTTGTAGTGCCTTTTCCTTGCACTGAAATTAAATGAGTCAATTATGGAAATAAATTAGGGAAAAATTAAATGTGATATTTAAGTCCCATGTTAATATCTTCATATTGAAGAAGATTACAGAAGTAGTGAATTAGGATATCATATTTGAGGGAAACATGAATGTGTCATCCAATATAGGATAGGTGGTTTCTTCTGTATGACCATGAGGTACAAATCCTGAGAGTTGGAAGCACTATTATGAGAATGTCCATTAGGGAATTAAAAAATTAAGTATCCAAAGGAGTGGATCAGTTACTCAGGGAAGTAATTGAGTGTTCTTTCATTAGTGTGTTAGGTTGGGACATATTCTCAGTCACTGTCCCTGACCACCGATAGAGTGTTGATCTTGTGGTAGGATGGGGAATTTATATAGTTACTATAGAAACCCATGACTGTTGGGTAGTGATGGATGATCTAGGTCAAAGTAGAGTACTCAAAAGGGAGTCTTCTATCCTATACTGATCTGGCAGTTGAAGTTCCATTGGTCGTGCAAGTTAGGGCAGTGGATTTGGTACTTTATAACAATAACCCTTATATTAGTAGAGTAGTGTAATATAGGGAACTCAAACCAGATTACATGGTATATGGATAGGTTAGTTACATATAGTTTAACTTTCACTTTTTGATAGCGAAGTTGGGCCATCAAGATTCATATGTACTATTCTAGTAGCTTCTATGCTTACTAGCTCTTCATTTTGTATAGTAACCTCACATTATTTTATATCTTCTCAAATTTTGAATGGTTTGAGTATGATGGTGGAGTTTTTAAGTGGGGTTATGATGATTTTTGGGTGTATAGTTGAAGGAAATATATCTATGCAAGGGGTGTTCCCTCTAGGATGGTTAGAATTATTTCCTTTAGGATATGTATGTACTTGATATTTTAGGTTTGGACTTGATCATGGACATGTATTGGTTGGAATCATATTGAACACACATTTATTATTATCATAGGAGAGTAAACTATACATCTATTGAGGGTAATAGTTATGTTCATCAAGTAGAATTGCATATTTGGATTGTCCATGTGAGGCGAGAACATCAGAAACTAAGGAATCCTACCATCCATGTTTTGTTTCTTCTATTAGATGATAGAGGTTTAAAGAATAGTGTATTTCCCCTTATAGTGGATCAGTTTCCATATGTGTTTGCTGAAAAATTCTTAGGTATTCTACCTGAGAGAGATTTTGAGTTCACAATTGATCTAATTCTTAGAGCTAAACCCATTTCCATTCAACCTTACTGGATGGCACCAGTAAAGCTTCAAGAGTTTAAGAATCAGAATAAACAATTTATGGATAAGTTTTTTTATCTATCCGAGTATGTCACCATAGGGTTCTTTGTTATTTTTTCCAAGAAGGATTATGGAACGTTACGCCTATGCATTGATTATAGGATTTAAAATAGGATGATAGTTAAGAAAAATTATCATCTTCCACATATTGATGATAATTTTTACCAACTGTGGGGTGATTGCGCATTCTTCAAGATCGACCTGAGGTCAGGGTATTATCAATTGAGAGTGAGATCATCTGATATACCACTGACTGCTTTCAATATTAGGTATGAGCTATATGAGTTTGTTGAAATAATTTTCGGATTGAAAAATGATCATGTCGTGTTTATGGATTTGATGAACCAAATATTATACTCATTTTTGGAACATTTTTTTGTTATCATTGCTGATGACATCTTGGTGTACTCTCGGAATCATGATGATCATTCCAAACATCTTGACATCATCTCAAGTACGATAAAAGAGCATATGATATAATCCAAGATATATAAGTGTGAAATTTGGATTGACAAGGTACATTTATTGGGTCACATCATCTCTATGAAAGGTGTCTCATTGGAACCGAATAATGTTCAAGCAATTATTTCTTGGGAACATCCTAATATTTTTTTGAAATCCAATGATTTTTAGGTTTGGTGGGATATTATCATACATTCATCCAATACTTATCTCACTTGGACACACCACTTTTGTGTTTTACAAAAAGGGGTATCAAATTTGAATGGTCTTGAGCATGTGATAATTATTTCTAGGAGTTGAAGAAGTGTTTGACTACCACACTGATTTTGATCCAACTTGAGCTAGGTGAGGAATACACATTATTTTTTGATGCATCTAGGATTTGACTTGGGGATGTTTTTATGTATATCAATTGAGATGCGACATATGGATCAAAGTATTTGAGACCACACAAATGAAATTATCATATGCACAATACCGATTTAGCTGTGTTGGTTTATGCATACAAGTGTTAGAAAAACTACCTATTGGGAAAAAAGGGTCATTGTGTATACAGACCATTTTTTGAGGTATATCTTTTCTCAATGAGATTTTTTTATCCTCTAGTGGATATGGGTTGAGTATATAATTTCATTTGAGTGTGATCTATACTATATTCCATGGAAAGTGAATAATGTTGTTGATGCTTTAAGTAAAAATACAATAACTCAGACATTATAGGAGTCCAGTTTTGAGAGGAAGATGATGGCCTTATTGGATGAGATGCATATAGAGGTTTAGGAGGTCCAAGAGTATATGAATCTTGTTTCCTTATCATTTGATTCCAAACATTTGAGCCATATTTTAGAGAGGAATTATGAGGATCTAGAGTTTTTATACATGATGCACTAGTACAAAAATTATTTAACTCATTGGATTTTTTTTACATCAGTTATAAATAACCAACATACAAAGCCTTAAAAATTTATTTATCACACCAGTTATATTATAAATGACATAAAAAATTCATTATATTGATTTATCATGTATTTTATATTATAACCGTTGTGATAAATCAATTATCACTCTTTATCACACCAGTTATAAAATAACCAATGTCATAAAGCCAATTTTTTCATCAGTTATTTTATAACCGATGTGACAAAGCAAATTTCATTGACTTATCACATCCATTATTATATAACCTATGTAAAAAATGGGTTTTTCATGTCAGTTACTAAATAATAAATGTGATAAACCATTTACAAATTTTATGAAGCACCATATTGGGTTTTTGTGGTATTTTTTGATCGGGAAACAACAACTCTTCTCTCTTGCGTAGAAACCCTAGAAATAATTCTTCAAAACTGTGGCATCCATCCTTGTTTTTCTTGCATCATTCATCATATTTTGTATCGCTGCATCTATCTGATCAACTCGCAACACTATAGTAAGCCTCACACACCTCGATTTGGGTTGTTATTTTTCATGGATGCCCTACATTTACATTTTGTGATTTTTTTAAATATTTCAATATCTTTTTTAATTTTATAATGTTATTGTTATTGTAAATGTTTTTTCTTATCCTTGATTAGAAATTGTTTAGCATGAAACTCCATGTTACATTGGTTAGATGTTTCCTTATTTAAATATGAAATCCCTATATGGATATCCTTGGTCATGGAGACATTGGTTATATACCATGTCTCCCTTGTTAATTTATATAACACATTAAATTTTCGGTTATTTCAGATTAGAAAAAAAAAAGAAGTTACACTTGTACATGTGTTTGGTGATGAATATTTACACAGTATTCATATAGAAGTTAGGCCATTTTTTATTTAATTAATTTTCTATATGGCCAGGTTGTATGTAGTACATATTTTATGATAACATATAGTATTATAACATAGTATATTGTTACATGATTTCTTATTTATTTATCACTGCATTGGTTAACTATTTATTATCAGCTAAGTATTCACCAAAAAAACCTCCCAATATACCATGAATAGGATATTTTCACCCCCTTCCCAATACAATCTAGGTTCTTCTCAAGGCTTTTAATTTGAGTCTAATATAAATAAATTTCAAAAACTGGATTAGAACCTAACAATATCAACTTACCACAAAAATCAATTTTTACCATACACAATACCATTTTCCACAAAAAAAACTCAAGAAGAATGTTAAACCCCATAAATGTTACCATAAATATTACATGAAATAAAGAAAATATTTCAATTAAATACAATCCTAAGATTTATTAGGTTAATATTTTAGATAATTAGGATAAAAAAATACTTAATAAAACTCATGTGGTGATGGGTTCATAATACATCACACTATTGGATGGTGCTTTATTTTTACATAGTGGTATTCTATCTTATTTCTCAAAAACAATATCATTATAATTTTCAAATATGCATATATTTGTTTTATTATATTTAAAAATTGTATTACTTTAAAATTATGGCATATTTCATATAAATATAAAGTTGCCTTATCTAAATCTATTTTCTTTTTAAAATTATTTCCATGCATATCTTTTGTAAATATTCATATATATTTTTATATTTCAAAATTGGGTTACATTAAAATTATGACATATTTTATATAAATATAAAATTGTCTTATCTTAACAAGATGTATAATTTTGATATTTTTTATAGGTAATAATGAGTCGAAGTAGGATTATGGAACAACGAATGAGTGATGAATATGAGGAAGGTGTTGATGATTTTTTGGAATTTTCTAAAAAAAATGTTCCAAACAATGAGATGTTTTTTTCTTCTATTCCTAAAATATTTAAATATGAATAATTTGAAAATTAGAGAGATCAAAGATCATTTAATTTTTCATGGTTTTAATCTAAGTTATAGCCCTTGGATTTGGCATGGTGAAATTGGGAATAATTTCAGATCTACTGATAATGATGTTTTTCAGGATGGCAACTCTTATGAAATTGAATAAATGATTCAAGATATTAAAGTAGAAAAAATTGAGAATGAACCAAAAATTAATCATATTTATGGTGATTTTGAAAAACCATTATATCATGGTTTTATGGATTTTATGGTTTTAGCATCAATGTTAAGATTGATTAACCTGAAGGTGAAACATGGATGGAGTGATAAAATTTTTACAGAGTTGCTACAATTTTTGAAAGACATTTTCCTAAAGACAACGATCTTCCAAATTCACATTATAAGGACAATAAAATATAATACTCGATGTTATTGGGACACAAGAAAATTCATGCATTTCGTAATGACTATGTGATATATAGAAAGGAATATGAATGTCTATCGGAGTGTCATAAATATGGGAAATCACGTTATAAGTTGAAAGAAAAATCATAAGTTAGTGTAGAGATTACGCAGATCCCTACCAAGTTATTTTTGTATGTTCCTATAATTTATCATTCAAAATGTTTCTTTTCTAATTAACATAATAAAAAAAGGTTAATATTTCATGATGATGAGTGGATATTATATGGAAAAATACGTCATCCAGCTGATTGTCCATAGTGGAATAAAATTGATGAGCAGTGTTTTATATTCATAAATAAAGTAAGAAATCTCATACTTGGATTGTGTATGGACGAAATGAATCCATATAAAGCCTTGTTTTCACACATAGTTTATGGATTGTTTTATTGGTAATTTACAACCTATCTCCAAAAAATTTTATAAAGCACAAATATGTCAGGTTGAGTTTAATGATCTATAGACCAAAGAAACTTGAAAATGATATTGAAGTTTTCTTATCACCATTAATTTATGATTTTCAACTCTTAAGGGAGGATGGTATTGGGTGTGTGATTCTTATAAAATAGAATATTCTCAACTACATGTTGTTATTATGTTCAATATAAATAACTTCCCAATGTATGAAAATTTGTCTGGATACAGTGTTAAGGGGCATAAATCATGTCCAATTTGTAAATAATAGACTTCATATTGTAAACTGAATCATAGGAGGAAAAAATATACATGTTTCATCAAAAGTTTTTTCCTATATATCACTCTTATAGAAGATTAAGAAAGGAATTCAACGGCTCACAAGAATTTTATTTATATCTAAAACCTTTATCCATTAATGAGTATTTGGAGATGGTGAAAAACCTTGATGTTACATTGGGAAAGACACATTAATCTAGTAATGATATAAATATTTAGAAGAAATTGTTGATATGTTTTGATCTAACATATTGGAGATATCATGAAGTGAAACATAACATTGATTTCATACACGTGGAGAAGAATATATGTGACATTTTTATTGGAATATTGTTAGAAATTAAAGGAAATACTAAAGATTGATTGAATGCTAGATTATACTTAATATCAATGGGAATACATTTGGAGTTAGCTCCCACTTCTGATGGAAGGAAAACATTTCTTCCCCCATCTTGTCATACATTATCCATATGGAAGAAAATTATATTTTTTCAATGTATTCATGATATCAAAGCGTTGTAGGGTTATTCTTAAAATGTAATTTTTTTGTCTCTTTAAAGGATTTGAATTTGAAAGGTATGAAATCGCATGATTGTCATGTCATGATGCAACAACTTCTACCAGTTGCATTGCATTGAATATTTCCCATTTATTTCAGAAATACTATCATGAATGTGTGTAATTTTTTCAATTCAATTGGTAACAAGGTGATTGATTTGGATGCTTTGGAAATTTTAGAAAACGAAGAAATTTCTATACTTTTTCAATTGGAAATGTATTTTCCTCCATCTTATTTTGATATAATGGTGCATTTAATTATTCATCTAGTTCAATAAATAAGGCTTTGTGGACCTATATTTCTATATTCGATGTATCTTTTTGAAAGTTATATAAAGATATTGAAGGGGTATGTTAAGAATCCATATCATCCTAAAGCCTCCAGTGTTGAAAATTATATTCTTAAGGAGGTTGACGAGTTTTGTACGATCTTGTTTTCTATAGCAGAGCACATTGGTTTTACTCCATCTCACCATGAATGAGATAATAATGGGAAAAATGGGATTCATGGTTTTAAAGTCAAATCGTTGTTAGTTGAAAAAATGAAGAAGGTAAATTTATACATATTGAATAACATAGCTAATTCTAAACTATATATAACATTTCATATTGATGAGTTGAAATAATGTCATCCAAGGAAGAATGAAATGTGGATTTTGAATGAGCATAACAAAACTTTTTTTCCATGGATTAAAAAGACCATGCTTGGTAGATCAGATTCATAAGAGATATTAAGATGGTTAGAGGGTGGTCCAAGTTTCAATGTGATAACATGGTCTGGGTATGACATAAATGGATATACATTTTATATGTAATAGCAGAACAACATAAGTTTAGTTCATAATAGTGGTGTATTGGTGTGTGTAGAAGCAATGCATTTTTTGAGTTTTAAAGAAAAAAACACAATTTCTGCATCAAGTTCATATTATATAGTCATTGAAGAAATATGGGAGGTTGAATTCATTAAAATTAAAGTTCTAGTGTTTAACTGAAAATGGTACATCGGTAACAACAGTGTTAGGCATGATGAATATGGAATGACACTTATTAATCTAAATAGAATGGAAGATACAGCTCATTCTTTGATAATTGAAACACATGAAAAAACAAAATATGTTCTTGATCAATATAATATGTAGTTCTCTATTGTTTTATAATAAAAAACAAAATGTTGGTGATTATAAACTTGATGAAGATGCTGATTTCTGTGATATACCTACTTCCATGTAAATATTAATAGATAATAATGATGAGTATGTTGTAGACATGGTTTTCCAATAAAGAATGATCGTTATTAATGAATTTGGGAGAAATTTCATTAGAATGTTTTTAATGTTACAGGTAACATAGGTTTATTTCTCTTTTAATTTTATTAATTTCATAAAATGTTAGATATTTTAATTTTTTTATTTTTTAAAACACATTATAAAACTAATAAATAGAAATGTTTTTTTATGTTAGTCTAGTATTGTTTAGTTTATCATTTTTACCATTACGTAACTTATATATTTATTTATTTTTATGAATGTCAATTATTTTAATTCTAATATGTTAAAAAATAATCTTTTTGTATAAAAAATGATTTATTAAGTTGAACTATTTTTAATATTCCTAGACCAATTTTGTATTTGTTTTCATTTATTTACCTGACATTTCATATATCATTACCATTTTTATCGTTTTAGTTAACTATAAAAAATACTAATAACAATGTGTTCAATTTTAGTTTACTTTTTTGTTTCATATTTTTTCATGTTTTGTTTACACTGGAATTGTAATATGTGAATTTGTATATTTTTATTCTAAATGTTTGTTTCTTTTATTTGTAGGATAATGACATATCAGTCATTTGATCAACAACATACTTCTAGAGATAATATTAATGATCATACCTCTGGGGAGGAACATCCACATGCTCTTCTTGATGTTCCCCAATGTTCTTCATGTACTCCCACAACAGAAAAGAATAGTTCGAGGGTTGGTAAATGTGGATGCGCAAATTTACCAAAATTATCACTTTCTCATATCTAGGATCAGAGAATAACATTATACATTTATGAGAGTTATATTCCCAGAGGCCATAATGAAAAATAATTTAAGGGTTTTGTATAAACTCTGTGTAAAAGAAAAAGCATCATTTTGTTTATTAATTGGAGAAGTGTTGAAAAAACAACACTAGATCAGTTATGGGAGACCATTTTGGTAAGATTTATTACTATTTTTTAACTAATTTTGAAATTTTTATAGTATAATATGTTTTCCCTCTTCTTCATCGGATGAAAATTGATATACCTAACAATAGAGGAGTCGGGAGGAATTTTTTATCGATGGATGCTAGGATATGGAGGGATTTCAAATCAACCCTCACACCTAATTTCATTTTCAAGCATAACAAAAATGAAAATCCAAGTGATATATATCCTTCTATATATGAAGACACATGGAAAAAATTTGTTGAATGTATAAGACAAGAAGAACTTCTGGTAAGTGAAAAGTAAACATTTAGAATTTTTCTTATATTAATGAACTTATTAATGAATTCGTAATGATTTATTATTCTTAATTTATCAGAATCTAAAAGATATCAATAGAAGATCCAATCTAGAAATGAATACCCTCATAGTTTATCTTGGAGAGGGTATACTTTATTGGAAGAAAAAATGATGCCTGAAAATTTAAAAAAATGTAGTGTTGAGTCTTCTTGCTCTGGAGAGGCTTCCCCTCTATCCCCTCCATCTAGATATGAAAAATATAAGAGGGCTCAGATGAGAAAAAGGTTACAATAACTTATAGAAAAATCAAGGGTCGTAGCTAAGAGTATTATAAGATTTTGATTTTATTTATTTAAGTTAATTCAATTCTCTATATACTTTGAATCCTTACGTAATTTTTCAAATAATTTATATAGGATTCACCTAAGGTTCAGAGCATATAGGTTGTATTTAAAGGTGATGGGAGGAAAGATATTTTATCTATATCATTGGGAAAGCCCAAACACTTAGGTCATATAAGATGATAACTGACGGTTGTATCAGTGAGAAAAGTGTTACCATGTTATTCAACTTATTCCATGGAGAGTTTTTATCAAAAAAAATATTTAGAGGATCATGTTCAAAATATTAATGTGATTATGGAGGAAAAGATTAGAGTGTTGGTATAGTCTATGTTTGTGTACATACAAAGAAAATTTTAGACTAAAACTCTCACTCCTCCACCTCTACCAGTAGCTCATAATCACCCACCTATGATTGTAGACTTGTTGTTATCCTACTCATACACCCCTCCTCCAAATCTTACTTGTTATTTTGAGTCTTATGTTGATGTCCCTCACTATCATATAGTTGAATATGGGATGCTATATTATATAGTAGATACAATTCATTATCAACAGTTAGAGGTAGATTATAATAGGTTAATTGTATAGTATATTATAGATATATCATCTCGAGTACCATTACCTACATATTAAGTTAACATAGTTTAAAAAAGTATCATCCACTTTTTAGTTTGTCCATCTAGACTTTTTCACCACATTACCATAGAGGTATGTGTATATTTTCTCTTTTAATTTATTTTTTTATTAAATTTTTTTTATCTTTTGAAATTTAATATATTTATCAATTCATTTAAAAGAATACTTTAAAGGTAAATAAATATTGTAAAGGAAAAAATAAAGACAAAGGGATATGAAATCAGATATAGATTCTAGTAGTCATGATAGATTGTCAAGATATTCAAAAAAATGGTTGGTAATTATACGTTTCAAATGGAAGCTCATGTTTGTGAGTGTTCAATATATGTAGGGATTCTAAAAAATGGTATCATGGATCTTGTTACTAGGGATAAGTTGTTAATCAATTGGATTCATGTTTTTTCCATGTAAGTCTTAACAAAAATATTTCCTTGGATTTAATTTATTGAAAATTTATACTTGTATATGTTTTTTATTAGGTATATTTATAAAATAAGAGTGTAGAATGAAAAGATAGATGTATGTGGATTGATGAACCTTCAATTGATTTCACTTGAAGTGCACACATTAAATTAGAAACAAATATCATTTTATATTACTAAAAGAATTGAACAAAATGTAATTACACAGTGCTGGATGTTCCATTATGTTAAGTGGTATGGAACATATATCTCAGAAAGTGTTATTTATCTTTTAAAATAATAACCACTAACATTAAATTTTCTTTTATATCAATGACCATTAGATTTTAGGTGTTTTTGTCCAAGGGATAAGTCAATTTACTGGATATTCTCTATACATGGTGATGTGTGAGGAAATTTTAAGAACATGTTTGAAACATAAGTTTTATTTTCTTAATAGTTTATATTTTTATGAATTTTAATTTTATTTCATTTTTATTATTTTATAATAGGCTATGGGATTTGTTTCAAAAATCTATAAAGAAAAAGTTCCAAGATCAAATATTTAAAAGTAAAGTAGAATCTCTATTTATATTTAGTAAATTTTGGATGTATTACATAAAAATGATATTTTTAATTGAAAAAAATAATTTAAACATAATTATCATACACAATAAGGTTTAATCAAATGTGGATATTTTGTGTTAATATTTATTTATGAAATAATTATAACTGGAAAAAATACGAAGCTCGACAAGGTTAGATTTCCTTATAAACTATTCCAAAATATTTTATTGCTTTTATTCATTATACATGTTAAGTAATTTCCTTTTAATTTGTAGCTATTTTATGACCCTCAACCTTATAGTGCACAAGAGTTCTCACACTTACATGTGGAATGGTCAAAATATTTTAAAGGTTTGATTGGATTTTACTTTTTTTTAGTGAATATTGTAGTTTTGAATGTTGTGTTTGTAGATGTGTATTTGGAAGTTTTTTTGTTGGATTTAGTTTTTTTAATTAATATTTTAATTTTTTAATGTTGTAACTGTGAATTGTGAATGTGTAATTTTCCTACTGGTTCGGCATGATTCTTATTCTTTAATTTTGATGTTGTTGTGCGACTGGTTCTGCTTGTTTCTAGTTTAGTCATTAATATAGAGGAAGGGTAACATGAATTATTTTAAAAAAACTAGTTTTCATGTCAGTTTTTTAATAACCGATTTAAAAAAACATTGGAAGAAGGTTTTTTAGGTTGGTTATAAAATAACTTATGTAATATGTAATTTTTTCATCGGTTATTAAATAACCGACATAAAAAATATTTTCTATTATTCATTATAACATCATTTTTTAACCAAAGTTAAAGAAAATATTTATATTATCTCCATTAATAACAGAGGCTAAAAAAAGACGTCAAAAATAAAAAAAACCGATGTTACTAAGGATTTTTTTCACTATTGTTGAAATCCTAGAAGGTGGGGATTTACATTCTAATTGAACAATAAATGAGGATGAGATCAACTATATCCAAGGTCGTGTTATTTTTCCTTTGTTTATGTGAGGTGGGTTGATGTGTTAGTTTCAGGAATTGAAGTGGGTAGTGCACCCCAGTTTGACCATGATGTACCATGATCTTTAAAGACAGTATTGGTATAAGGGAATGAAAAAGGATATTTAATGTTTTTTGGCATGATACTACGAATATCAATAGATGAAGGCAAATCACCAGCAACCTAGGGGTTTGTTACATACATTTCCCATTTTTTAATTGAAGTGGGATGATTTTAAGATTTATTGTGTGGTATTTATTCTGATGAACCCTTAGAATAATTATACAATATGGGTGATTGTGAAATACTTGAGAAAAAGTCTCCCATTTCCTTCCATTTCGAGAAACTTTAATGGCTGATCAGTTAGAAGATATGTATGTTTGATAAATAGTCCATTTACACAAGGTTCCATGGATTATAGTTTTAAAAATTAATATTTTTTACTCCATTCTTCTAGAAAGGTTTTCAGAAGGCCTTGGGTACTCAAGTGTTTCTTTGTAAATATTTTCACCCACATATAGATGGGAAATTAGAGCACACTATTTAGGTGTTGGATGACATATTCTGGGTATGTGTCCTGGACTTTGGGGGATATTCATAGAACTACTTGGTCCAGGTTGATTTCACCTATAAAAATATTTATTAGGAAACTATTCATATGGTACCATAAGAGGCACTTGATGGTAGGCCATGTAGATCAACTTTATATAGGATTTTAGTAGGCGAGTAAGATTTTTTGGGACCAAGTCTCATGTAGGATAAATCACAACAGGTTCAGTTGATTCAGAAAACTTATGACCATAATGCATAGAAGATAAATGCCTTATTACAATCAAAATTGTAAACCTATTGATTTCATATTGGATGATCATGTGTTTCTTTGGGTTTCATTGAGATTGGTTAACCATTGGATTCAGAAATAGGTTATGTTAGCACCCAGGTTTGTTGGACTATTTGAGATTGTGGGTAGGACCAAACTGATGGTGTATCAATTGGATCTTCTATATAGGTATATTTCTATGCATGATGTTTTGCATGTGTCACATCTTTGGTGGTATCAATCTGAACCTTCTCATGTTATCGATGTTTATGATGTAGAAATTGAGGTTGATGTGTCCTTTGAGGAGCATGTGATATGTGTTGTGGATCACAATGAGAAGGTTTTGTAGGGAAATACCATACCATTAGTCTAAGTTATATGGTAGAATGGCCATGTTTAGGAGGACATATGGTATAGGTAAGAAGATATGTTGTCCTAGTGGCCCGACCTTTTCACCAAGAAATATTAATGATGCTTGGTGTGCATCTCGAGGATGAGATATTATAAGGTGAGGAGAATATAAGATCCCAAACTTTATTGATACATCTCATACTCATTTTCAGGTATTATTTTACCATTTTTTTATCTTACCTTGGTTGTTTCTTGATTCATGGTTGTTTCAGGTGAATTTGTATAATTTTGAAATCCCATGGGGCTATTCACAGTTGGCACATGGTTAGTGTAAACTATTCAGCAAACCCCAGCAAACCATGCACCCCATTTTGTGCCACTACAAGGGGGAACACAGTTTGACCAAACCATGTGGACACCCCCCCCCCAAACCATTTGACATTTCTAGAGTGAGATATATATGGTTTTTCATGGTTTAACAGACTATCCACCTCAAGTATAAATCTTTCACCCCCAGTAAGTAGGGGAACATGGTTAGGGTGCATGGTTTATCTAATTGTATGACCCTTCCAGGAAATAGTGTATGAAGAATTTTAAACCTCCAAAAAGTAAATTAAAAATTATTGGCCCCCCAATTTTATATCCCTAATCACCCCACTTGGTTTAATACGATTTTACCTACTCATGGAGGCTCTTGAGAGGATTCATAGGCTTCTCAAAGCTCTTATTTTTTAAATCAAATATCTGGTGAAAAGAATCAACCTCTCTTCGGTAAGTGATCTCTTAATTAATTAGGATCTTTTATCTCCTATCTTTCCTACCCTTTGTAGAAGTATTAATTCCTCCCATTGTTTATTTTATAAATTTTGGTTTTAATGGATCTTTTTTCCTTGGATCTTGATCCTATGTTTTGATACTATCTTTTCATCCTCGTCGTGAATTTGGTCATTCTACCTTGAATTAAGTTCTATGGTTGGGTGATATTTCATTAAAAATAATAATTTAGGTGGTCTATAAGATAATTCCCATAGTCTTGGTTCCATTATTGTGAATATAATTTTAATTTTTCATTCTCATGTCGCACAATTAAATTTAAATTACAAAAATGAATTGAATTCCCTTAAATGGTAAGACCCTACTCAGATATTGTTTGATCTATTCGAGATTATGAGACCAAGTTTGATCAAAACCCATGGTATGTTCCAATATACTTGAATTGATAATTTTGGTATGAAAAAGTGAAATTATAGGGTTTTTAAAATTAATAAAATTGTGAATGTGATGTTATAATAACTTGTTAAAAATGATTAATGGTATTAACCTGAAAATGTTATTGACCTATGAGATGATTGATGGTAATTGGATAAAATGGAACTGTTTTAAATGAAATTGAACAAAGTTTTTTATGATTTATATGAAGGTAAACAATTTGGAACCTTGATATATGTATATATAAATGTGAACAATGTGGAGGGTTGTGGGACGGATTCTCTAAGTGCCTATAGGGTTCCATACTGCTACTCTAGGGACCCGATGCATGCATGTGAATTGGTATTGGAATGATGCTCCTAATACCCAAGATTTTTGTGCTAGAATAATTCTCTATGTAATAGGGATATTGGTGCTGGAGTGATGCTCCAAGCCCTCGATATAATAACATTGGACTGATGTTACATGTATCTGTGATAATGGTTCATGAACTGATGATTCATGATACCTAAGCTAAAATTGGAATTAATATGAATAAAAAAGACCATAAATGAATATTGTTGATATCTCTATGGGGTACGGTTTAGAATCTAGTAGGGTCCAAAGCTGTTTCAATTGGATTGGGGGTCATTTTGAACCCAAGGCCAATATAGTTTATTAAAGAATAATAAATATGAAACATGTTTACCTTTATCATTATATTTTATACTTAATATAAATGAATACATTTTTGTACAATGGATATTTATTTAGATGTCATTTGTAGTGCCCTATAGAGTTTTACTCACACCCTACTCAGGGTTCCATTTCATACCTGAATAAACTTAATGTTTATAGGTCATCATACGGGAAATAGCCATATGTTATATGGTTGAGTTGGAATTCAGGATAGAGCATGGGTGAGGTAACTAGACATAATGTTGTGACACATTCAAGATTTTTCAGAGTGTCTATATTTTGCGTTTTCATTTGACGCTTGACACATATGTGGTATGAAATATCTACTACTTTGGTTTATGGTCATTCTTTTATTTTTGGGATTCATCATGTGAATCTTCATTTTTATTGGTTATTCTTTAGTGTATTATTTTGTTTATTATTTATGATGATTCCTAATTTTTTCTTTATCTGATTAAGTAGGTATAGTCTCTCGACATGACATATTAAACCCCGGATTCTAGTCAGCATCCATAGACATATGAGGAGGCATGCTTGAGGTCATGTAAAAAACTAGATCAGGGTACTGATATGTGTCACCTGGGTCAGGATGTCATTGGTTTTATCATTTTTTTATTTTAGCATTGATAAAAATTATATTTATCATCACTTTTTTAAAATAGCTAATAACATAATTACAATATTTTAAATAGAACCCCAATAGAAAAAACCAGTTTCCCACACTATTCAAGCTCTCTTGAAACTCAACCTTTTTTGCTACTCTCGTCAAAGTTCATGGATGCATAGACCCTTTCAAAGCAAAAGGTATGTGATTCATTCTACTAATTTTTAGTTGATCATGAATTGTGTAAACTTTTATAGTTATTATTTTCCCATTTACCATACAACCCCAATTCCCCTTAGCCTATAGGTTCCATAGTTCTTTTCATGTGTACTATAAGAACACTTTTTTTGATTTCCTAAGTGTTAGGATTATAAATTTTTGTGTGTTTTTATTTTTTACCAAGTCTTTGGGTATGATGTGAGTTATGTAAATCTCATCATGACCTGTTGATCCACAGTGCCTCCTACTCCCCACCCACATGCCTACTATATTTAACTTGGGGTCATCATAGTTTTTTGTTTTTGTTATATTTGTTTTTTTTTGGTTTATGTATCTCTATAGATCTATCCAAAGAATCCCATTTTGGGGTTGATCCATCCAAAAAATCACAGGTTTCCAATTTACCCTTAAAATTAGACACTTATTTCTAAATCCAAAAAATATTATTACAGTGATATCAAGATAAAGCGTTGATCCATTTTAGTTTTTTTAATATGAGACTATGTAATTTTTTTTAAGGAAAAGAGATTTAATTAAAATATTTGAGATCAGGTGATATAAGAGATAGAAGACAATAAGTAAAATCCTCCAACAAAGCATGAGAACTACCAGAGGGACCACATGTTGATAGAAAATGTTCAACCTTATTCTCCCTCCCATATAATTAAGTATGAATATCATGCATTGAAAAAATGGCGAGGAGAGAGAATAGTTTTGACAAGAAAAACAAATACTTAAACACTAACAAATAAATAACTGATAGAATTGATAATTATGAGGTAATATCACTCAATAATGATTGAAATCCAACCTATATAAAAGGAAAACTCTAGAAAAAAAAGGAATGGATTTTTCCTCCTCCATCGATGATGACCTTTTTCTAGAAAAGGAATTATGTCATGCCATGACAAGCATACCAAGGCAGTCACAAATGATAATACCAACAATGAAAATACCACCACTAGAGAGATGCACATCCACATTAATCACCAAAACACCTAGAGTAGGAGGTTTCCAAACATAAGGAACAATTTTCACTCCATATATATGTGAAGATACATTGTGAATTTTTGTTTAAACAATGTTTTTTTCTTTTTGTTGACAACTAACTTTTTATAAAAAAATGTTTCTACAAATCAATTGAATGATGTGTTTACATATGTTTATAACTTTTTCAGTGAGAAGATTCTGAGAAATACAAATAATTTTCTTTGTAAAGTTAGATATTGGATACTCCATCGGATGATCCATCAGAAATAGTCCATTATATTGAGTTTTTAGTAGAAAGTAAAAAAGTTACTAGAAATCTATTTCATAATTTCTATTCTATTACTAAGGCTTGAAAAGATAGAAATTCATATAAATTTAAATAGTTATTTATATGATGATTTTCCATTATTTCATGTTCCTAAAACATCATGAAGAATTTATGTTACACACAGCA
The DNA here is from genome assembly GCA_963277665.1 of Viscum album. Lineage (NCBI taxonomy): Eukaryota > Viridiplantae > Streptophyta > Magnoliopsida > Santalales > Viscaceae > Viscum > Viscum album. The sequence continues at coordinate 622,042,319 of OY728156.1, read as the reverse complement.
TTTTGTATGTAAAGAGAAGTGAAAAAATCTAATCTTTTCTTTCTCTATAATGTTAGATTTTTCTAGATAAAGATCATCATACTGAGAATCACTGAAAAAAATAGTTTTTAGAATAATTGAAGTATAAAGTTGATAATGTTTGAGGAAATTTATAGTTTTTTACAATATTTGGTTCATTAGATGTAGGTCAGCAGACACATCTGGTCAAATGTGATTCATCTAACGTTTCTTTTGTTAGAATTTATGGATTATGTTTTCTGAGTTCTATGTTTTTACGGTATTTCAAATGTGAAATAAATATAAAGAATATAAAGATATAATATTTGAATATATGATAAAATAAAATGGAGGTTTTCATGTTTTCTATCAAAAAATAATCATAATAATGATGGTTCATCACCACAGAAGTTGATTAGATGAAGAAGTTTTTAAAATAAATAAAAGTTCGAGTATATTATCAAAAAAAACTGATCAGACTAGAGTTGGTAGCTGAGTTAATAAAAAGGGTATTTTTGATCAAATGAATCATACATAGATCATCATACATAGAATTTTTTAATATGTTGAACGTGTTGTTTTCATTAAGATCATGTGGTTTTGAAAAGGGTCAAATAAGTAGAAATTCTAACTAATACAAATTGATTGAATGGGATAATGAAAATTATCCATCAATTGAGCTTCTAACACCAATCAGTCACTGGATGAAGAGTTAAATTAGACATATTTTTATCATACTTAATAGAAGGAAAGTATATGGATAAAGTGGATCAAAATGTGATACATATATAACTTTCTACAAGATAGTCGTTCTAGGTTTCTAAATTATTTAGAAGATGCAACAATATGGTCAACTATTTTCAGTTGACTTAGAGAATTATAGTGAGAAATTATATATTTTTTGTTTTTAATAGATAAAGGTAAAATTATGTGAGTAATTTTAATTATGTAAATATAATTTCACAAAGGAATGTAGAAGTAATAAGTTGTGAAGTTTGAAGAATTTCAATTAGACAAAATCTGTTTACAAACTGTGGACTGATGTTTGAGTGCATTTTAATTGGTTCAAGAGGATCATACAGATAATGAGTTTCTTAAAAACCATTTCTGGAGTTAATTTTTTATTTTTCAATTTTTTTCTATCTTGTTAAATATTTTGAAAATCTATAGAAATCAATAATTTTTGAGAAACCACCGAAAGAGTTTAGAATATTTGATATAGTCAAATAAAGACTAAATTAATGTGAAATTCAAGGTTTTGGGATTTGAGTAAGTATGAAAATAAAATTTGTTTCTTAACATTTTAACTTATGGGAGAACATATAAATTGAAGTGAATAGTACATCATAGTTTGTAACTATTGAGAGTGAGACAAAAATATAAATTTCCAAATATATTGTGCAATAAGATGTTTTCAAAAAGAAGCTTCTCTCAAAATATTAGATTTTATAAATATTTGATTTCTGGACCGAGGGTATCATGCTGAGTGTTTGAGAATATGTTTGAGAATAATATTTTTGTAAAATAAGAAATTTTAAAAGTTTTTTAACAGGAACATACTGAGTAAAGGTGAATTAGACTGAGGCTTTCAGACTAGGTTCATCGGATTGAGACCATTGGAAAAATGTACATCAGACCAATCCTCCAGATAGACCTTTTGGGAGTAGAAAGCTTTAATGTTTATTTTATTATGTGATTCAATGAATTTTTAAGTATAATTTATAAACTGATGGGATTTAGTATAATCATTCCTAATATGAGATATAATTTTTATAAAGGGGGTTGAAAAAAAATTTATTACATTCTTCATAATAGCTAATTTTCATAGACCCATGGGAGTAGCTATAGAAAGGATTTGGTTTCTCACACCGAGTTCATACATTTTAAATCATGCATTCCTTGTTTAATTTTCTATTTCATCATGAACATGATTTTATTAAAATTTTATAAGGGGTAAACACTAACAAGTTGAAGGGGTTAAATTTACTAAATTTGGAATTTTTAAAAGGGAAACAATTGATCCCCCCTCTCTGTTATTCTATGATATTTTGGAAATTCAATTAATATCGAAGAGAGGTCTCCCTGTTAAATCCTTAGCATGAAAAATATAAATTCCATCAACAATAGATGGATTCTAACATTTTATGGAAAAATTATCAAGATAGTAAAAATAGGATGATTTCATATTTTATATATCTTGGCTTGGATGTTTTTTATGCTGCTACAATTGGTTTTCTACCCATTTTGAAATATGATCTAATGAATTTTAATGGAAAGATAAATATTGAAGTTGATAGAAAAGATAGAAATTATATTCTTATTTCTCTATCAAAAAATGTTTATATAAAGGTTATGGGTTTCAAAATAGAAAATATTTTGTAGGAAAAGTTTGAAAGTATTTTCAAAGAGAATACTAAAGTGAAGGATAAAAATATACAAATCTGGCATATAATGTTTGATTACATAAGAATAAGATATGAAGAAAACATTGATGAGTACTTAACTAGATTGAATGATGTTTTTTATAACAATAGAGGTTTTGGAGATTTCATGGAAGATTCTACAACTCTGAGGAAACTCATGTGATACTTTCTGGACATGTTTGATTCTATAAATTCTTATTCAAAAGATAAATATGATTTATCTATTGAATAACTACATAAATTTCATGTTTATTATAAAATGAGAAAATATCTAGGGTTCAAAAATAAACAGAAATATGAAAAGTATTCTAAAGCATTGAGAAAATGAAAAATCAAAATGTTGAAGATGATGATTTGTGTGATTCTATAGATACAAAAGATAGTGAGTTGAATGAAAAAAATAATTTATATTATCACCAAGATGTATCATTGAGGAATAGTAAATTATGGAAAAAAATCCTCTAAAATGTTTTGAATGTGGAGGAATCGAAAAAAAAATTATGAATTATCCTCAAAAGAATGTTTTTGAATTTGAAGGTCATTCTAAAGAAACAAAAGAGTGGATAAAGTTTGATAAAACATCCATGAAGGAAAATAAGTACATTGGTGGAAAGAAAAAGTTCATAAGAAACAAAATAAGTAAGCTGAGTTAGAAAGTAGAATATAACTTATATGAGATTGATTCATCAGAATATGAGAGTTCTATAAGAATTAGATCATTCTTTGAAAATGTTAAGAAAAAGAAATATTTTTAAAATTATAAATAAAAAGGAAGTGAGGAATCTTTTAAAGTATCATCTCATATAAAAATTTGTTTCATGTCTTGCTAAAAATAGAAATATCAAGAAAAAAATAGGAATGATGAAGAGATAATGGAAAAGTTGATGAAGGATGAAAATATATTGCTATATAGGAAGAATAATACATCCATGAGATTTTAAGTTACAAGTTGAGAATTATTGAACAAGGAAGGATGGTTGAAGACCTTAGTAAGAACATGGATAACACAAATAAAAAAGAATTAATGATAGAGAAATTTCAATTCTCACACAGTTCTGTGCACACACAGTTTTGGCCAATGGAGATATTTATGTGCTCATAATGGTGTTCTCGATTGATAAATTTATGTGTAGTCATAGTTGGTAATAGTTAATATAATTCATGTCACATCTAATATGAATCATATAAATATTATGTTTTTTCTATTAAAGAATAACGGCGGAGACATATTTTAATCGAAAAATATTTGAGGAGATTTTGTGGATATTTTAAAATTTAATATTATCTAAATGTTATAAAAATAATAAAAATCGATTGAAGACATATAAACTTGTGTTTTAAGGGATATTTTAAAAATTAATATTAATTAAAAATATTGACAAAATCATATTAATTAACATTTAAAAATATTTTGTTTTATCAATGTCATTTTTTTTAATTTGACATATATATCAAATATTTAATATTTAATTATTAATATAAAAAATTGCCCAATATTTTTACACTTAATATTTTATGCAATAATTTCACACGTATATATAAGAAATTAATTTATTTTTATAGAGACAAACATATAAGAAAATAATAAATTATTAATATTACCATTATAGAATTTAATTTATTATTACTTATTATTTAGTGTATTATGTTTTTAATTATTATATTTTATTCGATTTTTATATTTATATTTAATATATAGTATTATTTACTTTTTAATTACTATATATATAACTATTTTAAATATATTAATTTCTTATTTTTATTTGTTTAATATCTTTGTAATGTCATTAATTTTAAATATCTATTGATTAACATTTCATATATTTTTAATAATGTTATATTTTACATAATTAATATATGTATTCATTTTGATTTAAAATTATATTCATTTTTATTTTTATTATTTTATAAAATGAATAACTCTCAGTCATTTTTTAATATATTTTCCATATATTCAGCATTTAATTAAACTTCACTCCTTTTTATCATTCATACATTAAATATTTTTTACTTTTTAATAATGTTAAGTGTTTTTATTTTCATTTTTCTTATAATTATTTAATTTTAAATGTTTATTCATTTAATATTTCTTGTAATTTATTCAGTTAAAATGTTTTTAAACATAATTATTTGTTACTATATTTAATATATTTAATATAGAAATATATTAATATATATATATACATAATATTTCTGTAAATTTGATTTATATAATAAAAAATTTTCATTTACAATAAATTAGTGATATATTTAATAAAACATGGTTTATAAATAAAAATTAATATTAATTTGAAATATTTACTAATTAATATCAAGTAAAAGACATTTAATAAACTATCGTTTGTTTTTTTAATTTAGAATATATCAACTTGTGTTACATTAATTTAACATGCACTTATACTTAATTAATGCATTTTTATATAGAAAAATACACACACAAGTAATATTTTATTAGTAGTGATAAAAGGGGGGCCTTTATCATTGCTAGAAATAGCACTAGTAAAGGCCAGCCTACTGAATTGTGTTGTTTGAATAATAGAACATTTCAGCAAATACACATGTAACCTATATGAAAATACACATGTCTACAAATATATAATTCAATTGAAATAAATTTTACATCACAAATCCAAAAAACACTCTACTATATACATTTCAAATAAGGTTTTTTATAATTAAATTTACAATTACTATCCACATACATATAAAAACATTTATGTTTCATTGTCTTTGGCTCCCAAGACCCCCTCTAAAAAAATCCAGACCATGGTATCAATTTCCAAAGAAATCACTCCAACCAATAAAAAAGAATACAACTATATAAAAAACAAACCTTATTTTAGTAATACTATAAAGAAATAAATTGGACATAAATTTGAAAGAATATGTGAATAAAATGTCAATTTTAAATAAAAACGACACACTTGGAGTTATACCAGTGACACCATGTGTCGTATTGAGGTGTGGTTGATTCCTACATGTAATAGATGAGTCATGGTTCATTTTACAAATGTATCAAACCAATATGAATGTGTCTGCTCAGTTTTCAATATGTCACTTGTTCTTTTTTGTAAAATTAACATCAATTTTAAATAAAAAGACACTCTTGGAGTTATACCGGTCACACCGTACGTTCGATTTAGTTGAGGATAATTCTTATATGTCACAAATTACTTATGGATCATTTTAAAAAATTATCAAAACAATCTGAATGCGTTCTCTTAGTTTTGAGTATGTAATTTTAGTTTTTACTAAATTTTCATTTCAAACTAGAAACACACACTTTGAGTCATATTGGTCACATCGTGTGTTAGTTTGATGTGAGTCTACTTACTACATTTCATAAATGACTTATTAATCCTTTTAATAAATTATCAAGAAAATAAGTGTGTTTTTTATTAGCTTTCAGTGAGTGATACAAGTTTTGAACTAAAATGTAAATTTTAAAATGATAACAGACACTTTGAGTCATACCAGTCAAACGATACATCGAATTGAGGTGAGGTAGATTTATATATGTCACAAATAACTTATGTATCATTTTCATAAATTATCAAAATAATACTAATTTTATTTTTTGGTTTTTATTATTTCACTTGTTCTTTTTTTTCTAAAATTAATGTCAATTTTAAATAAAAAGACACCCTTAGAGTCTTATCAGTCACACCATGCATCATATTAAGGTGTAGTTTATTCCTATATATAAAAATTACTTAATGATAATTTCTTAAAATATCAAAACAATCCAAAATTTTTTTCTCTGTTTTCATTATGTCACTTATTCATTTTACTAAAATTAATATAAATTTTAAATAAAAAATATGCACTTAGAGTTATATCATTCCCACCATGCACCAGATTGAGGTGTTTTTGATTCATACAGGTCAAAAATTACATATGGATAATTTTTCTAAAGTATCAAAACAATAAAAAAATTCTCAGTATTTAGTATGTCTCTTGTTCTTTTCACTAAAATTAATTTCAATTTAAACTAAAAAGACACACTTGGAGTCACATAGATCACAACGTGAATCATATTAAGGTGATGATGTTTCCTACACATCAAAAATGACTTATGGGTTGTTTTCCGGATGTATAAAAACAATATTAATGCATTTTCTCAATTTTGAGTATGCCCCTTGTGTCTTTTATTAAAAGGTCATTTTGAACCAAAAACATGAACTATTTTTCATAATGGTCACATCATGTGGTGATTTGATGTGAGATTTATTCCTAAACCTAAAAATTACTTATGAATAATTTTCCTAAATTATCATTATAATTAGAGCATGTTTGATTGGTTTTTACTGAGTGGAACCTGTTTTGAACAAAAATGTCAATTTAAACCATGCATGTTATGTTGGATTCCATGTAGTATTAGGATTTTAAATGGGGTTAAGCATTAACTCACCATTTGAAGGAGTGATGTCATGGTGGATATCCTATGGGTTGGATAGAGTTAGTGGCATTCTCTTTCCATGGTGTTAGCAATCCATATTTTGTAAAAGATGAGATTCTATGTTTCTTGGAGGTATCTAAAAGTTAATATGATCATATAAATATTGATAGCGTCATTTTTCATTACACAAGTTTGCATTTGTAAATATCGATATCACTCATCCCATTGATAGAGAATACTACATTATAAAAAACTGAAGAATCTATTCACTCTAATTTCAAATCACAAAACCCCATTTTAGAGTCAATTTGAAATTTAAAAGATCGTTTATTTAGATCATCATTGAAATAAAAAAATATCAACCTCATTATAAAACATCATAGAAATCAATTGTATTAACTTTAAAACGAATCATTTACCATTAAAGTAACATTTACATTATAAAAACCAATGAAAATAGGGCTATTGAATGTAATAATGAAAATAAAAAAAATAAAATCTATATTATTTGAAAACCATTTTCATAATAGAAAATTGGACTAGTGAATATAATAATTGTTTAAAAAATAAAAAAAAAGAAATTATTATATTTTTTAAAATATTTTCAAAACTGACATTGAATTTCCATTTATTAAGTTCATATTCAGACTATGAAAGAAAAGAAAACTGAACAAATATCATATATTTCACATCACACCTCTTAGTTCTATCTACATTTTCTAGTTGTTGAAATATTTCTCCCTTACTAATTCATAACTCATAATTGTTTTGAAATCCAACTCTAGTGATATGATAATGTACTTCTTTATGAGTAAACCATGGTCTAGAAATGAAATTATAAAATGGAATTGAATAAGTCCCCCCCCATAGATACATTCTTGAACATGAAATCCAAAAAATTAAAAGGTAATTTTTAAAATCATTCAACACTCAATTAAAATTATACATTAAACTTCTATTTGTGAAGATTTAAAACATAAAATATTGTATATAATAAAATAACTCTTAATTAGGAAAACTATTTTTTTGAAAAAAATAATAATCATATTACAAAATTATAAAAATTTAAAATTATAATTTATAGAAATTAAATTTATGAATTTATAAAAGTATTAAACTATTGTTAAATTGAAAATTTTATACAGTTATACAAGTATAAAGTACAAATATATATATATATATACATATTTATTTATATCATCATACAAAATTGTTAACATATATAAAAGTAAAAAATTATATATAATTAATAAAATAATATATATTTTATAGAAATATTCATAATTTATAAAACTATTTAAAAGTACATATATTTTATAAAAGTATAGATAATTTATAGAATTATATAGTATTTCAAATTTATTAAAGTATAAAATTAAAATATATAAAAGTAAAATATATGAAATTATAAAAGTATAATATTTTATATTAAATAATATAATAATAATATATTAATTTATATATCTAGAAAACTATAAAAATGTAAATAATTAATAAAATTTTATATTTAAACTATATATGTAAATATGATATAAAATAAAATTTATAAATTTATATAAATTTATAAATGAAATAAATTATCAAAATAAATCCAATTTAATCTCTCAATACTAAAGTTCTTTTATTTCTTTAACAAATTGTGCAATAGTGAATTCAATTTAATCTATCAATACTAAATTTAACTATAATACTTAATTTCATGTAATTAAAAAATATCGAAGAAGTAATATATATTTGGAAAATTTATATGGGCTGAGGGATTATGGGAACCAAGAACTATTGACTACATGCCTCATTTGTAGGATGATGTGATCTCATTCTAGCCATGCGATTGTAGGAAACAACTATAATTTTGAGATCACTAGACTATATCTTAATCATATGATATGCTTATATAATTACATGATTTCCTAGCTCAAATCCTCCACATATACACTACATCTATGTTGTCAAAGATGGGGCCCTCTCATGGTAGGTCTAACTCACATGGAGCACCCACATTCCCTCACAGTATGGTTTTCATGTGGGAAATAGGAAAGCATGGGTGGTGTGATGTGGTGATGGGGTGCAGGGGTGGCGTGATGTGGTGCAGGCATGGTCTGATGTGGTGTAGGGGTCTGATGTGGTGTATGGATCTGTCACATACCTTATATTTGGAGAGAAACTATTTTTTATGAAATTCGTTGAACATCAAGAGCAACAGCGACAATATGGATCATAAAGAGTGGTGAAAGGGGTAGGGTTCCATGAGAACTTGAAGTTGCAATAGAGAAGCCTCTATTTAGGGTTCTTTTATAATATTGGGAAAATTATTTTATTAGTTCATTTCAAAAATCTTTGATAAAGAGTAGTTTTATCGGTGCTAAAATAGAAAGCGCTGAGAAAACTACACCTTGTCAGAGTTTCTTTAGCATTAATGATGATACCACTTTATCAGCACTAAAATGTGTTGATAAAAAATCTCTTTATTAGTGCTAAAATTCTAGTTTAGATGAAGACATTATTGATGAGATATTTTTAACATAAATTAAGGGGTATCTTTTTCAATGCTAAAAAAACATTGAAAACATCTTATCTTAATAATTTATTTATATTATTTTATATATTTATAAAATTATATATATAATAAATATAAATATATGTATTAATAATTATAATTATTAATAAATATTTTTATATTTTATGAATTTCTAGCCAGATGTGAAGCTACTGACTATTGAGCACGTATTGTCTGAACAATACTCTATAAATATTATTGATTTTGATGCTCAAAAATACCATTGTTTTTTTTACTAATGATATTACTTTAAGTGAGTGTTAGAAAATTAATATTAATTCACAATTTTTTCTAGAATTCAATAATATTACTCAAGAATTTATAAAGCGTTTTAGTGTTTTTTGGAAACATTCTGCATACCCTATGTTGACATAGAGTATGGAACATCATCCCTATGCTGAATAGTTAACGTATGGATCAAAAAACCTACATTTGGAAAATGAATGTATGGATTATCAACTATATATTTGAATAAGAAATTTAATATCAATCCAAAATTGAATTCTGAAATCACTTTTCATTCCCTAAGTTCAGATAAAGAATGTATGGTTAATCAACCTTACACTAAAAGGATAAACGTATGGATTCTCATCCAAATGTTACTTTCGATACCTATATTCTGAGCAGATGAAAGTATGGTTCAGGAACGATATGTTGGTATTAACCCTATGCTACACAAAGTAATTGTATTCTACACAAAGGAAACCTACTCCATACCAAGGAACCCTACGTTGGTCTATTAAAATTCAAAACTTTTTTTATTTTAGATTTTAACTAAGATTTTATCAGATATTTCTGCAACAGTATTGATGTAATTAAAGAATGATTTAATAATATTTTATTACTAATTCAAAGACTCATTATTATTGATTCAAATAATTATGTTCATTGGAGAAAGTGACTCTTATTCTTAAGTGACATTATGACTACCCTGCTCGATTCAATTTTGAATACCCATGATATGGCATGTGAATTTTATGGATCTTATCAAGGGAAACAAATCTATATATATGATCCGATTATTTTTCATATAGAGACCTATGATATGTTTTCAATATACACACTGCATTCTTTATATTAATTTTCTCGAATATAACTATTGTAAAGAATAATTGACTCTGTTATTTTCAAAGAGAGGCTACACTTTGGAGACATACTATTCAACCTTATGTTGTTTTAGAATTGTTGTTTATTCATTTATAATTTTATTGAAGATAATTTTCAACTAGGATCTCTTAAGATATTTTCTTTTCTGAAGACATTGATTTATGTAAAATAAGATCTATCAACTATAAGTTGTTGATGAAACTGTGAAGTGAAACCTGAACCAATAAAAAATCAAAATATTTTGATTTATTGGAGTTTATAATGCTCCGACTCAGTTGTCGTGGATAATCGAATTCTCAATCGGATTTGTGGATAATCAGTTCCCTACAAAATAAATAGAAGACTCTATTTATCCTTATTGTAAATGTTTCAACTACCTGTAGTCAATTGTGGTTTTGAATGTCTTTTTATAAGAGGACCTTTCTAGTGAAATTAACCAAACTCGCGGAGAGAGAATTGGTGGAGTGGAGTAGGGGATATGTGTGCCCTGAACCACTATAAAATTATTGTTTTCATTCTTTCTATATATCTGCTGCTCATATTTCATACATAATAAAACATTGCATATCTTTATAAATTTAAATGAGAGTTAAAATCCAGATTTGGTGAATATTATCAAAAAAAACAATTCACCCCCCCACTTCTGTATATTTGTATTGTTCTGATCTAACAATTGGTATCAGAGGTGAGCTTTTTGGTAAAGAAAATAAATATCCAGCAAGATTGAAGGAATAATTTCTATTCAATGCAGATGGAAATTAATGATCCTAAAGAAGGTATGTCTATGGTTTATGCTCATTATTTTAATGGTGAAAATATGGATGCTGGAAAACACAACTGATCATCTATGTGAAGAATCTGGTATTCAATGTTTATTCAAATATCATTACTTCTTATGAGATTCTTAAGAATCTATGGACTTGGGACACTATAAAAGAGGTTTAATATGACATAAAATCAAAAGAAATGAATACTATCATTCGTTTTATTGGACATAATGAATTCAATTGAGTATCACAATTCTCTACTGCCTATGAAACGTGGTAGAAAATCATTGTTTCTTATGAACGAGTAGATAATATCAGATTGATGAGGTATGCTAATGAAAAACTAAATTTTGAAACCTTTAGAATGTATGATGGGGAAGGTATCACACAAATTAATGGTGGGTTATCAGATATTGTCAATAATATTATTTCCTTGGCAGATCCCATTAGTCAACCATATCATGCGTTAAAAGTACTTAGTGTACTTCTTTATAAATGGAATGGAATATATATAGCTATTCAACAATCATCACCTATCAAAAATTTAACTATAAAGTAATTAATTGGAACATTTATGATGTATTAAGTATAAATTCAAGATTAATCTAAACTTTACAAGATTTTAGTAAAAATTTAATATATTTCCCCTAAGGTGACATCTCAGAAGCATAAAAGAAAATAAAAATAAGAAGTAAAAAAATAGGAAAAATTTCATATACCTCATACTCTAAAATGGAAATGGCTCAGCTAGCCAAAAATTGTATCATATTATATAGAAAGAAAATAGGATTCAGAAAATCCTTTAATAAGGATGAAGAAGAACCAAAATAAATAAGATGAAACAAATGAAAAAAGTTGCGTCATATCAGACCTAATATTTCCAAATTGAATGATGATAGAATAATAACATAAAAGAAATATAAAAATAAATTTGAATGTGAACATAAAGATAAGAGAGATATGAAATCTACATTGAGTGTATCTGTAGGCTCCAACAGCTCCTTGAAATCTGATTCATCAAAAGATCTACATAATCTCAAAGAAAATATTTGCTTTATAGTTAAGTAAGAAGAAGAGGTACAATCTTCTTTTTCTTATACATCTAACTTTAATAGTTATTCAAATATTGAATTAGATTCTTATTTTTCAATTCTTGAAGATAAATATGATTCTTTAATAAATAAGTATAAATCATTAAAAAATATTCACAATGTTGTTTTAGGTGAAAGTGAAACCATGCTAAAACAACATCAAGATCAAATTTAAAAATTCAATTCATCTACATCAAACTGTATTGATCATGAAAAAAGGAGAAATGAATTACAGGATGAAGTAGAATATTATAAAAGTGCAAATATTGTTTTAACAAACAGAGAAAAGATTTTTAATGAGACTCATGGAAATAATTTTACTAAAATAGAAAATTTTGGAATAGGAATCAAGGTTGAAAAATCCAAATTATACAAATATTATTTTATTCCCAATTAAAAAAAATTTACTTGCTATTACCGTGGAATAAAACATCATTTCAAAAAAACTGTTATTTAAAATATCCTCAAATAACTGGTATTAAAAAGATCTTTATTTCTAAAAATATGTTCGAAGACAATAATACAAATTTTGGAAAGATAGTGAAAATCTAGATTCTAATATCTTTGCTTGCTGAATCATCTTGACCCAAGAAAATATGCTTACTAAAACTAACATATGTTTAAATTCATTTTTAGGAAAAATGTCACATAAATAAAAATACATGTGGTATATGGATAGTGGATATTCAAGACACATGAGTAGAGAATCATCAAATTCCCATACATTGACTCAAATAGATAGATTTATAGTCACTTTTAGAGACAACTCAAAATGAAATATTGTAGGAGTTGGAATTGTTGGTGATCCAACTAAAATCTCATTAAACAAAGTATTGTATGGGCAATGGATAAAGCACAACTTAATAAGTATATATTAACTTTATTGATGATGGATTTTATGTTGATTTATCTAATAATTATTATTTTATTTTAAAGATAAAATTACTAAATTTTGATCACCTATAACTGAAATTTTTTATACTTTAGATCTTAATACCTTATGTAAACAAAAAGTGAACTATTTAACAGCTAAGATAAATGAGTCAGGGATCTGGAATTGAAAACCTGGACATTAAAATATATAGTTTCTTAACATAAATTATCTAAGAAACAATTAGTTTCTAATTTTCCTAGTATTATGTTTGGAAATGATATATTCCATGATGCATTCCAAATTTAAAAAAAACACAAATCATCCTTCAAATCAATTAACAAATTGATACTTCTAAACCATTAAAACTTATTCATATGTACTTGTTTAGACTATATAAGGTAGAAAGTTTGGCTGGTAAATTATATGTTTATGTTTTAGTTTATTATTTTTCAAGATTTATTTGGGTTTATTTTATAAAACTCAAAATTGAATTATCCACAGTTTTTGAAAGATTTTCAAAAAATTGTTCAAAATGATAAAGATTTTAAAGTAATATCATTAATAAGTGATCATGGTGTAGAATTTTAGAATCAAGAATTTAATTATTTTTTATCAAATCTAGGTATTAAATAAATATTCTATGAACTAAGAAAACCTCAACAAAATGGAATTATATAAAGAAGAAAAATAAGTATTTAAGAAATCACAAAGACTATGCTGAATGCATACAACCTTCCTACCTATTTTTTATCAGAATATGTAAGAACAAGTTTCTATATCATGAATAGAGTTATAATAAGACCAATTATTAAGAATTCACCCTATGAACTTCGGAATAACATAAAACCCAAATTAAATTACTTTAAATTATTTGGATGCAATCTATATATCTTAAATACTAAGGAAAACCATGGTAAATTTTATCCAAAAACTGGTGAAGGAATATTTTTAAGATATTCTTCTAATTCTAAATCCTATTGAGTGTTTAATAAAAATCGAAGGATTGTTGAAAAATTAGTTCATGTGAAGTTTGATGAAACTAAAACTTTTAATAAAGGGAAAGTTCAAATATATGAAAATACTAACTCTTTTGACAACATGATACTTAATTCACCTAATACTAATTTTGAAAATGAAATTAATAAATTTTAGTCTAATTCAGAATAACATGAAACTGATGAACCTGAAAGTATCTTACCTATAAAATCTAGAACCTTAAAGAACCATCCTTTAGAAACTGTTATAGGAGACCTAGACCTAAGAATTATAACTATAAGAAATTTTGGAAACCTATTTGAATTTTCTTCCTTACAATCTTAGTTGGAACCTACATCTTTTGAAGAATATTTAGAAGATTATATTTGGTTGTTATCCATGCAAGATGAACTAAACCAATTTAAAAAAAATAAAATTTTATAATTAGTATAAAGACCTTCTAATTATTCAGTAATCGGAACTAAATGGATCTTTAGAAATAAACAGGATGATCAAGGGATCTTAACTAGAAACAAAGCTAGATTAGTATCTAAAGGATATAATCAGGAAGAAGGAATAGATTCTGATTAAACCTTTTCACCTGTAGCTATATTATAATACATTAGAATCATTTTGTCTTATGAATATCATGTGAATTTTAAATTATATCATACGAAGGTTAAATCATTCTTTTTAAATATATATTTAATAGAGGAAGTTTATATTGAACGACCACCAGATTTTGAAAACCCACATAAATTAAATTCTTCTTTAAAACTTACTAAAGCTCTCTGTGTCCTTAAACAACAACCTATAGGTTGGTATGAAAGATTAAGTTATTTTTTATTATAAAATAAATTTTTAGTGGGATTAGTATATCATAATATTATTAATAAAACTTTTTTTTCTAATATTTTACTAGTTTAAATTTATGTTTATTATGTTATTTTCAGTTCAATGAATAAAAGGATTTTTAATCATTTATAAAATCTAATTCAATAATACTTTTGAAATGAGTATAATGGTTGAAATGAATTTATTCTTAGGATTTCAAATCTATCAAGAATATCATGGAATTTTTTAAAACAATGTAAATATATTATTGATATATTGAAAAATTATGGACTTGGAAATATAAAAATTTATAAAACTCCCAAGTGTACCAATATAAAACTTGATTTGGATGAAACTAGGAAACCAGTTGACAACCAGTTATATATAGGTATGATTGGTAGTTTATTATAACTTATTTACAGTAGACTTGAAATAATTTATTTTGAATTTCTATGTGAAATATTTCTATAAAATCCAAAAGAATCCCATCTTACTACTATAAAAATAATTTTTAGATATTTGAAAGGAATTGTTTTTTAATCTCTTATTTAACCCAAAAATTATTATTTCAATTTAATTTCCTATTTAGATACTGATTTTTGTGGATGTATATTAGATAGAAAAATAACCTTGGTAACCTATCACTTTTTAGGAAAATATTTAGTATCATGGTTGTGTATGAAACAACACCTAGTTTCCCTATCAACAGCCGAGGAATAATATGTGTTTTCTAGTAGTTTTTATGCACAAGTGGTGTCGATGAAACACAATATTCTGGATTTTGGACTAAATTTTAGTAATATACCTATTTTATGTGATAATACTAGTTTTATTTATATTTCAAAAAATCCTATAAGTCATTCGAGGACCAAGCATATTGATATAAGGCATCATTTTCTAAGAGATTATGCTCTTAAAAAAGAAATATCTTTAGAATTTCTAACTACCGAACATCAATTAGATGATATTTTTACTAAATGACTTCCCACTGCATGTTTTGATTTTATTAAGGGTGAGTTGGATTTATTTAATTTTAAATGATTATCTATTAATTTATTTTAATTTATTTTGATATTATAACTATCAATTATTTTATTTAATAATTTATTATTTAATTGATTAAATATTTTTCTCAATTTTAGGATTAAAACTGCATCATTTAAAAATTAAATTTTTTAATGATATCACCACATTATCGGCACCTGAAACTATACCGAAACTGTCATACTTTTCCCTCTCTCCTTCCCATTTTCAGAACACTTTAGATTATAAAGTGTATCTCATTTTAGTTTTTTGAAACTCTAACCTTTGAATCATCAATCCTCAAACCTTTGTAAATAGATCCTTCATGAATTATTTATGAATATTATATGAATGATCATTTTCACAATGCAAAGTATAAGAAAGTGCTTCAAGTAAAGGTGATATATTTTGATTGGATAAACTAAACTAATTTTTCAATGAAAACTACAATTAGATTTCCTGTTCTGAAATTTATTTTTAGAGATTGTAATTATACTCTTATCATTGATATTGAAGTGAAATAATTTGGTTGGATTGCTTCCTTTAGTTTTAGAGAAGATTAATATTTTTTTATTTTTAAGATTTACTACAATGAATTTTCTCATTATTATTTCAAAATAGATATGTTTTTGGCTTTCCCTTATTAGGGGGAATCTAATTTTTATTTGAGAAATATTTGAGATGAAAAATTTGTGTCATAAGATATAATTTTTTATATGTTTGAAACTATAAATTTCAAGATGATGATGACTAAATACCTTAATACTGATTAAAATTTTTTGATGAAGTTTATTCAATATTGAATTATTCCAAGGATTTCTGAGTTAGAAAGAGGTTTTTATCAAGATATGTACATTATTTTTTTATTCCTAAATAATATCAATCTAAATTTATATCAGTATATGATTCAATATTTTAATCATTACTATAAAAAAGAATAAAAAATTGGATTCTATCCTTATGGAAGGATTATTTCTCTATTTCTACTTAGATTGGTAAAAATTAGAGACATTTATTTAAGTTATAAAAATCATCATAGTAAAGTTTTAAATGATGGAACTATAAAGAAGTTAGGATTTTTAAGGAGCCATTATTATGGCAGTCTGGTACTTGTGGGGATATAAGAGAATTAAAGGAGAATGAATACTTCTCAAGGGGATCAAAGGGTGGAACAATCTATTGGTTTTTTAATATCCAATCTAGATAAAGAAGCCAAATCAATATTTGAAGAGTCTGGTCTTCATCAAAGAAGTATAATTTCCAGAAACATTTTTGAGGCTATAACTGTATCTAGAAAATGATATGAAGGAGTAGTTGAAGTTGAAGGGGTTGAGAATATTGAGTAAGATGCTCAAAAGAAAAAATGAAAAGAGGGAATTAGTCCCTAATTCAATTTAATCCACCCTTCCAATATTTCATTAGTTATTTCCAATCCAGTAGATGTTGAATAATCAACATTAAGGGAAAGAATATAAGTTTAAGATATTACTAGTTCTGAGAGAGAACCAAGGTTGGATACTATAGAAGAAGTAAAACCTTAAAGATCTATTTCTATAGAGTATTATAGATATTTTACTTAAACTTTGATTTGTAAATATAATATTTTTTATGCAAAAAAAAATTCTCTGCAATAGAAGTTGGAAGCTGAAAATAATAAAGTTGAATAATTAAGAAGTTATATTATGCCCAGACCTGAGATTGAAGATCTTAAAATTGAATTCAGTTACATTCAATAAAAACTTGTTTTAATGGGTGATATTGAAGATCTTATAAGGAATTTAACCAGTGAGACAACAATGTTTAAAGAAAAATATGTGAAGAAATATTATTTTGATTATTTGAAACAGTTATTGGAGAGGGATTTTTATTCTATTAGGGAAATCCAATAAGCATCAACCTCATCTCAATAAAATACTCCAAATTTTATCATAATATTTTAAGTTATAACTTTAGTGTTAGCTGATTTCAATGACATACTACACACTCTTCAGTGTGACATTTCTTATTTGAATGATCTCTTACAGAATCAATGAAATTTAATAAGTCAACTAACCCCTAATGTCTCTTGGTACGGGAAAGTTATTCGTAGTTCGAAATATCAATTTTCAACATTCATTCAGACTGAAGAGTCATTTAATGACTTTTTTAATGTGAATTAGGTTGATAGTTTTAGAATAGGTAAATATTCAACGAATGTGTTTCAACAATGGAAAAAAGTTTTCAAAAATCATTTTTAGAGATTGATCATAAAGATACTTCAAATTATTTATTTTTTCAGTATATTTATAATCCTAGTGCATCCTATTCCATTGAAGAAAAATAATATCAATCCAATCTATCTGACCCAACCCCAACCTTTTAAAAACATTTCATATGGTTATTGTTGGATTGTAATCTATTTTCAAAACATTTGATTTACTTCACATTACTTTATATTTCTATCTTTGAGTTTTATATTATATTATTTTATTTTATTTATGATCATTTATTCAATGAAAATTCTATATGTATTTATCTTTCACTAGTTTTATTAACAATTCACTTATATCTTTCTGCTACATTGGATTTTTTTTAATCCATTTTCATATGATTTATTTTTTATATCACAAAAATGGGGAAACATTTGGAGAAAAAAATATTATCAAATTGTTCAAACATATATTTTCTTTTAATAGAAATATTATTGTGAAATTGAAATAAGACTATTAAAAATTAATTTTCAAAGTAACAAATATTTCCTTTAAAATATCATTTTTTAGTGTTTACAATTCGAACATTTTCTATAAATTATTTTTTGGGTTTTGTGATTATAAAAACGGGGCAGATTCTTAGTCATGTATTGTCTCAACAATACTCTATAAATATTATTAATTTTTATACTCACAAATACCCTCGTTTGTTTTAATAGGGATATTAATTTAACTATGTTTCAAGTAATTAATATTCTTTTAAATATTTATTCTGTAATTCAATAATATTATTTAAGAATTGGGAATGCAATTTAGTGTTTTCTGGAAACACCGTTCATACCTTATGTTGAAAGAATATACGGAACATCATCCCTATACTGAATAGTTAATGTATGGATCAGCAACCCTACATTTGGTAAATGAACGTATGGATTATCAACCATAAGTTTTAATAATATTATGGAATATTAATACATCATTGAAGTCTAGAATCATTTTTCATACCCTACATTCGAAGAATGAACATATGTTTAATCAACCTTACGTTGAATGGTTGAATGTACGGATTCTCATCCAAAAGTTACTTTTGATCCCTAAATTCTGAGTAGATGAAATTATGGTTCAAGAACCATATGTTGGTAAGAACCCTATGCTACAAAAAGGAACCCTATGATATGTATTTCACCCCCACATTGTTCTATTTCAATTCGGAGACTATTTTCATCTACAATTTTATCCGACATTCCTACAACAGTCTTTATTGAATTAAATAGAGATGTAAAATTTCCTTATGAATAATTAAAAGAACCATTATGATTGATTCAAAGAATCATATTCATAGGATAAAATCACTCCTATTCTTAAGGGAAGTTACGACTCCTCTGGTCGATTCAATTTTGAATATATGTGATTTGTCAGGAAAATTTTTTGGATCTGCTCAACAGAAAGAAATCTATATATATGATCATATCATTTTTCATATAGTGACCTGTGATATGTTTTTCAATATACAAACTACAATTTATTTTTGAATTTCATCTAACAGAACTACTTCAAATAATGATAGACTATGTTATTTCTAGATAGAGGATACACTTTGGAGATATACTGGTCAACCTCATCCTACAGTAAAACTTATGTTTACTCATTACTAATTTTATTGAAAATAATTTGTAACTAAGATCTATTTAGAGTTATTCATTATTGAATAAATTAATTTCTAAATAATATGATCCATCTACTTTCATTTTCTACTACAACTCTAAAGTTCAACCCGAACCATCAACAAATCAAACACTTGATTTATTGGAGTTTCGACTACTCGAACTCAGTCCTAGTAAAGTATAAACTTCTCTTACTAAGTTATGGATAATCAGTTCCCTGTAAAATAAATAAAAGTGTCTATTTAGACTTTTTGTAAAGCTACTAATTTCATGCACTCTATTTCGGTTTTGAAGGACTTGTGATTAGAGAACCTTCCTAGTGAAATTCACAAAGCTCACAAAGGGAGCATTGGTGGAGTGGACTAGGGGATCTTTGTGCCACAAACCACTATAAAATTTCCAGGTTCATTCTTTATATTTATTCACTACTAATACTTCATATAGAAGAAAACACTGCATATATACATAAATCAAAACGAGATTCAAAATCCATAATCAGTGAAGCCTATCTAAATGATACAATTCACCCCCTCTTGTGTATATTTGTATTATTTAACCTAACACTGACCATTTATTAAAGAAAAGAAAGAGATAACAAGGGATGTGATGGGGTAAAAAAAGAAAATCCCTTATTCGGAGAACCAATTTAAGATCCATAAAATGAAAGATCATTTTTATATCCATAATCTGAGTCATCAACAGTTTCCATAATAGATATACTAATTATAATTTTATAATTATGTAGATATATATATTTATAATTATAATTATATGTAAATATATTTATAAATATTTGTATGAAATTATAAATATATTTTTATATATTATATAATTATATATATATATATTTTTTAATATATAAATATTTATATGTATATAATTATAATAAATATATTTCAAAATATTTCTATATAATTATAAATATATTTATATTATTATATATATTTATATAATTATACTACATGGTCTTCTCTAATTTGGTATATTTATATAATTAGATATATTTATATCAATGTATAAATATATATAATTATAAATATAAAAACTATATTTATTACCCAAAAGTCTCAGTCATGGATTTGGAGACCAAATCCATGACCCCAAATTTATTAATAAAAAAACAAGCATACAAACAAAATGTCACCCCCATGATTTCTCTTTGAGGTATTTTTATATTTATTTTTAGTATACCATTTTCCACTTGGGAGTCATTTGGGTTTTTGGAGAAAAATAAGAAAATTTGGGTAAATAGTAGATGACACATGGTTGGTGCATAGTTTGTCAAACTGTGCACCTTTTCCCAGGTATCCATACTACCAAGTTGTGTTTTTTGAAAAAGTATTGTCTCGTGATTAGTGCACAGTCTATAAACTATGTAGGATAACCATGTTCCATACCCTTCATGGACAGTAAGGGGAGAAAGGTTGCCACATGGTTTGGAAAACCATGTGGGGAAACCATGCAACCTATCCAGGTCATTAAAAATTGAGTTTTTTTGGTTTTATCTCTCCCGGATTTTTAACCCTAAACCCACATTTTCTCCCCCTTCAGGATTCATCACCCTATAAACCTCCCCCAATCATCTTCCCCCTTTGTATCTTCAATTTATTTGTTTATTTTCTATGTTTTCTCTTTGATTCCTCAATTATGTCCCCTTCTCTCTTTGTTTCCTCCTCTATTCTAGGTTTTCTTCCCTCCTCCTTTGGTGTTTCACTTATCTAGCGGCTAGGGTGTTGATTTTAGGGATAGTTCGTAATTTTTTGGGTTTAATATTGATGTTTTAGGTTTCATCTTCCCTCCTTGGGGTGAAATTGAGTTGTGGTTTAAGTTTCACACAATTTTATGGAATTTTCTTCACCCAAGGTTGGTGCTTCCTTTCTTAAACATTATTTCAATAATTTGATATGATTTCTTGAGTGTTTAAATGTGTTCTATGTTTTCTTTTGTGGTGAGAAAGTTGTTTTTGAAAGGATTTGTTATGCATATGGCTTTAAAATGTTTTTTCTATAATAAATTGGGTGTATTTCTTATCGAAACCCTTGTTGTGCTTCATGAAGGTATTTTATAAATTCTATAAATGTTTTATTTAATTAGTAAATTGGTTTGGAACTTGTTTAATGATGGTTTTGGAATATTTTTTGTTTCAAAGAGCATTTTGGGTGTGGAAATTTTGGTTTATTGTGTGTATTATGGTGTTTGGTTTACATATTTTTGAAAGTGGAATTATTTGTGTTCTCTAAAATGAATCTCAAGAAAAAAGGGAATTATAGGTAACTAGGTGGGTAGAATAGGGAATATATGTTAGTGAATCATAAGTGTCTTCGTACCATATTCACTTAACAAGATTGATAATTTAAACACTAACTAAATATTTATTACAATTGATGACCATTAAAATTTTATATATTTCTCCTCTCTAGTGGATCGTGCATGATGATGCGGATGGTTGTGGTTTCTATAACACTTTCTACTAAGATATGTTGTCTCTAGGTTCCTGCTCTTAGCTAGCTCTCATAGGGATCTCCCATGATTATTTCTCTATTATGATATCATACACTCTTTCATTATGCGGCTCACCTTTTTGGTTACTTAAAAAGAAATAATGTTTTCAATTAAAAAAAATTCCATTAAAATTGTTTCTAGACTTCTCAAAAAACTATCATTTTATTTTTTCCATATGATGTTTATAGAATGGAATATATTTTATTGGGTGGAATCCTACTGGGAATTGGATCAAACTCTACTTACATCTTTGGGTGTATGTAGGCTTAGTTATGTTTGATACATGGAAAGGAAATATTTATCGTGATGGTGGTTCGAGATGCAAGTGGTTTTCCCTTGTAGTTGTTGTGGAGGTGGATTTAGGATGGTTCTCCTCTTATTGCATGGTGTTTTTAGGATAGTGTCTTATTTCCCTTTTTTGTATCTTCTTTTTACTTTGGGTTAAGTGTTGTCAACTTGAATTTGATGAGTTATTATTCCATGGATTGTTATAAGTTTCCATATTTTGTTTATTTATAATTATTAGTTATTATGATTATAAAGTTAGGTGAAATCATTCCCAAACTATTTTATTGAAACTCAAGCACTTGTTTCCAGCCCTTGGGGATCTGGAATTCCCTTCAGTCCATCCTACAGACTGGTTATGGTGTCAAGTTGGATGGAAATCTGACTGGGTTTGTGAAAAAATGGTATCATAAGAGGTTTCACTCTTTTTTGGGTCATTTTTTTTGGGGTGTGTCTATATAGAATGAAGCTAGGATTTTTGAGGATTTTGTTTCTAGTTGAGAGTTTGGTGCATGGACATCACACCTCATGAAATAACTCGGGCTGTCATGGGATGTTGGGATTTTTTATTTGACTTCTCCTCTGGGTGACACGTGCAGGCTGCAAACTGCATATGGACATCAGGTATGGGAGTGGAGTAGTTTTGTTTTGTTTTCCTATCACTGTGATGGGTTTGAATTGTTTTTATTTATAAAATTTTGGTATTTTTCATTAATTATTTTTTTTAAAGTTTTATTTATGGGTTTTCTTGTGATTGTTTTTTTTTGTAGAAAGATGCCTTTCCAGAGACTTCTTATGCACCCGTAGGAAATGTTTGGAGAGATTTATCCTTAAAAAATTGAACAGAGATTAATGGAAGTTGTAGTTTGGGATAACAATGATTTGGGATAGGGATAATTTCATGGTATTTCTCTTGTTAGAGAATTAAAACCAATTACTAGAATGGAAAAAGCTCAAGAATTTCTATTGAAAATTCATCCTTCCTTTCAGGGTAATGTTAAACCTCAGTAATTAGAGGAGTGAATTGAAAGGATATAGAGGATGTTTGAGTTCCTCAATAATCCTAAGATTGTCGGGGTGAAATGTGCCTTGTTCTTGCTAGAAGGTTACAGTCGGAGGTGGTGGGACTTGGTGGTTCAAACTGGGAAGATTGGGCATATGAGTTAGAAAGATTTCATGATTGTGTTCAATGAGCGTTATTGTCCCGAGGTCTTGGATTATTCCATATCGCATGATTTCATGGTTATTTCCTAGGTAGATCAGTTAGCGATAAAGTATGCCAATCTCTTTGTTGAGCTAGTGTGGTATGTACTCAAGATTGTTTCAAATGAACAGATGAAATCTTGGAAGTTCATGACCGGGATATGGCCATAGATTTACTCTCAGGTATTTCTATTAAATTTGAAGAGTTATACCAAGGTGGTTGATCTTACTTTTATGGTCAACATCGATCAGAAAGGAATGTCTCGGTTCACTAGAGCCATGTAATTTTTGTGCAGTGGCATCTTGTTAGAGAATATGAGAAAGATGAGTAGAGGAAAAAGTAAAATGGTATCTTATTCCATCCTTATAGGTAGTCTTTATCCATATATTCTGATGCAGGGTCCACTGTGTGCCACCAATGTGGGAAGGTGGGTCACATACGACTTGTTTTCAAATCTCCTCCCAAATCCTATCATCAGTGTGGAGTGATGGGGCACTCTCAACAATTATAAAAAGGAATTCATTCTTCTAGAGTGGAGTATGATATATGGATTGTAGGGGGTGTCATTATAGTAGGAACCATTTTGGACAATGGATCTCAGTTTTGTGGTCAAGCAAGTAGAGCTATATCATCTTCTGGGGGGTATTTTAGGGAATATCCTCAGGCGAGTAGTCAATCTCAGGATCAAGCTAAGGCAAAAATTCCCCATGGAGTGGATTATGCACTAGTACGATTAGATGTAGGGCCTTAAAGAGTTCAAGGTTATATTTTTATTGCATCATCCCTAGCTATCATTTTGTTTCATACTAGTGCTTCTATTTCATTTATCTCTACTCTCATTGTGAATCTGTTGAATTTTCCAACCGAGCTCATGTATTTTTGTGATGGAGTTGGTAATGCCTCTTTGTAAGAAGCTAGATAAGGATCTCAGCTGTCCATATTGTTCACTCATCATGTCATGGTTCATACAATAACAAGATTTATTAGTCTTAGATATGAACCTCTTTGATGTAATCCTTTCCATGGATTGGATGGTGCACTTTATGGATCGTATTGATTACTGTAGGAGGATGGTGAGTTTTGTAGTGCTTGATGGAAGTAACCAGGTTTTTCATGGTGAATGGGATCCTTGATCAGGACTTGTTTGACCTCTACTCCCATAGTTTCTCAATCATTTTTTTCAGTTATCATCACTCATGTTGGAAGGAGATGGTGGTGTTCCTATAGGTGGGTTACCTCTCGTGGTGGATGAATTCCCTAAGGATTTACCAAATGATTCGTAGGTGTGCCTCTAAAGTGGGATGTGTAGTTTCAATTGATTTTTGTACTAGGAACATAGGAAATATCTCTCCCCTCTTAGATTATGGAACCCACCATGTTGATGGAGTTAAAGATACAACTAGATGACTTGAAATCCAAAGGATTTGTTCACTTGAACCTCTCTCTGTGGGCTTCCCAAGTTTTTTTCATGAAATATATTGATGGATCTCTCTGGTTTCATATCGATTACTAGAATATAAATAAGGTTACCATCAATAACAAGTATCGTTTACCCCAAACTGATGATTTATTTGATCATTTAAAACCAAAAATGTGTTTTTATAAGATATTTTTTTTCTTACCAGCAAGTCGGGGTGAAAGAGGCATATGTCCTAAAAAATGATTTTCAAAGTATGTACGACCATTTTGAGTACTTGGTCATGCCTTTCAGTTTGAAAAATTCTCCAGTGGTGTATATGGAACTCATGAATAGGGTGTTCCACCAGTATCTCAACTCCTTTATCGTGGTATTGATGGATGAAATCCTAGTTTATTCCAGATCTGAGGAATAAACTAAGTTGCACGTGAGAATTTTTTTGGTACTCTTTTGGTTCATTGAATTTATGAAATTTTTTCAATGTGCACCTTATACATTAAAGAGGTGAAGTTTATGGGCCATGTGGTCTCAGAACAATGGGTTTCAGTGGACCCAGATAAGACTAGTGTAGTAGTGTCATGGGAGAAACTGAAGAATGTGCTTGAGATTAGAAGCTTGTTGGGACTAACTAGATATTATAGGAATTTTTTTTGGGACTTATCTTTCCTTGCATCACTCATTATAGAACTCACCCAAAAAGGGGTGAAGTTTTAATAAATCCCAAAGTGACAGTCATCCTTTGAGAAGATAAATCATTAGTTTACCACAACACCTATGTTGATCATTTCAGAATATGGAAGGGATATGTGGTTCACTAAGATGCTTCATGTATGGGTCTCGGGTGTGTGCATATGTAGGATGATCATGTGGTGGTGTATGGTTCTCACCAACTCTAACCACATGAAAATAATTACCCAACCCATAACCTGGAATTAGAAGTAATGATGCATTACCTAAAAATGGCGCCATTATCTTTTTTAAGATAGTTTTTTTTGTTTATTTTCATCATAACAGTTTAGCCAAAATTTTCCCCCAAAAGGATCTGAATTTGAGATAGCACCATTGGGTTGAGTATCTACAAGGGTTCAATTTTGATATCATTTATACTATGTGTAATGGTAATGTTGTGGCTGATGATTTGAGTAGAAAATACCATTTTAGTAATTTAAAGAGTCTAATAAAGAGTGGAAATTGATGGAGCTTGTTTCTCAAATGCACTTGGAACCATGGAGCATAGTGGAGTTCCATTATTGGAAGTGTTTTGCAGGATCCATATCTTTTGGAGCTGATTCAATGGGATTGTTGATGATATATTCAAGCATCATATGAATTCCCTTCATGGCGGGGAGACACCTAATGATTGGTCATTTTCTAAATAGAGAGTTTTATGTTTCAAGGGATATTTTTTGGTGTCATTGTCTCTAAATAAGGTGGTGATGTAGGATAGCCACCAGTCTTAGTGGTTTGTTCATCCTAGAGATAATAAGATGTATAATTATGTTCTCTGGTAGTTCTGGTGTCCAGGTATGAGGCAAGATATAGCTAACTTCATATCAAGGTATTATACATATCAGTAGGTAAGAGAAGAGCATTAAAGTCCCTCAGGTTTGGTTTAGAAACAACCCATTCAAACTGAGAAGTGCAAAGATATTGCTATGGGATTCATTATTTTATTACCTCATACAACTCGAGGAATGAATTCCATATTGGTAGTGATTGATCATCTGGCCAAATTTTCTCATTTCATTCTGATCATAGATTCAATGAAGGTGAATGAGTTGGGCCGGATATAAGTTCTAGAGATAATGAGGTTTCAAGGTGTGTCGTCAGCAATCATATCAGATAGAGACCCCCTGTTTTACCTCTTAGTTTTTGGAAGGCCTTCAAAGGTCATTAGGGTCATATGTGAAATTGAGCATAGCATACCATCCTCAGATGGATGGTGAGACAGAGCAGGCAAATTAGATTTTTGAAGACATTCTCTGAGTATGTGTTTTGGATTTCAAGGGTTATTAGGATATCCATTTAGGTTGGCCAATATTTAATATAAAAATAGTTACCAATATTCGATATGAATGGATCCCTTTGAATTAATTTATGATCGGTCGTGTCAGTCACCTTTTTGTTGGGTTTAGGTTGGTGAAACCTCATTGTTGGGGCTGATCATAGTGAAAGGGGCATCAGGGAAAGTCATGTTCATTAGGTAGTGATTGTTGATAGATCGGAGTCACTACAAATATTATTCCAATCATAGCCACTGTGATATTTATTTCTCTATGGTTGACTAGTGGTTCCTAAAAGTGGAACCTCACTTCGGTCACCGTGGTTTGGGAAAACAAGGAAAACTAACATCGAGGTATGTCATACATTTCAATATAACTGAGTAGGTGGGTAATGTGGAATTCAAGTTTGCATTACTTTCATAGTAGATATCAATTCATGATGTGTTTCATGTTTCCCAATTGATTAAGTATAACACAGATCTATCTCATGTGATAATTTGTGATGATTTGGAAATAGAGCCCGATTTGTTTGTGTTTGAGTGACCAGTGCAGATTATAGATTCTCAAGAGAAAGTGGTTTATGGGAAATATATTCCAATGGTCTGGGGCCTTTAGAAACACAGTAATGATATTCATGAGACATGAGAGTGGAATTCATGGTTTGATTAAGAATATCTATTTTTATTCTCTGATCAAGATTTAGGTTGACTTTTTAGGGGTAGAAAGTTTTCATGGTGGGGAGAATTTTCACACCTGTGATTTATTTTTTAGGTATTTTTTTATTTATTTTTGGTCTAACTTTTTTCCCTTGGGTTTAATTTGTGTTTTTTGAGAAAAATAAGAAAATTTGGGTAAAGAGTAGGTGGCACACAGTTGGTTCATAGTTTTTCAAATCGTGCGCCCTTGCCCAAGTAACCATGTGGCCAAGTGGTATTTTTGGATAGAGGATTATTGCACATTTAGACATGGTCTATAAAATTTGTAGGATAACCATGAAACATATCCTTCTTAGACAGTAAGGGTATCACAGTTTCCACATGGATTGGAAAACTATGCAGGAAAACTGTGCGACCTGTCTAGGTCATTAAAAACTATATTTTTGGGTTTTCTCTCTACCCAATTTTAAACCCTAAACCCCAATGTTTCTCCTCATTCAATATTATTAACCCTATGATACTCCCCCTATCCAACTTCCTCATTTTAATCTTTAATTTCATGGAGATTTTTCTATGCTTTCTCCCCTATTCTACAAGTAAGTCTCCTTTTCACTTGGTTTCCTCCTCTATTCTAGGGTTTCTTCCCTCCTCCTTTGGGGTTTCACTTCTCCAGTTGGTAGGGTGTTGATTTTAGGGTTAGATATTAATTATATGGGATTTATATTGATGTTGTAGGTTCTATATTTCCTCAGTATTGTGCTATTAATGTGTGGTTAATGTTTCAAACAATTTTTCAAAAGTTTCCTCATACAAGGTTGGTGGTTCTGTGCTTAAACATTATTTGATAAATTTGATATGCTTACTTGAGTGTTTAAATGTGTTTTATAATTTTTATGTGTGGGGTGAAAGTATTTTTTGAAATAATTATATATGAATATGTTTGAAAATAATTTTTCAATGATAAATTGGGTGTATTTATTGTGTAAATCCCTATTTTTCTTCTAGAAGGTATTTTATAAATTGTATAAATGGTTTATTCAACTAGAAAATTGGTTAGAAACTTATTTCATGATGTTTTTGCAGTGTGTTTGGTTCAAAATAGGGTTTTGGGTGAGTATATGGTTGTTTATTTATTTATTTTTTGTTATAGTTTTTGGTTTATATATTTTTAAAAGTTACATTGTATGTTTTGTGTGAAATGAAACTCAAGAACATAGGGAATCTTTAGGGACTAGGTGGGAAGACTAGGACTAGTATGATATTGATTCAAAAGTGGATTCATCCCAAATTAACATAGTAGTATTGATGATCAAAACACTAAATAAATATTGATGATGATTGGAGAACACTAGAATTTTTTGTGTTTCTCCTCTCTAGTGTCTCATGCACAAGGACACATATGGTTGTGGTTTCTATTCCACTTTTCACTAGGATACTATACCTCTAGGGTCACACTCCTAGCTAGTGCCTATAGCGATCTCCCATGACTTAGTGATCTCTTATGGTATCACACACACCATTGGCATATGGTACACCTTTTTTTTACTTAAAAAGCAAGCATGATTTCTATTTAAAATGTTTTCCATTAAAATGGTTTCTAGAATTTTCTGAAAACTTTCATTTTATTTTGCCATATGTTTTTTATAGCATGTGTTATCTTTTATTGTGTGGAGTCCAAATGGTCTTTCTCTCGCACCATACTTACATATTTGGGTATAAGTAGACTTGGTTATGTTTGATACAGGTAAAGGAAAGATGTAATGTGATGGTGGTTCAGGATGCTTGTGGTTTCCCCTTCTAGGTGTTGTGAAGGCAGCTTGAGGAAAGTTCTCCTCTTGTTGGATGGTGCTTTTGGGATAGTGTCTTGTTTCCCTTTTTTGTATCACCTTTTTTGGTTTGTTTTAAATGTTGTAAACTCAAATATGAGAATTTTTTATTCCATGTTTGGTTATGAGTATTCATTTTTGATTTATTTATAATTTTTGGTGCTTTATTATTATAAAGTCGATTTAAATCATTCCCAAAGTATTTTATTGATAATAATGCACTATTTTACATCCCATGGGGATCCTAAATGACCTTTTTTCCATGCATAGACTGGTTCTGGTGTTGGTTTTTATGGAACTTAGAGCTAGTTCATGGCAGAGAAGAGTCAAGAAAAGTAAAAATTTCCCACACAAAAACAAGTAGTTATTTCTTGGAATTACCTCTATTTACTAGGTTTCTAGGATATCTTCCCCTAACCTTAAGGTTCAGACTTTTTCTCCATATCTTATGCTGTGGGGGAACATTTTCTTTATCCGATGGTGATTTTGATGATTTCTTCTCCATGGAGAGGATCCTGAATTTCTAAGATAGATCCAAAAAAACATCTTGAGATTAGATTTGTAGACTGTTCAATGTTAATTGCTAAAAACTTTTCAATAGTTAAATAATCATTGAATCTGAATAAATATAGATCCATCATAGAATAGATGGCCTTAATTTTTGAGAAGAACAAATTTTCTACCTCACTATTGAGACACTCTATAGGCATTTAATATTCCTTCTCCTCTAGAGGAATGATACAAGAGTTTTGTCCCATGAAATGAGTCTTTATTCTTCTCAGGCCTTTCTAAAATATACATATTCATTTTTTATAAGATAAGAAAAGTTTGTTGGATAACTCCATTTCCCATATTCAATGTCCCTGCTAGCCAAAAATTCCACTTGTAGGGTTGGTTCCTGAGTAGGATATGTTTGAAAAAATGCATATGTGGGGGGACATGCCTTGTTCTTTCTATGTATAACCATTTGAAAACCCGCAATATCCATTATATTTTTTATAACATGGGAATTCACTTTCATTTTAATGTTTTCAACTTGAATGGGAGTTATATAAGGTATAAGTCCCCAGCCTTAAACATCACATAATCTTGAGTTACTTCAAGAATACACGTTGAGGATCTTTTCAGGTTTAGAGTTTTAAAAAATTAGATCGTAAAACATGCATTACATTCCACATTTAAACAAAGTGGTTACATAAAATACAGTATTCATTTTTCCCATCAACAGAAACCTATTTAAAATTAAACATGGATTCTTTCTTGACACATCCTTGACACTATCATCGTATCATGTACCTTTCCCTTGACCTGTGAAAAACCTTTCAAAAACTTGGGATGAGCATAAAAATCTCAGTAAGGGATATAAAAATATGGAAAGGGAACATGAGTAAATGTGTACATAAGAATCAATGAAATCATAATCTACTCATAAAACATAATCACTTTAACATACCTCATCAAATCATGAATAAATCATAGAAATCATAAGACAAAAAGGTAACTTGAGGCATTCATAACATTCTTACGTAGGGAGTAACCCTCTTGGTTACGTTTGGAATACCCATCACAGTATATTCCCTAAATCTCTTCGGAGAAACTTCAACGTTTAACTCCATAGAGTTATCCAATGCATTGGAGAGATATATCGGGCTCACCCGCCCTTATTTTATCACGGAACCACCCGTCTTCATAATAATTCCCAAGAACCATAACATAATCGTATCACATAAAACAAGCATAAAGGAAACATAACATTTCCACTTTTCAATCACAAGATATCTATACAACACATTGATATAATAACATTATAAAAACTATTTTCAATACCAAAATAAAAGAAAAGTAAAACATGGTATTTATTTTTCTTTTAAAAAAAGGTATGGCTTGTAGAGGAAGCCAAAACTCAAATAATGGTCATGGCGGTGGAGAAGTCGTTTTCACCGCATACGTAAGACAAAAACATTCCCTTTGGTCGTTTAGTAAAACGCTTCATATAAAAAAGATTCCTTTTAGATAAATGTAAAAGTCAAAGGGTTTTATACACCTTATAAAAAAAGTTGTGTATGAAACAAAATATGCCTCAATGAATGGAGATTGAGACGAATTCCCTTACCTCGTATCCGACTTGACTTGATCATTCTTTAATCTCATGAATAATAAAATTGAGTTAATTTATACTTGCTTAAGAAACTTTTTCAAGTTAATTATTACTTTTATATCATTTATTACCATGTCATGAACACTATGTTGTTATTTAAGTTTATAACGGTCCTTTTAACGATCACTGGTACTTGAGTCAAAAATGAACTTCTTATATTTACAAGTTGTTCACGTAGTCAAATATCCATTATCTTAAGAATTATATTCAAAATGTAGATGTCATATATATCATATATATCCAGTATATACATGAATTTATAATATTACATAATCATTTAGAGGTAATAAATGAAATGTACCGTTCATGGAGACAGTATGTTCTTTAACCATTAGATGTAGGTGTGTGTAAGTGTAGCTAGAATCCTTCTTATAAAAACATCCGAGTATATGGAAGATACTGGTGTTTTTACAAAAGAAATTAATAAGGAGAGGTTAGGGGGTTGGAGAAGCAAAATAAAACATAATAACACAAGAGAAGACACTACCTTTAAATCGGGTAACTCTTTTTGATTTGAGCTCAAAGGCTTCCTTGAAAAGACTTCTGCCAAAATTGAGGCTTAAAGGAGTAAGAGAGGGATGTGGAGAGACAAAATGGGCAGAGGTTGGCTGAGCCAAAGGCTTTGTAAGTGTGGGTAAGGTGGTAGAGGTGGGGGCCTTTTATAAGAGGAGAGGAGGGGCACTCTTGAAAAGTTATAAAATGTTACTTTATTTTCAAATGAGTTTCGGATTTTAAAGGTCCCACATTGATGTATTTAGAGAATAAGGTGATAAGGGTTAGAAATATACTCATAAAATAGGTCTTTGACATGTGTAAGTCTTATATTTTACATTATCTTTTAATTTTATTTAAATCGTTCATTAATGAGGTAATCGCTGCATCATCATGATTTCATAAATAATTTAATTTATTTAATGTATAAAAATTATGAAAAAAATACTATGATGTAGGAAATATTTTTATGTTTCCAATGAATACTTATAGTACAAAATATCATTTATTTAGACAAAATTAAAAATGTTTTACTTAGGTGATACATACTTTGTTATATTTAACTTCCTTTAAAAAAATAAAAAGATAAAAAGTCACTTTCACACAAAAGTGATTCCATGGGGTCCCCAAGTTTTGCACAAGGAATCCCATGGTCGGTCATGAGACAACCAGTAGTATTAGGACACATGTTGGTGTCATTTTTTATTATTATGGTATTATTTTATTATCCTTAACTACCCGATTACTCATTAATCAAGATAATTAAAGATAATTACCGTCGTTACTATTCATAATGTACAAAAACAAA
Organism: Viscum album; assembly: GCA_963277665.1. NCBI lineage: Eukaryota > Viridiplantae > Streptophyta > Magnoliopsida > Santalales > Viscaceae > Viscum > Viscum album. The sequence continues at coordinate 622,009,068 of OY728156.1, read as the reverse complement.
AGAGTCTTGATTACATAATTTGGAACTTCTGATTCCAAATATGTAATCCATTTTACCAAATTCCAAACACAGAAATTGCAATAATTAATTTAAAAATAATTCTCGTTGTCAAAACAAATTGCGGGTTTTTTTGAAACAATATCTATGAAAAGTTTTGCTTTAGTTTATGCCCAATTCCAAAGTGAAATTAATCCTAATGACCACCATTTGATTAAATTGTAAAAATATATTAAAATTACACTTTAAGACCAATTAAAAAGATAATATAAACATATAATTAAATTAGATGAAAAACAGTTTTGATGTAAAATGCAGTATTTTTTCACTATTCATTAAAAAATGAACATTGTCAGAAAAATACCAAAACTTTATCCAATTTAAATTTCAATGTCCCAATAATAAGTAATATGTTTATTTTGACAAATAGAGCTTATAAAATTGTCAAAAGTTTGATTTAAAAATGGTTTTCCATCAAAAGGTAGTAAAACAATCTTTTAAAAATATTAGTGTATTCTATGCTTAAGATTGGATTTCTTCTCATTTTAAGCCTCTAAAATACTATCTAATTCATAAATAGACATATATAAAAATATCTATTATTAATTACTTACTTGGGATGTTACATCCTTCCCCCCTTTAGAAAATTGTGTCCCCGTAATTTATTTACTTATCGAATAAGTGGGGGTATTTATCCCTCATTGCATTTTCAGATTCCTATGTTGCCTCTTCAATCATGTGGTTTTTCCACAAAACCTTTACCTGATGAATCACCTTATTCCGTAACACTTGCTCCCTATGGTCAAGAATATGTACTGATTGTTCCTCATAATATAGGTTCTATTCCAGCTGAACTACCTCCGGACTCAAAACATGAGATGGATCTGGCATATACTTTCTCAACATCGAAACATGAAAAACATTGTGTACCTGAGATAAACTCGGAGGTAAAGCCACTCGGTAAGCAACTAATCCAACTCTCTCTAGAATTTCATATGGTCCAATGAAACTTGGACTCAACTTTACTTTCTTACCAAATCGCATCACACTTTTCCATGGTGAGACTTTGAGAAAAACATGATCACTTACCTCAAAAGATAGATCCTTCCTCCGTTTATCCGCATAACTCTTCTGTCTGCTCTGAGCTGTTCTCATGTGTTTCTGTATCAGCTAAACTTTTTCTGCCAAATCTTCTACCAATTCTCGTCCCATCAGCCTCCTTTCACCTACTTCATCCCAAAAAGATGTAGTTCGACACCGCTTCCCATATAATGCCTCAAGCGGTGCCATCTGTATACTAGAATAAAAACTGTTATTATAAGAAAACTAAACCAAAGAAAGATGTTGGTCCCAACTTCCCTGATAATCCATCGAACAAGCACGTAGCATATCTTCCAAAGTCTAACTTATTAGTCCTTATTTCCCATCTGATTGAGGATGAAAATCTATACTAAAATTTAATTCAGTACCCAAAGACTTCTGAAGGCCTTTCCAAAAGTTAAAAGTGAACTTGGGATCATGATCAGATACAATGGAGAGAAGACCTCCATTTAACCTGACTATCTCTTTAATATACAAACGGGAAATTTTATCTAGGAAAAAATTATCCCATATAGAAAGGAAATGAGCAGATTTAGTCAAGCGATCAACACTAACCCAGATTTCATTATTACCTTGAGATTTCTTCGGTAATCCCACAACAACGTCCATGGATATATTCTCTCATTTCAACTCTAGCACTGGTAAAATCTAAAGCATCCCTTTCGGTAACTTCCACTCTGCTTTAACCTATTGACATGTCAAAAAATTCATAGTAAAATCAGAAATATCTCTTTTCATTCCATCCCACCAGTAATACTCCTGCAGATCTCTGTACATTTTAGTACTGCTAGGATGAACTGAAAACGGAGAACTATGAGCTTCACATAACAACTCTCTCTTCAACTGTGAATCACAAGGCACACACAATCTCTTCCCAAATCTCAAAACACAATCATTATTAATGTTGAATTCAGGCAACTTACCTTTCTGAACCAGCTCTACCTTTTTCTGCAACTCACTGTCTTGATTTTGTGCTTTCTTGATTCTGTCTGATAGAGACGATTTCCCTGATACCTGAAACAAAATAGAATAACATCCTACACCAAAAACATCTATTATAAAGTTCATCAAATCCTTAACCAAAGGATCACATTCCAAATGCGACATTGTTAATGAAGCATTACTTTTTCGACTCAAAGCATCAGCCACTTTATTTTCTTTTCCCGTATAGTAATGAATTGTACAATCATAATCCTTGGTCAATTCTAGACATCTCCTCTGTCTCATGTTCAATTCTTTCTGGGTGAATATATTCTTTAAAATTTTTTGATCGGTATATATTTCACACTTTTCTCCATACAAATGATGCCTCCAAATTTTTAAAGCTAAAACAACAACAGCTAATTCCAAATCATGTGTAGGATAATTTACCTCATGAGTTTTCAACTGACGTGAAGCATAAGTAATTTCCTGATCATTCTGCATTAGGACACAACCAAGTCCTTTCAATGAAGCATCACTATAGATAACAAACTCCCCATTCCTGGAAGGTAGTGCCAAAACTGGAGAATTCACTAATCTTCTTTTCAATTCCTGAAAACAATCATCACATTCTTTTGTCCAGATAAACTTAACACCCTTCCGAGTTAGCTTAGTCAATGGAATAGATAACCGTGAAAAATTTCTAACAAACCTTCAGTAATAGCCTTCTAAACCAAGGAAACTACGAATCTCAGTTACATTTTTGGATCTTGGCCATTCTTCAACAACCTTTGTTTTTGCAGGATCAACGGTTATCCCATCTTTAGAAACAATGTGACCAAGGAAAGAAATTTGTTGCAACTAAAACTCACACTTTCTGAATTTCCCATAAAATTTATTTTCTTTTAAGGTTTGAAAAATAACCCTTAAATGTCTTTCATGCTCCTCTTTACTTTTAGAAAACACCAAAATGTTGTCAATGAAAACCACCACAAACTTATCCAAGAACTCATGGAAAATCCTATTCATTAAGTCCATGAATATAGCAGGTGCATTGGTTATCCCAAAAGGCATTACTACAAATTCATAATGGCTATGTCTTGTACGAAACGCGGTCTTCAGAATATCTGCTTCCTTTACCTTCAACTGATGGTACCCCAATCTCAGGTCAATCTTTGAAAAATACTAAGCTCCCTGTAGCTGATCAAACAAATCATCGATATTAGGAAAAGGATATTTGTTCTTAACAGTGATGTTATTCAAGGCTCTATAATCGGTTAAAAGTCTTATAGAACCATCTTTATTTTTAACAAATAAAAAAGGAGCACCCCATGGTGATGTGCTAGGTCGAATGAAACCTTTCTCTAATAAATCTTGCAATTGATCCTTCAACTCTAAAAGTTCAGTTTGAGCCATTCGATAAGGGGGTTTTGAAATTGGCTTAGCATCAGGAACTAATTCAACAGTAAATTCAACTTCCCGATATGGTATTATTCCAGGAAACTCATTAGGAAAAACATCAGGATACTCATTTACCACTAGCACATCATTAATCTGAACAGTTCCTTTGTTTTCAACAATGTGTGCAAGGTAACATTAATTTCCATCTTTTACAAGTTTCTCGGCCTCTTGATATGTTTTCAACAGTAAGGGTTCATTCTTGTACACAAACTGAAAGTCTTTCTAAAAAGAAACTTCTTTATCTCTACAGTCAATCTTTTCATGGTAAATAGAGATCCAGTCCATAACCATGATAACATCAAACTCTACTAGAGGTAAAACAATAAGGTTTGCAAGTAGGTTCTTTCCACAGATAAGGATAAGAAGATTCTTATAAATTATTTTTGCCTCAATATTTCCCCCAAGTGTTTTTACCAAAAGTTCAGGAGTCATTTCTTGAGATGGTATTCCCCCAGGTGTTTTTACCACAAGATTATTATAAATTCTTTTTTTCCTCAATATTTCCCCCAGGTAGTTGCAAAGGATTTCACCACCCCTTTCTGCTTGTAGTATAACTGCTTCCCATCACTCAAGCTCTTTGTCAGACACTCATTTGCATAGTGACTCATCTCATTGCACTTAAATCATTTCACTAACTGTAAATAAAATTTGGACTTACCATCACCTCGATCTTTTTCAGTGCAATCACGAGCCTTATGTCCCATCTTACCACATCGGTAGCACTTTCCAGAATTCAGAAGATATTCCCCAGCATGCCTTTTACCACATTTATCACAAACTTGAAACTTAGTTTTCTTACCGTCAGACCTTTTTGAAAAATTCTTTCCTTTCTCCTGACACCTCGGTCTCTTCTTCTGCTGGATGTTATAGAACACTTGATCATCAGGAAACTCCATTTACACCTTCTTAGCACATCGAAAAATCTTTTCATAACTTTTAAACTCATGAGAATCCAATGACCTTCGATATTTTGTATTTAATCCTGAGTAAAAATGATTGATTTTACTATCAAGGTCTCGTATAAAATTTGGAGCATACCTTGCCAATAGAGTGAACCTCTCTTCATAGGCAGCCACTGAGTCCTCCTCTTGCCTCAATTCTAGGAATTGTTTTTCCATAATAAGTCAAACAGACTTAGGAAAATACTTCTCAAGAAACATACCTTTGAATTCATCCCAGTCGAGAGCATTAATCTCATCAGCATCCCTGATATTTTTAACCATCGACCACAACTGATCTTCCTCACCCTCTAAACGGTAAATAGCAAGACTAACCTTTTGATTGTCTGAACACCCCATGACATCAAAAATATTCTCCAGTTCTTTAATCCACCCATCAGCTAGCACAGGGTTAGATGATCCTCTAAATGATGGGGGATTTTGCCTCATGAAATGTTTCACCACTGACATGTTCCTCTGCGGTTGATCTGGCTGATCTCGTGCATGGATACCGCCACCATTTATCGCTTGAGTCAAATGTGCCATTACTGCAACAAACTGTTCAGTTCCAATTCCAACCATCTCAGGATGCTGATTCAGAAGGTTATTTACTTATGTATGCCTTCCTATCACTGCTTCTTTGTTTCCTCTGTGGAAAAACATTCTGAACAAACATGTCTTAGATGAAGCAACATGGTAATCTTCAAATGCTATATCATTTCAATTTGACCATAAAAAAATATTTTTGGATAATAATTTAATATAATTCTAACTCCTAAAGTTATCTAAACCGACCTCTGATACCAACTATAAGGCCCCAGCCTTAAACATCATTTAATCTTGATTTACTTCAAGAATACACATTGAGTATCTTTTCAGGTTTAGAGTTTTAGAGAATTAGATCATAAAACATGCATTACATTCCACATTTAAACAAATTGGTTAAATAAAATACAGTATTCATTTTTCCCATCAATGGCAACCTATTTAAAGTAAAACATGAACTCTTTCTTGACACATCCTTGACACTATCATCGTATCTTGTACCTTTCCCTTAACCTGTGAAAAACATTTCAAAAACTTGGGATGAGCATAAAAAGCTCGGTAATGGATATAAAAATATGGAAAGGGAACAAGAGTACATGTGTACATAAGAATCAATGAAATCATACTCTACTCATAAAACATAATCACTTTAACATACCTCATCAAATCATGAATAAATCATAGAAATCATAAGACATAAAGGTAACTTGAGGGACTCATAACATTCTTACGTAGGGAGTAACCCTCTTGGTTACGTTTGGAATACCAATCACAGTATATTCCCTAAATCTCTTCAGAGAAACCTCAACGTTTAACTCCTTTGCATTACCCAATGAATTGGAGAGCTATATCGGGCTCGCCCACCCTTAGTTTATCACGGAACCACCCGTCTTCATAATAATGCCCAAGAACCATAACATAATCGTATCACATAAAACATGCATAAAAAAACCTAACATTTACACTTTTAAATCACTAGATATCAATACAACACATTGATATAAAAACATTATGAAAACTATTTTCAATACCAAAATAAAATAAAAGTAAAACATGGTATTTATTTTTCTTTTAAAAAAAAGGTATGGCTTGTAGAGGAAGCTAAAACTCAAATAATGGTCACGGCGGCGGAGAAGTCGTTGTCGCCGCATACGTACGACAAAAACATTCCCTTTTTTCATTTAGTAAAACGCTTCGTATAAAAAAGATTCCTTTTGGATAAATGTAAAATTCAAAGGGGTTTATACACCATATAAAAAAAGTTGTGTATAAAACAAAATATGCCTCAATGAATGGAGATTGAGATGAAGTCCCTTACCTCATATCCGACTTGACTTGATCGTTCTTTAATCTCCTGAATAATAAACTTGAGTTAATTTCTACTTGATTAAGAACCTTTTTCAAGTTCATTATTCCTTTTATATCATTTATTACCATGTCATGAACACTATGTTATTATTTAAGTTTATAACGGTCATTTTAATGATCATTGGTACTTGAGTCAAAAATGAACTTCTTATATTTACAAGTTGTTTACGTAGTCAAATATCCATTATCTCAAGAATTATATTCATAATGTTGATGTCATATATATCATATATATCCAGTATATACATGAATTTATAATATTACATATTCATTTAGAGGTATGAAATGAAATGCACCATTCATGGAGACGGTAAGTCGTACGTACGCATGAACGCTACTTTCATTTCTATGTCATATTAATGGAATTAAAACTAAATGAGAGATATGTATATTTTAATTTCAGAATTATATTCATCATTTAGATGTAACATAAATCATATATATCCATTATATATATGTACTTATAATAGTACATTACATTTGGGGATAAGAAATGAAATGCACCGTTCATGGAGACGGTAAGCCGTACGTACACATGAATGCTACTTTCATTTCTATCTAATACTTTAATGGAATTAAAACATAATGATACATAATAGTATTATAATTACAGTATGGTATCATATATAATATCATTAAATCTATCCTTTATACGTACCACATATGGTATTAATGAATCAAATCACTTTGAGGGGGCGGTAGTCCGCATTTCCTAAAATGAAGATATCGCGTTTACCCATAATGGAAACCATAAAGGTATGCCATAAATGAAAAATAAATAATCTTAAGTAAAACATTAACATATTATATATCATATATAAATATAGTGTCATCTTAATGGCCACCTTTGAAGGTGTTAAAAGAATATTGAACAATCATCGTTTCGTGAGGCAGAAATTCGTCATCCACGAAAACAGTATGTTCTTTAACCATTAGATGTAGGTGTGTGTAAGTGTAGCTCTAATAATTATTATAAAAACATCCTAGTATATGGATGATACTTTTTTTGTTACAAAAGAAATGAATAAAGAGAGTTTAGGGGGTTGTAGAAGAAAAATAAAACATAAGAAGACAAGAGAAGACACTACCTTTAAATCGGGTAACTCTTTTTGATTTGAGCTCAAAGGATTCCTTGGGAAGACATATGCCCAAAGTGAGGCTTCAAGGAGTAATATAGGGATGTTGAGAGACAAAATTTGCAGGGGTTGGCCGAGACAAAGGATTTGGAAGTGTGGGTAAGATGGTAGAGGTGGGGGCCTTTTATAAGAGGAGAGAAGGGGCACTCATGGAATGTTATAAAAGGTTACTTTATTTTCAAATGCGTTTCGGAATTTAAAGGTCCCAAATTGATGTATTTCTAGGATAAGGTGATAAGTGTTAGAAATATACTCATCTAATGGGTCTTTGACCAGTGTATGTCTTATATTTTACATTATCTTTTCATTTTAATTAAATTGTTCATTAATGAGGTAATCGCTGCATCATCATGCTTTCATAAATAATTTAATTTATTTAATGTCTAAAAATTATGAAAAAAATACTATGATGTTTTAAATCTTTTTATCTTTCCAATGAATATTTATATTCCAAAATATCCTTTATGTAGATAAAATTAAAAATGTTTTACTCAGGTGATACATACTTTGTTATATTTAACTTCCTTTAAAAAAATAAAAAGATAAAAAGTCACTTTCACACAAAAGTGATTCCATGGGGTCCCCAAGTTTGGCACAAGGAATACCATGGTCGGACATGAGACAAACAGTAGCATTAGGACACATGTTGGTGTCATTTTTTATTATTATGGTGTTATTTTATTATCCTTAACTACCTGATTACTCATTAATCAAGATAATTAAAGATAATTACCGTCGTTACTATTCATAATGTCAAAAAACAAAAGAGTCTTGATTACATAATTTGGACCTTCTGATTACAAATATTTAATCCATTTTACCAAATTCCAAACACAGAAATTGCAATAATTAATTTAAAAATAATTCTCATTGTCAAAACAAATAGGGGGTTTTTTTGAAACAATATCTATGAAACGTTTGGCATTAGTTTATGCCCAATTCCAAAGTGAAATTAATAATAATGACCACCATTTGATTAAATGGTAAAAATATATTCAAATTACACTTTAAGACCAATTAAAAAGATAATATAAACATATAATTAAATTAGATGAAAAATAAGTTTTGATGTAAAATGCAGTATTTTTTTACTATTCATTAAAAATGAACATTATCAGAAAAATACCAAAACTTTATCCAATGTAAATTTAAATGCCTCAATAATAAATAATATGTTTATTTTGACAAATAGAGCTTATAAAATTGTCAAAAGTTTGATTTAAAAATGGTTTTCCATCAAAAGGCAGTAAAACAATCTTTTAAAAATATTAGTATATTCCATGCTTAAGATTGGATTTCTTCTCATTTTAAGCCTCTAAAACACTATATAATTCATAAATAGACATAGATAAAAATATATATTATTCATTACTTACTTGGGATGTTACATAAGGTCCCTCATCAGGTTGAAGAGACTTATATAGATCCTTTACCAAAGCATTATCATGTGATTTCTGAGTTTTAGAGCCATTACAAGACCTCCTAGGAAACTCATCTCTTTTTTTAATTCCCTTGAGGGATCTGAAGGAAAAAATCTATTAAAAAAATTTTAGTTGATCCACTTTATCTTATAAAAATACCTATTGTAGTTCATCATCCTTCTCTTCCTCTTCTATTTATGCCCATGACTTCAAATCTAATTTTTTATCTACAGCCCTGCCATGGGACTCCTTTTGGATAGAAACTTAACATGGCCTAGTCCCCTCCAACTCTACTTATTTACAATCAGAAGTCCCATCATGAGATAAATCAACATTACCCACCATTTTTCCATTATTGAGACTCATTTTTTTAATATGATTATTAGCAATTTTAGTTCTGGGTACTAGTTCCGACTGAACATTTACACCTCCTTATGACAAAGCCTACCATGCATCATTATAGCTTCCTAGAGCATTGAATTTATCATCTTTTCTCCTTTTTCAAGCATATTATTTCATCATGCCCTCGAGTGGAATAGAAATCATAGAGAATATATCTCCTATAATTTACAACATAATGCCCCTATGACTTTGTATTCCAAGAAAAAGTGAGGGAAATTTTCATATTTTATACATAGATCATATTCATCATCATTGGTTGTAAGTTGCACTCTATCCACTAATGTCAATGAAAAAATATATTTCAATAAGGAACTGAGAATAATGTCCAAATATGATCATCTCATTTTCCTTTTCCATCTTTATCAGTATCCCAATTTCTAAATCAATATAATAAAGAATTATAGGGTACCATAAAAACCAATTTATCCCATAAACCTTAACCCATAGATATAGAGATGCATTTCTTACCTTCATCGGATTGAAGTACCAGTCCCATTCACGGATATGAAGAGTGTCTAGTTTGAGAAAAATTGATCTGAAACCCCAAGCTCGCAGCTTCGGATATTCATAAGGAAATATGTAATGGAAGAAACCTCTTCCCATTGAAACACACTTCCAGTAATTAAAACACCAAACACCTGATAAACGTTCAACCAATTCTGCGATTCTCCATCATTTGGAACCTCTAGCTGAAATCAAATACGCAATGATTGAATTCCTACCTATTTTTAGCCTTTCTGAGACAGCATTCAGGTTGGCCTTAACAAAGGCAACATTTCCATTTCATTGATGAACTCCACTAGTGGAATCCCTAAAGAGAGAGAAATACATGCTAGCTGCATTTTGTGTTTCCCAAACATTAGTGACAACCCCACTTCAAACAACATCCCAATCTGTAACAAAGACTTTGTGGGAGTCAAATATCCCTTGAGCAAAGAACACCTACACTAGAGATTTAGAAGATGAGACTGCCATGAATTTATACCAAATCCCCCATCACAGGATCAAGTAAGAAGATCATGCAAACCCTTCCATCGGTCCACTATATTTATTATTGAAATATATTTATTATAATTTCATAACTATTTAAATATATATATATATATATATATAATATACAAATAAAAATTATTTATATATAATTATAAATATAATAAATATATTTTTTATTTAAATATATGTGTAAATAAATATTAAAAAACGATAAAATATATTTTTAACATTATTAATAGATGTATTATAATAAATGGATAGATTAAATTTAATAAATTATAAAATTTTTAAAAAGTAATTTTGTAACATTTAAGTGAATTAAAAACATCCTTATGTATAGATACACATCTACACACACATCTATATACACACATTTCTATACCCAAATACACATACATACATGTGGTTATACATGTAAATATATTTTAAATTATTTAATATCAATATAATTATATATTTCCAAAAATATATATTCAATTATATAATATATAATTTTTTAAATAAATTATTATTAAATTATATTTATTTAAATTATATACACATTTTTTAATCAATGTATATAAATAAACTGTTAAACATTTTGACTAATATAAATTTGTTAAATTTTTTTATATAAAATTATTTGAAAATATATAAATATTTATTTATTTATTTATTTATAATTGTAATTGTAATTAAAAAAATATTTATAGATATTTGTATATAATTATATATATATAATTATATAAATTTATATAATTATATATATAATTAAATATATATATTTATATATATTTATTAATATAAGTTTATATGATTATAAATATAAAAAATATTTATTATTTAAAAATATTTATTATAATTTTATAATTATTTAAATATATATTTATTTATAATTCTAATTATAGATAAGAATATTAATAAATATATGAATATAAATAGATATATATTTTTATAATTATATATAAATTTATTCTTATATAAATATAAATATAAATATTCAGGTATCGTGCATGCTCGACCCTAAAATTTTATTAGTAAAAATAAAATGCAAATAGGAACCTGCAAACATTTGGTGCATGAGGCACCGCCAAACCAAGAAATTGGAAAATAAAGCAACCCTAAAGGGTAAAAAATGGACCAATTACCCACACACCATAGCTCAGAGATAGACTTTTTTGGTAGGACCAAAAACCTACATCATAATGGCCCAGAAATAGCCATGCCTGCTGATGCAGCTAAAATGTCAGCTGCTAGTTTCCAACCACGATGAACTCGCGCATCGGACCACAATGATGAGGTTGGTCGAAAAACAACATTTGAGGTCATCAATGAACAAAATGATCATCTACGGATGTCAATGTGCACATCAACCTCATCGCACTTACAATCAAGGTTACCCAATACCCTTCAGTAGAGGTGTTTGTCAGCACATCATTAGTGGGAATTTCTCACCATCGACAGCCCATCGAAAATGAGAACATCACACCCACCAATGTCCCATAACACCTCATGTCATTCTATAACTACCAGCATCAATCAAAGCATTATTGGTCCTAGAAATTTAGTTAAATCCACACTATAGGGTCCTATAAAAAACCATTACCACTATCTTGATAAGTGTGCAATCAGACACATGGCCCAATGGACCAAATAGTGGTTAAAGGCCTGACATTATGCCCTAAAAATGTGTATGTATCCAGTAAGTATCTAGCCTATCCCAAATAGTTTATAGAATCTCTAAATATGTATCCATCTATTCCCATGTGAAATCCACCAAATCCATCCCATTTCCTAAGGACATATGACATCTCATGACCCAAGGTCGTCGCTCACCAACTCCCAAGGTCACCCTCATCCCACACCCCTTGTCGTCGACATATTTCCATTTGTCCTGCTCCACCTGTGTTTCCATCATTCAACATCACTGGCTAAAATCCCAACATATGTTCCACCATGGGGACCCCTAGTCCAATCATCCTGAATCCAGAGTTCATCCACGAAGGATGCCATTAGCTGATTCAGTCGATTCCTGAGTTCCATAGTCAGTAGCGTCCCATGTTGAAGCACATTCACCATGCCAACCTACATCAAAAAATTTAGGGGGTATGTTATCTCATTGTGGGACACCATTGCCTCAAGAACCCATAACACTAGAAGACCATCGCCCGGGTCTCACACCCTCTTCATCCAAAATCTGATGGAACTTACACCCTTTATCATGGATTTTTTACTGGAAAATCCATCACCAAAATCTTCATTACTGGCCTGTATCCACACCATATATTCCAATGGGACGGGGAAAACCCAACCCCATTATAATATTGTCTCTCACAATCCATGGGTCACACCAACCACACCATGAAACTCTACAAACCACTATCGAAACCCACACCCAACCCGCCGCATGTCATCGATGACTCATCCGCCCATGCTCCCCACATCATCACAAGTTTTCACCCATACCCCAAGTCATTGATTTAAATTTGACCTTACTGACCACATAAGTCTCAGTTCCTCCAGACCTCTCCCCATATATGGAAGTATTTCATAACCATACTCCCTAATTCTAATGGAAACAAAGTTCCAAGCATATGACATTCCACAAACTACAAACATATAATAATGGATAATAGTATCATCATCTTTATTTTTTGAGATTGGTACCTGACTTTGGCCATGAGATTGAAGAGAGAGAGGCAAGCATTTTTGAGAGAGAAGGTCTCCGTATTCAATATATAAATCTATATAATTTTAAATATAATAAAAAAAATTGTTATTTTTAAAAAATATTATAGTCTTATAATTATTTAAATATATAATTATTTATATAAAATCATATAAATATTTTTTTAACATTATATATATACATATGGGAAAAGTTACAGATCTTAGAATACTTCATCCTAAATTTTATTAAGGAAAATATACATGAATAACATAAACACCAAGAGTGTGGAAATGATATCACTACCAAACATAAAAATGTCCACCAATACGCCCATAAAAATGCCAAAAATCCTCTATTAATCCATCAATTCTGAGTGGTATCCCCACAGGTTTTCCACTGTTGAAATTCTATTTTTCCCCAATGAGCTCACCCAACCAACGTTGGCCGACACTATTATAATTTTATTCCAAATTTTTTATTTTTATAATTTTATTTATAATATTTATTAGAATAAAATGATTGGTTTTTCAAATTTGAACCAGTATGTCCCCCACTAAAATTTTTATCATTTCAGTTGAACCAATTTGTTTATTGACCGAAACTGTGAGATCAAACCAGTGTATCCATCACCAAGAGTTGTCTTGTTTCAGTGGAACCAATGTGTTCTTTGACCTAACCAGTACAATTATCCCTGATTCTGATTTATAAATAAGTGATTATGATATCTATTATGGGTTAATTATTCTTTAATCCAAGAAATTCTATAAATTTCTCCCAACAACATTAAAGTGGGGAAATAAAATATTAGTGTTCGATTTTCCCCAAATCTTGGTGAAATCTTTGAGTGAAACTTCCACCAAGAACCCTACACCATCAATGTGGGGCTTGATCAAAACCTTTTGGATAGTGAATTCAACTCATGCATTAGGGTTCAATCTTTCTTCTCCTTCTACCTACATATTTTCTAATGTTCAGAAGTGTTTGAAACTGAAGGTAGAACATAGAAGATGAATTCTAAATCTCTCAAAGTGATGAACCAAGACATGGTCAATGATGACTACTTATATGGGAAAAAATTATCTCGTTAGAAAGACAAGATGATGTTTCTTCTTATGGTATTTAATATTTCTTAAATTTTGGAACCGAATCTTCTTTCCATTCCCGAGGAGCCCGCTTCAAATTATAACAGCACACCCATTGATGTGACTCAGATCAAGTACATTTCCGAAATGAGGAATAAATGTGAAGACGGTGAAGTTTTGTGTTGAATAAATATTCTCAACACATTATTAAATCATCATTATGACTATTTCTACCAAATGAAGACCACTCAAGAGATTTAGTATGCACTTGACTTCAAATACAAAGAGTAAGAAAAAGGTACCAATAATTTTCTTATTAAAAAGTATCTAAACTACAAGATAGTTAATAACAAGTCAGTATAAGCGCAAGTTAATGAGCTTCATGTTTTAGAAAATAAATTTCTTTCCCTTAAGATTAATAAACCATAAAATTTTCAATTTGGTGCAATTATTGCTAAATTTCAAACTATGTGAAAATATTTTGGTAAATCACTCATTAAAAAGAATGATGATATTTCCTTGGAGAAATTACAAAATATTTTTCTCATTGAAGAAGAATCCATATTGATATATGTGGGTATGGCTTCACAATTTGATACCATGGATAATATAATTGATGGAAAGACATAACCAAAATATTCTTTACATGTCAAAAAGAAAATTCAACAATTCAAGAAGAAATGAAATCCTACCAAGAAGAAAGAAGAACAATAGATCTATGGTAAACCAGGGAATTTTTCAAGGGAATGTTGCTATTGAAATAAAGTTGATAAACCAAATACAAATATGATGACTACAAAAAATCTAGTCATAATGATATCTGAAGTCAATATGACTTCAATAAAGATGGTATGGTTTCTATATTATGGAGAAATGGTGCATGTGTGAAATGATCATTCGACGTTCAAAACATTTTACAATTTTATTATCATGAAGTATATATTGGAAACAATGCATGCATCAATGTTATCATACAAGGAAGTATGGAGATAGACATTACTTTATAGAAGAATTTGACACTTTTTAATGTGTTGTATATTCCTGAAATTCAAAAGAACTTTTTTTATATCGATATTATATGTAATAAGGGATTTCAGGTTTCATTTGAATCCATTAAGGATATATTTTTTAAGGGAGGCATGTTTGTAAGGAAAGGGTACCCAAATGATGGAATGTATCAACATTATATTAATAATATGGTTGAATATTATTTTTAATCTTCTAATTTGTGGAATGATCATTTAGAAAATGTTAATTATAATTCATTAAAATTAATGAATAATTTAAAATTGATTTACTTTGGAAATGATTTTAATAAATGTGAAACATGTGTAAAATCATAAATAGTTAATAATCCTTTTCATAGTGATCAAATAAATTATGATATATTAGATTTAGTTTGTTCTTATATTTGTGAATTAAATGGATTATTAACTCAAGGAGGAATAATATATTTTATTACGTTTTTTGATGATTGAAGTAGATATTTACATATATATCTTCTTAGAACAAAAGAGGAATCCTTTGTTGTGATTAAGAAGTATAGAGAAGAAGTTGAAAACTAGTTAAACAAAAATATTAAAGTATTATGCTCAGAAAGAGGTAGTGAATACTTTATGAATGAGTTTAATAAGTTTAATGAACAAAATGTTATAATTCACCAAAGAACTAATCCATACACACCTCACCGAAATGGATTAGCTGAAAGGAAAATTTTCACTTTAGTAGAAATGGTAAATTGAATGATTAATACATCTAGGTTACCAATAAATTTATGGGAAGAAGCTTTATTGGTTTTATGTCATATTCACAATAGGATTTCCTCTAAGAAAACTAATTTATCCCCTTATCCAATTTGGAGGGGTAGAAAACCGAATCTTAATTATTTCAAAGTGTGGGGGTGTATTGCTACTATAGAGTTCGGGATCCTAAATGAACTAAAATTATTCCTAGATCAATTAAATCTGTTTTTATTGGATATGTATAAAATTGAAATATATATATAATTATGTATTTGAGAGCTAATATAATTATTAAATAAAGGGATGTATAATTTTTTGAAAATAATTATTATAAAGATAATATGCAGGAAAATATTATTCATACCACTATCTCATGTACTCCATCTAGTTCAAATAAAATATTGGAGAATAATGATGACTCTCGAGTTGAACCAAAATAGAGTACAAGAATTAGGAAGGAGAAACATATATATCCAAATTTAATTTCTCCCGATTCCATAATTTTTCTTGTAGAAAGAGATCAAAATAATCATCATCTGAATAAATAGCATATGGTATTGACTATAAAAGATGACCCAAAGGCTTATAAATAGTCTATGACTTCTAGATATATTGCTCTCTGTAAATAAGAAATTAATGATGAAATGGATTCCATTATAGGGAATAATACTTAGGACATTATGGATTTACCAAGATGTCTAAAATATATTAGTAGTAAATGAGTTTTCATAAATAAATATGATTCCAATGGTAATATTAAATATTTTAAATCTAGACTGGTTTCCAAAGGTTTCAAAAAAAAGTTAGGGATTGATTATTTTGATAATTATTCCCATGTAGCTTGAATTACTTCAATAAGGAAATTATTTTCTTTATCTTCAATTAATCATTTTTATGTTCATCAAATGGGTGTCAAAACCACTTTTTAAAATGGAAAATTAAATAAAGATATTTACATATAACAACTAGAAGAGTTTTTTTACTGGGTAATGAAAACAAAGTATGTAAACTATTTAAATATTTTTATGTTATTAAACAAGCTATGAATAAATATCATGAGAAATTCAATTTTATTATTTTATCTAATGGAATTTTTCATAATAATGAGGATAAATGTGTTTATTCAATGTTTACAAAAGAATATGGAGTTATTTTTTGTCTACATGTGGATGATATGTTAATTTTTGGAACCAATATGATTGGTTTAGTTGAGAAAAATAATTATTTATCTTATATGTTTAAAATAAAGGATCTTGGAATAGTTTATATTATTGTAAGTATTAAAGTTGGAAAACATAGTGAGGGTTATTCTTTAAGTCAGTATCATTAAATAAAAAATATATAAATTTGATCATCTTGGTTTCAAGGATACCAACACTACCTTTAATTATAGTGTTAAAATTTTTATAAATACCAGTAGAGTTATAGAAAAACTTGAGTATGCTAGTGTAATTGGTTCTTTAATGTACGTGACGAATTTCACTAGACCTGATATTTCTTTTCTGGTATGTAAAATGAGTAGATATACAAGTAATCCAAGTGTGGATCATTGAAGATGTATAATGAGAATATTCGTTTACTTAAGAAACACCATATATTTATGTTTATACATTAATAATTAGCCGAATCTATTAGAAGGATACACTAATGCAAGTTTTATTACCAATATTGGTGATTATCAATCCACTTTGGGGTGTTTTTTTACTCTTAGAGTTTGTGTTGTTTATTTGGCAAGAATGAAACAAACATGCATTTCACATTCGACCATGTAGTTGAAGTTTATCACCTTATCAGCATGTGGAAAGGAAATATAATGTATTATGAATATATTACTGGATAATAGATTGTGGCCTAGTCTGATGCCTCCAATCTCTATCATTTTTTATAGTGAATTAACTTTATCCAGTGAATATAATTACATGTACAATGGAAATTCTAGACATATAAGTTTTGAGAAATGATTATGTGATACAATTGTTACAAGATAGTACCATAATAATGGTATATATGAGATCATGTAAAAACCTTACTGATCCGTTTACAAAATCTCTTCCAAGATATATTATTCATGTAAATAATAAAGATATGGGGTTAAATCCCATAGAATAAATCATTTCAGTAATGGAAACCCAGCACATTTTTTAGATAGATCCTAATCAAAGTGTTTAATGAGTAAAAACAAGTTACAAAGATGATTGTTGATATTTAAAATTATTACCCTAATTTTTGTGTTTCATTATCGTCTGTTATAACTAGTGGGTGAGTTATAAACTCTTAACAATATGTTAATACTCAATGAGTTTTGTGCTATAGTAACAGAAGCAAATTGTAATATTTTGACTATGTAAAATTAGAATTGGTGTTGCTTCTTACTAGAGTTAATGGTTTTAATCCTTAGAGAGTTCATGAAAAGTATATAATCCAATGGCCATAAAAGTTCTACTAAACGAGATGTTGGATAAAAGTTAATTGTATGCTTGATATCTCTGGTTTATCTTAAATATTAAGAAGTTTAATGTTTCGACAACTTTTAAATCTAATAAAACTTTGAGATATTGATACTAAGTAATGGTTTAAATCTAAAGATACCTTTATTATGTGTAATGACACACTTGCGATCTGGAGAATTAATATTTATGAATAAAAGTGGAGTATTGTTATAATTTTATTCAAAATATTTGATGGTTATAATCTTTTTCAAAGTATTTATTAAAATAAATTGAGTGTTTTTTAAAATTCAAACTGGTGTGTCCCTCATTAAAATTTGTATCGCTTTGGTTGAAGTAAGGTGTTCTTTGACCGAAATGGTGAGATGGAACCGGTGTGTACCTCACCAGAAGTTGTCTTGCTTAGGTCAAACCGATGTGTTCTTTGACCAAACCAGTGTAATTATAACTGATTATGATTTATAAACAAGTGATTATGAGATCACATGTGGGTTAATTATTCTCTGATCTAATAAATTCTCCAGATTTCCCTTAACATCAGTGCAACAGGGAAATCAAAAACTGGTGTTACATTTTCTCCAAATCTTAGTGAAATAATCAAAGGAAACATCCACCAAGAACTCTACAAAATCAATCTGGGGGTGGATAAACCCCTTTTGGATAGTTAATTTAATTCATACATCAAGTTTAAATCTATATTCATTGTCTACCAACATATTTTCTAACAGACCCACTGAAAATATACCCAAGGTCATCGGAAACTATTATTATTTTGGCCATCTTGCCGCTTTAGTGAATCATCCCACCTAAGATCACTGATAACTGCCCTTTTATCTGTCATAACATTCCTGCCACTTGTGTCCTATTTATTATAAACCCACCACTCGAGGTCACCGAGACATGTTGTAGACTCCAACAACCACAACTACTATGCCTGAGGTTACCGATTTCCTTCACCCGCAAGTTGTGCCCATCTGTCGCCAAGCATCACGTGGTCTTCACCAATGGACACACCCAAACTCAAATCCAATTCATGTCATGTACCAAGTTTATCCTGTATCCATAGGTCTCCCCATGGCTCAATGACTCCATCCAGCATGTCAATAATGTTGTCACCGTCTTGTGCCCCAGTGTATTTTGGAAAATAAATTTTGAAATTTCAGTGGAAAAAAATTTATTTATTTTTTATATAAAACTTCAGCCATTTATATTTAATATTTAATAACCCTAGTAATAATGATAATACCCTTATTAGGATTTTATAATTTTTATTAAGCGATATTTAAAAAAAATCTAATACCATCTCCAACCCATCGTAATAAATGCCATTTTAGTGTAAAAACCAGCTCCAACCCACCACTATCTTCATCACTAAAATTAAGATATGCTATAGTGGAGCACCATATTTGGTGCTAAACTGTAGTTGTTCTATTGCCCATTTTTATAATTTATACACATTTTATCAACAAAATAAATTTTTTATGTTTATTTTAATATACAAAAATCAGCAATATCCTAGGAATATTCTTTTTAGAGTATAAAATGATGTAAATGGGTTTCAGTTGATTCCATTGTTGATACTTCAATTTGAAGTAGACTTACTCCAAAATGAAGTAATTAGTTGGAGTTTCCCTAAAATAATGTGAAATATTAAAAACAATTAAAATAATGAATAATTATTTAAAAATATTGTTAAATGTTTAATATTACAAAAATTATATTTTTTTCAGTGATAAATTCTTTAACATTAAAAATTTAGTTAATTAAAAAATAGAAAAAAAATGTTAAAATATACTCCACAATAGTTAAATGCCTCATTATATGAGATATTTAATATTTTTTTACCTATATAACAAATAGTTTTTCATTTTCACAACATAATATTTCTTTTTTATATAATATATAAATTCATAGAGATGTTTGAAAATTTAAACTTAATTAATGTGTTACCAATAACTTTATAATTAATCCATTACAAAAATAGATGAAAAATATATCTATAATTTCATTGTTACATAATAATAATTCTTTTATAAATAATATAAATATTAATTGAAATGTTTGAAAAGTTATACATAATTTATACATCACCTGACACTTTAAAAAATAATCTATTAAAAGATAATAAAAAATATTTCACCACCCTTGGAAAAGATATGATCATAACTTTAATTAATTAGGTGAAGTCATTATTTTGAAGTTTTGATCAGCCTAATGGTAAGAATAAATTAGTTGAATATAAATATCATGACCTAAGGGAAGACATAACTTCAATTGATTACTAATTTTATTTTATTTTTTTTATTTAAAATAAACTATCGTAAAATTAATTTTATTTTAAAAATTTAATTTAAACTATTGAGGCCAAACAAAATACAAGCCCACTATTTCCTTTATGTGGATTTTCTATAGAGAATATCAATACCATTTTCATTTCAACCTAAAATCAGTTGTGGGTGTCTGTAATGAACAAATTTTATGCACTTTAGCTACAACTCAAAATTATTTTAAGAAATATGTTGCATGTTTCAAGATAATAAAAATCGTTGTTCAATTTTTGGTGGTTTCTAAAAAAATTCATAGTTTGATTCATCCATTTTAATGTAATAGTTTCCAATATCAATTAATTTTTTATTGAAGGAAATTTTTGAGACAATAAAACATGAAGAAATATTAATTATTAAAATAGATACACAAATAATATTTGAAGTGAAAAAAAATAATGAAGGAGAAAAGTAATAACCATGTTACATAATCTTATATAATCACATAATCAACAAGAACTAAGGTCACAAAATCTTTTGTTTTGTCTGTTTTATGGGTTTAGACATCTCTATCCTTGTATGTAGTAACACACACAAATTCTAGATTCACAATATTCTCAATGACTGACATAGGAAAAAGTGCTGGTCAAAGAAATTCCTCATTTTTATCTTTTCATTTCCCTTAACCTTGTTTTTGATTTTCTTTATTGCTTGATGTTTTGTAACACCAAGTTATTTCATTAATAAGTCCACCACTGATGATACATTCCCATTTTTTTATTCAAACTATTAAATACAACATGAATATTATGAAAATATATTATTTAATTTCATTTTATTTTTTCACAAGAAATGAACATAATATGTATATCTTGATGTGTGTACCTAATGATATCCCACATAAACCACAATTTGAGTAATAAGTGTTATGGATTCCATGATCTTTGGGTTCTTTAGTATCCATTTTATGGTGTCTTTGATTACTATATCTCCCATTCCAACAAAGGATGTAATGGATATCAACAAGTTTGAAGAGGAAATTTTCACTATCTTCATGTATTCTTCTATCTTGGGAACAAGAGTTTTAAACATAAATTCAAATTAAATCATGTATTTTTTCTTGTGTGGGGGTATGTTGTTTAACCCTTACAATATATAGGACCCACATATAGGTATAATCGATTTACATATTTGGTATGATCAATTTATAATGTTTATAACATGAAAAATAAATAACCTTATAAATCAAACTAATAACTAGAATCATAGGAAGAGAAATAATATAAAATAAAGAAAAAAAATAACACCAGATATAACATGTTTCAGATCAACATGATCCTACGTTCATGGGGAGAAACCCACCCAGGTAATTTGTTTTATTACTAATAAAATAAAGAAAGAAATTTGAACTCAAATTATAAATAAGATAACCAGAGGAGATATCTGAGGAGGTCGGACTTGTTGAACTAGGTGGTGGTGGTGAAACCTATCACGTAAAGTCAGCATCACCCACTCCCAGATGTATTCACACATAAACCCAAGAAGGATAAATTTTTAACCTTCTCGGAAAAGGAATTATTCCCATGAATATCAAAGAATTATAAATTAAAAAACTGGTTATGATTAAATGAATTAAAGATCTAGATAATCCTTTGGTGGGCGGTCATCCTAGACCCAAGATCGAGTATATATCCACTGAATCTCCATCATAGGGGTACTCTGGTTCGAGGAGGTGACATTAACATGATTGAGGGGAGGGTGAGTGGCCGGAGAACTAATTCTCTTACTCTTTATCTTCAAGATACTATTTGTGCAGTGAAGGATACCTCACACCTAAAGGTCATGAGCCAAACCAGACAAAAACCCTAAGCTAGAAAGGATGGATCAGCTCGAATCAAGTTGTATAGGCAGAGCAATAATTTAATTCTAGGAAATTATCATGCAGTGATTTCAGGTCCATGGGATGAAATATTTGTGGATGAAAGAGATAACATAGGCAGTTCTGCTAAAAGAAGTCGGCTAGTTTAGAGGAACAAGTTTCATAGTGCGATTGGTGCAAAAGAAAGGACCCAAATCAAGGTTGAGGAAAAAATCACAACTGGGAACAAACAAAACCATTGAATCATCAATGATCAAAAATCTAAATGAGGATATATACATGTAATGAAAATGGTCTCTCTAATATATAAAAATAGGAGCGTGAAAATAAATGAAAAACATCCACATGAATAGTGGGTATGCAGCCGCACCCCAAAGCAATAATCAATCCCATAAAATCAAATGTGAATAAATCATAAGAGTATAATTGAAGGAATTAAATTTCGAAATACACAGCATAATAAAACAAAAAATCACCACCTTGAAATTAAATGAATTTAATAATGGTGTTCTCACAACCTATGTAATAGAATTTGGACTAAGTTCATTAATTTAAGGCAGTGCATGATCTTGGATAATGGCACGACCTTCATCAAACCATTATCCGGATTATACCTCATGAGTATCTTGGTGACACTCGGTGTCCCATATTATATAACACCCCAAATAAAATGAATTCTAATGTAATGTGATTCAATATACCATGGAATACATAGTTCTTGGATAAATGTAATGCGGATTGGCTATCAAATTGGGATATTATACTATTAGCATATAAAGACAACTCATAAATTAAACCTTTCACCCATATAACCTTCATGATATATTATGTTAAGGATATATACTCAGCCTCAGTAGTGGAGGGGAAAACCACTAATTTCATATTGTATTTTCAGAAGATCAGTCCTCTATATGCAACAAAAAAACCAGTTATTGATTTTCAAGTGTTAATATTTGTAGCATAATCAGAGTAAACAAAACCAAAAATCTCATCACTAAAACTACTATTTAGGACCATACCAAATGATGAATTCGTTAGACATAGAGACATACCTAAGGATCCATTTAAAATCATTCTAGTGAGGCCTATCAGGTTTCCCCATAAGCCTTCTCAAAGTACAAATAGAAAATGTTATATCTGGTATAGAACATACCATAGCAGACATAAGACTTCCTACCACATTAGAATATGGAATATTAATCTATAAGGAATCCTCATTATCATTTTTAAGGGATTGTTTCAAATAATATTTAAAAATAATTCCAAAATTAATACTAACATGTTTAATTTTGTCAAAGATATTATTTTTAATACCCTCTAAACACAAGAAAACTGGAATAAGTGAAAAGATAAAGCCTTCATGTCTATAATTATGTCCATACCCAAGATATAATTAACATTTTATAATTATTTAATTTTAAAGAAAAAGTTAAATTGGTTATTTATAGAAATTACAGTCCTCATATTGGTATATAATAAAAGCATGTCATCAACATAAAAAACAGATAAAAAATTCATGTTTAACAAATTTATAGAATATACATGCATCAAAATTACTTCTAAAAAAATATTTTCAACCATAAAAGAATCAAAAAAATTATATGGTTGACTATAATAATGTTTAATCCCATATAAAGAATTCTTAAGAAGGAAAAAATTATTAGTTTTAAACATATTTAAAAATCATTTAGGAGGAGTCATATAAATTGTTTCATCAAGGGTACCTAACCGCGCTGTCGTGACACGTCAAATTGATTATGTTTTTGATGATGATATATAGTCTATGGAAGACCCTAGGTCGTCTCTCAAGGAGCGTTGTTAGGTTTAGAGTGTGTATTTTTAATAAAAATGACTAAGAGAGGGCGTGGTTTTGAAAACAGTTTAAAACAATGACTTAGTTGAAATAGCTTAAAAGATGAGTGAACAAGTGGATTTTGAGAAATATGAGATAAAAGGGTCGATGTGATTTCACTACACACATATCAAGTTCATTGTTCATAGAGATTCATCTTGGGTTTAGAGTAATTCTTTGGTTGGAGTTAATTGGAATCCCGATTAATTCCTAAGCTTTTATTTCAATGCTTTAAGGACCAAACCTTGACGTAACAATCGTATTGTCAAGGTCCAGTACTTATTCATGGAATAAGAGCTTCCAAAGAATATTGAAATCTCAATAAGTTGGGTATGAAAAGGATTCTTGTGATGTCCAATCGGAACAACACAAGTCACGCACACAAAACCTCACACCGATCGGTTAGAAATTAAGAGCATATCACTCACATGTATCAAATCAAGCATTCAAATCTGAAATAAAATAAGATACATGGAATTAAATGTTTAAAAACCCAAATTAATCCAAAACAGTAGCTAATTTTTGAATCAGAACTCCCTTGACATGTGTGTAGCTCCCTCACAACGAACACCCAACTTTTAGCTCGACATCGGGAGGAGGATGAAGCTTGGGTGTAACTCCTTCTTCATCCTTGATTCCCCTATGAGGATAGGGGCATCCAGAACCTCCAAGGTGATTAAGAGACTCCTCTAGGACTCCAAATTATCATAAATTCACTCCTTGGCCGAACTTACAAATGAGGAGCCCAAGGTGCCCTTTTATAGGAAATGTGGGAGGTGGTTTTGGGCACACAGATTTCATCAATCCACTTGAACAACACGTTTCGTCCTTCAGACAGTCTTATATCGCTTTGGAGAAAATAGAAAAGTTTTAGAACTACCTCTTGAATGTCTCCACCGAATGTTTGGCACCGTTTGGACAACTACAACTCAAGATATTGATAAAATACAGAACACCTCATTTGACTTGGTCCAAATTCGGTGGCGTGGACAGATCAGTTCGGATGGGCCCCATAAAAGCCGAATCAGGATTGGGTTCCTTAATATTAAATGTAGAATATTGAATTTTGGACAGTTCCACAAACTTTCATCCCATTTGGATGCACTTATTTCGTGTAATATTCAAAACAGTGGACAGATGTCCATGGATCCATGCAATTTTGGCCCATTTTTCTTTCACTTCATCAAGGGCCCTCCAAATCACATCCACGTACATTGTAATTTTCAAAACAAGTATCATTGACCTATTTAACAGTGATAAAAACAAAATTATTGAATCAAACATGAAGCACAATTTGATAATATTTTTAAAATTTTTAATACAAAATATGTTTAGCACAGTGGTGTAAGGGTGAAAATGAAACAGTGAATCGTGGTACGATCAGTACCATGCAAAAAAATAATTTTTTACATATAATTGTTCAACATGAAAATAAAACTTGGTAGAAAATGAATAAGAATCCTTAAAGATTAATTTTTAACAAATAGTGATAATATATCACTATAATCAATGCCTTCACAATGAAGGAATCCTTTAGCAACCATTTGGCCTTTAAATTTTATTTTAGTTTCTCTAACATTGTTTTCCTTCTTCTTATATATCCACATAGAACTTATAATATTCTTTTTTTTAAGTTTGGAAACAACAAACCAAGTGTTATTTTTAAGGAATGAATTTATATCTTCTTTCATAGAACCCAACCACTTAGTTGATTCTTTTTACTTAACAAATTTCTTATAAGTTTGAGGTTCATCATTAAATAGATCCTAAAAAACATTAAATGTATACGTAGAAATATTAGGCTAATTGAAAAGGGATGGAGGAATAATTACTCTTCTCTATCTATGTTCGGTGAGTTGATAATTTCTTAGATTATCTGGTTCCTATTTTTTAGTTTCATAAACTAAATCAGAATCAGATTCACCTTGAGTATAGGGAATAGTGGTCCTAGATTGGGATTGGTCTTTATATTCAAAAGGAATTTCAACACCTTTAGGTGTTGGAGCTCTAGAGGATTCTCCATCCTTATCAGAAGACCCTAAAGAATCTATTCCTTTATCATTTGATATACCATACTCAGGAAACACTAAATCTTGACTAACTATTCACTTTTGATAACCTAGTTTATCTATTCCCAAATGATATCCCTTAACACCCTATGGATAACCCATGAATATACACTTCATAGACCTATGAGCTAGATTATCTATATGGGTATAAGAATAAGATTTGGATCCAAATATACTAAGGTGTTCTATACTTTGTGGTGAAACTCTCCATAGATAATCAGGTATTTTAAAGGAATTAGCAAAAGATGGGAAATGATTAATTATGTAGACTATCAAAGAGGTAGCCTTGGCCTAGAAGGACCTGGGTAGTTTAGAGTGGGATTTCATAAACCTAACCCTTTAAAGTATAATCTTATTCATACATTATAGTAAACCATTATATTGAGGTGTTTCCAAAATAGTTAGGTATCTTTCAATTCCCTTTGATTCACAAAATTCAATGAATTTAGTGGATAGATATTCTAAACCGTTATCAGTTCTTAAGGCTTTGATTTTCTTAATATATTCACTTTCTACCCCGGATTTCCATTTCCTAAAAGTATAAAAATTTTCATACATATTTTTTATTATATGAATCTATACTTTCATAAAGTAGTTGTCAATAAAGCACACAAAGTACAAACCTCCAACATGAGAGGTGACCCTAGAAGGACCCCAAAGATCAAAGTGAACAGAATCAAGGGGTTCTTTAGCCTTATATATTTACCTACTAAAACTAACTCTTCAGGATTTTCCATATACACAATATTCATAAAATGGAAGACTGTTTGGAGTTACATTACCCAAAATCCCCAATTTTCTATGTTTGTCAATACATTTGGCACTAATGTTCCCTAACGTTCGATGCCAAAGGGTGGTTCTACCAAGTTCTCAGTCAAAAGAGTTGTTTAACTGAATTTTGAAAACCTTACCATCTAACACATAAATTCCATTATGAAGGTTTCCTTTCAATATAGTGAAAGATAATCATGAAATCCTAATACTCTCAGGGTCTAATTTAAAGGTGTAGCCCTTCTAGTCCGGGATTCCTAGGGAGATGAGGTTTCTTTTGAGTTTGAGTAACCACCTAACCTTATCAAGATTTTTAATAGTTCTATCATGAAGATATAATGAAACTGATCATATTCCAAAAATATAATAGCTTCCATTATTCTCCAAAAACACCTCTCCAGATTTAATTTCCCTCAACTATGTGAAGAATTCCCTCCAATGATACATGTGGAATGAAAACCCAAAATCAAGGATCCAATCATCATATATGGAAATGTCATAACCATTTAACAAATTAGTTGTGTTAAAATGATTCTAAACTAATAAATAATGGTCATTTCTATTGTCTCTATAGTCTTCATTATTATAATGGAAATTCCTATTAATGTTACCAGGTTGTTTACATTTAAAGCACTTGATTACTTTATTTGTAGATTTAAATATTTTTTTCTTAGAAAGAACCATTTCCTTCCTCCTACACCTAGACGCACTTCTACCCCTTGATTCAATTCTATCACTAATGTTCAAACCCTATAAATTATATTTAACACAACCCTTTATTTGAAGGAATTTTGAGAGTAAATAAAATTTAACTTCATTGAAAGTATGGGTGTCTTTAACATGAATCATAAAATAGTTAACATGATTAAAGGTATAATATAATGAAGTTAATAGTATTAGGAATTTATCTTAATCATATTATTCAATGTATATGTTTAATAAATATAAAAAAAAATTGTTGAACTCAACAATGTATATCCTGACTATAATTACAGTATGCATTTTGAAAGTCTATAATCTCATTTGTTTTGTATAATCTACCAACAAGATAATTATTCATGTAAAAATAATCAAGCCTATATAATATTCCAGTAGTAGAATACCCATATACAAACTCTGTAAGAAATTTATCTCCTAAAGATAAATTTTTGAAAATAATGTCTTTCATAAGTGTTTCCTCAGGGACATATAGATAGGTGATAGTAGTCTTTCCATCCAGGGAAAGGGTGGTTACTTTATTTTTCAATCCATTAAAGGCATTAATTAAATAATTATGATCCAAAAAAGTAGTCATTTTAATCCTCCATAGATTAAAATAATTTTCACCATCAAATTTATCAGTATCAAATTTTTTAGAGCCCATTATTTATGTTTTGGTAAGATCTGGTACCAATTGTTGGGGTAAGTTGTTTAACTCCTGGAACATCCAAGACCCACTAATACATATAATCGAGTTACATATTTTAAATGATAAATTTAAAATGTTTGTAATGTTATAAATAAAATACTTTATAAATCAAACAAATAAATGAAATCACAAGAACATAAAAGAACACCAAATATAATGTTCTTCGGATTAGTGTGATCCAACTTGCTTGAAGAGAACACCACTCGGGTCAATTGTTTTATTACAAAAAAATAAAACAAGAAATACATACTCGAAGTATAAATAATATAACTAGAGAAACTATCTGAGGAGGGTGAACTTTTTGTACTAGGTGGCAGTGATGAATCTCATCACATAGAGTCAACAACATCCACTCCTGTATGGAATCCTACACGTACCCAAGAATGATAAATTTACAATCATGATAGAAAAGGAATTAATCATATAGAGAGTGAATAATCATAAACAGATACTTGGTGACGATGAAAAGAAGTCAAGATCTAGAACCTCATTTGGTGTGCAGTCATCCTAGACCTAATATCGAGTCGATCTCCCCTGAATCTCCACCGTAGGGGCCCTCTAGTTCCAGGAGGTAACATGAACACAATGTAGGGGAATGAGGGTGGGTGGAGAAATCTTTTTCTCCCACTTCTTCTCTAATCTCATCTCTACACACTAAAGGATAACTCACACTAGAAGATCACGATCCAAACTAGATGAAAACTTTAAGCTAGAAAGGATGGATCATCCTGAATCAATGTTTTCAGGTGGAGCAATAATAGATTTACAATAAATATTTAGGCAGTGGTGTCAGGTCCATAGAATGAAAGCTGTGTGGATAGAATAGATAGCACAGGCGATTCACCTAATATAAGGTAACTTAGTTAGAGGGACAAGTGGCATCAGACGATTCATGAAAATTATGGACCCCAATTAAGGATGAGACAAAAAAGAATAATTGGGAGCAACCTCAACAGTTGGATCATCAATGATCAACAGTCCTAATGAAGAGCTACACATGTAAGTAAAATGGCATCCCCTATAGAAAAAATACGAGTGTGAAAATAAATGGAAAACAGCCACATGAATAGTTTCCAGGTAGCTGCACCACCATGAAATATTCAATCCCATCAAATCAAATATGAATAAATCATATTAGTAGAATTATAGGAATCAAATTGCAATATACACGGGGGCATAAGACAACATCTTTCAAGACATTTAATTTTTAAATCATATATAATTTAAAATATTGCTTGTATAAAAACCAAAAATAAGTATTTATTTCTCACATTTCAATTTATCTTATGAAATTTTAGATCATTTAAAATGTTCATTAAATAATGAAATATATGACTGATTTTATGGAAATATTTAATCACTGAAAAATTAAATATGATGTTAAGAAATATACAAACATGATAAAATTATTAAAAATTTCTATATAATAAATAGTTTTTACTAAGTGGAAATATAATAAACATTTTAATTATTATTTTAAAATGGTAAAAGTTTATTTTGTTTTTAATGTTATATTGAAAATTTATACATGTGAACGAACATTATCATAGGGAAATATATGAGTTGAAAATTTAACATTTCCTACATGCATGTAATTGAAATTTTTTTTCCTATGGTTTCAATGGAATGCACGCTTGTATAATCACCTACTCAATGGAATAGTAAACATGATAAGAGTTTCCTTCCATTCCCATCAATTAGTCCATATCATTATAAACATTAGAGTGTGGATGGTAAAATTCTTTTATGTATTTTTGTAATATTTATAAGTTATTCATATTCAACCTATATATTTTGTAACCACTTGGAAATTAGTATTATTTTCAAACTAGAATGGTTGGATAATATATTATTATGAAAATTGGATAAAAAAATTTAAAATTAGTTTTTTAATGGCCCTTCTACTACTTTTTTAAGTAGTTTTAGTTCTTCAAGTTCTCAATATAAATCATATATATCATCCATGTACTATATCATTATAATTAATTTTGTTATCATACTTCTAGAGAGGGAATATTATGGCTTAAATTATACTCCTAATGTCCAAAAATAACACTCAACCACCCTATATATTGTGAAGGATAGCATTCCTGTGAAATCCAATTATTTCCACCACATAAAATGAATGAAGATCAAGAGTAATTTATTTTAAAATAGATACATCAAATAAAATTAAGACATTTTTTTACCTTGTAATGTCATCAATATCCTTCTGGTGTTATGTTTGTAACATGTCAAAATCCAAGTTTTCAAACCTTTCCAAATCATTTTGATAATGAATTTAAGCTTGATAAATGGTCATGTAATTCCTTGAATCCAATCTATTTAGGCTATTTTCAACTAGACACCTTAGAGCGTACTTAACATGTCTCATGAACAATGCACTTGGGTCACATGTCACTGAATTTAGATATAGGGAGGTACAAGAGTGTGCATCATAGAGTATTCCTTCTCCATGAATTCTATGTTTTGTGGCTTTATACAAGATCAATGCACTTCTTTCATCTTTTATCATCAAATTTTCATTGATGTCCTTAAATTTATTAAATACCTCTATATAATTTTTCAAAATTTTCAAATTAAAATAATGATAACTCCGCCATCACAATATTTGAAGCATAAAATAATAGATTCTAAAATTGTATTCAAAAATGTAATAATAATAAATATTTATTATCTAGTGTTTTTTGATTTTCCACCATACGGATGAGGCCCCTCACTTATTCCTTGAGTTTTTGTTGGGAATTTGTTGTTCTATTATGTGTTTCCATCAAAATTAAAAACATTTATATGTTATTCCTATAATTTCATAATAAAAATTTAATATTTAATTTTCCAAAAGTTACATGTCAGTCTTTCTTTCTAAATCTATGTTGAGGAAATAAACCCAAAAAATCCTATAATGTTTTTAAAAATTCAAATTATATTTTAAAAGAAATATAATTATAAATAATAAAAGATGAGATAAATTTAGAAAATAATCTATTTATATAGAAGGATGATAATCTGTAGAGCAAGGATGAGACAGTGGAAATGCATTTTGGGTAATAGGGTGTGGTGTGGACACTGTGACTTCTGATTAAAATCAGAATCATTAATGATGTGGAGTGTAGGGTGAAAATGGAGCTCCACTGGTAAGATATTTATAATTTGACAAGGGTGGTAATGAAGGGAAAATTTTCATTAAATATCAAGGGGATAATATGACTAAAAAATAATGTTCGATGGAGAAATTTTTTTATGCACATTGTTTTGGATGATGGATAAATTTATGCATGCATATTCATTGGTAATAGTTAATATCATTCATGTCACATCTAAGATGATTCGTATAAATATTATGTTTTTCCAGTTAAAGAATAATAGGTGGTGTGGATTTTAATTGAAAAATATTTGAAGATATTTAGTGTAAATCTTTAAAATAAATATTTCTGAACTATTATAATAATAATAAAAATGGATTAAAGACTAGAAACTTGAGTTTTAGATGATATTTTAAAAATTAATATTAATTAAAAATATTGATAAAAAAATATTAATTGAAATTTAAAAATATTTTTTTTATCAATTTTACATATGTATCAAATAATAAATATTTAATTATTAATTTAAAAAAGTGACTAAATATATTACACTTAATATGTCATACAATAATTTTACAAATATGGGCGGGTCGGTGTTGGGAGATTGGTCGTGGGGTTAAGTTTCGGGTCAGCGGTTTGTTTGTAACTTTTTTATTGTGTTGTGTCCCACACTTGTAGTTGTACCAACCATATATATATATATATATTAAAAATATTAAATATAAAAATAAATAAATAAATATGTTGTATATATATAAATTTAAGGGATATTACTCATAAAAATGATGATAGATTACCAGAAA
Source organism: Viscum album (assembly GCA_963277665.1). Classification (NCBI taxonomy): domain Eukaryota; kingdom Viridiplantae; phylum Streptophyta; class Magnoliopsida; order Santalales; family Viscaceae; genus Viscum; species Viscum album. The sequence continues at coordinate 621,976,734 of OY728156.1, read as the reverse complement.
CCACAAAAGAATTGAACCACAAAGGGAAAACTACACACCAACAATGATCTCTTGAGCTTCAGAAATGGGTGGAGTCTGTTTTTTCAAAGAAATGATTTTGACAAGCAGCAATGATTGATTTAGAAGAGTTTCGAGTGATCATACCAACTCTAAAAAAGGATCCAATAGAAACTAATGCATCGTCATTGATTGGAGAATGTTAGGATGGATGATTCCTTGGGTTTTTAATCAGATGGTGAAAGGAAAGTTAAGTACATCTATGATCATCACTTATGTCTAGATAACAAGCTAATTACCTCTAAGAATAGCACGGTTAAAAATAAAGAGGTTTTTGATTCTGGAAAGGGCTACAACACAAATAGATTCCAAGCCTCTTATCAAATCCAATGGATGGAGATTATGTTAAGTCCTTCAATTGTTCTTATTTTATATATGATGAAGGAAGCCAAAAGTGGCTCTCATGTTGGGATCTTAAGTGGAAAAAATCAAGGGGGCCATGTAACACCCCAAGGTTTTTTAAAAAATAAATGAAATACATGAAACTATGTTTTAAGTAGATATTTAAAACTATCCTTTAAACATAATTTTGTAGCTTCTATGTTTTGAATTTCAAAAAAGAGTCATCTACAATTGTGTTCCGTAAGTTATTTGGAGTCTAATGGAACCAAGTTGTTTTTGTAGTGAATAGTAACATAACCTTATAAATAGTAATATGACTCTAATGAATAGTAAATTGTATTATTATTTTATTTTCATAAGGCTTTAAGATAATAACATCTTGGTTAATTTTTCCATGTGATATAAAAGTAGTTATAGTTTTTAAATTATTAATTTTTTAATTAAGTAATATTTTATTTAAAAATTAAATTAATAATATGTAGAAAATTATTTTCAAAAAATGTATTTAATTTTTGAATTCTACATGTCAAAAAATGGTTAGGGTGAATTATTGGGATTTTTTTGAAATAGTTGATTTTTGGGTGAATAGTAAAAATATAGTTTTGAGTTTCAATGTGTTAATGGCTTCATTAATGATGTAATAATTATGTAATAAATCTGGTCAACTTTTGCACAGTAATCTAAGATGTTAGGTGTCCCATGTGGCTAATATGATGGGCAAATACCATGGTCAAGCCCATGGTTTTACAAATACCACTAATGAGGTTTCCCTTGGAAATTATTAAAATAATCTCTCACTTTTTCTATAAATACCAACCCAATCCTTCATTAACATAATTCCAATTTCGTCCTCAATGATGATCTGTCCTCTTTACCTCCCTTGTAGTTCTCCCAAGGTTTCCTCAAACCCCCAAGTTCCCAACCTTCATGTTTTGGGAGTTACTCTACAAGGTAATAGAATTATCCACTTCTTTCTTTTCCCATTCAAGTTATCTTTTATAAGGTATAACATTCAACTTTCCATACCATGTTCTTATTTAATTATTATTATTGATCTATTCTATAATATGATTCATTTCTGGATGGGTGGCCCATGTCCCATATTTTTTAATATTTTCTAAAACCATGTTGCATAGTTGTTAGGCTGCTGAATTTTTGTAAGTGATTTCTCAATTATTATTTTATTTTGAGTTTATTTATTTTCTTATCATTTCTTCATCTCCTATTACCCAAGAGGAATTAAATCTCCATAAATCATGTACATTTTTGATGTTATCATGTTCATGAATAATTCATCATCATTCTTCTTCTCCTTTCTCACTTATTCAAGGAATAAAAACATTGTCTCTGATGTGTCGAATTACCGACATCATTGATGATGTGGTTTCAATTTGCATTAATCATTTCAAGTCTGGTCATGAAACCATTTTTATGGTTTAACCAGGTTATAATATATTTATTATTTCTCATTCATGGTTCTATAATTCCTTTGTACACATGGTTTTAATTTATAAAACAAAATGAGGTCATTATTATCAAAGAACCACTAAAATGATCTACACGAACATCATTAATGTTTTAACTTATGAATCATCATCATGTAAAAATTAAAAAATATAAATGGTATAAGTTATGGTTCTAGAAATATGTAAATACAAATCCATTCAAATTCTAGAGTTTCACTTCCAATCGACAAGAATGATCCATCATGAACTGGTCATTAAAATCATGTAAAGAACTCACCCAAAACAGTGCAAGGAACAAAATACTAACAATTAAAGGGTAAAATGATGTAATTAAATGATCATATAAGGTATTATAAATATTTATATGATTTTTTAATATATTAATAACACTCTTTTAACTGTTATAAAATATCTTTAAATGATTTGGAAGTAAGGAAAACCTGAGGGAAGGAAATTCTTAACTTGATTTCCATTCTTTGGGTTAACCTTCTACTTCGTTATTTATGTGGTATTAAAATTGATTGTGTTATGGGTTTTGTTAAATTCTATTTAATAATTACTAATTATAGTGTATATACATATTCAATCCTCTCTATTAAGTCTCACTTCAATTATATGATTTATCTAAGGGGTTTTTTTAATCCTCTTTTAAAATTCTTTTTTACAAAATTCAAAATCAATGTTTTATGCTATTTTTCATGTTGTATGATTATGTGATGGATCTTGGGAATTGTTTATGATGAATGGTGGGAACTATATTTCCCTCCAATGCATTGGGTATTTGTAAGTTGGAGGTCAGTCGTATGGGTACTCCATGTGTAACTGCGATGGTTACACAAATTATAAGGTAGTTATAAGGGTTACAAATTATAAGGTAGCCGAGAGGGTTACTAGATTATATATGTAATGCCCCAATATACCTTTATGGTTATGTTTATGTTATAATGTTTTGTGTGGATATTTTTTAAATATCATGTTTCACAATGTAAGTATATATGGGTGAAAAGCGTGTCTTTTGAAAATGTTTTCATAAGTTACAAGTATTTAGGGACTAATGCGCTCTTTCCTTATTTTACATCCCTTACTAAGATTTTTGTGCTCATCCCATGTTTTTTTAAATTATTTTAATAGTTCATAAGGATTTTTAATATAAATAAGAAATTCAAGTTAAATATTTAAATAATTGTCAAAGAAATCATGTTTTAAGCATTAATGTTTTATATTTTGAAAAAAATGGAAACTATTTTTATGGTATCCACTCTGTAACAATGTATAAGGTTATGAATATATTATGTCCCAATTCTATAAAGCTCTATACTTGGAAAGATATTCAATGTAAAATGAAATGATTTCTTGTCTAAAATCAAGATTATTAATGTTATAAGGTCAGGTCCTTATAGTTGGTATCAGAGGATGGTTTAGATAACTTTAGGGTTAGGATGATGTTTAAAGAATATAGTAAATGATTTTTACTCTATGATTAATTTGAAATGTTATAGAATTTAAATATTACCATGTTTCTTCATCTAAGATATTTTTTTTGGAATGATTGTCCGTAGAAGAAACAAAAAAGCTAAAGAAGAGAGGCATCGACAGAACGATGTCCTTCTGAATCTGCAACCCAGAATGGTAGGGATTGGAACCGAGAAGTTTGTGACATTAATGGGTCAGCTAACTCAAGAAATAAATGGTGGAGTAATCCATGAAAGAGAACAACTATAGGTACCTCAATATAACATAAAAATAGTGGAACATTTTATGAGACAGCACCCTCCTGCTTCCAAAGGATCTTCGGACCCAGTAGCGGCTGAAGGATGGATTAAATCCCTTGAAACGATATTTGATGTTATGGGATGTTCAGATAATCAAAAGTTAAGTCTTTCCATTTATCATTTGGAAGGTGAAGTTTATCAGTTTTTGTCAATGTTAAAGAATATTAGTGATAGAGATTATATTGATACCTTAGAGTGGGAATAATTTAAAAGTCTTTTCCTTGAAAAATATTTTCCTAAGGTGGTGAGACTTAGGATAGAGTAGAAATTACTTGAATTTAAGCAAAAGGATGAATATTTAGTGGATGTGTATGAAGAAACCTTCACCCTAGTGGTGAGGTATTCTTCAAATATTATTCTATATCTTGATAGAAAAATCAACCACTTTTACTTAGGACTGAAGCCAAGGTATTGAAGGGTATTGGCCTCCTGTGAATTCAAAAATTATGAGAAACTTGTCTGATGTGCTGAGAGGGTAGAGATGGATTTTTCTGATGATCAAGTTCATTTTGGAAACAAAGAGAAGAAGAGGTCTAGATGGCAATCTATGGGTAAGAATCAACAAAAATTAATCTTATGGTAAGAAAATTTAGTTTCCAGTTTGTGAAAAGTGTGGAAAGAAACACCCTGGGAATGTCTTAGCAAAATTGGGATGTGTTTTAAATGTTGTAAGTTTAGACATATGGCCTAATATTGTAATAAAAATTATCCTAAGACGAATCCAGATAAAGAAATTGTTAAGTGTTTTAAATGTGGTGTGATGGGTCACTATGCAAATTCCAGCCCAAAGAGAGATCCAAATGGTGAAAAGAAGGCAGAATATAAGCAAAAAGGTGTAGTGAGATCATTTTCCACTACATCAGCAGATGTCAGTCCATCTAAAGAAGTTTTATTAAGTACTTTGTTTTTTTACTCATATTTTTCTAATGTTTTGTTTGATACAAGGTCTACACATTCCTTCATCTTTGAGAAATTTTTGGATAAATTGCAAATATCACCTCAACAAATGAGACTGGAACTTGTTTTTAAAACACCAGGAATAAATATTATAGCAAAGAGGAATTATAATAATATTTCTATTATGGTCTATGGAAAGAATTTACCTGAAAACCTTTTCGTTTTACCCTTAGTCGAGTTTTTTGTTATTCTATGAATGGATTGTCTTTTTGTTTATCATGTAAAGATTGACTCTAGAGCTAAAGAAGTTGTTTTTCAGAAATATTTTTAGTTTTTATACAAGAATGAACCCATAAAATGGATAACATATCCGGAAGTTGAGCAACTGTTGAGAGACTGAAAATGAAGTTATCTTGTTCATATTGTTGAAAATAAGGGAACTTTTCAGATTGATGATGTGCATGTGGTAAATGAATACCTTGATGTTTTTTATGATAAGTTACCCAGTGTCATACCTAATTGGGAATCCAAATTCACAATTGACTTAGTTCTTAATGCTAATACAGTTTCAAAATCCACTTATTGGATGGATAAAATAGAACTTCTTTAATTGAAAAATCAGTTACAATATTTTCTTGATAAAGGCTTAATTTGTCCTAGCACTTCACCATGGTGTGCTCTTATTTTGTTTGTTAGAAAGAAATATGGTTCCACTAGACTTTTCATTGATTATAGAGCTTTGAATAACATCACTGTTAAAAACAAGTATCTTTTTCCTCACATTGATGACTTGTTTGATCAGCTCTAGGGTGCTCAGTACTTTTCCAAGATTGACTTGAGATCCAAATACCAACAGTTGAAGGTGAATGAGGATGAAATCCTACAAATAGACTTTCTTAATATATATAATCATTATAAATTTGTTGTTATATCGTTTGGGTTAACTAATAAACCTGTTGTATTCATGAATCTTATGAATAGAGTATTTCATGAGTTCTTGGATATTTTTATGGTTTTGTTTATTGATGGAATTCTTGTATTTTCTAAAAATAAAGAGGAGAATGAAAAACATATAAGGGTTGTTTTACAACCCTTAAAGGAAAATAAATTGTATGGAAAATTTAGAAAGTGTGATTTTAGTTGCAACAGATTTATTTTCATGGGAACGTTGTAAATAGAAATGGAATAACATTTGATCCTGCCAAAACAGAAGTAGTTGATGAATGTCCAAGACCTACAAATGTTACAAATACTCATAGTTTTCTTGGATTGGAGGGTTATTACAAATGGTTTGTTAATAAATTTTCAAAGTTATCTAGATCGATAACTAAGTTAACACAAAAAGGGGTTAAATTTTTTTGGATAGTAGAATGTGATTTTTGTTTTTAGGAATTGAAGAAGAGATTGGTGAATGGTCTATTTTTTTCCTTGAATTCCTGAAATGGTGAGTTTGTCATCAATGGTGATGCTTCTTTGAAGGGACTTGGTTGCGTTTTGATGCAGAATGTTCGGGTAATTTCTAATGCTTCAAGAAAACTTAAATTTCATGAGTTAAATTATCCCACACATGATTTGGAATTGGCAGCTGTGGTTTTTTCTTTGAAAATTTAGAGGCGTCATTTGTATGGAGCCAAATGTCAAATATATACTAACCATAAAAGTCTAAAGTATATATTCACTCAGAAGGAATTAAACATGAGTAAGAGAAGATGGATTGAACCGATAAAGGATTATGATTGCATGATCAATTACCATATGGGAAAAGAAAACAAAGTGGCGAATGCCTTGAGTCGAAAACATCATGTATCATTAACCATGTTACATTTGGAAAATGATCCCTTGATTAATGATATCATGAATTTTGGCTTAAAAGTGATTGGTGTAGAGATTACATCTCTTTTGTCTTAGGTTTCAATGCAGTCATCATTATCAGATATAATTAAGCAAGTGAAGAAGGAAGATTGTGAGATACAAAAAAAGATAGAACTGGTTAAAAGGGGTAAGTTTCTAGAATTTAATCTGGATAAATATTGTGTTTTAAGATTTGGAAATATTTTGTGTGTGCCTTTTGATTCCCAGTTGAAGAAAGACTTGTTTTGTGAAGCTGATAGTTCTCTATTTTCAGTTCATCCTAACAGTACTATGATGTAAAGAGACCCTCAGGAATATTATTGGTGTGATGGAATGAAAAGAGATATTGCCAATTTTTCTGTGAAATGCTTGACATGTCAACAGGTTAAAGTAGAGCGGCAGTTACCGAAGGGCACGATTCAGCCTTTTCCAGTTCCATAGTGTAAATAGAAGAATGTATCGACGGACTCTGTAGTGGTACTTCCAAAGACTTCTCAAGGAAACAATGTAATTTGAGTTATTGTTGATTGGCGGTAAAAATCTGCACATTTTCTATCTATTCGAGATACAATGTCTTTGGATTAACTTTTTTGATTGTACCTCAAAGATATTGTCAGGATACATGGAGTTCCTATTTTCATTGTATCTGACCGGGATCTCAGGTTCACTTCTAACTTTTGGAAGGGACTTCATAAGTCGTTGGTTAGAGAATTAAATTTTAGTACAGCTTTTCATCCTCAATCAAATGGGTAGTCATAAAAAACGATTCAAACATTGGAGGATATTCTTCGAGCATGTTCAATGGACTACCAGGGAATTTGGGATCAACATATTTTTTTATTTGAGTTTTTTTATAATAGAAGTTTTCATTCCAGTATACAGATGGAACCTTTCGAGGCACGGTATGGGAAGAGGTTCCAGAATCCAGTGTTTTAGGATGAAGTCGGTGAAATAAAGTTGATGGGGCCAGAATTAGTAGAAGAAATGACTGAGGAAGTAAAGATGATTCAACAACACATGAGGACAGCTCAGAGCAGGTAGAAAGGTTATAAAGATAACAGAAGGAAAGACTTCTCTTTTGAGGTAGGTGACCATGTTTTTCTTAAAATATCTCCTTGGAAAAGTGTGATGCGTTTCGGTAAGAAATGGAAGTTAAGTCCACGGTTCATAGGTCCTTTTAAAATCATAGAGAAAGTTGTAATGTTGCAAAACGAGTAGTTTTGTCTTTGAGTTTGTCTCAGGTACACAATTTTTTTCATGTTTCGAGGTTGAGAAAGTATGTGACAGATTCATCACATGTCTTGATCCTAGAAGCAGTTCAGTAGGAAAAAACCTTTCTTATAAAGAGAAACTAGTTCAGATCCTTGAATGAATAGAACTGGTATTGCAGAATAAGGTAATCCACCAGGAAAGGTTTTTGTGGAGAAACCATATGGTTGAAGAAGAAACTTGGGAGTTTGAAAATTCTATGAGGAAAAGTTACCCTCACTTTTTTAACAAGTAAATTAAATCAAGAGGATGCAATTTCTAGAAGGTGGGGATAAGGTAACACCCCAACGTTTAAAAAAAATAAATTAAATGCATGAAACTTTGTTTTAAGTAGATATTTATAACTATCCTTTAAACATAATTTTGCAGCTTCTATGTTTTGAATTTTAAAAAACAGTCATCTAAAATTATGTTCAGTAAGTTATATGGAGTATAATGAAACCAACTTGTTTTTTTAGTGAATAGTAACATACCCTTATGAATAGTAATATGACTATAATGAATAGTAAATTGTATTATTATTTTATTTTCATAAGGATTTAAGATAATAACATCTTGGTTAATTTTTCAATGTAATATAAAAGTAGTTATAGTTTTTAAATTATTAATTTTTTAATTAAGTATGATTTTATTTAAAAATTAAATTAATAATATTTAAAAAATTATATTCAAAAAATGTATCCAATTTTTGAATTATACACATAAAAAAATGGTTAGGGTGAATTTTTGGGATTTTTCTGAAACAGTTGATTTTTGGGTGAATAGTAAAAATACAATTTTGAGTTTCGGTGTGTTAATGAAATCGTTAATGATGTAATAATGATGTAATAAATCTGGTTGACTTGTGTATATTAAACTAAGATGTGAGGTGTCCCAAGTGGCTAATACCATGGGAATATACCATGGGAAAGGCCATGGTTTTGCAAATACCACTAATGAGGTTTCTCTTGGAAATTATTAAAATAATCCCCCACTTTTCCTATAAATACCAACTCATTCCTTCATTAACTTCATTCCAATTTCTTCCTCAACAAATCTTTGGCCTCCTTACCTCCCTAGTAGTCCTCCCAAGGTTTCCTCAAGCCCGAAAGGTCCCAACCATCTTTTTTTGGGAGTAATTCTACAAGGTTATAGAATTCTCATCTTATTTCTTTTTCCATTCAAGTTCTCTTTTATGTGGTATAACTTTCAAGTTTCTATACCATGTTCTTATTTCCTTGATATTCTTGATCTATTCTATATTATGATTTATTTTTGGATGGTTGAACCTTGTCCACTCTTTTTTAATATTTTCTAAAACCATGTTCCATAGTCGTTTGGCTGCCGAATTTTTGTAAGGGATTTCTCAATTATTATTTTATTTTGAGTTCATTTCTTTTCTTATTCTCTCCTCGTCTCCTCTTACCCAAGAGTCGTGAAATCTCTATAATTCATGTATATTATGGATGTTATCAGGTTCATGGAAAATTCATCATCATTCTTCTTCTCCTCTCCCACTTATTCAAGGAATAAAAACATTGTCTGTGATGTGTCAAATTACTGACATCATGGACGATGTGGTTTCAATTTGCATTAATTATTTCAAGTATGGTCATGAAATAGTTTTTATAGTTTAAACAGATTATAATATATTTATTATGTCTCATTCATGGTTCTGGAATGCTTTTTTACGCATGGTTTTAATTTATAAAACAAAATTTGGTCATTATTATCAAAGAACCACTAAAATGATCTAAACGAACATCATTAATGTTTTAACTTATGAATCATCATCATGTAATAATTAAAAATGATAAATGGTATAAGTTATGGTTCTGGAAATATTTAAATACCAATCCATTACAATTCTATAGTTTCAATTCCAATCGATAAGAACAATCCATCATGAACTGATCATTAAAATCATGTAAAAAACTCACCCAAAACAGTGCAAGGAACAAAATACAAACAATTAAAGGGTGAAATGATGTAATTAAATGATAATATAAGGTATTATAAAGATGGATATGATTCTTTAATATATTAATAACACTCTTTTAACTATTATACAAGTGGTTTAAATGAGTTGTAAGTAAGACAAACCTGAGGTAAGGGAATTCTTAACCCGATTTCCATCCTTTGGTTTAACCTTCTACTTCGTTATTTATGTGGTATTAAAATTGAATATGTGATGAGATTTGTTAAATTATATTTAATTATGTCTAATTAAATTGTATATACATATTCATTCACCCTATTATGTCTCACTTCAATTATATGATTTATGTAAGGGGATTTTTTTAAATCCTCTTTAAAAATTCTATTTTAAAAAATTCAAAAGTAATGTTTTTATTTTATTATTAATGTTTCATGTTTATGTTATGGTTATTAAGAATTTTTTATGATAAATGTTGGGACCTGTATTTCCCTTAAATTCATTGGGTATGTGTAAGTTGGAGGTCGGCCGTATAGTTACTCCAAGTGTAACAGCGATGGTTACACAAATTATAAGGTAGTCGTGAGGGTTACAAATTATAAGGTAGCCGAGAGGGTTACAATATTATGTAAGTAATGCCCCAAGATACCTTTATGATTATTTTTATGTTCTCATGTTTTATGTGGATCTTTTTTAAATCTCATGTTTCACGATGTAAGTATATAAGGGTGACAAGCATGTCTTTTGAAAATGTTTTCATACATTACAAGTATTCATGGACTAATGTGATATTTCCTTCTTTTACATCCCTTGTAGAGATTTTTGTTCTCATCCTATGTTTTTTTAAATTATTTTAATAGCTCATAAGGATGTGTAAGACAAAGAAGGAATCCAAGTTAAATGTTTGAAGAATTGTCAAAGAAATCTTGTTTTATGCTTTAATGTTTTATATTTTGAAAAAAAATGGAATTTGTTTTTATGGTATCCACTCCGTAACAATGTGTAATATTATGAATTTATTATGTCCCAATTCTATATAGTTATAAAATTAAAAAGATCCTCAATGTTAAAGAAAATTATTTCTTGTCTAAAATCAAGATTATGTAATGTTATATGGCCTGGTCCTTATAGGCCATCATCGCTACTTCACCTTTGGCTCATTCTTCTAATCTTTTGGGGGTATCAAAAGAACTATTAGATGGAAAACCTTCTAGATAAGAATTATTTCTAAATTCTTATATGTACAACCATTTTTGGATTAAAAATTTTGTATCTTCAAGTACTCTCATGTTATTTGATTCAGTAGGTAGAACACACTTTTACATCATTCCAACTTAGTAAGTAGAGACTCTCGGACCATTAGTGCAAGAATTTGGGTATGTTGTTGATGCTTTGGTAAGGGAACCTAAGAAGTTGGGAACATCTAGTGTAAAATACTCCACACATGAAAACCTTAACAAGTCACATGTTTCTGCATCCAATTTTTTTGGATTACCTAAAACAATTAATAATCTAGAAGGCCTATCTATATAAAATGAGGCCCAGCTAATTCAAATTAGATATATACACCAAAAAAAATGGAAAAAGGTAGTGTTTCTTCATTACTTGACTCACACAATGATGGTGAAGTCCTGTATAAAAAATAATATGCTTGATATGTCTTTTATGGCACTCTGACCCCATTAAGGGAGGATATATGCATTAAGGATGTCCTTCTTGATGATATCTCTAAGGGATAAGCAGCTCAAATAGATGACATATTAGACCCTAATTGGTAGTTGGAAACCTATGGTGTATGGGTAGGTTATCGAGAGGTCAGGTAACAAACTGAATTGGGGTACCGGTAAGTGGTACCCAGATCAGGACATCACAAAGTGGTATCAAAGGATTTATATTTTCTCTTTATTTGTCTTACTATTTGGAAAATTTATATAGTAGACTATGATGATTTGGCCTCGTTCATGGGCTCGTACATGTTAGTATCTAACCTATGTGTGGAGTAAATTCCAATTACCCAGGGAGGGATTATTGTTCTTGATGTTTTTTGTTACAGTTGAATGTTATTTCACCATAGGTGATGCACTTGTTGTATGATGTTATTGTTTCCTGATATTTTATTCATGGATTAGTATGAAATGAGTGTTGTGTATGCATGCATCATTCTAGGAACTCTGTATTTTATGTGACATGAATCATTTTAGGCACACATAGAAAATAAAGTTATGATTTGTTTTTGAGAAATGAAAATGATTTCATTACTTGATTAATTTAAAAGAGATTGACTCTAATGATAAATTGATGATGGTTAAAATATTTTAAATGTTGAAATTTGAAATAGTTAAAAGGGTTTCTAATTTGAAACATATAATCATGAAAATTTATTTACACTATGTTATCCATGAACCTAGTTATGGATGGTTAATAGTTGTTATAGTGCATTGATATTGACTATAGGGAAGTGTATTTGGGATAATTTGTTGGGGTATTATGTTAATCTACCTTGTTTAAATGTGTAAATTATGTGATGTTTTTCTTGAGATGGGTGATTGTAATTTTAGAAACGTGAATCTACGACAATGTTTGTTGGTAAAACAATAGGAGTAAATTTCTAAAAATGTTCCTCTAGTAGTGTGATAGGAAGCCCTGATAGTTCTGGGTGAAGGGGCAGAAGGGAACTCCCATGATAACTTCACTCACTTTATGTAGTTCATGGAAAGAGACCCATGACATGAAGTGTGGAATATTTCTAAGATGGCCTAGGATTTATAGAAGTAGAACCCTCTTACATTCAACAAAGAGGGTGGACCTGAGTAATTTGAGTTCTAGATTGATTCTATACAGACAATTCTTGGACAATTATAGACTCCACCTGAGAAAAAAGTCAATTTTTCTATTTATATATTATGAGGTCAAGTGAAGAGCTAGTGGTATATTCAAGATCGTGATGAGAACTTGTAGGTAATGATATATAAGTACTTCCAAGAGAATTTCCAAGAACACTTTTACCTAGATACACTCAGGTAGAAGAGGGAATAAGAGTTTATACGGTTGACCTAGAGAATTATGTCAGTGATAGACTACGATTATCACTTTACTAACGTGCAATGCTTTTTCCTTGCACTAGAAGAAGATGAGGTGATTGTGGAAATATTTTTTCGGATGAAATTTAATGTGAGATCATGTGACAAGTAAATATCTTCTGATTGAAGAATTTTTCTGAAGTAGTGAATCGGGCTCTCATCTCTGAGGGGAACCTAAAGGAGTCATATAGTGGAGGATATGTGGTTTCATATGTATGACTATGAGGTATATATCTTGAGAGTATGAAGCATAATTATGAGAATGTTCACTAGGGTAGAGGAAAATAGAGTAGCCTAGGGGAAGAATCAGTTACTCAGGGCAATAATCGAGTGTTCTGGCATCAGTGCGGTTGGTCAAGACACATTCTTAGTCAGTGTCCCTGATCACCAGAGGAGTGTTGATCATGTTGTGGGATGGTAAATTTACATAGGAATTGCAGGATTCCCTGGCCTATGGGTAGTGATGGAGTATCTAAGCCAAATAAGAGTACTAAAAAGGTGTTATTCTACACCGTACCGGTTGGGACGTTGAAGTTCTATTGGCCATGTAGGTCGAGGTGGTGGACATGGTACTTCCGGACAAGAATTATTGTATCATTAGAGTAGTGAAACATAGGTAACATAGACCATAGTATATGGGAGAAGGATATGTATGTTTCATACAATTAATCTTTCAATTTTTGATAGCGAGGTTGGGCATTGAATAGTCAGAGATACTATTCTTGTAGATTATATTCTTACTATATCTTTATTTTATATAAGAACCTCACAATATTTTATATCTGCTCAACTTTTGAAAGGTTTGAGTTTGATGTTGGAGTTTTTAAGTGGGTTTATGACAATCTACAAACCATTGGGTGCAGAGTCTAAGGAAATCTATCTATAAAAGGGTGTTCCCTCGAGGATGGTGAGTATAATTTCATTTGGGATATGTATATACTAGATATGTTAGGACTATACTTGATCATGGGAATTTGTTGGCTGGTATCATACTAAACCAACATAGATTGTTATCATAGGATAGTAACCTTTACATATCCTAAAGAAAACAGTTATGTTCATCAGGGAGAATGGGATATTCATTCAGGATGTGTGGGTCCAATTCATTAGAAACTGGGGGATCCCACCACCCAGGTTGTGAGTCTTATGTTAAATGATGGGGGTGTAAAGCATGGTGTCTTTTCACCTATAGTGGATTGGTTTCTAGATATGTTTCCTGAAGAGTTCTTTGGGATTCCACTTGAGAGATATGTTGATTTCACAGTTGAGATAATGACTGGAGCTGAACCAGTTTATATTCCCCCTTACCAAATGGTACTAGAAAAGCTTCAAGAGTTCAATACATGGAATGAAGAATTTGTCTATAAGGGATTTATCTGCCTGAGTGCATAACATTAGGGTTCTCTAGCCTTTTTTCTGAGAATTCTAATGGAAAATTATTCTTTTTCATTGATTATAGGAAGTTAAAAATGATGATAGTTAATATTTGTTATCCACTTCCACATATCAATGATTTTTTTGACCGAATGAGGGGTAGTGTACCCTGGTGGTTTGTTGCATACATTTCCCAAAATGGAATGTAAGTGGTGTAATGTTACCAGGTTTTTTGTGGTGGGTCTTCCGAGTACCCCTTGGAAGAGTGATGTGATATGGGTGGTTGTGGACAGTTTGACAAAAGTTACCCATTTCATTTCAAGTCATAAATCTTTAAATGTTTATCGGTTAGGAAATATGTATTTTTGAGAAATTGTATGTTTATATAGGGTTCCATGGAGTATAGTTTCATGTCATAAACTTCATTATTTTGGAAAGTATTTTATAAGGCTTTGGGTAATCATGTTTTTTTGATAATATCTTATCACCCACAGACAGATAATCAATTAGAGAGCACTAGTAATGTGTTGGAGGAAAAGTTGTGAGCATGTGTTCTGGACATTGTGGGATCTTCATATAAGCACTTAGTGTTTTTTGGGTTCACCTATAAAAATATTTATCATTAATTTATATGGAATCATATGAGGAACTTTATGTTATTTCATGTAGACCACCTTTATATCACATGGAGGTGGGCGAGTAAGGGTTGTTGGGACCGAGTCTTATCCAGGAGACGTCGGAATAGGTTCGGTTGATTCAGAAACATATAGCCAAAAAATAGAGTACGTATTGTACTTATGTTGATTAATTTTTTCAACTTATTGAGTTCATAGTGGGTGATCGTGTGTTCCTTCTGGTTTCATCAAGATTGAGTCACCGTCGGGTTTGAAAACAGGACATGTTATCACCCAGGTTTTTCATACTGTTTGAGATTATGGAGAGGACCAGATCGGTGGAATTTCAATTGAATATTTCATAGAGGAATAGTGTAATGAATTATTTTTTTATTGTTTCAAATATTTAATAGTATCACTCTAACCCTTCTCATGTGATTGATTTTGATGATGTTGAGATTTAGGCCGATGCGTCCTTTGAGAAGTATCTGATTTATGTTGAGGATCGCAGTGAGAAAGTGTTTTGGGGATAGAACATACAATTATTCTGAGAGTTATTGAAGTATTTCCATATTTAGGAGGAAAATGGGATAGGAAAGTAGATATTTAGTCCTAGTAGCATGACCATTTCACCATAGAATATTAATGATTCTTGGAGTGCATCTTGAGGATGAGTTATTATAATTTGGGGAGATTATAAGATCACAACCATTATTGAGACATCTCATACTCATTTACAAGAATTATTTTACCCATTTTTTATCATACCTTTGTTGGGTATTTCTTCAAGGTCATTTTGGGTGAATTTGGAGATTTTTGAATGCCCATGTGGCAGTACACAGTTGGTGCATAGTTAGGGTAAACTGCACGATTTTCCCTAGCAAACCATGAACCCCATTTTGAGTCACTTAAAGGGGGTCCCACGGTTTGAACAAACCATGTGGACACCCCCAAACCAAGAACCCCTAGTATAGTGGCTTCTTTATGTTTTTTTCATTATTTAAAAAACTATCCAAATCAAGGAAAAATCATGGACCCCCTGGACATTAGGGGCACATGGTTTGTCTAATCGTGTGACCCATCAAGGAAACTGTGAATGTAGACTTTTAAACCTCCAAAATTAAATTAAAAATTCTTGATCCCAATTTTTAATATCTATAATCACCCCAGTTGAAATAATATAGTTTTACTAGCTTTTAGAGGCTCCTCAGATGATTCATAGGCTTCTCCAACCCCATCTTTTGTGAATCAATGGTCCGGTGAAAGGAATCAACATATATTTTCTAAGTGATATCTTCTTCTTTTATGATACTTTCTCTTCCATATTTATTTACCTTTGTATAGTGTTGAATTCCTACCATTTTTTATTGTATAGATCTAGGTTTTAATGGATCCTATTTCATTAGAACATTATCTTAGGTCTTGATCCTAGATCTTCTTTTCCATTGTGAATTCAGTCATTCTACCTCTAATTAAGGGATAAGATTGGGAGATCATTCATTAAAAATCCTAAGTTAGGTAGTCATATATACTAATTACCATAGTCCCAATTCCATTCATGTGTATATAATTGTAATTCTTCATTGACCTATTGTGAAATTTCCTTGAAATTACAAAATTGAATTAAATTCCCTCAAATGGTGAGACCCTTCTCAGATCCCATTGTATTTGATGAAGATTATGAGGCTAGGTTTGATAGGAACCCATAGGGTGTTCCAATATCCTTGAATTGATAATTTTGGATTAAAAATGAGAATTATAGGGTTTATGAAATTAATCCAATTGGGAATGTGATGGTATAATAACTTGTTATAAATAATTAATGAGATTATCATGGGAATTTTATTGAAATGTGAGATGATTGTTGGTAATTGGGTAAAATGAAAATATTTTGAATGAAATATAACTATGTTGTTAATGATTGATAATAAGGTCACCGATGTTGAACCTTGGTGTGTGTATGTGTGTGTGAATAATGTGGAGGGGCACTAGACTGATGATCCAAGTTCCCATGGGGTGCTAGAATACTTCTCTAGGTCATCGATGCATGCATGTTAATTCATACTATAATGATGCTCCTATTGCCTAGTATTTTGGTGTCGGATTGATGCCCTAAGTAACCTTGATATTGGTGCTATAATGATACTCCAAGTACCTAATATAATGATGTTGGACTGATGCTCTAAGTATCTTTGATAATGGTAACCAGACTAATGATCCAGGGTACCAAATTGAAATTTTAAATAATCTGAACAAAGAAAGCCCGTAAATGAATAGTTGTGATATCCCTATGTGGTATGGTTGAAAATGCAGAACGGTATATAGTAGGTTTTATTGGATTAGGGTGAACCGTGAACCTGAGACCAATGTGGTTGATTAAATAATTGTAAATTTGAATCCTATTTACTTTTATCATTGTATTTTATTCTTTATACAAATGCATACATGATTATACATGAGATATTTCATTAGACACCATTGGTGGTGTCCTACTAATTATTACTCACACCCTACTCAGGTTATCGTTTGGTATATAAATATACTTCATGTTTGGAAGTCATGATAGGGTAAAGATCCCTATGTCAGATGGAAGAGATGGGATTCAGAATGGAGAATGGGTGAGGGAACTTTACATAATGCGATGACCTACTTGGGAGTTGAAAGGGTGTTTATATTTTGGGTTTTAATTTGAATCTTGACACATATATGGAAATAAATATCTACTAATTTGGTTTAAAATCATTTTTCATATTTGGGATTCATCATGTGATCTTTTTTATATTTTATTATTATTATTTTTTTTATTTTTTTTATTATTCCTATTGATTTCCAATGTTTCCATTCTATGATATAGTGGGTATAGTCTCCCCACATGATATATTAGACACTCAATACTACTCAGAAGCATTTGGAATATGGGTAGGCCTTCTTGAAGTCATATAATGAACAAGCGTGTCGCATTGGTATGTGGTACTCGCAGAGTGGTCTCCCATGTGTGGCGTCGACTACAAGTTTGGCCAACGTCGGCACAACATGTAGTAAGATCTGGCATGGTGTGTCATTTTCTACTCAGAGTGGCTCGGAGGGGTAAGGCTATCATGTGTCTCTGGTTGGTTTTTTCAGAATCATCACTATATGAGGTTGTGATGAGGTTGACTTCACAGTAGCGTGAAACATCAAGACGGCTTTGTTCTTCCTGGATCTATCTTCTTCATTGGCCTTTTTTGGACTCGTTCTTCCGGGAGGATTTCTGGGAGGTCGTATCATGTTGTTGGAGGGTGGGGTGTTCTCTAACTAGAGATCACCGGTGGGTTTGTGGTTTTGGGCTGGTGTCGATGGTCACACCGGTTGGTGTTCGTGGAGGTTAGTTCCGAGGATTGTTCAAGCTTTTATGATGTTCGTGTTTCCTGGTTCGTGGTTTCCTCGGCCGTATCTCTGGTGATTCCGGCTCTTGGTGTGAATGTTTGAGAGGATGAATTTTGGTGTTGATTGATTTGGTGTGTTGAATGAGTTGTTTGGTTGGTCTTAATCCTTTGATTCGTGATATTTGGACTGTTGTAAGTCGTGAAGTCTTATATAGTTTACCACTTTTCCCTCAAAAGTGTTTGACAGTTTCTCACTTTTTCCTAAAAAGCGTTTGGATAATAAAAAAATTTAATTTCCAATCAGTCAAAGGTTTTGGATACTCAATTTTCATGTATTTTCATTTTTCCAATTGGTTTGGTTGTGTCATGTGATCTTCGAAACTCATCGAGACCCACTGATACATAGTGAATCATGATCCCCAACCATATTCCCACATTCTTAAATTATAGGCTATCCTAGTTTTTTGTTAGTGTTTACTTTTTTTTGGATTGTTTTTCATATCTCTATAGATACATCCAAAAAATACCATTTTGGGGTTGATCCATCCAAAAAATCATAGGTTTCTAATTAACCCTGAAAATTAGACACTTATTTCTAAATCCAAAAAAAAAATTATTAGAGAAATATAATGAAAAAGAGTTGATATATGATAGTATCTTTATTATGATAATATTTACATTTTTAAGGGAAAATATATTAAATTAAAATATCAAATATTGCGTGATAGAAGATATAAAAGACAATAAGAAAAATCCACTAACCAAGCATTAGAACTACCAAAGAAACCATAGGTTTCTAGAAAATATGCATCCCAATTCCCCTCCCTTAAAAAATTCTTGGATAAAAATAATGGATTTTTTCTCTTCTATCAGCGATGACCATTTTCCAATAAAGGACTTATGGCATTCCATGAAAACCATACCAAGAGAGCCAAAAGCGACAATACCAACACTAAAAATCTACCACGAGAGAGAGAAAATTCCACATTAATATCCAAAATACCTAGAAGAGTAGGATTCCAGAAACAATGAACACATTTCACTCCTGATATATCTAATGATATAATGTGAGGTTTTATTTTGTCAATTTTTTTTTGTTTTTGTTGAAAACTAAATTTTTGTAAAAGAATACTCTTGAAAATTAGGTGAAATATGTGTTGCTGGAAGTTTATAAATTATTTTTCAAGAAGTTTTTGAAAATTAAAGATAATTTTATTTTAAAGTTTGGAGATCATAAGGTTTATTAGATGATCCATCAGACATAGTCCATCAGATTGGGTTTTTGATAAAAAGACAGAAGTTGATGAAAATCGGTTTCAGAAAGTCTACTCTATTATTGAGACTAGAAAGGTGGTTTGTTACATACATTTCCCAATATAGAATTTTAGTGGGGTAACGTTACCAGTTTTTTTGTGGTAGGTCTTCCAAAGACCCCTTGGAAGAATGATGTGATATGGGTGGTTGTGGAAAGTTTGAATAAAGTTACCCATTTCATTCCAATTCTGAAAACTTTAAAGGTTTATTAGTTAGGAAATATGTATGTTTGAGAAATAGTATGTTTATTTGGGGTTCCATGTAGTATAGTTTCATGTCATAAACTTCATTATTTTAGAAATTATTTCATAAGGCTTTGGGTAATCATGTTTTTTTAGAATATCTTATTACCCATAGACAGATAGGCAATTAGAGAGCACTAGTAATGTGTTGGAGGACAAGTTGTCAGCATGTGTTCTAGAAATTAGGGGGTCTCCAGATAAGCATTTAGTGTTTTTTGGGTTCACCTATAAAAATAGTTATCATTAATTTATATGGAATCATATGAGGAAATTTATGGTATTTCATGTAGGCCACCTTTATGTCAGATGGAGGTGGGCGAGTAAAGGTTGTTGGGACTGAGTCTCATCCAGGAGACATTAGAACAGGTTCGGTTGATTTAGAAACATATATCCACACAATAGAGTACAAAAGTACTTATGTTAATTGATTTTTTAAACCTATTGAGTTCATAATGGGTTATCATGTGTTCCTTAGGGTTTCATCGAGATTGGGTAACCGTTGGGTTTGAAAACAAGACATGTTAGCACCCAAGTTTTTCAGACTACTTGAGATTATGGAGAGGACCAGATCGGTGGAATTTCAATTGGATATTCCATATAGGAATAGTGTAATGAATTATTTTTTTAATGTTTCAAATATTAAATAGTATCACTCTAACCCTTCTCATGTGATTGAGGTTGATGATGTTGATATTTAGGTTGTTACGTCCTTTGAGGAGTATCTGATTTATGTTGAGGATCACAGTGAGAAAGTGTTGTGGGGAAAGAACATAAAATTATTCTGAGTGTTATTGAAGTATTTCCATATTCGGGATGAAACATGGGATAGTGAAGTAGATATGTAGTCCCAGTGGCATGACCATTTCACCAAAGAATATTAATGATGCTTGGAGTCCACCTAGAGGATGAGTTATTATAATTTGGGGAGATTATAAGATCTCAACCATTAATGAGACATCTCATACTCATTTACAAGTATTATTTTACCCATTTTTTATCATACCTTGGTTTAGTCTTTCTTCGAGTTTGTTTTAGGTGTATTTGGATATTTTTGAAAGCCCATGGGGTAGTACACAGTTGGTGTGTAGTTAGGGTAAACTGAACGGTTTTCCCTAGTAAACCATGAACCCCATTTTGAGCCACTGAAAGGGGGGTCACACAGTTTGACCAAACCATGTGGCCACCCAAAAACCATTCGCCTCTGGTATAGTGGGTTCTATATGATTTTTTCATTATTTAAAAAATTATCCACATCAAGGAGAAATCATGGACCCACTGGGCATTAGGGACACATGTTTTCTCTAATCATGTGACCCATCAAGGAAATTGTGCATGCAGACTTTTAAACCTCCAAAATTAAATTAAAAATTCATTATCCCAATAGTTTATATCTCTAATCACACAAGTTGAAATAATATAGTTTTACTAGATTTTGGAGGCTCCTAATATGATTCATATGCTTCTCAAACCCCATATTTTGTGAATCAATGATCCGGTGAAAGGAATCAACATATCTCTTCAAAGTGATATCTTTTTCTTTTAGGATACTGTCTCTTATATATTTATTCCCCTTTGTATAGGGTTGAATTCCTACCATTTTTTATTGTATAGATGTAGGTTTTAATGGATCTTGTTTCATTATAACATTATATTAGGTCTTGATCCTAGATCATCTTTTCCATTGCAAATTCAGTCATTCTACCACTAATTAAGGGCTAAGCTTGGGAGATCATTCATCAAATATCCTAAGTTAGGTGGTATATATGCTAATTACCATAGTCCAAATTCCATTCATGTGTATATAATTGTAATGCTTCATTGAACTATTGTGAAATTTCCTTTAAATTACAAAAATGAATTAAATTCCCTCAAATGGTGAGACTCTTCTCAGATCCCGTTGGATTTATTGAAGATTATGAGGCCAAGTTTGATGGAAACCCATAGGGTATGCCAATATCCTTGATTTGATAATTTTGGAATAAAAAATGATAAGTATAGGGTTTATGAAATTAATCCAATTGTGAATGTGATGGTATAATAACTCGTTATAAATTATTAATGGGATTGGCATGGAAATTTTATTGAAATGTGAGATGATTGATGGTAATTGGGTAAAATGAAAATATTTTGAATGAAATTTGACTATGTTGTTAATGATTGATAATAAGGTCACCGATGTTGAACCTTGGTATGTGTGTGTGTGTATGAATAATGTGGTGGGGCACTAGACTGATGATCCAAGTTCCCATAGAGTGCCAGAATACTTCTCTAGGTCATTGATGCATGCATGTGAATTAATACTATAATGATGCTCTTATTACCAAGGATTTTGGAGTGTGATTGATGCTCTATGTAACCATGATATTGGTGCTATAATTCTACTCCAAGTACCTAATATAATGATGTTGGACTGATTCTCTATGTATCTGTGATAATGGTACCCAGACTAAAGCTCCAGGGTACCAAATTGAAATTGGAATTAATCTAAACAAAGAAAGCCCGTAAATGAATAATTGTGATATCTCTATGAGGTATGGATCAGACTGTAGAATATTATGAAGTAGGTTTGATTGGATTAGGGTGAAATGTGAACCCGATATCAATGTGTTTTATTAAATAATTGTAAATATGAAACCTATTTACTTTTATCATTTTATTTTATTCCTTATACAAATTCATACATGATTATACATGAGATATTTCATTAGACACCATTGGTGGTGTCCTACTAATTTTCACTCACACCCTACTCAGGTTATCGTTTGGTACCTAAATATACTTCATGTTTTTAGGTCATGATAAGGGAAAAAACTATATGTTAGATGCATGATATGGGATTTGGGATGGAGCATGGGTGAGGGAACTTGACATAATGTGGTGACCAACTTTGGAGTTGAAAGGGTGTCTATATTTTGGGTTTTCATTTGAATCTTGACACATATATGGCAAGAAATATCTAATAATTTGGTTTAAAAAATTTCATATTTGGGATTCATCATGTGATCTTTTTTTATTTTTTATTATTTAGTTTTTTATTTTGGTAATTATTCCTATTGATTTACAATGTTTCCATTATTTGATAAAGTGGGTATAGTCTACCCACATGACATATTAGACACTCGATGCTACTCGGCAGCATTTAGAATATGGGGAGGTCTTCTTGATGTCATATAATGAACTAGTGTGTTGCATTGGTATGTGGTACTCGCGGACTGGTCTCCCATGTGTGGAATCGACTTCTAGTTTGGCCAGTGTCGGCACAGCTTGTGGTCAGATCCGGTATGGTGCGTCATTGTATGCTCGGAGTGGCTCGGAGGGGGAAGGCTATCAGGTGTCTCTAGTTAGTTTTTGAAAAGTCATCACTGGATGAGGTTGTGCTGAGGTTGACTTCGCAGTAGGGTGAAACATCAAGACGGATTTGTTCTTCCTAGATTTGTCTCCTTCTTTGGCCTTCTGTGGACGTGTTCTTCCAGGAGGATTTCTGGGAGGCCGTATCACATTTTTTGAGGGTGGGTTGTTCTCCGACTGGAGCTCGCCAGCGAGTTTGTGGTTTTGGGTTGGTGTCGATGGTCTCACTAGTGGGTGTTCGTGGAGGTTGGTTCTGAGGATTGTTCAAGATTTTCTGGTGTTCATGTTTCCGGGTTTGTGGTTTCCTCGGCCTTATCTCTGGTGATTCCGGCTCTTGGTGTGAATGTTTAAGAGTTTTAATGCAGGATTCGATTGATTTGGTGTATTTAATGAGGTGTTTGTTTGGTCTTAATCCTTTGATTAATGATATTTGGACTATTGTAAGTCATGAAGTCTTGTATGGTTTACCACTTTTCCCTGAAAAGTGTTTGACGGTTTCTTAATTTTTCCTCAAAAGTTTTTGGATAATAAAAAAAAATTAGTTAGTCAAAGTTTTTTGATACTCAATGTTCATGTATTTTCATTTTTTCTAATTGGTTTGGTTTTGTCGTGTGATCAGCGAAACTCATTGACACCCATTGATACATAGTGACTCATGATCCCCAACCAAATTCCCACTTTCATAGATTATAGGCCATCCTAGTTTTTTTTAGTGTTCAATTTTTTTTGGATTTGTTTTCATATCTTTATAGATCCATCTAAAGAATCCCATTTTGGGGATGATCCATCCAAAAAAATCATAGGTTTCTAATTAACCATTAAAATTAAACACTTATTTCTAAATCCAAAAACTTATGAGAGAAATATCATGATAAAGAGTTGATATATTTTTGTATCTTTATTATGATAATATGTACATTTTTAAGGGAAAATAGATTAAATTAAAATATCAAATATCAGGTGATAGAAGATATAAAAGACAATATGGAAAATCCACTAACCAAGCATTAGAACTACTAAAGAAACCATAGTTTTCTAGAAAATATGCATCCCTATTCCCCTCCATTATAAAAAAAAGAAAAGTCTAGGATAAAAATAATTGATTTTTTCCTTTACTATCATCGATGACCATTTTCCAATAAAGGACTTATAGCATGCCATGAAAACCATACCAATAGAGCCACAAGCGACTATACCAACAATGAAAAGCTACCACGGGAGAGAGACAATTCCACATTAATCTTCAAACTACCTAGAGGAGGAGGGTTCCAGACACAAGGAACACATTTCACTCTTGATATATCTAATGATACAATGTGATGTTTTATTTTAACAATTTTTTTTGTTTTTGATGAAAACTAAATTTTTGTAAAAGAATATTTTTAAAAATCGGGTGAAATATGTGTTTCAGGAAGTTTATAAATTGTTTATAAATAAGGTATTGGTAAGTAAATATAATTTTATTTTAAAATTTGAAGATCATAAGGTTCATTAGATGATCCATCAGACATAGTCCATCAGATTGGGTTTTTGATAGAAAGACAGAAGTTGCTGAAAATCATCTTCAGAAAGTTTACTCTATTATTGAGACTTGAAAACATGTAAAGTCATAGAAATTTAAAAATTTAATTAAACGATGCATTTATATTATTTCATATTCATAAAACATACTAATTAATTCATGATTAAATATGGATCTCGTAAAGGTAAAGTGATTAAAAAATTATAGATTTTTATGTTTCTGAAGAGTTGAAGTACTCTGAATGAAGATCATAGGGCTGAGAATCAATAGATACAATACTGTTCAAAAGATGAGAAGTATGAATTTGATTAATTTTGAATAAATTGGGAGTTTTTTTATTAGATTTGGTTCATCATATATAGGTTAGCAAATGGTTCTGACTAGATATGATTCATCAGATGTTTATTTTGTTAGAAAGCTTGGATTTTTAGATTTTGAGTTATGATTATTTATGGTGTTGACAATGTGAAAGATATATAAAGAAGCTCGTGATAAAATATATGAATATTCAATAAAAGGCAATGTAGGAGGTTAAATTTTCTGTCAATAAAAAAAATACATGGATGTCACAAGTTTCATCAACAAATAAGTAGATCGAATGAATAAGTTTTTGAAAGATAGAAATGTTTAAGATCACTATTAGACAGATTTTATCAGAATGAAGTTATTAGATGAGTTAATACAAAGGTAATTTTTGATCAAATGAACCATATGAAGATAATCAGACACATAATTTTCCAGTATGATGAATGTTTTTTGTTTACTGAGATCGTGTAGTTTTCATAAAGGTAAAAGAAGTGGAAAGTCTAACTGATACTGATTCATTGAGTGAGTTTATGATATTGATCCATCAGATGATATTGTGACATAAATAAGTCACTGGATGGATATTTACATTAGAAAAATTTTGATTAGACTTAATATAATATGAATAGATGGATAAAGTGAATGAAAATATGAGACCTATATAATTTTCTTCTAAAAATTCGTTGCAGGTTTCTAAAGTCTTTAGAAGTTGAAATAATGGAGTAAACCATTCATAGTTTACTAGGATCATTAGAGTGAGAAATTATATATTTTTTTGTTTTAATAATATCAAGGAAAAAATATGTGAGTTATTTTAATAGTTTTAAGATTATTTGATAAAGGATTTCTAAATTCTAAATTTATGAAGTTTTAAGGATATACATCAAATTGAATTTGTTTATTTTATTGTGAACTAATGGTTGAGTGTGTTCTAATTAGTTCAAGAGGATCAGATAGATGATGAGTTTCTAGACAACCATTTCCAGACTTAAGTTTTTATTTTTCAAGTTGTTTTATAAATTTTTTAAAGTTTCTAAAATTTAGAGGAAAAAATTAGTTTTGAGAATCCACTAAAAGAGTTGAGAATATTTGAAGTAGTCAAATAAAGATCAAATGAATATAAAATTCAAAGGTTTGGGATTTGAGTGAGTGGGAAAATAAAAATGGTTTTATAAAATTTTCACTCTTGGAAGAACCTATAAATATAATTGTACAGTACATTGTACTAAATTAATATTGAGATCAAGACAAAACGTTGAAGTTCAGAATATATTATGACAGAAGGTGTTTCTGAAAAGAATATTCCTTTATAAAATCATATTGTAGAAATATTTGATTATTAGACAGAGGGTATTGGACTGAATGTTTGATTATAAGTTTGATAATCATAGTTTTGTTAAATAAGAAATTCAAAAGGATTTGTAATAGTCATAGACCAAGTGATGGTGAATCAGATTGAGGCTATTAGAATGGGTTCATCGAACTGAGACAATCGAACACAGGTACATCAAACCAAGCCTACATATAGAACTTTGTGGAGTAGAAAGTTTCAATGTTAATTTTCTTTTTTAGATAATATTTTTCGTAAGAAAAAATTGTAAACTAATGGGAGTCATTATAATCATTTATATTGGGATATAAAAGGTGTCTAAAGGGATTTGACACAATTTGAATGCAATTATTTATAATAGTAAATTTTCATAGACCCATGGGAGTGGATATAGTAAGGATATATCTTCTCACACCAACGTCGAAACTTGTAAATCATTTGTTCCTTAATTACTTTTATATTTATTCATGCACTTGATTTTATTAAAATTTGATAACGGTAAAAACATAACAAGTTGAAGGGGTTAAATTTACTAAAGTTGGAATTTTTAAAGTGGAAAAAAATAATTCACCCCCCCTCAATTTTTCTATAATCCTTTAGAAATTAAATTAGTATCGAAGGGAGGTTTCCCTGTTAAATATTTATCATGGAAAATATAAATTTGATCAACAACAGAGGTTTTCCTACATTTTATG
Organism: Viscum album; assembly: GCA_963277665.1. Lineage (NCBI taxonomy): Eukaryota > Viridiplantae > Streptophyta > Magnoliopsida > Santalales > Viscaceae > Viscum > Viscum album. The sequence continues at coordinate 621,949,975 of OY728156.1, read as the reverse complement.
GGAAAAATATCATAGTGGAAAAAACAGGATGATTCCATATCTTTAATATCTTGGGTTGGAAGTTTCTGGTGCTGCTACAATTGGTTTTCCACCTAGTTTGAAAGAATCTCTTGTGAATTTTTCTGAATAGATAAATGTTAAAGTTGATGGAAAATCATGAAATTCTACTCGTATGTATCTATCATGAAATTTTTATATGAAGGTGATGGGTTTAAAAATATAAAATATTATATGAGATGAGTTTAAAGAATTTTCTATGGGAATACTAAAGTGAAGGAATTAAATCTTAAAATATGGTTTAGAAATTTTGAATACATAAGAATAAGAGATGAAGAAAAAATTTATGATTACTTAACTGGAGTGAATGAAGTTGTTTATAACATCATAGGTTTTAGAGACGTCATGGAATATTCTACAATTGTGAAAAAAACTCATGTGAAACTTTCTAGAGGTGTTTGATTCTATGATTTCTACTTTAAAAGACAAAGATGATTTATCTTTGGATAAACTACATAACTTTATTGTTTATTATAAAATGATAAAAGATAAAGTGTAAAAAAAGAATTTGAAATATGAAATGTATTTTGAAGAATTTTAAAATTTTAAAATTCATGATGTTGAAGATGTTGATCTGTGTGATTCTAAAGATAAGGAATATGGTGAGTTGAATGAGAAAAATAATGTTAATTATCACCAAGAAGTATCACAGGGGAAGAATAAATTTTGGAGGAAATCTTAATCTAAAATGTTTTAAGTGTGGTTGAATTAAAAAAATATATAGATTGTCCCAAAAAAAGTTGTTGAATTCGAAGATAGTTCTGAAAAAAAACCTATGTAGAAGACATTGGAAAAAACATCCAAGAAAAAAATTACATTGGTGGAAATAAGAAGTTCATAGGAAACAAAAGAAGTGAGTTAAGACATAAAGTAGAATCTGTCTTACATGAGATTGACTTATCAGAAGATGAATGTTCTGAAATAATTAAAAAATTATTTGAAAATGCTAACAAAATAGAAGCTTCATCAAATTATGAAGAATAATGAAGTAATGAATCTTAAAGAGAGTACCATCTCATATCTGAATTTGTTGCATATCTTGATAAAAAAACATAAATATTAGGAAAGAAATCTGAATGATGACAATAAAATGTAAATGTTATTGAAGTAAGAAAATATATTTCTAATTATTAAGAAGAATACATCCAGGAGATCTTATGTTATAAACTGAAAATTGTTGAATCGGGAAAGATGGTTGGAGACCTTAGAAAGAATTTAACAGCTAAGGAAGTTAAATTTAACAAAACTAAATGAAAAATATTCAAAGGGAAAATGTCATTTAAATATAAACAGGGATAACATAACTAATAAAGTTGGCCTATGGATAAAATTCTACGTGCACATAGTTTTGGCGGATGAAGAAATTCTTGCACACACATAGTTTTATGCACACATAGTTTTGGCCAATAGAGAACTTTCTATGCACACAGAGTTTTGGTCAATAGAGAAATTTATACACAAACATTAGTTGGTAATAGTTAATATAATGCATATCATGTCTAAGATGAAACATATAAGTATTGTTTTTTTACTATTAAAGACTAATAGGTGACACATATTTTAATTGAAAAATATTTGATGAGCTTTAGTAGATATTTTAAAAATACATATTTTTGAACTATTATAAAAATAGTAAAATTAGATTGAAGGCATCGAAATTTGATTTTTAGTGTATATTTTAAAAATTAATATTAATTAAAAATATTGAAAAAATAATATTTATTGACATTTAAAAATATTTTGATTTGTCAATGTTATATTTTTAACTTGACATATAAATCAAATAATAAATATATAACTATTAATTTTAAAAGGTGACTAAAGTTTTTACACTTAATATGTCATAAAATAATTTCACATGTACATATAAGAAATTAATTCAATTTTATAGAGTCAAGAATATAAAAAATAATAAATTGTTAATATTATTCTTATAGATTTTTATTTATTTTTATTTAATATTTAATATATTTTGTTTTTAATTATTATATTTTATTCGTTTTCTATATTTATATTTAATATATACTTTTTATTACTTTTTAATAAATATATATATTATAAAATTATTCATTTTTAATTTTTATTTGTTTCATATTTTTGTAACATTATTCATTTTTAATGTTTATTTATATTTATAGATTAATATTTAATATATTTTTAATAATTTTATATTTTACATAATTAAAAAATGTATTCATTTTTAATTAAACCTAAATTAAATTCTATTTAATAAAAGTTTATATAATTAATAACACTAATTCATTTTTTTAAATCAATCTATTCATCATTTAATTAAATTTCACTCATTTTTATCATTCATTCATTAAATATTTTATACTCATTAATGTAAAGTGTTTTTTTTACTTTTTTTTTATAATTTATTAATTTTAAATGTTTATCCATTGAATATTTTTGTAATTTATTCATTTTTAATTTCTTTACACATAATTATTTTCTACTATATTTAATATATTTAATATAGAAATATATTCATATATATATATATATATCAATATACATAATATTTCCTTAAATATGATTTATATAATAAAAAATATGTATTTAAATTAAATAAGTCATATATTTAGTAAAAATGGTTTTTAAATATAAATTAATATTAATTAGAAATATTAACTAATTAATATCAAGTATTTAAAATTTTATTAAATGTCATTTTCTTAATTTAGCATATATCAAACTTGTGTTACATTAATTTCACATGCCCTTGTACATAATTAATGAAATTTTATATAGAAACACATACACAGACATAATATTTCATTATCACTGATAAAAGGGGGGACTTTATCAGTGCTATAAATAATGCTAGTAAAGGAAAACCTCTTATAGTGTGTAGTTTGAATAACCACACACCACAGCAAATAAACCTATAACCTGTATGAAAATACCCCTATATAGGGAATATATAATTTAATTGAAATACATTTTACATCAAAATACCAAAAAATGCTATTATAAGCGTTTCAAACAATGTTTTTTATAATTACATTTTCAATTATTATCCATAAAATTTTAAAAACATTAATTTTCATCATCTTTGGATCCCATTACCCCCTCTCAAAAAAGTCTCACTATGGTATTTGTTGTCGAACAAATCACCCCAACCCAAGAAAAATAATACACCCATATATGAAAACAAACCTTAAGTTAGTGATACTATAAATAAATAAATTAAACATAAATTTGAACAAATAAATTAATAAAATGTCAATTTTAAATAAAAATACATGCTTTGAGTTATACTTGTCACACCATGTGTTTTATTGTGGTATGTTTGATTCTTAAACACCCAGAATGTCTTATGGATCATTGTACTAATGTTTCAAAACAATCCAAATGTGACTTCTTAGTTTTCATTTTTTCAATTGTTCTTTTTACTAAAATTATTATCAAATTTAAATAAAAAGAAACACATAGAGTTATACTAGTTACATCGTGCATTAAATTGAGGTGAGTCTAATTCTTATATTCGCAAAATTACATATGGATCATTTTCCTAAAGTATCAGAACAATATGAATGTGTTTTCTCAGTTTTGAGTATGTCACTTGTGTTTTTTTTAGTAAAATGACATTTCATACTAGAAACATGCACTTTGAGTCATAACAGTCACATTGTGTGTTGTTTTAATGTTAGATTACTTCATAAATGTCACAAATTACATATGAATCATTTTCCCAAATTATCAAGACAATCAGAGCATGTTTTCACATTTTTCAGTAACACAAGTTTTGGAAAAAAAATATAAATTTTAGACACATAATGGGTGCTTTGAGTCATACCATACAAACTATGCATCAAATTGAGGTTCGGCTGATTCATAGATGTAAAAAATGACTTATGGATCAAATTACTAAAGTATCATAATAATACGAATGTGATTTCTTGGTTTTCAGTATTCCACTTATTCTTTTTACTAGAATTAATATCAATTTTAAATAAAAAAGACATACATAGAGAAATATCAGTCACACCATGCATAATATTGAGGTTTGGTTGATTCATACACATCAAAAATAAAATATAGATCATTTTCCTAAAGTATCAAAATAATCTGAATGCATTTTCTTAGATTTTACTATGTCACTTGTTCATTTTACTAAAACTAATGTCGATTTTAAATAAAAAATTCATGTAGAGTTATGCTGGTCACACTATGCATTGGATTGAGGTGGTTTTGATTCCTAAATATCAAAATTACTTATGGAAAATTTTTCTAAACTATCAAAACAATCTGAATTCATGTTCTTGATCTTGATTATGAAACTTGTTATTTTTACTAAAATTAATGTCAATTTAAAATAAAAAGACACACTTGAGTTATATCGGTCACAAAATTTATCGGATTGAGGTGTGGATGATTCATACACATCAAAAAATTACTTATGTATTTGTTTACTGATGTAAAAAAATAATCTGAATGTGTTTTATCAGTTTGAGTATGCCATTTTTTTACTAAAATTTCATTTCAAATTTGAAATAGGAACTTTGAGTCATAATGGTCACATCATGTGTCGATTTTATTTGATATTACTTCCTACAAATCAAAAATGAATTATTAAACATTTTTCCAAATTATACTAAAAATAAGAGAATGTTTTCTTGGTTTTCAGTCATTAAAACATGTTTTGAACTAAAATGTCAATTTTAAACTAATAAAAAACACTTTGAGTCATACCAGTCACACTGTTCATCAGAATTAGGTGTGGTTGGTTCCTAAATTTCAAAATTGACTTATGGATCATTTTATTAATGTATAAAAATAATATGAAATAATTTTATAGGTTTTCAGTATGTCACTTGTTCTTTTTACTAAAATAAATTTCAATTTTAAATAAAAAGACACATATGGAGTCATATCGGTCATACCATGTATCAGATTGAGGTGGTATTTATTACTACATTTAAAAAAGGACTTATGAATTATCTTCCTAATATATCAAAAGAATATTAATTCATTTTATTAGTTTTTAGTATGTCACTTGTTCTTTTATCTAAAACTAATGTCAATTTTAAATAATAGTATACACTTAGATTTATACCGATCACGACACGTGTCAGATTGTGGTTTGGTTGATTCATACATGTCACAATTTATATACGGATCATTTTTATAAAGTATTAAGAAAATATAAATGTTTTTGATTAATTTTTAGTATTTCACTTGTTCTTTTTACAAAAATTATTGTCAATTTCAAAAAAACACTTGGAGTCATATTGGTCACATCGTGCATCAGATTGAGGTGGGGTTAATTCCTACATATCAAAAATGACTTATGGATTTTTTTTCTTAAATATAAAAACAATATGAATGTTTTTTATCCATTTTTACTATGTCACTTGTTCTTTTTACTTAAATTAATGTCAATTTTAAATAAAAATACACACATAGAGTTATATCAGTCACACGGTGTGTCGTATTAAGGTGATGTTGACTCCTAAATCTCATAAATAACTTATGTATCATTTTTCTATAGTATAAAAATAATATGAATGATTTTTTCTTAGTTTTTAGTATGTCACATGTTTTTTTTACTAAAATTAATGTAAATTTTAAATAAAAATATGCACTTTCATCTATACTAATCACACCATGCATCAGATTGAGGTTTGGTTTATTCCTACACATTAAAACAATCCGAATGAATTTTCCCAGTTTTCAATATGTCACTTGTTCTTTTTACTAAAATTAATGTCTATTTTAAATAAAATTACACACTTTGAGTAATATTGGTCACATTGTACATCGTATTTATGTGGCATTGATTCTTACACTGTAATAATTACTTATGGATTATTTTCCTAAAGTATCAAAACAATATGAATGTGGTTTCTTGATTTTTAGTATGTCACTTGTACTTTTTACTAAACTTAATGTAAATTATAAATAAAAAGACACACTTTGAGTTATTATAGTCACATAGTTAATTGTATTGAGATGTGGTTAATTATTACACATAAAAAATGATATATAATTTTATTCCAAATGTATAAAAAAATCCGAAATATTTTATTATTTTTTAGTGTTTCACTTGTTCTTTTTACTAAAATTAATGTCAATTTAAAATAAAAAAGACACATGTTGAGTTATACTGATCACGCCATGCATCATATTGAGGTATAGCTAATTCCTATACATCAAAAATGAATTATTTATCCTTTTAATAAATTATCAAGATAAAATAAATTCTTTTTATTAATTTTCACTGTGTCAGTTTTTATTTTATGAAAATTAATGTTAATTTTAAATAAAAAGACACACTTAGAGATATGCCGGTAACATCGTGCATTGGATTGAGGTGAGGTTGATTTCTAAACATCATAAATCACTTATGTACCATTTTAATAATGTATCAAAATAATATTAATCTGTTTTCTTGGTTTTCAATTGGTCACTTGTTCTTTTTACTAAAATTAATATCAATTTTAAAAATAAAAAAATCACACTTTGAGTCATATTGGTCACACTGTGTGTTAGATTGAGGTGGGTAGATAACTATATATCACAATTCACTTATAGATCATTTTACTAAAGTAACAAAACAATTGGAATTTTTTTTCAGTTTTAAGCATGTCGCTTTTTCTTTTTACTAAAATTAAAGTCAATTTTAAATAAAAAGACACACATAGAATTATACCGATCACACCATTAATTGGAATAAGGTGTGGTTTATTCGTCACATAAAAAACGACTAATGGATAATTTTCCTATATTATAATAACAATATAAATGTTTTTTATTGGTATTCAGTATGTCACTTATTATTTTTACTAAAATTAATATAAATTTTAAATAAAAATACACACTTAGAGTTATACTATTTACATCGTGCATAAGATTGAGGTGTGGTTGATTTCTACACATCAAAAATGACGTTTTATCATTTTTCTAAACTATTAAACCAATATGAATGATTTTTATTAGTTTTTGATATGTTAGTTGTTTTTTTATTAAAAGTAATGTCAATTTTAAATAAAAAGACACACTTTGGGTTATATGGATAACACTATGCATCGGGATAAGGTGTGGTTAATTCATATATGTCAAAAATGAATTTTGATCCTTGTACTAAAATATCATAACAATCAAAATGATTTTTATCTTTTTTCAGTATGTCACTTTTTCTATTTACTATTATTAATGTCAATTTTAAATAAAAAGACACACTTGGAGTCATATAGACTACACCGTGCATCAGTTTGAGGTTTGGTTGATTCCTACACATCAAAAATGAATTATGGATTATTTTCCTAAAGTTTCAAAACAATCCAAATGTGTTTTCTCAGTTTTCAGTTTTTCCACTTGTTCTTTTTACTAAAATTAATGGAAATTTTAAATAAAAAGTCACAATTTGAGTCATATTGGTATCACATTTCATCGGATTGATGTGTGGTTGATTTATACACATCAAAATGACTTATGGATAATTTTACTTAAGTATAAAAACAATATGAATGTGTTTTATTGGTTTCCAGAATGTATATTTTTCCTTTTACAAAAATTAATGCCAAATTTAAATATTAATATACACATGGTGTCATACCAGCCACACCATGTGTCATATTGAGGTATTTATGATTCCAGTATTCCACAAATTACTTATGGATTAATTTCCTAAAGTATCAAAATAATTTTAATGTGTTTCCTAAGTTTTGAGTATGTGATGCGTTTTTTGAACTAAAATGTAAATTATAAACTAAAAACATACAGTCTGAGTCATACAAAGGATGTTGTGTATTGAATTATGGTGAGTCTTATTGAGTATGTGATATTTTTTCCTTTAAACTAAATGAAAAAGGATAGAAAATTGAGAACATGTTCTATTCTGATAGAAGAGAACCCCATGCACCCTGAAACAATTCACCTTTCACTCAACATGGGGTTTCCTCTTCCATTTAAAATGAACATGTTCTTTCTCTTATAGCATGTTGTAGAGATTTGAAAAAATATATATGACTTACCAAAATATCTTTGAGGAAAACTAAATAAGTATTAGATCAAAATGATAAGGAAATTAACTTATAAATAGTAGATAAAATGATTAAAATTTTAATTAAATAAGTAGTATGAATTCTTCTTTTCATGATCATTGTATATATTCTTGACCGATTTCCTTATTTTCATTTTTCAGTTGTAACCTCAAAGTCCAATCTTGCATGAGCATGAGCATCTTTGAAAAACACAAACCATCCCAGGAAATAGAAACCATATGTATAAGAAAACAATTCTAATTTTAGTAACACTTTAATGAAATAAATTAAACATAAATATGAAACAATACATTATTAAAATATCAATTTTAAATTGAAACCACACAATTGGAGTCATACCAAGTACACCATATATTAGATTGAGTTCACAATCATAGTAAAGGAGTGAATCAACATTATTGATGAATTCATTTCTTTATGATCTATTTGAAAACTAAACAAAATAAGTATCAGATAGAAATGATGATGAAATTAACTAAAAAATTTAGATAAAATGATGATAAAATCAACTAAATAAGAATTAAGAAGTCACATATTCATGATTTATGTGTACATTCTATCATCATGTATGCTACCAATTCTTTTCTAAAAAAATATCTTTTGTCTTGTGAAAATTAGTATTTTCGATAGTCAGTGTAGTACTATAAACATATAAATACACAAATGATTAGTAAATATTTAAATTAAATATTAATTATCTTTGAAAATACCACTATGGGGATTCTAGTATATTGATGGTATATGATATCTCTTATAAATTTTAAACCATAATAATGATAATATTTTCTATTAGTATGGTTACTACACTACAAAAAAATTGATAAAAATAAGTAATTTTCTTTGATTTGTGTTTTGATAGTGAAATATTATTATATATACCCTGATACGTATCCACTAGTAAAAGTTGATAGGATAATTATGTGTATGTACTTTCCTCATGCCATGATTTTCATAATATTTAAACACCTCCCTATCATAACAAAATTCTCATTAAAACCGAATATAAAATATATAACAAGAAGTTTAGTTATAAAATGTTGGATGTAGTTTATTAAAAATTTACAAATGTCATCACGTGTGGTCGGTTTATTAGGTATCCATGTATTGAATTTAGAAAATAAATCTTTAGAGAATCAAAATTGACAGAAATGAGTACCCAATATTGGGTATAACAGACAAGTTGTGTGCATTCCATTTGACCTCAAATTAGATACCTATTGTTTTCTCTTTAATATGTTTTTCTAAAAAAGTCACATGACGATTCTCCTATTTTTTATGGGACATTTGTTCTTCACCATCTACCAATTTTTCATGTTTAACATCATCAATTTGTTGTTGCTTTGAATTTTTAGCATCATCCTATGAATAAGGTCATTATTACTTTGCATTGAGAACTGTAGTAGTCTGATAAAACTATTTTTTCTCATAATTGGGAGTCTCTTCATATAAATAAAGTCATTATTCCTCTACACTGAGAAGAATAGTAGGTTGAGAAACCTTGTGTTACTCAAGATTGGTAGAATCAACACAAACAGAAGTAATTATTTGTATAAGTGGTTCATAATTTAATATAGATTACTTAAATGTAGTAGTAGATAGATAATAACATGAGGTCACACAATGTATATTACAAAAAAATAACATGATTATTTAACTCTCTATTTTTTAAAGGTTGAAGTTATTTGACCCCTTTATAGAGTATCAAAATCCCTTAATTATGGTATCCTATACTATACAAGACCCTATCTACATAGGGACCAATATGAAATAATTAAGATGTACTAATTAAAGGGTCATCCTCGGTTGAATTTTCATCTAAACCTTTAGTGGTTTTGGCCAATAATATAATAATTGACCACTTTTAGTTTTTAGGATCTAGAATAGAAAATACTTGTACTACCTATGATTTCATTATAAATAGTTCATATTTGTACCCTTCCTTAATGAAATCCATTTTCATTAATCCCAATTCATCTATTTTAACAACACTCCTCTTATCAACACACATTCATTGAAAAATTGTCACTTGGAATGTTTTATAATCCAACTCCAATATTTTTTTATGATTCCATAGTATGACATATTCTTATAAATTGTATTTCTTTCCTTGGTACCGGATACATGTAGTGCTTCAACCACATGTGTAACTCTGCTATTTTTCATATAACTACCTTCATCATGATCATATTTATAGAACATATAACCATTAATTACATAACCATTTTAATATAATACATACACACATGGTCCTATGGATATCCATCAATGTCATTTTAAAATTGAATTTGGATTTTCATCTCACTCCTTAAAAATATAGCCTCAAAACTATCCTATAAACTATTTATTATGTGTATTTGATATCCATCTTTCAGACCATAATGGATTCAAATGACTAAGTATTTCATTGTGGGTTTTAACATATGGGGAAACCTATAAACTATTATGAAAAATGTAAAGCTGGTCCTACTCCCTATCTATAATATTTATTGTAACAAAATCTATTCTATAAATTCCTTCACCCACAATCCACTCAGTGTGATGAAATTTTGGTATATCAATGATTTCCACATCATATAGGTAGTCAGTACATGATTCAATGTCTTCTTCAACAATATGTCACTCTACAATATGACCCTCTAGATGAATTTAATTTTTATAATACCCTTTTAAAATCCTCATATACTTTTTAATGGGCTATATCCATGGATAATGTATAGAAACACATTGTTGAATCTCTCTCACCAAGTAAACCATCAACCGAACCATCAAATGAAAGAATTTGGGGGGGGGGGATTTCCAATTCAAATAATATTATTGAAATTTATATTTCTATAGTTTTAAATTTCACCAGGTTTATAACTTTTCAACATATCAATTTGAAAATTAATAAGAGATTGGTTAATGTGTGATGGACATTCTTGGTAAAAATGAAATGTAAATATAAATGAATTAGATCTTGCATCAAAATATGATAGTTATTTGATTTCAGACCCTTTAAATTTAAATCATTAATTGACACGATATTGTTTATATTCAATGAATAACCATCTATAACCTTTACATCATTAAAGAAGTTGTAAAACTGATATCTATCTTAACTAGAAAGAGTATTAGAAGATGGAGGAAGAAAATTGTTTTTTCACCTTTCACTGGCACCAACTCTTCTTGTATTCCCAGGTCAACCATGTGCAACCAAGACTTAATTTCATCCTCTGTTTTTCTAGATTCATTTAGTAATGTTCTAACGATAATATCACATAATTGTTTTTTCAACATGCATAATATCAAGAAATTGTTGACTTAAAGGAAATTATATTATGGTAATACAAGAAAAATCACTATTTTCCAAAATTTTTTAATAATTTTTTTAAAAAAGGTTTACCAAATGAATTTTCCATATATTTTACATTCTTAAATAGTTTATCACTTATTAGTGGAGACGGTGTTGTAAATTCTTTTGAACTCCCATAAAATGATGTCATCCAAGATCAGTACTTATGACATTAGGGTATAAATCTACAATGTCATAAAAACATAGTCTTTGATGAATGTTTCAACCTAATTAGTTGTGTATCTTATTTACAAATGGGAAAACAATAATTTACTTTAATGTTATATCCTCACAAATTTTCATAAGAAGGAACGTCATTTTCCATCCCATACAACATGGCTCTCAATGTGAAATATTAATTTATATAATCATTATACAACATCACACTGGAATCCCATAAGTTGACCACCTCTATGAGTCATCAAGATAAAAATAAATAGGATTTTGTTTTAGGTAAGGGATCCAACACAAATAGAGGTCAAACTTATTCTCAAATAAAAAATACTAAGATCTTGGTAAGTCCTTAAATTACTCCTTCTTTCTATAGGATGGAGTAATCCAATAGTGGTTCCCCTATTGAGTTTTCAAGTGGAAAAATCAAGGGGTCCATCAATACTATTTCACACTTGGCTCATTCTTATGATTGGTTCGGGGTATCAGAAGAACTCTTGGATGGAAAACCTTCTAGATAAGAAATATACCAAATTTATAGAGGGACAAGTATGTTTGGATGACAATTTTTGGATCTTATAGAACTCTCATGTTAGTTGATTCAGTGGTTAGAGATCACTTAGACACTGTTCCAACTCAGCAGGCTGAGACTCCTAGACCTCCAGTGCAAGAATTTCTATAGGTTGTTTGTGCTTTGGAAAGTGAACCTAAGAGGTTGGGAACATCTAGTAGAAAATAATCCACACATGAAAACATTAACCAGAAAAATGTTTCTGTATCCAATTTATTTGGAGTGCCTAACTCGATTAATGATCTAGAATACCTATATAGAGAAAATGAGACCCATAATTATTTTCGTAAGATCCGGACTCCAATGAGGATGGAAAAAGGTAGTTTTGATGCATTAATTGACTCGCACGGAGATGTTGAAAGAATATCTAAAGAAGAAGAGGCTTGAAATGTCTCTTATAGAACTCTGGCCCCATTGAGGGAGGATATATGCTTTAAGGATGTCCCTTTTTTTGATCTCTCTAAGGGGAAATAGGGTCAACAGATTTTGGGTGTAATTTGTAGGACTTGAAATATCTTGATGGGGCTTGGAAATGTATGAAGACTTGGAAGAGAGGTCACCACCCAAGAGGTTGGAGCTGTGAGAGCAGTCGTATTAATTGAACGACTGGGAAAATAAGGAACAAATATGGATTCAACAAAAAGTAGGCAACTGAAGGATTACTCCGCTCTGCCACGAAATGTCTCTACCAGATCATCCTCTAAATATTTAAAGGTCAAGACCAATCCAGAGTAAGAAAGGTCCAATGTAGTAATGCTTATGATTCTCAATCAGGCTCTCTCATAGTTGGAGTGGGAAAAGTCCAATGATTCTAACTATAGATATGAAAATGATCATTCATTTTGTGTATCTTAAACTGGTTTTCTAGATTAGGGCATGTCCATTTGTTTAACATCACTCGTTCTCTTGTTATCTTTTTCCGTTATATTTTAATAAAAGTTCAGTAGATTTTCTTATGGATAGACCTTCTTCAAACAAAAAATCACACACACATATATGTAATTAATGAAATTTTATATAGAAATAAACACACATAATTTTTCTTTAATTTATTCAATTTTTTAAATTCATTTTTGATATTTATTTATTATCGTAACATATTTAATATATATTATGTTTTTTATTTTGAAATTTTATTTATTTTAACTATTTTTATTCAATATATAATATTTATTACTTTTAAATATTTTTAAGATTTTTTCTATTTAATATTATTCATTCATTAATAATCTTAATTATTTTTTAATGTTTTTTTAATTTATTCTTTTTCAGTTTTTCTTTGTTTAATATTTTTCAATTTTATAGATTTTTAATATTTATTTATTCATGTTTATTTATTATAATTTTTTTTAATATAGTTGTAATTTATATATTTAAATATTCATGTTTATTTAAATTATTAAATTACATTATTTTTGTAACATTAATTCGTTTAATATAAATTAGTATTATTTATTCACATATAATGTTAATTTTTTATTTTTTTTAGTTTATTATTTTTTAATATTTATTCATTTAATATATTTTTTTGTAATTTATTAATTTTTATTATTTTAATACATATCTATTCGTTAACATTTATTTATTTTTAATATAGTTATAATGTACATATTTAATACGAATTTTTCTTCATTTTAATATATTTATTTTTAATTTTTTAAATGATTGATAAAATTAATAATGTTTGATAAATTTTTTTAATACTTTTGCTATATATTAATTTTAGATATTAAATTCTACTCATTTATAACAATCATACATTTATGATTATCTGTTATTTAATAATGTTATTAATTTTAATTTTTTATAATATATTCATTTTTAATATTTTTTCATTTAATATTTTTTCATTTATTTTATATAGTTTTTATTAGCGCATTGAAAAAAGTGCTGATAAATATAGATTTTAGCTCCTCTAAAATAAAAATAAATGGAAAAACCTATATTTTTCAGTGCTACCACTTAGTGATGAAAAAGATGCATCTTTATCGTCACTTTTAATCATTGATAAAACTTATCTTTAAAATCACTAAGAGGTACCACTGATAAATATAGGTTTTGTAAGATCTTGACCTTTCTTGAGATGTCTCATACACATTTCTAGGTATTATTTTTCCCTTTTTTCGTTCATACCTTGGTTGTTTCTTGCTTCGGGGTAGTTTTTTGGGGAATTTAGAGAATTTTGAAAGCTCATGGGACAGTGCATGGTTGGCGCATGGTTAGGGAAAACCATGCACCCCTGAGATAGTGGGTTCTGCATGATTTGTGCATGGCTTAACAAATTGTGCACCTTAAGGAGAAAACATTCACCCCTAGATAGTAGGGGTGTACAGTTTGCGTGCACAGTCAGTTGAACCATGTGGCCCTTCCATGAAACTATTCATGATGACTTTTAAACCTCTGAAAATTATATTTAAAATTCTAAAGCACCCCAGTTTATATTCCTAATCACCCCATTCATCCTGAAATAGTTTTCCCTACTCTAGGAGGCTCCTGAGAAAATTCATAAGCCTCTCAAATCCATTCCTTTGTGAATCAAAGATTTTATGGAAGTAATAGACATCTATCTGGTAAATGATCTCTTTTTTTAGGTTTATCTCTCTCTCATATTTCTTGGCCATTGTAGAGGGTTGAATTCCTCCCATTGTTGATGGTATAGATCTGGGTTTTAATGGACCTTGTTTTTGTATCATGATCCCGGGTTTTAATCCTATATATCCTTTCCCATTGTGAATTCTGCCATTCTACCTCGTTTTAAGGGATAAGGTTTGTAAAGTGTTTATAAATGATACTAAGTTGGGTGAACTATATGTTAATTTCCTTAGTTTTGAATCCTTTATTATGTATGTAATTGTAACGTTGTGTTTCCATGTTGTGAAATTTCCTTTAAATTATAAAAGTGAATATCATTTCCTTAAATGGTGAGACCCTTTTTATATCTCATTAAATCTGTTAGAGATTATGAGACCATGTTTTATGGAAACCATGGAGTGTTCCAATATCCCTGAATTGAAAATTTTGGAATGAAATGGGGGAATTAAAGGGTCTATGAAATTAAACCCATTATGAATGTGATGTTATGATAAATTATTGTAAATAATTAATTAGAATAACATAGAAATGTTATTTATATGTGAGATGATTGGTGGAAATTAGGTTAAATGTAAATTTTCTAATGAAATTTAATGTGGTTGTTAATGAATGATAATAATTTCACCAATGTTTAAACTATATATATGAATATTTAAATCTGAACATAATATAGAGGGAACTTGATTGATACTCTATGTTCCCATGGAGTAACAGACTGTTTCTCTAGGCCCCTGATGCATGCATGTGAATTGGTTCTGGAATAATACTCTAAATACTAGATATCTTCATGCTAGACTTATTCTCTAAGTAACTGTGATATTCAGGCTGGACTAACTCTCCAAGCACCCAAGATAATGATACTGGACTGACACTCCATGTATGCCAGACGATGGCACTCAGATTGATTCTGTAAGGTACCAAAGTGAAATTGGAAATAATCTGAATAATGTAATACCATAAATGAATAATTTTGATATCCCTATTTTGTATCATTCAGAATCTGACATGGGATGAGTCAGGTGTGATTAGCTTGGGTTTCACCTTGAACCCGAGGCCAGTGTGGTTGATTAAAGAATAATCAATGTGAAACTTGTTTAATCTTATCATTTTATTTTATTATTTATACAACTACATACACTGTTATAGCTTGGATACTACTTTAGACACTATTGGTGGTAGAATAATGATTTGTAATGACACCCTACTTGAGTTTTGTTGACACCTGAATAGACTTCATGTTTGCAGTTTGGGATAAGGGAAAATCCATATATTTGATGGCTGAGTTGGGATTCGGGATAGAGCATGGGAGAGGGTACCAAGCATGATGATGGGACCCAATTGATAGTTTTTAGAGTTTCTATATTTGGGGGTTTTATTTTATTCTTTCCACATATATGGCATGATGTATTTAATGTTTTGGTTAATGTTCATTTTTCCTATGTTGGGATTCATCATGTGATGATTTTTTAATTGGGTTGTTGTTTAGTGTATTATTTTGGTTATTATTCATATTAATTTCCACTCTTGTCTTTCCTTGATAAAGATGGTATAGTCTCCCCACATGACATATTATACCCTCACTGCTAATTGGAAGCCTCTATCATATCTAGAGGTGCACTTAAGGTTATGTAACAAACCGAATTGGGGAACTGGTATGTGGTACCAAGGTCGAGACATTATACAGTTGTATCAGATGAGTTTTCTTTTATTTTCAGAGTTCTTACTATTTAGGACATGTGGAAATGAGATTAGGATGAGTCAATCCTTGTTCATGAGCTTGTTCATTGGATTATCTAACCTATGTTTGGGGGGAAACCCAAGTACATAGGGTGCGATTTTTGTTCTTGATGTTTTTTGTTACAATTGAATGTTATTTCACCTTGGGTGATGAAATTGTTATATGAAGTTATTGTTTCCAGATATTTTATTCATGGCCTGATATCGCATGACAGTATTGTATTCATCCATCATTCTAGGAACTATGGATTTTATGTGACATGTATTGTTTTATAAATTCATGTAAAATAAATTTATGATGGATTTTAAGAAATGAAAATTATTTCTTTACTTGATTAATTTAAAAATAGATGGTTCCTAATGATTAATCATTAATTATTAAAAGATTTTATATTTATTAATTCAAAAATTGTTAAAAAGGGGTGTCTAATTTGAAATATATAATTACAAAATAATCACCCTATGTTATCCATGACCCAAGTTATAGATGGTTGAGAGTTATAATAATGCATTTATTTTGACTGTGGGTTAGTGTATGTTGGATAATTTGTTGTGAAATTTTATGAAGTTGGTGTCCTAGGAACAAATATTTTTACTTTGATTACATGAATATTCTATATATTTAATATTAATAAAATTTCTTGTTACATATTTTTTTTGTTCTGTATGGATTTAATGTTATAATTTATTACAGTGTACGTTGTATTGCTAAGGTCATAGAAGTTCCCCGCTATGATGAGAACCTTTATGTGATATGATGATATTCATAAATAATGTTTTGTGGTTGGATAGAATACTCTGATGGAACACATAGTACATAGACTTCTAGGTGTGAGTAATCATAAGAAAATGATGCTTCTTCTCATGAAGTTATTAATTAGTAATGTCTAAGATTAGATATTACGAGAACTAACATGCCAGTAGGAATTCCTCATGTTTTGGTGTCATCAAATATTCCTATCTATGAGCATGTGTGATGATCCTTAAATTTTAAGATTATTATTAATGCATGTTACAAATCCTGTACTTAGATGTATTTCACAAACCATGATGATAACAATTCATGGAGAAGTTTGATTTGTTAGGTGCGTCACAAGTGAAATTTCATTAATGAATAAGTCGAGGAACGATTTTTCCCTTCTGTATTTATGGACACTGATATCTCATCCCATTGATTGGAATATAATTGTTTCATTAAATTCCATGATCTTGGTGTAACAATTTGTTTATTTCAGATAGTCAAAGAAAGTCATATCGAGCATATTGGTTGGTGACATAGTTATACAACCTACTTGATGAGATATTGTGACAAAGGTATTATATTACACAGTGATCTTCATATGTCTTTTTCGAAGTTGCGCCATTAAGTTCTTTCTCTTGGGTGCCTTGACCAGTTGCTAGATTTTAATCTTGGAATCCATGAAATCCATCCTAACGCTAACGAGAAAGAATCCTAGAGGGCCAAACATTAATTGTTACTATTGATATTGATTAAATTCTATTTGAGTTTAATTAATGAAATAAATATTATTCTAAAGTCTAAAGAATAATTTTATTCAATTCATATTGACCGTATAAATTAAATAAATATTTATTTTTTGACATGTGAATAAAATATTTATTTTATTTATTGAATATTTTAATAAATATTTATTCTCTAGATTGTGAATAAAATATTTTTTTATGAATAAAATATTTATTTGGTTTTTTAGTAAATGATAGAGGAGTATAAAAAAACTAAGACCGAGTCCGGTGAGAAATATTAATTAACAAAATCATTACAAATTTTTTTTATTCCAAAAGTTGGTGCGCACCACCAAATAATAATAATATAATTATTATTAAGTGGAGTGGGGTTTATTAAAGGTAATAAATATTATTTAATAGCCGGTGTGAAATTAAATAATATTTTAAAATAAATTAAAACTCATTAAATAGATGGCTATTTTTATTGTGTAGAGGATCCAAAATTTAGAATAGAGAATTGTTGCACACAACTAATTCTCTCTCAACTACTCATTCTCTCTCCCTATCAAGAATGGGAAGTGAAAGAGATATTTCTTCAATACCAAATAATTAGTGATCAAGAATGAACAACCTAAGACATTTGAATCTCTGCACAAGCACCCGGAGATCGAGTGGTGTTGCTTAAAGATCATAAGACCATGTGTGGATCACCTTTAGAGGGATTATACCCTTAGATCATTGCAGTGCAACGAAGGTAATCTGAAAGGGTCCTTTCGAATGATCAACATTTACCAATGAATAAATTTCCTAATCCCACATATTTATTTATTCAAATAATAAATAAATTAATTATAAATGTGATGTGCAAGATCCTATCTCTTAGTTTCAGGTAACAATTATTAAAATAAATTTAAATATATTTACCACCATCGCATGCTTCTTCTATGACCGGAACTATCAATTGGTATCAGAGCGGTAATGTTTAAATTTATAATTATTTATTTGATTGTTGATCTATGCACAATTGTGGTTAGATTTTCATTTCAATTTACATATTATTTAATTTTATTTGAATTAACATGTTATAGGTATATTAATCATGTTCGTTCAGTGTTTCATTTTCTTAAATGATTAATAAAAAATAAAGAATGACTGGAGATACCATCAAGAAGTGAAAAATCCTTGGTTGGTAAAATTGGGTTACACAACGTGTGGCTGGAGAACACTCCATATACCCATGATCATTTAATCTAGATGCGCCAAGAAATTAATTACACATGTTGATTTTATTGCACACTACTTATTGACCTAGCGAACCTAGAACACGGAAAGCAGATATAGGGTGTGTAACTGGCATGTATACACTATATTGTATGACTGGGTTAACATGATAAATCCCCAATCGTGTGACTTGGATATAAGAAAACTGAGGTACATGGCATGTATCAGCATGTACACACCATGTTGGCTACCAAAAATGGAAAAAATTAAAATTCCATTAAATTTGAAACTTACAGCATTAAAGCCTTGTTTTATTGATTGGAACACCATTGGGTGTTTGATAATTTAATAACGGTTTTAAAGAATTTTAAATTCTCAATTAATTTATTTTAATTTATATATCATTATTAGTTCTCCCGTTTATTTTCCATGAATTCCATTAATGAAGGGTATCTCCAAATAAGACCAGATGATCATTAAGATGAAAGGGTATTAATTAATTAATTATTGTGAGAAAACTTATTTTAAATAATAATGAAATTAATTCTAGCAGTTTACTTTTTCATATTCGTTGCATGTATAACCGTTCATGAGATTGACCAAGACCTGTGTATGTGTTCGATGTTTTAATTTAATTTATTTCATGAGTTTGAAATTATTTAATATTAAATTAAATTATGGTCTGGGAGTTATCCCACCCTCCATTATCATGTAGAACCTATGTGTCCATGTATATTTATGTAACCCCCATTAACCAATCCTTTGGTTCCCCTAACCTACATGTGAGTAATAAATATTTTTAATTAATGGAGCATCCCATTGTGTGTTGAGGCGGTTCAATATAGAACCATAATGATTCCAACCTAGGTAATACATGGGAGGATTGGTGAAATGTTGTAACTAATTCAAAGACCAGAAATCAGAGTTATTTCCCCTAGGTAAAAGGTTGATTTAATATTTGCTCATTAAATCAAATGTTAGATAAAGCTCATGAATGGGTCATTTTATTAATTAATTATTTCTATCTCTATAATTATTTATTTTAGGGATGAAAGGTCAATATCACATAAATAAATGAATTAATGTTCGATGATGGAAATTAAATAAATGAATTAAATGTAAATATTTCATCCAACATGGTTAATTAATTAATTAAAATCCACTTAATATTAACAAGATGTGTAAAGGATAAAATAAGATAAAAATATAACATAATAAATAAAAATACCTCAATTAAATATTATGTTCGACTAAGATTTTCATTACTTTATTGGAAATGACAATATAAAAATAAGTGTAGGACATGTCCAAAGTTTGAAAACATAATTTTATCAGGGATTTATCATGATATTTTTGGGTTAAATTAACAAAAATTGTATTGAGTTTAACAGACAAATTCTATTCCTCCAATGGCCCGAAGGCATTCATTTTTTATTGATTTTTGATAATCCACCTTTCAAGGGGTGAGGTGGAACCCTTACAAGGCCTGTAGGTGTAAGTATTACATTTCTTATAGGTCTTAGAGGAATTAATTTCCCGTAGGCTTCAAACATTACATACAACCCAGACTAACTACTTGGAACTTCTCCTCCCCGGTATCTTCATTGTGATCACTTAAAGGTTCCGGGGTTTAAAATCCCCGAAGAACCGGACACTGACCTCATTCTAACATCACTCCCTCAAATAATATCTAGTTTTTTTTTAAATTTTAATATTAACAACATTGATAAGTCTCTTCCATTTATTCTTACTCTTTTTTCCAAGTAGATAAGTATATAAAGCGTGAAAAACCTTCAGTCCTTATGGTGAACAAACAGAAATGGAAATAAAATAGTTTTAAGCCCAAAGCATCTTCACGATATTCCAATAATATAGAGATTATGGGGATTTAAAGAGAACATGATGATGTATGTTTCTCATGTGGAAAGAAGGTACACTATAAGAAAAAATGAACCCAACCAAATAAGTAGAGGGAAATTTCAGGTGCCTTTTTTATCGAGTAAAATTTATATTTTTCTACAAATTTGGAGTTATATACATCTTGTGATGCTCACATGTATATTCAAATACAAGAAAAAAGTAGATTAATAAAAATTAAAATATGATAGGTTTATCTTTGATCACCTAATGGAATAAAACTTGTTGTTGTGGCTATCGAGGACTACCAATTCATGTTTCCAGCCTGAATGATCTTTGTTTTAAAGGGTTGTTATTATGTTCCTTCAGTTACCAAAAAGAAATATTTCTATATCCAAACTTAATACAGATGAATTAATTTTCAAATTTTGGAATAAATGTTTCTTATTTTATAAATATATAATTTTTAGGGTAAGGCACATTTAAATAATGGTCTTTATGTGTTGGATTACTCGAATCAAATATTTGAAATCAATAATGAAGTTACATCCCATGACTCATACCATACCCAAATTTTGAATCATCATCTAGGTCATGTAAATGAAAAGTGCTTGAATAAATTACATCAACATGGACATTTAGATTCTTTTGAACTAAAAAAATTGGTGTATGTCATGCATGTTTACAAGGAAAAATGACCAAAGCCTTACTTAGTGGGAAAGGTGAATGAGCTAAAGATATTATTGAATTATTTCATAATGATGTGTGTAGATCATTTCATATTGAAGAAAGGGGTGGGTAATAATACTTCATAACTTTTACTAATGATTTTAGTAGATATGTACATGTCTACTTAATGAGGAATAAGTTATATTATTTTGAAAAATTCAAGGAATACAATAACGAAGTTCAGAACCATCTTGGTAAGAAGATTAAGAAACTTCTCTCATACCATGGTGGAGAATATCTTAATCTGAACTTAATTGATTATTTGTGGGAGATCAGGATTTTATCTCAACTCATTCCTCCTTATAAACCTCAGTGGAATGGTGTATTTGAATAGAAGAACCACACCTTGTTAGACATGGTGTGATCAATGATGAGTCATGTGAGTCTTTTTTTATCCTTTTGGGGATACATATTAAAAAAAGTAGCATACATACTAAACTGAGTGCCAACTAATGTAACAGAAGGTATACCATACTAATTATGGAAAGGAAAGAAACCCATTTTATGTGTGTGGGGTTGTGAGGCATCAGTTAAGGCCTCTTTAGGTAACAATATTTCACCCTGATCCACAAATTGTATCTTTAAATGATATCCCAAAGAAACAAAGGGATACAACCTATAAAATCCTTCAGAAAAAAAGTTCGGGGTTGATAGACATACAAAATTTCATGAAGATGTAATTATATCTAAAATAGATAGTGGGAGGGATATACACTTTTATGAAGTCCAAGATCAAGATAATGAAGTCCAAGATCAACATACACAATATTTGGCATAGGTAAAAATTCCAAAAATCCCCATGGAAGAAGAAATTGTTCCAAAGACACAATTACTAAATAGGATTACTAGAGAGGTTAGAGAACTAGAACGATATGGTTTTATAGTCACTAAGGATGGTGAGTCATTATTAGTAGATAATAATGATCACATAACCTACAAGGAAGTAGTAAGTGGCATAGATTTTTCCAAGTTGAAAGAATCAATGAATTCAAAAAATGGATTCCATGTTCCAAAACCAAGTCTAGATTTTGGTAGACCCTCAATTAGATGTAAATATAGTTCTTTGAAAATTGTTGTTCAAGAATAAACTACACATGGAAGGACAATTAAATACCTATAAGTCGTGAATGGTTACAAAATGGTTTAAAATTTTCATGGAATTGACTATGATAAAACATTTTCACTAGTTTCAATGATGAAATACATTATAATTATACATGCTATTGTGGCTTTCCATGATTATGAGATTTTGTAAATTGGATATCAAAATAGAAATCCTTAATAAGAACCTTCAGTAAGATGTCTATATGACACATCCTAAAGGGTTTTTGAATCCAAATGATTCAGACAAGGTATGAAGGTTCAAAATATCCATTTATAGATTAAATCAAGCATCTAGGTCATGGAACATTCATTTTGATGAGGGCATAACTGAATTTTATTTCATAAAGAAACAATGTGAACCCTTTGTCTATATATTTTTTAGTGTGAGTGAAATCATTTTATTAATAGTATATGTTTATGTCATATTACTCATTGTAAATGAAATACTAGTCTTACAAATTGTTAAGGCATGGTTGAATAAATTATTCTCTATGAAGGACTTGGGAGAGGAAACATATATTCTTGGCATAAAGATCAGTTGTGATAGATCCAAGAGGTTTATTGGACTATGTAAAAGTACATACATTGAAAAGATACTAAAGAGATTCAGTATAGAACAATCCAATAGGGGATTGTTGTCAGCATCACAAGGCATTCATCTTTCTAGTAAAATGTGTCTTCAGACACATGAGGAAAGAAACAGAATGATGAGGAGTCCATATGCATCAGTGATTATGTTATCCATGTATACTATACTATGTATTAATATAGAATTCACCAACACATTAAGTGTTTTAGGAAGATAGCAAGCTAATCCAGGTGATCTTCATTAGATGGAATTCAAGACTATCCTTATGTATCTGAGGTGTAATGAGGATATGTTCCTGGTTTATGGAAGAGATGAGGAATTAGTCAATAGAGGATATGCTTATTCTAGTTTCCAAACTGATCGTGATGACATGAAGTCACAAATGTGATACATATTCACTTTTAATGGAGGTAATGTGAGTTGGAAGAGCTCAAAGAAGGTTACAGTTTTAGATTCTATAACAAAGTTCGAGTATATTGTGTCTTTTGAGATATCTAAAGAATCTATATGGATGCAAAAATTCATCTAAGATATTTATGTTGTACCTATAATTAAATATCCTATCACACTTTATTATGATAATAATGCAGTGGTGTCTCTTGGAAAAGAGTCAAGGTCACATCAGTGGAAGAAGAATGTACTTTGGAAGTATCACCTCTTGAGGGATTTTTCTCATAGGGGTGATGTTTTAGTGAGAATTATTTCCATGGAAGACAACATAGAAGACCCCTTGACTAAATCCTTGACTTGGTAAAAATGTGACTATCATGTGAGGTCGAGTGGATTGAAGGTCATAGGTAGTTGGATCTAGTCCAAGTGATATTTTCTTGTAGTTCGTGTCCTAGGAACAACTGTTTGTAATTTGATTACATGATTATTCTATTTATTGAATATTAATAAAACTTCTTATTACATATTGTTTATTATTCTATATCACTATAATTTAACAATTTCCTAGAGTGAACGTCTCATTGATAAGGTCATATAAGTTCCCAACTATGATGAGAACCTTGATGTGCTATGATGATATTCTCAAATAATGTTCTATGGTTAGATAACATACTATGATGGGACACATGGTAAATAGACTATCAGGTGTGAGTACTGATAAGTATATTATTCTTCTTCTCATGAAGTTCTCACATGGTAATCACTAAGACAGAAGATTATGAGAATTTACCCACCAATAGGAATTCCTCATGTTTTGGTGTAATCAGATATTCCTATCTATGAGAGTGTGTGGTGATCATTATACTTTAATATTATTATTAATTAATGTTACAACTCGCATATATATATTTATTTCATAACCCATGACAATAAAAATTCATGGATAAGTTGGATATGTTGGGTGCGTCATGAGTGAAATTTCATTAATGAATAAGTCAAGGAAGGATAGTCCCTTCTATATTTATGGAATTTGATATCTCATCCCTTTTATTAGAATAGATCCATCACATTAAATTCCATTGATATGGTATAATGATGTGTTTATTTTAGATATTTAAAGAAGGAAATATTGCACGTATAGGTTGGTGACATGGTTACATGACCTACTTTATGAGATATTGTGATAAAGGAATTATATTACATAGTGATAATTCATATGTGGTCGTCAATGTTGTGACATTAATTTCTTTCTATTGAGTTCCTTGAATAGTTTCTAGATAGTAATCTTGGTCTTTAGACAAGCCTTTTTAATGCCAATGGGAAAGAATCCTAGAAGGTCACTCAGTAAGTGTTCCTATTGATCTTGATTAAATTATATTCAAGTTTAATTAATGGAATAAATATTATTATAAAGTCTGAGGAATAATTTTATTCAATATATATTGATCACATAAATTAAATAATTTTTTATTCTTAGGTATCTGAATAAAATATTTATTTTATTTATTGAATATTTTTAATAAATATTTATTCATTAGATTGTGAATAAAATATTTATTTATGAATAAAATCTTTATTCATTTGTTCAATAAATTATAGAGGAGTTCGAACAGACCAAGATCAAGTTTGGTGACAAATATTAATTAACAAGACCGTTACATAATATTTTTTGTTACACAAGTTGGAATATGCCACAAAATAATAATAATATAATTATTATTATGTGGTATGGGTTTTATTAAAGGTAATAAATGTTATTTAATGGTTGGTATGCAATTAAATAATATTTTAACTTAAATCTTAACTCTAAATAGACGGTTATGTATATTGTGTGGAGGATCAAAAATTGAGAATATGGAATTATTGCACACAACGAATTCTTTCTCAACTCCTAATTCTCTCTCCCTCTTGAGAATGAAAAGTGTAAGAGAGATTTCTTATAGGTTGAAGAATGATCAATAAATAATGAAAAACCCAAGATATTCGACTTAGTGTGCTAGCACTCAGAGATCAATTGGTGTTTCTTGGAGATTATAGAAGCATGTGTGGATCACCGCTAGAGGGATTTTATCCTTGGATCATGACGTCACAATGAAGATAATTTGAAAGGTTCCATTTAGATGATCAACATTCACCATCTAAGAGATTTATTAATCCCGTGTATTTATTTCTTCAAATATTAAATAAATTAATTATAAATTTTACGTGTAAGATCCCCACTCTTGGTTTCAAAAAATGATTATTAAAAGAAATTTTAATATATTACCCACCTTTGAATGCTTTCATTGCGCCCAAAACCATCATAATTATGTGAATATCTCTTGTTTAAATGTTTTAATGATATGATATGTGTCCTAAGATGTTTTATTTTAATTGTAGAGACATGCCTCTACAAAAATGCTTATTAGTAAGATGACATGATGGTATTTCTAGAAATGTACCACCAATAGTAGGACAGGAGGCCTTGATAGTTCTAAGTGAACAGGAAGAAGGGAATTTCCATGAGAACATCACTTGTTTTAATTCATTCATGGAAAGAGACCCAGGTTGAGAAGTGCATAATATGTATGAGCTGACCTAGGAGTCCCAATTGCAGCACCCTTCAACATTCATTAGAGAGGGTGTACCTAAGGTAGCTGAATTCTAGATTGAGTGCATCCAAAAAATTCTTGACCATTTAGAGACTCTACATGATAAATGTGTCAAGTTAGATACTTATATGTTATGAGGACTAGTGGAGAACTATTGGTATATTTAGACTCAGGGTGAGAATTTAGAAGGAAAGGTAAGGAAGGAATTTCATGATAAGTTCCTGGAACACTTTTACCTAATATACTCAGGTAGGAGAGGGCAGTAGAGTTTATATGGTTGACCAAGAGAAGTATGTTAGTGATGGAATATTCTTGTTGCTTCACCAACATGTAGTGATATTTCCTATCACTTGAAGGATATGAGGTGATTGTGGAAAGGATTTTTCATATTGAAGTTAAATGTGAGATTAAGTACCATGTTAATATATTTTGATTGAATAATTCTATGGAAGTTGTCAATAAGTATCTCATATTTGGAGGGAACCTGAAGGATTATTATATTTGAGTACATGTAGTTTCTTCTCTATGGCTAGAAGTTATATATCCTGAGAGTAGGAAGAAATTTATGATAACGTTAACCAGGGAAGTGGAAAATAGAGTTTACAGGGGGAAGAACAAGTTACTTAGGGTAGTAATCGAGTGTTCTTCCATCAGTGTAGTAGGTTGGGACACATTCTTAGTCAGTGTACTCTACCACTAGTGGAGTGCTGATATTTCAGCAGGATGGGACATTTACAGAGGTATTGTGAGAACCCATGAATGATGGGTAGTGATAGGGGAGCTAGGCCAAATCAGAGTACTGAAAATGGGGAATTCTACCCCATACCGGTCATGTAGTTAAATTTATACTGGCTATGCTAGTTGGATTGGTGGATGTGGTAATCCAAGATAAGATCACCTATATCAGTATATTAGGGCAACATTGGGAACTCAGACCAAAGCATAGGGTAGAGGGATAAGTCAATTACATATAGTTTAGCTTTCACTTGTTGATAGTAATGATGGTCTATCAATAGTCATAGGTATTGTTCTTATAAAATCTATTCTTACTAGATATTTATCTTATACAGGATCCACACATTACATTATATATTCTCAACTTGTGAATAGTTTGAGTTTGATGTGGGTGTTTTTACATGGGTCTATAATAATCGACACTCTATAGGGTGTACAGTCAAAGGAAATCTATATATGCAAGGGTTATGCCCTCGAGGTTGGTGAGTATCATTTCCTTTGGGATTTGAATATACTTGATATGTCAATTTTGGACTTTATGGTGGTCATGTATTGTTTGGTATCATACTAAACCCATATATATTTTTATCATAGAAGAGTAACCTTTACATCTCTTGAGGGTAACAGTTATGTTCATCATGGAGAATGGAATATCTAGGCAGACCATATAGGTCCATTTTATCATAAATGGATGGATCTCATCACAAAGGTTCCGAGTCATATGTTATATGATGGGGGAGTAAAGAATAGTTTCCTTCCACCCATAGTTGTTCAGTTTCCAGGTGTGTTTCCTGAAGACTTTTCAGGGATTCTAACTGAGAGTGATGTAGAGTTGACAATTGAGCTAATTCCTGGAGTTATACCAATTTCCATTCATCCATACTAGATGATAGCAACAAAGATTAAATATTTTAAGACTCAGAAGAATGAATTTATGGATAAGGGATTTATCCATCTGAGTACTTCACCTTGGGGTTCTTCGGTCTTGTTTTCCATGAAAGATGATGGAACTTTAGGATTTTCCATTGATTAAATGAAGTTAAATAGGTTTATAGTTAATAAATAGTATCCTCCTATAGATACTAATTATATTTTTAACCAACTAAGGGGTGATTGTGCATTCATCAAGCTCAGCTTGAGGTTAGGGTGTAAGAACCCAATCTTATTCTTGAGGTGCAGGTTTCTTCTTTTCCTTTTCCTTTAATGTTTTTGGGAAAATATGGAAAATGGGGGGAAAATCCCAAATTTATGGGTATACATCGTGTACTTTGGCCGTATGGAATTATAATACAGGGTGTGTAGGCTTGTCGGCGATTTAGGGTGAAAAAACTAACTACATGCCGTGTACTTAGTAATACACACCGTGTAATCAGTCGGAAAGTGAACAATAAGGCGGTGGAGAGTAGCCACCAGATGAACAATAAAATGGATAGTACATGCTGTGTACTTAGTATTACACATCGTGTAATTAGTCGGTAGATGAACAGTAAGGTGGTGGAGAGTTTTTGCTAGTGAATAATTAAAAAGAAAGGACACATTGTGTACTTGATAGTACACGCCGTGTAGTTATTTTTTTTCATTAAAAATAGGTAGTAGCCTCCCCGTTTGGTAGAAGAGGTATAAAACTCCATAGGAGAACTGGGAGAGGCAGTCGAGGCTTGGAAGAGCTCCCGAACGCTCACTGAGAATCTGATTCTTCTGCCGACGATCTTGTTTGGACCGTGTAGGTAAGGCCTTCCCTCTCCTTGAGTCTTTCCTTCCAATTCTATCCTTAAGGGAAGCTATTTGAGTTTTAATGGATAAATTTTTATCCCATATATACATCCTTATTGGTTGTTTCAGGAGGAGTCGTTCATGTATATCGGTCAGAGGGGATCAAGGTAGGTAGTCTTGTGTTTATTTCCAACTGTTGAGTTGCTTTTGTGCACCATTGTGCCACGCACCCATGTTCGGGTTGTCGTATGGCTGACGCTTGACTGTTAAGTTATCTAGAATTGTATAGGTAATCTAATGAACATGTATAAACTGTTATTTGGGATCATTTATTTGATACAGGTCCACCCCGTGGGTGTGTTTCCCTTGTTTAGCCATTTGGTCAGGATACCTGTGGGTATGCCATGATTATAGAATGTTTCAGTTTTCATGAGAGGAAACATATATAAATTGCTTTATTATGTGTTTGGCTCATCCCAGTTACCTTCTTATCCTGAGGGTATTGTTTTTCTTAGCCTGAGGGCAGTGTTTTTTTCAGCCTAAGCTCTATATTTATTATGCCTGTGGGGAGTAGCTTCTATGCCTGAGGGTGATATCTCGTATGCCTGAGGGAAAAATTCATTATGACTGGGGGCAGTAACCTGAGAGTTTTGTTTCAGCTTGCCTAAGAGTAAGGACTTGTATGTCTGAGGACAATGTTTACTGGAATATTCACTGTGGTGATTTCTTATGTTATACCTGCCGAGAAAAATCAGAGGCTTGGTATTGTTATTACATTCTACTGGTTATATAACATGTTGTGCTTTTTTGTGTGGCAATGTATAGGAGATTGTTGGTTGATTCTAGGTCTCGGGAACTTATAATTCAATTATATTTAATTGTTAAATAAAAAATAAATGGTAATGGAACTGGTAGGAGTAGCTACTTTTGAGTACTTCCTAGCTTACTACATTTCTTTATTGCATACTGTTGTTGCACATTTTCACTGAAAGTTGGGCATGGGCCTTTGGTGTTTGCCTACAAGGATTTATTTCTCACACCATGTTTGGGTCATGTCTTGGGCCCAAACAAATTATATTGTTGTAGGTGTCGATAAGGGAAAGGGTCCCTATATAGGTACATGATTGTTGCAGAGGAGTAGGAGATCATGGGACCGAGCATAGTCTTGCGATGCTGCTGAGTTCCTGTTGCACTACTGTGGTTTTTCTTTACTGTATTTTGTACCTGGTCCTATATTTTATTAGATTATAGTGTATCCTGTTTTGGATACTTTCTTAGAATTAGGGACATGTGGCATCATCTTATATATGACTATTGATTATCATTTACAGAAGTTTTGTTTTCCATTTTAGCTCTATATTGTCTACTGCTTCTGCTTTTGGGAATGTTTATATTTTTTCATTGTGCTACAATTTGACAAATGAGGTCATAGTTTCCCCCCTATCATACCTAGGCCCTCACTGCTATTCGGCAGCCTCTGGTGTTTGGGGAAATGCACTTGAGGTCATGTGACCAACCGGGTTCGGGGCACCCATTGCGTGGCACCTGGATCCGGGATGTTACAAAGTGATATCAGAGGGTTTCTTTTCTTCTTGACTTACTGTTTGGAGCCTATAGCCAGGGATAGGATGGAATAGGTACTTGGTAATAAGTTGATCCTGGGATTAGCTAACTCATGTACATGGAAAAGCCAATCTACCTCGTTTAATTGCAATTTTTCTGGTTTTGAAATTTTACAGTTGATTTGATTTTCACCGTTGGGTTACACACTTGTGGTGTGCTATTAATATTTTTATACTTGGGTTCTATTTAGTTTCAACCCAATGAGATGAGGGTATGTCATCTCATGCATTATTTAGGCACATGTTATAATTACATGCCATGTATAATTTCCATGCCATGTAGGTGCATTAGAAATTTCAGGTTGTTGTGATAGATGTTTTGCTAGAAAATTCATGTTGTTGTGATAGGTACCTTGATAGATACGCCTAATGTTAATAGGGTATTGGTAAATGTTACGATTGGGTTTATGGATTCTAAACTTTGGTTATGGAGATGTACGGTCTCTCTTGGACCGGAATTTAGAGGATCATGATCCATCATTTTGTTACATTTTGTACTATAATGTGAAATTTCGGGTGCTAAAACTTGGTTCGCGGGGAGTATGGGCCCCCACGGATCAGAATTTGGCATACTGACGCTTGAAATTAAAGAAAAAGGGTGCTTCAGAGTAGTTTCTAAGGCTTACTGTTCGGAAAAAAACCCAGAATACACGCCATGTAGTTCTAACTACACGCCATGTACTCTTCTGTTTGAGAAGAAATGAAAATTTTTAAGTACACATTGTGTACCTTATGTACACGCCATGTAGCCGCTAACCCCGTTATAGGTCGTATAGGCAGAAACATGGGATATGGGAACTCTTGTGGGAACACGTTGTGTACTGGTTGTACACGTCGTGTCGTGTTGACCCTGTGTCTTCCCATATGGCTAACAACACAAATGAACAAACCTTATCTTAAACACTTCATGTCAATGACGAACATGCCATGTAGTTTAATCTAGGGATCCTCCCTTGTAACTAACAACACGGGTCAGTGTTACCTCTTCTAGTACACACCGTGTCCATCTAGAACACACCGTGTAGTGTGAGCCATGTATCAGGCTGTGTTACAAACAACACGGGTCATCAAAGCTCGTCTAGTACACGCCATGTACCTATGGGACACGTCGTGTGGTCTTGACCGATGAAAGACCATGTGGACATGGCCGTGTGGTTGGGGAGACGGGGTGGTGTACACACCATGTGCGGGTGTAACATGTCGTGTACCTAGGGTCGAGACACGCCCATGTCGGCATCAGAACATGACTATGTAAGGGCTTAAGGGTACACGCCGTATAGATTGAATACACGCCATGTAGTCTCTTTTTTCCAGTTTGTATGGTTTTTGTTTTTATTTTATTTGGCACTCTTAACCGGACAAAAGAAACCTCGACAGTAAATTAAACTAAGGCGTGTGTTTGAAATTGTAGAGTCATGCCGCTGAGACGACCAAGGGCGATGATTATACTCTAGAGATGGTAGGCCATGGGATACCAATGGATCCTCCAGTAGTTCCAGATGCGGCGCCAACCGTTATACCAAATACAGGCATGGATGCGCAGTTCCGTGAAGGCTTCATGTGATTCATGCATACCTTCTAGGGAGCACCACCAGCTGCCACATCTATGGAAGATCTGACACGTATATTCCAGTAGCATCATTCGCCTATGTTTTTAGAGGATGGATGATCAAAGGCTGTGGATTCATGGAAAGATTCATTGCATACTATCATCAAGCATCTTGAGATTCCTCCAGGGAGGAGGGTCAAGCTCACTACTTACATGTTGTGTGATTCCACCAAGAGATGGTGGGATTTCACCACCAAGACTGAGCATCACCGGGACATGTCATGGGAAGATTTTCAGGAATTCTTCTATGAATTTTTCTTTCTGAAGACGTTAAGGGCATATTGAGATACATCATAGTGCATGCTATTTTCAGGAAGTCTTCTATGAATTTTTATTTCTGCAGTAGGGTGCCATGTCAGTGATGGATTATTCTACCCGCTTCACCGAGATACAGCATTTTGCACCTGTTTTGGTGGGTGATGAGACATTGAGGGATATAATCTTTGAGGATGGTCTTTGGTATGACATCTGAGCGCTAGTGAATGTTTTCAGGTTTCCTATAGTGCATGCTACTGTGAACCAAGCAATGATTATTGAGCAGAACCTGCGAGAAGCTAGTGGTGCGGGCCAGGGAAGTTCAGCACCAGTTTCTGGTACTATTTCTACCGGTAAGAGGAAGAGGCAGATGGATTTCCCTCATGGTGGAAGTACTAGATAAAAGAATTTTTCAGGTGGCCAGGAGATGTGCTACCAGTGTGGTAAAGAGGGCACAAGAGACCTCAGTGTCCACGTGACCCAGTGGAGTTCCAATCTTATAGCAAGATGGGTCACCTCTAGCATTTTTGCAGGGTGTTTCCACTAGTGACTAGTGTGAGGGGTTCTGTGAAGACTCCATGTGCAGGAGAAGGTCCATAAGATTCTTACTGGTCAGGGAATTGGAATACGTTGGGACATTCAGGCTGAGGTGGTGGTCGTGGTCGTGGTATCCAAACACCAGGATCTCATAGACAGAAGGGCGGGTCAGCTCAAGGTAGCTAGGCTGTGTCATAGGGCCGCAGCACTGGGCAGACGTATTCAATGCAACAGACCCAATAAGAGCAGGATCCTGGACCTTTCCACTGTCATAGGTACTATTCTAGTTGCTTCTATTTTGTCTTCATTACTTTTTGATACTGGTGATACACATATATTTATATCTTTTCCCATTGTGGAGAGCCTTTGGCTATGTGTTTCTTCTTCTTTTGATATTATGATGTTAGACACTCTATTGGGAATTAGAATGGTAGGTGTGCGTCAGTGCAAGGAGTTCCCTCTAGAGGTTGGTGGGTGTCACTTTCTATGGTACCTCTATGTCTTAGATATGACAGCCTATGATGTCATTCTCGGGATGGACCGGTTGGTACCCTTTCGAGCCTTTGTGGATTTCTATCGTCACAGGGTGAGTTCCACATCACTAAAGGGCGTAGAGTTTCTATACAAGGAAGAATGGGATGTCCAGGCGAGCTGAGATGGACCCGAGCATTTTAGGCGAGGTGGAGTAACAGCCCAGATTTTGATTTTATATCTGGATGACCGGGGGACTTGTCATAAGGATTCCCCTCCAATGGTAAATCATTTTAGGGATGTCTTCCCAGACAACTTTTCTGGTCTACCTCCAGAGCGAGAGGTGGATTTCTCTATTGATATTGTTCCAGGAGCGGCACTAGTGTCCATTCCTCTTTACAGGATGTCTACACCATAATTGCAGGAGCTCAAGAGGCAGTTAGAAGAGTTGCAAGGCAAGGGTTTCATCTGACCCAGTACTTCTCCATGGTGTTCGCCTGTTTTGTTTGCAAAGAAGGCGGATGGTACCCTCAGACTCTGTGTGGATTATCAAAAGCTAAACCAGTTGACAGTTAAGAACCTATATCCCTTGTGGAGTATTGATGATCTATTTGATCAACTTCTAGGAGAACGAGTGTTCTCAAAGATTGACTTGAGATCCGAATATAATCAGTTGTGCGTTAGACCATCGGACATACCACTTACAGACTTTCGGAGTAGATATGGTCTATACGAGTACTTGGTTATGCCGTTCGGACTCACGAATGCACTAGAAGTTTTCATGGATCTGATGAATCGTGTGTTCCACCCATATCTAGATTCTTTTTTGGTAGTCTTTGAGAATGATATCTTGGTGTACTCTCACACTTGACACGACCATGTCACCCATATTGAGATCGTACTGAGTACACATGAGAGAGAATCAGTTATATGCTAAGATCTCAAAGTGCCACTTTTGGATGGACCATATTCACTTCCTGGGTCATATTATCTCAGAGGCAGGAGTTGCAGTAGACCTAGAGAAAGTGAGAGTTGTAGTTTCCTAAAAGCAGCCTAAGAATGTGTTTGAAATATGGAGTTTCTTGGGGTTGGATGGATACTATAGGCACTTTATATAGTAATTCTCCTAATTAGTAGTGACATTGATGGTTTTGACTAAGAAGGGTATAAAGTTCGTTTGGTTAGAAGCATGTGAGACAGCCTTTAAGAAGATGAAGGGAAGGTTGACATCAGTACCAGTCCTGATACTTCCAGATCAAGGAAAGAGCTATACAGTTTACTATGATGCATCAGGTATTGGGTTGGGAGCAGTTTTGATGCAGGGAGATCGAGTAGTTGCATACAGGTCTCGACAGTTGAGGACACATGAGAGGAATTACCCAATGCATGATATCAAGTTGGTTGCAGTTGTTAATGTGTTACATTGTTGGAGACATTATCTCTTGGGAGAACATTATGTGGTGTTTACAGACCATAAAAGTCTTAAATACATCTTTACCTAGAATGAATTGAATTTGACACAGTGAAGGTGGGTTGAATACCTTCAGTCCTTCGACTTTGAGTTTTCCTATACACCTGGTAAGGCTAACGTAGTAGTTGATGCACTGAGTAGGAGGACTCAGATACAAGAAGTGTAGGAGGCCAGTGGTGAGTGGAAGCCAATGGATTTGTTCTCTCAGATGCATTTGGAGGTTCAAAATAGTTAGGGGAAAAACTATCCTTTATCCTTAGTTGTGACTTTACCCTCCTGGATAGAGTAAGAATGAGACAACTATCAGATTCAGAAGTCCTAGTTCTATGGGAGTCGGTGTCAAATGAGGACACTCCTCCTGGTGGGACGATATGCGATGATGAGGTAATGCGTATCTAGGGACAAGTGTGGGTTCTAGGGGATATATGTGAGGATTTGATGTAGGAATTTCATGCTTCATCTTGGGCAGTGCATCCTGGAGTTACCAAAATGTACCGTGACTTGAGGTATCGGTATTGGTGGCCGGGTATGAAAAGAGAAGTATCTAGTTTTGTTACGAGATGTTCCACCAATCAGCAGGTGAAGGCAGAGCATCATAGGCCAGCCAAACTGTTACAAAAGTTACCCATCCCATAGTGGAAATGGGATGATGTCGCGATGGACTTCATGACCAGGTTTCCGAGGTCACCTCAAGGTAATGATGTTGTGTGGGTTTTTGTGGACAGACTTATGAAGGTAGCTCACTTTTTTCCAATCAAGGAGACCTTCAGTGTTGATGAGCTCAAAAATTTGTATATCTGAGAGGTGGTATGTCTTCATGAGGTCACTCATTCTATCATTTCAGATAGGGATGCCCATTTTACATCTCATTTCTGGCAGATTTTTCAAAGGGCATTGGGTACACAGGTGCTTCTGAGCATAGCTTACCACCCTCATACCGATGTCTAGTCAGAGCGTACGATACAGGTGCTAGAGGACATGTTGCATGCATGCATCCTGGACTTTGGGGTCTCTTGGGAAAATCACATACCCCTAGTCGAGTTTCCCTACAATAAATTTTTTTAGGAAACTATTGAGATGTTACCTTACGAGGATTTATATAGTAGGACATTTCAATCACCATTGTGCTAGTTGGAGGTAGGTGAGCATCTTTACTGGGACCACGACTCGTGCAGGAGACTTCAGAGTAGGACCAGTTGATATAGAAGTGGATGGCTACTACACAGTCTCATCATATATCTTATGTTGATCGCCATAGATGACCATTGGAGTTCATGGTCAGGGATTAGGTTTTCTTACGTGTTTCACCGAGGTTGGGATACAAGCGGATCAGGAGATAGGGTAAACTTTCACAGAGGTATGTAGGGCCATTTGAGATTTTGGAGAGAGTCGGGCCAGTTGCCTATTGGTTGTAGTTACTGCAGAGGTACCGGGCCGTGCACGACGTCTTCCACATATCTTAGCTGTGCCGTTATCACTCAGACTTGTCTCACATTTTTTATCCTGAGGAGGTTGAACTTCAGGGTGATGCATCTTTTGAGGAGTATCTGATTTTTATTGCTGATAGGAGCATGAAGGTTCTCTAAGGCTGCCCAATTCCTCTCATACAGGTGTTATGGCAGCATGGACAAGTGTAGAACAAAACTTTGGAGTTGGAGTCTAATGTACGTGCTCAGTGTCTAGAGTTGTTATCATTTTTATCTTCAAAACCTTGGAAGGTCAATTCAGGGACGAATTGCTTTAAGGGGGGAAGTTTGTAAGAACCCGGTTCTTATTCTTGAGAAACGGGTTTCTTATTTTCCTTTTCCATTAATGTTTTTGAGAAAATAAGGAAAATGGGGGGAAATCCCAAATTTATGGGTACAAGTCGTTTAATTTTTTACATGACATGTACTTTGGCTGTGTGGAATGATAATATAGGGCGTGTAGGATTTTCGGCGATTTAGGGTGTAAAAACTAACTACATGTCGTGTACTTAGTAATAAACGTCATGTAATCAGTCGGCAAGTGAACAGTAAGGTGGTGGAGAGTAGCCACCAGATGAATAGTAAAATGGATAGTACACGCTTTGTACTTAGTATTACACACTGTGTAATCAGTCGACAGATAAACAATAAGGCGGTGAAGAGTTTCCACCAGCGAACAGTTAAAAAGAAAGTACATGTCGTGTACTTGAGAGTACACGCCGTTTAGTTATTTGCTTCATTAATAATAGGTAGTAGCCTCCCCATTCAGCAGAGGAGGTAGAAAACTCTATAGGAGCACTAGGAGAGGCATTCGAAGCTTGGAAGAGCTCCCAAACGCTCACCGAGAATCTGATTCTTCTGCCGACGATCTTGTTTGGATCACGTGGGTAAGGCTTTCCCTCTCCTTGAGTCTTTCCTTCCAATTATATCTCGAAGGGAATTTATTTGAGTTCTAATAGATAATTGTTTATCACAGATCTACATCCTTATCGGTTGATTTGGGAGGCGTCGTTCATGTATATCGATCAGAGGAGATCAACGTAGGTGGTCTTGTGTTTATTTCCAACTGACGAGTTTCTTTTGTGCACTGTTGTGCCATGAAACCATGTTCGGGGTGTCGTGTGGCTGAGGATTGACTGCTAAGTTATCTATAATTTCATAGGTAATCTCATGAATGTGTATAAACTATTTTTTGGGATCATTTCTTTGATCTAGGGATACCCCATGGGTGCATTTCCCTTGTTTAGCTGTTTGGCTAGGATACCCGTGGGTATGCCGTGATTATAGCATGTTTGAGTTTTATTGCGAGGAAACATATATCAATTGCTTTCTTATGTGTTGGGATCAGCTTGGTTACTTTCTTATCCTAAGGGTAGTGTTTTTCTTAGCCTGAGGGCAGTGTTTCGTTCAGCCTAAGGGAAATATTTCTTATGCCTGTGGGTAGTAGCTTTTGTGCCTAAGGGCGATATCTCATATGCCTGAGGGCAATATTCGTTATGACTGGGGGCAGTCACCTGAGGGTTTCATTTCAACTTTCCTGAGGTTAATGACTTGTATGTATGAGGACAATGTTTACTGGAATATTCACTGTGGTTATTTCTTATGTTATACCTTCCATGCTAAAGCAAAGGCTTGGTATTGTTATTACCTTCTACTGGTTAGATAACCTGTTGTGGTTTTTGCTGTGGCACTATATAAGAGATTTTTGGTTGAGGTCGGGTCTCGGGAACTTAGAATTAAATTGTATTTAATTGTTAAATAAAAAATGGTAATGGAACTGGTAGGAGCAGCATCTTTTGAGTACTTCCTAGCTTACTGCATTTCTTTATTGCATACTGTTGTTGCACATTTTCACTGACAGTTGGGTATGGACCTTTGGTGGTTGCCTACTGGGATTTATTTCTCACACCCTGTTTGGGTCATGTATTAGGCCCAAATAGATTATATTGTTGTAGGTGTTGATAATGGAAATGGTCCCTCTATAGGTAGATGATTGTTGCAGAGGAGTAGGAGAGCATGGGACCGAGCTTAGGCTTGCGATGGTGTTGAGTTCATGTTGCACTGTTGTGGTTTTGCTTTACTGTATTCTGTACCTGATCCTATATTGTATTAGATTGCAGTGTATCATTTTTTGGATGATTTCTTAGAATTAGGGGCATGTGGCATCATCTTATATATGACTATTGATTATCCTTTACTACAGTTCTATTTTCCATTTTTGCTCTATATTGTTTATTACTTCTGCTTTTGGGAATGTTTATATTTTTCTTCTATGCTACACCTTGAAAAATGAGGGCATAGTTTCCCCACTATCAAAACTAGGCCCTCGCTGCTAGTCGGAAACCTCTAGAATTTGGGGAAATGCACTTTAGGTCATGTGACCAACCGAGTTCGGGTCACCCATTTTGTGGCACCCGAATCCAAGACGTTACATAGGGTATCATCTATTAATATTGAAATCATCT
Organism: Viscum album; assembly: GCA_963277665.1. Taxonomy (NCBI): domain Eukaryota; kingdom Viridiplantae; phylum Streptophyta; class Magnoliopsida; order Santalales; family Viscaceae; genus Viscum; species Viscum album. Next base: position 621,911,212 of record OY728156.1, on the reverse strand, counting down.
GATATACCACGAACTAATTTTAGGAGTAGTTATTCCCTATATGAGTTCATTGTAATACCATTTGGATTAACAAATGCTCGTGATGTGTTTATATATTTTATGGAACAAATGATACAATATTTTTTGGAAAAATTTGTGGTTTTTTTGTTGATGAAATCTTCATGTACTCCTTGACTCATGATGATCATTCCAAATATCTTGACATCATCATGAGTACATTAAGAGAGGCTAGGTTATATGCCAAACTATCTAAGATTCAATTTTGGATTGACAAGGTATATTTCTTGGGTCACATAATCTCTAAGAAATGTGTCTCAGTGAACCTAGAGAAAGTTTTTGTAGTTGTTTCTTGGGAGAAACCCAAGAATGTTTTTAATATCCAAAGTTTTTTAGGTTTGGAGGGATATTATCATATATTCATCCAATACTTACATCACTTTTCAACACCAACTTTGGGTTTGACTAAGAAGGGTATCAATCTTGAATGGTCTGGAGCACATGTGAATGATTTCTAGGAGTTGATGAAGTGTATTAATAATGCGCCAATTTTGATCCTACCCGAATTGGGTGAGGAGAATACCTTGTTTGTTTATGCATATGAGATTGGACTTGGGTAAGTGTTGATGTAGACTGATTGATTCATGGAGCATGGATCAAAAAAGTTGAGAACACAAAAATGGAAATATCATATGGATGATCTCAAGTTGGCAATGGTGGTTTATGCATTAAAGTGTTAGTGGCATTACATGTTGGGCGAAATGTTCATTTTGTATACCAACCTTAAGATTTTTAAGTACATCTTTTTGCAATGAGATTTGAATCTCCTATAGTGGATATGGGTTGAGTACATGAAGTCATTTTACTTCTATCTAGGCAGTCCACCAGAGATATGGAACAACATTTATGATTCATTAAGAATAAATACACTATCTTAGGTAGGATAGGTTTCCAGTTCTGAGTGGACTATGATGGCTTTATTGGATGAGATGAATATAGAGGTTCAGGAGGGCTAGGATAAGATGTCTCTTATGTATTTATATATTGATTACACACTTTTATTTCAGATCAGGGAGGTGAATTCTGTGGATCTGAAGTGTTTTTCCTTGAGGTAAATCCAAAAATTTGTGGAGTCACATTCCGATTAAACTATATATGAGGATGATATCTTCTATGTACAAGTCTATGTTATAGTGCCTTGGTTTATGTGATAATAATAGATGAAATAGTTTCATGAACTAAAATGGGTAGTGAACCTTATTTTGACCAAGATGGACCATGATCTTTAGAGATGGTACTGGTATCAGGGAACAAAAAAAATCAAGTTTGTGGCATGATATTACACATTTCAGCAGGTGAAGGCTAAACACAAGTAACTTGGTGGTTTGTTACAGCCATTTCCCATTCTATAATGGAATTGGGATGATTTTAGCATGGATTTTTTTTATATTTATTCAAAGGACCACATAGAATAATGATGCAATATGTGTGATTGTGGAAATTTTGACAAAATTCTCCCTTTTATTTCCAATTCGGGAAACTTTAATAGTCGATTAGTTATAAGATATGTATGTTGGAGAAATAATCCATTTACATGGGGTTGCATGGAATATAGTTTCATATCTTGATATGAGTTTTACTTCATTATTCTAGAATGTTTTTCATAAGGATTTGGGTACTCAGGTGTTTGTGAGTACTACTTTTTAGCCACAGATAGACAGGAAATCAGATCTCACTATTCAGGTGTTAGAGGATATGTTAAGAGCATGTGTCTGAGACTTTTGGTGGTCTTCGAAGAATCACTTAGTGCTGGTTGAGTTCACCTAGAATAATAGTTATTAGGAAGCTATTATTATGGAACCATATGAGGTTCTTTATGGTAGGCCATGTAGATCATCTTTAGGTCGGATGGAGGAGGGACAGTAAGAGTTTTTAGGACCAAGTCTCATGCAGGAGATGTAAGAACATATTCAGTTGATTTGGAACATATGGACATAATGAAGAGTATATAGAAGTATTATGCTGATTTATTTTTTTGACCTATTGAGTTTACAGTGGATAATCATGTGTTTCTTATGGTTTCATCAAGATTGGGTCACTACCAGATTTAGAAATAGGGAAAGTTAGCACATAGGTTTGTCAGACAGTTTGAGATTGTGGAGAGAACAAGACCAGTGGTGTATTAGTTGGATATTCCATAATGGTATAGTGCTATGAATAATTTTTTTCATGTATCACATCTTTTTAAGTATCTCCCTGACCCTTATCATGTGATCTATGTTCACAGTGTTGAGTTTGAGGTTGATGTATCCTTTGAGGAGCATCTAATTTGTGTTATGGATCGCAGTGAGAATGTTTTGTGGGGGAAAGAATATACCATTAGTCCGAGTATTTTGGAATCATGGACATATTTTGGAGAAAACATGGGAGTGGTAAGTAGATATAAAGGTCTAATGGCCTGAACTTTTCACCCTAGAATCTTAATGATGCTTAGAGTGCTGCTCGAGGATGATCTGTTATAAGGTGGGGAGATTGTAAGATAATAACCTTTATTGAGACATCTGATACTCATTTTTATGTATTATTTTACCCTTATTTTGATCACACCATGGTTGGTTCTTCCTTAAAGGTTGTTTCTGAAGGTTTTGGGTGTAGAAGAAGCACGGTTGGGCCAATACCCAACTTTAATTTTCACCATGATCAATGATTATTCCAGGATCAATACGGCGACGAACACTAGTCTCCACATAATAGAATCAAATATTTAGATAAATAGTGAAGATCCCCAAAACCTTTAGAGGGGATCTTTCACATCATGTTTATAATTAATTTAATTAATTTCATAAAGAAAAGGATACCCGGTTCTTTAGTACTTTCTTTGTTGATGATTTTGATCATTCGGAATGACCCTTCTAGATTGTCTCATTGTGCTTTCAAAGATCCAAATCAGAATCCCTCTAGTGGTGATCCACACATGCTTTGATGGCCTCTGATCGACACCACTTTTTCTCCAGGTGCTAGCACGGAAAATCAAGTGTCTTGTGTCGTTCATTATTGATTTCTTGTTCTTCAGTCTTGAAGAACGTCTCTCGTTCTTGAGAGGTGGAAGAAGAGGATTCAAGAGAGAAATTTTTTGGCTCAATAATTCTCAATTCACCAAGCGTGCAGTGTGTTCTCTATGGAATAATAAACATACTTTTCTATTTATATGCATGGAAATTTAGTTACAATATTTAATTACATAACAGAAATTAAATAAATTAATGAACTTAGAGAAAATCCATGCTCATAATAATAATATCGTGTCATTATTCATGGTGTGCCAACTTGTGAAAAACAAAATTATAAATAAAATTCTTCATCACAAAATAATAGCAGTTTCATTGTTATTTTTACTTGTGCCAACTAGTTAAATAATTATTTACCATCTTAAAAATAGGTATTTTACTACCGGACCGGCCTTGGTCCACTCGAACTCCACTTCCATTTATTGAACTCCCGAATAAATAAATAAATAAATTATTATCTTAAATAAATATATTATTTTAAAACTAGTAAAAAAATATTTATTAAATGTTCAATAAAATAAATAAATATATTTTATTTAATTTATGTTATTGTTTTAACTTGAATAAAATTATTCCACTATCTTGAGAATATTATTTATTTCATTAATTAAATTCAAATAGAATTTAACCAAGACCACAAAAAACACTTAGTGTGTGACCCTATAGGATTCTTTCTCATTGGAATTAGGTGTTCTTACCTAATGTTCAAGAGTACTGTCTAGCAATGGGTCAAGGAACCCAAGAGAAAGAACGTAACATTTCAACAACGACATCCACATATGAATACTCACTATGTAGTATAATCCATTTGTCTTAATATCTCATCAAGCAGGTTTCATGATAGTGTCATAAACCTTTATGCTTGATACATCATTCTTTTACTATCCAAAATAAACTCATTGTTACACCATGGACATGAAATTTCACATGATGGTTCTATTTCAATCAAAGGGATGAGATATCAACTTACATAAATAGAAGGCACAAATCCTTCCTCGACTTATCCATTAATAACATGTCACTCGTGACGCACACAACATACCCTACTTCCTACCATCATATGGTGTGATGGTTTTTGTCATTGAATCAAAGTGTGTGAGTCGTGACACATATAAATGTTAATCTTAAAGTCTAAGGACCATTATACATGCTCGCAGATAGGAATATCTGATGACACCAAATATGCAGAATTCCTACTGGCGGGTCTATACTCAGAATCTCCCATCTTGGAAATTACCAAGTACGAACTTCATGATAGGAAGTATCATATTCTTATGAGTACTCACACTGAATGGTTTTTATACAATGTTTCCCATCATAGTATGTCATCCAACCGCAGAACTATGTTTAAGAATATTGTTATAGCATTTCTAGGTTCTCATCATAGTGGGGAACTTCCATAACCTTATCATTGTAAAAAATAATATAGGAAATTATTACATCATAATCATAAATAATAATGAACAATATGTAATAATATGGTTAATATTTAAATAGATTAAATATCCATGTAATCAAAGTAAAAATAGTTGGTTCTAGGACACCAACTCTTACAAACTTTCACATGGACTAGTGTCAATTGACTATGACTTTTAGTTCGCTAGACCTCGCATGATGATCATGTTTATGCTGAGTCGAGGATTTATTCAAGGGGTATTCCATGTTATATTTCATAGAAATACTTCTCACTGCAACTTCACCTCTCTAAGAAAAATACCTCAAGAGATGATATTTCTGAAGTATGTGCTTTTTCCAGTGATGTGACCTTGGATCTTTTGTGAGTGCCACCACTACATTATTATCACAACAGAATGTGATGGGATCTTTATTTATAGGTTCTGTATCCAGATATTGAATGAAGACTTGCGTCTAAAATGCTTCTTTAGCTTCCTCATAAGCTACGATATACTCAGACTCCACTGTAGATTCTGCAACCACACTCTAATTTGAGCTCTTCGAGCTCAGAGCACCTCTATTCAAAGTGAAGATATATCCCATCTGTCACTTCATGTCATCCTGATCAGTCTGGAAACTAGAATCTGCATATCCTCTAATGAAAAGTTCTTCATCTCCTCCATAAAATAGGAACATATTATTAGTATGCCTTAGATACTTATGGATGGTCTTCACTTCCATACAATGGTGGTCACCTGGGTCATCTTGATATCTTCATACTGCACTCAATGTGTAGGAAACTTCTAGCCTAGTACATAGCATAGCATCCATGACTGACCCAGTCACTGAATCATATGAAGTCCTTGTCATTCTCTCTCTTTATTCATGTGTCTGAGGACACATTTTCTTGGAAAGATGAATTCCATGTGACACTGGCAAAAATACCCTATTGGATTGTTCCATACTGAATCCCTTAAATATATTATCAATGTATGTACTTTGACTTAGGCCAAAAAAATCTCTTGGATCTATCATAATGGATCTTGATCCCAAGAATATACGCTGCATCTCCCAAGTCCTTTATGGAGAAGCATTGATTCAACCATGCCTTAAAAGACTCTAATACTGGTATCTTGTTTCCAATAAGTAATATGTCATCAACATATACTAATAGGAAAATGATTGTACTCCCACTAAACTATTTGTATACACAAGGCTCACATTCATTCTTGATAAAACCAAATTTTGTTATGGTTTCATCAAAATGAATGTTCCATGACCTGGATTCTTTATTTAATCCATAAATGGATTTCTGAAACTTTCATACCTTATTGGCATCTTTGGAGTCATAAACCCTTTAGGTTGTCTCATGTAGACATCTTCCAGAAGGCTCCCATTAAGGAAGGTTATTTTGACATCCATTTTACAAATCTCATAGTCATGGTAAGCAGCAATGGCCAATAGAATTTTTATATATTTAAGCATTGAAACTGGTGAAAATCTTTAGTCGTAGTCAATGCATTGATGCTGCTTGAACCATTTGGAAATCAGTCATGCCTTATAGGTACTGAATTGTCCTTCCATGTCCAGTTTCTTCTTGAATACCAATTTGAAAAAAAAAGATTTACATCAACTTGAGGATCCACAAAAATCCAAAACTTTTTTTTGGTACATGGAATCCTTTTCAGAATTCATGGCTTCTTTCCACTTGGAAACATTTGTACCACTTACTGCTTCCTTGTAGGTTAGAGGATCATTATTATCAACTAATAACGCGTCACCTTCATCGGTAACTAGAAAACCATATTGTTCAGTTTATCTAACCTCTCTTGTACTCCTATGCATTTCTTGTGTTTCTGGAATAGTTCTTTCTTCCGCAAAGCTTGGTGGAATCTGTTCCTATACCAACTCTTGTTTACCTTGAGCCTCAAATTCATCGAAGCCAATTTCGCTCCCACTATATCTTTTGGAGATGTTCTCCCTCTCAAGGAATATGGTGTGTCTTACCACTATAAACTTTATTTAGGGGTTTTATAGGTAATATCCTCTTGTTTCCTTGGGGTATCCTATAAATGTACACTTTTTTCCTCATGGTGAAATTTTGTTACCAATAGAGGAATTAACAAATGCATCTCTTCCCCCACACATGTAAATTTGATAACATGTATTTCTTTCCACTCTATATCTCATATGGAATACCATTTATCGATTTAGTTGGTACTTAGTTTAGTATGCATGATTTTATTAGTAATTCATATCCCCAAAAGGATAATGGAAGACTTGAATAAATCATCATTTATCTCACCATGTCCAACAAGGTGTTATTCCTCCTTTTTCTCACACCATTACACTAGGGCGTGTAAGGAGGAGTGAGTTGGGATAAGATCCCAAACTCCCATAAGTAATCAATAAAGTCTTGATTAAGATATTCTCCAGCTCGGTTTGAGTAGAGTTTCTTAATGTTCTTTCCAAACAGGTTCTCAACTTCATTCTTGTGTTATTTGAACTTATCAAAAGAATTTGACTTATACCTCACTAAGTAGATATATCCACATATACTAAAATCATCAATAAAAGTTATGAAGTATGAGTACCCTCCCCTTGCTTCAACTGAAAATGGTAAACACACATCGGTATGAACCAATTCAAGAATATCTTTATCCCTTTCACCTTTCCCACTAAATGGGGATTCGGTCATTTTGCCTTGTAAACATACATGACATATGCCAAGTGGTTTTAGTTCAAATTAATGTAAATATCCATCTTGATGTAACTTTTTCAAGCGTTTCTCATTTACATGACCTAGCCAGTGATACCAAAGTTGGGTTTGGTATGAGTCATGTGAAGTATCTTTGTTATGTATTTCCAATAATTGGTTTTGTAATTCAACATGTAAAGACCATTGTATAAATGTGCCCTACCAAAACAAATTCTATCTTTGTAAAAGAATAAACTTTCATTTCCAAACATGAAAAAAAATCCATATGCATCCAATATGGATACAAAAATAATGTTTTTAGTAATATATGCAACATAATAACAACCCTTTAACACCAAGATCATCCTAGTTGGAAATGTGAGGTGGTAGTTCTTGACAGCTACAGCAGCAAGTCTGGCTCTATTGGCTACTCGTAGATCCACCTCCCCTTAGTCAATATTCATAAATATACTTGGTTCTTATATTTGGATACATATTTGAGCACCAAAAGTTGTATCTAATACCCAATTTTTTGAAATAGATAGATTGCATTCGATAACAAATGCACCTGAAGCTTCCACATGCTTCTTAGTCTGGGTAATGTTTTTCTTCCAGTGGACCTTCTTACCACATGTGAAACAAATAGAATAATGTTACATTGTTTCCACTTTGATATTATTTTTCTTGGAAGGTCATGAAGATGATTTGGGCTTAAATTTCTTTGCCTTCCCTTTCTCTTATTCACTATAAGTACAGAAGGCTTGTCGTGCTTCATATCTTTGTCCACTTGTCGAATGAGGATAAGAAGATCAGATAGAGACTTCTCAATGTTTTTCATATTGAAATTAAAAACAAAGTTAGAGAAGCTCTGAGGTAGTGATGCGATAATGAGATTGGTACCCAATTCTTTGGGGATTTTAATCCTTGGAACCTTCAGGCACTCAATGTATCCAATGAGCTTGACTAAATGAGTCCCAGCTGGGGAACCCTCTCAAATAATACTCTGAAAGAGTGTTTTGGAGATCTCAAACCTTTCCTGTATTTTTCTCTCCTTGTAAATACCATAGAGGTGATCGAGGATTCTATAGGCATCTATATTTTCATGAGACTTTATGATCTCACTAGAAATATATGATAGAATCAGACATTGAACATTTACCGCAATGTTTATATATTAATCATAGACAAAGAAATCTGGATTACTCTCCTCTTTGGAAGGTGTATCAGGTAATGCTGACTCCATAACATAAGACTTCCATTCATGTTGTAGAATAACCCTAAGGCATATAAACCATTCCTGTAAGTTACTGTCAGTGAGGATGTTGTCTTTATCTAGAATTGATCGTAGGGATAGTATGGTTGAAAATCCTATTATTTTATTCTACAATTAAAAGAGAGAATCATTAGTACTTTCTTGGTTACATTTTCTGAGAAATAATAAATTAGTTTTATTATGTCTCCCACTATTTTATCAAGTCCCAATGGCCCTCACCATTGAACTCAAAATGTCCAGTTTCCATGACATTTTAGTGGCAAGGATCCATATTCCCATTTTCATAACCCTAACAAGGGTTGGTCAAGAAATTTAAAAGTATTTAGGTAGGTAGGAATTTTCCAACTACGGTCTTGTAGCTTCTTGATCTGTTGAGTGGACTCCCCAATCCTAAAATCTTGACTTGTATTTCCTCAAATCTTACCTCCAATGTTACAACAAGTCTAGAAAGGGATACTCCTATTGATGCAATATTGTTTAGTCAACCTGAAACCTTTCATAATGGATTCTTGAATAAAAGTAAGTTTCCCAAAAAGGGTTGGTCAAACACATAGTTTTATTTAAGTCTTGACCTTAATTAATTAAATAAGGCTTAGTCTATATTAATATTTTATTTGAGGGATTTTTATCACTTATATGTAAATTGATTATTATCTTTATCACATGCTTTTTAATATTAAGTGGAACTTACTTAAGTGATTAAATATGTCTTGATAACATTTATGAATAATCTTGTTTTATTTTATTTCTATCTTGCATGATTTTTTAATTCATTAATTATGTGATCATGACAACACATCCATAATGAAAAATCATGCAACTGACAGAAATAAAATAAATTAAAGGGAATGATCATGAGATTTTCTGATGGTTATTTTATCTAGAAGTTGATAAACTAACCCTAACCTCGGGGAGAAACACCTTGAACTTTCTGAGTTCATGTCTTCATCTTTTCACTTGTATACCTTTGTATCTCCTGGGATTGGTCTCATCTTGGCTCCACCTTGAACCTCCTCAACTAGATTGGGAGCTCCATCCATTACATATGCTTTTAACACACATGCAGGTGAGGGGTAAAAGAAGGTTTACATAAAAGAAACTTGGGGCACCCAGGCCCAACATATTAATAAGGAGAGATGGCGTGCAGGCCAACAATTAATTTAACAAATAAATTGAAAGGGAAACCAATCACATACAAGGTCTGGTCTAGATCATGATCATCCACATACATAAAACGAGTTACGCATTTCATAAAACTATAATTAAATTATTTAATATTTGTTATTAAGATAAATCATGCTTGAATCGATTAATTATTATCTTTAATTAATCAATCCTTTTATCTTAATCATTTTCTGAATTTCTTTGGGATTATCATCCTTGTATATAAATTCACCTTGGAGGTAACCTAATTAATACCCATTTGAATCTACCCAACATGTATTATATTTTCATATTGTTTTAATCTTATGAAACATGTCATACAAGATGATTCAATGCATAGAGTAACAACTTGTATAATGATTTATACATGATATAAAGATTGAACATTATGCATAAATTAAAATTTTAATTCTGTATAATTTGGTAAAGTACATGGCATGTCGTTCTGACTACATGGAACGTACTACCTTCATAGTCTTTCCAGAAGTAAACTCCTAGGTACAAAGAGTGTGAGGAATACTTTAGAAACTTCAGAGTATACGGTGTGTACAGTGGGCTACACGTTGTGTTGTCTCTATGTTACATGGTTACCGGTCAGCTCAATCTGTGTATGGGATACACAGATTTTCCCCTGAGCTGAAGGGACTACACATCGGGTCCAGTGGGCCACACGGTGTGTAATCTGGTAAGTGTATTCCTATCTTTCCTGGTCAACACATGGTGTAAAATTAATTACACTGCATTTAATAAATGCACACAACTTTAGTAATTTCCGAATTACTCACAATGCGCTATACACATCTACATGGAATGTAGTTCATATTACATGGCATGTATGGTAGAGAACACGATGATTAAGTATGAACACACGACATGTACTTTCGTGTTACTTGGGAAAAATCATTGGGGCCCCCTTATGAGTTCTTCGTTTTAGTATTAATCCAAAAAAAATCTGTAAAATTTGCGAGAAATGAAAAAAAAATGAAGAACATATCTCGAAATATCAGATTACAAGAATGATTAAACCTTTAATTGAAAAACTAAATTATTAAACTGTAAATCATCAACAATAATTAAATAATTATAAACAATGATGAACCTTACTCTGATACCACTTGAAGGTTCCAGGCGCAGAAAAAGCATGGTTGGGCCGCCACCCAACTTTAATTTTTACCATGATCAATGATTATTTGAGGATCAATAGGACGATTGTTGGGTCGGAAGAAAGCAGAAAATGATGGATGGCAAGAGGGGGGGTGAATTGCCTTTTAAAAAATTGATTAACAAATTAAAAATCAAAGTAAAGTGCAGCGGAAATAAAGAAGGCAAGACACACGAAATTGATAACGGAGTTCGGCCAAAACCCGGCCTACGTCTCCGCTCCCAACTCAAACGTTGAGAGATTCCTACCGCTTGCTTTTCAATGGTTTTATCAAGAAACCAACTAGGCTTTGAGGTAGCACTAGGACCTATTACAGCTTGCTTTTGTGGTTTAGCAAGAACCCACTTGCTTTTAATGGAATAGCAAGAACCCACTAGCCTTTTTAACGGGTGAAGGCTAGCTCACCGACAACTCAAGCCTTTTAAAAGGAAAGGCTTGAAGAAACCTCTTCACACCTTAATGGTGGCGTGAAACCCAAAAGAAAGGGGGATAAGAAAAGAGTTTGGGGTTTGTAGGCACAAACCCAATTTTAAGCTCAAAATAAAATAAACAATAAAAACCGTATAGGAGGAAGACTTGGGCGCCAATTGGATGATGGAGTTGATGTAGCGTGCTCTCCCAAGCTTCTTGAGGTGCTCCTTGGATTGGAAAATGGTTGGAGCACTTGTGGATCCTTGAAGGTGGAGCACCGGAGGTTCGCCAAATGTGCAACAATATGTCTGGGCGCTTGGTATATGATCCGATTGGGTTCCGGAGCTTCCTTGGCCTTTATTTATAGGCATGGAACCCATTGGGGGCCTTCGGAGCCGTTGGAGAAGTCCTCGGAGCCGTTGGAGGCCAAAAGATGGTTGACTGGTCAAACCCAACAGCTAGTTTGACTGGGCTACCGGCTGGCCGGTACAGTCCCACCGGCTGGCCGGTGTGTGCAAAAAGGCATAGGATTCTTGTCCAGAGGCCACCGGCTGACCGGTACATCTCCACCGGCTGGCCGGTGCCTTGGTAGAGAAGAAGAGTCTTGATCCAGGCTCTACCGGTCGACCGGTGGAGGAGCCACCGGCTGGCCGGTGGCAAGACAGTAGCAAACACTATTTGGGCTGGGTGCCACAGGTCGACCGGTGACAGAGCCACCGGTCGACCGGTGGAACCTGGCAGTGGGCAATCCCTCTGCCAGTTCCACCGGCTGGCCGGTGATATCACACCGGTTGGCCGGTGGACTGAATTTCAGTCCATTTGATGTCCATTCTTGGGCCAACTTCTTGGCAACCTTGTGCCTTTCAATCAAAAACACTTCAAACAATGTTAGATAAACATGAAAGTGATTGTGATCATGAAAATTAAACACGAGGGGATACGAGAGGTACAACAATCTCCCCTATTTTGATGATCACAATCACCGAAACAATCAAAGTAAAATACTGAAATTAAAGACATTCTTAAAGGATAATTTGAAAATAAATCAAAGCATGATAGAGAAGACTCTCCCCCAATCAATCAAGGAATTTCTCCCCTTTGTGATTATCAAAATAGAATGGGGCATAAAACTTGATTGAGGGAAATGTTTGAAAAACAAGATTTTTAAATCAATTGGAATTTTTGAAAATTAAATTGAAAAATTTGAATAACAGTTTGAATGAAAGTTTTGAATCAAAAACCAAATGAATTTTGAAATTTGAAAGTTTTGAATCAAAAGTTTGAACTGAAAGTTTTGAATGAAAAATTCAAATTGAATATTTTGAAATGAAAATTTTGATACCAAGTGTTGAAATTGAAGGTTGGGAATCGAAAATTTTGAAATAAAAAATTTCAAATGAGAATTTTGAATGAAAATTTTTTAATTCATACAAAGACTTAAAAGAACCTAACTCCCCCTAAATAAAACAACAAATCACCGGGGAGAGGAATTTTGAAAAGAGATGATTTTAGGCCCGGAGAGACTCGCTAGAAGGGATTTTTCAATCCACACTTGTCTCATGGCGGGTCTTCTCCTATAAAACTCATCGGAAAAGAAAAAACTTTTGGGTTGACCATACCGGGCGTTTTTACAATTACATTCATAAATTAGGTGCCCGGGTTTTTTGCAATAATTACAAAATTTAAAACAAGAGCTCCCCCTTACAAAAACATTGGGTGCATGGGAGGAGGAAGCTATATTGGTGTAGCCTAGCCCTTGGGTGGTTCGGGAAACGCGTTGGGAACCAAGCAATTTTGAAAGATTTTGTTCCCCTTGAGTGAATTTGGCTAGGGATTCTCTAAGGTCCTTGATGGTTGATTCCAAAGAATCAACATTTGGGAAATTTTGGATTTTTAGGGAGAGTTCCTCCTTCTCTTTGAGAAGTTGTTCTTTTTCGGAGGAAAGTTTTTTGAAATTCTTTTTCAAAGAAACAAATTTTGACGATAAGGCATGAAAACCATTTTCCAATTGATCTCTTGCGTGCGAGAGTTCTTCATAGGATAAATGATTCAATGAATTAGAAGAACTAGAGGAGGAAGAGGAGGAAGAGGAGGAAGATACCTCATGTTTTGCCATTAGGCATTTTTTACCTTGGTCGCTCGAGGAGAAGGAGGAGAATGAAGAGGTGGAGCTATCACTCCATGTTTCCTTTGAAGCCTTCTTCTTCTCCTTTTTCTTGGCCCTTTTCTTGTGGAGTAGGCAATTGGGCACGGATTTTGCATCGGGTTCTAGCTTTTGAGCGGGTTCTTGCTTTTGAGCCTCGCTAGTACCTTTATAGGTTAGCTCTAAATATTTCCAAATATCATGAGAAGATGTGCAAGAAGAAATACAATCAAAAACATTACGGTCTAAGCCACAATGAAGAGCATTCATGGCTTTGCCATCAAGCTCAAAATTTGCAATGTCTACGGGGGTCCATTTAGATTCATCGGGAGTAGAAAGTGAATAACCATGCATGACAATTTTAAAAATAGGATAACTAATGCTTTTAAGAAATGTAGTCATGCGGGTTTTCCAAAAAGAATAATCGGCTCCATCAAAGAATGGAGCACGATCCAAAGAAAAACCTTCGGGGGCGTAAGAGGTTGAAGCGGTAGAAGCCATCAAAAAGGATCTTTAATTTGAAACCGGTTAGGGAATTATTCAAATACGTCCTCTGATACCAATTGTTGGGTCGGAAGAAAGCAGAAAATGATGGATGGCAAGAGGGGGGGTGAATTGCCTTTTAAAAAATTGATTAACAAATTAAAAATCAAAGTAAAGTGCAGCGGAAATAAAGAAGGCAAGACACACGAAATTGATAACGGAGTTCGGCCAAAACCCGGCCTACGTCTCCGCTCCCAACTCAAACGTTGAGAGATTCCTACCGCTTGCTTTTCAATGGTTTTAGCAAGAAACCCACTAGGCTTTGAGGTAGCACTAGGACCTATTACAGCTTGCTTTTGTGGTTTAGCAAGAACCCACTTGCTTTTAATGGAATAGCAAGAACCCACTAGCCTTTTTAACGGGTGAAGGCTAGCTCACCGACAACTCAAGCCTTTTAAAAGGAAAGGCTTGAAGAAACCTCTTCACACCTTAATGGTGGCGTGAAACCCAAAAGAAAGGGGGATAAGAAAAGAGTTTGGGGTTTGTAGGCACAAACCCAATTTTAAGCTCAAAATAAAATAAACAATAAAAACCGTATAGGAGGAAGACTTGGGCGCCAATTGGATGATGGAGTTGATGTAGCGTGCTCTCCCAAGCTTCTTGAGGTGCTCCTTGGATTGGAAAATGGTTGGAGCACTAGTGGATCCTTGAAGGTGGAGCGCCGGAGGTTCGCCAAATGTGCAACAATATGTCCGGGCGCTTGGTATATGATCTGATTGGGTTCTGGGGCTTCCTTGGCCTTTATTTATAGGCATGGAACCCATTGGGGGCCTTCGGAGCCGTTGGAGAAGTCCTCGGAGCCGTTGGAGGCCAAAAGATGGTTGACTGGTCAAACCCAACGGCTAGTTTGACTGGGCTACCGGCTGGCCGGTACAGTCCCACCGGCTGGCCGGTGTGTGCAAAAAGGCATAGGATTCTTGTCCAGAGGCCACCGGCTGACCGGTACATCTCCACCGGCTGGCCGGTGCCTTGGTAGAGAAGAAGAGTCTTGATCCAGGCTCTACCGGTCGACCGGTGGAGGAGCCACCGGCTGGCCGGTGGCAAGACAGTAGCAAACACTATTTGGGCTGGGTGCCACAGGTCGACCGGTGACAGAGCCACCGGTCGACCGGTGGAACCTGGCAGTGGGCAATCCCTCTGCCAGTTCCACCGGCTGGCCGGTGATATCACACCGGTTGGCCGGTGGACTGAATTTCAGTCCATTTGATGTCCATTCTTGGGCCAACTTCTTGGCAACCTTGTGCCTTTCAATCAAAAACACTTCAAACAATGTTAGATAAACATGAAAGTGATTGTGATCATGAAAATTAAACCATGAGGGGATACGAGAGGTACAACAACGATGAACACCAGTCTCCACTAAATAGAATCAAATATTTAGATAAAGAGGTAAGAGGACTGAAACCTTTAGAGAGTATATTTCACATCATGTTTATAATTAAATTTAATTAATTTCATAAATAAAAGGATACCTGGTTCTTCAGTACTTTCTTCATTGATGGTGTTGATCATTCGGAATGACCCTTAGGGATTTTCTCATTGAACTTTCTAGAGTCCAAGCCAAAAATCCCTCTAGTCGTGATCCACATGTGATTTGATGGCCTCTGATCGACATCACTCGTTCTCTGGGTGCTAGTGTGGAAAAGCGAGTGTCTTGCATCAATTGTTCTTGATCGCTTGTTCTTCAGTCTTAAAGAATGTCTCTCGTTCTTGAGAGGGGAAAGAAGAGGATTCAATAGAGAAATTGTTTGGCTCAACAATTCTCAATTCACCGAGCGTGCGGTGTATTCTCCATGGCACAATAGATATACTTGTTTATTTATATGAATGGAACTTCGGTTACAATATTTAATTTCATAATAGAAACTAAATACATTCATGAACTTAGAGAAAATTCATGCTCATAATAATAATACTGCATCATTATTTATGGTGTGCCAACTTGCACAAAACAGAATTATAAATAAAATTTTTCGTTACAAAATAATATCAGTGTCATTATTATTTTAACTTGTTCCAACTAATTAAATAATTATTTACCATCTTGCAAATAATTATTTTACTACTAAACCGGCCTTGGTCCGCTCGAACTCCACTTCCATTTTTTGAACACCTGAATAAATAAATAAGTAATTTATTCTCTTAAATATATATTTTATTTAAAAACTAATAAATAAATATTTATTAAATGTTCAATAAAATAAATAAATATATTTTATTTAATTTAGGTGATCATTTTAACTTCAATAAAATTATTCCATGGTCTTTAGAATAATATTTATTTCATTGATTAAATTCAAATAGAATTTAACTGAGACCACCAAAAACACTTAGTGTGTGACCCTCTAGGATTTTTTCTTATTGGCATTAGGCGGGCTTCCCTAAAGTCTAAGAGTACTATCTAGAAACAGGTCAAGGAACCCAAGAGAAATAATGTAAAATCGCAACAACGACATCCACATAAAAATTCTCATTGTGTAATATAATCCCTTTTTCTCAATATCTCATCAAGTAGTTTCATGATAGTGTCATCAACATTTATTCTTGATACGTCATTCTTTGACTATCCGAAATAAACTCGTTGTTACACCATTTCCATGGAATTTCGCGCAATGGTTCTTTTTCAATCAAAGGGTCGAGATATCAACATACATAAATGGAAGGTACAAATCCTTCCTAAAATTATCCATTAATAACATGTCAATCATGACGCACCCAACATACCCTACTTCCTGCTATCATAGGGTGTGATGGTTTTCTTTAGTAAATCAAAGTGTGTGATTTGTGACATGTATTAATGATAACATTAAAGTATAAGGGCCATTACACATGCTCATAGATAGGAATGTATGATGACACCAAACATTAGGAATTCCTACTGGTGGGTCTGTTCTCATAATCTTTCGTCTTGGAGATTACCAAGTACGAACTTCATGAGAGGAAGTCTCGTCTGCTTACGAGTACTTGCACATGATGACATGTATACTATGTTCCCCCTCATAGTATTTCATCCAACTTCAGAACTATGTTTAAGAATATTGTTATAGCATTTAAATATTCTCATCATAGCAGGGAACTATAATGATCTTATCAATGCAACAAATACTCTAGGACATTATTACATCATAGTCATACAGAACAATGAACAATATGTAATAAGATGTTTAATATTTCAATACATTAAATATCCATGTAATCATAGTACAAACAGTTGGTTCTAGGACACCAACTCTTATAGTTTCAGTTGAATTTTTATAATTTTGAAAGACTGTAGGGTTGTATAAAGTTGGCACACAATTATGGTAAATAGTGTAATTTTCCCAAAAAAAATATGGCACCCCATTTTATGCCACTAGAAGGGGGGCACACAGTTTGACCAAATTGTGTGGCCACCCCCCCCCCCCCAAACTATGAACCCTTGGTATGGTGGGGTTTATACTATTTTTCACGGTTTAAAAAATTTTCCACCTAAATGATAAATCATGCACCCCCTAGACAGTAGGGGTACACAGTCAGGGTGCCCGGTTTATCTAATCATGTTGTACATCTAGGAAACCATTCATGTGAACTTTTAAACCTTATAAAATTAAATTAAAAATTCTTGACCCCCCCCCCCCACATTTTATATCCCTAATCACCCCACTCATCCTAATATGGTTTTACCTGCTCTTGGAGGGTCCAAAGAGGATTCATAGGCTTCTCAAACACCTTCCTTTATAGGTGGAAGATCTAGTGAAGTGAATTAACCTATCTTTGGTAAGTTATGTCTTCTTTTTTTAGGATCCTTTATCTACTATATTTATTCCCCTTTATAGAGGGATGAATTCCTCCCATTTTCTATCATATTGATCTATGTTTTAATGGATCTTGTTTTTTTGGATCTTGATCCAAGTTTTTATCCTATATCTTCTTCTCTGTTGTGAATTTAGTTGTTCTACCTCGAATTAAGGGCTATGGTTGGGAGATAATTCATCAAAAAACCCTAAGGTGGGTGTTCTATATATTAATCCCATAGTCTTTATTCCAGTATTGTGTATGTAATTATAAGGATGCATTTCCATGTTTTTTAATTTCCATTAAATTACAAAAATGAATTGAATTCCCTTAAATAGTGAGACCCTTCTCATATATCATTGGTTATATTGAAAATTATGAGACAAGGTTTGATGGAAACCCATGGGGTGTTCCAATATACTTGAATTGTTAATTTTTTAATGAAAAATGTGGATTATAGGGTTATAAAATTAATCCAATTATGAATGTGATGGTATAATAACTTATTATAAATGACTAATGAGATTAACATGGAAATATTATTAAGATGTGAGATTATTGATGGTAATTGGGTAAATAAGAAATATTGTAAATCAAATTGAACTTTGTTGTTAATGATTTATGATAAGGCTTCCGATGTTGAACCTTTATATATGTATATATAAATGTGAACAATTTAGAGGGGTGTTGGACCAATGATCCAAGTTCCCATGGAGTTCCAGACTATTGCTTCAGGCCCTCGATGCATGCTTGTGAATTGGTGCTGGAATGATGCTCCTAGTACCCAAGATTTTGGTGCTAGACTGATGCATTAAGTAATTGTGATATTGGTACTAAAATGATGCTTCACATACCCAATAGAATTATGGTGTACTAATGCTCCAAGTATCTGTGATAATGGTACCCAGATTGATACTCCAAGGTACTAAAGTGAAATTGGAATTAATCTAAATAATGAAATTCCATAAATGACCCATTATGATATCTATATAGGGTATGGTTCAGACTCTAGAATGGGCCGAAGCCGGTTTTAATGGATAGGGATTCATCATTAACCTAAGGCCAATGTGGTTTATTAAAGAATAATAAATATGAAACATGTTTACTTTTATCATTTTATTTTATTCTTTATACAAATTTGAAAACTATTATGAAATGGATATTGACTTAGATTTTATTAGTGTTGGCCTATCGATTTGTACTCACACCCTACTTGGTTTTTCATTTGGTACCTGAATAGAATTCATGTTTTCACATCAGGATATGGGAAAGAGCCCTATATTAGATGGGTGAGTAGGGATTCAGGATAGAGCATGGGTGAGGGGACCAAAAATGATTTTGTGACTCACTTGGGAGTGGTCATAGTGTCTATATTTTGGTTTTTTTTGACACTTGACACATATATGGCATGAAATATTTACTTCTTTGGATTGTATTCATTTTTCCTATTTTGGGATTCATCAGGTAATGCTTGGTTTTTATTGGTTATTTTTAGTTTATTATTTTGGTTATTATTCATATTGATTTATGATGTTTTATTTGTCTAATAAAGTTGGTATAGTCTCCCCAAATGAACTATTAGATGCTCGATGCTATTCAGAAGCCTTTGGTGTATGGGGATACCTACTTGAGGTCATGTAATGAACCATCTTGGGGCACTAGTATGTGGAACCTGGTTCAGGATGTCATGGGTTTTATCAGTGTTTATTATTTTAGTGCTAAAAAAATTATATTTATCATCACTTTTTTTAAGGAGATGATAAAACCCTTATCATATTTTAAATAAAACCCTAATAGTGAACACCACTTTCTCAAACTGTTCAAGCTCTCATGAAACTAAAACTTTATCACTGTTTTCTTCAAAGTTCTTGGATGAATATACCCTTTCAAAACCAAAGGTATGCGATTATTTATACTAATTTTTAGTTCATCTTGAATCACTTAACCTTTTTTTGTTCTTCTTGGACCGTGTACCATATGAGGCCCATTTCCATTATCCTATAAGTGTCGTATTTTATTTAGCATGTTCTATATGAACACTATTTTTTATTTCAAAAGGGTTTGGATACACAATTTTTGTGCATTTTTATTTTTTACAATGAGTTTGGGTGTTTCATGTGATCCAAAAAACTCATCGAGACCCGCTGATCCATAGTGCCTCAAGTTCCCCACTCACATGCCTACTTTATTTGATTCTGTTTTATCCTGGTTTTCTTATTGTTCAATTGTTTTTGGTTTAGTTTTGATATCTCTAAAAATCCATCCAATGAATCCCATTTTGGGGTTGATCCATCCTAAAAATCACAGTTTTCCAATTAACCCTTAAAATTAGACACTTATTTCTAAATCCAGAAATATTGATTAGAGTGATAACAGGACAAATATTTGATCCATTTGAGTTTCTTTAATATGATACTATGAAATTTTTTAAGGTAAAATAGATTTAGTTGAAATATCAGAGATCAAGTGACAGAAGAGATAAAATCCAATAAGGAAAATCCTCCAACCAAACATGAAAACTACCAGAGAGACCATAATTTTTCCGAAAATATACAGCCTCCTTTTGCCTCCCTTATAATGAAATAGAAATATAATGAGGTTAAACAAAGGTGAAAATATAAAATCTTCATGAAAAAGCAAACCAAACGGTTAGAGACTAACATATGAAGAAGAGACAGTGTTGATAATAGTGAGAAAATCCTACTCCATAATGATAGAACTCTAACCTATATAAAAAGAGAAATACATGATAAAATGAATATATTTTTACTTCTACATTGACGATGACCATTTTTTATCAAAGTACGTATGGCATGCCATGAGAACCGTAACAAGAGAGTCATGAGTGACAATACCAAAACTGAAAAAACCACCACCAGAGAGAGAAGCATCCACGTTAATCTAAAAAACACCTGGACGAGGAGGGTTCTAAAAATAAGGAACATGATTCAATCCAAATTTATCTGAAGATACATTTTGATGATTTGTTTTAATAGAATTTTTTGATTTTTTTTTACAACTAACTTTTTGTAAAATAATTTTTTTAAATAAGGTGAAATATGTGTTGTTGTAACATAATAACTTGTTTCATGAGAAGTTTCTAAAAAATATAGATAAAGAGATTTGAAAATTTAGGTATAGAATTCTCCAATAGAATATCTACCATAAAAATTCCATCAAATTTAGTTTTTGATAGAAATTCAAAAGCTGCTAGAAATGAGTTTCAGAAATATTTCTCTATTACTGGACTTGAAAAGATTGAAAGTCATAGAACTTTTAAAAGATTATTAGATTATTATTTTATATTATTTCATTTTCTAAATCATCATGAATAATTCTTGATACAATATGGAGTTTATAAAAGGAAGGAGAAGTGAAAAATTCTAAAGATTCATGTTTCTACAAAGTAGATGTTTTTTGGATGAAGATCATCGAAATGAGAATCACTAGACGCAGTAGTTTTTAAAATACCAGAAGTATGAAGTTGATTTATTTTGATGAAATGTAGAGTTTTTTATTGAATGAGGTTTATAGAATTTAAGTTAGCATACACATCTGGTTGGATTCGATTCATCATATGTTTTGTTTGTTTGAAACTTTGGATTTTTAGTTTTTGAGTTATGAGTTTTTATGCTGTTGCAAATGTCAAAGAAATATAAAGAATATTCATAAGTAATATTTTAATATCTGAGAAAATAAAATGGATGAGATCAACTTTGTGGTCAACCAAAAATATTTGGAATTATGAATTTTCATCACCGTGGTATTTGATTAGATGAAATTTTTTTTTAAGATAAAAAAGTTCAAGTTTACTATCAGATAAATGTGATCAGACAGGAAGTAGTGGCTATGTTAATTTGAAGGGAATTTTTTTTCAAATCAATTATACAAAAATCATCAAACACAAAAAAAAATTATGCTAAAAGTGATTTAGTTAGTGAGATCATGTGTTTTTTATGAAGGTTAAAGAAGAATAAATTGTAAATGATAATGATTCATCGAATAAGTTAATGATATTGATCTATCAAATGAGCTTGAGACACAGATAATTCATAAAATATAGAGTTCCACCAAAAACTATTTGATCATAATGATGAAAAAATGAATATATTAAGATTGTGGATGAAAATTTGAGACATATAGAAGTTTCTACTAAATAGTTGTCACATGTTTTTTAGATATTTATAATTTATAATGATGTATTCGACTATTTTAAGTTTTCCTAGAGCATCAAAGTGATCAATTTTATTTGGATTGTTTTAGTAGATAAAGGGGAAAATATTTGAGTCATTTTAATCATGTCAAGATTATTTGATAGAGGAATGCTAAAGTAAATAGTTTTGAAGTTTTAAGGACTTCCATCAGGAAGAAATTGTTTATAAAGTGGGAAATGTTGGTTGAGTGTGTCTTAATTGGGTCAATAGGATCAAACAGGTGATCAGCTTATGTACAACCATTTTTGCACTAAAGTTTTGATCTTTCAAGTTGTTTTGTATCCTTTTTAATGTTTGGAAAAATTAGAGGAATCAAGATTATTCAAGAAGACACAAGAAGAGTTGATAAGATTTGAAGTGGTCAAATGAAGATCAAATGAATGTGAAATTCAAGGGTTTGGGATTTTAGTGAGTGGGAAAATAAAATTGGTTTCCTGACATTTTCATTTATGGGAGAACCTATAAATTCAATTTCAAAGTAAATCATACTTTATTTATATTGATAGAGAGATAAAAATCTATAGTTTCAAATATGTTGTTTCAAAATATTGTTTTGAAAATAATCTTCTGTAAAAATATCATATTGATGAAAGATTTGATTACTAGACTGAGAGTATCAGACTGATTGTTTGAGTAGAAGTTTGAGAAGTTTAGTTTTCTTTAAATAGACAAGTCAAAAAGTTTTTTAATAGGCATGGACTGATTAAAGGTTAATCAGACCAAGGCTATCGGACTGGGTTCATCGGACTGAGACCATCAGACATAGGTACATCAGACTAAGCCTTTAGATAGACCTTTGTAGAGTAGAAAGTTTCAATGTTTATTTTCTTGTGTGGATCAATGTTTTTAGAAGAAAAATTTGTAAACTAATTGTATTCAGTATAATCATTCCTATTGGGATATAGAAAGTGACTAACTAGAGTTGACACGATTTTCATTCACTTATTTATAATAGTGATTTTCCAATAGACCCATGTGATTGGCTATAGAAAGGATGCATTTTCTCACACCAAGGCCAAACCTTTTAAATATTGATTTCCTTATTTTATTTTCTTTTTTTTATGCACTTGAGTTTATTAAAATTTGATAAGGGGTAAACTCTAACAAGTTTAAGGGGATAAAAATATGAAATTTAAAATTTATAAAAAGGAAACAATTTATTCACCCCCCTAGTTATTCTACAATACTTTGGAAATTCAATTAGTATCAAAGGAATGTTCCACTATTAAATCATTATCAAGGGAAAAATAAATTCCAATAATGAAATAGAGATTCCTATATTTGATGGAAATTTATCCGGGTTAGAAAAATAGGATGATTTCATATATTCTATCTCTTAGCCTGGAAGTTGTTGATGCTGCTACAATTGGCTTTCAACCTATTTTGAAAGAAGATCTTATAAATTTTTCTAACTATATAAATATTTGATTTTATAGAAAATTTATACATGTTATTCATATGTCTCTATCAGAAAATGTTTATTTTAAGGTGATGGGTTTCAAAATAGAAAATATTATGTGGGACAAGTTTGAAAGTAATTTCAAAGGGAATAATAAAGTAAAGGAAGAAAATCTAAAAATATAGAATTACAAGTATGAAGACATAAGGAAATGAGATGAGGAAAAAATTTATGATTACTTAACCATATTGAATGAAATTGTTTATAACATCAGAGGTTTGGATGTATCATGGAAGATTCTAGAATTGTGAATAAACTCATGTGAAACTTTCCAAACATGTTTGATTGTAAAATTTATTATTTAGAAGATAAATATGATTTATCTCTTGATAAACTGCATTACTTTATTATTAATTATAAAATTAGAAAAGTTCTAGTGTTTAAAAAGAATATAAAATATGAAATGTATTTTGATGCTTTGATAAATATGAAAATTCGATATGTTGAACATGTTGATCTGTGTGATTATAAAGATAATGAAGATGATGAGTTGAATGAAAAAATCATGTCCATTATCACCAAGAAGTATCATAGAGGAAGATAAAAATATGGAATAAAACTTCCTTGAAATTTTTTTGATTGTGGACGAATCATACATTTTTCTGTGAATTTTTCCAAAAATGAAGTTGTTGAATTTAATGATCATTCTGAAGAAAAACCAAGGTGGAAAAAAATTCCATAAAACATCCAAGAAATAAAATAAGTACATTGGTGTAAATAAGAAATTCATAGGAAATAAAATAAGTAAGCTATATTAGAAACTAGAATCTAACTTAGATGAGATTGATTCATCAGAAGATGAAAGTTCTACAAGAATTAGAACCTTATTAGAAATTTTTAAGAAGAAAAAAGATTCATCAAATTGTTAAGAAGAATGAAATGATGAATCTTACCAAGATTATCAACTCATATCAAAATTTATTGCATGTATTGATAAAAATAAAACTCACAAGAAAAAAATCAGAATGATGAAGAGATAATAGGCAATTTGTTGAAGGAAGAAAATATATTACTAAGAAGGAAGAAGAATATTTCCATGAGATCATAAGTTAAAAGTTGAGAATTTTTGAATTGGGAAATATGGTTGAAGACCTTAGTAAGAAGCTAGAAGCTAAGGAATTTAAATTTAACAAAACTTAATCAAAACTCATTTAATAAAAAAATGTAATTTAAATATCAATGAGTAGAACATGACTAAAAAAGAATGACGGATGGAAAAATTTATACACGTGCATAGTTTTCACCGATGGAGAATTTTTGTGCCAACATGGTTCTGAATGCACAAAATTTTGGCTAATGGATAAATTTCTACACGTATAAAGTTTTTTACTTTTTCATAATTTATTCATTTTAAATGTTTATTCATTTAATATTTTTGTAATTTATTCATTTTTAATGTTTTTACTCATATTTATTTGTTAATGTATTTAATATATTTAATATAGATATATTTTCATATATATATATATATCAATATACATAACATTTCCTTAAATATGATTTATATAATAAAAAATATATATTTACATTAAATAATTCGTATATTTAGTAAAAATGGTTTATAATTAAAAATTAATATTGATTAGAAATACTGATTAATTAATATCAAGTAATGGAAATTTAATAAAATATCATTTTTTTTAATTTAGAATATATCAAACTTGTATAACATTAATTTCACACATAATTATATGTAATTAAAGAATTTTTATATAAAAACATACACACATACACATAATATTTCATAAGAATAGATAAAAGGGGGGCCTCTATCTGTGCTAGAAATAGTGCTAGTAATGGCCAACCTACTATAGTGTGTTGTTTGAATAACAGCACACTACAGCAAATACACATGTAACCTATATGAAAATACACTTATCTATAAATATATAATTTAATTGAAATAAATTTTACATCATAAAAAACCACTATATATGTTTCAAACAATGTTTTGTATAATTGCATTTACAATTACTATCCACAAATATTTAAAAACATTAATGTTTCATCATCTTTGGCTCCCACGACCTCCTATCAAAAAATCCTGACCATGGCATCAGTTTCCAAAAAAATCACCCCAACCCGAAAAAAAAGAATCCAAAAATATAAAAAAAAAGCTTTTGGTAATAACACTATAAATAAATAAATTTAACATAAATTTAAAAGAATACATTAATAAAATGTTGATTTTAAATAAAAAAGACACACATAGAGTTATATCAGTCGCACTCTACACTATATTGAGGTGTGGTTGATTCCTACACTTCATAAATGGGTTATAGATTATTGTAATAAAGTATCAGAATAATATCGGGTTTTTTCTCATTTTTCTATATGTAACCTTTTATTTTTACTAAAATAAATGTCAATTCAAAATGAAAACACACACTTAGAGTTATACAAGTCACACCGTGCATCTCATTGAGGTTTGGATAATTCCTATATGTCACAAATTACTTATGGATCATTTTCATAAAGCATAAAAACAATGTGAATATATTTTCTTAGTTTTGAGTATGTTATTTGTGTTTTTTACTAAAATGTTTTTTCAAACTAGAAACATACACTTTGAGACATATCAGTCGTATTGTGTGTTGGTTTGATGTGAGACTACTTACATACAAATTAACTATCAATTATTTTCATAAATTATAAAGATAATAAGAGTTCATTCTATTGGTTTTTAGTGAGTGATAAGTGTTTTGAACAAAAATGTCAATTTTAAACTGATTACAGACACTTTGAGTCATACCAGTCAAACTAAGAATCAGATTGAGTTATATTTGATTCCTACCTATCAAAAATAACTTATGGATCATTTTTTATAATATATCAAAATAATATTAATGTTATTTATCGATTTTCATTATGCCACTTGTTCTTTTTACAAAAGTTAATGTCAATTTTAAATAAAAAAGACACACTTAGAGTCATATCGGTCACACTGTGCTTCGTATTGAGGTTTAGTTGATTCCTATACATCAAAAATTACATATGAATTATTCTATTAAAATATAAAAATAAGAAAATTAATTTTATTGGTTTCAGTATGTCAATCATTATTTTTACAAAAATTAATGTCAATTTTAAATAAAAAAGATGCACTTTGAGTTATACTGGTGACACCATGGGTCGGATTGAGGTGGGTTTTATTCATATATGTAAGAAATTACTTATGAATCATTATTATAAAGTATCAAAACAATCATAATTTATTTTCTCAGTCTTGAGTATGTCACTTGTTCTTCTAGCTAAAATTAATATTAATTTTAAATAAAAATACTCACTTGGAGTCATATCAGTCACGCCATGCATCTTATTGAAGTGAGGATGGCTCCAAACATAAAAAATTTCATATGTATTTTTTTCATGAAGTTTAAAAATAATATGAATGAGTTTTATTAGTTTTATGTAGGCCATTTATATTTTTTAATAAAATGTCATTTCAAACCAAAAACTAGAACTATGAGTCATAAAGGTCACATTGTGTGTCGGTTTGATGTGATATAGCTTCCTAAACATAAAAAAATGACTTATGAATTGTTGTAAAAAATTATCATGAAAATATTAACATGTTTGATTGGTTTTCAGTGAGTGGAAGACATTTTGATCAAAAATGTCAATTTTAAACTGATAACGGACACTTTGAGTCATACTAGTCACAATGTGGATCAGATTGATGTTCGGTTGATTCTTAGAATCCACAAATAACTTATGGATCATTTTCATAAATTATAAAAATAATCTAAATGTGTTTTATAGATTTCCAGTATGCCACTTGTTATTTTTAATAAAATTAATTTCAATTTTAAATAAAAATACACACAATGAGTCATATCGGTCACACGGTGCATCATATTGAGATTGGGTTGATTCCTACATGTCAAAAAATGACATATGTATTATTTCCATAAAGTATCAAAACAATCTTAATGTTTTTACTCAGTTTTCAGTATGTCACTTATTCTTTTAATTAAAATTAATGTCAATTTTAAATAAAAAGACACACTAGGAGTTATACTGGTCTCACCATGCGTCATATTGAGATTTGTTTGATTCTTATATTTCAAAAATGACTTATGGATCATTTATATAAAGTATAAAAACAATATGAATTTTTTTGATCAGTTTTCAGTTTGTCTCTTTTTCTTTTTACAAAAATTAATGTAAATTTTAAATAAAAAGACACAATTAGAGTCATATCTGTCACATAGTGCATTTTATTAAGGTTGCATTAATTATCACTAGTCAAAAATGTCATATGGATTGTTTTTCTAAGGTATCAAGACAATACGAATTTGTTTTATCAATTTGTAGTTTTTCACTGGTTCTTTTTGCTAAAATTAATGTTAATTTTATATAAAAATACACACTTGGAGTTATACCAGAAACATTTTTCATATTATTGAGGTTAGGTTGACTTTTATACTTCAAAAATTACTTATAAATCATTTTCCTAAAGTATCCAAACAATTTGAATGTTTTTTCTCAATTTTTAATATGTCACTTGTTTATTTTACTAAAATTAATGTCCATTTTAAATAAAAAACACACTTGGGGTTATAATGGTCACGCCGTGCATTGGATTGAGGTTTGGTTGAAACCTAAAAATAAAAAGGGACATATGGATCATTTTTATAAAGTATCAAAACAATATGAATGCGTTTTTTTAGTTTTCAACATGTCATGGTTTATTTTTACTAAAATTAAAGTTAATTTTAAATAAACAGACATACATAGAGTCATATCGGTCACATTGTGCATCATATTGAGGTGGGGTTGATTCCTAAGTATCAATAATGACTTATGGATTGTTTGCCTACAGTATAAAAACAATATGAATCCATTTTATTGAATTAAAAATGTCAATTTTTCTTTTTACTAAAATTAATGTTATTTGTAAATAAAAAGAAACACTTTGAGTTATACCGGTCACACCATGTGTTTTATTGAGGTGTAGTCTATTAATACATTTCAAAAATGACTTATGAATCGTTTTTATAAAGTATAAAAACAATTTGAATGTGTTTTCTTAGTTTTTAGTATGTCACTTGTTCTATTTACTAAAATTAATGTCAATTTTAAATTAAAAGTTACATTTTGAGTTATAATGGTCACACCGTGTGTTAGATTGAGCATTGATTGATTAATATACATAAAATATTACTTATTGACCCTTTTCCTAAAATATAAAAACAATATAAATGATTTTTATCATTTTCCACTATGTCACTTTTTATTTTTACTAAAACTAATGTAAATTTTAAATAAAAAGTCACACTTTGATTTATACCAATCACACCATGAATTGGATTGAGGTTCAGTTGATTCCTACACATCAAAAATGACTTATGGATCCTTTTCCTATAGTGTTGAAACAATTTTAATGTGTTTTATTGGTTTTCAATTTGTCGCATGTTCTTTTTACTAAAATTAATGTCAATTTTAAATAAAAAGGAACACTTTGAGTCATATCCGTCACCCCGTGATTCAAATTGTGGTGGGGTTGATTCTTACATGTCAAAAATGACTTATGGATCATTTTCCTAAATTATGAAAACAATATAAACTCATTTTCTCAATTTTCATTATGTCACTTGTTCTTTTTACTAAAATTAATGTCAATGTTAAATTAAAATACACACATGGAATTATACATGTCACACCATGCATTAGATTGAGGTACGGTTGATTTCTAAACATAAAAAGTGACTTATGGATCATTTTACAAATGAATCGTAATAATCATAATGTGTTATCTTAGTTTACAGAATGTCACTTGTTATTTTTACTAAAATTAATCTCAATTTTAAATAAAATGATGTGGTTGGAGTTATACTAGTCACACTATGTGCCATATTGAGGTTAATTTGATTCATACATGTCAAAAATGACTTATGTATCCTCCTGAAAAAGTATCAAAATAATACAAATGATTTTGCTCAATTTTTAGTATGTCACTTGTTTTTTTACTAAAATTAATATCAATTTTAAATAAAAAGAGACACTTGAGATTATACCGGTCGCACCGTGCATTGAATTGAGGTTTAGTTGATCCCTACACATAAAAAATAACTTATATATCCTTGTACTAAAATATAAAAACAATAAAAATGATTTTTCTCATTTTTCAGTATGTCACTTGTTCTTTTTACTAACATTATGTCAATTTTAAATAAAAAAGACACACTTGGAGTCATATGGGTCACACCATGCATCATATTGATGTTCGGTTGATTCCTACATGTCAAAAAACTACTTATGGGTCATTTTCCTAAAGTATCAAAACAATACGAATATGTTTGATCAGTTTTCAATTTGTCACATGTTATTTTCACTAAAATTAATGGAAATTTTAAATAAAAAGACACATTTTGGGTCATATCGATCACACCATACATCGTATTGAGGTGTGGTTGATTTCTACACATCAAA
Organism: Viscum album; assembly: GCA_963277665.1. Lineage (NCBI taxonomy): Eukaryota > Viridiplantae > Streptophyta > Magnoliopsida > Santalales > Viscaceae > Viscum > Viscum album. The sequence continues at coordinate 621,881,476 of OY728156.1, read as the reverse complement.
AAGACTTATGCGTTATTTTCTTAAAGTATAAAAACAATATGAATTTTTTTATTGGTTTCTAGTATGTTTATTGTTTTTTACTAAAATTAATGTCAATTTTAAATAAAAATATACACTTGGAGTCATACCAGCCACATAGTGCATTGTATTGAGGTGTGGTTGATTCCTACACATCAAAAATGACTTATGGATTGATTTCCTATAATATCAAAACAATATTAATGTTATTGATTATTTTTGAGTATGTGATTTGTGTTTTGAACTAAAATGTAAATTTTATACTAAAAACATATAGTCGGATTCATACCGAACCCACTGTGTATCGTATTTAGGTGTGGCTGATTGAGTATGTGATATTTTTTTACTTTCAAAATATGTAAAAATCCAGAAAAGATGGAACATTTTCCATTATAATGTAATAGAAACCCAATGATCTCTGAAACACTTCACATTTTAGGTATCATGGGGTTTCCTCTTCCATCAGAAAGGAAAAAAGTTCTTTTTTATGGCTTGTTGCAGATACTTGAAAGAAAAATATGAATTCCCAAAATAGTTGTGAAATAAAATAATTAAGTATTAGATAAAAATGATAAGGAAATTAACTTAAAAATAGTAGATAAAATGATGGAATAAATTAATTAATTAAGTATTCTGAATTCACATTTTCATGATGGTTATATAAACTCTTAACCCATTTCCTTGATTTCATTATTTCAGTTATAGCCTCAAAGTCCAATCTTGCATAAACACAAGCAACTTTGAAAAAACCACCCCAACTAGAGAAAAATAATATACCTGTATTAGAAAAAAATATTTTCATAGTAATACTATAAAGAAATAAATTAAACATAAATATGAAATAATAAATTAATAAAAGTTTAATTTTAAATTGAAACTATAAAATTTCAGTCATACTGGGAACAATGTGAATTAGGTTGAGTGCATGATCATATTATAATATTTAATTATCCTTGATGATGAAGTCATTAATTTATGGTCTCTAGGAAAATTTAAAAAAAAAATTATCACATAGAAATGATGAGGAAATTAACTAAAAAATAGATAAAAAGGTGAGATAATAAACTAAATAAGAATTAGGGAGTCACATAGTTATGATATATGTGTAACTCTAACATCATGTATACTACCCATTCATTTATAAAAAATCTATTTTTCTTGTGAATATGAGTATTTTTTATAGTCATATTAGTACTAGAAATATATAAATACATAAATTTTTAATTAATATTTTAAATAAAATAGTTATTGTCATTGAAAATACCTCTCTGGGGATGCTATTCTGTTGATGGTATATGATATCTCTCATAAATTTATAAGCATAATAACAAAAATATTTTTGATTTGTTTGTTTCAGACACTAAATAAACATTGATAAAAATAGGTATTTTTTTATATATGTTTTGATAGTGATATATTATTATATATACCCTGATACTTATCCACTTGTAGAAGTTGATAGGATCTTAATGTGCATGGAATATCCTCATTCCATGACTTTCATGATATTTAAACACCACCCTATCATAAAATAATTCTCATTAAAACATAATCTAAAATATATAACTTGAATTTTAGTTCTAGAAATTTGGATGTATTTTATTAAAAATAAAAAAACATCATAATGTGTGGTCGATTTATATTGTATCCATGTAGTGAATCTAGAAAATAAATCTTTGGAGTATCCAAATTGACCGCAATGAGTACCTAATATTGGGGTTAATAAAAAATCCATGCACATTTCATTAAAAATATAATTTCAAGACTTTTATTTTCACCTTAATAATTTTTTCTAATACTTTCATGCAACGACACTCTAATTTTTTTTTGGAATCGGTTATTCATCATATACAATTTCCTCAAGTTCAACATCATTGATATGTTGTTCCTCTATATTGGTAGTATCGTCATATGCATAAGGTTATTATTCTTATACATTGGGAGCTATAGAAAGTTGAGAAAACTATTCTTCCACAGGATTGGGAGCATCAGCATGTGAAAAAAAGTTGTTGTTCCTCTACATTAAGATAAAGAGCAGGTTTAGAAACCTATTTTTCCTTAAGATTGGGAGCATCGACACATGCAGAAGTGGTTGTCTATATAAGTGGTTCAAAATTTAATTTACATTACATAAATGAAACAGTGAACAAATAAAAAAATGAGGTAACACAATGTATATTACCAAAAAAATAACATGATTATTGAACTCTCTATTTTTTAAAATATTGAAGGGATTTTACCCATTTATCGTGTATCCAAATCCATTTATTATGGTATCATCTAACATTAAATATTCTATATACATTGGGACCTATGTGAAATGATGTTTACATCCCAATGAAAGGGGTATCCTTAGTTGAATTTTCATATAACCCTTCAGTGGTTTTGGTTGATAACAGAATAATTGACCAATTTCAGTTTACGAGATCTAGAACATAAAATACATGTACTGCCTATGATTTTGTTATAAATAGTTTATATGTGTACCCTTTCTTACTGAAATCTTCTTTCATGAATCTCAATTTGTCTATTTTAGAAACACTCCTATTATCAACCCACCTTCACTGAAAAAAATAACTTGGAATATTTCATAATCCAACTCCCATATTTGTTTGATGATACCAAATTATGACATGTTCTCATAAAGTATATTTCTATCTTGGGTACCAAATACATTCATCACTTGAACTATAAGTGTAACTCCACTATTTTTCATGGTATCAAATTTATCATGTTCATTTTTAAGAAACATATAATCGTTAATTACATAACCATTTTAAGATAATAAATTCACACTTGGTCCTCTGGCTATCCATCAATGTCATTCTAAAATTAAATTCAGATTTTCATTTGACTCCTTAAAAATATGGTCTTGAAACCATCCTATAAACTATTGATTATGTCTATTTGATATTCATCTTTCATACCTTAATAGATAAAAACTCCTAAAAATTTCATTGTGGGTTTCCACACATGGGGAAACCTCTAAACTGTTATGAAAAATGTAAATGTGGTCATACTCCCAATATGTAATATTGATTGTGACAACATCTATTCTAGAAATTTCTTCATCCCCAAGTTGACTAGTGTGACAATATTTTAGTAGAACAATGCTTTCCACACCTGATAGGTAGTCGGTATAGAATTCAAAGGATTCGTCAATAATATATCGCTCCATAATACAACCCTCTTTCCAACATTGATTTTTGGTATACACTTTAAAAATAATTATATACTATTAAATGGGGTACATCCATCTATAATTTATAAGACCACATAGTTGAATCTATCTCACCAAGTGAACCATCAACTGAACCATCATATCAAAGAATGTTGGCGGAAAGAAAATTTCCAATTCACATAATATGATGTAAATTTCCTTTTTCAATTGTTGGAAATTTCACCAGGTCTATAAGTTTTCTTCATATATCTTTTAAAAATAAATAGATCTTGGTTAATGTATAATAGACATTCTTGGAAAAAATGCAACGTAATGCTACATGCATTAGATCATCCATCAAAACATGACGGTCGTGTGATTTTAAACCCTTTAAATTTAAATCAGTCATTCACATGATATTATTGATATTCGATTAATACCCCTCAGGAACCTTTACATCATTAAAGAAGTTGTAAAACTGATATATCTCCTACCTAGAAAGAGTGTAAGCCGCTAGAAGAAGAATAGTCTATTTTCACCCTTCACTAGAACCAACTCTTCCCATATTCTCATGTCAATCATCACTAACCAAACCTTTATTCAAACTTTGTTTTGATGGGTTCATTCAGTAACATTCCAATGACACTATCACATGCATTTTTCTTGAAATGCATAACATCAAGAAAATTTCTGACATACAGACAATTCTAGTATAGTAATTCAAAAAAACTGATCACTTTTTCCAAACAGTTTTCATAAGGTTTTCTGAAAAAAGGATTACTAAAAGATGTTTCTATATCTTTTACTTTCTAAAATAGTTGATCACCTATTAGTGGAGATGGTGTTGTAAGTTCCTTTGAACTCACATCTAATGATGTCATCCAAGATCATTACTTATGTCATCAACATAGAAATCTGTGATTTCCTAGAAACATAATATTCTATGAATGTATCAACATAATTGGTTGTGTACCTTGTTCACAAATGGAACAACATTTAGTTACTTTAATTCTATATCCTGAAAAAAAAAATTATAAGATGGAAAGTCATTTATCATCCCATAAAACATGGATCTCAATATGAAATCTTCATTTCTGTAAGCATTATACTATGTAACACCTGAATCCCATAATAATTTCAAATCATAGATCAATGGATCTAAATAAACATCAATATCATTTACCAGTTTTTTTCTTGATATAAGCATAGATATCATAATGTATTTTTGTTTCATACATAACCATAGTGGGAAATTATAATTTACTAACATAACCAAACATGTACTGTGATTTCTTCTTTGAAAACAAAAAGGATTCAATCCATCTATAGATATCTCAAGACAATGTTTTCTCATCTAATTTCCAAATTTAGTATACTTTTGATCAATTCTCTTCCAATGAATATAGTCTTCTAGGTGACAAAGTTTCCCATATTTATTTATTGTATATGTTTTCCATGTTAATTACCTTATAGTATCCCAATGTCCATATAGGCACCTAAACATTTGAATTATTGGAAAGTGACATAAAAATTTTATAGGATCTGATTCATCTCTATTGTATCAAGAAGAACCAAACATTTGGGAATTATTTAAGTGATTTTTGGTCCTTGAGAAATAGTATGAAGTCATTTGGATAGGAATGTATTCTTTCAGATATCATACCCATCAAATGTAGCATTCTTTTAGAATCATATGTTCACCTAGGAAGCTCATTATATTCTAGGAGAATATCATTGAAGAGGAAAAGTAGTTCATTAAAACTAGCGTCACTCCATCAGTTTCCATATTTTAAATTATACAGCTTTAGTATGGCTGAAAATGTTGTATATTTAGTTCAAACAACATACAATGACATCTTTTCACAACTATTTAACTTCTTAAATAATTTTGAACAATCACAAAGTTCATATTCAACTATCATTTTTCACTTACTCAATATGATATTTCTCATTATTAAAACTTGTAATCACATCCTTGATATGATCTTATTCATTTTCTACACTTGTAATCATGTTAGATGATCCATTAAACACATTGTTATCCTAGTCGCTAGCTATATTCGATTTTTCCCCACGGTTATTCCAACATTTATAACTTTGATCTATTCCATGATAGATCAAGTATTCTTCCAACTCCTCTAGACTAATTAGTCTTGAATAATAACCGTGTAAACTTGGACAAAGGATTTAAGAAAGTTGGTATGCATGATCTTTTTCAAACATGGTGAACTCTTTCACCCCATACTTATACTCTTTTTTTATACTATTATCATTCAGCTGTTATATATTCATATCCATACTATTTGATTTGATAATATTAATATTTAACAAAATAAATAGATACAAAAAAATGGGACTTTCAATGAAGGGTAACCCATCATTTGAAAGTTTCAAATAATTTCATCATGATTTGAAGGAAATGGTTAATTGAATTTATGAAAATAATTACTCCACTGGTGGTAGGTTATATCCTCCAAATTCATCCACAATGTTCACTGGTACCTAGAATGGGATGACTATAGCTCAGAGTAGTTTAAGAAATATAGGTGCATGTTTAGAATATATGGGGGGTGAGTCTCGGGAAACAAAATACAACAATAACTATTCAGAAGATGAAGCTGATGAGGATGATATTTATTATTGAATTTTGTTTCCTAACTCATCCCCATAGAATCTAAGACCAAATCAGAGAGAATATGTAGTTGTGGAGGACTCCACTAATTTAAAACATGTAGGTGATGTTATATTCCAAGTAGGTATAGGATTTGTAATGGGGTTAAACATTAATTAACCTTTTATAGGAGTGAAATTGTGGTGGATATCCTATGGGTCAGATAAAATTAGTGAAATACCCTTTCCATAGTGTTATTATCAAAATATATTATGTAGAAGGTGAGATTATGTGTATCTTGGGGGTCTCTAAAAGTTAATATGATCATATAAATATAAATAGAACCCTTTTTCCTTACACATGTTTTCATTTATAAAAATAGAAACCACTCATCTTGTTGATAGATCATACTACATTATAAAAAACCCAATGAATCTATTCTCTCTAATTTCAACACTAACATTGAATTTCTAGTCATTAAGTTCATACTCGGATTGTGAAAGAAAATAGAACTGATTAAATATCATATCTTTCACATCACGCCTCTTAGGTCTATCAACATTTTCTATTTGTTGAATTGTTTCTCTGTTACTGTGTCATACCACATAGTTGGTTTGAAATCCAATTCTAGTGATATGATAACTTACTTATTTATGATTAAATTTTGGTATACTAATGCAATTATAAAATTGAAATGAATAAGTTACCCCATAGATACATTCTCAAACATGAAATCCAAAAACAAATCAAAGCTAATTTTTAAAACTCAGTCAACACTCAATTAGAAGCATACATTAAACTTTTATATATTATGATTTAAAACTTAAAATATTTCATATAATAAAATAACTCTTAATTAGCCAAATGAATTTTTTGAAAAAAATAATAATCATATTAAAAATTTATAAAAATATAAAATCATATTTATAGAAATAAAATTTTTGTATGTATAAAAGTATTAAACTATTGATAAATTGAAAAACGAATATAGGTATAAAAGTATAAATTACAAATGTATGAATATTTATATCAGTATATAAAATTATAGATGTATATAGAAGTATAAAATTATATATAATTTACAAAATAATATATATTTTAATGAAATATGAGTAATTTATAAATGTATATAAATTTATAAAACTATATAAAATTATACATAATTTACAGAAGTATATAGTTTTAAAAATTTATTAAAGTATAAAATTATAATATATCAAAGTAAAATTTATGAATGCATAAAACTATAATAATTTATAAGAAATAAAAATATAATTTTATATTAATTTATAAATCTAGAAAACTATAAAAGTATAAATAATTAATAAAATTTTATATTTAAACATATATATGTAAATATGATAATCAATAAAAATTTTAGAAGTATATAAATTTCTAAATGAATTAAACTAGAAAAATAAATTCATTTTAATCGACCAATACTAAAATTCCTTTGTTTCTTCTAAAATTATGCAATATTAAATTAAATTTAATCTATAAATACTAAAATTTAACTATAATACTTAATTTCATAATATTAAATAATATCAAAGAATTAATATATATTTGGAAAACTTATATGGGTTGAGGGATGATGGGAATCAGGAACTGTTGACTACATGCCTCAGTTGCGTGATCACATGATCTCATTTCAGCCATGCAATCATGAGAAAAACTCAACTATTGAGATTGCCCGATTGCATCTTAATCCTGTGATCTGCTAACATAATTACTTTATTTCCTTGCCTTAATCCTTTACAAACACTCCAGCTATGTCGTCAATGATGGGGCCCTCCCACGATCGATTGAACTCACATGGATCACCCACCATCCCTCACGGTGTGGTTTTCATGCAGGAAATAGGAAAGCATGGGTGGTGTAAAGTGGTGTAGGGGTGTAGGGGTGGTGTGATGAGGTTTATGGGTGGTGTGATGTGGTGTAGGGGTGGTGTGATGTGGTGCAAGGGTGCGATGTGGTGTAGGGATTCATGTGGTGCAGGGGTGATGTGAGGTGGTCTAGGGGTGTGAGGTGGTTCATGGATTAATCACATACCGTATATTTAGAGAGGAACGATTCACCGAGAAAGTCATTGAACATCAAGAGTGGCGGTGGTAGTAGGGTTCGGTGAGAGCGGCGATAGGGGTAGGGTTCCGTGAGATCTTCAAGGTGCAAGGGAGAAGCCTTCAGTAAGGGTTTTTTTATAAGTTTAGGTAAACTTTTATCAGTGATTTCCAAAAAGTGTTGATGAAGAGTAGTTTTATCAATTCTAACTGATAAAACTACTCGTTATCAGCACTATAAAAGCATTTATTGAGATATAATCTTAATATATATATATATATATTAGGCACTTGGAGTACAATTACATTAATATAAGTATATATAATTATTAAGAAAATCAAAATATATTATTTAAAAATATTTATGATTATAGGACCCCAGGACACCCTGAGAGGGGAGGGGTGAATCAGGGTGTCAACTTTTTCTTCTTAAAGTTGTGGATCATGTTCCCACGTTGGTAGGAACTAGTTAAACCTGCATGATGGATATGATCAACAATGAAACATTCACATGCAAAGAGATAACACATCAATTTTACTTGGTTCACCATTAAGGGCTACGTCCAAGGAGCATACGCCGACAAGTTGTCAGTCGTACCAAATTCCACTAATCTTCACTAGTTGTGGATTAAAATGGTTCGGGCACAGTCACTCTATCACAGGCTCACTACCTTTACAAAGGTTTAGGGATAGCTCACTGCGTCCCTCGGGTCACTCCCGTTGACTCCCCCTGGCTCACTGTCGTTGGTGAAGTCCCACTCAGTTTATAGACATGAAGGTCTCTTCAATAGATTTGCATTGAAGTCTGTGTCTCCTATTCAGCATGAGACTTTGCTTGCATCAGGGTTCAGAGTTGATTCTCTTTTTAGTTCAAACCTTCTTCTTTAGTGCAATGACTAATACACTAGATCCTCTTGTCTTCGTTTTCCTGAATCACAACCACTGATGTGATTACTCAATAAGTGAAGCTCAGCTTACTTGGAATTGTCAGAATCATTTCTCCATGTATGCATGAGATCATGCATTTATCATTTAGATTTCCTCTTTAATCTCACTTTGCACCGAAAGTATCAGGCAATCTTTCAGCTCTCGTGCAGCTCTAGAAAGACGGGCGTGCTCCAACAACACCTGGCACTCCTTTTTAAGCCCGACGCGCAAGTCTCAATACAGCGCACAAGTCTTCGGCATGAAAGTCCAAACTGGCATGCATGTGTCACCAAATCACCTACACGACACTACCTTCTTGAACTTCAAACCTGTGCGATTCACTTCCTTTCTCTCCCAAATCACCTTGGGCGCGCATCCATCAATCAGCGTGCAACTTCTAAGAGATAGCGCACAAGTCTCTCCAAACCACTTGCGCGACCACTCACCACTTGCACGACCCCTACACCTACGCGATGAGAGCTCAGATTTTATCTAAGGGTTGAGCTCCTGGGAAATGAGGAGGGGTGGTCCTCTATTTATAGGCAAACTAGTCAACCTGCACGGCGGCACGCAAGTCACCCCACGGCACGCAAGTCTCGACGCGTAGCTCATCACCCCTAGCCTTTGTCATGCAACTAACTTGTGTGACCCAACCAATACTTGCGTGAAATTCTTTCCATTTCCATATTTTGAAGTTGTGTTCTTGAAAAACGATAGGCGCGCAAGTTTCCGATCTTTCTAGGCACTGGTGCGCAAGTCTCTTCATGGCACATAGGTCACTTGCGCGACCAACCCAACACTTGTGCGACCCTCTTCCCTTTACCATTTTTCCGTGTTCTGATCTTGAAAATAATATGGCGTGCAATTTTCCTCTCCATCAAGTACACGGCGTTCAAGTCTCTTTGCCAAAAACACTTTTCTCCATTTGTCGATTTTTAGGCCCAAATTTGGCAAACACTGGGAAACAGCGTGACCTTGTATCTGCTATTTTTGTACCGCCTACAGATCATCCATTCCTTTGTCGATGTTCTTGAATAAAACATTGATCATTAACCACAGCCCTTGAACTTGACATGCCACCATGTAATCTTCTTTGTCAACAAATTTTTATGTCGTTTGTTTTCTTTTTCAACAAGAACAATCACCTCAAAAACACTTCTTCTCGGTGATTTGAATCCTTCAGCAACTCTTCTGCTTTCATCACAAACTCCACTATCGTGATATGTATTCTTTGAAGGAACAGCTTTATCATCTTCATCTTCTGAGATAATGTGATTTTCATTTCCATCTCATAATTTCAATCTCCGCATGGACATCTCATAATTCCAATCCCTTTCACATTGTCTTCTTCTTCAACCATCATTATCTACTTCATACAAAACATATGATTCAATTATTCAAAAATTCTCTTGCATGGTTCTCATGAAATCATGAGAAATTTCATGGTCTTCTTCAAAATCCCATTCTTATTTAATCATCCTCATATGGATTATACCTCACATTCTTCATTTTTGTAAACACTGTGTCACCTTTGACACATGTTCTTTGAACTTATGATCAGTACAACAATCGTCTGAATTTTCATTCCTCCATTTCATTGGAGTAATTCTTTATCTTCTTCATTTTGATCTTCATTGAAAACTATTGACAACAAATACAACCTTATACACAAAGTGGTTCCAACAATCTCCCCCTTTGTATTTTGTTGTCAATACCTTATACATCTTCTTAAATGAATTCATCAATGTCAAAATGATAATCTTCTCTGCAATCAACTTTTCTTTTCAAACTTTCATTTCACGTTCTCTCCCCCTTATTGACAAGAAATACAAATCTCATGGTAGGGAGGGTATCAATCCATAATTAAGCAATGTTTCATTAATCATTTCACACTAAGTCTACTTGAGCAATGCTCGATGTAGACAACAAGAGGATGTGATTTAGAAAACAAGGTTGTCCATAATTCACAGATCATGATACCGCATGAGATGAGAGAAAATGTAAATTGTCTTCAAGGGTTTACCACTTTTATTTCAGGTAGAAGAAAATCAAATGTGATAGGGAATAATCAACCTGAAACTCCTGCACTCATATCAGCAAACAAATCAAAAACATTCAAGTGTTATCGGCGGGATAAGTGACCTTGGGGCACATCCATTCTTCTTATGCCACTGATCAATTCAGTTACTCCGCCTTTGTAGAATGGTCTTTAATCTGAGTAACCAAGGGATAGAGATTTAGAAATGGTATACCTTCTCTATTGATATGTTCTTCAAGAAATTCACAGAGTAACTGCATTTGAGTCTAGCTGGAGTTGATATTGATTGAAAGAGTGGTTTTGGAAGCTTCTTCATTTTTCTCCCCCTTAAGGTAAACACTCATCATCATCTTCATCAAGAGTGATACTTCACCATCTTAGTAATTGAATATAAATTGAATAATCTTCCAAGGATGGAAACATCTTTAGCTTAGCTATCAAGAGTTGACAGCATTCACTACTTCTTAGGTTCTCCCCCAGAGAGCATTCTTCACTTTCAATTCCCTGAATTATTAGAAAAAATAAAATACACAAATGATTAAGGGAATAAGGTGGTTTCTCCTTAATTCATCAACATGAGCTTCATGGTTGAGGTTCTTTTCTCAACCAAGTTCCTATGTTCACCCCAGTCTTCATGCCTACACATTTGAACATATGTTCTCACATCTGTTGATGTGGCATGGCTTTCTTCGCATTGTCTTCTACTTTGTGTGGGGAATCGTTCTACTTAACACCCATTATGAATGATACATTCTTACTCCTTTTAATTACTACTTCTTTCTCTGGTATTAAGGTTTGTAAACCTTTTTCAATGTGACCATATTTATTTCATCTCTCACACAGAACTTCTTTGACACGTGTGTTTCTCTTGGTTTGCAATCTCTCCTGCACTTTGTCTTCATCACGTGAAAGTTTTTATTTTCCTTTCGCACTGGCCTTGGCCTTTTCATATTCAAGTTTCCTCATTCTTTTCAAATCTTTTTTCCAGATGACCAATATTTCATTCGGAACTATTGCAGCAAGTTTGGATCTTCCACATGGGTTCATCTGAGTTTCATCCCACTCAGTTTTTCTTTTGGATGAATGGCCCTTCAATTTCATGGATCTAAAATCCTGGGTCATCTCAGCTTCCCTTATTGAGATCCTCATGGGTAAATGTGTGTTCTCACTATTTTTATGATTTCTTCCCAAGGTACTCGCTTCATACTTAGACGGCATCGGAGGTCTTCTATTCATATCAGCTCTGGATATCTGTTGACATAGGCATGCACAATTCTTATGACCACTACTGCTGAATACATCACAGATGTTATCAAGCATTCCAAATCTGTTTGCTGTAAATAGATGCTTCTAGACTTGTAGATGTTGCTTCTTTTTCTTTGGATTTCTTCCCTTTGATACAGGCTTTCTTTGTGCTTTTCCATTAAAGGGATTGTACCAATAATCCAGTGCACAGTGCCCAAATCTATTGCAGCACCAACATTGACCCACAAATCTTTTCTTCTTTGTATCTTCTATATGAGGTTGTTAGGCCATCTTCTTAATCTTTTGTGCTCTATTTGAGGAACCAACTTCCTCCTTTCTCTTCCCATCCACCCTAGACATGGTGGTAGGTTTCTTCTTCTCACCTTTTTTCATCCATACTTGTTTATAATTTTTCTTCCAGCCTGTACTGATTGTGGGAACGCATTTAGAGACCTGAGTACAAGATGGTTTGGATGATACCTTCACTTCCTCAGTTGCTTGTGATAGATCAATGAGTGAAGTCATGATATTCTTATCACATGTTAGAGGTCTTTTGACAATAGAATCCTCCAGTGAGTATTGAGTACCAGCAGCAACTGATTCTTGATGTGGATAATCAAGAGTTTTCATAATCTTCTTGTCACATGTTGGAGGTATTTCAGCTTTAGATTCCTCCAACAAACATTGAGTACAATCATCACTCATTTCATTTTTTTGTGAATTCTCAATATGTGTGTTCTCAATCATGGTCAAATGGGCTTCCAATTTTTGACTCTCAATATTGAGTATGATCTTATGATCTTCAATCGTGACCATCTTCTCTTCACAAGTCTTCTTCAATCTTTCAACCTCATCTTCATGCATCATAACTTTGTTTTGTAACTACGAGTCAAGTTCCCTGAATTTCATGGAAGTTTCTTCCAAACACAAACTCTTGACTTCTTTTCTCTTTTTCAGCTCATCTTCAAGTTCATGGATCTTTTCTTTTACAGTCTTATTGACTTCCTCTTTTTCTTCAAAGACTTTAACCTGTTTGGTGAGCTTCATACTTTCCAGAACTTTTCTTTCCAACCCCTTTTCCATATTATCAGCTTCCCTTTATAATCGAGTGATCTCATCCTGCATAGATTGGAATAGGCTACAAATAATAGAAACCCTTTCTTCAGTAATATCATCCAGATATGTTTTGAGTTTTTCCTGAAATCTTGAATTAGGGGTGTCATCCTTTCCTCTGGAAGAATTCTGAGACACATGCTCAATACTTTCCAATCCTGATGTTTCTTCCTTATTGCAATGGAATAGAGAACAAGACACAGTATCTTCTTTGGTCATGAGGGACTTATTCATCAGCTTCTTCTCTTTCTTTTTCTTATTTTTCAAAGTCTTGGTGGATATAGATTTATCCTCTCAATCTTCATAAAAACTACTCTTCATGGTTGACATTAGGAAAGTAACTCAAATCCTCTTCTCAATAAAATTACTAGAGAATATCCAACATATGTTAACCTTTCCCTCTGATTCCACTTGTAGGACCCCAGGACACCCTGAGAGGGGAGGGGTGAATCAGGGTGTCAACTTTTTCTTCTTAAAGTTTTGGATCTTGTTCCCACATTGGTAGGAACTACTTAAACCTATATGATGGATATGATCAGCAATGAAACATTCACATGCAAAGAGACAACACAACAATTTTACTTGGTTCACCACTAAGGGCTACGTCCAAGGAGCATACGCCGACAAGTTTCTAGTCATACCAAATTCCACTAATCTTCACTAGTTGTGGATTACAATGGTTTGGGCACAGTCACTCTGTCCCAGTCTCACTGCATTTACAAAGGTTCATGGATAGCTCACTGCGTCCCTCAGGTCACTCCCGTTGACTCCCCCTGGCTCACTACCGTTGGTGAAGTCCCACTCATTTTATAGACATAAAGGTCTCTTCAATAGATTTGCATTGAAGTATTTGTCTCATGTTCAGCGTGAGACTTTTCTTTCATCAGGGTTCAGAGTTGATGCTCTTTTTAGTTCAAACCTTCTTCTTTAGTGCAATGACTAATACACTAGATCCTCTTGTCTTCGTTTTCCTGAATCACAACCACTGATGTGATTACTCAATAATTGAAGATAAGCTTACTTGGCATTGTCAGAATCAGTTCTCCATGTATGCATGAGATCATGCATTTATCATTTAGATTTCCTCTTTAATCTCACTTTGCACTGAAATTATCTGGCAATCTTTCAGCTCTCGTGAAGCTTCAGAAAGGCGGGCACGCTCCAACAACACCTAGCGCTCCTTTTCAAGCCCAGCGTGCAAGTCTCAATACGGCATGCAAGTCTTCAGAGCACAAGTCCAAACTGGCGCACAAGTGTCACCAAAGCACCTGCACGGCACTGCCTTCTTGAACTTCAAACCTACGCGACTCACTTCCTTTCTCGCCCAAATCACCTTGGGCGCACATCCATAAACCGGCGCGCAACTTCTAAGAGCTGGCGTGCAAGTCTCTCCAAACCACTTGCACAACCACTCACCACTTGAACGACCCCTACACCTACACGATGAGAGCTCTGATTTTCTCTAAGGGTTGAGCTCCTGTGAAATGAGGATGGGTGGTCCTCTATTTATAGGAAAATTGGTCAACCTGTGAGGCGGCGCGCAAGTCACCCCTCGGTGTGCAAGTCTCGGTGCGCAGCTCATCACCCCTAGCCTCTGCCACACAACTCACTTGCACGACCCAACCAATACTTGCGCGACCTTCTTTCCATTTCCATATTTTGAAGTTGTGTTCTTGAAAAACGATAGGTGCGCACATTTCCGATCCTTCTAGGCACTGGCACGCAAGTCTCTTCACAGCGCGTAGGTCACTTGCGCGACCAACCCAACACTTGCACGACCATATTCCCTTTGCCATTTTTCCATGTTATGATCTTAAAAATCATATGGCGCGCAAGTTTCCTCTCCATCAAGTACACAGAGCGCAAGTCTCTTTTCCAAAAACACTTTTCTCCATTTGTCGATTTTCAGGCCCAAAAATTTGTCAAACACTGGGAAACGGTGCGACCTTGTATCTGCTATTTTTGTACTACCTCCAGATCATCCATTCCTTTGTTGATGTTCTTGAATAAAACATGGATCATTAACCACAGCCCTTGAACTCTACATGCCACCATGTAATATCCTTTGTCAACAAATTTGTATGTCATTTGTTTTCTTTGTCAACGAGAACAATCACCTCAAAAACACTTATTCTCGGTGATTTGAATCCTTTAGAAACTCTTATGCTTTCATCACAAACTCTAATATCGTGATATGTATTCTTTGAAGGAACAACTTTAGCATCATCATCTTCTGAGACAATGTGATGTGTATGTCCATCTCATAATTTCAATCTTTGCATGGCCATCTTAGATTTCCAATCCCTTGCACATTTTCTTCTTCTTCAACCGTCATTATCTACTTCATGCAAAACATATGATTCAATTCTTCAAAAAGTCTCTTGCATGGTTCTCATGCAATCAAGAGGAATTGCATGGTCTTCATAAAAACCCCATTCTTCTTTAATCATCCTCAAATGGATTATACGTCACATTCTTCATTGTTGTAAACACTGTTTCACCTTTGAAACGTGTTCTTTGAACTTATGATCAGTACAAAAATCGTATGAATTTCCATTCCTCCATTTCATTGGAGTACTTCTTGATCTCCTTCATTTTGATCTTCATTGACAACTATTGACAAAAAATACAACCTTATACACAAAGTGGTTCCAACAATGATAATTTTATAGTTATTTATATATATATATATAATTCAAATAATAAATAAATATATTTATAAAGTAGTTGGAATTTGGATTAGTGGTAAGCACCTCGTAATTCAACATAGAATGTTATGAGTTCAAATCCCATGGAGTGTAGGAACTGTTGCAGCACTGTAGAAGTACTGTAGTAGCAGAATATGGCATTGTTAAAGTGGTGGGTACTATATAAAGTACTTTAGCGATGTTGGTATTGTATCAATCGAGATACTATAGCACTAATATTCACAAAAATGGGCCTTGGGACAACATTTTGGGTCTTCGAACCATGTAACACTACTACAAAAACGGGCAAGGGAAGCGACACCTTATATTAGCGCTAAGAAAAAACGCTGATAAACAATCCCTATATCAATGCTAAAATTTTAGAACTGATAAAGAATCCCTTTATCGGTGCTAAAATGTTAGCACTAATACAGGAAGGATTTATCAGTGCTTTTTTAGCGCTAATAAAGGTAATCTTTATCAGTGCTTTGTTAGCGCTGATAAAACCGTAGTCCATTTTTTTATAAAGTCGGTTGCACCGTGCCCTCGTTTTATCACGACCTAAAGTTCTCGTGGTACTGGAACCCTGCGACTCCCCTCTGCTGCCCGCTGAGCTTCGCGTTTCCAGACCTTCGCCGCCCTTGAGCTTCTCGTTGTCGGACCTCCGCTGCCCACTGAGTTCTGCGTTTCCGGACCTCCGCCGCCCTCGAGCTTCACTTTGTCGGACCTCCACCGCCCGTTGAGCTTCGCGTTGTCAGACCTCCACCACCCTCGATCTTCACATTGCCGATTCTCTACCGCCTGCTGAGCTTCGCATGCCGGACCTCCTCCGCCCTTAATCTTCACATTGTCAAACCTCCTCCGCCCTCAATCTTCACATTGTCGGACCTCAAAACAAGGTTCTAGATATACCTGAAATAAGTTAATGATAGGTTTAAGGCATGTTTTCCAAATAATTTTTTGATTTTGGGATTTTACTATTGATGATTGTGATGAATACTTTTCTTTATGTTTGGTAGTTGGTACATGGGAGACATTAGATTTGTGAGTAATCAAATGGGTTCTACTGTAGTTAGCCTTGAGGTGATCACTTTATTCTATTTTTGATGTCCCCAAGAGGCCTCGTTTATATTGATTTTCGGGTCACATAACCAGGTGGTGTTTCATGAGTGAGTCAATTTCCATTAGAACCTATAGGTCAGATATCATCCTATGTTTCTCCAATTAAAATTAGTTTCTTTCCCATAATTATTTTAATGGATGATTTTGTGATTATGAGTTACTCTGATTACCTTTATTATTTACTTTTTCTACAGTTTAGTTTTTATCTAACCTTGATTATTTATTTTTTCTTTTATCATTACTCCATTATTCTAGGATTTTCTATTAGTATAGTTTTTCACTGTAAATCAAAATGTGGAATCTTTGGGGAATGTTTGACATGGGTTGATTTTATTTAAAAGGGATTTCTTAATACGTGTGTTGTTATTTTTATAAAAGTAGATTATATTAAGAAAATAGAATTCCTTGTGAATTTTTTCGTTTATAAAAAATGAAATATATATTTTAAAAAATGGTTGACCATAATGTTTTGTTTTTTTAATAGATTGAATGAAATTTTTTAGCAGATGGAGTGCATCCGTGAGTGAGAGATAAACTTGTTTTCCTTGATGGAAGTGTTGAGTTAGTTCAATGAGTGAGATGATCCAATGATATATAATTTTTTAGTCTCTTGATATCCTACGATATTAAATGGGAATCAATCCTTATTTATTTCTTCAACATGGTGTGGTAAGTGATCAGCATCATAAATAGGGATCCCTCTAGGTTGAAGGATAAATTCATTTCAAAGGTTTATATCATACAATAGGGACATGAACCATGTTTTTTAACTTCATGCAATGAGAACATTGGACACACATTTTAATATCTTGTGATTAGGATTATGATAATGTATTTTAAGGTTGAATATATTTTACCAAAATGTCACACGGTTTCATATCATGCAACTATAACATATAGTGAGGGTAAGGTGAATTTTCAATCTATAGATTCCATACACCATGTGAAATATGGGTAGAGGATGAAAAAGGTTTAAGTTCATGATTCATGGACTAAAGGGGGTGTGTCCCAGAATTTTTAGCATGTCATGCAAGAATAACGACCTGATGTGAGACGGGGCTTGTGGCGGCTCAACACTACACGAACCAATATATAACTAGGATGTTGGATTTTTAGTTCAAATCCATATATCTCAGACTAAAGGGATGGTTTATTCATCTAAAATATCTCTTGAGAAACCTAGTATCGGTGGAAATATTGATATGCTCATCATCAATGGTGATCAATGAGTTTACACAATTAGAGTGAAGTTTATGAAAAATTTAAGGTCCTTCCCACTTGGATTCCAGTTTCACTAGATTCCTCCTAGGTATCATCAATTCTCTTAGATCCAACACCATGTCACCGTAACATAAGTAATGAAGGATAACCTTTTTATTTAAGGACAACAACACCCGGTTCTGATGCATTTATAGGTCATCCAATGCTTGAACCATATTTTCTTCGAGGGGTTCCCCCCTTCTTTCCTTCATGCTATCTAAGTGACTTTTTCTGGCAGTTCACTTGTATGGCATGATGCCCATACCACCAAGATTTCTATCCTTGCCACCCGTACCTCCATCTTTGTCCTTCTCCCTCACTGAGGTTACTGACTGCTTCTCTGTAGTGGCCAGGCCCCTTCCTAGCAGTGTTTGTTCTGTCTCCCTTGGCTCTGAGCCTGTCATCCAGCTCCAAATACTTATTGATATAGAGAGAACTCCCTCACCATACCCCAAGTTTCATTACCCATCCTTCCCTTTCCCCTTTGGATCCTCATCTCCCACTCATATAAAGATTACTAACCAGAAGGGATTATGATCATGTTCAAAATCAAGGGGCCTCAATGAGAGATCATCCTCCCACTTCAATAAGGCTACTAGCTCTACATCCAATGCCAGAGCCATGTCCTACCCATAATTATTATCTTCATATGTAATTCTCATGGTCTTAGTGCCCATGTTAAATCATACTTCCTCACCATAGAAATAAAAAAGCATAATTTCATTGTTGTTGTTGTCAAATAACACAAAAACCCTATAATAATCATAGAATTCTCCTGGAAGATTAAGTTGCATGGATTTCTACACTATGACCCCTCCAACAGACACAAATGGGTATTTTGGAACAATAAATATGTTGTTGAGACTATTCAATATTGCAATCAATTCATCATTACCAAGGTGTCCAACGGTGACACCTCCTTCCTTATGACTTTTTTTTAGGAAGTTATGACCCTCTTCAAAGGGAATCTCTATGGAGTGAAAAAAATACCTTTTATCCCAGCCACCATCCATTATTTGTTGGGGGTGACTTTAATTTCATTTCCAACCCAAAGGAAAAGAAAGGTAGAAGCCCATTCCATAGGAATTCCATCATGGAGTTTGTTCAGTTCATGGCTAGGAAGGGCCTCATTGTTCTCATCTTTTCAAGTGATAGTTTCACCTGGTGCAACAACTGCAGGGTCCATCACCGATTATGGAGTCTATTAGATAGGTGTATAGACAACATGAAATCCACTAACCTATTCTCAAATACCATGTTTTTCTATCTTTCTTGAGGTATTTTGAACCACTCCCCCCTCTTGGTTTCCATTTCTTCTTGGCATGATCATCAGGAATGGTTTCACTTCCACCAGCAGTGGGTTAACATCCTAGGGTACCAGGACATGGTTTGTGAAATATGAAATGAACACTTGTAGGAGTATCGGGCCACCTTCAACCTCAGTGAGCTAACCTCGAACCCTGATAGGTGCGTGTTCACCCCTTCCTCCTCAGGAACCTTCACCACCTGGGACTACTGTCGCATGTGGGCTCCTTCAGAGTATTCTGATAGATGGAATGATAACTTGGGTTTATTGGATTATTAACACCAGTTTTAGATATATGTGTGACTATATACTTATTATATTTTATTATTATTTCTTACACACCACCACTTGAGTTGAGTAACCTGATTGAAATCCATATTGGTACTTTGGTTCTGATGTGGATATGGTTTTTTATGTGTTTGTGACATGTGTATGTGTGGATATATGGGTATTTAGGCATGATGATATTGAATGTAGGGTAGAGACCTAAAAGTGGTAGATGTATCATTCATGATTATTCTTGTGTTTGTTCTGGGGTGATTTGATGAAACTATAATGAATCTAAAGTAATTATATTTAATGAAGATGAATAAATACTAATGGTTACGCTCTATTAATCTATATTTTTATAAGGATTTGGTTCTCTTCTATTATATTTGGAAGTCTGGTTATGTGTACTTGAACCATAAATACTAATATTTGAGATTCAAATAGGATGAAGATGAATAAAGATTGGATGGATGCTAATCATTTGACAATAGAGTACGAGAACAGAGTGAAAGAGTTCATCAAATTTGAAAAGGATCGCGCAAAGGATCCTTCTCAAATCCTTTGTTTGTGTTTACGTTGTTTTTATTCTATAATACTTACTCCAGTGGAGTTGGAAGAACATTTGATATGTCACGGAATAGATCGAAGTTATAAATGTTGGAATAAACACGGATAAAAGGAGAATATAGCTACTAGTTGGGATAAAACTGTGTTTTATGGATCATTAGATATGAATACAAATATGGATAATGAAGAAGACCGTATGGAGGATGTGATTACAGATGTCAATGATGATGAAGATCGTATTGAGGAAATGAAAAATACAATTGAAGATGAACTTCGTGATTGCCCAACATTTTTTTAGAAGTTAAAGAGTTGTGCAAAGACACCATTGTATGCTGGTTGCACCAAGTATACAACATTGTCAGTTGTACTGAAGTTGTATAAATTGAAAGCAGCAAACGGATGGAGTGATGTCAGTTTTACAGAACTACTTGCTCTCTTGAATGACATGCTCCCTGAAGATAATGAGCTCCCAATCCAGACATATGAAGCTAAACAAATGCTACGCTTGATGGGTATGATTTCTGAAAGAATACATGAATGCCCGAAAGAGTGTTTATTGTTTCACAAGGAGAACAAATCACTTACAGAATGCCCAAAGTGTGGTGCTTCTCGATACAAGAAAGATGAATCCAATCCTATGAAAGTTGTATGGTACTTTCCAATCATTCCAAGGTTTAGGCGTCTATATAGAAGTGAAGAAACTGCAAGACAATTGTCCTGGCATGTAGATAAAATAAATAAATATGGGAAATTACATCATCCGGCTAACTCTCCTCAATGAAAGAAAATTGATCATGAGTATCCTGAATTTGGAAAAGATCTGAGAAACCTTCGTCTTGTGTTATCTACAGATGGAGTAAATCCTTTTGGTTTTCAAACCAGCACTCATAGTACATGGCCTGTTAAGTTGGTAAATTATAACTTGCCACCCTGGTTATGCATG
The DNA here is from genome assembly GCA_963277665.1 of Viscum album. Taxonomy (NCBI): domain Eukaryota; kingdom Viridiplantae; phylum Streptophyta; class Magnoliopsida; order Santalales; family Viscaceae; genus Viscum; species Viscum album. Next base: position 621,860,149 of record OY728156.1, on the reverse strand, counting down.
AAGTGGAAATTCATCATGTTATCTATGCTTATATCAGGACCAAAACAACCAGGTAATGATATTGATGTTTATTTGGCTCCTTTTATCGAGGATTTTAATTTATTGTGGGATTCAGGTGTTATGTTGTATGATTCTTATAAAAGTGAATACTTCACATTGAGAGCGATGTTGTATGCGACAATAAATGATTTCCTTGCTTATGGAAATTTTCTAGGCTATAGCATTAAAGTAACTCAAGGGTGTCCTATGTGAGAAGAAGATACAGAATCAATTAGGTTGAAACATTCATCGAAATCTATGTTTCTAAGACATCGTAGATTTCTACCTCGTTGGAATAAGTACCGATCTTGGACGACATCATTCAATCGAAGTTCAGAATAATGCGCAGAACCATCTCCACTAATAGGTGATCAGCTGTTTGAGAAAGTAAAAGATGTGAACACTGTTTTTGGTAAACCATTTTCGAAAAACCTTATGAAAATCAGTTGGAAAAAAGAGATCAGTTTTTTTTTGAATTACCATACTGGAATTGTTTGTACGTCAGACATTTTATTGATGTGATGCATGTGAAAAAAATGTATGTGACAGTGTTATCAGAATGTTGCTAAATGCCCCTGGAAAAACCAAGGATGGAATTAAGGCAAGGTTGGATATGGTTGAAATGGGAATATGAGAAGAGTTGGCTCCCGTGAAGGGTGAAAATCGAATGTTTCTTCATCCAACTTCTTATACTCTTTCTAGGGAGGAGAGATACTATTTTTTCAACTTCTTTAATGATGTAATGGTTCCATAGGGGTATTCATCAAATATCAAGAACATTGTGTCAATGATTGATTTGAAGTTAAAAGGTTTGAAATCACATAACTTCCATGTTTTGATGCAAGATCTAATTCCTATAGATTTATGTTGCATTTTTCCTAATAATGTTTATCATATGTTAACCAAACATTGATTCTTTTTCAAAGATATATGTAGAAAAATTTTAGAACTGGTGAAATTTCTAGCTATGGAAAAAGATATTTTCATTATATTATGTGAATTAGAAATGTTCTTCCCGTAAAATTTCTTTGATATGATGGTTCATTTGATGATTCAATAGGTGAGAGAGATTTGAATTTTTGGTCTTGTGCATTATAGATGGATGTATCCTGTTGAATGGTATATGAATATTTTTAAAGGGTATGTCAAAAATCGAAGTCGGCCAGAGGGTTGTATAGTGGAGCGATATATTGTTGAGGAAGCCATTGAATTTTGTACCGAATACCTATCTGATGTGGAAAGCATTGGCCTCCCAAAATCTCGTCACACTGTATGCATTGAGGGTGAGGGAATTTCTGGAAGATATGTTGTGACAATCAGCATTACAGATCAGGAGTAGGCTCACCTTTATGCTTTGTATAACAGTTGGGAGGTTTCTCCATATATTGAAACTCACAAAGAAATTCTTAGGCAGTTGAATCCATAAAGGGATGAAAAATGGTTATCAAATACACATAATCATCAGTTTATAGGATGGTTTTAGAAACATATTTTTAAGCAATTGGATTAAAATCCGAATACAATTTCAGAATGAATTTGATGGCTCGCCATTGGACCAAGTGTGTATGTATTATCTTACAGTGGTTATGTAATTAATGGTTATACATTCTATAAAAATGAACATGATGAAGATAGTACCATGCAAAATAGTGGAGTTACACTAGTGGCTGAAGCGATGCATGTTTCTTGTAGTAAGGAAAGAAATCCAATTTATGAAAATATGTCATACTTTGGCATTATCAAACAAATATGGGAGTTGGATTATACGACATTCCAATTGCCTATTTTTCAATGAAAATGGGTTGATAACAACAGTGGTGTTAAAATTGATGAATGGGGATTTGTGAAAGTTGATTTTAGTAAATAAGGGTACAAAGACAAACATTTTATAATGGAATCACAAGATGTACAAGTTTTTTATGTTCCAGATCCTGCAAACCGAAAGTGGTCGATTGTTCTGTTAGTGTCCAAAACTACAGAAGTTATGATGAAAATTCAGTTGAGGACGATCCTTTCATTGGTACGTCATAGTCATTTCGGAGCGGTCCCAATGTAGATGATGTTTTATATGTTAGAGGAGACCACAATGAAGGGATTTTGATAATCGATAGAGGTGTCAAATCCCTTCATCCTTTGAAAAAAAGAAAGAGAGTTCAATAAATAGGTTATATTTTGTTTGTAATATAGATCTTGTTATCTCATGTTATTATCTTATCATTACTGAATTTATGTAATCTAAATTAACTATTCAACCACTTTTGCAGATAATGAATTCTGCACATTCTGGTGCTCCTAACCTTGAGGCTGAACAAGTCTCTCAAGATGGACACTCCCATGGACCACCCCCCCCCCCCACCCCCACTGGACACCAACCCACCCCATGGACACCCCCCACCCCTATGGACACCCCCCACATCCTATAAATCCCCCTAAACCCCCTGGACACACCCACCCCCCCTGGACATGCCCATGGACAGCCCCCCCCCCCCCTGGATAACCACCACCCCCTGGACGACACCCCCACCCCTCCTTGACACCACCCCACCACCTGCATACCCCCAACCCCCCTGGACACCCCCACCCATGGACGGCCACCCCCACCCTCCCAGACACCATCCCACCCCCCTTAGATGGCCCCACCAACCCCCTGGACCCCCCACCCCCCCCCCCCCCCCGACACCCTGGACACCAGCCCACCCCCATGAACACCCCATAGACAGCCCCCCCCCCCACTACTACAAAATGGTCTTATAATAGCGCTAAAACCCACCTTTAACAGTGCTAAAAAGTTTTGTTAATCTCGGTGAAGATAAAGGGGGGTCCCCTTTATTAGCGCTAAAAAAACTAATAAAAGTACTCCTTTATTAGCACTAAGAAAACGCTGATAAAGGTATTCTTTATCAGCGTTATTTTTCAGCGCTGATAAATGTATAATATATCAGCGCTGTTAAACACTACCTTTATCAGCTCTATTTTGAGTTCTGTTAATAACTACCTTTATCAGCGCTCAAAATAGCACTGATATATTATCCATTTATCAGCACTTTACTGGCACTGATAAATGCCAAAGATCCTATGTAAAACCAAAACCTACACAGAACCTACCCAAAACCTACACACATTACAGCATCTACACACACCACAAACAACACCTGCACACAGCACAAACAACACCCACACACAAAGCACATAAGAACAAAAATGATACATACATTTACTTAAAATTATGTATACAAAACAACACGTAGCTATATACATTTCAAACAATGTTTAATTTGGTTACAATTACAATTATCCAACAAACAATTAAAAACATTGATGTTCCATCCTTTTTGCATCCATCTTCTCTAAAAAATTGTCGTCCATAGCGGCGGTTTCCGAACAAATCATTCTAACTCGAGAAAAAGATTTCACCTACATAAGGAAACAAATATTATGTTAGTAATATAATAATGAAATAAATTAAACATTAATATGAAAGAATACATTAATAAAATGTCAATTGTTACCTGTTACAACATTTATTTTCATTAGTTCATAGGTCTATGAGAGATGACTATAGAGCGAGAGTTCCTTCCCCATTGTGATGTGATGACCTAGGTAGGTAAATATTTGTGGGATGGTTTGTGGATTTTGGGGAATTTCATGAGGATTTTGGGCTATGATGACACATAGGGGACCCAAGAACATTCCCCAGATATATGTGCTCATGTTAGTCTATATAATAAATGAAAAACACTCATGAAACGGGACCCTTATTTACTCAGATTTCTAGAAAACTACTATGATGCCTAGATAGTAGAAGAGGACTCACTCTAGTTATACCTAGAAGATAGTTTCATCCTTCTTTTAGATAATCTTGGGATATTTATATCCTATTAGATTCAAAAATAGATTCTATTCCAAAATAGATTGTATAAAAAGAGTGGTGGATACTAGGGGAGAAGTCCTACAAAGTAAATGCACTAATGAATGCCTATAAAAGATAGCATAGAGAAAGAATCACCAGAACTCTTACACAATCATTTTAGTACTCAGATCGGTGGGTAGGGAAAGACCTAGCCAGATACCTAGATAATATAAAGGGAATCACTTAGCACACATACATGATTCACCTCACTCTATTCCTGACTAGTGGCATGAGAGGGAGGACTTGGGGAGCTCAGTTGGGATCAGAGGGGAAATACCTCTTATGTAAACAAATAGTTATGGACTCAGATATAATGCTCGTACTTATATTGATATTTCCCTCTGGAAGAGACTCCTTCTTGTAAATATACTCGATCGGGATACCCAGCTAGAAAATGACTCCATTTATGCCTTTTTTAAGGACCGCCCCTTATAGAAGGAAGAGGTCTTTCAGAACCTGATTGTAGACCAACCATAAGAGGGTATGAAGGAGAGAAACCTTTCTAATATTTGTATAGGACGTAAAAACTACCTAACCTAATGAGGTTATAAAAAATTATATTTTCAATGTATAAGATAGACCTTCAGGAACTATAAAAGTGAAGGCGACCAAAGGGAGGATGATAGGTTTTTGTTGTTGATCTCTTCTAGGTAGAAAAATACACAAAGACACTAGGCCTCAATATATTTAGGTTGTAATTAATGTATGTTTATGTTAAAAATAATCTAATAATATGTGTTAAATAATTGGGTTGCTAAATGGAATTATACTAGTGAGGCACAAATCATAAAATAACCAATTAACCAAGAGACACAATTAGGTCAATGCCCTTACCTCAACCAGAAGTCGAATAAACTATTTTCAGTTCATACCAACCACAACTGAGTCCATGATCACATGTATTAATGTCCAACAACATTAAATTACATAATTAGTTCAATTTAACCAAAAATCCAGCATGGTATAATAGGCGCCAAACTCATCGTGTAATCCAACAAAGCCAGAATGCTGAGAAACTAGGTGTGATCCACTCCTGACGCACCCCTAAGCCTAGAAAACACTAAATCCCCAATCTATATTACTAAATTTTTGAAAAATTAAGCCTAAATTTTTAAAAACCCATAAATAAATCTTCCACAAAATATAATCTGCATCAAATTATGATTAATTACTAGTTTATGAAATTTTGAGACATGCTCTAAGAGTCATATATAAAAGTCCCATGAAGAACAATGATTTATCCATACTATGGTATAATAATTACACCTAGAACCCTAAAAACTGAATGAAAATATTTGAGAAAGAAGTTATAGAAGTATGGAAGATGTAAGAGAAGATACCACATTGATTCGAAATGATGAACAACTGATAATCCACTCATGTCTAAGGGGAAGGAAGGAGGGGAATGGGGTTTAGCCACCCCCTAAGAACTTGGTGCCCAAATGAAGAAACCTGAGTAGGTTTATACTTTATAAACCCATCACCCACATAAAAATAAGTTTTAAATCATTTTACATGAAATGAACCAAGTGGTGACATCACTATATTTTGGGTCCAAAACCTTACTTCACCCCTTTTCCCCATTCACGACCATTATCACCCTATTAAATGAATTCATGTTGTGAATTACCCTTTCACACTATGAGTAGCCTAATTCTACTACATTTCAATAGAATGACTACCCAAATCATCCTTGATATCCTCCCAAAACCCAATGACATCCCTCTATCCCCAATACATGTCTGAAACACCTATTAGAGACATTAAAACTCTTAATAACCCAACCCGAGACCTGGTTCAAAAAATGAAACCATCAATAAATGAAAATTCAATTTCCCTTGGTAATTTCTAACCCACAATGATGTGGTTCATTACACGATTGGGTTATAAACAAGCCTGTTCTTTTATCCATAGTTCTACAGAGTATCATGGCCACCTCACATTAAATCTAATGCATGAGAAAACCAGTGAATGAAATTCAGTCTCAAATTCAATTATTTTAAATAGGGTACTCAATATCATATTCTTAAATCTGGTTCAAAGTACACACATTAACCCTCAATCATAATTAGATTAAATAGATAGTATTTAGTGACTTGGTTTATTTTAATGATCACTTCATCAACAAAAACTTAGGTGAGTGTTTATCCACACTATAAGGCATAACATAATCATCTTGGTCAAGATTTTGTTTTGAATATTATTTCGAGTAACAATAGGATCATCTTGAAGGTCAACAACAGCAACCTATCATCCTCGCCTTCCATCAACAGGTGCTCAAATAGGGTTTTTACACTATGTAGGAGTTTAATGTCCTTTCTTTATATTGTTTCTATCTAAGTAGACAAGCCCTATGTAAGTACGGAGTGACATGGGTATCCCTATTAAGAGATCATCTCCTAGGGGAAGAAAATCCCTGAGATATTTAAGAAGTGAACCACCACAATCATAATAAATGATTTATGATGGTTCAAACCTATTGCTTAAAGGGATAAAAGGCATGGACGATATATACATACCTCTAGCCCCCCCTGTCTCATGTTTAACTGGAGTCACCTCCCCCTCACTGTGTTCCTCGAAGCGATCCCCTTCAGCAACCAGCACCGGCCCTTCCAAGGCATTCACCCTACCAAAAATCGCCACAGTTCCCTAGCCATCCTCGAACAACTATCTACTGACCTCCTCTCCTCTATCTGATCAGATACCACTATAGGTTGAGCCTCCCTGCCACTTCCTTCTGGTCTTTCTTCCTCTAGAACAGGTACCTCCCTCACACAGACCTCCAACGCCTTACTCAAGACATCTCCTTCTCCTCGAACAGAGCCAAGAACAGCCACAGTCTTCATTCTATAGTCCTCAACTAGTTGTCATTCCAGGGCCCTCCCTTATTTCAAACTACCATTTAATGACCCAAGCAGTGACAAACAAAACAATAATCCATCCAGTCCTCATAAACTGCCTATTGTTTGCACCTATACTCCTTCAATTGTAATCCATACGTGATCAAAAGGTATCCAGGAAGAATCCAATTCTACACAAAACCAGGGATTAACCAGGTGAAACACATCTTCCGTTCAATAATTAGAACATAAATACCTTCCTACGAGATTACCTAGCATGCGAATAATAGCCGGATTCTGAAAAGTCAGTGGAATACCCCACACATCTTCACCTTCAATGGTAATAGAGTAACCAAATCCAATATATGGATACAGATAATGGGTAAGGGGATAATCATATTATAAATCATTCAAGGAAGAAGAGTAGCCAACAGTTCCAAAAGTCCATCAACGATACCCATTATCTCATGCATCTACATAGAAATAATTTTTCAAGTCAAACAACAACACCTTTTCTCAAATACAAGTTCAAACAAACAAGATACAGAACATTGAAATTTCTTAAAAATGAACCAAGGGGTACAAGACGTGTGAGAGGAACCAAACGGTGTCTGGTACCACTCCACTAATGGACCATGTCCATGGAGCTATATGGACCCAACTACACACCTTGTGTTCATCCTTGTACACAGCGTGTAGTCAGGTTTTCTCCATATTCTCAAATACTATCTCTTCATGTTGAATCTTATCCCTCTACATTAATTTTAGAAATATTTATATTTAGGCCCTATATCTAACTGAAATGGTGTATATAGACCATATTTGTTGTTTTCATCCATCTTTTGTTAGAAAATGGATTTTTTTGATCCTCGGTGGTTTCGTTGTTCACCCCATACGCACTGCACACCATCATGCCTTACTTCAATATTGATTTGTTCAAAGATCAATAATATGAATCCGGGGATAGAAAACATTCAGTAATAAATTAAGATTTCAATACACTGGAGAATTCTCAATCCAGAATTGGTACATATCCATTGAAGGGATCGATCTGCTCAAACTATTTAATCAACAATGGTGTAAACATAAAATTTAAGATTCCTACTCAGATATTGGATCATTTTTCATCAAAAATCATGCTATCTAATGATTGAAGGAAGTCATTGTGTTCATTGTATCTCGATCTACTCTAATATGTCATTTCATCATCATCCAAGTTTATTCACCAAAGAATATTGGAGGATAATCAATGATCATATATAGATAACATAAGTAGTAGGAATTCACCTTTATCCTATTTGTGTACAATCTTATATCAGGTATGTTGCCCATTCATTTCTAAACACATCTATATCATCTTCTGAATATGAGTTTTTGCGACAATCATGGTAGTAATGAAAAAATATAAATACACAAAGGATTAATAAATATTATAAATAAACTCATAATTATTTTCGAAAATACCTCGCTAGGGATGCTATTTTGTTGATGAAATATGATCTCTTTCATAAATTTACAAACATAATAACCACAGTGCTTTCCATTTGTTTGTTTTGGAAACTGTAGAAACATAGACAACAATAAGTAATTTTTTTTATATGTGTTTGGAGAGTGTAATGTTATTATATATACCAGGATACTTTTCCAGTTGTAGATCTTGTATGCGTTCTTATCCTTAAGCCCTATATTCATTCCATGGATTAGACGATATTGATGCACCGCCCTATCATAGCAGAATCCTCATTAAAATATAACATAAATTATATAACTAGGTGTTTAGTTTTAAATTTTTTCATCTAGTGTATTAAAAATTAACAAACGCGATCATGCGTGGTCGGTTTGTTGATGCCTTTTTCTTTTGCCTTAAGGATTTTGGCTAACACTGTCAAACTAAGACGCTCTTGTTTTTTTTTGCACTTCCAGGGTTTCATTTCCTACCATTTCCTCAGAATTAGAATCAATATGTTCCCTCGGAGCACTAGAATCAGCACTGGGACCAGTAGCAATAGGTTGAGAAACCTGTTGTACCTCAGCACTAGGACCAGCAGGAATAGGTTGAGAAACATGTTGTTGCTCTGCACTGGGACCACCAGCATCTAGTTGAGAAACCTGTTGTTTCTCTACAGTGGGACTACCAACTACTAGTAGAGAAACCTTTTGTGCCTTGGGATTGGGTGCATCAGCAGGTGCAGAAGTCATTATATTCAGAAGTGGTTTAATATTTAATTAAGATTACATAAAAACAGCTATGAACAGATAATAACATAATATAACACAATTGACCAATTTCAGTTTGCAGGGTCTGGAACATAAAATACTTATACTTCCTATGATGCCATTATAAATGGTTCCTCTTTCTCCCCTTCCTTACTGAAATCAACTTTCACGAATCCTAATTCATCTATTTTAATAGAAGTACTGTTATCAACCCACTTTCATTGAAAAATCGGCACTTTGAATTTCGTATAATACAACTCCCATATTCATTTGATGATGCCAAAGTATGACATATTCGCATAAATTGGATTTTTTTCATCAGCACTGGAAACATGCATCGCCTCATCCACAAGTGTAACCCCACTATTCTGCATGGTACTGTCTTCATCATGTTCATTAGTATAGAATGTATAATCATTAACTGCATAATCATTGTAAGATAATACGTACACACTTGCTCCTCCAGCTAGCCATTGAAGTCGTTATGAAATTGAGTCTGTATTTTCATCTAACTGCTTAAAAATATGGTCTCAAAGCCATCCTATAAACTGTCAATTATGTGTATCTTATATCCATTTTCAGCCATAGAAGGATTCAAACGCCTAAGAATTTATTTGTGGGTTTGAACATATGGGTCAACGTCTAAACTGTTATGCAAAACGTAAATGTGGGCCTGCTCCCGATCTGTAATATTGATTGTGAGAACCTCTCTTCCAAAAATTCCTCCATCCTCAATCCGCTCAGTGTGATGAGATTTCGTTAGGCCAACGGTTTTCACACCAGATAGGTATTCGGTAAAAAAAATCAACGGCTTCCTCAACAATATATTGCTCTGCATTACAACCCTCTGGATGACTTCTATTTTTGACATACCCTTTCAAAATCTTTATATACCGTTCAATGGGGTACATCCATCTATAATGTACAATACCACATAGTCGAATCTCTCTCACCAAATGAACCATAAAATGAACCATCATATCGAAAAATGTCGGCGGGAAGAACATTTACAATTCACATAATATGATGGAAATTTCTCTTTCCATAGTTGGTAATTTCGTCGGGTCTATAACATTGCTTCATATAGCTTTGAAGAAGAAACAGAGCTTCATTAATGTATGGAAGAAATTTTTGGGCAAAATGCAACGTAAAGCTATAGAAATTAGATCTTGCATCAAAACATGGAAGTCATGTGATTTCAGACCCTTTAATTTTAAATCTCCCATTGACACAATGTTCTTGATATTTTATTAATACCCCTTTGGAACCTTCACATCATTCAAGAAGTTTCAAAACTGATATCTCTCCTTCCTAGAAAGAGTGTAGGCAGCAGGAGGAAGAAATGTTCGTTTTTCACCCTTCACTGGTGCCAACTCTTCTCGTATTCCCATCTCAACCATGTCCAATATAGCCTTAATTCCATCCTTTTTTTACCGGGTGCATTTAGAAATGTGCTGATGATACTATCACATACATTTTTTTCAACATGCATAACATCAATAAAATGTATAACATACAGACAATTCCAATATGGTAATTCAAAAAAAACTGATCTCTTTTTCCAACCAGTTTTCGTAAGGTTTTTCGAAAATGGTTTACCAAAAGTAGTGTACAAATATTTTACTTTCTCAAACAATTGATCTCCTGTTATTGGAGACGGTGTTGTACGTTTTTCTGAACTTTCATCGAATGATGTCTTCCATGATCGGTACTTATGTCATCAGAGTAGAAATCTGTGATGTCCTAAAAACACAATTTTCGATGAATGTTTCAACCTAATTGAATGTGTACCTTGTTCGCAAACGGGACACCCTTGAGTTCCTTTAATGCTATATCCTAACAAATTTCCATAAGTAGGAAAGTCGTTTATCATCCCGTACAACATGGCTTTCAAAATTAAATATTCATTTTTGTAAGCATCATACAACGTAACACCTGAATCCCACAATTTATTCAAATTCTCGATCAATAGGGCCAAATAAACATCAATATCATTACCCAGTTGTTTTGGTCATGATATAAGCATAGATAACATGATGTATTTTCGTTTCATGAATAAACATGGTGGTAAGTTATATTTTACCAACATAACTAGCCATGTACTGTGACTGCTGCTTTGAAAACCAAAAGGATTCACCCCATTTGTAGATAACGCCAGACGAAGGTTTCTCGGCTCGTTACCAAATTCAGGATACTTGTGATCAATTCTCTTCCACTGATAAGATTATGTCAGGTAACTTAGTTTCCTATATTTAATTCTTGTATCTACATTCCATTTCAATTTTCATGTAGTCTCCTCACTTACATATAGGCGCCTAAACCTAGGAATGATTGGAAAGTACCATACAAATTTTGTAGGACTAGAATCATCTTTCTTGTATCGAGAAGCACCACACTTTGGTCATTCTTTAAGTGATTTGTGGTCCTTGTGAAACAATATACAGTCATTCGGGCTGGCATGTATTCTTTCTGAGATCATACCAATCGATCATAGAATTTGTTTGGCATCGTATGTTCGGCTTGAGAGTTCATTATCTTCTGGGAGCATGTCATTCAGGAGAGAAAGTATTTCTGTAAAACTGGAGTCACTCCACTCATTGCCTGCTTTCAAATTATAGAGCTTCAATACGGCTAACAATGTTGTATATTTAGTGCAACCAGCATACAATGGCGCTTTTTCACAACTCTTTAACTTCTCAAACAATTTTGGGTAATCACAAAGTTCATATTAAATTATCCTTGTCATTTCCTCAATACGATCTTCATCATCATTCACATCTGTAATCACACCCTCCATACAATTATCTTAATTATTCATGCTTCTAATCATATCAAATGATCTATAAAATTTCGTGTTATCTGAGCCACTACATACATTCATTTTTTCCCCATGTTTATTCCAACATGTATAACTTCGATCTATTCCATGACAGATCAGGTGTTCTTCCAACTCCTCTGGACTAATTTGTCTTCAATAACAACAGTGTAAACATGGAAAAAGTATTTGAGAAGGGTCACATGCATGATCTTCTTCAAACTTGATAAACTCTTTCACGCCATCTTCATACTCTTTTGTCAACCGATTGGCATTCATCCATTCTTTATTCATATTTATTGTCTTTATGGGTTCGATCTCGAACTTTCCTAATATTATGTTTTAATTAATCAGGTAGCATTGTTTGGGTTTTATAAAAACAAATCATGGTACAAATGCCTCTAAACTCATGTGAGATCCATATACATGGTGTGTTCAGTAGGGTGAACATCGTATATGGATAAGATACCTGATTTAATCTGACATATATCAAATTTATTCCAAGTTAGTCTTACAATGACTGAATGATGGCTTTGAAAATACATGACATTTAGAACAACTTGAGCTAAAGGTCTGTACTTTAGATACATATTGAGTCACCTCACCATCTATGCATCACATTTTTGTGGAATACACGGTGTGTAGTCCTTACATGACCACTAGGGGTGTATAGCCTATACACATCAAGTTTCTATGGTATCTATACATGGTGAGAGTGAAGTAAAACACATGTCGAAATAACATGTACATGGTTTCATGCTGAATTATATGTCTTGGAGATACATTGTGTGTGACCTAGGTTCACATGACATGTAACATTTAAAATGAAACTTATTCCAAGTTTGAGTCAGAAGATTAGTCACATGGTGTAAATTTTGGAGATAAATGTTGTGTTCCATTAAAATCTATATGAAATCCATGTATGGTGAAGCATGTTCCATTTAACAAGACTGCATACCATGTATTTTAAAGTGTCTCATAGAGTCCTCTAGAAGTGGTTTTCTAGGATTCAGTGGAATTTCATTAGTAACAAAGTGGTGGTGCCATTGAAATGGGTAAAGTTTGGATTGATATTTAATGGTGGAAGAACTACAACATGGAAAATAAATGGCATATCAATCATGCCAACAACCGCAACACCATACAAAAACACAATCATGATCACAATCGCAACACCATACAAACCAAACAATCAAAATTTTAGATTTTACAAAGCATCCCTTATTCAATTTTATTGGTTAATTCAGGGGTTATCACAGAAGTTGTATCATCCCGGGGTGTTCATTCATAAATCAATTATACGTAAATTACCAATTTTTATATTCCAATGTTCAACAAGAACCAAGAAACATTCAATTCATTTAGTGTGCAAACAAGGACCACCAACGACCACGATTTTTAGCGGGGCGTTTAACCCGTACATTTCACATTATAACCATCATTATTAAAACAGTAATAACATGCGAACAAGAGGAAACCAATGAGTAACATGAGAAAACTCGCCGGGAAGGTGTCTTTAAGCACACGGTAGAGGTGCATTCGTGGCAGAGGAGAGGTGCACAGTAGAGGAGATTTCCAACTGAAAAGAAAACATAAAATAGGGGAAACCCATGAGAATAAGATAATCTAAAACTGAGTACACCATTTACCACATCCCACAAACCCCAAGAACCTACTAAAACCAAAATCAACCCACACCATGGTTAAACACACCTTAAGATAATAAGAAATTATAGAACCCACCTTCAATAGAACGAGTTCAATAGACTTTTAAAATATAAAAGATGAACATACAATGGGTAATCCCTGACCAATAGGTCCTCCTTACTAGGTATAATCCCCAAGTTTATTCTAGGTAGTATATCCCAAATGAGTAAGCCCTGATCAATCCTCTGTTATCACACCTTTCACGACATGCCCTATCCTGATGATGGTCATTATTAAGAACACCACAATCCCAACCTGATGGAGGTTGTTATCCTTATATGATGGAATGTCCCAACCAAATTGTTTGACATAATTAGATAACACATCACCCTTGCATTAAATTCTCCCACCTCATCCTATATCTGATGGATTCTTGACCCATGCATGTTCTACAGGTAACTCAATAGCATAAAAAATATACACTATATAAAGGAATAATATGGAATATCAATAATAGTTCACAAGGTGATATAAACTAACCATTAGATCATATATAAAGAACAAGTTTCAATGCCTACTCAAAATTTTTCAAGCAATAACATCATGAAATGGAATCAAGTGTAAACCATTACATTAACATTAAAGGAACTCACAAAACAACCAATGGGATAAAAATAAACTCCCATCAACCCTGACATACTAGTCTGATCAAGCTCAACCATCAACATCCTATTCATCACATCATCATAAAAAATATAGATTCACTAATAAAACCTAAGAAAAACAATCATATCGAATGCACATATTAAACCATCAAATATTCATCTTCTCATTGGACCCAATCATAGGTGAAAACTAAAAAAGCTTAGAAAAATTGTTGACATACATCATAATGGTCTTATTAGCATGTTCGAATTTCCAAATATCTATAGCCTTTTCCATCACTAAAAATTGTTGAATGGTTTTTTTCTTTTGAAAATAAATCTATGATCCTGCCACTCAAATACTGCATGCTACTTTTTCATAACAACCAAATCCCACCATCTACTATTAGGGCCTTCTAACATGAAGGGGGAAAATTTCACCTTTAGAAAATCTTGAATCTACAAGTACTCATACAAAAGCTTTAACATTCTATAAAAATACACACTAATTGGAGGATCATTATAATCATGTAAATAATGTATTTTGGAAGAGTAACTCATAAGAAATATTCCAAGATTCATCCCTTCAATGTTCCAAAATTGGTGACTCATTGTGAAGGTGTGAAGTTGCTTATACCTATGTTTAGACAACACAGACAATAATATCAATAAGATGATGGTCAATATGATTATTATCCCATTGTGTGACATCAAAATATTATTCACAGAGCATATTCATGGGTCTTCTTAGAGGAATGATGAAAAACAACATTAGAAAAATCATTGGTGACATCAAAATATTACTCAGATTAACAACTAAGACTAGAGAAGTGGTCAAATAAATCACATTACATAACAAAACCAGATTTGGATTATTAATCTATCAAAGTAAAAAATAATGGGAATTTATAAAATTATATCAAATTATTTCTACAGTTTCCTTTTCCAAACCACCCTAGTCAATTAAGGATCATTATGATGAAACCTGGATAAATAGTTGCTAAAAATTACCTCATATTCCCCCACAAGATATCCAAAATTGTGTACTGACTTTAATGTAAGATGTTGAACCTACACCTCTATTACAAATTTGTCACAAAATAGATCTGATACCTTGGTTCCTGTATACCTGAGTTGGAACTAACAAATCCTTGTGGGTTTCACCAAGTGTTTCATAACCGATTACATAATAAAAAACCAAATCACACGTTCAATTAAAGTGGTAGAAAAAAATTACCTGAAAACAAATATCAATAATGGTTGCGGTGGCGGCGGAGGCGGTGGTGGCGGCAGAGGCAGCGGCGGACACGGCAGCGGCGACGGAGTCAGCGACGGCATAGGCAGCGGCGGACGCAGCAGCGGGGGTGGGGGAGGAGGCGGTGGTGGCGGCAGAGGAGGAGGATGATGAGGATGAGGAAGGATTAGGAGGAGGACGAGGAGGAGGAGGATGAGGTCGCAGAAGGCGAGGGGCCTGGTTCAGCTTCCGCAAAAGCTTTATCGTGTGCGAGTGAGGATGGCCTGTTAGGGTTATTAAATAAAAACCGATGGAACCTTTATCAGCACTTGTTAAAAGCGCTGATAAAGGTATGTTTTATCAGTTCTAAAATAAAAGCTCTGATAAAACACTCATTTATCAGCACTTTTTTAGCACTGATAAAGAGACGCCTTTATTAGCGCTTTTAGATAGCGCTGATAAAGGAATACCCCTTTATCAGCGCTTTTAGATAGCGCTGATAAAATAATACCCCTTTATCAGTGCTTTCTATTTAGCGCTGATAAAGGGAAGTGCTTCCCTTGCTCTATTTTGTGGTAGTGCCCCCACCTGGACACCCCCTTCCTTAGACACCACCCCACCCCCCTTGGATAGCCCTACCAACAACCTGGACCTCCCCCACCCCCTGAACACCCCCACCCCCTGGACACCCTGATCACACCCTCTTGGACACCACCCCCACCCCCCTTGGACAGCCCCACCAACCCCCCCCCCCCCCCCGGACTTCCCCCACCCACCCCCTTGAAAGCCCCCCCCCCACCCCCGACACCCTGGACACCAGCCCACCCCCCTGGACAGCCCCCCCCCCCTCACCAGGACACCCCCCTCCTAGACACCACCCCACCACCTAGACACCCCCACCCCCCTGGACACCACCACCCTCCTTAGACATCCCCCCAACCTCCTGGACTGCCCCCCACCCCCCCTGGACACCCCCTTCCCCCCGGACACCCCCTACCCCCCCTTGGACAGCCACCCGAAACCCCTGAACAACCTCTCCAACCCCTTGAATTCTGAATAGAATTCTTTATGTATTTAATTAACTTATGAATTATGTGTTAATGGTGCATGGGTATACTTTGTGTAATTAGCTTATGATTTATGTGTTAATTTTGTATGGGTATACTTATTGAGATGCTGCATTATTTTCAGGTGTTGTTTGGGTGTGCTACTGTAGAAATGTTTTTGCAGCAGACAGGGCATTTATCAACGCTTTTTTATCACTGATAAAAGAATCCTTTATCAACGCTAAAAAAGCGCTGATAAATGTGTATTTTATCAGCGTTGAGATTTAAATCACTTTTTTAGCGCTGATAAAACCCATTTTGAGCGCTGATAAATCCCATTTTTGTAGTAGTGTAATATTCTTCATACCCACTGGGACTTCGGGTCAAATTATATGTAATGTAATAAAGAGGCTAGTTGGGTGGGTTATCCTTTGGGGGTCTATGACCTATCTTTCTGGACTGTGTGTGTGGTGTGTGTGTGTTTAATGCAACTGTACCACCAATAACCTAATATAATATAAATATATTATCAAATATATGTGTATAAATATAAATATATTTATACAATTATATATATGTATATAATCATATATATATATTTATGGATCATCAGATATGAATACAAATATGGATAATGAAGAAGACCATATGGAGGATGTGATTACAGATGTAAATTATGATAAAGATCGTATTAAGGAAATGACAAAGACAATTGAAGATGAACTCCGTGATTGCCCAAAATTATTTGAGAAGTTAAAGAGTTTTGAAAAGACGCCATTGTATGTTGGTTGCACCAAGTATACAACATTTTCAGCTGTATTGAATTTGTATAAATTGAAAGCAGGAAACGGATGGAGTGATATTAGTTTTATGGAACTACTTTCTCTCTTGAATGACATTTTCCCTGAAGATAATGAGCTCCCAAGATGGACATATGAAGATAAACAAATGCTACACTCGATGGGTATGATTTCTGAAAGAATACATGCCTGACCGAAAGACTGTATATTGTTTCACAAGGCGAACAAATCACTTACAGAATGCCCAAAGTGTGGTGCTACTCTATACAAGAAAGATGAATCCAATCCTATGAAATTTGTATGGTACTTTCCAATCATTCCAGGTTTTAGGTGTCTATATGGAAGTGAAGAAACTACAAGACAATTGTCATGGAATGTAGATAAAATAAATAAAGATCGGAAATCATGTCATCTGGCCGACTCTCCTCAATGGAAGAAAATTGATCATGAGTATCCTGAATTTGGAAAAGATCTGAGAAACCTTCGTCTTGCGTTATCTACAGATGGAGTAAATCCTTTTGGTTTTCAAACCAGCACTCATAGTACATGGCCTATTATGTTGGTAAATTATAACTTGCCACCCCGGTTATGCATGAAGCAGAAATTCATCATGTTATCTATGCTTATATCAGGACCAAAAAAACCATTTAACGATATTGATGTTTATTTGGATCCTTTGATCAAGGATTCGAAGTTATTATGGGATTCAGGTGTTATTTTATATGATGATTATAAAAGTGAATACATCACATTGAGAGCGATGTTATATGGGAAAATAAATGATTTCCCTACTTATGGAAATTTGTCAGGCTATAGAATTAAAGGAACTCAAGGGTGTCCCGTGTGCGAAGAAGATACAGAATTAATTAGGTTGAAACATTCATCGAAATCTGTGTTTCTAGGACATCTTAGATTTCTACCTCATCAGCATAAGTACCGATCTTGGATGACATCATTCAATGTAAGTTCAGAACAACGTGAAGCACCATCTCTACTAACAGGTGATCAGCTGTTTGAGAAAGTAAAATATGTGAACACTATTTTTGGTAAACCATTTTCGAAAAACCTTACGAAAATCAGTTGGAAAAAGAGATCAGTTTTTTTGAATTACCATACTGGAATTGTTTGTACATCTGACATTTTCTTGATGTGGTGCATGTGGAAAAAAATGTATGTGACAGTGTTATTAGAACATTGCTAAATTCTCCAGGAAAAACAAAGGATGGAATTAAGGCAAGGTTGGACATTGTTGACATGGGAATATGAGAAGAGTTTGCTCCCGTGAAGAGTGAAAATCGAATGTTTCTTCCTCCAACTGCTTATACTCTTTCTAGAGAGGAGAGATACATGTTTTGAAACTTCTTCAATGATGTAAAGGTTCCAGATGGGTATTCATCAAATATCAAGAACATTGTGTCAATGAATGATTTTAAGTTAAAATGTTTGAAATCACATGGATGTCATGTTTTGATGCAAGATCTACTTCCTATAGCTTTACGTTGCATTTTTTCCAAGAATGTTTATCATACGTTAACCAAACTTTGTTTCTTTTTCAAATCTATATATAGCAAAGTTGTAGACCCGGAGAAATTTCCAACTATGGAAAAAGAAATTTTCATCATATTATGTGAATTAGAAATATTCTTCTCACCAACATTCTTTGATATGATGTTTCATTTGATGATTCACTTGGTGAGAGAGATTCAACTTTATGGTCCTGTGCACTATAGATGGATGTATCCTGTTGAACAGTATATGAAAATTTTGAAAGGGTATGTCAAAAATCGAAGTCGGACAGAGGGTTGTATAGTGGAGTGATATATTGTTGAGGAAGCCATTGAATTTTGTACCGAATAACTATCTAATGTGGAAATCATTGGTCTTCCAAAATCTTGCCACACTGGACGCATTGGGGGTGGGGGAATTTCGGGAAGAGATGTTATGACAATCAGCATTATAGATCGGGAGCAGGCTCACCTTTATATTTTGCATAACAGTTGGGAGGTTTCTCCATATATTGAAACTCATAAAGAAATTCTTAGGCAGTTGAATCCATCAAGGGCTGAAAATTGGTTATCAAATACACATAATCACCAGTTTATAGGATGGTTTCATGACTATATTTTTAATCAGTTGGATGAAAATCAGAATTCAATTTCAAAATGACTTCGATGGCTAGTCGGTGGACCAAGTGTGTATGTATTATATTACAGTGGTTATGTAATTAATGGTTATACATTCTATACAAATGAACATGATGAAGATAGTATCATGAAAAATAGTGGAGTTACACTAGTGGCTGAAGCGATGCATGTTTCTGGTAGTAAGGACAGAAATCCAATTTATGCAAATATGTCATACTTTGGAATTATCAAACTAATATGGGAGTTGGATTATATGACATTCCAATTGCTGATTTTTCAATGAAAATGGTTTGATAAAAACAGTGGTGTTAAAATAGATGAATGAGGATTTGTGAAAGTTGATTTTAGTAAAGAAGGGTACAAAGACGAATAGTTTATAATGGCATCATAAGCGGTATAAGTTTTTTTATGTTCCAGATCCCGCAAATCGAAAGTGGTCGATTGTTTTGTTAGCATCCAAAACTAATGAAGGTTCCGATGAAAATTCAGTTGAGAACGATCCTTTCAGTGGTACGTCGCAATCATTTCGGAGCGGGTCCCAATGTAGATGGTGTTTTTTATGTTAGAGGAGACCACAATGAAGGGATTTGGATAATCGATGGAGGTGTCAAATCCCTTCAGCCTTTGAAAAAAAGAGAGTTCAATAAACAGGTTGTATTTTGTTTGTAATATAGATCTTGTTATCTCATGTTATTATCTTACCATTACTGAATTTATGTAATCTAAATTAACTGTTCAACCACTTTTGCAGATAATGACTTCTGCACATTCTGGTGCTCATAACCTGGAGGCTGAATAAGTCTCTCAAGCTGGACACGCCCATGGACCCCCCCCCCCCACCCCCCTGGACACCCCCCACCCCCCTGGACACGCCCATGGATAGCCCCCCCCCCCCCACCTCAGACAGCCCCCCAACCCCCCCCCCCCCCCCCGGACACCCCCCCACCCCCTAGACAAACCACCACCCCCCTAGACGACACCCCCCACCCCTCCTTGACACCACCCCCACCACCCTGCATACCCCCAACCCCCCTGGACACCCCCCACCCATGGACGGCCACCCCCCACCCTCCCAGACACCATCCCACCCCCCTTGGACAGCCCCACCAACCCCCTGGACCCCCCCCCCCCCGACACCCTAGACACCAGCCCACCCCATGGACACCCCATAGACCCCCCCCCCCCCACTTGGACACCCCCCCTCCTTCGACACCACCCCCACCCCCCTTGGACAGCCCTACCAACAACATGGACCACCCCCCCTAGACACCCCCCCCCCCCTCCCCTCCATCGACACCACCCCACCCCCCTTGGACAGCCCTAACCAACAACCTGGGACCACCCCCCCTAGACACCCCCCACCCCCCCTGGGACACCCTGATCCCCCCTGGACTCCCACATCCCACCCTCCTGGGACACCACCCCACCCCCCTTGGACAGCCCCACCAACCCCCCCGGACCGCCCCCACCCACCCCCTAGAAAGCCCCCCCGACACCCTGGACACCATCCCACCCCCCTGGACACCCCTCCCCCCACCTGGATACCCCCCCTCCTAGACACCACCCCCACCCACCTTGACACCCCCCTACCCCCCTTGGACACCACCACCCTCCTTGGACAGCCCCCCAACCTCCTGGACCGCCCCCCACCCCCCCCTGGACACCCCCATCCCCCCAGACACCCCCTACCCCCCCCCCTGGATAGCCACCTGAAACCCCTCAACAACCTCTCCAACCCCTTGAATTCTGAATAGAATTCTTTATGTATAATTAACTTATGAATTATGTGTCAATGATGTATGGGTATACTTGGTGTAATTAGCTTATGATTTATGTATTCATTTTGTATGGGTATACTTATTGAGATGCTAAATTATTTGCAGGTGTTGTTTGGGTGTGCTGCTGCAGATTTTTTTTTTTTTTTTTGCAGCAGACAGGGCATTTACCAGCATTTTTTTAGCGCTGAAAAAAGAAGACTTTATCAGCGCTAAACAAGCGCTGATAAAATACACATTTATCAGTGTTAAAAGAGCGCTGATAAATGAGTATTTTTATCAGCGTTGAGCTTTACATCACTTTTTTAGCGCTAATAAAACCCATTTTGAGCGCTGATAAAGCCTGTTTTTGTAGTAGTGTAATAGGCTTCGTACTCACTGGGACTTCGGGTCAAAATATATATAATGTTATAAAGCGGCTAGTTGGGTGGGTTATCCTTTGGGGGTCTATGATCTATCTTTCTGGCATGGTGTGTGTGGTGTGTGTGTCTTTAATGTAACTGTACCACCAATCTCTTAATATAATATAAATATATTATCAAATATTTGTGAATATATTTATACAATTATATATATGTATATAATCATATATATATTTATATAATTGCATATATTTGACCAATATTTTAATATAGAGAGTCTCTCCCTCAACAACCTCTTGGGTGTGGCTTCTACTAAGAAAAAAGAATGAGGATTAGATTGTTGGTCATTTTGATCTTTTTTTGCTGCTTGTGGTGGTGGCTAGTAAGGGCATTTTGATGAAGGGGATGGGAGAAGATGCCTTGATGATGGTGCTTTGGTGGCAGGGGATAGCACTGTAACAGCGGTGGTTGGTAATGGTGTTTCCACGGCTGCAAATCATTTCAACGTTTCTTCACTGGGTTTCCTTGTTCGGACCACAAAAGAGGCCCGCAAGAAATAGGGTGTTTCGGCGAAAGCCACTGGTTACTCCGGGGGGAAGACTGATGCTAGGGTTTGTGCTATGAGGAAACCGGCGATCCTGGTTGGCTTTTGTCCACGACGACACTCGATTCATGGGTGACGGGGTTGTGCGACTGGCGTTTGTTCACGATGACTGTATGCAGCAGGCGGTGCGTCGGGCGGTGTGGGATCCAGGTGGAGATGTTGGCCGGTGACGACCTCGTAATGAGAGGAGACTTCGAACTCGGTGGCGACCTCGGACCTGGCAGTGACCTCATATGTCTTCTGCTCATCAGCGGGATTGGCGTTTGCTCAGTTACAGGGAGCCCGGCCATCGGCGTGGATGGTGATAGCCGAAGATGAGATTTTGGCAACGATCGACTCAGGGAGAAGGTGATAGCGATGTCGCGGGGATGTGGGTGACCGGGCACAGGGACGTAGCTGTCGGCGGGTGAAACAAGCCAGTGATGCTTTCGACGACATCTTTGCTGGGTGATCTCGGGAGGTGTATAGGCGAAGACCTCGGGCATGCCGCATTTGCGGTATCCCATGTGGCTCATCGGCGATGGCGTACAAAACATCGAGGGTGGATGTACGATGAGATGGGGATACCACGTTTACGGTATCATGTGCGGCGTATCAACATGAAAAGGGGGTGCCACCAAGATATAGCCAACAAGGGAGACCCGGGAAGGGGTTGTCGTGTTTGCAGTGGCCCGTGTGACACGATGATGATGAGACAATTATATTGCATGTGTGGTGATGTTCTTGGCAGGGTGTTCAAGATGCAGTCCACCGAGAGCAAGAATGGGGTTGTCGCGTCAGCGGTAGCAGGTGCGGCACGTCGGCTTTTAACAGGTGCAGAGCAGCGGAGGACGCAATTGATGATCAGGGCCACATATCAAATGTCTTCCTGATAGCAATTATCAGGTGACGTGTCCCAGTTCATGATCAGCGGTACATCATCACTATTAGAAATGGTGGTTTTCCCAATGGATATATACCAATGGTTTGAAGAATCAGTTGGTATAACTGTAGAAAAAAACCACATTTGTCAATGGTTTGCTCAAACCGTTGGAAAATGTGTTAATATAGTTAAGTTTTCCCAACGGTTTGAAAAAAACCATTTGGAAAGCTTTAGTTTCTCTAACATATACCAACGGTTTTACTAAACCATCGGTAAAGAGAGGCTTTCCCAATGGTTTTCCCCCCAAATACCCAGCACCCTAGCTCGCACTTGGCCCGATTGCAGACCTAATCCAAAGCTCTTCCTGAAGTCTTCTCAGCCATGAAACTCCTTCCAGACGTAGATCCTTCTTCAATCAAACAAAATTTTTATTTCTACACTTGAAATTAGTAAGTGTTACCTTAGTTTTAGTGTTATTCCTCTTTTTTTTCTTTTTCTTTTTTGATTTCGGCTAAATTATAGTTATTACTGTCTTTGGAGTACCGAACCCTTTGGTTTGTTTTATGTTTTCTTGTTCTACACTTTAAACATGGTAAAGGGGTTGTTTAGTGGGGTTTGTTTAGTGTAGGGGGTAAAGAGTTTGTTTTATGTTTTTGAACTTTAGTTTAGTTTAAAATTGGATTTGGATTTTGGCGTTGGTTGGATGATGGATTGTAATTGTGAACAACCCCCACCCCCTAGACACCTCCCACCCCCTGGACAACCCCCCCCCCTAGACACCCCCCCATTGGACAGCACCCCACCCCCCCTGCACCCCACACCCCCCCTGGACACCCCCACCCATTGGACATCTCCCTCTCCCCCCACCCCCTGGACACCCCCACCCCCTGGACACCCCCAACCCCTTAGACACCCCCACCCTTTGGACAGCCCCCTCCCCCCCACCCCCTGGACACCCTCACCCCCACTCACCCTGGACACCCCTCACCCCCCATGGAAAGCCCCCCCCCCCCACCCCTTGGACATCCCCCCCCACCACCTCCACCACCCCTAGCCACCACCCCTAGAAACTCCACCCCCCTAGACACCCTCCACCCCTTGGACAGCCCCCCACCCCCACCCCACCCCCTAAGACAACCCCCTTGTACACCACCACACATCCTAGACACCACCGCACCTCCTAAGTGGTTGACCCAATTTTTTAAATTGGAATTAACAATGTAGTTAATTTCCCCTTTTCCCAATGACATTTTCTAAGTGTCCCATAGAGCCTTATAAATTGAATTTGTCATGTTTTGATAAATTGAATTTGTCATGTTTTGATAAATTGAATGGGTTGTTTGGAATGAAATGGCTAATGCATGATAGTTTGGATTTCTTAATGAATAAAATGATTTTAAATAAAAATAACCTAAGGGGGATTCAAGAGGGGTAGGGGCTGTCTAGGTGTTGGGGGTTGTCCAGGTGGGGGTTGGGTTGTCCAGGGGTATGGGGCTATAGGGGTGTGGGGGAGGGGGGTATGGGCCTGCCCCAAGGAGGGGTGTGGGCTGTCCAGGGGGGCCAGGGTGGGGTGGTCCAAGTGAGGGAGGGGGTGTGGGGTGTCCAGGGAGGGGGTGGGTTGTCCAGGTGGGGGGGGGAGGGGTGTTGTCTGGGTGGGGGTGGGGGGATGTCCAAGTGGGGGGGGGGGTGGCTGTCTAGGTGGGGGTGGGGGTGGTCTGTCCATGTGGGGGGGGGGGGCTATCCAGGTGGGGGAGGGGGGTATGGGATGTCCAAGGAGGGGGGTTGTCCAGTGGGGGGAGGGAGGCATGGGCCTGCCTAGGTGGGGGGCTGCAGGGGAGGGGGTGTGGGCTGTCGAAGGAGGGGGTGGGTTGTCTAGGGTGGTGGTGGGTGGGCTATCCAGGTGGGGGAGGGGGGTGTGGACTATCAAGGGGGTGGGGGTGGGCTGTCCAGGTGGGGGAGGGAGTGTTGGTTGTCTAGGGAGGAGGGGGTGGGCTGTCAAGGTGTGGTGGGGGGGGGGGGGGGCTATCCGGGTGGGGGTGTAGGGGGGGTAGGGGGGCTGCGGGGGGATGTGGGTGGGGGGGGGGGGGGGGGGCTGCGGGGGGAGGGGGGTGTTGGCTGTTCAAGGAGGGGGTGGGTTGTCCAGGGGTGGTGGTGGTGGGTGGGCTATCCAGGTGGGGGAGGGGGGGTGTGGACTGTCAAGGGTGGTGGGTTGTCCAAGGGGGGTAGGGGTGGTGGGCTGTCCAGGGTGGGGGGGGTGTTGGTTGTCTAGGGAGGAGGGGGGTGGGCTGTCAAGGTGTGGTGGGGGGTGTCCAGGTGGGTGGGGGGGCTATCCGGGTGGGGGTGCAGGGGGGGTAGGGGGGCTGCAAGGGGTGTGGGTGGTGTCCAGGGAGGGGGGTTGGTTTTCCCACTCCGATATATCTACAAAAAAAATAGGAATCAAATATAAACCAATGTATAGTTTCTTTCACACGTAAAGACTTTTCTTGAAGTTCCATACCAACACTCACTCTTACCCTTCCAAGAAGAAGTGATATCTGCAAAGAAATATCACTCAGGTTCTTATCCACTATCCATATTGATCTCATAAAAAATTTAACATCCATACAACTCCATATCACCTAATGATATAACAGGGCTCATACTCTTATGAGTAGTGTCCCATCGGAATGTGGCTCATAAAATCCGTCCCACGTATGATATTTGGTGGTGTGTTTACAATTGGGTGTGATGTGATTTATATGTATGATATTCATGTTTTACACCAACAGCCTTCTTGGTCATCTATAATAGGCTTAAAATCATGCTACAATTGAATAAAGATTGGATTTTACGACCCTAGTTTGGGGGTGGACACCCCCACCCCTTGGACAGCCCCCACCCCCTTTGACACCCCCCCCCACCCCCTGGACACCCCTCCACCCCCTTGAACAGCCCTTCCACCCCTATGGACAGCCCGCCCACCCCCCGTGGATAGCATGCCCACCCCCCTGGACACCCTATACCCCCTGGAAAACCTCGCCACCACCCCCGTAGACAGCCCGCCAACCCACCACGTACCCCTTGGACAGCCCCGCCACCCTCATGGACTGCCCCGCCCACCCCTTGAACACCTCGTACCTCTTGAATAGCCCCCCACCCCTGGAAATCCCCCATAGACCCCTCGACCCCCCTGGACAGCCCCACCACCCCCCATAGACAGCTCAGTCGCCCCCTGGACACCCCGTACCCCCCTTGGACAACCCCCCCCCCCCCCCACCCCCGTGGAAAGCCCGCTCACCCCCTGGACACCTCGTACCCCCCTAGACAGCCCCACCACCCCCGTGGATAGCCCACCCACCCACCTCGTACCCCCTGGACAGCCTTGCCACCCCCCCTGGACAGCCCAACCACCCTTTTGGACACCTCGTACCCCTTGGACATCCCCCCACCCCTAGAAATCCCCCCCACCCCCCTAGACACCCCCAATCCCCCTGGACAGCCTCGCCACCCCCGTGGACATCCCGCCCACTCCCCTGGACACCCCCTCCCCCCGTGGACAGCCCCCACCCCCGTGGACAGCCCACCCCACCCCCCCTAGACACCCGCCCATCACCCCCCCAGACACCCCCATCCCCCCTGGACACCCCCACTCCCTAGAAAGCCACCCCCACCCCCCCTAGACACCCTAACCCCACTAGACAGCCCTTCCACCCCCATAGATAGCGCGACCACCCCCCGTGGACAGCCCACCCACCCCCCCTGGACACCTCGTATCCCCTGGACAACCCCACCACCCCTGCCGCACCGCCACCACCCTGGACAGGCCGCCCCACCCCCAGGACACCTCGTACCACCTGGACAGCCCCCCCCACCCTGGAAAGCCCCCCCTGGACAGCCTCACCACCCCACGTGGACACCCCCCCCCCCCTAGACAGCTCGTACCCCCTGGACAGCCCCCCCACCCCCGTGGACAGCCCACCCTCCCCCCTAGACACTCACCCACCACCACCCGGATGTAACGTCTCAGATCCGGGTGCCACTCAACGGGTGCCCCGAACCCGGTTGGTCACATGATCTCAAGCGCATTTCCCCAAATGCCAGAGGATGCCGACTGGAAGAGAGGGCCAAGGTCTGATAGTGGGGAAACTATTACCTCATTTTTCAAAGTGTAGTGCAGTAGAAAGATATAAAAACATACAAAAGCGGAAGTAGAAAAAAATGTAGAGATGAAATGGACAACAGTGTTGAAGGGAAAGATAACCAACTGTCATACATATAATGATGCAATATTTCCTATTTCTAAAAAATCAATCAAAACAGGATACATTGCAATCAAATACAATACAACACAAGGAACCGAGGAACTCAGCAGCATCACAAGCCTAAGCTCGGTCCCATGCTCTCTTACTCCTCTACAACAATCAAGTACATGTATCGGGGCCTCTTTCCCTTATCAACACCTGCAGCAATATAATCTATTTGGGCCCAAGACATGACCCAAATAGGGTGTGAAAAAATAAATCCCAGTAGGCAACCACTAAAGGCTCATGCCCAACTATCGGTGAAAATGTGAATCAACAGTATGCAATAAGGAAATGTAGTAAACTAGGATGTACTAAAAAGTAACTATCCTATCAATTGCATTACCATTTTAATAATCAATTAACAATTCAATATAATTGAATTATAAGTTCCTGAGACCTGGCCTCAGTCGACAATCCCTATAAAGTGCCACAACATAAACTACAATAGGCTATCTAACAAATAAAAGGTATAACAATACCAAGCCCGTGCTCTAGCTTGGCAGGTATAACATAAGAAAACACCATAGTGAATATTCAAGTGAACATTTTCCTCAGGATAAACAATACCTTTCTCTTAGGCTAATCATAACCTTTCCCTAAGGATAAACAGAACGGAACCCTCAAGTATCTACCCTCAGGAATAACGCATATTTCCCTCAAGCGTTCTAAATATTTCCCTCAGGCACAGAAGCCACTGCCCTTGGGCATAAGAAACGTTTCCCTCAGGTGAATCAATACCTTGACCTCAGGTGAAATAAAACACTTCCCTCAGGCTAATAAAGTAATCGGGCCGAGCCCAATGCATAAGCAAGTAATAAATATGTTTCCTCTCATGAAAACTCAAAACATTCTATCATTACAGCATACCCACGGGTATCCTGGCCAAACGTCTAAATAAGGGAAACGCACCCACGGGGTGGCCCTGGATCAAGGCAATGATCCCAAATAGCAATTTATATTTATCATTAGATTATCTATGAAATTATAGATATCTAAACAGCTAAGTCCTCAGCCATACGACACCCCAAACATGGGCGTGTAGCACAACGATACACAAAATCAACTCAACAGTTGGAAATAAACACCAAACCACCTACCTCGATCTCCATTTATCGATATACGTGAAGGATTCCCCTCGAAACAACCAAGAATGGCGTAGATTTGGGATAAACGATAACCCATTCAACACCAAATAACTTCCCCTTGGGAAGGAATTGTAAGGAAACACTCACGAAGAGGGAAGGTATTACCCGCGCAGTCCAAACATGATCGACGGCAGAAGAATCCGAGTTCTGGCATGCGATCAAGAGCTCTTCCAAGTCTCAGCCATCTCTCTCGGTGCTCCTTGTTCATTCTAAGATTCATCTATCCAATGAGGAGGCTACTGCCTATTTTAAGAAAAAAAACATAACTACACGACATGTACTCTCAAGTACACGGTGTGTACTTTCAATTTTTTTAATTGTTCCTCTGGTGGCTACTTTCCACCGCCTTACTGTTGAACTATAGACTTGATTACACGGTGTGTATTTATCAGTACAACGGCGTGTACTACTATTCCACTGGCGGCTACTCTCACCACTTTAATTTTCACCTGCCAACTGATTACATGACGTGTATATACTAAGTACATGGCATGTAGTCATTTTTTACACCCTTAATCGCCGACAGGCCTATAGGCCCTGTGTACTCATCCCACACGGCCAAATTACACGGCGTGTGGAAAAGTACACGACGTGTGCCCACAAATTTTGGGATTTTCCCCCAATTTTCCTTATTTTCTCAAAAACACTTAAAGAAAAAGAAAAAGAAGAAACCCATACCTCAAGAATAAGAACCAGGTTCTTACAAACTTCCCCCCTTAAAGTAATTCATCCTTGAATTTCCCTTCCAAGGGTGGTGAAGATAAAGTTGTGAACAACTCTATCTACTGAGCATGTATGTCGGTCTCCCACTCCCAGGTTTCATCCTACACTCGGCCATGCTTCCATAGCACCCGTACAAGAGGAACTGAAAGGACTCAGAGAACCTTCATACTCCTATCAACAATACGAATCAGATGCTCCTCAAAGGATGCATCGACCTATAGTTCAACCTCCTTGGGATGAAAAATGTGAGATGGATTTGAATGATAACGGCGCAGCTGAGATACGTGGAAGACATCGTGCATGGCCCGATACCTATGTGGAAACTGCAATCGATAGGCAACTGACCCAACTCTCTCCAGAATCTCAAAGGTCCCTACATACCTCAGTGAAAGTTTACCCTGTCTCCTGATCTACCTATGTCCCAATCTTGGTGAAACACGCAAGAAAACCTGATCCCTGACCACGAACTCCAATGGTCATATGTGGAGATCAGTATAAGATTTCTGATGAGACTGTGCAGTATCCATCCGCTTTTGAATCTACTGGACCTGCTCTGAAGTCTTCTGCACGAGATGTGATCCCAGTAAATCTGCCTCACCTTCCTCTAACCAACACAAAGGTAATCAGCATGGCCTACCATATAAAGCCGCGTAAGGTGTCATCTCAATAGTTGCCTGAAAACTATTATTATAGGAAAACTCGACCAGGGGTATGTGCTTCCCCCAAGAGCCCCCAAAGTCTAGAACGCATGCACGTAGCATGTCCTCTAGCACCTAAATCGTACGCTCTGACTGGCCATCAGTCTGAGGATGGTAAGTTGTGCTCAGAAGCACCTATGTACCCAGTTCCCTTTGAAAAATCTTCCAAAAATGAGACATAAAACGGGCATCCCTATTTGAAACAATAGAATGAGGGATCCCATGAAGACGTACTACCACTCGAATATACAACTTTATGAGATCGTCAACACAGATGGTTTCCTTGATTAGGAAAAAGTGAGCTACCTTCGTAAGTCTGTCCACAACAACCCACACGACATCATTTCCTTGAGGTGACCTCGGAAACCTGGTCACGAAGTCCATTGCGAAATCATCCCATTTCCACTCCAGAATGGGTAACTATTGTAACAGTCCGGCTGGCCTCTGGTGCTCCGCCTTCACCTACCGACAGGTGGAACACCTCGTCACAAAACCAGCTACCTCTCTTTTTCATACCCGGCCACCAATACTGATGTCTCAAGTCACAGTACATTTTGGTAACTTCAGGATGCACTTCCCAAGCCGAAGCATGAAATTCTCACATCAACTCCTCGGGTATATCCCCTGGAACCCACACTCATCCATGGATATGTAGTATCTCATCATTGCCTATCATCCAACTAGGAGGAGGGTCCTCACTTGCCACTGACTCCCGTAGAACTAGGCCTTTTGAATTTGATAGCTGTCTCATCCTCACTCAATCTAGGAGGGTAGAAGTCACAACTAAGGATAAAAGATAGGTTTTCCCATGACTGTCGTGCACCTCCAAATGCATCTCAGAGAAAAAAGCCATAAGCTGCCACTCAGCACTGGCCTCTTGCACTGCCTGTATCTGAGTTCTGCTACTCAGTGCATCAGTTACTTCATTACCTTTACTAGGTGTATAGGTAAGATCAAAGTCGAAGGACTGAATGTATTCAACCCACCTTCTCTATCTCAAATTCAGGTCACGTTGGGTAAAGATGTATTTCAGACTTTTTTGGTCTATAAACACCACAAAATGTTCAACCATGAGATAATGTCTCCAACAGCGTAACGTATGAACAAATGCAGCCAATTCGAGATCATGTGTCGAGTAATTCCTCTTATGTGGCCTCAATTTCCGAGACCCGTACGCAATTACTCAATCGCCCTGCATCAACACTACCCCCAACCCAATACCTGATGCATCATAGTAAACTGTATAGCTCTTCCCTTGCTCTGTAAGTATCATGACTGATGCTGATGTCAACCTTCCCTTTATCTTCTGAAAGGTTGTCTTGCAAGCTTTTGACCAAACGAACTTCACCCCCTTCTTAGTCAAACCTGTCAATGGTGCTGCTAAGTGGGAGAAGTCCTGTATAAAACACCTATAGTAACCATCCATCCCTAAGAAACTCCATATTTCAAACATTTTCTTAGGCTGCTCCCAAGAAACTACTGCCCTCACCTTCTCTGGGTCAACTGCAACTCCTACCTCTGAGATAATATGACACAGGAAGTGTATCGAGTCCATCCAAAAGTGGCACTTTGAAAGATTATCATATAACTAATGCTCTATCAGTGTACTTAGAACGATCTCAAGATGGGTGGCATGGTCATGTCGAGTGTGAGAGTATACTAAGATATCATCCATGAAGACTACCAAAAAATAATCTATATATGGGTGTAACACACGATTCATCAAAGCCATGAAAACTGATGGCGCATTCATGAGTCTGAACGGCATAACCAAGTACTCGTATAGACCATATCTACTCTGAAAGGCTGTAAGTTGTATGTCCAATGGTCTAACACACAACTGATGATATCCAGATCTCAAGTCAATCTTTGAGAACACTCGTGCTACTTGAAGTTGATCAAAAGGATCATTAATTACCAGCAAGGGATATCATTTCTTAACCGTCAACTAGTTCAGCTTCCGATAATCCACACAGAGTCTGAGGGTACCGTATGACTTCTTCGCAAACAGGACAGGAAAATCCCAAGGAGAAGTACTGGGTTGGATGAAACCCATTTCTTGTAACTCCTCTAATTGCCTCTTGAGCTCCTATAATTCTTATGTATCCATCCTATATGGAGGAATGGACACTGGTTCCACTCCTGGCACAAGCTCAATAGAGAAATCCATCTCTCACTTGGGAGGTAGACCTGAAAAGTCATCCTGGAAGACAACTCTAAAACAATTAACCACTGGAGGGAAATCCTTCTGACAAGTTCCCTGATCATCCAGATATAAACTCGTAATCTGGGCTATCACTCCACCATTCCCACGATGCCCGGGTCTAGCTCGGCTCGCCTGGACATCCCATTCACCCTTGTATAGAAACTCTATGCCCTCTGGTGACATGAAACTCACCCTATGATGATAGAAATCTACAAAGGCTCAAAAGGGTACCAACCAGTCCATCCTGAGAATGAAATCATAGCTCTTCATCTCTAAGACATAAAGGTCCCACATAAAGTGACGCCCACCAACCTCTAAGGGACACTCCTTGCTCTGACGCACCCTTTCCATTCTAATTCCCAATGGAGTTTCTAGCGTCATGATATCAGAAGAAGAAGAAACACTGAGCCCAATGCTCTCCACAATGGGCACAGATATAAAGCTATATGTAGCACCATTATCAAAAAGTACTGAAGACAAAACAGAAGCAACTAGAATAGTACCTCTAACAGTGGAAGGTTTGGGGTCCTACTTCTATTGGGTCTGTTACACTGCATATGTTTGCCCAGTGTCGCGGCCCTGCGACACAACCTGGCTACCTTGAGCTAACCTGCCCTACTGTCTCTGAGATCAAGGTGTCTGGAAACCATGGCCACAACCACCACCTCTTCCTGAATGTCCTGACGTATTCCAAATCCCTGACTAGTAAGAAGCTTTTGGCCCTGCTCTTGCATGTGGAGTCTGCACATAACCCCTATCACTAGTCACTGGTGGAAACGCCCTACAAAAACGTTGAAGATGACCCATCTTGCCGCAAGCTTAGCACTCCACTGGGTTTCATGGACACTGAGGTCTCTTGTGCCCCTCTTTACCACACTGTTAGCACACTACCGGGAAACCTAAATAATTCTTCTAGCTAGTACTTCCACTATGAGATAAATCCATTTTCCTCTTCCTCTTACCGATAGAAATAGTACCAGAAACTGGTGTCGAACCGCCCTGGCTTGCACCACTAGCTTCCTGCAGGTTCTGATCAGTAATCAATGCCTGATTCACAATATCATGCAATATAGGAAACCTGAAAACATTCACCAATGCTCAGATGTCATATCAAAGACCATCCTCAAAGCGTCTAGCCCTCAACGTCTCATCACCCACCAGAATTGGTGAAAAATGATGTAGCTCGCTGAAGTGGGTAGAATAGTCCATCACTAACATAGTTCCCTGCTACAGATTCATGAACTCTCGAGCTCGATCTACCCTTAGCATCTCCGAAAAGAAAAATTCATATAATACTGCCTGAAAATATTCCCACACCATGTCTCGATGATGCTCAGTCTGGGTGGTAACATCCCACCACCTCTTGGAGGAATCACGCAGCATATAAGTAGAGAGTTTGACCCTCATCCCTGGAGGAATCTCAAGATGCTCAAATATATTCTGTAATGAATCCATCCTTGACTTCGCAACCTATGGTCCACCATCCCCTAAAAACGTAAGTGGATACTGCTGCTGGAATATACGTGTCATCTCTTCCATAGATATGGCAGCCATTGATGATCCCTGGAAGGTCTGCATAAACTGCATGAAGCCTTCACAAAACTCTACATCTGCACCTGCGTCTGTTATAACAGTTGGCACCGCATCTGGCACTGCTGGAGGATCCATCGGTAGTCCATGGCCTACCGTATCTGTAGTATAATCATTTTCGCTCTCTTGGAGAACAACTGGTGGTTGTCTCAGCAGCATGAATCTACAAGGTCAAACGCATGCCTTAGATTATAATCATCAAGGGATAAGAAATGGAAATGTAAGAAGGGAACAAGGAAAAGAAAACATTTAAGTTTTATAAAACAAGACTACACCGCGTGTATAATAACTACACGGCGTGTTCCCTTACGTCTTTCACATGGGCGTGTACTTCTACCAGAACTGGTTGTGTAACACCCCACACACACGGCGTGTCATCCAAACACACGATGTGTACTTGAATTTGCTTCCCCTTCCCAACTCCTTCTATATGGCTAAGCCACATGACTCTCATTAGAATGATACTAAACAGTGTGTAGAAAGCCTACATGGTGTGTACTCATAAGCCCTTACATGGTCATGTTCTGATACTGGCCTGGGTGTGTCTCAACCCCAGGTACACGGCGTGTTACACCCGCACATGGCGTGTACACCACCCCGTCTCCCCAACCACACGGCTATGTACACACGGTCTCTCATCATTCAAGACTACATGGCGTGTCCCACAGGTACACGACGTGTACTAGACAAGCTTCATCGACCCGTGTTGTTCGAGACACATCTGGGTACATGGATCACACTACACGGCATGTTCCAGAAGGACATGGCATGTACAAGAAAGGATAACATCGACCCGTGTTTTTAGTTACACGGCTGGGTTCCCAGATTACACCGCATGGTGTGTTCAGCATTAACATGGCGTGTATCAGCTCAGATTTCTTCGTCTGTGTTGTTAGTCACATGGTGGACACAGGGTCAACATGACACGACATGTACATCGGTACACGGCATAGTGCCCTCAAAGTTTCACTATCCCATGTCTCTACCCACACGACCTATGACACGGTTAGAGACTACACGGTGTGTACTTTCGGTACACGGCGTGTACTTAAATTTTAACTGTCTTCTTAAATAGAAGAGTACATGGCATGTAGTCAAAACTACACGACGTGTATTCTGGGTTTTTCCAGATAGTAAGCCTTAGAAACTACTCCGGAGCCCAGAAAAACACTAAAACCAACATCTAAGTGCCAAATTCCGACCCGTGAGGGCCCATACTCCCCGTGAATCAAAGCTTGGAATCTTATACATGTTATAATAAAGTAAATAAGTCAATGATCCACCAAATTCCGGTCAATTAGGGCCCATACTCTTCAAGAACCAAAGTTTGGCGTTCATTCTAAAAAACCTCACACAACAATACCTTATCAAATAGTAGGTGTTTTTATCCAGGCAACTATCACAACATCACGCCTTTACTAGCACAACATATATCACAACAACATGAAATTTCTAATGCACCTACATGGAATGTAAACTATGCATGGCATGTGATTCTAGCATGTGCCTAAATGATGCATGAGATGACATACCCTCATCTCATCGGGTTTCAACTAAATAGAACCCAAATATAAAAATATAAACAACACATCATAAGTGTGTCACCCAACAGGGAAATCAGTTTAACTGTAAAAGTGAAAAATCAGAAAAATTGCGACATGAGGTAAATTGGCTTTTCCCTGTATACGGGTTAAATACTCTCAGCCATAACTTATTACCAAGTACCTATTCCATATTATCCCTTACTATAGGCTCCAAATAGTAATTCAATGAAAATAAACTACTCTGATACCACTTTGTAACTTCCCGGATCCGGGTGCCACTCAACGGGTGCCCCGAACCCGGTTGGTCAAATGACCTCAAGGGCATTTCCTTAAATGCCAGAGGCTACCGACTAGCAACAAGGGCCTAGGTATGATAGTAGGGAAACTATACCCTCATTTTTCAAAGTGTAGTGCAGCGGAAAGATATAAAAACATACAAAAGAGGAAGCAGTAAACAATGTAGAGCTGAAATGGACAACATTACTTAAGCGAAAGATAACCAACTGTCATACATATGATGATGTAATATGTACTATTTCTAAGAAAGCAGTCAAAACATGATACACTGCAATCAAATAAAATACAGCACAAGGAACCGGTACAACAAAGCAAAACTAAAACAGTGCAACAGGAACTCAGTAGCATTGTAAGCCTAAGCTCGGTCTCATGCTCTCCCGCTCCTCTTCAATAATCAAGTAATTGTATAGGGCCTCTTGCCCTTATCAACACCTACAGCAATATAATCTGTTTGGGCCCAAGACATGACCCAAACAGGGTGTGAGAAATAAATCCCAATAGGCAACCACTAAAGGCCCATTCCCAACTATTGGTGAAGTTGTGAAACAATAGTATGCAATAAGTAAATGCAATAAACTAGGAAGTACTCAAAAGTAACTATACTATCAATTACATTTCCATTTTAATAATCAATTAACAATTCAATATAATTTAATTATAAGTTCCTGAGACCTGGCCTTGGCCGAAAATCCCTATACAGTGAAACAAAATAAACTACAATAGGCTATCTAAAAAATAGAACGTATAACAATACCAAGCCTAGGCTTTATCTTGGTAGGTATAACACAAGAAAACACCACAGTGAATATTCAAGTGAACATTTCCCTCAGGCTAAACAGTACCTTTCCATCAGGATAATCTAAACCTTTCCCTCAAGCTAAATAGAATGAAACCCTCAGGTAACTGCCCTCAAGAATAACAAATATTTCCCTCAAGCATTCGAGATATTTCCCTCAGGAGCAAAATCCACTTCCCTCGGGCATAAGAAATGTTTCCCTCAGGCAAATCAATACCTTTCCCTCAGGTGAAACAAAACACTGCCCTCAGGCTATGCAAATAATCAAGCCGAGCCCAATGAATAAGAAAGTAATAAATATGTTTCCTCTCAGGAAAACTCAAAACATGATATCATTATAGCATACCCACAAGTATCCTATCCAAACAGCTAAACAAGGGAAACACACCCACGGGGTGGCCCTGGATCAAGGAAACGATCCCAAACAGCAGTTTATATTTATCATTATATTATCTATGAAAATATAGATATATAAACAGTTAAGGCCTTAGCCATACGACACCACAAACATGGGCGTGTAGCACAATGGTACACAAAATCAACTCAACAGTTGGAAATAAACACCAGACCACCTACCTCGATCTCCTATGATTGATATACGTGAACGAATCCTCCTGAAACAACCGAGAACAGCATAGATCTGGGATAAATGATAACCCATTTAAACCCAAATAACTTCCCCTCAAGAAGGAATTGGAAGGAAACACTCAAGGAGAGGGAAGGGCTTACCCGCACGGTCCAAATGTGATCGATGGCGGAAGAATCCGAGTTTCGGCATGTGATCGAGAGCTCTTCCAAGTCTCAGTCATCTCTCCCGGTGCTCCGGATTCGTTATAAGCTTCCTTTGTCCAAAGAGAAGGCTAATACATATTTTAAGTGAAAAAAAATAACTACACGACGTGTACTCTCATGTACATGGCGTTTACTTTTCATTTTTTTTAACTGCTCCCCCAGCGGCTACTTCCCACCACCTCATTGTTCAACTGTCGACTTGATTACATGGTGTGTACTAATATTCCCCTAGCGGCTACTCCCACTGCCTTACTATTCACATGCCAACTGATTACATGGCATGTATGTACTAAGTACATGGCGTATAGTCAGTTTTTACACCCTTCATCGCCGACAGGTCTACATGCCCTGTGTACTCATCCCACACGGCCAAAGTACACTGCGTGTGGAAAAGTACATGGTGTGTACCCACAAATTTTGGTATTTCCCCCCATTTTCCTTATTTTTCCAAAAACACTTAAGGAAAAAGGAAAAGAAGAAACTTCTACCTTAAGAATAAGAACTGGGTACTTACACCGGACACCCCCCATCTCCTCGAATGCCCCCAACCCCCTGGAAATCACCCCCTCCCCCAATACCCTCGACACCACTGGACAACCCACCACCCCCCGTGGACAGCCCGACCACCCCCCGTGGACAGCCCACGCACCCCCCCTGGACACCCCGTACCCCCTGGACATCCCCGCCACCCCCATGGACAGCCCGCCCACCCCCATGGACACCTCGTACCCCCTGGATAGCCCTGTCCACCCCTGGACACCCCACTCACCCCCTTGGACACCCTGTACCCCCTTGGACAGCCCCCCCACCCACCCCCTGCCTGACCACCCCCCGTGGATATCCCTCCCACCCCCTACATAGCCCGCCCACCCCCTGGACACCCCGTACCCCCTAGATAGCCCCGCCACCCCATGGACAGCCTCCCACCCCCCCTAGACACCCCGTACCCCCCTGGACAGCCCCGTCCACCCCTTGGACACCCCGCTCACCCCCCTAGACACCTCGTACCCCCTGGACACCCCCCACCACCCTTGGAAATCCCCCCACCCCCTGGACACCCCTGACCCCCCCTGGAAAGCCTCCCCACCCCCGTGGACAGCCTGCCCACCCCCCTAGACACCCCGTACCCCCCCCCCCTAGACAGCCCCCACCCCCGTGGATAGCCTTCCCACCTAGACACCTCGACCCCCCTAGACAGCCCCCACCCCCTAGACAACCCCGCCACCCCCTGGACACCATGCACCCCCCCTAGACACCCCCGCCCCCTTGGGAAATGTATGTGATCACTCAAATTATCTACTAAAATATAAAATTTCTTCGATCTAAAATTTAGTCAACTCATGAATAATTCTCCTCCACAAGTGTACATGATCTTGTACACTCATTTATAGTTATTCAAAGATATTTTGTTATAAATATAGTATTTTTTTGTCTTTTATATTATGTTTTTCATATAGAGTAGTGTGTTAATTATGGTTTCATGTAAAGTGAACAATTATCATTTACTTAAATATATTTTTGATGAAACTTCAATATTATTGAATTTCTTTTGACAAAATGACTTATAAATTTTTTTTATAGAATGGATAGAAGTTGGATGTATGAAACCGATCGGATCTCAAGTTATTATCAAAACAATTTGGAGATCTTTTTATATTTTTCATTTCACAATGCTTCAAATAGTGGTCACATACATTGCCCCTATTAAAAGTGTGTTGTAAGACCTTGGTTGAGCCGTGAAGAAGTCAACTACCACATAACAAAATATGTTTTTCGAGCAAACTACTCTGTGTGGTATCACAATGGGGAGAATATGACATCTCAAATTGCTGATGATCTAAATGAGAGGTCTGGATTGGAGAATTTGTTATATGACCAGTTTCTATTTATTCAACATCATGAAAAAGAAAGGATTCCGACCCAATAATATTTCGATATGAGAACGCATGATGCTTCTAATGAAAATGATGATGTTTTCAAGGTGAAAAAATTGAATGATGCTTCCACGACTCTAGTATATCGACAATGCGGTAAAATGAAAAGGCTGGAATTTTTAATCTGATTGTTTCATGGGAAAACTATGTTTGGAATTTCTAATACTATAATCAATTAAATTATTAACTTATTGAAGGAATTAATTCCAAATGATGCAGATATTCTCTCAAACCACTATATGGCATGAAAGTTAGTTGAGGAACTTGGATTTTCAAGAAATAAAATTCATGCTTGCCTGAAATATTGTAGTTTATTCTGGGATGAAAATGCTGAATGGAATGATTGTATAAAATGTGGCACATCCCACTGGAAGCCAAAAGCTGATGGAACACCATATCGTGTGCCACATAATGTAATGTGCCACTTTCCATTGATCCCCAGACTCCAAAATCTTTTTATATCTGATGAAATATCAATAAAAATTTGATGGCATGATACCGAGATAAATAAGACTAATGATGAGTTGGTTCACCCTAAATATGGAATTTCATGGAAAATATTTGATGCTCGATATCCTGATTTTGTATCTGTTGTGCGTAATGTGAGGTTGGGTCTTCCATGTGACGGTTTTAATCCGTTTGGGCATATTCTTACGTCGCACAACACATGGCCGGTTTTTATACACATTTATTATCTTTCCCCATGGTTGTGTATGAAAAAACATTTCACTTTCATGATTATACTCATATCTGGCCCTTATGATCTCAGAAATGATATAGATGTATACATTTAACCTTTAATAAAAGAGTTGAAACTTCTTTGGGATGTGGGTTTGCGTACATACGATGCAAGTTTGAAAGACATATTTCAGATGTGTCCTGTGCTTATGTGGACGATCAATGATTTTTATGCTTATGCAATGATGTGTGGTTGGAGCATGAAGGAAAAACTATCATGTCCTATTTGTATGAATAATACATGATCTAGAAGACTGAAACATCATTGTAGTTTCAGTTTTATGGGACATCAACGATTCTTGCCAATGGACCATCCATATAGAAATAATTTTCAAATATTTGACAATACTATAGAGACCTATGATCCACCTCAGTGTATGTCTGGAACTGATGTGATTAATGAATTGAAAGATTTCATTTTTTTCATATGGGAAGGGTCAAATGAAATCTGTAAAGAGAAATAATGTTTCCACTAAAACCTATTACAATTGGAAGAAGAGAAGTATCTTCTTTGATTTTCATTATTTGTCATCCAATTTGTTACATAATTGATTAGACGTAATGAAAATTGAGAAAAAATATATTTGAAATGTTGCTTTAGATTCTTCCAAATGTTAAGGTAAAGACAAAATATGATTTATGGTCTCGGAGTGACTTGGTGGATTGGGGAAAACTTGTAAAACCCTAACAAATTTTTACACCATTATTTATTTTCATTATAAAACGTATTGATAAAATATTTGTTTTTATTTCATAACAGATACATCTACTGATCAGAGGAGGTGGAAGGGGTGTACATGCATGAATGCGGTGTGGAACTACTGCACGCAGTTGATGGTGGAGTACAATGAACATAGTCTGATGATTGCAAAATCAGGGCAACAATGCCGGAGTTTTTTGGCAACACTTGCCAAATACTCCAACATCATTCCTGTCAGCCTGATCTCATAGAGACAGCTACCAAATGAAGTCAAGGATAAATCCTGGGTAGAGATATGGGTAAAAAAATCAGTTGTATTTAATGCAATATATTAATTTTTTTATTTATATGAATTAATATTTTGGTGTCAGCTGCGGTTTAATTTCCCTGATGGTGAGGGTGCACGACCAGCACATCTTAAGGATTTAAGCAAGCTTTGGAGAGCTTATAAGCATGAGTTATACATTGGTTGGCATGCTAGAGTGTACACAGAGTTAGAGGTGGTCCCTGTCATGGATGATTGTCTGTTAGAACAGTACTGACAGATGATTACTTATTGGACGACTAGCCAATTTATGGTATTAATCAAATTAGAGTTATTTAAATGAAAATTTTCATGTTTTTTGTTCATACTAATTATTGAATTTTATTTAGGATTCATATGGAAGAAATAAAATAACATTGATGCTAAGAAATACTTCCACACATTGGGATGTACTATGATGCCCGATCATGAGAGGGAGTAGGTATGACAATTTATAATCTTTCTTTATGACTTGCAGTTTCTATTGCTTCCTCCATAATTTATTCAATTACTAAAGTTGTTATATAATTTTAGTTATGAAATTAATGTTTTTTTTGGTATCCTATTTTTAATTACGATTTCCTAAATTCAATGTCATTATAGAGACATAAATTGAATATAGAAGGATGTGTGCCTTGAGTAAAACTGTTTTTCTCAGGTAGAAAGAAGAAAGATGGAAATGCGGTTAATGAACCAACTCAGCAGTAGATTGTAAGTTTTACTTTGAAGATTTAAACTTTTAATCTCTATTTTTTAACTTAATAATCTATTTATATTTGTAATAGGCTTCTTTAGAGGCCCTTGATGCCCTAGGAACCTGACAATTTTGGGCCAAATGATCACTTACATCAGGTGTTGGGGGATGAGCACCATGGTAGAGTACGCTGCCGACCTAGGAAGATTATAGTTCTGACAAGGTATTGGCCCTCCTTAGGTATAAGTTATAGTTCCAATAAGTTACATCAGGTTAAGGCACGGGTATAAAAGGCTGAAAATAGGGCCATAGAGACGACATAACAGTCTGTTAGGGAAAACACTTCATTTATAAAACTGATGGAAGTTTTACGCCCAACACTTTCACCAGAGGCTAGAACTTATTGTGATGAATATATGTCATCATTGAATTCTATATATAGTGAACCATGTGGCAGTTCTAGTGGTGGTCGAGATGATAGCGAGGAGGAGGCTGAGGTAGAAGAGGAGGAGGCTGAGGCGGAGGAGAAGGGAAAGGAGGAGGACAAGGCGGAGGAGGAGGGCGATGAGGAGGTAGAGGCTAAGTATGAGGGTGAGGAGGAGGGATGAGATGATGATGGGGATGAAGATGAGGATGAGGGTGAGGGTGATGATGATGGTGATGATAGTGATGGTGATGAGGGATATATTGATCTATTGCATTTTTTACTGATATTACTGACCTTTGATGTTTATTGATTTGTTGTACCTGAATATATGTGTGATAAGGTAGGTCACATTACCTTTATTTTTTTATCTATAAATAATAAAACTTGACTTGATGATTTTTTTTGACTGATTCACCCCTCCCCTAGACAGCCCCCCCAACCCCCTAGACACCTCGTACCCCCTTGGACAGCCCTGC
The DNA here is from genome assembly GCA_963277665.1 of Viscum album. NCBI lineage: Eukaryota > Viridiplantae > Streptophyta > Magnoliopsida > Santalales > Viscaceae > Viscum > Viscum album. Next base: position 621,817,863 of record OY728156.1, on the reverse strand, counting down.
CACCCTCGTGGACAATTTGCCCACCCCCTGGACAGGCCCTCCCTCCGTTGACAGCCCCCACCCCCCTGGACACCCCGTACCCCCCTGAACAGCCCTGCCCACTCCTGTGGCCCCTGGACAGCCCGAAAATCCTCATGGACATCCTTCCCACCCCCCTAGACACCCCCTCCCCCTGTGGACATCCCCCACCCCCTGGACACCACGTACCCCTTGGACAACCCCGACCACCCCTGTGGATAGCCCTCCCACCCCCTAGACACCCCCCACCCTCCTGGATGGCCCGACCAACCCCGTGAACAGTCCGCCCACCCCCTGGACACCCCTCCCCCTGTGGACAGCCCCCCACCCCCATGGACAGCCTGGCCACCCCCTAGACACCCCTGCCCTCTATGGCCAACCCTCCCACCACCCTTGTACATCCCACCCACCCCCTGGACATCCCCTACCCCTGGAAATCCCACCCACCACAGTGGACAGCCCGCCAACCCCCAAGGATAGCCCGCCCAACCCCCTGGACAACCCATTATAAGGTCGGGATCTTACACACTGAGTGGGGGGGATCAATGATATGTTTTTCTTTTAATTATCCTTTCTATTGAAATAATATTTTCCTCATGTTAAAGAACTATCAATTTTCTAAAAACAAAAAAAAACACTTCTACATGAACTAAATTACATAAATGGTTCACTACTCAATATGAATAGTCACATCCATGTTATGGTTTAAAAATAATCAAATACCACACAATACACAAGAAAAAAAATCCTTTAGTGTGGATAAAATCAAGTTTTATATACACTTACAGTTATGTATCTTTATGATAAATACAACTATGCATGTGATTATTACAGAAAAATGGTGTTATACATGTTTTTGTAACATGTTAAGAACCTTTTTCCAATTTATTCAAAACATGTTACTCTTATTTTTTTAACTTTCACTTTTGATAACTCTCTAAGAAATTAGTCTCTCCTGTGGAAAGCCCACCCACCCCCCTGGACACCCCCTACCCCCTGGATAGCCCATCCATCCCCATGTATAGCCCACCCACCCCCTGGACACCCCCATCCCTTAGACACCCCCAACCCCTAGAAAGCCCCCCCAACCCCCTGGACACCACCCCACCCCAAACACCACCCAACCCCCCTGGACCCCCCCCCCCCCCCGGACACCACCCCACCCCCTGGAAACCCCCATGGATATCCCCCCCCACCTTTATGGACAACCCCCCCCCCACACACACACCACCCTGGACAGCCCCCCCCACCACCCCCCACACCCCCCTACACCCCCTGGATAGCTCCGCCACCCCCATGGACAACCCGCCCACCCCCTGGACAGCCCCTCCTCCTGTGGACAACCACCCCACCCCTGGACACCTCATACCCCCCCCCCAGACAGCCCCACCCACCCCCGTGGATAGCCCCACCCACCCCTCTGGATAGCCCCACCCACCCCCCTGGACATCCCCACCCCCGTGGACAGCCCCACCCACCCCCTGTACAACCCCACCCACCCCCCTGGATAGCCCCGCCCACCCCCTTGGACACCCCGTACCCCCTAGAAATCCCCACCCACCCCCATGGACACCCCTACCCCCCCCTGACAGCCCCCACCCCTGTGGATCCCCCTCCCACCCCCTGGACACCCCCAACCCCCTATACAGCCCTGCCACCCCCCCACCCCCTAGATAGCCCCCCACCCCCATGGACACCACCCCACCCCCCTTGGACAACCCCCCCCCCCCCCCCCAACCCCTATACCGCCCCACCTGCCCCCAACCCCTTGAATTCTGAATTGAATTCATTATGTATTTAATTATCTTATGAATTATGTTTTAATGGTGTATGGGTATACTTATTGTATGTGTATACTTGCTATAATTTCCTTATGAATTATGTGTTAATTCAGTATTTGTGTGGAGGGTAGTTAAATACAGAATTAGAGGTATTCATATTTATGTTTGAATTACATGTTGGATGAATTTTGTATGAATTCATATAGAAATCGGTATAAATTCATATAGAAATCTATATGAATTCATACAAAATTCATGTATGTATTATATATGTATACTTGTTAATGGTGTATTGTGTTACTTGTTGTATGTGTATGTATTATGCAAATATTCTGTTGTCTATGAATTTTGCAGGCTTGCTAGTGGAATTGATGCAGCTCCACAGGGGGCCTACTGGTGGAATTGATCTAGCTGCACAGGGGAGGCCAGCAAGTTGGCTTGCTACTGCAGGTATAAAAAAGATATGCCAATGGTTCACAACTGTTGGTATATGTGTAAAACCAAAACTTATACCAATGGTTTACATAAAACCGTTGGTATTAGTATATGCCAACGGTTTGTAAACCATTGGCATAGATAATTTTACTTGATCTTTACAAACAGTTTGCCACAAACCATTGGTAAAAGTCTATACCAATGGTTTACAGAACCATTGGTATAGAGATACTTCATGCTATTACTCACGGTTCAAAACCATTGGCAAACATATATACCAACTTTTTACAAAAACCATGGGTATATATTTATTTTTTTCAAACATATCCCAATGGTTCTCATAGTACCGTTGGGATATGTCTATCCCTACGGTTCAAGACCCAATGGTTTATAAAAATGTTAGTATAGTTTATACCAATGGTTTTCCAGCCTTTACCAATGGTTATAAACTATTGGTAAATCTAAAATTTCCATTAGTGCATGATGGCGAGATCATTCAGGTGTCACAAGCTGGTGCGAATATGACACATGTTCAGGTGAAGATCTCCGAGGTAGTGATGTTTTGTCTACATAAGTGTGAATTTTTTTCATGGATTGATCTTTGGATACATGGAGTCAGAGGGATGTTTATCAGAGAGATTGCAGAGGCATATTGGGATGTGTTTTTTACACAGTTTTTATACACTCACTCATTTGTAATTCAAATTCAAGCATTACTTGGATTCTTGTATTCTCTAATTCACAGTGGATGTTTTTGGGAATTGACCCGTGGTTTTTTAATACTCTATACTGGAGGGTTTTTCCACGTTAAAAAATACTACATTTTGATTTCTTTATTCTTCATATATCGCTTACATATTTCAACAGGTTTCTCACAATATTTTTGGCAAGTAATTTTCATCCAGAAATTGGGATTCTCCCCAACAAGTGGTATCATAGGTGATGGTTTGGGCTTGAAATTTGTGGTGAGAACTTTTGGAAGATTCGAAGAGTATTGATGTCATGTGAATAAGGAAGAATAAGCTTTGGAAAGCTAGTAGAAGGAGGTTTTCCAGATCTTACACCTAATACTTTTCTTTAGAATTTGTGACTAGTGAAGAAAGAATTAAAATTTGAAGATCAAGGAGATGTGCTAGGTGATCAGGATTTTGAGTTGGGGGAGAAAGTTTTTCCTGCAGGTGCTCCAGATTTTGGGGCGATCACAATTTTGAGGGAACCAGATATTGTTGATTCTGGTATTGGTGGTGAAAACACAGATATGATGAAGACTTCAGCATTTGAGTTTCTTTTGCAGGGGGAGCAATCAGGTTTCTTCTAGAGTTGCAAAGGGGAGTCGTCATTTTTCTGTAGAGGATGATGGTTGGTGTGATGCCAATAATTATTTTTGGTTTAACTGAGTTTATTGGATGGTATCTTAATTGATGGGATGAAGGGGGAGATTTTTGGGGTTCATCCCGCATGTGGGTGTTTCCAAATTTGAGGTAAGATATGTTTTTAAATTTTAAATATCTTTTATCATATCACACAGATAAGGCTGCATGTGTATATCATTGGGAGATATATCTTTTATATCTATTTAGATGATATATGTGTTTGAATCTTAACATGGTAGATACATGTTGATTTGGAGATTTAAGATATTATATTTCACATATTATCTATATTTGAAAAAGGAAACAACGAATGCTTTAAAAGGGGAAGATGATAGTGGAGAATGGGCGACCTTCTCAAGATGTAGTCCACCACGATTAGGAGGGAAGGGGTGCCACATTTGTGGTAGCCTATGTGGCTCATCGGTGATGGAATACGAGACATTGATGGTGGATCTACGATGAGATGGGATACCATGTTTATGGTATCATGTGTGGTGCATTAACATGAAAAGGGGGTACCGGCAAGATATAGCCGGTAAGGGAGACCTGGGAAGGGGTTGTTGCGTATTTGGTGGCCCGTGTGACACAACGATGATGACACAATTATCTTGAACATGTGGAAATGTTCTTGGAAGGGTGTTCAAGATGCATTCCACTGAGAGCAAGAAGGGGGATTCCACGTTAGTGGTAGCATGTGTGAAATGTCGGCGTTTAACGGGTGTGGAGTTGCGGCAACGTAATTGATGATTAGGGCCACGTATCAAAAGTCTTTCTGATATTGGTTATCAGGTGGCGTGTCCTGGTTCATGATCGGTGGTACATCATGATGGAGAGATCATTTGGGTGTCGCAAGCTGGTGCGAGGCTGACACATGTTCGGGTGAAGATCTTCGAGGCAGTGATGTTTTGTTGACAGAAGGGTGAGGTTTTGTCACAGATTGATCTTCTGATACATAGCATCAGCGGGATGTTTATCAGAGAGATGAAAGAGGTGTATCGGGGTGTGGTTTTCACATAGGTTTTATACACTCTCTCATTTGTAATTCAAGTTTGGGCATTACTTGGATTCTAGTATTCTCTAATTCATAGTGGATATTTTTGGGAATTGCCCCATGGTTTTTTAATCCTCTACATCATAGGGTTTTTCAACGTTAAAAAATCATGTGTGTTGATTTCTTTATTATTCATATATCACTTCTATATTTTGATGGGTTTCTCATGATATTTTTGGAAAGTAATTTTTAGCTTGAAATCGAGATTCTCCCTGACAAGTGGTATCATAGGTGATGGTTTGGGCTTACAATTTGTGGTGAGAATTTTTGGAATCCTCAAAGAGGATCGATGGAGCATGCGTGAGGAAAAATAATATTTGGAAAGTAGGTTGAAGGAGGTGTTCCAGATCTTACACCTAATTATTTTCTTCAGAATGTAAGACTAGTGAAGAAAGAATTAAAATTTGACGATCGAGGTGACATGCTAGGTGGTCAGGATTTTGAGCAGGGGGAGAAAGTTTTTACTACAGGTGCTCCAAATTTTGTGGCGATCACGATTTTAAGGGAACTAAATATTATTGATTCTGGTATTGGTGGTTCAGACACGGATATGATTAAGACTTCAGCGTTTTAGTTTCTTTTACAGGGGGAGCAGTCATGTGTCTTTCAGAGTTTCAAAAGGGAGTCGTCATTTTCCTACAGAGGATGATGGTTAGTGTGATACCAACAAGTTTTTTTGGTCCAACTGAGTTTGTTTTATGGTATCTCCATTGACGGGTTGAAGGGGGAGATTTTTTGGGTTCATCCCACACGTGGGTGTTTCCAAATTTTAGATAAGATATGTTTTGGAATTTGAAATATCTTTTATCATATCACACATATAAGGTTGCGGCTGTGTGTGTATCTCATGGGGAGATATATCTTTTATATATATTTATATGAGATATGTGTTTGAATCTTAACATAGTAGATACATGGTTATATGGAGATTTAAGATATTATATTTCATATCTTATCTATATTTGAAAAAGGAAACATTGAATGCTTTAAAAGGGGAAGCTGCCATTGGCGAACGGGTGAGCTGATCAAGATGTAGTCCACCGCAATTAAGAGGGAATGGGTGCCTCATTTGTGGTAGACCATGTGGCTCGTTGGAGATGGAGTATGAGACATCGATGATGGATCTATGGTGATATGAGATACCACATTTATAGTATCATGTGTTGCACATCAACATGAAAAGGGGGTGCCAGCAAGATGTATCTGGCAAGGGAGAACCGAGAAGGGGTTGTCGTGTTTGTGGTGGACCGTGTGACATGATGATAACGATGAAATTATCTTGAATGTGTGGTTATGTTCTTGACAGGGTGTTCAAGATGCTGTCCACCAAGAGTAAGAAGGGGGTTGTCGCATCAGTGGTAGCATGTGCAACACGTCTGAGTTTAACAGGTGCAGAGTAGTGGTGACACAATTGATGATAGGGACCACGTATCAAAAGTCTTCCTAATAGCGTCTATCAAGTGGAATGTCCCAGTTCATGATTAGTGATACATCATGATGGCGAGATCATTCGAGTGTTTCAAATTGTTGTGAGGCTGACACATGTTTGGGTGAAGATCTTTGAGGTAGTGACATTTTTTTGACAGAGGGGTAATGTTTTGTCACAGATTGATCTTCTGATACATGTCATCAGTGAGATGTTTTTCAGAGAGATGGAATAGGTATATCAGGGTGTGGTTTTCAAACAGTTTTTCTACACTCTCTCATTTTTATTTCAAGTTTGTGAATTACTTGGATTCTTGTATTCTCTTATTCATAGTGTCTGTTTTTCGGAATTGCCCCATGGTTTTTTAATCCTCCTCATCAGAGGTTTTTTTCACGTTAAAAAATCTTGTGTGCTAATTTATTTATTCTTCATATATCTCTTCCATATTTTGACACTTTTCTCACAATATTTTTGGCATGAAATTTTCAGCCCGAAATCAGGATTCTCCCTAATAAGCCTACACCCACTCCATCTCTACCAATGGGTGGGGTGAAAAGGAAACTCTATCATAAGATGGGCTCCCACTATCCATGGGTCATAGTGACTACACCATTAACCTCTATTAGAAACCTCCTAAAAACCACACTTGTCCCACCACATGTCGCTGATAGCTCGTTCTCCCCTGATCCCCACATTATTTCCAACTTTCACCCATCCACCCGAGTCATCGATTCAAAGCTGAACTTACTGGACGCACAATTCTAAATTCCTCCAGACCACTCCCCACATATGAGGGGATTTTATCACTATCCTCCCCAAATCAACAACAAAAAATAGTCTGAGCATATGATCTATCGCATTCTTCAAACATATGATAATGGGAAACAATATAATCATCTCCACTTTGGGAGATTGGTGCTAGAATTTGGTCACCATATTGAAGGAAGAGAGGCTCTCCATCCTTGAGATAGTATCCCTATATCCTTAATATAAAAATATATATAATTATAAATATAATAAAAATATTTATTATTTAAAAAATATTTATTATATTTTTATAATTATTTAAATATATAATTATATATTCATAATCTTATAAATACTTTTTTTAAACATTATATAAATATATTTATATATATTTATGAGGAATGTTCAGGATCCAAGCATGCTTGGTCCAAAAATTTATTAAGTAAAATATAACTAAAGAATAGAAATATAAAGAGCGAGGCAAAGAAATTACCACCAATCATCAAAATATCCACCAATAGGCCCAGGAATATTCAAAAAAAACCCATTAATCCCTTGATTCTGAGTCATAGCCCCACTACTTTTCCACTGTTGAAATCCCATTTTTTTCTAAACGAGCTAACCCAACCATCCTTAACTGACCCACCGAACATCCTATCTAGGTTCGTGGACTGCTAAAAAAAATTTAGTCATCCCGCCACTTAAGTCAATCATCCCATCTGAGGTGGCTGACCGCTCCCATTTTATCTGACCATCACCTTCCCACCACTCATGTCCTAGTTGTCGTTGACCCATCGCTCGAGGTCACAGAACCTATGAACATCTTGCCCAGGGTCATTGATAGCTATCATTTTTTCATTCATCATACCACTTAAGTTAATCATCCCATCTGAGGTCGCCGACAACTCCCATTTTATCCATTCATCTTTTTCGGTCGGAGAGGAGACTCAAGAGGGGGGTCAATTGAGTTACGGATTAAAATTTGTATTAAAAAATGATTTAAAAAAAATCCCAAATCATAATAAAATATAGACCAGTTAACTAGATAACTGGTTTATAAAAGTTTTTATATTTTAAAAGATTTATCAAAGAGTGATTAGTTCTTAGTTAAAATAATATGAAATAATATTTTAAATTTGGAAATAAATTCACTAAATAAAATTCTAACATAAAAACTATCTAAGATTAACTATCCAAGTAAAAGAAATGTTTTCATATATAAATATATTACCTGAATGGCTCAAAGACCTTCATTTTTATTGATTTTTGATAACCCCCCTTTCAAGGGAATAGGTGGAACCCTTACAAGGCCCGTAGGCTCAAAGATTACATGGCCCGTAGGCTTAAAAGATTACATGACCTGAAGGTCTTAGGGAATTTAACCAGACTATCTACAAGGAACTACCCCTCCCTAGAATCTGCATCCTGATAGTAGCTCTCCACCTTTGCATGACCGTCTAGCTAGGCTTCCTGTGCAAGCACAGGCTAGTACCGATGGCATAGACATACCCTCTCATTCTGATAATCCATTTGGCTCTGCTCTGGTGAGTGCACCTGCTCCGAATCCTCTTCTGGGGATGCTCCTTTTTTGTAGTGTGTCTGGGGCCTCCATTCATGTGGCCCGAAGGCCTTGGGGTGTCCCTAAGGCCTTAAGGTGGCCCGAAGGCCTTAAGAATTAACTGGCCCGAAGGCCTTGGGTGGCCCGAAATCCTTGCAGGACCCAAGGACCAAATCAGTGGCCTGAAAGCCCGGATGGACAAATATTCTCGGCTGCTACAATGACGAACAGTTTCTACTACAATGCTTCTACAGTAACCTAAAAATATGCCTCCACCCAGATTTGATCTCAGGTCTCTTGGATACACCTAGCGAGTCCTCGCCAACTGGGCTGAGGCTCATGTGCTCATATATAAATATATTGATTAGTGAAAAGAAACTTTAAAAAGGCACAACAGAAATAATAATAGGACGTTCAGTCTCAAGAAAGGACTTAGTCCTCTTCACTTGGTGATCACCTACCACCATGTAGTTTATATAAACATAAATTTGATCCACACCTTGTATCAAGGTATACAATAGGACATATAGTGTTTTCTAGGTCATAGAGACCTCTTCCAAAATTTTCTTGGGATTACAAAGAGTAAAAGGCCATGTAGGGACCTTTTCCACTATTATCCATGGGAATATAATGTGTAAATGGATAGGTTTTGAATATATATGTGTATCTTCCAGTTATGAACAAGATTTTTTGTGTGTTCATACAATAGATATAGTCACACACTACTTGTAATGTATATAATGTACACAAACAGAGCAGAAAAAAGAGTATAAGGGATAGTGTTGCTCTGTGTTATATGTGTTGTAGATTCATGACTCCTTAAAGGAAGCTTGAAATGTAGATTGAGTCATTTTTCAAAAAGTTTTTTAAAAATATTGTATCTTAAAAGATTTTGAATCATGTTGTATGAGAGATACAAGTGTACAACAACCTTATTCTTTGTGCATTATTCAAATGTTTTAAGTAGAAGCCTTCACACAAGCAAATGCTCTTTTTTTGGCACACTTATTGAGTCTTTTTCATTCTCATGTTTTTTCAGGCCCACATACACTCTTCTTCTTTTTGATTGAGTGTTTCCTTTATACACTTCAGCTGACATAGAGAATGTTCTTGATTGTTTCTTGGTACCTCGTACCTCTTACTATAGTCTGACATCGATTTTAATGTTTTCTGCAAAAGGCCATTAATTTAATCTATTGCATTAAATTTCAAAAATATGACCATTAGGAATATTTAATTTAAAATGAAAAAGGAAAGGTAGTAGTGATTATTTTGAGCGGTGACTTTCTGGTGGTATTTATGGAAGTAAGTTGATTTGATGGTGACTTAAAGCTGGTTGTGGATAATTCTTGGCAAAGTTAGGCTGACGGTGTCTTTGGAATGGTGACTCAGACTTAGCGGTAATTCAAGAATGGTGAGTTGGGAATGTTGACTCATACTTAGTGCATTCTGAAACCTGTCTTGTACTAGTGACTCCTTGGATCAGTGACTCATAAATGGTGAGTCAAGAGCGATGAGTCATGTTATCAGTAGCTCATACTTAGAAAATTCTACTAGTTTGTTTTATAATTAAAAATGATAACATAACATAGTAAACTCATTATAAACATAATTAAGCATGATTTGTGATTATTAAAACTAGGAGAGGTCAATATTCTCCCCTCTTTTGATGATCACAAATCATGGAATTAAGTTGAAATAATTTATACACAGTATGGTAGAACAAAGAAAAATTCAAATTGAATTAGAGTACAGATAATAACTTAACATGTATGAAATAATATGGTATCAGAGAAATAACATATATTAGAGAGGAAATAAAAAACAAGGTATATTTATATACCATAATGCTCTTCTCCACATTTTGGTATTATCAAAAAGAAAAAAATAGATAAAAAGAATATGATGGAAGGGAAAAAGGAATAGATATACTAATAAAATGGTCCAATTACATCCCCATCAAAAACAAAAAGTCTAAAGTTAGGGCTTTTCAGTGGTAGGATCCATAGGTTATTTCCCTTTAGAAGAAGTGTTAGGATAAAATGATAAAGGCCTGGGGTCAACTATCGAAACTATAGGAGAAGTTTATGTAGTGGATGAGTGAAAATTTCTGTAAATTATGGGCCTCAAGTTCATGAGTACTTCAGTATGAGTCACAGGAAAAGGTTGAAGTCAATGAGGTAAAGGGGGAAAATGATTGGTTACAAAGTCAGAACGGTAGTATGGATGAGGTGAAGGGTACACAGGTCCAGTAATGAGTGCAACATTGGTTTAAGGAATGAGAAAGTCATCTGTAGCTACAACCATATTAGCACGAACATACAGACAAGGCTTCAATACATTGATAAAATTCATAATAACATGTCCTCCTTTTCCATATATATAGTGAAGCCATCCTTATTTTCCATAAAGGATTGAATAGCATTAGTAAGTTCCTAAACCTGCTAAACTTGCACTCTAAAGTCTTGAGTGACTGGTGGAATCCTCATATTTTCAGATAAATACATAAAATGACTAGTTAACTGATGCTTGGCGTAAATTTTTTTAAAGTAGAAGTATAATTTATTGGATATCTCTTACTGAGTAGTAGTGGATTATTTAGAGTAAACCCTTACCATGGAATGTACTTGATGACTATTTTGACTAAGCTTTCTCAAGATCTCCTAATCTTAACCACCCATCATAGATTGAAAATCTTCTCTAATAACTGTTTTGATCAACTCAATATTCAAAGATTTAGGATGAGGAGCAACAGAGGTAGATACACCTTTTAACTCATCTCTGACTACTAATCTATGATATTCAACATCAAGCACTGGGTAAGAAGGTGTATCAGATAGAGAAGACTCATAGGAAGTATCTCCAAGAATTTTTAGAATACCATCCAAATATTCCTTATACCCAGATTCCATTTCTTTGACCAAAGATTTGATAGTTTCCAACTCATCACTTAACCACTTATTTTCCATTTTTACTTTCTGAAATTCTTGAATCAATTGGGGTTGAATTTTTCAAAGTATTTTCTCTAGAAGTAGTGAGGTATCTCTCTCACTAATAGAGGTTTTAGGTGCAGCCTGTGATCTCAAGATATCTCCAAATACAAACAACTATTTCTCTGCAAAATATTTTAATTCATCCCAACTTACATAGCTTAAATACAACTAAGAAGTGGTAGGGGATAGAGCTGTAACAAATACTTTATTGAGATCTAACTATTTTGATAAGTCAATTTACTTAATTAATGATCCTTGAAGGTCATTTAAAACTATATAACCCAAACCAAAACCAAAATATCTAGTTTATTTGTAACATTCATCGAAATAAGTTGTATCAAAATGTTTGGGTACGTCAACTCTTTCCAAACTAGGGTTTTTCTCCCCCTCAATAAATTTTTCCTTTTGATCACCAATAGACCCCATTAATTGGATATCATCATTTCCATCCACTATGTCAGCCATATTTTGAGGTTCTTCAATTCCAACCACATCTTTCTTTAGTTGTTCAACTGATTCATCATTAGCTCTGGTAGGTAGAGTAGCATCCATTCCATCAGCTCCTTCATGACCTGGATGATCTGAGTTATCACCATCACTTTTCTAATCCTCTTCATTTACTTTATTTTTACCATATTATTCTCTTTTATCTTCATCATTTTCCTTTTTATATTCATTTTTATCATCCTCATCTTCATCATCATAATCAAATTATTCTCTATTTTTATAACTATCCTTTTCACTTTCATCATCATATTTTTCTACACAAGTATCTAGAGTTTTAGATCCACTTTTATAATCAATGATTTCCTCTTCAGTCTCATCATCATCATCATCCTTGAGAATAGATTCACTAGATTAGAGATCTTGTGAATGTATAAGAGATTCATTTAAATATTCTTCATGCTCTTTATGAATATACAAATCAATGACTTCTCCTTTTGATATATTTTATTCTTCATCTCTAGAGGTAGAAACCTATACTTCTTCATCTAAGTATTCTATGTCTTCATCTGGTTTCAAACCAAGATTAGAAATATCCTTTGGTATTGTGGGATGATCAAAAGGGTTGAAATTATCATAAATATTTTCATTGTCCTCTATCTATTATTTCTTCCACATATTCCAGTTTATTTTCATTCTCTTACGTATAACCTTGGTAATGAAAAAACCACCATATTCTATAACTAACTCTTCATTTTCTCCCACCAATCCTTTAGCTTTTAACATATTAGAAATGAACATTGAATAAAACGGAGAAGTGGATCTTGAATTGTTTTTAATTATATGACACATATGAAGAATGAGGTATTTTCACAGGTTGATTTTATATATTTTCTTCATGAGGTACAATAAATAAAAATCCTAATATTTAAAAGCGGAAAAATACCCTTTTCTCAGTAAAAGAAGATGTTGAATAAACTTAAACAACAGTCTGGTTTCACCATCTAACTCGAAAGAAATAGTTTTTCTAGAAGTTCTATTTCTAGTTAGATCTATTATAGCCTTTTTTAAGCAGAAAAAGTCACTAGTAGGAGGTTCACTTCCCTAATTATCTTCATAGATAACCTCATGGGGTACTCCTACACATGTTACCCACAAAGACTCAAGAGTAAGACACATATGTGTCCATTTATTATGGTCCTTATTGTGAAATCATCTTCTTCAGTCAAATAAAACTAAAAAAATTGATAGAAATGAGAAACTAACTTCAGGAAAAGGGGTCGCTTATTATTCAAAAACCATTCTAGACAGCCTTTCTCCTACAAAAATCCTAGGACAACGGACTTAAATGATAAAATCTATTATACAGATATTTCTTCTTTTGGTATGACAACCCGGTTCGCAAGTTCAGGATTCAATGGTTCCTCAATATTTTGGATTGAAACACTCTTATACTTATTAGATGGTATAATTTTGTCTGGAGTTGATTCATATGGTCACTTCATTCTAACCATTATGAACATCTCGGGAGACTTCAAAGGTAATGGAGGGAAGGTGCAAATGTAGGGAAGGAGGTTTGAAAAAGGGTTTAAAGGTCGATATTCCAGATGAAATTAGACGGGTTATGATATTATCATTTTGGGATTCTAAATATGAATGTACAAAATATATCAAATAAACAAAAATAACAATAATAATAATCGGTACCTGAGTCAAATAAAAATTTTAATGGAAAAAGCAATAGTGTGACAAATCGATGGTGAGAGACTCAGTGGTGAGACATCAACGGTGAGTCTTCAATGGTGAGATGTAGTACCCCAAACATTTTATGTTATGATTCTCTATTCATCACTGAGTTACATTATATTCATCACTATGTTCCTTTGAAACAACACTAGGTTATTTAGGAGATAGTCTAAACCTATCCATTAAACATAAATTTCTCACTTCTATGTTTTGAATTTCGAAAAATGGTCGTCTAGAGTTGTGTTCAGTAAGTCATTTAGAGTCTGATAGAACAAACTTGATTTTTGGTGAATAGTAACATACCCATATGAATAGTAATATGAATAGTAACATACCCTTATGAATAGTAAATAATAATAATATTTTATTTTCTTAAGGAAATAAGATAATGAGATCTTAATTAGTTTTTCAATTATAAATAAAACTAGTTGCACTTTAAGATTGTTATTTTTCAAATTAACTATGACCTTATTTAAAATTTAAATTAATAATATTTAGAAAATTATTTTTGAAAAATGGATTTCACTTTTTAAATCTACACGTCAATAAATGGTTAGGGTAAATTTTGGGAATTTTTCTGAAACATTTGATTTTTCAGTGAATAGTAAAAAATACAGTTTTTAGTTTCAGTGTGTTAATGACATCATTAATGATATAATAATGATGTCATAAATATGGTAGACTTTTTTATAGTTAAATAAGATGTGAGGTGTCCTAAGTGTCTTATACCATGGGCAAATACCATGGGCAAGCCCATGGTTTTGCAAAAACCACTCAGGAGGTGTCCCTTGGAAATTATTAAAATAATCCCTCACTTTTCCTATAAATACAAACTCTTCCCTTCATTGAATTCATTCCCAATTCTCCCTCAACTAAGTTCTGGCCTCCTTACCTCCATATTAGTCCTCCCAATGTTTCATCAAGTTCCCAAGGTCCCAACCTTCAAGTTCTAAGGGTTACTCCACAAGGTTAGAAAATTCTCAATTTCTTTCTTTTTTTCCTTTCAAGATCACTTTTATGTGGTATATCTTTCATTTTTACATACCATATTCTTATTTTTCTTCTTATTATTGATCTAATATATATTATGATTTATTTCTGGATAGGTGACCCTTTTCCCCTCTGTTTTTAATATTTTCTAAAACCATGTTGCGTAGCCGTTAGGCTGCCGAATTTTTGTAAGCGATTTCAAAATTATTCTTTTATTTTGAGTTCTTTATTTATTCTTTCTTCATATCTTCTTGCACAAGAGGAATGAAATCTCTAGAATATTTTATATTTTTGATTTTATAATGTTCATGATAAATTCATCATCAATCTTATTCTTTCCCCCACTTGTTCAAGGAATTAAAAACATTATCTGTGATGTGTCGAATTACCGACATTGTAGACAATGTGATTTCAATTTGTAATATTTATTTCAAGTATGGTCATGAAACCATTTATATGGTTGAAACAGGTTATAATATATGTTTTATGACTCACCCATGGTTCTGTAATTATTTGGTACTCATGGTTCTAATTTATAAAACAAAATGACGATGTTATTATCGAAGAACCACTAAAATGATCTAAACGAACATCATTAATGTTTTAACTAATGAATCATCATCATGGTATATAACCCAAAATCATTATAAGATCATTTATATCTCCATAATTTTGTTAAAAATATGTATTAAAAATTCTGGACGTTTAACCATGTTTCAAATGAACTT
Organism: Viscum album; assembly: GCA_963277665.1. Taxonomy (NCBI): domain Eukaryota; kingdom Viridiplantae; phylum Streptophyta; class Magnoliopsida; order Santalales; family Viscaceae; genus Viscum; species Viscum album. Next base: position 621,802,573 of record OY728156.1, on the reverse strand, counting down.
TTATTCATGGAAACAAGTAACGAACAATGAAAATCAAGGGAGAAAATGCTTCCAAAACATGAAAATTGAACCAATTGAACCCATAGAAAGGTCCATTAATGAACCTAATAAGGTTATAATAAATCAATTACATGTATAGGAGGTTCTTTATATATTAATTAATGAAGCTAAATTTTATTATTCAGGTCATTAAAACAAACAAAGAACACACTCGAGCGTAAGGTAAGGGGTTTCTCATCTCACTTTCATTTCTGTGAGATTTCCATTGCTCGCCAATTATTCCTTATATTTGGTATATGTGTACTTACATTTGATATATAATAACATTATTCTATTTATATTCATGTTATTCAATGATTCACTTGATGGTTATTAATTTCTGCTCATACGGTTCGACCGATTACATTGTGGTAAGGGACTTTGTCTCAGCTGTCGTTTTCGTTGAGACTATCTTTGTATTGTGCACCTAATAATCCCTATGTGGTGTACCTACTTCACATTTGAGATCAATTTTCGTTTTAAATTTTATTTATATTAAATATCCATGATTTCATTCCATGGATAGGTTTGTTGTCTAAACTGTATACCATTTTACATACGGTGTTTATTTGGAAGGTTATTTTAATTATGATAATATTGATGAATCTGTATAATCTACTCTATACGGATATTGAAAAGGAATATTTCTCTTGTATTGAATTAATGTATAAATAATTATTTGGAGATGAAGTGGCGGGTGGGGCCCACTATAACCCCTCGATGCATCGGTAGGTCTGATGAGACAAAACAGTTTGGCGACAAACACTTTGAGTTTGTTTCCAAAAATCAGATGGGTTTCTACCCACAGAAATAAACCGTTTTTATGGTATTATGGTTTCATGTGCCAAATACATGAATTCCAAATTAATGAGCATTATTTTTATTCATTATTAGTTATTATTATTATCTATGAGGTTTTCACTATGACAAAATCTATGGATGCAGTTTCATTTTCAATTTATTAATGGAATTAGTTTTTCATTTACTCACTATGTCGTATTGATTATGTCATATTGATTATGATTCACTTATTATTGTAATAATGCTTCTGCTATTTTTAACCCTTACTGAGCGTTTGAAATCACCTCTTTAATTTTCTACCTTCGACAGGTGATGAAGAGAAGGTCTTCTTTTGAGTTTCTGTGGATGCAGTTTTGAGTTTTTTTGTTATGTATTGTATCTTGTAACCTTATCCAATGTAATTTGTGTTAAATATATGTATCTAGTTTCTTCAATACTACTAAACTAATCATTCCTTCGGAATTTTCATTCCTTCTAACCATACCAATATCACAAGTAATTCACCGGATCCAGCCTAGAGGGGTCGGGGTGTTACATTTGGTATCAGAGGAAGTTTAGTAGAACACTTGGAAACTAGACTAGGAAATTTATAGTAGGGAACAAAGACCTAAGGTAGTATTTGAGGATAAACATACAATAACATCCTGTTATTTTGTTAAGGAATAGATTATGTGTATTTTTCAATAAATACATCCCTGTATGGATACGAGCGGGTAGAGGTGGCTCTGGCGTAGATGTATCTAGGGGTAAAACCCGAAAACACCGCTTTTAGCTAGACTCGAACGGAAACTGGTGCACGACAAAAGGTCTTGCTGCACTCTTGGTTACGACACTCCTGGGGGATATGCTTAGTATAATTCATATTTTCTTTACAAATCCATTATTAAGAAGTTAATGTAAATTTTTCCTCAGAGGAATCATGTTTATAAGATTAGTTATGCATAGAATTTCAATCTATGTTGAGTGATTTTCTATTTGAGATTAATAAACTAATCTAGTGTATCCCATTATTTAGAAATGGAATCTAATTGAAGAAGGGGAATCAATACTCGTGGGAAAGGTAGGGATCTCCCTACTGAGCAAGTCAACACAGTCAACATTTGAGAAGATCAGATCATGACCATATTGGGACAAATTACTCAAGTTGTAATGAATAACCATTCAACACCTATGTTGGATCGTTTCATGTGGTAGAAGCCCCCATCTTTCAGTGGGACTACTAATCCAGTGGTAGCTTAGCAATGGATCAATTCTCTTGAAAAGATATTCATGGCGTTAAGATGTAATGAAAATGAAAAGGTAGTACTTGTAGTATATTGTCTCAAGGGAAATACTGATCAATGGTGGTCCTTAATTCAAAATACCATGGAGGAAGAATAGATAGAGGATATGGAATGGAGTAATTCTAAGGAAATATTCTACGAAAAATATTTCCCTCGTGAGCAATGAACTAAAATGAAGAGGAAATTACTTGGCTTGAAACAAAGGGAAGAAGACAATGTTGTAGAGTATGAGGATACCTTCATAAGGCTAGCCAGGTATGCTGTGGATTACGTTCATGACTCAGCAGACAAGATTGATCATTTCTTTGAAGGTCTTAAGACAAGTATTCAAAGGGCACTGGCTTCTCAATAATTTTCATCATATGATGAAATTGTATCAAGTGCCATTAAAACAGAGAAGGAATTTTCTAGATCAAATTTTTTCAAAAGAAACCAAGATAAGAAGTGGAATTATGATAACATAGGAAAATGAGAAGCACCAAAGAAGAGAAAGGGAATTAATAGTTTCCCATTATGCGAGAAATGTGGAAAGAATCATCTCGAGAAATGCTTGAAAGGCAAGGGAGTCTTCTATAACTGTGGAGAAAAGGGTCATTGATCTGATGAATGCAAGGGGAAGAAAAAATTTAATGATGTTCAATGCTACAACTGCAGAGAGATGAGACACTATGCAAATGAGTGTCCTATGTTCCAAGGAAACATGCCTCAGAAAAATCCAAGAGAGCAAGGGAGAGCCTGTGCAATTACAACTGCTGAGGTTTAGGTTCCTAGTGACATGGTGGCAGGTACTTTAATTATTTCCTCAAACATAGCCAACACTTTATATGATTCTAGATCATTGCATTCATTTATATCCTCTCAGTTTTCCAAGAAATCTAGATATGTCCAATTTGATTTAAGAAATGATTTGTCAGTCAAAAATCCCATGGGATGTATCATTGCAACAAAGTCATGTCAACTAGTCCCCCTCCAAACACCAAAATGTTCTTTAGTTGATAGCCTTATCATCATACCCATGACTGAATTTGATATAATTCTTGGTATGGATTGGCTATCAAATTATGATGTGAGGATTTATTTCAAGAAAAAGGAAGTTACAATTTTTTTTAAATGGTGTAGAATCCCTTGTCGTTAGGGTAGAAGCTTCGCCACCTGATTATTATCTAGAACTACCCCCATTAGCTCTATTGAATGAAATACTTGTTGAGTAAGATAAACCAATATCTATGGGATAGGAAATAAATCTTCAAATACCCCATATAGAATGGCCACTGTAGAGCTAGTGGAGCTGAAGAAACAACTAGAAGAGTTTAGTGACAAAGGATTTATTCGACCTAGTGTTTCTCTATGGGGAGCCCCAATCTTGTTTGTAAAGAAGAAAGATGGATCCATGAGGTTATGCAATGATTACAGAGAAATAAATGCTATTACAATAAATAATAAGTATCCTCTACCCCAGATTGATGATTTATTTGACCAACTTCATGGATCTCAATACTTTTCAAAGATTGAAATTTGATCCAGATATCATCAACCGAGTGTGAGGAAGGAAGATATTCCGAAGACAGCATTTTGAACCAGGTATGGGTATTACGAGTTTACAGTGATGCCTTTTGGATGGACAAATGCACCATCTGTTTTCATGGATTAAATGAATAGTATTTTCAAGGAATATCTTGATAAATTTTTTGTGATATTCATCAATGATATCCTCGTATACTCAAAAATCTATGAAGACCATGAGAGTCACTTGTGAGTTATTCTAAGAACTCTTAGAAGAAATCAATTATATGGGAAGTTTAGCAAGTGCAAATTCTGGCTTCAGTCAGTCTCTTTTCTTGGCTATATTGTCTCAAAGGATGGAATCCTAGTTGATCATGTGAAGACAAAGGCAATCCAAGATTGTCCCATGCCAACAAACATAACTGAGGTATGCAGTTTTATTGGATTAGTAGGTTATTATCGGCATTTCGTGCATAATTTTTCCCGACTGGCTAACCTACTAATGAAGCTCACATGAAAAGGAGATAAATTTGTTTGGACAAAAGATTGTGAAGAATGTTTCGAAGAACTGAAGAGAAGATTAGTCAATTCTCCTATATTGACTCTACCATCGGGGAATGAAGGGTTTTTTATTTATAGTGATGCTTCAAAGAAAGGACTTGGTTGTGTCCTTATATAGATTGATAAGGTTATTTCTTATGCATCACGACAGCTAAAAGTTCATGAGAAAAACTATCCTACTCATGATCTTGAGTTATCTACTGTAATCTTTGCTTTGAAGATATGGAGACATTATCTCTATGGTGAAAATGTGAGATTTATACTGATCATAAGAGTTTGAAGTATATTTTCTCACAGAAATAACTGAGCATGAGGAAAAGTAGATGGCTTGAACTACTCAGGGATTATGATTGCATGATACACTACCACCCAAGGAAGGCAAATAAGGTGGCATATTCTTTGATTAGGAAAGATCATAGAGTTTTGAAAAAGATGATAGTTGAAAGGGATGTTATTTTCATGGATCTAGTAAAGATGGATATGGGAATAACCATGGAATGTGAAACATAAATACTTTTTCAAATGGTTTTCAAACCATATTTACTAGAAAGGATAAAAAGTTCTCAAGTTGATGATGAGGACTTTCAAAAGAAGATTAAAGCTATGAATGATGGGAGATTGAGTGACTTCGTATATGAAGATAGAATTTTGAGATTTGGGAAGATACTTTGTCTTCCTAATATACCTGATCTAAAAAGGGAATTGTTGGATGATGCTCATAGTTCCAATTTCTCTATACACCCTAGTATCACTAAGATATATAGAGATTTGAAGGAAAATTTTTGGTGGGACAACATGAAGAGGGAGATTTCTCATTTTGTGTCAAGATGTATGGTTTTTCAACAAGTGAAAGCTGGAAGGCAATGGCCTGGAAGATTATTGAAACCTATTCCCATACCTGAGTGGAAATGGGATAATATCATGATTGACTTTATCATGGGACTACCAAAGACTCCTAGAAGGAACGATGCAATATGGGTCATTTTTTATCATCTTACCAAGTCATAACATTTTCTTGCTATAAGGGAAGATCTACCACTTGAACATCTAGCAAGACTATATATTAATGAAGTTTTGAGACTTAATGGAGTACCCATATCGATTGTTTCTGATCGTGATCCACATTTTACATCAATATTCTGGAAAAGTCTTCAAAAGTCCCTAGATACTAATCTTCATTTGAGCACTGCCTACCACCCACAAACTATTGGACAATCAGAACGGACTATTCAAACATTAGAAGACATGTTGAGGTCTTATTCACTTGATTTTTAAGGCATGTGGGATCGGTATTTACTTCTCATGTAATTTTCCTACAACAATAGATTCCATTCAAGTATTCATATGGAACCCTATGAAGCATTATATGGGAGGAGATTCTGTACACCAACTTGTTGGGATGAAGTTGGTGAAAGAAAACTCGTGGGCCCAGAACTTGTTGAAGAAACAACAGAAAAGTTGAAGATTATCCATAACCATATCAAAATATCTCAAAGTAGGCAAAAGATCTATGCAGATAACCGAAGGAAGGATTTGGTGTTTCAAGAAGTTGATCACGTTTTCTTCAAGGTATCTCCATGGAAGGGTATTATACGATTCGGTAAGAAGGGAAAGTTAAGTCCCAGATACATTGGACCTTTTGAAGTTCTGGAACGAATTGGAGCCGTAGATTACCATTTGGAAATGCCGCCAAGTCTCTCCAAGGTTCACAATGTGTTCCACGTGTCAATGTTAAGAAATTACAAGCCAGACCCACACATGTACTCACTTATGAAGAAGTAGAACTTGAGCCAGATATATATTATTATAAAGAGCCTATCAGGATTCTTGATACTAGAGAACAAGTATTGATAAATTGAACGACTCTTATGGTAAAGGTTATATGGAGGAACCATAAGATGGAGGAAGAAACATGGGATCCTGAGGAGATTATGTTAAAGACATACCCGAATCATTTTAGGTAATATTTTGTAAATTTCGAGGATGAAATTTTCCGAAGGAGGGAATATTGTAGTACCCCAAACATTTTATGTTATGTTTCACTATTCGTCACTGAGTTACATTCTATTCATCACTGTGTTCCTTTGAAACAACACTAGGTTATTTAGGATATAGTTAAAACCTAGCCATTAAACATAAATTTCTCACTTTTATGTTTTGAATTTCGAAAAATGGTCATCTAGAGTTGTGTTCATTAAGTCATTTGGAGTTTGACAGAACAAACTTTATTTTTGGTGAATAGTAACATACCCATATGAATAGTAATATGAATAGTAACATACCCTTATGAATAGTAAATAATAATATTATTTTATTTTCTTAAGGAAATAAGATAATGAGATCTTAATTAGTTTTTCAATGAGAAATAAAACTAGTTGCACTTTAATATTGTTATTTATCGAATGAACTATGAACTTATTTACAAATTAAATTAATAATATTTAGAAAATTATTTTTGAAAAATGGATTTCACTTTTTAAATCTACACATCGATAAATGGTTAGGGTGAATTTTTGGAATTTTTCTGAAACAGTTGATTTTTCAGTGAATAGTAAAAAATATAGTTTTTAGTTTCAGTGTGTTAATGACATCATTAATGATATAATAATGATGTAAAAATCTGGTCAACTTGTGTATATTTAAATAAGATTTTAGGTGTCCCAAGTGTCTTATACCATGGGAAAGCCCATGGTTTTTCAAAAACCACTCATTAGGTGTCCCTTAAAAATTATTAAAATAATCCCTCACTTTTCCTATAAATACCAACTATTCCCTTCATTGAATTCATTATCAATTCTCCCTCAACAAAGTTCTGGACTCCTTATATCAATATTAGTCCTCCCAAGGTTTCCTCAAGTTCCCAAGGTCCCAACCTTCAAGTTCTAATTGTTACTCTACAAGGTAAGAAAATTCTCAATTTCTTTCTTTTTTCTTTCAAAATCTCTTTTACGTGGTATATCATTCAAGTTTCCATACCATGTTATTATTTTTATTCTTATTATTGATATAATATATATTATTATTCATTTATGTAAATCTGAAACTTGTCCCCTCTCTTTTTAATATTTTCTTAAACCATGTTGCGTAGCCGTTAGGCTGCCGAATTTTTGTAAGTGATTTCAAAATTATTCTTTTATTTTGAGTTATTTATTTATTCTTTCTTCATATCTTCTTGCACAAGATGAATTAAATATACAGAATATTGTATATTCTTGATTTTATAATGTTAATGATAAATTCATCATCAATATTCTTCTTTCCCCCACTTATTCAAGGAATTAAAAACATTGTCCGTGACGTGTCGAATTACCGACATCGTAGACGATGTGATTTCAATTTTCAATAATTCTTTCAAGTCTGGTAATGAAACCATTTATATGGTTGAACCAGGTTATAATATATTTTTTATGACTCACCCATGGTTCTATAACTCTTTGGTACTCATGGTTCTAATTTATAAAACAAAATGAGGTTATTCTTATCAAAGAACCTATAAAACGATCTAAACGAACATCATTACTGTTTTAACTAATGAATCATCATCATGGTATATAACCCAAAATCATTATAAGATCATTTAAATCTCAATAATTTATTTAAAATATGTATTAACAATTCTTGATGTTTAACCATGTTTCAAATGAACTTCCATTCATGGAAACAAGTAACGAACCATGAAAATCAAGGGAGAAAATGCTTCCAAAACATGAAAATTGAATCAATTAAACCCATAGAAAGGGACATGAATGAACCTAATAAGGTTATAATAAATAAATTACATTTATAGGAGGTTCTGTACATATTATTTAATGAAGCTAAATTTGATTATTCCGGTCATTAAAACAAACGAAGAACACACTCGAGCATGAGGTAATGGGTTTCTCATCTCACTTTCATTTCTGTGATATTTCCATTGCTCGCCAATTATTCCTTATATTTGGTATATGTGTACATAAATTTGATATATAATAACATTATTATATTTATATTCATTTTATTCAATGATTCACTTGATGGTTTTTAATTTCTGGTCATACGGTTCGACCAATTACATTGTGGTAAGGGACTTTGTCTCAGTTGCCGCTTTCGTTGTGACTATCTTTGTATTGTGCAGCTAATAATCCCTATGTGGTGTACCTACTTCCCATTTGAGATAACTTTTAATTTTAAATTTTATTTATATTAAATATACATAATTTCATTCCATGGATAGGTTTGTTGTCTAAACCGTATACCATTTTACATACGGTGTTTATTTGGAAAGTTATTTTAATTATGGTAATATTGATGAATCTGTATAATCTACTCTATACAGATATTGAAAAGGCATATTGACCTTGTATTGAATCAATTTATAAAGAATTATTTGGACATTCAGTGGTGGGTGGGGCCCGCTATAGCCCCTCAATGCATCGGTAGGTCTCATGAGACAAAACTGTTTGGCAACAAACCCTTCGAGTTTATTTCCAAAAATCAGACGGGTTTGTACCCACAAAACTAAACCGTTTTTACAGTATTATGGTTTCATGTGCCAGATACATGAATTCCAAATTAATGAGAATTATCTTTATTCATTATCAGTTGTTATTATTATCCATGAGGTTTTCACTATGACAAAATATATGGATGCAATTTCATTTTTAGTTTATTAATGGCATTATTTTTTCATTTACTCACTATGTCAAATTGATTATGTCAGATTGATTATGATTCACTTATTATTGTACTCATGCTTCCACTATTTGTAACCCTTACTGAGCATTTGATCTCACCCCTTTCATTGTCTACCTTCGACAGGTGATGAAGAGAAGGTCTTCTTTTGTGTTCCTGTGGATACAGTTTTGAGTTTGTTTTGTTATGTATTGTATCTTGTAACCTTATCCAATGTAATTTGTGTTAAATATATGTATCTAGTTTCTTCAAGTCTACTAAACTGATCGTTCCTTTTGGATTTTCATTCCTTCTAACCATGCTAATATCACAAGTAATGCATCGGCTCCAGCCTAAAGGGTTTGGGGTGTTACATGAGACAACAATAATGAGTCTTCAATGGAGAGACACCAACAATGATTCTTCAACAGTGAAACACATAACAAAACTTAATCACCCCTAAATCATGTTTGATGTAACTCATTTCTCATAATTCAAAGTCTTATTAAAAAAATTAACAATATGACATTTTTTTCCAATGTATTCAAGAGTTATATCACCTTTTTGATAATGATCTCTTAAAAAGTAGTGTCTTACATCAATAAGTTTTGTTCTAGAGTGAGATACTAGATTTTTGGAAATGTTAATAGCACTTTTGTTTTCAAAATTTATAGGGATATGTCATAATTTATGTCTATAATCTAGTAATGTATGTTTCATCCAAACAAATTGACCACAACAACTACCAGAATCTATTCATTCAACTTCAATAGTAGATAATACAATAGAATTTTTCTTCTTACTACACCATGATACTAGTTAATTACCCAAAAAATGACATGTTCCATAGGTTCTTTTTCTATCTAACTTGCATCCACAAAAATCAGCATCAGAATAACTAAATAGATCAAATTCTTGTCCCCCAGAATATAATAGTCCTAAATTGGTAGTATATTTGAGTTATTTAAAAATTATTTTAACAGAAATTAAGTGTGGATCTTTTGGGTTTACTAGAAAATGAGCACACATGAACACACTAATAATAATGTCAGGCTGACTAATAGTTAAGTATATAAGACTTTCAATCATACCTCTATAATTGGTTTGATATATTGGTTTCCTAGCCTCATCAATATTCAACTTATATTTGGTACTCATGGGAGAATAACTACTTTTAGTGCTATCCAAACCAAAATGTTTTAGAGTATCTTTAGTATATTTAATTTTATTCAAAATAATTCCTTATTTGTTTTGAAAATATTGAAATCCACGAAATAACTAAAGTTCACCCAGTAAACTCATTTCAAACCCACTTTACATCATTTTTTCAAAATTAGAACATAGGATGTTTTTATAAGATCCAAAAAAATATCATCTATATATATTTGAACAACTAAAACATATTTTTAAATTATTTTGATAGAAAATGTAGGGTCATCTATACCTTTTGTAAAACCTTTTGTAATAACAAAAGAGATGTTTTTTTCATACCATGCTCTAGGAGATTGTTTTAACCCATATAAATATTTTGTTAATTTGAAAACATGATTTGGAAAATGGGAATTTTAAAAACTAGGGGTTTGTTCATCATAAATTCCTCAACTATATAACCATTTAAGAATTCAATTTTGACATCCATTTGATAAAGTTTTAATTTTAGATGATCTATAAAATCTATCTATATTTCAATGGATTCAAGTCGATCTATAGGTTCAAAGGTCTCTTCATAGTATTTTACTTCTTCTTGACTATAACCTTGTACAACTAATCTAGCTTATTTCTTACTATAGTGTCAACTCCATCAACCTTGTTTCTAAACACCCATATAGTGCCTATAGTTAATATGTCCTTTGGAATATCAACAATTTTCCATACTTTATTTATTTCAAATTGATTTAGCTCTTCTTTCATAGTCATTACCCATAATTTATCACTATTTGAATCATTGATATTCTTAGGTTCAAGCTGTGACAAAAAAGATTGATGTTCAAACTAATTTCACAGAGAAGATCTAGTTTGTGTACCTTTGTCTAAGTATCCAACTACAATGTCCAAAGGGTGATTCTTAAGAGTCATAATACCTCTAGAGAAATATGAACTGGCTTCTTATGGTTATTCAACATATTTAGGTTCTATAGGTTCAGATTCTGGAAATTTTTAAGAACTGGATACTTTTTCTTCTTGTTTAATAATAGAATCAGAAGGTTTGGAATTTAAGTCGATATTTGATTGATCATCCTCAAGATTTTCTAAAGATATTTGGGGCTCATGTGGATCTATTTTATCCAATTTAACTTATAAATATTCTTCTAAACATTTGGTTCTCCTATTAAAGACTCTATAGGATTTGATAGAAGTTGAATATCCTAGAAAAATCCCTTCATCACTTTTGGAGGAAGATTTGTCAACATTATTCTTATTATTAATAATAAAGACTTTGCAGCTAAAAACTCTAAAGTAGCTAACCTTGGGATTCCTATTATTCCATAGTTCATATGGGGGTTTCTTCAAGATAGGTCTAATTAATACTGTATTGATTACATAGAAATATTCATATACAACGTCTACCTAGAAATAAATAGGTAATTTATATTAATTGAGCATAGTCTTAGAAATATCTTAAAGGTTTTAGTTTCTTTTTTCTATAAATCCATTCTACCGAGGTGTTCTAGGAGTAAAGAAGTTGTGAATATAGCCATTTTTTGAGAAAAATGATTCAAAATATTGATTTTCAAACTCATGGACATGGTCACTTCTTAAAGTCTTAATTCTAAGTCCACATAAATTTTCTACTAATCTAGCAAACTTGGTAAAATACTAACTATATTCACTTTTGTGATCTAAAAAGAACACTAAATTATATCTAGAAAATTCATCAATAAGTATACAAACATAGTGTTTCCCATTTAAACTTTACACTCTAGATGGGACAAACAATTCCATATGCACCAACTTGAGAGGTTGAGAAGTTGAGGCTTCTTTCTTTGGAATGAAGTATATCTTGTGTTGTTTTCTCTTTTGACAAGTATTACATACTTTATTGTTTAGAAACTCAATTTTGGGTAGATCCTTGACTAACCCTTTTCTATTAAGCTTTCTAAGTGAGAGAATGTTACAATGACCAAGTCTCTTATTCCAAATACAAGATTCTATATGAAAGGAACTTAAGAAATAAACATTTTGTGAAAGTAAAGAATCCAAATTAATAGCATAAACATTTTCATTTCTAAAGGCAGTAAAAACTAAATCATTTTTTTAGTCAAAAAAATTACAAGAATTATTTTAGAATTTTAAATGAAAAAAATCATCACACAATTATGAAATTATAAGTAGATTATACTTTAAACCATCAAAAAAAATTACTTTAGAAATTAAAATCGAATTGGTGTTACCAATTTGGCCAAGTCCATTAATCTTTCCTTTAGCATTGTTGCAAAAGATGACATGTCCACCATCAAACTTTATTAGATTCTTAAAGTTTGATTAGTATCTTATCATATGTATTGAACACCCACTATCCAAGTAGTATAAGTTATTATAGGAACATTTCTGGTAGCTTTCATACAAAATAGTTTAGATAAGAAATGATTTTGGTACCCATATTTTCTAGGGTCACTACTACAAAACTGGGCTTTATCAGTTTTATAAATACACTGACTACATGAGGGAGGTTAAAATCCATGGTCTTTTATTAGTATTGAAAATGTGCTGATAAAGGGGTCCTTTATCAGTGCTAAAAAATCACTGATAAATATGACCTTTATTATTTCTTTTAAAATCATTGATAAAGGAACCATTTATCAGCATTTTAATTTAGTACTGCTAAAGGAACCATTTACTAGTGCTTATAAAATCACTAATAAATTAGACCATTATTAGTGCTTTTAAAAGCGCAGATAAATATGGTTTTTAGCAGCGGTTTTAAAAAAGATATGATAATGGTCCATACTACAGTGTTTTATAACAGCACACTACAACACCAATACAGTGTGTTGTAACAACACACTATAGCACTAGACACACCAGATATTAACAAAAACAAGTCCCAATATAGGATTTAAATGAAATTAAATTTAAAACAAAAACAAAAGAAAAAAATACTATATTATAGGCATTTCAAACATTGGTTCATATGATTATATAAATAAAAATTATTATATACATTCAAAAACATTAATGCTCATTTTAATCATAACTTTACTCATGCTATTACCGAAAAAAACCGACCATGCTCGAGCAGAAAAATAAACCTGTATAAGAAAAAAAATCTTAGTTTATTAATAATATAAATAAATAAGTTAACCAAAAGTATTAATTTTACTAAAAATGATGTCAATTTTAAATAAAGACACACTTGTAGTCATATCGGTCACATCGTGCGTCATATTGAAGTGCGAATGATTCATACACATCAAAAATGACTTATGGATCAGTACCCTAAAGTATATAAACAATTTGAAGGAATTTTATTAGTTTTTAGTAGGTCAGTTATCCTTTTTACTAAAATTGATGTCAATTTTAAATAAAAACATGCACTTTGAGTTATATCGGTCACACCATGCATTAAATTGAGGTTAGTATGATTCATGTATGTCTCAAATCACTTATGGATTGTTTTATTAATGTATCAAAAAAATATAAATGTGTTTGTTTGGTTTTGTGTATGTCGGTTTGTTTTTTTTAGAAAAATTGATGTCAATTTTAAATAAAGACACACTTAGAGTCATACCGGTCACATCGTGCATTGGATTGAGGTATGGTTGATTTCTACATGTTCTAAATCACTTATGGAATATTTTACTAAAGTATCAAAACAATATGAATTTTTTCTTGATTTGGATTATGCTGCTTTCATTTTTTACTAAAATGTCATTTTAAACTTAAAACATGCATTTTGACTCATGCGGATCACATCGTGTATCAGTTTGACATCATACCGATTCATACACATCAAAAATTATTTATCAATTGATTCCCTAAATTATCAATAACATTTGATTATGTTTTCTTGGTATTTAGTGAGTGAAACTTTTTAAAGTCAAATGCCAATTTTAAATTCAAAACGGACACATTGATTCAGTAATCATTTTTACTAAAATCAATGTCAACTTAAAATAGAAATAAGTACTTAGAGTCACATCGGTCACATCATGTGTTGAATTGAGTTGTGACTGATTCCTACACATCCCAAAGTCTCAAAACAATCCTAACTATCAATGTTACCATTATTTCTATTGAATTTATTTTTCAAACTACCAACACTGCTTGAGAAGCTTCGAACAAACCACATCAACTCGAAAAAAATCCACCTGTATAAGAAAACAATTATTATGTAAGTAATACTAAAATGAAATAAATTAAACATAAATATGAAACAATAAATTAATTCTATGGATAATGATTTTTCTGTGAAAACATCAATATTACCTCTGTAATTGAGAATAGGTAGCGTAGTTTCTCTTCCTGCAAAGTTAGTGGAGGTAACTTGAAAGAAATTGATAAATTTACCACTATAGGGGTGAAAAGGTTTTAAGGGAGAAGAAGCACTAAAGTTGGAAAGCTCACCCCAACTCGAACAAAAGAATACACCTCTATAATAAAACAATTATTATGTGAGTAATAATAAAAAGAAATAATTTAAACATAAATATTAAATAATAAATTAATTCTATTGACAATGATTTTACATTGAAAACATAAAGATTACCTTTGTAATCAAGTAGAGGCAGTGTTGTTTCTCTTCCTGAAAAGGTAGTGGAGGTTACTTTAAATGAAGTGATAAATACACCACTACATGTGTGAAAAGGTTTTAAGAGAGAAGAAGCATGAAAGTTGGACATATCACCCCAACTCAAACAATATAATACACATTTATAAGAAAACATTTATTATGTGAGTAATAATAATAAAATAAATTTAACATAAATATAAAACAATAAATTAATTTTATGGACAATGATTTTACTAAGAAAACATAAAGATTAACTATATAATTGAGTAGATTAAGTGTTGTTTATCTTCTTGCAAAGTTAGTTGAGGTAACTTAAAAGAAAGTGATAAATTCACCACTGAAGGGGTGAAAAGGTTTTCAGGGAGAATAAGCATGAAAGTTGGACAGAGCACCCCAACTCTAACAAAAGAATCCACTTGTATAAGAAAACATTTATTATGTGATTAATACTAAAAATAAATAAATAAAACATAAATATAAAACAATACATTAATTCTATGGAAAATTATTTTACTTTGAAAACATAAATATTACCATTGTAATTGAGTAGAGGCAGCGCCATTTCTCTTCCTACAAAGGCATGGGAGGTAACTTGAAAGAAAGTGATAAATGCACCATTGTAGGGATGAAAAGGTTTTAAGGGATAATAAGTTTGAAAGTTGGAAAAATCACCCCAACTCGCATAAAATAATTCACATGTATAAGAAAAAATTTATTATGTGAGTAATAATAAAAAAAATTAAACATAAATATGAAACAATACATTAGTTATATGGAATATTATTTTACTACACAAACATCAAGATAACCTCTATGTTTGAGAAGAGGTAGCGTTGTTTCTCTTCCTACAAAGGCATGACACATGGACAAAAATATTCTAAAATAAATGAACTCTATAAATAATAATGAAAATTAAATCAATGTTTCATTATATAATTTTTTAGTAAAATAGAGAAATTATATCATAACAATACCTTTACATATTTCCAAAGGGTTTCCTACATTGTAGTTTGTTCTTCCATTATGTAAAGAAGACATTATCTGCATGAGTAGAAAAACATTTAATTAAGATTATGTTAATGTAGTACATTACATATAATATTATGTAGAAAAACATAATATAATAAAAAACACTTTTACCTTCTCATTTAACCCTATTTCTTTTTTAATGGTTTCAAGGATTTGGTTCCTATATAAAGAATCCAAATCCCCTCTTTGTGGTCTCCTCTAACATAAAATACATTGTCTACATTGGGACCAAAATGAACTGATTGTGATGTCCCAATGAAAGGGTCATCCTCAATTGAATTTTCAACTGACTCAACATTTGTTTAGTCGCCAGTAGGCCAGTTGACCAATTATTGTTTATTGGATCAGAGATATAAAATACTTTCACTGCTTATGATGCCATTATAAATGGATTATCTTTTCCCCTTCCACACTGAAATTCACCTTCAAAAATTCCATTTCATCAACTTTCACTCCATTGATATTGTCAACCCATTTTCAACAGAAAAGTGGAACTTGAAAGTTTGTATAATCAAACTTGTATATCTGTTCGATAATGACAAAATATGACATATTTTCATAAATTGGATTTTTCTCCTTGGAACCAGATATGTTCATCGCTTCATCCACAAGCATAACACCACTTCTTTGTATCATACTGAAGTCAACATATTTTTTTATAGAATGTATAATCATTGATTACAAAACCAGTGTAAGATATAACATTTTCATTCGGTCCTTTGGCTAGCCATTGAAGTCGTTCATAAATTGAATTCATATTTTCATATAAATCTTTATAAATTTGATTTTTGAACTATCCTATAAATTATTATTTTTGTGTATTTGATATCCATACTTTTTACCTTTATGGATTCATATGTCTAATAATTTCTTTGTGGGATTCAATGTATGGATCAACATCTTTACTATTAAGTAATATGTAAAGATGTGTTTGCTCCTACTCTATAAAGGTAATTGTAACAACATATGTCAAGACCCCCTACCCACAAGGTGTACCACTCCTGGTTTGGAAATGTGAGAAGGGATATAGTGACCCCCGAAGTCCCACCTCCAGTAGGCCCCGGGTTGGAGATTAGCACTGAGGTTATAGTAAACACAAAAATTGGAGGCATTGCCCTCTAAGAGAACATGTGCGAAAGAGAGAGATAAGAGAGACACCAACCAACTCCAAATCAGACTGCAATATAAAAGAAATACCAAGTACAAAAATGTGATGTCATGAAAGAACTACTACAACTGAAAGGAAAAACTACAAGTACCAAAGGAAAGTAAAAACATCAGCTACCACGAAGCTCGAATAGCTCCTACAACCCCAAGCTAGTAGTGACCAGCCTGATCTCCAACCTACTCTAAGTGACCTGAAAAACATTTTATATATACATAGGGTGAGTATAAAAATATACTCAGTAGGATCCTCCCCGGAGTCTCTCATTCAAAAGTAAAGAAATCATGCTAAATGATAGTGAACAACAAGTGAAACTAACTCGTCACCTAAACAGGTATAATAAGTTCCCAGCCTCACCATGGATACTCTCACCAAGTATCGCATACAAGATTATATAATATAACAAAGAATATCAAGGGTACCCCGCTACTACTTCCCCATTGTTTTTTCACTTTTCCCCAACATCTCACATCCTAAAAATCTCTCTCAAAAATGGATTTCCCATAGACACCTGGGTGAAGCACCACAACATGCACCTCATGCAAAAAAACCACCATGTTCATGTAAGTGAAGTAACCATGTAGTTTCTGGGAGCCACCACAGCTTGCATAACATGTTTCATATGTTGGGTATTAAACCTCAAGCCATTATATCCCATACAATGAGTAAGGATCCTCAAGACATCATATCCTATACACGTTACACCTATAGTAGTCCATAGGAAACTATATCCAGAATATTTGTGTGTGAATAACTACAATCCATTACATCCCTATACACACATATATGGGGAAAACTAACCATTGTTGCCACCAACACAAGTAACTAACAACAGAAGAGAGTAGGGCTAAAGGGGGTGGTCAGCCATCCATCCTCCCACCAGAATTTTGGAGAAAACACCCCACCCCCTTGGGCTCAGAATCCATGGGGTGTCAATTTCCCTAACTGATAGGGTGGAGTAGTGTATAGAAACACAAAAAGTAAAAAATATAATTTATCTCACAACCACACTATGGGAATAACCTAGTCTTAGACTCAACTACCGATA
Organism: Viscum album; assembly: GCA_963277665.1. NCBI lineage: Eukaryota > Viridiplantae > Streptophyta > Magnoliopsida > Santalales > Viscaceae > Viscum > Viscum album. The sequence goes on along the minus strand of OY728156.1, from coordinate 621,784,763 downwards.
ACATCTCTCAGACTCCCAGCTGGCACTTCTAATACTAGGTATTCTATAATCACAAAACCATTTAATGAGCTTTATTACATTACTTCGTTCCCTTTTTATCAGTTTCACTTTACGTTAATTAATTATTTAAACATTAATTAACCATTAACAATTCCACATTATATTTCATTAACATCACACCCAAAGACCATTGTTCCTTTAAATTGTAACCTCAGCACTGTGTCCTAGAAAGCTCCAACCCCATGGGTTAACAACATTTATTCATTATTTATTAGCAAAATTATTAATTTCCAATATTCCCATGCATTCAAGAAAAAAAATCTGAGATACTAAACACAAGGTAATCAACTTGGTGAGTAGATGAACTACCCATCAAGTCTTTGCCACCTACAAAAAGAGCATAGACTCATCCTCACTGAAGAATATAAACACTGAAAGCACATGGAATACCTCATGCATCTTCACCGATTTTTGAAAGGAGGGTAAGAAAAACTAGATACCTTGAGAATTGGATAAATTAAAGAAGATAAAAAACCAACAAGAATCAACAAGCATCCAAACATTCACATCCAACTCGTTTCATTATCCCTGATGTCCTCCCCGACATCCACATGCATAAACTGATGCATCTCACCACTCTAGGAATCAACTACTACCACAACCAATGGGCCTCCATGCCCCCACATATCACAACAACCATCCAAGATCACATTAAAACACAAGAAGTAGGAAAACAAACATCATATCAATTGGGCTCTTGGCCCATAAACAAGGCTTCCAGCCTTCAAACACAACGAGTTCTCATAGATCCAAGCATAAGGCTCTTGGCCTTTACAAGATATAGGGTAACTCAAAACCCTATGAGGTATTATCTTTTTATCAAACAAGCGGTTCTTTAAAAAATCTAGAATTAAACAATTTGTTATTTTTAGGTTCCAACTATAGGTAACCTAAACAGAAAACTACCATAGATAACACAAATTGATTAAACATGTTTACTGCATCAATTTGATTAACATAAAATTACCACAACAACAACCAGATTCATTTACATACCTCTTTATCTTTAGCCAAATAATTATCAATTAATTATGGTTTTACGTTCTTTACCAATTTATATCAAGAAAGAAAATCTAAACAAAACAATCATAGATATCACACAATCTAGGAAAAAGAGAGGAAATAACATACGATCGATGTCAATTTATTTATCTGGTTAAAATATTTATTATGTCAATTCCATTGTGATCAAGTGGGATATAACATGATAACTCTACAGTTGCATGTAAAAGAATAGAGAAGAAACAAATACCCTACCTCAAAATGTTTTTGATGCTCTTTGAACAGACTAACAAAACAGATCAAGATCACCTCTCTTGGAGGACTGTATCCACCCGAGGATGTAAAGACACCACCACACTGGCCAAACACCCAATAAAATTCCATTAGGAACATGGATATATAATTCCATAATAGGGCAAGGAGAAATAGAAGGATATGAACCCAAAATAATGACGATATATCATACCTTATATCGAAGATTGATCGATACTGCTTGGTTGCACCAAAATAGGGGGTGCACTTGCAGCAAGAAGAACTTCAAGGGGAACCAATCTAAGGAGTAAATTTTGATCACTTGACTCCTATGGGATGTAATGAAAGGTTCAAGCATCTCTCACTAGAGAAAAAGGAGTAAGAATAAGGGAGGAAGATATCTCATCTCTTTAAAAGATTTAATGGAGCAGTGGTTTAAGATACGCTGGATTTTCCATTAAAAGAGGTTCACATTAAACCACATGGTTTGACCAGGTAAATGAATCTCGAACCTTAGGAAAATTAATATAGGAGTTATGGGATTTGAATCGGCCTTAAATCCCTTAAAACAAGGATTTTAATGTGTTTTTTGTCAAAGAAAATGTTAAATCAGTGAAACTAGAAAAAAAATATGGAAAATTGTAAAAGGAAATATGAAACCATTCTGGAAAAACTGTAGACTCATTGTGACACTATAGACTCGTTGTGACATTGTAGACTCACCATGACACTATAGACTGACCATTTCTATGACATCGTGACACTATAGACTCATCGTTTCTGTGACACTGTGAAATTGTAGACTCACCATTTCTGTGACACCATGACACTGTAGATCTTTCGTTTTTGTGACACCATGACACTATAGATCTTTCGTTCTAGAAACACTATAGATCTTCCATTTTGGAAACACTGTAGATATTCAGGTCTAGAAACACTATAGATCTAGCGTTATAGAAACATTATAGATCTTCCAGCCAGAAAACACTATAGATCTTCCGTTTCTGTAAAACTATTTCAGTGACATCATGACACTGTTTATAAAAATGGAAACACATTTCACAAAATTAGAAATTTGGAAAAGTGTTGGGGATGAGTCACCTTAACCTCTCATAACACCTCAACCACCATATTTCAGCAAGGGAATGGACCAAAGAGGTTCAATCTATTACATCAGATACCTGTCAAAACATTCTCATCCTCTAGAATACAAAACCAACCCAAAAGGAAACAAAAAAAGGGGTCCAAACAACCACCCATAGAGACACCTCTCAAAAGAGAGAAGAAAACAAAAGATACAAAATAAAGATATCTCATAAACAAGAAAGTTCTATAACCACAAAGCGAACATTTTTACCTGAAAAGAGTTAAACATCAAACAAATCGGGGTACTGAGCATGTATCTACAAATCACGTTCCCGGGTACTCTGCTCCACACAACCATGTCCCATAAGACATGAAACAAGGGGATAGAATGCCCGCACACCACCTTCTCTTTATGGTCTTGGATTTCCATAGGCCTCTCCTTGAAGTTTGTATCTTCATCAATATCGATATATCCCCAATCGATGACATCGGAGTCAACATGAAGATAACGACGAAGCTATGAAACATGAAAAGCATCATGTATTCATCTCATCTATGTGGGAAGTGATACTCAATATTCCATTGCTCCAGTACAAGTCAACACCTTGAAAGGCTCAATAAAATAGGGAGAAAACTGACTCACACGACCAAACCTTCAATTCCCACAATGGGGAGTCACCTTCAGAAACACGTGATCCCCAACATCAAACTCCAAAGGTCTTATCATTTGATTGGAATATGATTTTTGATGATCCTACACAATCGTCATCCTCTCACGAATCACTTGAACCATATTTTTCGTACTCTTCACTATTTCCGGTCTAATAATTGATAACTCACTGACCCTAGTCCATAACAATAGAGAACGGAAAGGTCATCCATACAAGGCTTCAAACGGCACCATACCAATGGTGGAGTGAAAACTATTGTTGTAATCGAACTCCACCAAGGGTAAGTTCCCAATCCACAACCCTCCAAAATTTAGGACACAAGAACACAACATGTCTTCAAGAGTCTGAATGGTTCGCTCTATCTGAACATCCGTCTATGGATGAAAAGTAGTGCTAAGGAATAGTTGAGAACCAAAAGCATTCTGGGGACCTCTCCACACCCTAGAGTTAAAATGAGGATCACAAACAGAAATTATCATCCTTGGGAATCCAGGAAGTCTCACCACCTACTCTAGATACTTCCTTGACAAAACCTCCACTGAGCTCGAATCCTTGATCACTATGAAGTGGGATGATTTTTTAAAACAATCCAATACCAAACAAATAGCATCATGTCCTCCCTGATCTTGAGGTAAACCAGTAAAAAGGTCCATTGAGATGTCCTACCACTTCCAATGAGGAATATATAATGGATGGAGAAAACCACTAGGGACACAGTGATTGACCTTCACCTTATGGAAGACAAAATATTGAGACACAAACTCTGCAACTGCATGCTTCATCCTAGGAAAACAAAACTGACTCCTCAATCCTCAGTACATATTTTTCACACTAGGATGCACTACTAAAGGTGAAGTATGGAAATATTTGAGAACTGTATCACACATCACCAAAGGAATATAAATCCTTCCATGATACAACACCCAGTGTTATTCATCCTCAAACCAACCATCTGGGGCCTCGCCACAAACAACTCGGTCTCTCTAGATCTCCACCCCTAAATCCCTCAACTGGGAATCTTCCACCTACTGCACCGGAGACGATTGCACTATCATATGAAAAATAAAACCTCTGCCCCAAATTCTCCAATATCAAGATGTAATGTTTAAAGTTATTCCATTACTCTCCACGAATTACCAAATTCACACACTACATCACTACGTGACTTTCCACTCAGCGCATCAGCTACAACATTCCCCTTCCCAGGTATATACGAGATTTCGAAGTCGTATTCCTATAAGAACTCCATCCACCAATTTTGTCGCAAGTTGAAGTCACACTTGGTGAAAACATACCTCATGATATTATGATTGGTGAAAACCACAAAGCACTCTCCAATGAGGTGATGTCTCTATAACTTTAGATAAAATACCACTACCACCAACTCAAGATCATTGGTTTCATAGTTACGTTCATGGGGACTCAACTGCTGAGACCCATAATAAATTACTGATCTATGCTTCATCAAAACATATCCTAACCCCAAATGTGAAGCATCACAGAAAACATCAAACTGAACTCACTCTGCTAGAATAAAAAGAACTGGAGCACTTAGAAAATTCTCCTTCAGATACTCAAAAGATGTCTGACACTGACCAGTACACACGAATGCATGATCCTTCCTGTTCAATGTTTTTAGAGGATTCTTAACCTAAGATAAATCAGCTACGAACCTCCTATAGTAGCCTGTGAAACCAAGGAATCTTCTCACCTCTGCCACTGTCTTGGGGATGCCCAAGACACAGCTGGTTCTTTCTTTGATGGATCCATAGGTACTCCCTACTGGGACACAACATGCCCCAAGAAATGGACTTCTTTAGCAAAAAAATCACACTTTGACAACTTCCCAAATAGATATTGTTGACGAAGAACTCCCAAAACGGAGTGCAGATGCTCTGCATGATTATCCTAAGACATGGAGTACATAAGGATGTCATTGATGAAAACCACCAAAAACTTATCCAGGAACTCACAGAACATAACGTTCATAAATCCCATGAACACAGCTGGATAATTCATCACACTTAATGGCATTACAAAGAAATCGTAATTCCCATGATTATAATGGAAATCAGTCTTTGGGATATCCTCATCCTTCAAACTCATTTGATGATATCCTGACCTCAATTCAATCTTTGAGAACCAAATTGCACCCTTCATTTGATCAAATAAATCATTAATATGTGGAATAGGATACAAATTCTTCAATGTCACTTTGTTTAAGTGATGATAATTGATATACAACTACAAACTACCATCATCCTTCTTCATGAATAAAACTGGTGCACCCCATGGTGACACACTCAGCTAAACAAAACCGCATTGTAATAGACCATCAAGCTGTATACGTAGCTCTAATAACTTATAAGGGTCCATCCTATATGGATACATAGAGAAAAGATATTCTACTGGTGGTAGCTCAATCCCAAACATGATCTCTCATTACGGGGGTAATGCTACAACCTCTTCTAGAAAGACATCAGGGTACTCTTTTACGACCCAAGGAAATGCCAACTAACATCGTTGGCTCTCCATCAGCATTGATGAACTCCACCTGCCTCCAGAAGAAATCCATGATATCCTGCACTGAATACAACCAATCCATGTCGATGATGACATCATATGGTTGTATCTATAAACATAGGAAATCTCTCCAAGAGTGGTGCTGCCCCAACACTAGCTCACAGTCTCTATATACTTCAGTCAAGTAAGCTCGACCTCCAACTAGCGTAGTCAATCCCAAGGGAACTGGAAGCCTATCTACATCAAGTCCCAAAGCATGGACAAGGGCAGGTGATATGAAGGAGTGTGTCTCTCATAAATCAAACAAGGCATACATCCAAGTAGAAAACAAGAAAAGGGTGCCTCGAACAACATATGGATCTCCAGGTACTAGAAATGCTAAACCATGAATCTGATCATGACCTCCTCTACGACCTCTCTAACCCTGATGACAACCACCATAACAACCATGATCTTCTCTATGGGGATGGGGAGCATCACAGTGTTTTCCTCTACTTACCACATATGCTATCTACTGATTCAAAGGTGGCGAAACCTACTACTGCTGCCTCGGCTAGAACTGCCTTAACGGAGTAACCTAGATCAGAACACATGGTGCATGATGATTGTTGTGAATGGTCAGGCACTCCCACTTCTGATGACCTCGCCCCACAAGAAAAAAAAATCACCTGATCCCCTAGAAATTTCATAAGAACTGCCAACCCCGAAGAAACAAGATGTTGAGGGCTGGGACCTACCTCGGCCGAACGGAATCTCTTATGCCCTGAAAACCAGGAACCTCAGACCACAACTCTGCCTCATGAGGAATCACGATGAATCCTCTCTCATGATGATCTGGTTCTATCCAATGTCCTCTCAACAACCTCTTCCCTCTACAACACCTCAAGATATATCTTCAGCATAAATGGGGTGACCTTGCACTGGATCTCTAGATGAAAAGCCTCCTCAAATGCCTCACCCTGGCCTCCTCATCTAGAAAATATTCGAAGCATATAGTAAAAAGTTCCTAAAACAGATTCCAAACTCTCACACACTAGAGAACCCCTATCGAAGGGTAAGAAGCTTCTGGAGACTGGAATCCTTCATGGTCAAAGAAATAAACTTAGCTCTAAACATGTCTCAAAACTCCTCCCATGAGATCATTGAATCCTCACAATACCCAAGGAATAAGAACCACTACTTCCTCACTGCTCCACACAACATCGTCACAACCAAAGACACCCAGTGCTCTTTCCAAGCACAGATTGAACTGAAGCCTATCTCAACCTCCTCCAACCAGTATTCTGAGACTACATCTGAAATAGATCCCTCGTACTTTTGGAGACTCTGGCACTGAAACTCTCAGAGTGTCCTCCTCCATGTATCGTCGTCATCAACCTCTACCCTTTGGTGATATGATGGCACAACCTACTGGACATATTCTGCGCAAACCTGATGAGGACGTCAACCCAGATCCATACCTGCAAAATAAAAAATAGTTAGAGCTACTAAAACTATAATATAGAAGACTCAACATTAATTAAGTAATTATTTTATTTTATTCATTTTAGGTTAACCTATCCCAAGGTCTACCCATTCAAACACAAGCACAAAGAAGAATGATGCATGATCCTTTCCTAGGTCTCTACACTATAACTAGTATCACCATGTTTAGTAGCCACTATAAACTTAAAGGTCCATGCATCATATCACAGGGGTCCCTAAACACCTATGTCTTATCCAGTCTCCAGCGTTTAAATAACTTTCTAAAGTTGACTGACATTATCGCCCTACCAACCCATGAAACCTCACCTGCGCCTAACACTAAATTGTATCCTATCCCTCAACCAAACCTCTGATGCCACTCTTTCACAACCCTCTCTGCACAAGGTGTACCCATCCTGGGTCGGAAGTTTGAGAAGGGAGATAGTGACCCCTGAGTCTCGCCTCCAGTAGGCCCCGGGTTGGTAACTAGCACCGAGGGTATAGTAAACACACAAATGGTAGGCATTTCCCTCTAAGAGAACACATGTGAAAGAGAGTGATAAGACATACACCAACCGACTCCAACTCAGACAACAATATAAAAGAAATACCAAGTACACAAATGTGAGGTCATGCAAGAACTACTATAACTGAAAGGAAAAACTACAAGTACCAAAGGAAAGTTAAAATAGCAGCAACCACGAAGCCCAAACTAGCTCCTGCAACCCCAATATAGTAGTGACCAGCTTGATCTCCAACCTACTCCAAGTGACCTAAAAAATAGTTTATATATACATTATGTGAGTACAACAGTATACTCAGTAGGATCCTCCCTGGATCCTATCATGCAAAAGTAAAGAAAACATGCTAAATGATAGTGAACAACAAGTGAAACTAACTCGTCACCTAGATAGGTATACTAAGTTCCAATCCTCACCATGGCTACTCTCACCAAGTATCGCATACAAGATTATATAATATAACAAAGAATATCAAGGGTACCCCTCTACTAATTCCCCACTGGTTTTTCGCTTTCCCCAATGTCACACGTCCTAAGAATCTCACTCCAAAATGGCTTGCCCACAAACACCTGGGCGAAGCACCAAAACATGCACCTCATACAACAAAACCACCACATTCACATAAGTGAAGTAACCAGATAGTTTCTAGGAGACACCACAGCTCGCATAACATGTATCATACATCGGGTATTAAACCTCAAGCCATTATAGCCCATACACTGAGTAAGTATCCTCTATCCATCATAGACTATACACATTACACCTATAGTAGTTCATAGGAAACTATATCCAGAATATATGTGTGTGAATAAACATAATCCATTACAAACCTCTACACACATATATGGAAAAAACTAACTGTTGTGACTACCAGCACAGGTAACTACCAGGACAAGAGAGTGGGGCCAAAGGGGGTAGTCATCCATCCATCCTCCCACTATAATGTTGGTAAAAACACCCTCCAGGTCTCAAAATACTTAGGGTGTTAGTTTCCCAAACTGAAAAGGTGTAGTATCATATAGAAACACAAAAAGTACAGAATATACTATAGCTCAAAACCACACTATGGGCATAATCTAGTCTTAGACTAAACTACAGCTAACATCTCTCGGACTCCAAGCTGGCACTTCTAGGACTAGGTATCCTCTAAGCACACAACCATTTAAATAGATTAATTACATTACTTTATTCCATTTTTATTAGTATCACTTTACATTAACTAATTATTTAAACATTAATTAACCATTAACAATTCCATATTAATTTCATTGGCATCATACCCAAATTCCACTGTTCCTTTAAATTGTAACCTCATCATTACATCCCAGTAAGCTCCAACCCCATGGGTTAACATCATTTATTAAATAATTTATTAACAACATTATTACTTTCCCATATTCCTAGGAATTATAGAAAAACATTCTAAGATACTAAACATGAGGGGCTCAACTTGGTGAGTGGATGAACTACATGTCCTGTCTTTTCCACCTATAGCAAGAGCATAGACCCATCCTCCCTCAAGAAGCTAAACACTGAAAGCACATGGCATTCCCCACACGTCTTCTCCCTTTTTTGGAAGGAGGGTAATAAAAACCAACTACCTTGAGAAGTGGGGAAATTAAAGAAGATAAACAACCAACAAGAATCAGTGAACATCCAAATATTCACATCTAACTTGTTTCATCATCCCTGGTATCCTCCATGACACCCACATGCATAAACCAGTGAATCTCTCCACTATATGCATCAACTGTTTCCACAACCAATGGGCCTCACTACCCCCACATATCACAACATTCATCTAGGCTCACATTAAAACACAAGAATTAGGAAAACAAACATCATATCAATTGGTCTATTGGCCCTTAAACAAGGCTTCCAACCTTCAAACACAGTGAGATGTCACAGTTCCAAGCACAAGGCTCTTGGCCTTTACAAGCAAGAGGATAACTCATAACCCTAAGAGGAATTATCTTTTTATCAAATAGTTAGTTTTTAATCCATCTGAAATTAACCAATTTATTATTTGTAGGTTCCAAATATGGGTATCCTAAACAGAAAATTATCATAGCTATCAAAAATTGATTAAACGTGTGTATTGCATCATTTTGATTAACATCAAATTACAACAACAACAACAACCAGATTCATTTACATGCCTATTTATATTTATACAAATAATTATCAATTAATTCCATCTTTATGTTTTTTACCAATTTCCATCAAGAACAAAAATATAAACAAAACAATCATAGATATCACACTATCTAGCAAAATAAGAGGCAATAACATACGATCGATATCAATTTATTTATCTAGTTCAAATATTTATTATGTAAATTCCATTGTAATCCAGTGGTCTAAAACATGATAACTCTACAGTTTCACATAAAATAATAGAGAATAAATGAATCCCCTACCTCAAAAGGTTTCTAATTCTATTTGAATAGACTAAAAAAATAGATCATGATCACCTCTCTTGGAGGAATGCATCCACTTGAGGATGTAGAGACACCACCACACCGACCAACACCCAATAAAAGTCCATTAGAAACATGGAGATAACATTCTAAAACAGGGATAGGATAAACAGAAGGAGATGAACCCAAAATAATGATGATATATCATACCTTATATCAAAGATTGATCAATACTACTTGGTTGCACCAAAACAGGGGGTGCACTTGCAGCAAGGAAAACTTCAAGGGGAACCAATCCAAGGAGGAAAGTTTGATCGAATGACTCATATTAGAAGGAAGTAATGGTTAGAGCATCTAGCACCAGAGAACAAGGAGTAAGAATAATGGAGGAAGATATCTTGTCCCTTTAGAGGATTTAACGGAGTAGCGGTTTCAGATACGCTAGATTTTTCATTAAACGATAGTCTCATTAAACCACATAGTTTGACCATTTAAAGGCATACCGAACCTTAGGAAAATTAATATAGGTGTTATGGGATTTGAATCAGCCTTAAATTCATTAAAAAAAATATTTTATGTGTTTTTCATCAAAGAAAACATTAAATCAGTGAAATTAGAAAAAATATGTAAATTTGGAAAAAGAAACATGATACCATTCTTGTAAGGACCCATCCTTAGACATGACATACATGGGGACCTTATTCCGTTCTAGGTTTTGGAAAATAGATACATGCTTATAAAAACATCAGAGTTACAACATAAATTAAACAAAACGAAAGATAAACTCCGCTTCTGCGCACACTACAACAAAGACGACCAACTCTGGATTTCAAGGCAACCTGTTGAAAAATATTTTGAAAACATGGGGTGAGCACAAAAGATGCTCAGTAAGGGGTTTTAAAACCTTCAATAAATATTCTTTGAAAAATTGTATATAAACATTTAGGAATACCTTTTTTTTAAATACTGCTTGAAATTAATTACAACATCAAAATACTAGTTCAATTTTTTTAGAAGATTCTTACGTTTAAAATTTCTCAAATATACTCCAGTGTTTTTCTGAAAACATTATGCAAGCTTCTGAACACAAATAACTAATTATGAGACTGCTCGACTAATTACAGGCCATGATGGGTCCACGCCCAATCCCTTCCTGTCTACCATACTCGAGAGTCGGGTTTTCTGAAAACATTTTTAAGCTTGCGTTAAATATGTATACATTTGCACTGGGTTTTCATATATAAATAAAAAAAATCATAAACAACGTTTGATACATAAGTAATTCATGTGTACATATTTATATATACATATTCTTATATATATATATATTGGTATATCTATTTTTATTAAATTTCATTTTCTTGTTCTGAAGTAGTCGATTTACATCGACTTATCTCTGCACGATTTGTCATACATACTTTTCCCTTAAGCGATTTATTCCTTTTAGAAATAATAATAACAAATTAACCATGCATATATATATATATATATATATATATATACAGCGCATAAAATATGCACAACTATTATACAATCACAATTAATGATACTGATGCACACGACGTGTCATTAATAGGAAATAATGGTCATTACCTATATGAAATTCATGAGTTAATTTATAATTCGACGAGTGTCGACGATGAACATAAAATCATGGCCATGTATCTATGCATATGCGTCACTCATAATGTCGATAAAAAATGTTGATATTTGATGTTTATTTTTTTAGAAGCATGACGATAAGCTGAAATAAAATTACAAAATAATAATCGTTATTTTATCCATACGCATATATATATATACACATATATATATACATGTATAACCATTTAAAATAACATAATTTGAATAATAAAAATAAAATTATAATAATATTTTCACCTTAAAATTCCGCAGAATAAAAGAGAACCAAAACCAAAAAAAATATAATTAATATTTAGGTTGATTTTGAAGTACACATGTAAATATTTATATATATAAATCTGTATATACCAAGGAATATATGATTATATTCTGTATAATCAAATCATAAATACTCTTTGAAATATTTTAAATAAAGGATTGAAATCTAAGTATATAAAACTGATAAAAAGTCATAATTATGTAATAAAGGTTTGTAAAATAGAGATAATGGAAAATAGACCCTTACCTTAATTGCAGATCCACTGTCAATGCTTGGACATACCAAGGGAAAGCAGGAAAGTTGCAGATGAAAAAAATAGGTTACGCAGGGCATATATAATGAGTTCTACATATATATATATTAATTAGAAGCTTGTTGGGCAAGCTGAAATTGGAAATATTTGGATCGGTTCATATGAAGTGTTGTTTCAAAAGAGACAAAAACATGACTCATTTTCTCCTCAATTATACATCTTTGTTATTATTTTATATTATCACTTTATATTATTTTATAAATTCACATTATTTTAATACACATGCCTATTCCTCCACCATTCAATATAATATATTTTTTTTATCATGATTGTTTGTTGTTTATAATTTATTATCATTATATGATCATCTTTTGTCATCACGTTTTTTTTATTCTCAAGATTCCCTCTCTCCACACAATTATTAAATATCTTTCCATGTTTTGACTTTTCACCCATTAGTTTTTAGTGTTTGATTTAACGTTTTATTATTTTTTTTCTTTTGTAAAACGTTTTATATAAAACGTTTTTGTATAAATAATTAAATTCATTTTTTTAACATATTAAAGTCATTGTTTTTTTAAAGAATAGTGTATCTAATATGTATATATATATATATATATTAATTTTTATTCTATATTAATATAAATATATATAAACTAATAAAAACATGTAATATATATATATATATTCGTTTTTTTATACTAATAATTAAATTCATGTTTTTATAAGATGCAGTTTTCATTTTTTTTAATCTTATCATTTTATTTTCACTCACCTCACGTCACACCAATTTTGGTCAAATAATCATTACACTTTTTTTGAACATAATGAAAACACATTTTTTTTTGAATGAAGCGTGAATCATATATAAATATATATATTCGTTACGTAAGTACAAATTATATATATATATATATATATAAATTCATTTTATTATTATTATTATTATCATTTTGTTTTTTTTAGATTTTATTATTAAAATAAATTAATAATTAATACAAATAAATTATTCAAAAACACAAAGGTAAAAATATGAAATGTCTTCTATTATTATTATATATGAATCATTCATATATATAAAGTAACCTACATTAATTCTAATTTAAAAAAATTTTAAATTTTTTTACAATGTAATATGATTAATGTATAAAAACACAAATTAATACCATATAATAAAGTATTATTTAACCAAAATAATATCCCATATTAAAAAAATCATTATTTATAATTTCAAAATATCAATTACAATTTAAGTCTTATAATAATTTATTTAACAAGATTTTAAATATATATATATATATATAAGCAAAATTAATCTTTATTAATCATGTATTAATGAAAACTATGTCTTGGAATAATAAATCAAAATAAACAAAACTTAGTTTGGATTAAATAAAATCACAATAAATTTCATTACATTACTATAATACATTTATTTATAATAAAACATAATTCTTAATTATTTCATTAATTAGAACAACGTTTTGGAAAATATATTTGACGTTGTCACGTATTAAAAACATGACATTTTTTATAAATCAAAGTATTCATAAATTTTCATTTAGAAAAAAAAATCCTTCTTTTATAGTTTATTTGCAGCATTATTCATTTTAAACTATAATTTATTTATTTTTATTTTCTGAAACTCGGGGCGTTACAATATCCCCCCCTTAACAGAATTGCGTCCTCGCAATTCGATCATTGGACTAAACTAATTATGAATTTCTGTCATCATAATTTAGAAAACTAAGACCGCTAGAATCCTAGACACTAATGTTAAACAACAACATCTATTTCCAAAGTTGTCTAGAACGTTCCTCTGATACCAAGTGTAAGGACCCATCCTTAGACATGACATACATGGGGACCTTATTCCGTTCTAGGTTTTGGAAAATAGATACATGCTTATAAAAACATCAGAGTTACAACATAAATTAAACAAAACGAAAGATAAACTCCGCTTCTGCGCACACTACAACAAAGACGACCAACTCTGGATTTCAAGGCAACCTGTTGAAAAATATTTTGAAAACATGGGGTGAGCACAAAAGATGCTCAGTAAGGGGTTTTAAAACCTTCAATAAATATTCTTTGAAAAATTGTATATAAACATTTAGGAATACCTTTTTTTTAAATACTGCTTGAAATTAATTACAACATCAAAATACTAGTTCAATTTTTTTAGAAGATTCTTACGTTTAAAATTTCTCAAATATACTCCAGTGTTTTTCTGAAAACATTATGCAAGCTTCTGAACACAAATAACTAATTATGAGACTGCTCGACTAATTACAGGCCATGATGGGTCCACGCCCAATCCCTTCCTGTCTACCATACTCGAGAGTCGGGTTTTCTGAAAACATTTTTAAGCTTGCGTTAAATATGTATACATTTGCACTGGGTTTTCATATATAAATAAAAAAAATCATAAACAACGTTTGATACATAAGTAATTCATGTGTACATATTTATATATACATATTCTTATATATATATATATATTGGTATATCTATTTTTATTAAATTTCATTTTCTTGTTCTGAAGTAGTCGATTTACATCGACTTATCTCTGCACGATTTGTCATACATACTTTTCCCTTAAGCGATTTATTCCTTTTAGAAATAATAATAACAAATTAACCATGCATATATATATATATATATATATATATACAGCGCATAAAATATGCACAACTATTATACAATCACAATTAATGATACTGATGCACACGACGTGTCATTAATAGGAAATAATGGTCATTACCTATATGAAATTCATGAGTTAATTTATAATTCGACGAGTGTCGACGATGAACATAAAATCATGGCCATGTATCTATGCATATGCGTCACTCATAATGTCGATAAAAAATGTTGATATTTGATGTTTATTTTTTTAGAAGCATGACGATAAGCTGAAATAAAATTACAAAATAATAATCGTTATTTTATCCATACGCATATATATATATATACACATATATATATACATGTATAACCATTTAAAATATCATAATTTGAATAATAAAAATAAAATTATAATAATATTTTCACCTTAAAATTCCGCAGAATAAAAGAGAACCAAAACCAAAAAAAATATAATTAATATTTAGGTTGATTTTGAAGTACACATGTAAATATTTATATATATAAATCTGTATATACCAAGGAATATATGATTATATTCTGTATAATCAAATCATAAATACTCTTTGAAATATTTTAAATAAAGGATTGAAATCTAAGTATATAAAACTGAAAAAAGTCATAATTATGTAATAAAGGTTTGTAAAATAGAGATAATGGAAAATAGACCCTTACCTTAATTGCAGATCCACTGTCAATGCTTGGACATACCAAGGGAAAGCAGGAAAGTTGCAGATGAAAAAAATAGGTTACACAGGGCATATATAATGAGTTCTACATATATATATTAATTAGAAGCTTGTTGGGCAAGCTGAAATTGGAAATATTTGGATCGGTTCATATGAAGTGTTGTTTCAAAAGAGACAAAAACATGACTCATTTTCTCCTCAATTATACATCTTTGTTATTATTTTATATTATCACTTTATATTATTTTATAAATTCACATTATTTTAATACACATGCCTATTCCTCCACCATTCAATATAATATATTTTTTTTATCATGATTGTTTGTTGTTTATAATTTATTATCATTATATGATCATCTTTTGTCATCACGTTTTTTTTATTCTCAAGATTCCCTCTCTCCACACAATTATTAAATATCTTTCCATGTTTTTACTTTTCACCCATTAGTTTTTAGTGTTTGATTTAACGTTTTATTATTTTTTTTCTTTTGTAAAACGTTTTATATAAAACGTTTTTGTATAAATAATTAAATTCATTTTTTTAACATATTAAAGTCATTGTTTTTTTTAAAGAATAGTGTATCTAATATGTATATATATATATATATATTAATTTTTATTCTATATTAATATAAATATATATAAACTAAGAAAAACATGTAATATATATATATATATATTCGTTTTTTTATACTAATAATTAAATTCATGTTTTTATAAGATGCAGTTTTCATTTTTTTTAATCTTATCATTTTATTTTCACTCACCTCACGTCACACCAATTTTGGTCAAATAATCATTACACTTTTTTTGAACATAATGAAAACACATTTTTTTTTGAATGAAGCGTGAATCATATATAAATATATATATTCGTTACGTAAGTACAAATTATATATATATATATATATATATATTCATTTTATTATTATTATTATTATCATTTTGTTTTTTTAGATTTTATTATTAAAATAAATTAATAATTAATACAAATAAATTATTCAAAAACACAAAGGTAAAAATATGAAATGTCTTCTATTATTATTATATATGAATCATTCATATATATAAAGTAACCTACATTAATTCTAATTTAAAAAAATTTTAAATTTTTTTACAATGTAATATGATTAATGTATAAAAACACAAATTAATACCATATAATAAAGTATTATTTAACCAAAATAATATCCCATATTAAAAAAATCATTATTTATAATTTCAAAATATCAATTACAATTTAAGTCTTATAATAATTTATTTAACAAGATTTTAAATATATATATATATATAAGCAAAATTAATCTTTATTAATCATGTATTAATGAAAACTATGTCTTGGAATAATAAATCAAAATAAACAAAACTTAGTTTGGATTAAATAAAATCACAATAAATTTCATTACATTACTATAATACATTTATTTATAATAAAACATAATTCTTAATTATTTCATTAATTAGAACAACGTTTTGGAAAATATATTTGACGTTGTCGCGTATTAAAAACATGACATTTTTTATAAATCAAAGTATTCATAAATTTTCATTTAGAAAAAAAAATCCTTCTTTTATAGTTTATTTGCAGCATTATTCATTTTAAACTATAATTTATTTATTTTTATTTTCTGAAACTCGGGGCGTTACAATTCTAGAAACACTATAGACTCACCGTGACACTATAGACTCTCCGTGACACTATAGACTCACCATGACACTGTTGACTTACCATTTATGTGACACCGTGACAATGTAGACTCACCATTTCTGTGACACTGTAGACTCACTGTTTCTATGACACCATGACACTGTAGATCTTCTATTTATGTGACATCATGACACTGTAGATATTCCGTTCTAGAAACACTATAGACCTTCCATTCTAAAAACACTGTACATCTTCCGGTCTAGAAACACTGTAGATATACCATTCTAGAAACACTGTAGATCTTCCTGTCTAGAAATAATATGGATATTCCATTTTTGTGACACCATTTCGATGACACCGTGACACTATTCATAATACTAGAAACATTGTTCACATAACTGGAAATTTGGAAAAGTTTTGGGGATGAGTCACCTTGACCTCCCAGAACACCTCAACCACTAGATGTTAGAAAGGTAATAGACCATAGAGGTCTAGGCCATTACAAGATATCTTCTAGAAATCCATTCTCACATAAGGTGTTTGTTGTGATGAGTTTTTAGTAGACTGATGCTTTAAACATCTGATAGGTAATCGGTACATAATTCAATAACTTGTTTAAAAATATATTATTCTACAATACAACCTTTTAGAAAACTTCGATTCTTGACATACCATTTCAAAATCTTCATATACCATTCAATAGGGTACATCAATCTGTAATGGAAAGGACCACATAGTTGAACCTCTCTGACCAAGTGAACCATTAGGTGGAGAATTATATCAAAGAATTATGGTGGTAATAATATCTCTAATTCACATAATATTACTACAATCTTTTTATTCATGATGGGAAACTTGTTTGGGTCTATAAATTTATTGCACATGGATTTGAAAAAGAAGTAGAGTCTGGTTAATGTATGTCATACATTTTGAGGTAGAATGAAATGGAAAGAAACAATCATTAAATCTTTCAACAAAACATGAAATTCCTGTGATTTTAGTCCTTATAACTTAAAATTAGTCATTGACATGGCATTCTTCATATTTGATTAATACCCTTGTGGAACTTTTACAATATTAAGAAAAATGAAAAATTTTAATTTTTATTGTCTATAAAGAGTGTAATATACTGGAGGAATAAAAGTCAACCTTTTACCCTTCACCAGTTCCAAGTCTTCCTGTCACGACCCGCCCTCGGGGTCCGTTCCGTGACTACCCAAAGCCCGCCTTCCATAGGCCAGGGGCTGGCGACTAGCACCAAGGCGTAAATCCCGGTAAAAAGGGAAGGCATTGCCTTTATAAAGTAAACAAACACCACAGAGTAAGCAAGCAGAAAGTAAACACTAAGCAAAATCAGAGTACAACTGAAAGTGCGGAAAAGTAAATGGGCCAGTATACAAACCCAAACTGAAAGTAAAGTACAACTCGAAAAGGGAAAATAACAACTGAAAAGTAAAAGCCGCTACACCGAGCTATCCACTGGAAATCCCACCTGAAGTGTGGGTACAGATAGCTCCACTGCTCCGCGGGTCCCGCTGTCCGCTCCGAGCACGTCCCGCCCAGTGGTCCACCTCCAGGTACCGTCCTGCTCTGCAAGCCTCAGCTAAGATCAACGCTGTCCGTTGTTTGCAACCAACACAACGTAGTGCGGGCAAAGCCCGTGCAGGGGTGAGTATAAGCTACTCAATAGGGACCCCGAGACCCCTGAAGGTCTCTCAAAATCCACAAAGGATAAACCACGAAGAAAGGTACAATCACGAAGTAACAACCGACACTGCTTAGGTATATGCCCATACATATACCTAAGTCATCAATTTCAAATACGCTCCAACCTCCGAGCCCAAGTACAACTCAGTCCACACATGAAAGTAAACGTATTCCAAACAGGAAAGCAAAACGTAATCCACACGGGATAGCACAACACAATCCACACAGGAAAGCAACAAGATTCAGCTCACACAGGTATACTTCTTCAGAGGACGATAAAGATGATCTCTGATCCATCTAAGTCGTCGGACCCATGAAGGATCGATAGGTAACTAACCCCCGCAAAAGACCCACACAGGATCGGACCCACATAGGACCTGTAGGCGCTGGTTCACACAGGACCGCTGAGCGCAAGGACCCACACAGGATCGGACCCACACAGGATCGGGCCCACACAGGACCTGTAGCACTGATCCACGTAGGATCGCTGAGTGCTGTAGTCGTCGTCGTCGAATCCACACAGGATCCCTGTACTGTCGTCGTCGCAGTCACAGTAGCAGTAGCAGCAGCAGTAGTCACAGTAACAGTCGCAGCCAGCACTAGGGTTCCCGCACACAGCAAGCTCGTTCGGAGGGTCCGCTCCACGAGCCGAGAGGCTGATACATCAACTGTCACAAAGTCCAGAGTTGATGTATCCAAAAGTTCCGTATCATCAACAGGAACTCAACGCAATAGACGGCGCGTCGATCGGACGTCCGGTCTGAGAGTTATTGGCATTTTCGTCCCCGGGGCCCGGTTGGTTTTTAAGGCAAAACCAACCCGACCGTACTCCACCTGCGTCCAAACCTCGGGCGGAGTATTCCAAAAGATCCGTCTCACTAAGAGGAACACAACAAAGCTAACGGCACGTCAATTGGACGTCCGTAGCTTGAGATATGAGCGTTTCCGCTCCGAAGGCCCGGTTGGTTTCGTGAACGAACCAACCTGGCCGAACTCAAAGTGTTCCAAAACTTTGAGTGCAATATACCGAAATGACCGTCTCGATCCAAGGATCGCGTTGCCGCAGACGGTTTGTCGATCGGAGGTCCGTGGCTCAAGTTATGGCCAAAAGACCGAAACCGTCTCGAAAAAGGGGGGTCCGGGTCCGGGCCGATCCGGCCCGGCCCGACCAGCGGCGGACCGGCACAGTGGTGCATACCGGCGCGGCGGCGCGGTCTGGCGCGGCCTGGCGCCACTGGGGTCACGCGCGGGGGGCTAAGCCCCCGCTTCCAGTAGATGGCGGTGCGACTTTTAGCCGCGCCTTTGGACCCCCCCCCCCCCCTCGTGGGGGGCCTGCTTTGAAGAGGACCATGGGGGCCGCCTGCCCCCCTCAAGGAAACCCCCCCCCCCTCATAAATGGGGGGGGGGCTTAGTGCTGGCCGGGGGAATTAAATTCCCCCGGCCTTTGACCTTCCGGCCGGCCATCTGGCCGGCCGGTTTTTCTTCAACGAGACTGGTAAACCGGTCCCCTTTTCCGGATTCCGACGCCGGCGGCCCGGCCGCCGGTCTTCTCGTCCCGCCGCGGCCCGGAACCGGCTGCGCTGTTCGTCGTCCGGTGCGGTGCGACGGCACCGCGCCCCTCCGCCGCGCCTTTGATTCCCTTCGACGCGGCGCGACGGCGTCGCGTTCTTGATGATCCTTCCACGGCGCCGCGCAATATAAGTGTGCGAATAACCACGTGGTGCGATGGCACCACGCCATCTTGTTTCATCCACAATATAAATCAACAAGAACAAAGGAGGGGGTTCGGTCGTGTTCATGCGGTCCGGCCCCCTCACGTTAGATGATAATACAAATTTAAATATCCTCACGTTAGTCATGCCAGAACCACGAACAAGAATAAATAAATAAACAAATAACAACAACCCCTATCTTGGGTATAGGTTCGAAGATTTGTCAACGTCCCGCGGAAGACAACGTCGCGGAGGTCGGGCGTCGCGGTAATCGTTCATCAAATACGATGACGAAGAGGTACGTCCAAAGAGGTACGTCGTTGGTGAATCTCCGTATGCCGATGAAGGAAGTCCGAGGAGGAAGCGGCGTTCCCTTTCGTTGACACGGAAGACGAAGAAAAGAGGAGTGGCGTTCTTCGTCAAAGCTTGAGCGTTCTTCGTCAAAGTTTGAAGAAGAAGGAGAAGAACCCAAAAGCTCTCAAGATGGCTAAACAATTCTAACCAAATAAAATAAGATAGAGTCTTATTTTATTCACAAACTTAACAAATTGAAATTCAAAGGTTTGAAATTCAAATAAGATAACTCCAAAATTAAATAACAATTTGTCATGTCATTTAAAGAGGGGTTAAAGGGAGTTTGAGAGAAGATGGAAGGTTTAGGTTCGTGTGGGTCCCACCACACTTAATCCTCTCAAGGGAGGTTAAGTGGGTGTGGGTCCCACCCCTAACTTCCTTTGAGAGAAGTTAACCAACAAAAGTAAAATAAAAAGTGTTCCACATTTTTTATTCAACTTTATATAATTCTTCCAAAAACTAACTTTCGTCCCACAATAAGCGCAACCTCGGAAAAGGTCTCCTTAAGCGAATATCGGCGCTGCGAGTTCATCGGTGTCCTCAGATTTCAATTCCGAGCACCGGATCAAAAGTTAGAATTTCCCGCTCGTTCGTTCACTGAACGTACCCGAGCCAAACTTCGGAAATTGATTCCGGGCACTCCGGGCCTCAGAATCAGGTGCCGTATGAAACCACGCTCTTTTAAAATTCCAAAGAAAATTAAGAAAAAATTTCCCTTGAATTTTACGGGTCTTTACATTACTCCCACCTCAGGGATTTACGTCCCCGTAAAAATACATCAAAAACTAGGAAAACAAATGAGGGTACTCTGCACGCATCTGAGCCTCCCGCTCCCATGTGCTCTCCTGGAGATTCCCGTGCTGCCATCTGATGTGCACAAGAGGAATCGATCGCCCACGCAGGACCCTCTCCTGTCGATCCTCTATCTCCACCGGGACCTCTGTAAAAGTATCCCCATCATCAACGTCAAGCTCCCCATGGTCAATGATGTGCGTCGGGTCGTGCACGTATCTCCTCAGCTGAGATACGTGGAAGACGTCGTGCACCCGGTGCAACTGAGGTGGTAGAGCCAGGCGATAAGCCACCTCACCAATCCTGCTGAGGACCTGGAAGGGTCTGATGAAGCGCGGAGATAACTTGCCGCCTCGGCCAAATCTCCGAATACCACGTCGAGGTGAGACCCGCAAGAAGACGTGGTCGCCATCCTCGAACTCCAGTGGCCTCGGCCTCCTGTCAGCATAAAAATTCTGCCGGCTCTGAGCTGTCCTCATCCGCTCCTGGATGACCTGGACCTTCTCTGTCATGGCCTAGACCATCTCCGGTCCCACAAGTGCTGACTCCCCAGGGTCTGTCCAGCACAAAGGAGATCTACAAGGTCGGCCGTACAATGACTCGTACGGTGCCATCCCGATGGTGGAGTGGTAGCTGTTGTTGTACGCAAACTCCACCAAGGGTAGGTGGTCCTCCCAGCCACGACCAAAGTCGACAACACATGCGCGGATCATGTCCTCGAGAGTCTGAATGGTCCTCTCCGTCTGACCATCCGTCTGAGGGTGAAGGCTGTGCTTAGACGTAGCTGCGTCCCGAACGCCTCCTACAACCCCTTCCAAAGCCGGGAAGTAAAGCAAGCGTCTCGATCAGAGACGATAGATGATGGCATGCCGTGGAGCCACACAATCTCCTGAACATAGAGACGTCCCAAGCTCTCCACTGAGCCCTGCTCTCTGATGGGTAAGAAGTGTGCCGACTTGGTGAGTCGGTCAAAAATCACCCAGATGGAGTCGTGACCTCTGGAAGTACGTGGTAGTCCAGTCACGAAGTCCATAGATATGTCGTCCCACTTCCACTCCGGAACCTCCAAGGGTTGTACCAAGCCTGCTGGTACCTGATGCTCTGCCTTCACCTGTTGGCAGGTGAGGCATCGAGAAACGAACTCTGCTACTGCCTTCTTCATGCCCGGCCACCAGTGCTGTCGTCTGAGGTCCTGGTACATCTTTGCCACTCCAGGATGTACCGCCAAAGGAGAAGTGTGAAAATCTCTCAGCACTTCCTCTCGCAAAGCGACTGGTACCATGGTACATCCTCTGAAAAGGATGTCGTGCTCTGCTCCAAGGGATAAACCATCATATGTCTGTTTCGAGGATTTCTGTGCACGCCGTGTCTCACAGTCAGCGTCCCCACGCTGTGCCTCCCTGACTCGCTACAGTAGTGGAGGGGTGACTGTGAGAGACTGGAGGAAGGCTGCTCCATCTCTATCCACGAAGGATATCTGTAAAGAGGCTAGCTGCTCCGTCGCCTCCTCAAGTAGCTGAATGCCCGTCCTCCTGCTAAGGGCATCGGCTACTACGTTCCCCTTCCCAGGAGTATAGACTATCTTAAAGTCATAGTCCTGGAGGAACTCGAGCCATCGCCGCTGTCTCAGGTTCAAGTCCTTCTGCGAGAAGACATACCTGAGACTCTGATGATCGGAAAAGACTGTAAAGCGCTCGCCCATCAGATAGTGTCACCATGTCTTCAGAGCAAAGACCACTGCTGCTAACTCCAGGTCATGGGTAGCGTAGTTCTGCTCATGCGTCCTCAACTGACGTGATACATAGGAGATCACTTCCCACTCCTGCATCAGAACACATACGAGTCCGGTCCCTGATGCATCGCAGTAAACTACGTACCCTACTCCCTCCTCGGGCAACCTCAAGATAGGTGCGCTGGTTAATCTCTACCTCAGCTCCTGGAAGCTCTGCTGACATCTGTCTGACCACACGAAGGGTTTCCCCTTCTTCGTCAAAGCTGTGAGTGGTGCCGCAACTCTAGAGAAGTACGGCACGAATCTCCGATAGTATCCAGCTAGTCCCAAGAAACTCCGAACCTCAGTCACGCTCCTGGGTGGCTCCCATGCTAACACAGCCTCAATCTTCGCAGGATCCACTGCAACTCCCGCCTCAGAGATAACGTGTCCCAAGAAGTGGACCTCACGTATCCAGAACTGGCACTTCGAGAGCTTACCATAAAGATAGTGCTCTCGGAGTGTGTCTAGTACAACTCGCAAGTGATAGGCGTGCTCCTCCTCTGTCGTAGAGTAAATCAGAATGTCGTCGATGAAGACCATGACAAACCGATCGAGGTATGGCTGAAAGATCCTGTTCATGAGAGCCATGAACACTACTGGAGCATTGTTTACACCGAAAGGCATAACCAAGAACTCATAGTGGCCATACCGACATCTGAAGGCCGTCTTCTGCACATCCTCGTCTCTGACTCTGAGCTGATGATAGCCTGACCTGAGGTCTATCTTCGAGAACCACCGTGCTCCCTTGAGATGATCAAAGAGGTCATCAATCCTCGTTAGCGGATACTTGTTCCTCACTGTCACCTGGTTCAGGTGACGATAGTCAACACAAAGTCACAAGCTCCCGTCTGCCTTCTTGGAGAACAATATCAGGGAAGCCCAGGGTGAAACACTGGGTCGGATGAACCCCTTGCCCTGCAAGTCCTCCAACTGTACCCGTAGCTCTCGAAGCTCGGCGGGGGCCATCCAATATGATGGAGTGGATATCGGGGCTGTCCCGGGATACAAGTCAATATAAAAGTCTACCTCTCTACGAGGAGGTTGCCCTGGAACGTCGTCGGAAAAAACGTCCGCAAACTGATCCACCACTGCAGGAAAACCAGGACTCCGCACGTCAACTGCTCCAAGGATGAGGCTAGCTAACTGATGAGTAATGGGTTGTCCTCTCCTCCGCGGAAGTCCATCCTGTGCTGCTAAGGCTCCCTTCTCGCCGGTGAAGGTGAACCTGCTCCCGTCGGTGCGTACACATTACACCTTGTGCCTAAAACAGTCAATCTACGCATGGACCGTAGATAGCCAATCCATGCCCAAGATGACGTCGTAAGGCCTCGACGCTGCTACAAGAAGATCCCAGCCGAAGCTCTCGCCTCCTAGAGTAAGCTCACACTGCCGGAACCAGTGCGTAATCGTCGAGTCTGCTCCCGTAGGAGTCTCTAGCCGTAAGGATCGAGCCAACG
This sequence comes from Viscum album, assembly GCA_963277665.1. NCBI lineage: Eukaryota > Viridiplantae > Streptophyta > Magnoliopsida > Santalales > Viscaceae > Viscum > Viscum album. Next base: position 621,759,827 of record OY728156.1, on the reverse strand, counting down.
GCTCTGACGGAATCTCCGAGCTCCAAACAAGGGTAGCGGCTATGAAAGAGTGACTCGCTCCTGTGTCTATAAGAACTGCAGCAAGGGTGGAATAGACATATATAGTACCTCGAATCATCTTGGGTGCACCGTGGTCGTAGGCCTCTGCTGCCTGGAGCTGTGCCTGTCTCTGCCCGCCAGCTCCCTGTGGTCGGGGTGGACCTCCTGGTGGTGGTGGTGGCAGAGCCTCAAAGCGTCGCCCACCACCAGCTGCTCGTCCAGCTCCTCTGCCTCGTCCGCCTCCTCCCTGCGAACCGCCACGGTCGACCCTCTGCCTCTGCCTCGGTGGTCCCTCAACTGTCTGCTGCTCCTCGGCATGGCGGGTCGGGCAGTCACGAGCCATGTGGCCCTGCCCGCCGCACGAGTAGCACTGTCTGCCTCTCGAAAGACTGGCTCCGCGCTGTGTGCTCCGCACTGCTGAGCCAGTGTCCTGAGGTCGTCTGCCTGAGGGTCTGGTCTTCCTCGACCCCTGAGTCATCCGTCGACTGCCTGTTGCAGATGACTCTGCCACGTGCCGCCCTGCGGTGGGTCTCGGTGCTGGTGTAGACTCAGCAAGGAAGCTCTCGATCAGAAGATCCCGCTCCAGTACTCCTGTCTGAGTCGGTATGCTGAGGGAGATCAGCGATGCCCTGATCTCGTGTCTCAAACCCTGCTCGATGGTCCGGGCCCGGAAGAATGGGTCCCGTACCATGTCAGTCGAGTAGCGCGAGAGATCGGTAAATCTCGCCGAGTACTGAGCGACCGTCATGCTTCCTTGCCGCAGCTGAAGAAGCTCCTGGATACGCAGCGCACGAAGGGTGGCTGGGACGAACTCTGAGCGGAAGAGGCTCTCAAAGTCCGTCCAAAGAAGAGATGACTCATCGTGCACCTGGAGCATCAAGCTCCACCATCGTCCTGCTGCTGCGTGTAGTAGGATCGCAACGAGGATCACCATGAGGTCAGCTGGTGTCCTCACTAGCCTAAATACACGTACCACTGCCTCCAGCTAGTCCTCGACTGCCTGGGGATCCGTCTCCCCACGAAACCTGGGTGGTCGCTGGCGCTGAAACTCATGCAGTGCGCTGAGGCGACGTGCATCGTCAGCGGCTGGTGCTGGAAGCATCGGGGGCTCGGCGGGTAGAGCTACCGCCGGTGCCACTGCTGACAAAGGGCCCTGCACCGAGGCCTCGTCGCTCGGTGGGCTGTCGACACACTCGACTCTCGGAACCCTAGCTGGCTGCCGTCGTGGGGCCATCCTGAAAAGGAAACAGGTGCGCCACGGTCAGAACAGTATACCTGGTGAGATGATATAAGTAATCACAAATAAAACTTTGAAACACACACGCAATCAATTTTTCGTGCATTAAGTCGGAAATCAGAAGTCAGGGTCCTGGTGTACGGATACGTCGGCCGCCGAACCAACACTGGACTCCCTGGACGGATAACCACACTCAATACGCTAAACATTATTGCTTCACATAGAAAAGATCAGAGTTCGCGGTAGAACTGAACTCCTCTGATACCAATTTGTCACGACCCGCCCTCGGGGTCCGTGCCGTGACTACCCCAAGCCCGCCTTCCATAGGCCAGGGGCTGGCGACTAGCACCAAGGCGTAAATCCCGGTAAAAAGGGAAGGCATTGCCTTTGTAAAGTAAACAAACACTATAGAGTAAGAAAGCGGAAAGTAAACACTAAGAAAAAGCAGAGTACAACTGAAAGTGCGGAAATGTAAATGGGCCAGTATACAAATCCAAACTGAAAGTAAAGTACAACTCGAAAAGGGAAAACATCAACTGAAAAGTAAAAGCGGCTACACCGAGCTATCCACTGGAAATCCCACCTGAAGGGTGGGTACAGATAGCTCCACTGCTCCACGGGTCCCGCCGTCCGCTCCGAGCACGTCCCGCCCAGTGGTCCACCTCCAGGTACCGTCCTGCTCTGCAAGCCTCAGCTAAGATCAACGCTGTCTGTCGTCTGCAACCAACACAACGTAGTGCGGGCAAAGCCCGTGCAGGGGTGAGTATAAGCTACTCAGTAGGGACCCCGAGACCCCTGAAGGTCTCTCAAAATCCACAAAGGATAAACCACGAAGAAAGGTACAATCACGAAGTAACAACCGACACTGCTTAGGTATATGCCCATACATATACCTAAGTCATCAATTTCAAATACGCTCCAACCTCCGAGCCCAAGTACAACTCAGTCCACACAGGAAAGTAAACGTATTCCACACAGGAAAGAAAAACGTAATCCACACAGGATAACACAACACAATCCACACAGGAAAGCAATAGGATTCAGCTCACACAGGTATACTTCTTCAAAGGACGATAAAGATGATTTCTGATCCATCTAAGTCTTCGGACCCACGAAGGATCGATAGGTAACTAACCCCCGCAAAAGACCCACACAGGATCGGGCCCACATAGGACCTATAGGCGCTGGTTCACACAGGACCGCTGAGCGCAAGGACCCACACAGGATCGGACCCACAAAGGATCGGCCCCACACAAGACCTGTAGCACTGATCCACGTAGGATCGCTGAGTGCTGTAGTCGTCGTCGTCGAATCCACACAGGATCTCTGTACTCTCGTCGTCGCAGTCACAGTAGCAGTAGCAGCAATAGTAGTCACAGTAACAGTCGCAGCCAGCACTAGGGTTCCCGCACACAGCAAGCTCGTTCGGAGGGTCCGCTCCACGAGCCGAGAGGCTGATACATCAACTGTCACAAAGTCCAGAGTTGGTGTATCCAAAAGTTCTGTATCGTCAACAAGAACTCAACGCAACAGACGACGCGTCGATCGGACGCCCGGTCTGAGAGTTATTGGCATTTTCGTCCCCGGGGCCCGGTTGGTTTTTAAGGCAAAACCAACCCGACCGTACTCCACCTACATCCAAACCTCGGAAGGAGTATGCCAAAAGATCCGTCTCACTAAGTGGAACACAACAAAGCTGACGGCACGTCAATTGGACGTCCGTAGCTCGAGATATGAGCGTTTCCGCTCTGAAGGCCCGGTTGGTTTCGTGAACGAACCAACCCGACCGAACACAAAGTGTTTCGAAACTTTGAGTGCGATATACCGAAACGACCGTCTCGATCCAAGAATCTCATTGCCGCAGACAGTTCATCGATCGGAGGTCCGTGGCTCAAGTTATGGCCAAAATACCGAAACCATCTCGAAAACGGGGGGTCCGGGTCCGGGCCGACCCGGCCCGGCCGGCGGCGGCGCGGCCTGGCGCCGCTGGGGTCACACGTGGGGGGCTAAGCCCCCGCTTCCAGCAGATAGTGGCGTGGCTTTTAGCCGCGCCTTTGAACCCCCCCCCCCCCCTCGTGGGGGGCTTGCTTTGAAGAGGATCGGGGGGGCCGCCTGCCCCCCTCAAGGAAACCCCCCCCCCCTCATAAATGGGGGGGGGTTTAGTGATGGCCGGGGGAATTAAATTCCCCTAGCCTTTGACCTTCCGGCCGGCCATCTGGCCGGCCGGTTTTTCTTCAACGGGACCGGTAAACCGGTCCCCTTTTCCAGCTTCCGACGCCGGCGGCCCGGCCGCCAGTCTTCTCGTCCCGCTGCGGCCCGGAACCGGCCGCGGTGTTCATCGTCCGGCGTGGTGCGAAGGCACCGCGCCCCTCTGCCGCGCCTTTGATTCCCTTCGACGCGGTGCGACGGTGTCGCGTTCTTGATGATCCTTCCACGGCGCGGCACGATGGCGCCGCGCAATATAAGCGTGCGAATAACCACGTGGTGCGACGGCACCACGCCATCTTGTTTCATCCGCAATATAAATCAACAAGAACAAAGGAGGGGGTTCGACCGTGTTCATGCGGTCCGGCCCCCTCACGTTAGATGATAATACAAATTTAAATATCCTCACGTTAGTCATTCCAGAACCACGAACAAGAATAAATAAATAAACAAATAACAACAACCCCTACCTTGGGTATAGGTTCAAAGATTTGTCAACGTCCCGCGGAAGACAACGTCGCGGAGGTCGGGCGTCGTGGTAATCGTTCGTCAAATCCAATGACGAAGAGGTACGTCTGAAGAGGTACGCCATTGGAGAATCTTCGTTTGCCGACGAAGGAAGTCCGAGGAGGAAGCGACGTTCCCTTTCGTTGACACGGAAGATGAAGAAGAGAGGAGCGGCGTTCTTTGTCAAAGCTTGAGCGTTCTTCGTCAAAGTTTGAAGAAGAAGGAGAAGAACCCAAAAGCTCTCAAGATGGCTAAACAATTCTAACCAAATAAAATAAGATAGAGTCTTATTTTATTCACAAACTTAACAAATTGAAATTCAAAGATTTGAAATTCAAATAAGATAACTCCAAAATTAAATAACAATTTGTCATGTCATTTAAAGAGGAGTTAAAGGGAGTTTGAGAGAAGATGGAAGGTTTAGGTTCGTGTGGGTCCCACCACACTTAATCCTCTCAAGGTAGGTTAAGTGGGTGTGGGTCCCACCCCTAACTTCCTTTGAGAGAAGTTAACCAACAAAAGTAAAATAAAAAGTGTTCCACATTTTTTATTCAACTTTTTATAATTCTCCCAAAAACTAACTTTCGTCCCGCAATAAACGCAACCACGGAAAAGGTCTCCTTAAGCGAATATCGGCGCTGCGAGTTCATTGGTGTCCTCAGATTTCAATTCCGAGCACCGGATCAAAAGTTAGAATTTCCCGCCCGTTCGTTCACTGAACGTACCCGAGCCAAACTTCGGAAATTGATTCCGGGCACTCCGGGCCTCGGAATCAGGTGCCATCTGAAACCGCGCTCTTGTAAAATTCCAAAGAAAATTAAGAAAAAATTTCCCTTGAATTTTACGGGTCTTTACACTTCCCCTATCCCCATTTCAGTCAATTCCAACCTAGCCTTGATGAAATATTTTATTTTTTCTAAGAACATTTAGTAACATGCCAATAGCACTATCAAATACATTTTTTTACATGCATGACATCAATTAAATTTCTAATATACAAACAATTCTAATATGGTAATTCATAGAAAATTTATCTATTCTTCCAACCTGGTTTTGTAAGGTTTTTCAAAAATGGTTTACCGAAAACAGTGTCAATATTTTTTATAGTTTTGTATAGTTGATCACCTATTGTTGGAGATGGTGTTGTACCTTGTTTGATATTTCCATAGAATATTGTCATACAGGATCAGTATTTATGTCTTTGAGGTAAAAATTTCGGATTTCCTAAAAACAATATCTTAGAGGAATGTTTCAACTGAACTGAGTATGTGCATTTTTCTCAAATGGGACACACCAACATTCATTTAATGTTATATCTTGATAAATTTCTGTAAGTAGGGAAGTCATTTCTCATTCCGTACAACATGGACCTCAATGTGAATTATTCACTTCTATGAGCCTCATAATTTTTAATACTTTTATCCCACATCAATTTCAGATCTTAAATCAAGGGATCCAAATAGACATCAATATCATTACCGGGGTTCTTTATTCCGGATATAAGTAGATACAACATAATGTATTTTCACTTCATACATAATAATGGTGTCAAGTTATAATTTATCAACATGATGGGCCATGTACTGTGAGTATTACTCTGTACACCAAAATTATTTATTCTATCTATAGATAATGCAAGACAAATTTTTCTCAGATCATATCCAAATTTAGGAAACTCATAATCACTTTTCTTACATTGAGGATAATCTGTTGGATGACGTAGGCCCCCATATTTAATTCTCGTATCATCATTCCATGTTAATTCTCTTAGATTTTCCTAACATCTATATAGTCTTCTAAACCGTGGAATGATAGGAAAGTACTATACAGATTTTGAAGGACTTGATTCATTTTTCTTATATCGATCTGCGCCACACTTAGGGAATTTTATGAGTGATTCATGGTCCTTGAAAAAAAATATGAAATCATTTTTAAAATCATTTATTTATTTAGAGATCATTACCATTGAACATAAAATTCATTTAGTTTAATATGTTCGGAAATGTAGTTCATTTTCTTCTTGTAACATATCTTTCAGAAGACCAAGTTGTTTTGTAAAGCTGGTGTCACTCCATCCACTGCTAGCTTTTAAATTATATAATTTACATACAGCTAAAAATATTGTGTATTTAGTATAACCAGTATACATTGATTTCTTGGAATAACTATTAAACACCTCAAAAAAAATTGGACAATCATGAAGGTCATCTTAAATTTCCATTTTCATTTCTTCCATGCTATCTCTATCATCATTTACAAAAGTATTCATGTCAAATGATTCATAAACCGTAGTATCATCCCAATTGATGTGCACATTCATTTTTCACCCGTGTTTAGTCCAACATTTATATATTTGATCTATTATAATACAAATCAAATGTTCTTCTAACGCTTCTAGATAAATTTTTCTTGAGAAACATAAACACGGATAGAGGATTTTAGAAGGGTCGTCTGTATTATTTCTTGCAAACTTGATATACTCTTTAACTACATCTTCATATTAGTTTTTCAAACGATTATCATTCATCCATTTTTGATTCCTATCCATCCCATTGGGTTCATAAAAGATTAATTTTATAAAATATATAAATAAATACACAGAAGATATTCATTATAAAAAGTGAAAGTTATATACAATTCTAATATGGGAAACTCAACATTTGATTGTTTCCATGACTTTCGGTATGTTGAAGAAAATTGGTAATTGATTTTAAGAAAATAATCACTCTACATAAAGTTTTTATTAAATCCCCTAAACAAATGAAAATATAATATAGGCAATTAAGGTGTAATAAGAAACTCAAATATGATAAACAAGAACAATAAACTCTCATTAAAAAAACTAGAAGATGCAACACTGTATTGGAATAAGTGATGTAGAAACCTAAGGAATTATTACATTAAAAATTAATGGTATATCAATATTTGAAAACATCTCAAGACTATTGGGATGACATATCACCACACTTTAACCATCCCAAGTAAATTTAAGGTACTCCAACTAGATGTAAAATTATCATTTACTAATAGATTACATGGATATGAAGTTTACATCAAACAAACAGATATTTTTCTCATTATTTAATATGATAATAATGTTTGTAAATTGAAATAGGTCATGTATGAATTGAAATAAGAACTAAGAGCTTAGTATTTAAGGTTAGATGAATTATTAAAGAAACTTTAATTTAAAAAAATGAGGAATTGATCATAATCATTACATAAAAAATAATTTTATAGATGGATTGAAAGTGCTTATAAATGTGAATGAAATAATATTTATAGGTCCAAGAGATCAAGAATGATAATAATTTTCTACATTAACAATGATAAATTATTAAATATTGATGATTATTGAGTTGACATTTTCCTTAGATTATAGGCAACTCATAGAATTCATGAGATATTTATTTCCCAATCCATGCATATGAGGGAATTGTTTTATAGATTTCAAAAGGAATATTGAAAAACCATGTTGACACCCATTGAAAATTGAAAAAAAAATGTTGTGGATGGAATGTCAATATATATCATGGAGTGTAGGAGATTTGTTATATTCCAAATTTCTTGATAGTAAAAAGATTGACATGCTATTTTTCTACATGCCATATAGTTAGGTATCAAAATGATTCCATGGAAATCCACATGTTATTAGTTAAATAAATACTCAAAAAGGGGGTGAAATTCTAGAAAATATACATTTCCAAGCAAGAAATTATAATATCTTATTGTGGTATATAGGTCTCAAAAAAACTGTTATAACTAAAAAGGGGTAGTCTCAAAAGGATTTTTTTTTGAAAATTATTGAGAGAGGGGGAGTATGAGAATGATTAAAATTATAATGTAGTTGGAAAATATTACATAGCATCGGGGTATAATATTTCATATATTATTATTAAAAGTATTTATAAAAAATATTGGATTAATCTAAAGAGGGGTAAAAATAAAATATAATTTTTTTTAAAGTGTAGAGATATAAAAAGTTTGATTATTGAGAAAAGGTATAACACATTTAACAATAGATATAGTTTCCAAAACAAACCCAATACAACCATATATCAAACACCTGAGCTGGTCCATGATTATGTCTAAGGGACATTATCGACCCCCCTTGGGCTAGAAAGAAGCACCAAGGCATGAAAAACAAAACAGTGGGAATGATTTGGCCCAAAAAATAGAGAAAACTATTAGAAAGAAAATTTAAATAAAAACTCTCATAATGCATCCACACATTAGATTCTCACACTAACCTAGATAAGTAGAAAAAATAATATAAGAATTAGTATAATATAAAATAAATCCAAAAACCTACCTTAAACTTCCTTTCACACAAAATCCCCCGGTTTCAATTTCTAGAATTTCACATGTATGGAATACCATTGATAAAATAAAGAATGAAAAATATGAATGATAGATTCGGGAGATCAATTTGGGAAATGTAAACAAAATAAAACAACCAACTAAACACTATATGACTCCATGTGTCACCATCGAGTCCAGAAATAATAAACTCTCCATGATCAATCAAGAGTTGAATCAAAATTGAAAACTGAGAAAATCGGAAGGCCTACCTCACTAGTATACAATCATTGGACCACAAATAATGACATAATTTAATAAAAAATTAAAAATGAAACAAAAAAATACACAAAGAAAATTAGAATTCCTACCTCGCTAGGTTGAAGAAAATTTGAAACCCTCTATGAAAACACTAACTTCAATCGAACACTGGATGTCCGACGTGATGTTTGAGAGGAAGTAAAGTGGTGTGATTCGAGGTTCAAATCACTGAGGAGGATCACCAACAGCGGGTGGCTTTTGTGGAAAGATTATGATATCATGTTGGGTTCGCAGATGGTTAGGGTTTTCTAATTAGATCGGGACACTTTTATAATGAATTAAAAATAAGTGTTGATAAAAGGAATATTTACCAGCACTTTTTTAGAACTAATAAAGGTAGGTCTTTATTAGTTCTAAAAAAGCGCTGAAAAAATCAATCCTTATCGGTGCAAAAATTATAGCTTTGATAAATGTTAATTTTATCATCTCTCTTTTTAGTAGTGATAAAGCCTCATTTTTATGAGTGTGAAAAACGCGCCGATAAATGATTTATAATTGTAATTATAAATAAAAAAATTTGTAAATATTTATATATACTTAATAAATATATATAAATATATATAAAAATTAATATATTAAATATATTCCTTTTTAAAAATATTTATCGTAATTTGATAATTTTTTTTATAATTATAGAAATATGCTTAGAAATAATATTTATATCATTATATATATTTTTATAATTACATATATATATATATATATATATATTTAATAAATATATATAAATATAGTAAGTATATTAATTATTTAAGTAAATTTGTTATAAATTTAATAATTAGTTCAATATATATAATTGTTTTTTAAAATTATATAAATAATTTTAAAAAGATATATATTTATTTATAATTATAAATATATAATTGTATAAATATAGTAAATGTACATTTATAAATATTTTTATTTATAAATATTTTTTTACAAATATATTTGTAACTTTATTTATGAATATCTAATTTTAAGTACATGCATATATGTTAAAAATGAGTGAAATTGAATAAATTAAGAATGAGTACACTTTAACAATATTAAAAAAATGGATAAGTTTTATGTGTGTGCATTGTATATAAAAATACATTAATTATGTATATGTGAAATCAATATAACACATATTTGATCTATATATGTTAAATTAAAAAATCTAACGACATTTAATTATATGTCGAGTACTATGCACCCCTAGGGGTATAGCCTAGTGGTTACATCGTTGAGGGGTCTCGTGGGAGGTCTTAAGATCAAGTGTCCTCAAGTACTTGTATGTGTAATAGTTTCTTTGTTTCTTTTTAATTTCCCTCCCCTAACTATTGTAATATGTCGAGTACTATCCAATTAGTTAATATTTTTAATTCATATTTATTTTTAGTTGTAAACCATTATTCAATAAATATATGACTATTTAATATAAAGCACATAAATATTTTGTAATATATAAATCATATTTATATACGTTAATATATATCTATATATTTAATATATACAAAATAACATTAATTATCATAATTATCTAATTAATAAAATGTTTAATATTTAAGAATGTATAATCAATTAATTCATTTTTATCAATAATTATTTAATTAATACAATTTGTAATATTTTTTAATAAACTCATTTTTTATTTTTTATTAATTTAATTATTTTATTTTATTTATTCAGAACTTTATCATTTCTGAAAAAGTAAATATCAAATAAATATTTATCAGCGCTAAAAATAAATCACTGATAAAGGTTCCCTTTATCATCACTTTCCTTAGCACTGATAAATATGTCATTTATCATCATTTTTAGTGATGATAAATACCAGCGATGTTAAACACATTTTTTGTAGTAGTGAGTTTAGAAATGTCAGTAATCAGAGATTTAGGAACCCACACTTGCCTAATCGGTTTCCTGTGAGCAATTTGTAAATTTGCAGAGAAATAAACTATATTACGTCCTCTAGTAAAATTTTTTATTGAATGATTTTTAGAGCTAAATGCAGAAAAAAATTTAAAATTGGAACTAGAAAAATATTTTCTAGATTTAAGAATAAATTTTTTTTTTAATTATTCTCCTCTATCTAGGTTGGTAGCCTCTAAATGTAGTGTATTTTGGAGCCATTTTTATCCAAGCATTTGTGATAAAATCTTTATCCCCTAAGTGAATCTTTCTATAACTTTCTTTAATTGTTCTTTATATAACATAAGTTCAATATTTTCTTTAAGAAACCAAGAATTTTTCTCCTTTTCTACTGCAAATTCAGATTGAATAGAAATAGAAAGAACATGTTGTTTTTTAAGTGTTTTATATTTGTCTTTTAGCTCATTAAAAGTATCCTCAAGCATGTTTCAATAATCAAACAATTATTCTTTTGTCATGTTCTCATCAACATCATTTTCATATTCATCTCTAGAGTAATGAGAGTTATGTCTAGGAGATACAATAGTTACCTCATACAGATTTTTCATAAATCACATGTTGGCTTTATCATCTTTTTTATCATGAAATGAATCAGATTCTCTAGAGGAGTCCTCATAAGCACTCCAAGTAGCCTTCATAGATTTATTATACATTTAATCCTTGCTATCATATTTCTTCATGTACTTCATTCTTGTACAGTTATCCTTTATATGTCCTTTTCTCTTGCATTCGTATCATGTGATGTCATTTGAATGATCATCTTTCTTCCAATCCTTTTTCCACTACCCATGATTGTCATATTTTCCCTTAAAGTTAGATTTCCTAAAGAATTTTTTTTCTATAAAATTTCTTGATTCTTCTAGCTAGATGAGTCATTTACCCATCATTGTCAGTTGATGAATCCTTGTCACTTGAACTTTAACTTTCTCCTTTTATTTTTTTCTTAGATGTAGTGGTTTTGAAAGAAACATATTTTCTATTAGTTTCATCATATTCTTCTAGATTAACCTTTATATTTTCTTCATATATCATTAATTTTCTTATCAGATCCTTTATAGTAATTTTATTTATTTAACAAGATTTCTAATTGACATTGATGTCCCTCTCCACCTTTCTGGAAGACATCTCAAGAGTCGCATGATCTGGTCTTTTATCATGACTGGCTTTCATAGTGAACTCATTTTTTCACGATATTGTTTAACATGATATATATGTCAGATATAGGATCATCATGCTTCATCTTAAAACTATTATATTCAATAGTGTAATTTTTAAGCCTCATTTCTTTAACATTTGTAGTTCCTTCATGTGAAACAGCTAGAGTATCCCATATCTCATTGGTAGTTTTACATGTATAAATTTTGTTAAACTCTTCATCTTTGAAGGCACGGTATAAGGCATTCTTGTCTTTTCAATTATTATTATAAGAATCCTTAGTTGCATCATCTAAAGTTTTTTTAAAATTAGTAAGAGCTTTATACTCATCTACTATGTAAGACTAGATTTCAAAACCCATACTCTCAATATGAATTTTCATTTTTATTTTACATTGGACATAATTAGTGTCATTGAAATATGATGGTCTATTAGTAGAATCAACTTCATGTCTGTTATCCATATTAAAACATCAATAAATAAATATAAAGAACTGAAAATTTAGACTTAATAGAAATTTTAAGATCTTTGACATACATCTATAATCATGGTTTAAAAAAATATTTTAAAATATTTTAAACCCTATGATACGAAATTTGGGTCAGAGATGATACTCAAGAGGGTACGAGGGTGAATTGAGTTCCTGGTTAAAATTTCTTTTGAAAATGGAATTAAAACAAATCCCCAAAATCATAATAAAAGATATCCTAGTTAACCAAAGTAATAGATTTATAAAAGTTTTGATCTTTTAAAAGATTTCTCAAAGAGTGATTAGTTCCCAGTTGAAATAATATGAAATACTATTTTAACTTTTTAAATCAATTTAACAAATCAAATTATAATATAAACACTATCTTATATTAATTATCAAATTAAAAGAAATGTTTTCATATGTAAATAGATTGAGCAGTTAAAACAGAACTTTAAAAAGGCACAACAGAAATAATAACAAGAGGTTCAGTCTCAAGCAGAGACTTAGTCCTTTTCACTCGGTGATCACCTACCACGAAGTAGTTTATATAAACATAAATTTTATACACACCATAGATCAAGGTATAGAACAACACATACAGTGTTGTCCATGTAACAAAGACATCTTCCATTGTTTTCATGAGAGTGAAAAAATTGACAAGCCACACAGGGACCTCTTCCACTATTATCCATGGGAATATAAGGTGTAAAAGGATATGTTGTGAATATATCAATATATCTTCCTGTTATCCACATGATTCAGTGTGTGGTCATAAAATAGTGATAGTCACACACTACTCATAATGTAAATAAAGTACACAAACAAAGTATATAAAAGAGTATAAGGGGTGGTGTTGCTCTGTGTGATATACGTCACAGCTTCATGACTCCTTGAAGGTATCTTGATATGAAGCTTGAGTCATTTTTTGGAAATTTGTTTTAAAATAGAGTATCGTAGAAGCTTTTGACTCATGGTGTATGGGAGATCTAGGTGTACAACAACCTTATTCTTTGTGTGTTCTTCAAATGTTTGAAGTAGAATCTTGCACACATGAAAATTGCACTTTTTTGTTTAGAAAACTTATTGAGTCATGTTTGTTCTCATGTTTTTCCATGTGCACACACACTCTTCTTATTTTTATTGAGTATTTGCTTTATAAAATGTAGCCTACAAAGAGAAATTTTTTGATCATGCCACAATACCTCATACCTCATACTATAGTCTGACATTGATTTTAATATTTTCTAAAAAAGGCCATTAATTTAATCAGTTGCATTAAATTTCAAAAATATGACAGTTAGGAATATATAATTTTAAATGAAAAAGGAAAGGAAGTGGTGAGTCTTTTGAGCGGTGAATTTTTGGCGGTCTCTCTGGTGTTAGGTTGATTCAATGGAGACTTAATGATGGTGGTTACTTATTATTGGTAGATTCAGGCTAATGGTGTCTTTGGAATGATGACTCAGACTTAGCGGTAAGTTAGGAATGGTGAGTCTGGAATAGTGACTCATACTTAGTACATTCTTGAACCTGTCTTATACTGGTGACTCCTTGGAGCGGTTACTCGAGAACAGTGATTCAGGAGTAGTGAGTCATGATATCGACAACTCATAATTAGAGAATTATTCCAATCTTTTTTATAATTCCAAATAAGAATATAACATAGTAATATCATTAGAAACATAATTAAGCATGATTTTTTATTATTAAAACTATGAGAGTTCAACAGGATCCTTCCCACCACTTGTGTCTTGGTGGTTTCCAAACCACCGCTCGAGGTTTCCAGAACACGTCTTAGACTCCAAAAACCATAGCTGCTATGCCTGAGGTCATCAGATTTCATTACTTGCAAGCCATGTACAGCTGTTTCCAAGCCGCACAAGTTCGTCACCAATGGCCACACCCAAAGATAAATCTAGTTTGATTCATGTACCGAGGTCATCCCGCATCCCCAGGTCTCCCCACGTCTTGACAACTCCATCCAACATCTGAATGATGTTGTTTTTTAGCCTGCGCACAACAGTATTTTAGAAAATAAATTTTGAAATTTCAGTGGTCAAAGATTTAATTTTTTTGATATAAAATTTCATTGATTTATATTTAATAGTTAATTACCCAAATAATAATGATAATAAACTTATTCTAATTATATAATTTTTGTTAAATGGTATTTAAAAAAAAACTAAAACAATGTGAAATAATAAAAACAATGAATAATTATTTAAAAAAATTATAAAATGTTTAATATTAAAAAATGTTTCATTAAAATTTTTCAATAATAAATTCTTTAAAATTATAACATTAGTTAATTAAAAAATAGTAAGAAAATATTAAATTATACTCAGTTGTAAAATGCCTCATTATATGAGTTATTTCATATTTTGTTACCTATATAACAAATAGTTTTTCATTACCACAACATAAAAATTTGATTATATATATATATATATATTCATAGCGATGTTTAAAAATTTATAATTATTTTTTTAAAAGAATAATTTCTCATATATTAAGAGTTTGAAGATTGGGAAATACAAGAGACATCATCTAACTAGGGAAAAATTCAACCAGGCATGTTCTTTAGAGAGGGTCCTATTAGAAAAATGATGAGCTATAATATTCATCTCCCATTTAGAATAAGAGAATGAGTGGATAGAAAATCAGCGTTGTAGGGAAAATATCCTAGAGACCAAGATGCTAAAAGGTTGGAGGTCAGGCTATGGTGCACCAATAGCATTAATAATGGTGAGGAAATCTAATTCCATCATCATCATGTACCATACTTTCTATAAGGTGAAATCCATGACCAAAATGATAGATTGTGCTTCCCCAACCACTGGTAGGAAAAAAACCCTAAGATCTTTCTGGCATGAAACTATAATCAAATCAGAATAATCACAAGCAACGATGCTGAAGTCAGTGACACCTTTCCTCAAGAGTGATGCATCACCATTAATTTTAAGGGTTCCTAGGGAGGGGGATCCAGGAAACAATGAGGAAAGGGAGTCCCTAAAGGGCCCTCCAATAAGCAATCACTGGAGCTCCATGAGGAAATCTAGTGGGAGGAAAGATCCACCTACGAGGTGGAAGGTTTAAAAACTTTATTAAAGAGGGATTCATTTCTCCATGCCCAAAAAATCCATGCCAAAGTGCACCAGGCACTCAAGTCTTACACTGAGAGAAGTGATGACCACTCAGTGAGAAGAGAAGAAAAATCAGGGGCCAAATACATAAGGTGATCAGTGCCAGGCCTAAAGGTGTGCCACGCGTTCCTAGAACCTGGGCGGCTAATGATGGAATTCATGGATGATTCATCAGTAGACAAGCATAGAGAACATGATGGGATTTTCACTACATGGTGATCCATAAAAGGGAGGATTCTATGCATTCTTTCCACCAAAAATGTCAGGACATAGGGGGTTGGGAGTCTTTATCAATCTTTCCAAGGGAAACAATCATCCATCTCTAGCAATTCGGTGAGCAGAACATATCCCAATTTGACTGAATAAGACCTTATGCAAGTCTTACTCCTCTAGAGGAGATCAGGGCACATACCCCTCATGAACGGTATACTCTAGATAATGCCTCTATCCCTCTCATTGAAGGTTGGATAGACCTAATCGTGGGAATAACATAGTTTGAATCTAAATGGAACAACCTGAGGGCAGAAAATACTATGATTAATTGAACTTTTTTAATGGTTATTTTCTTTAAAATAGACTATTCTAACATTAATTTTATTATAAAATTTAAATTTAAACTATTCAGGCATAACAAAATATAGGACTAATATTTTCTATTGTGCGGATAATCTCAATCCTGTTGTTAGGTCCTAACCTAACATCGGTTTTGGGTGTCCATACCAAACAAATTTTATGAACATTAGCTACAAATCGATGTTCTTTTAAGAAAAATGTTCCCTATTTCAAGATACTAATAATATTTGTTCATTTTTTGGGTGTTTTTAATTGTTTTTAACAGTTTTATTCATCTATTTTAATGTATTAGTTTCCAAGATAAAGTATTTTTTTATTGAAATAAATTTTGAAGCCAAAAAAACATGAATAAATATTAATTATTTAAAGGGATACATAATGAAGATTTGAAGCAAAATAACAAGAAATAGGGAAAGTAATAACCATATTACACCACAAAATCAATAAGAACCAAGGTCACAAGATCTTTTGTTTTTTCCATAGCATGAGTGTATGCATCTCCATCCTTGTACATAAAATCACACACACGTGCTAGATTCACAATCCTCTCAAGGACTGACATAGACATAGAAATTGGTTGAATACATTCCTCATTCATGTCTTTCCATTTCTCTTCAAGTTGTTTTTAAATTTCATCTATTTATAGATGTTTTGTAACACCAAATTCTTTCAAAAAGCACTCTTGATGATATATTCCCCCATTTCTATTCAAACTGTGAAATACAACATGAAAATTATGAAAATAGATTGTTTCATTTCTTTTTATTTTCTGATAAGAAATAAACATAAAGGGTATATCTTGATGCGTGTACCTCATGAGATGCCACATCATCCGCAAGTTAAGAAGTAATTGTTGAAGCTTCCATGATCTTTGGGTTTTTGAGTATCCATTTAATGGTGTCTTCGGTTACAATATATACCATTCCAATAAAGGATGTAATGGCTAAAAGAATGTTTATAGAAGAAATTTTCACTACTGTCATGTATTCTTCGGTCTTGGGAACATGGTTTTTAGACATCCATTCAAATTTAATCATATATGCTCTTCCAAGACTTTTCATCTGTAAATCATATATAATTTCGAACATAGTTTGTATAACAACTAAAAATAGTTATTTATTTCTCATGTTTCAATTTATCCTATGGCATTTTAGATCATTTCAAATGTTTTATAAATAATGTAATTTATGATTGATTTTATGGTAGTATTTAATCACTAAAAATTTGAATCTAATGTTAAAAAGCATACAAACATGATAATTTTTTTTAAAAATGTACATATAAGCAACAATTGTTACTAAGTGGAAACATAATAAACATTTATGTAAACATTTGAATTATTATTTCAAAAAGTTACATGTTCATTGGGATTTTTAAGGTTATATACAAAAATATATACATGCTAACCAACATTATCAGAGAGAAATATGTGAGTTGAAAATTTAACATTTCCCACATGTAATTGAATTTTTTTTCCGTATGCTTTCAGATAAATACACAGTTGTATAATCACCTGCTCGATGGAATAGTAAACACGATAAGATTTTCCTTCCAATCCCATCAATTGATCCATATCATTATAAACATTAAAGAGTTCCTGATAAAATTCTTTCATGTAGTCTAGAAATATTTCTAAGGTGTTCATATTCCACCTACATATTTCATAACCACTTGGACATTAGTATTGTTTTCAAACTAGAATTGTTGAAAAGTATATTATTATGAAAATTAGATAATAAAAGGAAATGTATTTTTTGACTGACCTTTCTACTGCTTTTGTAAGCATTTTAGTTCTTCAAGTGTTCCATATGAATCATATATATCATCTATTTATGATACCATTACTATGAATTTTGTTAGCATACTTCTACCAAGGGAATATTGTAGCTCAAAATATACTCCCAATGTCCAAAAATAACACTCAACCACCCTATCTCTAGGGAATGATAGCTTTTTAGCCAAATCCAATTCTTTCCACCATCTGAAATCAATAAACATAAAGAGAAATTTATTTCAAAATAGTTACATCCAACATAATTATGAAATTTGTTTACCTTGTAATGTCAGCAATCTCCTTCTGGTGTTGTTTTTGCAACAGGTTGAAATCCAATTTTTCAAACTCTAGCAAATCAGTTTGGCAATGGATTTCTGCTTCATAAACTGACATGTAATGCCTTGAATCCAATCGATTTAGTCTTTTGTGAACTGAATGCTTTAGGTCATATTTCACATGACTGAAGAAAAATGCACTTGGGTGACATGTAATTGAATTTAGGTACATGGAGGTGAAAGGGTTTTCATCATCAAGTATTCCTTCTCCATGTATCCTATATTGTGTGGCTTCATACAAGTTCAATGCACTTCTTGCATCCTTTACATCAAATTTCCATTGATGTCCATAAATTTTTTAAAGACATCTAAATTTTCAAATTCAAATAATGATAACTTTACCATAAAAATATTTTAAGCATAAAATAATAGATTCTAAAACAGTATTGAGACATGAAATAACATTCACTACTTACTGCAAGAGATATTATAACCATGTTGAGCAATCAAAAGCAAAGGGAAAGGCTATAAAGATCATCATCATCATTATCTTTAACATTTTCATGATAATGGGTGATGTAAATTTGTTACAGTGCCTGATTTATCTCAGTTTCATAATGATATGCAACTCCCAAACATTGAGCTACATCAATTAAGTTTAATAAGTGAAGGTTTTCATGTGTTTTTTGAGTTTCCCCTGTAAAGACCCATATTTTCCATGTAATTTTTTTTAATTATATGAAATTATTACGAGTCTACAAAAATTAACGGCACATGATTCTGAGGCCCTGCGTGCCTGGAATGAATTCCTATACTTTTTTTCGGGTACGTTCAGTAAACACATGAGCGGTGTTTTCTAAATTTTTAACTATTACTTGGATTTAAAATATGAGGGCACCGTTGAATCCGTAGCGTCAGGATTCTCTTAAGGGAGACTTTACTTTGACCACAGTAGGTCCGGAGAAGAAGTTAATTTTTGTGACATTTAAAAGAAATGAAATGAAATAATCTCATTATTTTATTTCTCTTCCACCAATGGACAAGTGGAGTGTGGGACCCATGGTGAGTCAGGCCAATGAATGGCTTGACTTTCCAAATCCTAAGAAATGACATCATTGGGGGATTAGGAAACTTCCTAATTTATGAGCCACATTAACTCCCTGCATCGTTACTTACTCTCCCCCTCTCCTATAAATATAGAGCTTGGGGGAGGGGTATCAGACAAGATTCACCAAGAAATGAAGTTATGTTGAAGTGTTATAATGTATAGCCCTTAGAGGATAGAGCCAGCCTCATCAGGAGGTGACATACGACACTGAAACCCCAAATCGGAGTTTGATGTTCTAGCAGTGGCGGGGATAGATTATTGCGGGGACAAAAAACAACCAGACTCCCTCAACCACGAGCGCTCTCCAACGTTTCAAGGTAGGGGTTCTTTAATTTTACATTTTTGATTACCTCTTCCCGTTCTTGAAATTATATGAAGAACACAGGTCAACCGACTAATGGGTTGACCTGCGATTCTTTCATCTTTGCGGGAGGATTGTTGTGGGGAGTCTTTGTGGGGTTTATCTTGTTGTTTAGTTCAATTTCTTATTCAACCAATTAATATCCTCCATAATATGAGCTAATGTGGAGGGTACAAGTCTAATGAACCCGACCCAAACCCTTTTCTATCTTGTTATCCTTGCGCCACCTTGGAAGATCGCGAGCACATCGATGCACACCGCGAGAAAAAGGTCACGGCTCATCAGCCACAGTGAACAGAGGAGGCGGCCAACATGACGGAGGTGCGGAGTTTCCTGGGGTTGGCTGGATACTACCATAGATTCATGCCTGACTTTTCTAGAGTTGCATCACCCTTTTCAACTTTGACAAAGAAGGGGAAACCTTTTCTGTGGATAGAGAGATGCCAATAGAGTCTCCAGGAGTTGAGACAGAGACTGAAGAGTGCCCCTATCTTGAGGATGACAAAAGAGGGGGTTGGGTATGTAGTCTAATGTGACACATCAGGGACTGGCCTTGGATGTTTCTTGATGAAGGAGAGAGCAGTTATAACTTATGGTTCACAACAGCTAAGGTAGCATGAGCAGAACTACGATACCAATGACCTGAAGTTAGCAGCAGTGGTCTTTTCCTTAAAGATGTGGCGGCATTACTTGATGGGAAAATGTTTTACAGTCTTCTCTGATCACAAGAGTCTCAGGTATATTTTCTCTCAGAAGGATCTAAACTTGAGATAGTGTCAATGGCTAGAGTTCCTCTAGGACTATGACTTTGAGATAGTCTATACTCCTAGGAAGGGGAATGTGGTAGCAGATGCACTCAGCAGGTGGTCTGGTCTGCAGTTGCTGAGTGAGGAGACAAAGCAGCTAGCCGCATTGTAGATATCCTTCAGGGATAGAGATGGAGCAGCATACCTCTAGTCTATGACAGACACACCCCCACTTCTTCAGTGAGTTAGGGAGGCGCATCTTGGGGACACTGACTATGAGGCTCGATGTGCTCAGATATCCTCAGGGCAGGCACCTGATGGATTTTCTGAAGGTGGGGATCACATCATCCACTTTAGAGGATGTACCATGGTACCAGTGGTGCTATGGGAGGAGGTGTTGAGGGAGTTCCATATTTCCCCTTTGGCAGTACATCCTGGTGTGTCGAAGATGTTCCAAGACCTCCGGTGTCAGCACTGGTGGCCAGGGATGAAGAAGGTAGTGGCCGAGTTTGTTTCACGATGTATCACTTGTCAGCAAGTGAAGGCTGAGCATCAGGTTCCAGCAGGATTATCTCAGCCACTAGAAGTGCCGAAGTGGAAGTGGGATGAGATCTCCGTGGACTTTGTGATAGGGCTTCCACGTAAGTCCATGGGACCGGATTCTATATGGGTGATCGTTGACTGATTCACCAAGTCAGTCCACTTCCTACCTATTTGAGAGTAGGGATCAGTAGAGGTCTTGGGATTCCTCTACATACAGGAGATCGTGCGACTTCATGGGATGCCATCAATGATCGTCTCTAACTATGATTCATGTTTTACATCCCAGTTGTGGAAGGGATTGTATTGGAATTCAGGACCCATCTGCGTTTGAGCACCACCTTTCATCCTCAAACAGATGGTCAGACGGAGCAGATCATTCAGATGCTTGAGGACATGCCTCATGCAAGCGTCCCAAATTTTGGATTTTGGCCACAATTGGGAGGATAAATTTCCCTTGGTGGAGTTTTCATACAAAAATTGTTATCACTCCACCATCGGTATGACACCATTAGAGGCCATATACGGCTGACCCTGCTGATCACCTCTATGATGGACAGACCCAGGGGAGTCAGCACTTATGGGTCCAGAGTTGGTACGGGCTACCACTGAGAAGGTTCAAATCATCCAGGAGTGGATGAAGACTATACAGAGCAGACATAAGTCATATGCTGACAGAATATGGAGACCTTTGGAGTTCCAGGAGGGGGACCATGTTTTCTTATGAGTCTCTCCTCAACGGGGACTGCAGAGATTTGGACAAGGCGACAAGTTATCACCGAGGTTTATCAGGCCATTTCTGATACTTCAGAGGATAGGTAAGGTGGCATACCGCTTGGAACTTCCACCATAGTCGGAGAAGGTGCATTCCATCTTCCACGTATCCCAGCTGAGGAGATAAGTGCATGAACCATCTCAAGTCATCGACCATGGTGAGATGGACTTAGATGACGAGGCGACGTTTACGGAGGTTCCAGTAGAGATTGAGGATCGATAAGAGAGGGTCCTTCATGGGAGGTTGATACCTCTGGTGCAGGTTTATTGGCAGCATGGGAACCTTCATGAGAGAACATGAGGGTGGGAGACTCAGATTCGTGCTGAGTACCCCCATTAATTTCCATAGTCTATGTTGTGGTATTTGGGGATGTAAATCCCTAAGGTGGGAAGAATGTAAAGACCCAGATTTTCCATGTAATTTTTTTTAATTATATGGAATTATTACGAGTCTTTGAAAATTGATGGTGCATGATTCTGAGGCTCAGGGTGACTGGAATGAATTTATGAACTTTTTTTGGGTACGTTCTGTAAACACGTGAGCGGCATATTCTAACTTGTGAACTGTTGCTAGGATTAAAAATATGAGGGAACCGTTGAATCTACACCGTCGGGATTTTCTTAAGGGAGGCTTTACTTTGACCACAATAGGTATGGAGAGGAAGTTAATTTTTGTGAGTTTTATAAGAAAAGAAATGAAATAATCTCATTATTTTTTTTTCTCTTCCACCAATGAACAAGCGGAGTGTGGGACCCGCGGTGAGTCGGGCCAATGAATGGATTGACTTTCCAAATCCTAAGTAATGATGTCATTGGAAGATTAGGAAGCTTCCTAATTTATGATCCCCATTAACTCCATGTATAATTACTTACTCTCCCCATCTCCTATAAATATAGATCTTGGGGGAGGGGTATCGGAAAAGCTTCGCCAGTCAATGAAATTCTGTTGGAGTGCCATAACGTCGAGCCCTTAAGGGATGGATCCGACCCTAGCAGGAGGTGACGTGCGACACCAAAACCCCGAACTAGAGTTTGATGTTCGAGCGGCGATGGGGACAGCTTGTTGTAGGGATGACGAACAACGACACTCCCTCAACCGCGAGGTCTCTCCAATGTTTCAAGGTAGGGGTTATTTCGTTGTGCATTTTTTATTCCCTTTTCCCGTTCTTGAAATTATATGAAGAACATGAGTCAACCTACTAACGGGTTGACCCACGATTCTTTTATCTTTGTGGGAGGATTGTTGCGAGGAATATTTGTGGGGTTTATCTTTTTGATTAATTCAATTTCTTATTCAACCCCTTAATATCCTCCATAATATGAGCTAACGTAGAGGGTGCGGGCCTAACGAACCTGGCCTGAACCCTCAGCTATCTTTTTATCCTTATTCCACCTTAGAAGACCGCAAGCACATCGATGCATGCCAGAAGAGGAAGGTCGCGGAAAATGGAGGAGGTGGACGGCATGAAATCTTGCTGCGGGAAGGGAGGTGGCATGACCATCGCGCAGCCGGTGAATGGTAGTCGCGGAAGAGTCCGAACCTGCCTCTGGAGTGTTCTGTGGTGGACGAGCGGTGCCCATGCAGTGCCACCGCCTCACCAACCAAATGGTCTTCAGGCCGGTCAGGAATACAGGAGACCGGGGGGGTTACACCCCCCACGTCAGACCGAACCGATCTGCAGCCCTTAGTTCAGGCCGCCTCCCTTGAGTCGAGCTTACACCCTCACGGAGGGCCACCGCCCTCGAGGTGGGTCATGCCCTCGGACCAAGCTGCCACCCTCGGACCGGGCCGCCTCCCTCTGACCGGGTCGCCGCCCTCACATCAGGCCACCGCCCTCACACCGAGTCACCGCCCTCAGATCGGGTCGCCACCCTTGGACTGGGACGCCTCCCTTAGAGTAGGTTGTTGCCCTCGAGCCAGGCCACCACCCTCAGACTGGGCCACCGCCCTCAGACTGGGCCACCTCCCCCGAACTGGGTCACTACCCCAGCGTGTCGCCACCCCCGGTGTAACGCCCCGACCCCAGCTACCCAGAGTCGGTGCATTAATTACATAACATTGGCATGATCACAAGAAAGATCAAATCTCGAAAGACCGATTGGTTTAGTAGCCTTGGAAACACTAGATATATTCATAAGTTTTACATTACATCATAAAATGAAAAACTACTACAACAACATAATGTCTCCATAATCCACACTCATATCCCCACATAATATCCCTGCAGGTCATTCATAACTTACTTCTTCACTTCCTGGGAAAAATGAAACATAGAAAAGGGGTGAGCTCAAATGCCCAGTAAGGATAACAATATAGCGGAAACATTCATAAATAAGAATAAACTTTTAAGGCAATGTATAACTAAAACAAAAGCCTTTCAAACATGAACTTTCAACATGGTATGACATAAATAAAATGAAATAATTCCATTTACTTATTCACATGGATATTCTACTAATCAAATAATCACATGCAAAAATCAATAACCACTTTCATAATGTTGGAATGCATAATGCTAAACATTAATTTCTTTGTCTAGGCCTCATCCCAAGACCTAGGGGTTACTTCTAACCGGAACCCAACCCGGAGTGCCTCTAATAACCGGACACCAACCCGGAGTGCCTCTAATAACCGGACACCAACCCGGAGTGCCTCTAATAACCGGACACCAACCCGGAGGGCATACTTTTAACAGTCCCTAACCTGGAGGGATTACTTTAACCAGTCCCCAACCTGGAGGGCTTACTTTTACCGGTCCCCAACCCGGAACATACTTGTTTAGCACATTCATCTGAAGAAAAGTTTGAAATATAACATAAACATTCGGATTAAAACTAGCATACGAAATGTCAATAGTTTCACCATAAACTATGAATGGTATAAAATAGCACACCCACAGTCAAACATATCACAAAACCTTCAATACAATATAGAAGTTTTGTATTATAATAAATCAACTTCAAATAAGCGTAAAATCCATTAAAGGATGTTGACATAGATGAAATCAAAACACTTTTTAGAGAAATATCTCTTTCTATTTTTGAAATCATTTAAGAGCCATATAAAATAAAACATTTTCTTGAAAATATTCTTGTAAGATTGTAATGAAAGCTTTGACGAACGGCGGAAAATAAACGCACCCGCCGTATAAGTAAAAAAAACATTCTTATCTTAATTCTGTCGAAAAGGTCAAAAAGGACCTTGTTTTGAAAACGACGGAATGATTCCTTTATAAACCTCTTACAACAATTCAAACAAGGGTATAAATGAATTTAACCCATATTCTTGTAAATAATAAATATGTTTTGAAATACATTTCGAAGAAACATGGATGTGGATGATAAAGAAATCCCAGTAGATTATTACGTATAAACAACCTCGGATAATGAAGAGATTGTGAAATAACCCTTACCTTGTACTTTTCCTTGGTTGGGGTAGGTTAACCTCCTGTATAATGGTGAAATAATTGTTATTAAATTATACAAGAATCATATACATTAATATGATATCATATATGATCTTTTAACATTGTTTTATTAATAATATCTTAGTATTATCGTCGTTTCGGGTGATAATCGATTCGTTCTTCTTAAATGTTTGGTTACGTAAGACATGTTTGTAATGGATAGATTATATCTTATTCATAATAAGAATGATATTAACATTATTTTTAACCCCAAAATGAGAATAAGACTTGAATGGGTATGATGGAGAATGAATCTTATCGCGTTCGTGGAGACGGTAGTCCGTACGTGCGCACGAACGCTACTTCCATTTAATTTTTTATTTTAAAAGAATCTAATCCAAATGATACATAGGTATATTACTATCCAGTATAGTATTTTATATATGTTACTTAAGTTCATTAACACCATCCTTTATACGTTCCATGTGTGGTATGAACGAGTCATATCATTTTAAGGGGGCGGTAGTCCGCACTTCCTCAAATGAAATTATCGTATGTATATACAACATGAAACGAATAATGGTATGAAATAAAATGGAATTACAGAAGCTTATATATAAAATATATATCATTAATATCATATTTAATTACAGTGCCATCATAATGGCCACCATGAGAGGTGGTAAGATGTATTTGAACAATCATCGTTTCGTGAGGCGTTAGTTTGCCATCCACAGAAACATTATGTTCATCATCCATTAGATGGAGTTGTGTGTATGTGTAGTTTGAATCCTTCTTATAACAACATCCTAGTATATTTAGGATACTGGTGTTGTTACAAAAGAAAGGAAATAAAAAGATTTTGGGGGTTGGAGAAGCAAAATAAATGAAGATACTTTAAGAGAAATTGTTACCTTTAATTTAGGTAACTCACTTTGGTTGGAACCAAAGGACTTCTTGAAATGCTTTCTGCCTAAGGGGAAGCTTCAAGGAGGAGGAGAGGGATGTGGGGAGATTATTTGGGCAGAGTTTGGACGAGCCAAGTGGCTTGAGAGGTGTGAGGAAAAGAGAAGGAGGAGTTCCCTTTTATAAGAGGGGTGAGGGGCACCTTTGGAAAAGCTAGAAATATTAATTTATAATAAATTCATATTCGGTTTCCAAAGGCTCCAAAGTTGACTATTCAAAGTATGAGGTGGGGATAGGTCGAAAACAACTCATCCAATAGAATTTAGACAGGTTTGGGTACTTATATTAATCTTATCTTGAAGTATTAACTCTAAGTTAATTAGTTTCACTTTTACAATGTCTCTTTGTATTTTTATATAATATGGTTAATAAACTTACTATATACATCCAAGCGACCCCCAAGTGGTCCATTAATGATTAACCTATCATAATATAAGTCTCTTGGCCGAACCTTAGATTTTTTAGGAATTTAATATCAATTAATAATATAATATTTGTTTTAAGAACTCTTTTATGTCAATTTTGACACTATTCAATAGTTGATTTTTGTGAAACTCATAACAGATTGATTACTTCGAAAAAAGTCAATTAAATCAATCCTAATATATCATATTATCCTAGAAAATTATTTTAATTCATTAAAAGTTTCATATTATATTTATTTGGGTATTTATAATATCAATTATTTTAATGTTTCACTATTATAGTAATTACTGCATCATCATTGTGTCATAAATAAAATAAATTATTTAATGTCTAAAAATTATAAATAAAATATCATTATGTAGGAAATCTTTTTATCTTTCTAATGAATATTTATAATCTAAAATCCAACATATATAACACTATGTAACAATTGTTTCTCTAAAAGATATATGCTTGTGTCATTTTTGTATTCATTTTGACTTAATTAAAATAAAGTGTCATTATCACTTACAAGTGGATCCATGGGGTCCCAAAATAGACCCAAAGATGCCCATGGTCGACCATGTATCAACCAATAGGGTTAAGACACGTTTTAGGGTAATTTAGTATTATTATAATATTATTTTTTTAACCCTTATTTACCGGATTTACCCTTTAACCATGGTAAATAAAATATTTACCGCAGTAATTATTCAAAATGTCTAAAAATAAAAGTTACCTATTTACACAATTTGAACATCCTGATTCCAAATATGGAATCCATTTTTCTAAATTCAAAACACAGAAGTGGCAGAAATTAATTTAAAATTAATTCCCGCTGTCAAAACAAAAAGCGTGTTTTTAAGAGATAATAACTATCAAAAGATTGACACTTGTTTATGTTCGGTTTAATTGTAAAATTATGTCTAATGACCAACATTATATTAAATTGTAAAAATATATTCTAAATATACTTTAAAACCACTCAAATTCATAATTTATCACTATTAATTATTTTGATTAAAAAAGTTGTTTTTAATTAAAATTTAGTAATTTTCACTATTCATCAAAATATGAAAGTTATCCGAAAAGTACCAAAATTTCACCTTAGGCTAAATTCGATATTCCGAATCCAAAAATGAAGTCCATTTTGAAATATAAAATATATATATTTTCAAAAAGTAGGTATTACTATTTATAACGGCTAGTTTGATTGGTTACGGTGTGTTAGAACTCGGTGTTGCGTACAACACACGCTATCACATTATTCAAAGGGAAACGTACCGTGGAAGCTTGGGGTGTTTCATTTTAAATTTTTGATGTCCCCATTTAGTCAAAAAGTTTAAAATATTTTATTTAAAAAGGTTTCACTATTAGAAGTTGATAAAAGTGAAATACTGAAAATGAATCTGTTCTTGCATTATGACTAAGAAACTCATAATAGGGATTCTAAAATTATAAGGATTATATAAACATTAAAATTTATCTAATACTATTCATAACCTCTTTTGAATGTCTTGTTTGGTAAGTCATGGTGTGCTTGAACTTGGTGTTGCATGTAGTGAAAGTTATTGAATTATTTTGAAGAACTAACACACTATGAAATCTTGGGGTGTTACATTCTCCCCTCCTTCAATAAATTGCGTCCTCGCAATTTGAAATTGTTCTTCGAAAATAAAAGGTGGAAAATAGATAATATATTTGTGGGAAACCCCACATCGGAAATTGGGTTACTAAAATTTAGTCTTAATATGAGGAAAAGAGAAATTAAAGGGTCACCACCAAATTATGATCTCGATTAGGAGAACATTGGTGGCATTTAGAGACATATAATTGGAGGAAAAACGTAAATATTTATAGGTAGTGATTGAGGTCATCAATCACAAACAAGTATAAAATTGAGGTCCTTAAATTCATCAATCTATGATGATTTGAAATACCATCGGTTCAACAAAACATAGGGTATTAGGATAACACATTTTTGATGTTTCAAAATATCCTAGTTGAAATCCCACATCGAAAAATGAATTAATGAGGCCTCTATCTAAAATAAATAGTCGAAAGTATGAAGATTACCGAATATAACACATACTAGGGTTCCATGTAGGAAAATATGGATATGGAAGAAAAATCTAACCATCAATTATCTGATGGAGAGTGGTAGAGAACATGGCTATGAAAAGGCCAACAATCCCAAAGCCATAAATTAGTGATGATTTAAGGTACCATCTAGGACAACATTTTTGTTCTAAGTTCCTTTTATTAATGTTGAGGAATTTATTTATGAGATTGGCTAAGATCATAAGGAGATATACTTACTTTATAATTATAGTTTTATCCATTAATAAATTTCTACCACATACTCATCTTTCACTCTAAAAGATAATAGAATGTAAAAAAATTCTATTTACACTATTCGTATAGGGTTCCAAAATAAACGAATTTATAATTCATCTAAAAGATCTTTTAATAAAAACTACATTATTTAATCCAGGACATCTCATGGGCCAGTGGTAGGTGATACACCCTTGTCGCCCTTCGGTTGCGGGTTCAAGTCTCGCGGCCTTGCCAGACGCGACGGGTTGCCGCCCGACCTCCGGGTTGTCCTTTTATGGCAATCCAAAATAATCCAAACTAGAACTATCCAAAATACTTCTGTCCAAACTCATAGTCCAACATTTATAAGGAAGGTAAGCATAATGTAGATTCTTTTTACCCCGTAACAGCATATGAATACCTTCATCATGTATTCTTTTAATACACTGAAACATCCTGAATTACCATATTCCTTATTGATTACATTCATGCTCCCTTATTCCATATAGAATGCTGGATATACTTCATTAATCCAAAAATGTTTTAAACCCCAACAATGATGGAATATACACATCATTAATCAGTTCCAAGGTAGTCAAGAATATCCAATATAATTTATCCAAAACAATCATGTATTATTCCAAAATCACTACCTCGGTATCAGAACTATATTATGGTTTTTCATTCTCTCAACCATATATTTTCCAAAACTTTATCCTTCTATTGAGTCACTTTTCTTTGTTCCACAAAATCTCAAGTCCTTAATGAAATAGTACTGCAGTACAATCCTTACATACTCCATAATTATTATAACAAGTAAATTGTTGATACACACTCAATTGACATAATCAACATAAGAAATCTAATCATTCCTCTTCATCTGTGGTAGTATCATAACTTGATTATTATCCAATAACATCATTTGCGGCATAGTTTGATGACTGGGACATAGGTTCGCGTAGTGTCCAAACTCCTTGCAAATGAAGCATTGTACATTTGAAACCATTTTCTTACCCTTGCAGTCACGTACTTTGTGCCCTTTTTCTCCACACTTATAACAAACTCCCATTCCTTTCAGGCAAGTTCCAGGGTGTTTCTTTCCACAGTTACCACATATGGGAAAATTCTTCTTTTCCCTCTTCCCTTTATCCATCTTTCTCTCTTCCATCCTTTTCTTCTCTTGCTTCCCTTCAAATCCATAGGACTCAGTAAAATCTTTACTTATCTTATCAACACATGATATTATTTCTTCATATAATGATAATACATGGGAGACTATTTCTCTTATAAATTCTGGCTTAAGACCATGAAAGATATGATCCTTCTTTCTCTTTGGATCATGTGTATTTCTAGAGTTCTCATTCCTTCTACTGGGCACCATTTCTATACCATGGCATAAACTAGATCAGTTTATGAATCAAAACACATAATCCCATACTTATAAAACACTTAACATAAATTGAACTATTTATGGATATAATCCATAATCATAAAAATGTTTTCTTTGAGGAAGTATATACTCATAAACCCTTCACAATGATTTGTAAAGAAAATGAGAGTTATCCTAAGCATATCCCCCGGGAGTGTCGTAACCAAGAGTGCAGCAAGGCCCGTTGTCGTGCACCAGTTCCCGTTCGAGTCTAGCTCAAAGCGGTGTTTTCGGGTTTTACCCCTAGGTACATCTGTGCCAGAGCCGCCTCTACCTGGTCGTATCCAGACAGGGATGTATTGCTCGGAAGACTCACAAAATCTCTACAATACCAAAATTCTAAGAAGTTCTTCTATACTAATCCTCAAAGTTCATCTTAGGTCTATGTGCTCTAATCATAGTTTATCTAAATCTAGCTTCCAAGGTTTGTACTAAACTTTCTCTGATACCAACTGTAACGCCCCGACCCCAGCTACCCAGAGTCGGTGCATTAATTACATAACATTGGCATGATCACAAGAAAGATCAAATCTCGAAAGACCGATTGGTTTAGTAGCCTTGGAAACACTAGATATATTCATAAGTTTTACATTACATCATAAAATGAAAAACTACTACAACAACATAATGTCTCCATAATCCACACTCATATCCCCACATAATATCCCTGCAGGTCATTCATAACTTACTTCTTCACTTCCTGGGAAAAATGAAACATAGAAAAGGGGTGAGCTCAAATGCCCAGTAAGGATAACAATATAGCGGAAACATTCATAAATAAGAATAAACTTTTAAGGCAATGTATAACTAAAACAAAATCCTTTCAAACATGAACTTTCAACATGGTATGACATAAATAAAATGAAATAATTCCATTTACTTATTCACATGGATATTCTACTAATCAAATAATCACATGCAAAAATCAATAACCACTTTCATAATGTTGGAATGCATAATGCTAAACATTAATTTCTTTGTCTAGGCCTCATCCCAAGACCTAGGGGTTACTTCTAACCGGAACCCAACCCGGAGTGCCTCTAATAACCGGACACCAACCCGGAGTGCCTCTAATAACCGGACACCAACCCGGAGTGCCTCTAATAACCGGACACCAACCCGGAGGGAATACTTTTACCAGTCCCTAACCTGGAGGGCTTACTTTAACCAGTCCCCAACCTGGAGGGCTTACTTTTACCAGTCCCCAACCCGGAACATACTTGTTTAGCACATTCATCTGAAGAAAAGTTTGAAATATAACATAAACATTCGGATTAAAACTAGCATACGAAATGTCAATAGTTTCACCATAAACTATGAATGGTATAAAATAGAACACCCACAGTCAAACATATCACAAAACCTTCAATACAATATAGAAGTTTTGTATTATAATAAATCAACTTCAAATAAGCGTAAAATCCATTAAAGGATGTTGACATAGATGAAATCAAAACACTTTTTAGGGAAATATCTCTTTCTATTTTTGAAATCATTTAAGATCCATATAAAATAAAACATTTTCTTGAAAATATTCTTGTAAGCTTGTAATGAAAGCTTTGACGAACGGCGGAAAATAAACGCACCCGCCGTATAAGTAAAAAAAACATTCTTATCTTAATTCTGTCGAAAAGGTCAAAAAGGACCTTGTTTTGAAAACGACGGAATGATTCCTTTATAAACCTCTTACAACAAGTCAAACAAGGGTATAAATGAATTTAACCCATATTCTTGTAAATAATAAATATGTTTTGAAATACATTTCGAAGAAACATGGACGTGGATGATAAAGAAATCCTAGTAGATTATTACGTATAAACAACCTCGGATAATGAAGAGATTGTGAAATAACCCTTACCTTGTACTTTTCCTTGGTTGGGGTAGGCTAACCTCCTTTATAATGGTGAAATAATTGTTATTAAATTATACAAGAATCATATACATTAATATGATATCATATATGATCTTTTAACATTGTTTTATTAATAATATCTTAGTATTATCGTCGTTTCGGGTGATAATCGATTCGTTCTTCTTAAATGTTTGGTTACGTAAGACATGTTTGTAATGGATAGATTATATCTTATTCATAATAAGAATGATATTAACATTATTTTTAACCCCAAAATGAGAATAAGACTTGAATGGGTATGATGGAGAATGAATCTTATCGCGTTCGTGGAGACGGTAGTCCGTACGTGCGCACGAACGCTACTTCCATTTAATTTTTTATTTTAAAAGAATCTAATCCAAATGATACATAGGTATATTACTATCCAGTATAGTATTTTATATATGTTACTTAAGTTCATTAACACCATCCTTTATACGTTCCATGTGTGGTATGAACGAGTCATATCATTTTAAGGGGGCGGTAGTCCGCACTTCCTCAAATGAAATTATCGTATGTATATACAACATGAAACGAATAATGGTATGAAATAAAATGGAATTACAGAAGCTTATATATAAAATATATATCATTAATATCATATTTAATTACAGTTCCATCATAATGGCCACCATGAGAGGTGGTAAGATGTATTTGAACAATCATCGTTTCGTGAGGCGTTAGTTTGCCATCCACAGAAACATTATGTTCATCATCCATTAGATGGAGTTGTGTGTATGTGTAGTTTGAATCCTTCTTATAACAACATCCTAGTATATTTAGGATACTGGTTTTGTTACAAAAGAAAGGAAATAAAAAGATTTTGGGGGTTGGAGAAGCAAAATAAATGAAGATACTTTAAGAGAAATTGTTACCTTTAATTTAGGTAACTCACTTTGGTTGGAACCAAAGGACTTCTTGAAATGCTTTCTGCCTAAGGGGAAGCTTCAAGGAGGAGGAGAGGGATGTGGGGAGATTAGTTGGGCAGAGTTTGGACGAGCCAAGTGGCTTGAGAGGTGTGAGGAAAAGAGAAGGAGGAGTTCCCTTTTATAAGAGGGGTGAGGGGCACCTTTGGAAAAGCTAGAAATATTAATTTATAATAAATTCATATTCGGTTTCCAAAGGCTCCAAAGTTGACTATTCAAAGTATGAGGTGGGGATAGGTCGAAAACAACTCATCCAATAGAATTTATACAGGTTTGGGTACTTATATTAATCTTATCTTAAAGTATTAACTCTAAGTTAATTAGTTTCACTTTTACAATGTCTCTTTGTATTTTTATATAATATGGTTAATAAACTTACTATATACATCCAAGCGACACCCAAGTGGCCCATTAATGATTAACCTATCATAATATAAGTCTCTTGGCCGAACCTTAGATTTTTTAGGAATTTAATATCAATTAATAATATAATATTTGTTTTAAGAACTCTTTTATGTCAATTTTGACACTATTCAATAGTTGATTTTTGTGAAACTCATAACAGATTGATTACTTCGAAAAAAGTCAATTAAATCAATCCTAATATATCATATTATCCTAGAAAATTATTTTAATTCATTAAAAGTTTCATATTATATTTATTTGGGTATTTATAATATCAATTATTTTAATGTTTCACTATTATAGTAATTACTGCATCATCATTGTGTAATAAATAAAATAAATTATTTAATGTCTAAAAATTATAAATAAAATATCATTATGTAGGAAATCTTTTTATCTTTCTAATGAATATTTATAATCTAAAATCCAACATATATAACACTATGTAACAATTGTTTCTCTAAAAGATATATGCTTGTGTCATTTTTGTATTCATTTTGACTTAATTAAAATAAAGTGTCATTATCACTTACAAGTGGATCCATGGGGTCCCAAAATAGACCCAAAGATGCCCATGGTCGACCATGTATCAACCAATAGGGTTAAGACACGTTTTAGGGTAATTTAGTATTATTATAATATTATTTTTTTAACCCTTATTTACCGGATTTACCCTTTAACCATGGTAAATAAAATATTTACCGCAGTAATTATTCAAAATGTCTAAAAATAAAAGTTACCTATTTACACAATTTGAACATCCTGATTCCAAATATGGAATCCATTTTTCTAAATTCAAAACACAGAAGTGGCAGAAATTAATTTAAAATTAATTCCCGCTGTCAAAACAAAAAGCGTGTTTTTAAGAGATAATAACTATCAAAAGATTGACACTTGTTTATGTTCGGTTTAATTGTAAAATTATGTCTAATGACCAACATTATATTAAATTGTAAAAATATATTCTAAATATACTTTAAAACCACTCAAATTCATAATTTATCACTATTAATTATTTTGATTAAAAAAGTTGTTTTTAATTAAAATTTAGTAATTTTCACTATTCATCAAAATATGAAAGTTATCCGAAAAGTACCAAAATTTCACCTTAGGCTAAATTCGATATTCCGAATCCAAAAATGAAGTCCATTTTGAAATATAAAATATATATATTTTCAAAAGGTAGGTATTACTATTTATAACGGCTAGTTTGATTGGTTACGGTGTGTTAGAACTCGGTGTTGCGTACAACACACGCTATCACATTATTCAAAGGGAAACGTACCGTGGAAGCTTGGGGTGTTTCATTTTAAATTTTTGATGTCCCCATTTAGTCAAAAAGTTTAAAATATTTTATTTAAAAAGGTTTCACTATTAGAAGTTGATAAAAGTGAAATACTGAAAATGAATCTGTTCTTGCATTATGACTAAGAAACTCATAATAGGGATTCTAAAATTATAAGGATTATATAAACATTAAAATTTATCTAATACTATTCATAACCTCTTTTGAATGGCTTGTTTGGTAAGTCATGGTGTGCTTGAACTTGGTGTTGCATGTAGTGAAAGTTATTGAATTATTTTGAAGAACTAACACACTATGAAATCTTGGGGTGTTACACCCGGACCGGGCCGCCGCCCCACGCGGGTTGTGCCACTTCTTTACGGGCCACCATATTCGGGCCAAGATTCCCTTGTAGGCCGCCCCTCTTGAGGGCTAGACCAAACATCACCCCAGCTGGCCAAGTCCACCATAGCCCATCCCAGACCAGGTCAGGCTGGGTTGGACCGGACCCGGGCCCAAAAACACACCAAACCGGCCCTAACTCCTAAACCGAACGTCCGTTTGATGAACTGTCTGTGGTGTCGGGATACTTGGAGTGAGACTATCCTTTTGACTTAATCCATGAGAGTTTTGGAGAAACTTGGAGTATGGTCGGGTTGGATCGCACCCGAACCCAATTGGGCCCTCGACACTGAAATGTCAATAAAACAAAGACTGGGCATCTGACTGATGTACCATCTGTTACATTGGAACCCTTATGACTAGGCGGATAATCGGGTTACTTCTTTGTGAGACTTCCTGCTGGTTGAGATACGACTAATGGCTTGGGGAGTGGTTCTCCCAAGCGCACTACGTATGGAACCCTGTGACTGGCTGAGACCTGACGACTACTGACTTTTCAACTCAGAGTGACTCGACGACCACAGTACGCGATGGGGAGAAGTACCTTCATAGACCATGATGGGGGTGGGTGGTTTTGTGTGACCTGGCAGGCCACATTGGGGAGCGTCCGCGGTACGTGATGGGGAGGAGTACCTTAGGAGACCATGATGGGGGGTGGCTCTGTGTGACCTGGATGACCCACAGTATATGATAGGTAGGAGTACCTCAGCACTTCAAGGTTAGTGGGAAGTGGCTCGAAGTGACCTGACAGACCCACTGTACTCGATAGAGGAGGAGTTCTCCAGCAGTCGAGGCGTTCGACGTTGTGACTGGGGATGTTAATCATTATTACCCCTAAAATAAATCCTAGTGTGAGTTTTCTTTACCTTGTGCTTGTGATTTAGGATATGTTATGTGGTACTTTACCTATGTGGTAATCTAACTTCATGGTGTTACCCTGTGGTTTTTCGTTGTGAAAATCTAGGAGACCTTTGGGGTCTCGGGGTCCCTACTGAGTATCGTTATACTCACCCATGCACAACCTTCACCCACACCTTTTTGTTTCTTTTGCAGATGATGTACAACATTGATTGAGGCTGAGGGATCCAGGAATGGATGGTGCTCAGAGGTGGACCGTTCGACATGATGAGACGCAGAGGAGACGAGTGGATGTGGGTGCAGTGGAGGTGATTTGTACCTACCCTTCAGGTATAAAACTCGGAGGATGACCAAGTATCTGTTTTCCTTTTTTCTTTCAGTTATACTATACTTCCATTCATACTTGTACTTTTATAGTTGGGCTTGTATTCTGGACCCTTTTACTTTCAGCACTCTTTTACTACAGTATTTTACTTCATAGTTTCTTCTTTTTATGTTCTCGGACCGTGTGTTTGTACAGGTTTAAAGGCAATACCTTCTATTGGTTGGAGTATATTACTCAAGAGGGGGGTGAATTGAGTAACTATAAAAATTTATGATTAAAAAGTATTTCTAAAAGGTTTCCCCAAAATTTTAAATACAGCCCAGTTAATCAAGGTTACACTGTTATAAAGGTTTGACTGTTTAAATAACTTCTTAGAAGATTGATTAGTTCTCATTAATCTTAATGTCAGTTATTAAGATTGTTTTTGAAACTATTCTATTAAGACAATACAATTATAACTTCTTTCCAAGATTAACTATCAAAGTGGATTTAGTGATATCTGAATTATAAAGTAAAGTAGTAAAACAGAGAAGACTAAATTAATCAGAACAATGGATATGAAACAAGTGGTTCAGTATCAAGTCGAGACCTAATCCACTACAATTGGTGATCATCTTCCACCAAGCAGTTTATATAAATAAACTTGATCAACACCCTGGATCAGGGTTAACAACAGTACACAGGACTGTCCAGGCCACATAGAGACCTCTTCCACAGTTATTTGTGGGTACAAACAACCAGGCCACACATGGACCTCTTCCACACTTATCGTGGGTATACACAAGAGTAAAAGAATGTTTGAGTAAGGGTATCCTATATCCTTCGGTTTAATGAAGGAGACAGAGTGTGTTGTAATACAGATACACACTCTGCTTGAAATTTAATAAAATGATACACAATAGAGCAGAAATATTGAGATAGGTTTAGAAGTGCTTTGAGTGTTAGTCTATGCAGCTCTGGACTTCTGAGATGAGGCAGATGCAGAACTCAAGTCCTCGTATGGAAAATAGAGCATCGCAAGTCAGACAAATCCAACTTGTGTTCTTCATGGTGTTTTACCGTGTGAATATGTTCTCAGGATTATAGGATTCTAGTATTATTTGCGTGTTCTTTAGTAGAGTTGAGATGCATGAGACAATTCTCTAAGTGTATTCTATTTTCGCGCTCATGCCCACCAGCTTGTTTTCTTTTTCAGTATCGTGCAACTTCTCTCATGTATGTCTTCTTTTTGTTTATGGGCCGCATTACTCTTTTATCTTGGAGTGAATGTGTTTGAGCCGACAGGTTGCATGTATTCTGCACCTCTTACCTCTTATTGTTAAGGACATGTCTACAAAAGAAACATTAATTATGTCAGTGCATTAAAATCTTCAAATATGACCGTTAGAGATAAAATAAAAAGACGACAAAACATATTAGGAAATGGTGTCATAGTATGTCATGGAAACAGTGTCTCCTTCACAAGGTGTCTGGATTGGTCATGGTGTCTTGTGGTCATGGTGTCTGGATGTCATGGTGTTTGGATGTCACAGTGTCTTTTTCACGGTGACTGCTTTATGGTGTCTGGTTCACGGTGTTTGCTTCATGGTGTCTTGTTCACAGTGTCTGCTTCACAGTGTCTGCTTCACGGTGTCTACTTCATGGTGTCTTCTTCATGGTTTCTCATGGTCACAGTGTCTTGTTCACGGTGTCTCATGGTCACGGTGTCTCATGGTCACGGTGTCTCATTGTCACAGTGTCTCAGACTTAGGAAAATATCTGTATTCAAACTTAAGCAGTGATATTCATGAAATGAATTAAACTTAATCATTTTTCAGAGAAATCATTGTAAATTGAATCAAAAGATAGTATATAGTATCCAAACTAAATGTATAGCACTTAAGAGCTTTGGATAGCTTTTACTAAGCTATTGTACATTTTATGTGAGATAGATTACATAGAGTTAACATGGTTTAGAGACTAAATAGGATTTGTGATCATTAAAACATGATTAATACATGAGGAGTCCAACAATATACCCCTTTTTGATGATCACAAACCTTATAGATTTAGAGTTTATATTTGTCCTAACAACATAGATCGAATGCATATAACATATATAGAGTGAGTGTTCTCTTCTCCTATATTTTTCTTTATATTTCTCCCATATTTTTTTATATAATTCTCCCATATTTTTCATATATTTCTCATATATGCATTTCTCATATATTTCTCCCCCTTTTGGGATTATCAAACAGTAGGAGGGAAAATAAAGAAAAAAGAGACAAGAAGAGTGCATAATGTATTACATAAAAAGAGTGGAATTACAAAAATTAAAACAAATGAAACAGGATTCCCATAAAAATAGAGTAAAAATTGTCCTTCTTCACTGACTGGTCTTCTCTATTCCTTTAGCAGTAGCAGCAGAAGAGGAAGCCAGAGGAGCAGAAGTTGAGGTAGAAGAAGGGAGTGAGCTGGTTGATAGAGAAGGTAAAGGAAGGCCTTCAAAGATAGAGGGATCCAGAGTAGGTATAGTAGAAGACTGAGGTAGTTATTGATCAAGGATCATAGTCCTAATCGAACTCAGTGCCTGAATGACATACATAGAAGTGGAGGCTAGGGTAGAGGTGAATATAGGCAGACCAGGTCACAGAGGTGCAGCCGTAGGAGCAATAATGGTTGTACTCTGGAAATGAAGATAGGGCCTCAGATGTTTGATAAAATCCACAATGATCTCTCCACCATACTGTATAGCCTTCTCAAAGTCATCCTTGTTTTCCATAAACTTATACAAAAGATGAGTGAACACTATGAGATTTTGAACTTGGGTCTTGAAAGCTTGATTAATAGGAGGAATCCTCAGATTTTCCCTGGGAGGCATAATAGCCTCTTCTTCTTCTTCTTCTTCTTCAGAATAATCAACAACCTCATCTGGTTCTAAACCAGGATCAGAAATATATCTTGGTCTTAAAGGATGTTCCACTGGATTTAATTTTTCATAAATTCTATCATTGTCTTCCACCCGTGCCTTTTTTTAAGGATTCCAATTGATTTTCATCCTCTTGATAGTGAATTTCGAAAGGCAGAACTCACAATCCTTGATAACTTCCTCATTAGGTCCAACCATACCTTTGGCATGAAGCATGGCTGAGATAAGTCGAGAGTAAAATAGGGAGGTTGACTTGGTTGTGGATTTGATCAGTTCACACATATGGTGTATGATATACTTACAAAGGTTGATCTTATGCCCATTTTTCATAAGATGAATCAGAAACACATCCTGATATTTTAGAATAGCAAAATCACCTTTTCTAGGGCTAATCAGGTTCTGTATAAACTTAAACAATAGTCTTAATTCTCCATCTAGTTTGGTAGCAATGGCTCTTCTCTTGGTTCCATTTCCGGTTAAGCTTTTTAGAGCATCTTCCAACACAAAGAACTCACTAGAAGGTGGAGGTCCTCTCTGATAGTCCTCACAGATGCCTTCATGATGTATCCTGAGGAATGCATCCCATAACCTTGAAGAAAATGAGCATTTCTGGCCATTTATCTAGCTTTTGACAACATAACCATCTTCAGAATCAAAGGATAACTGGACATATTGATAAAACAGAGCCACTAACTTAGGATAGATAGGTCTATCTTCCTTCAAAAACCACTCTAACTAGCCTTTCTCTTTTAAAACTTTTAGAACCAGAGACTTTCTTGACATAATCCATTTGGGGCAAACCTCTTTCTCAGGTACTACATCTCAGTTTACCAGATTTGGGTTTAGAGGACCTTCGTGTGCTAGCTTGGGTGCGATTTTCTTCTTCTTTGAGCTACATTTCTCAGGAGTCGATGATGAAAGGTGTTTCATCCTGGGCATTCACCGAAGGTTTGAGAGAGAAGGGTTGAAGGGTTGAAGAAGGGTTACAAATTGAGTGATTAGAAGAGAGATCGAGTGAAGGACAAGTCATACTTCGTTTATTTTATCATTTTTGAATACCAAACGTCAAAAAAGTAAAAATGCGGGAAAATAAAGAGGTGAAATGAATAATTACCACGATATGGTTTTTAATTCATAAATAAAAATCATAAATAATCATTACGGAGAGACTATATCGGGTTTTTACGGTGAGACAATGAACAAATGTTATGGTGAGACAGTGAACAAACTTCATGGTGAGACAGTAAACATGAACTTTATGGTGAGACAGTAAACATGAACTTTACGGTGAGATAGTGACTGTCAGACAGTAGTCGCGAAACACTAACTGTGAGACCGTAATCATGAGACAGTAAAAGATACAACAGTAAGACGTAAAATAGTAAAATATAAAATAGTAAGATATAAACTAGTAAGACATTTACTTAAGATTTATCATTCCTAATTCATGTATGATGTAGTCTATTCTTTCAGAATTTAGCG
Source organism: Viscum album (assembly GCA_963277665.1). NCBI lineage: Eukaryota > Viridiplantae > Streptophyta > Magnoliopsida > Santalales > Viscaceae > Viscum > Viscum album. The sequence goes on along the minus strand of OY728156.1, from coordinate 621,719,397 downwards.
GTTTTGTGAATATATCAGCAAGATGATACTCAGTACCAATGAATTCTAAAGTGATATCACCCTTTTGATAATGATCTCTCAAAAAGTGATGTCTTACATCAATATGATTTGTCCTATAATGTGAAACATGATTTTTTGAAATGTTAATAGCACTTGTGTTGTCACAATATATAGGTACATGCCTAAATTGATATCCATAATCTAGTAATGTGTGTTTCATCTATAAGATTTGTGTGCACAATAGCTGTCAGCATCTATGTATTCAGCTTCTGAAGTAGATAATGCAACAGAATTTTGTTTCTTACTACACCATGATACTAGTAACTTGCCTAAAAAGTGACATGTTCCAGAGGTGCTTTTTCTATCTAACTTACAGCCACCGATGTCAGCATCAGAATAACTAACTAATTCAAATGATTGTCCTCTAGGATAGAACAGTCCTAGATTGGGTGTATGCTAGAGGTATTTGGAAATTCTCTTTATAGAATTTAAATGATATTCCTTAGGATTTTCTTAAAAATGAGCACACATACACACACTAAACATAATATCAAGTCGATTAGCAGTTAAGTATAGTAAACTTACAATCATTCCTCTATAAGTGGTTTGATCAACAAATTTTTCATCTTCATCAAGATCTAACTTATAAGTGGTACTCATGGGAGTTTCACTACTTTTAGTGTTATCCAATTCAAAATGTTTTAGAAGATCTCTATTATATTTACTTTGAGTTAAAATAATACCATCATTATTTTCGAAAGATTTGAAATCCGAGAAAGAATTTTAGTTCACCCATTAAACTCATTTCAAATTCATTTTGCATCATTTTAGAAAAATCAACACATAAAGAATTTCTTAAAGATCCAAAGATAATGTCATCTACATAGATTTGAACAACTAAAACATCATTTGAAATTCATTTTATAAAAAGAGTAGGATAAGTTATTCCTTTTGTAAAACCTTTGGAAATAAGAAAAGTAATCAACCGATCATACCAAGCTCTTGGAGCTTTTTTCAAACCATATAAAGTTTTTGATAATTTAAAAGTATGATTTGGAAAATAGGGGTTTGTAAAACCAGGGGGTTGTTCAACAAAGACATCCTCACCTATATACCCATTTAATAATTCACTCTTAACATCCATTTGATATAGTTTGAAATCCAGATGTGCAGCATAAGAAATCAGGATTCTTATGGCTTCAAGTCTAAATACTGGTGAAAAGGTCTCCTCATAGTCAATTCCTTCTTATTGACTATAGCCTTGTGCCACTAATCTAGACTTTTTCTAACTATGTTACCAGCCTCATATACCTTATTTCTAAACACTCATTTAGTGCCAATGGTGAATGTGTCCTTAGGTCTTTCAACAAGTTTCCAAACATTATTCCTTTCAAACTGATTAAGTTCTTCTTGCATAGTCATTACCCAAAATTCATCATTGATATCATCATTAACATTTTTGGGTTCAAGTTGTGACAAGAAGACTTGATGTTCAACCTGATTTCTAAGAGAAGCTCTAGTTTGAGTTTCTTTGTCTAGGTCTCCTACAATAGCATCTAAAGTATGGTTCTTAAGAGTTCTAACAACTCTAGAAAATGAGGGACTACTGATTTCAGGTTCATCAATAGGTTCAGGTTCATTATGTCTTGATTCTAAGGAATTTCCAGAACTGGAAGTTTTCACATATTCTTTCACAGAATGGTTTGAGAATTTTGTATTAATGTTCAGATTTGATACATCATCCTCCAGGTTCTCTAGAATGGTTTTAGGCTCATGTGGATATGTTCTATCAAATTTTACATGGACAGATTCTTCCACACATTTAGTTATTTTATTGAACACTCTATAGGCTTTACTGGATATGGAATATCCTAAAAAGATACATTCATCACTCTTAGATGCAAATTTTTCAAGATTGTCTTTAGTATTAAGAATATAGACTTTGTAGCCAAAAACTTTGGAGTAGTTAACCTTGGGTTTTCTATTGTTCCTTAACTCATAAGGATTCCTCTTAAGAATAGGTATTATTAACACTCTATTGATTATGTAGCATGCTGTATTGATAGCTTCAGCCCAAAAATAAATAGGTAGGTCATATTCACTAATCATTGTTCTAAAAATCTCTTGTAGGGTTCTATTTCTTCTTTCTACAACTCCATTTTTTTGAGGTGTTCTAGGGGAATAGAAATTGTGAATATAACCATTTTGTGAGAAAAAATATTCAAACTCTTGATTTTAAAACTCACGGCTATGATCACTTCTTAAGGATTTAATTCTATGTCCACTAAGATTTTCCACAGACTTAAAATATTTAGTAAAATAAGAGAAGGCTTCACTTTTGTGAGCCAGAAATAAGGTCCAAGTATATCTAGAAAAGTCATCTACAAGAACATAAACATAGTGATTCCCATTTAAATTAGAAACTCTGGAATGTCTAAATAAATCCATGTGAACCAGTTCAAGATGTTGAGAAGTTGATACTTATTTCTTTGCTTTGAAGGAAATTTTGTATTGTTTTCTCTTTTGACAGGGATTACACACTTTGTCATTTGGAAACTCAAGTTTGGGTTAGTCTTTAACTAAGATTTTTCTAGTATTCTTTCTAAGGGAGTGAATATTACAGTGTCCAAGTCTCCTATTCTAGAGCCAAGAATCATTATGAAATACACTTAAACATGAAGCATTTTGAGAAGCTAAAGAATCTAAGTTAACAAAGTAAACATTTTCATTTCTTAATGAAGAAAACACTAATTCATATTTAGAATTAAAGACATTACAAGCATCATCTTCAAATCTAACATGAAATCCATCGTCACATAATTGTGAGATACTAAGCAGATTATTTTTTAATCCATCAACAAACAATACTTTAGAAATTAAAACTGAGTTAGAGTTACCGATTTGGCCGAGGCCAATGATCTTTCCTTTGGCATTGTCACCAAGTGTGACATGTCCTCCATCTATTTTTATTAGATTCTTGAAGCATGAGTAGTCTCCTGTCATGTGTCTTGAACATCCATTGTCCAAGTACCATACACTTTTACAGGAACTCTTTAAGCAGCTTTCCTACAAAATGATTAAGAAAAAATAGATTTTGGTACCCATACTTGTTTGGGTCTAGTAATATTAGTTTTAAGTACTTTAGGAACCCATATCTGCCTCATAGGTTTCCTATAAGCATTAAGTAAAGTATTTGAAAAATAAACACCATTTGGTCCAAAAAAACTTGAAAAAATAGAAGATGTATCATAAATAGAATTAGTTGATTTGTGTCAAGAACTGGGAGTAAGACTATATGTCCCAGATTTTGAAAAAATATTTGTTCTACCAAGATTTCTTTTGTCAAGTTGATAACCAATGACAGTGTTGTATTTAGGGGAAATTTGTTTTCCTAGCATTTGAGTAAGGGTATTATTCCCATTGGTAAACTTTTCTAGATCATTCTTCAATTTCTCATTAGACATTTTTAATTCATTGTTCTCTTTGATCAGTTGATCATTTTTCTCTTTTTCAGATGTGAGTTCAAGTTTAACAGTCACAGTAAGAGAATATTGTTTCTTCAATGATTTATATTTGTCTTTTAATTCATTGCATGTTTCTTCAAGCATGTTACGGTATTAAAACATTTCTTCATTAGTCATATTTTCAGAGTCACTCTCATTTTTAGAATAGTATGGATTATGTATAGCAGAGTCCCGTGTTACCTCATATGTTTTTGTCATAAAACACATATTGGATTTGTTTTCCTGTTCATCATGTGATGTTTCTGAGTCACTTGAATTGTCCTTAGAAGCACTCCAGGTTTCTTTCATGGCATTTTTATGCTTCATGTCCTTGTCCTCGTATCTCTTTTTGTACGTGATCTTTGGACAGTTAGCCTTGATATGCCTTTTGTTCTTACATTCATAGCAGACAATCTCATCATTATTGTCACTTGTTTTCCAGTCCTTCTTTCAATTTCCTTTTTGGTCATATTTTCCCTTGAAGTTAGGCTTTCGAAAAAAATTCTTCTTCTTGTAAAATTTCTTGAATCTTCTGGATAATTGAGCCATTTCCTTATCACTGTCAGGTGATGATTGTTCACTACTGGAACTTTCTGCAGAAGCTTCCAATTTCCCTTTGTCTTTGTGTTTAGAGGTGATGGTCCTGAATGCAACAGATTTACTCTTTGGTTCATCCTCCTCTTCCTTATTGACTTTTAGTTCCTCTTCATACATCATCAGTTTCCCAATGAATTCTTTTACATGTAGCTTGCTGATGTCGCATGATTCTCTAATAGAGAAAGAGGTTCCTCTCTATCTATCAGGAAGACATCTAATAATTCTCTTGATTTGTTCCTTGGTAGTGACTCCTCTTCCAAGAGAAATCATTGTGTTGACAATGTCATTGAACCTAAGATACATGTTAGAGATAGGCTCATCAGGTTTCATTTTAAATTTATCATATTTAATAGTATAAGTATTAAGTCTCATTTCTTTTACACTAGATGTTCCTTCATGTGAGATAGACAGAGTATCCCAAATTTCATGGGTAGTTTTACAAGTAGAAATTCTATTGAATTATTTATCTCCTAAGGATCAGTATAAAGCATTTTTTGCTTTGCAATTGTTATTGTAGGCAGTTTTGATAGGTTCATCCCATGTGATTCTATCAGTAGTATGAATCTTATATTCATTTATAATGGAAGACCAAATTTCAAAACTCATACTCTCTAAGTGAATTTTCATTTTAATTTTCCATTTAGCATAGTTGGTTCCATTAAAGAATGGTGGTATGTTGGTTTCAGCATCTTTCAATCTATTATCCATTATACAAAAATACTTTGAAATAGCTAGAAATTTAAATTTACAGAAACTTAAAGATCTTCAAAGTACAACTACAATCAGAGTTGAATAAGGTTAAACAAAGTCTTAATAAACAGCCTTTGATACCAAATATTGGTCGGAGTAGATTACTCAAGAGGGGGTGAATTGAGTAACTATATAAATTTCTGATTAAAAATTATTTCTAAAAGGTTTCCTCAAAACGTTAAATACAGCCCAGTTAATCAAGGTTATATTGTTATAAATGTTTGACTATTTAAATAACTTCTTAGAAGATTAATTAGTTCTCAGTAATCTTAATGTCAGTTATTAAGATTTCTTTTGAAGTTATTCTATTAAGAAAAGACAATTATAACTTCTTTCCAAGATTAACTATCAAAGTGAATTTAGTAATATCTGAATTATACAGTAAAGAAGTAAAATAGATAAGACTAAATTAATCAGCACAGTGGATATGAAACAAGTGGTTCAGTCTCAAGCTGAGACCTAATCCACTCCACTTGGTGATCACCTACCACCAAGCAGTTTATATAAATAAACTTGATCCACACCCTGGATCGGGGTTAACAACAGTACATAGGAATGTCCAGGCCACACAGGGAAATCTTCCACAGTTCTTTGTGGGTACAAATAACCAGGGCACATATAGACCTCTTCCACACTTATCGTGGGTATACACAAGAGTAAAAGAATGTTTGAGTAAGGATGTCATGTATCCTTCAGTTTAATGCAGGAGACAGAGTGTGTTCTAATACAAATACACACTCTGCTCGAAAGTTAATAAAATGATACACAACAGAGAAGAAATATTGAGATAGGTTTAGAAGTTCTCTGAGTGTTAGTCTTTACAGCTCTGGACTTCTGAGATGAGGCATATGCAGAACTCAAGTCCTCATATGGAAAACAGAGTGTCGCAAGTCAGACAGATCTAACTTGTGTTCTTCATGGTGTTTTACAGTGCGAAGATGTTCTCGGGATTCTAGGATTCCAGTATGCTTCGTGTATTCTTCACCAGAGTTGAGTTGCATGAGACAATTCTCTAAGTGTATTCTATTATCGCGCTCACACCCACCAGCTTGTTTTCTTTTTTAGTATCGTGCAACTGCTTTTGCGTATATCCTCGTTTTGTTTCTGGGCCGCATTACTCTTTTATCTTGGAGTGCATGTGTTTGAGCCGACAGGTTGCATGTATTCTGCACCTCGTACCTCGTATTGCCAAAGACATGTCTAAAAAAGAAACATTAATTATATCAGTGCATTAAAATCTTCAAATATGACCGTTAGAGATCAAATCAAAATACGACAAAACATATTAGGAAATGGTGTCACAGTATGTCATGGAAACGGTGTCTCCTTCACACGGTGTCTGAATTGGTCATAGTGTTTTGTGGTCACGGTGTCTGGATGTCATAGTGTCTGGATGTCACGATGTCTGAATGTCACGGTGTCTTGTTCACAGTGACTGGTTCACGATGTCCGGTTCACGGTGTCTGCTTCACGGTGTCTGGTTCAGGGTGTCTGGTTCACGGTGTCTGCTTCACGGTGTCTTGTTCACGGTGTCTGCTTAACGGTGTCTGCTTCAAGGTGTCTCATAGTCACAGTGTCTTGTTCACGGTGTCTCGTCGTCACAATGTCTCATGGTCACCATGTCTTGTTCACGATGTATCATCGTCACGGCGTCTCATGGTCACAGTGTCTTGTTCACGGTGTCTCATGGTCACGGTGTCTCATGGTCACGCTGTCTCATGGTCATGTTGTCTCATGGTCACGCTGTCTCAGACTTAGACAAATATCTGTATTCAGACTTAAGTAGTGATATTCATGAAATGAATTAAACTTAATCATTTATTAAAGAAATCATTATAAAGCGAATCAAAAGATAGTATATAGTATCCAAACTGAGTGTATAGTACTTAAGAGCTTTGAATAGCTTTTACTATAGAGTTAACATGGTTTAGAGACTAAATAGGATTTGTGATCATTAAAACATGATTAATATATGAGGAGTCCAACACCTTCCCATTTTAGGGAATATGTCTTTCGGTGCTAGTTGTCATCCCCTGACCTATGAAAGGCGAGATTTGGGTAGTCACAGCACGGGTCCCGGGGGACGGGTCGTGACAGCCCCCATCAAGATGAGGCTCCTCACTTCTTCCCTTTGTTTTTTATGGGAATCAGTTGTTCCATTGTGGGTTTTCTGCCAAATTCAAAACATGTATAAGTTATGCCTACGGTTGCATGTTAAAAATGTTATATTTGGGCCCCTTTTTAAATCAATGAGCCAATAACACAAAAAATTCCTAAAATGTTTTTGAAAATTCAGATTACATTTTAAAAGAAATTCAATTAGAAATCATATAAGATGAGATAAATTGAGAAAATAATCTCTCCATATCGAAGGATGAAAATCGGCAAAGCGGCGATCAGACTGGCAGTGGTGTGGACATCGTGACTTCCGACTAAAATGAGCAGCGTTCGGGACGTGGAGTTTGCGGTGCGAAGGGTGCTCCACTTGTAAGCGATTTATAATTTGACAAGGGCAGTGATGAAGGGAAAAAATGTCATTTAAATATCAACGGGAATAACGCGACTTAGAATGGCCGATGGAGAAATTTGTTCGCGCACACAGTTTTGGCAGATGGACAAATTTCTACGCGCACATGAGTAGGTTATTTCTTCATGGTTTCGCCGACATGAGTTGCCAATTTCGCCGTCATGAGTGGGCCATTTCGGCGATGGAGAAATTTGTGCACAGTCTTTGGTCGGTAATTTCAGCGCTGACTTTAGCTGCTAATTGTTAATATCATGCATGTCACGTCTAAATGAAACATATAAATATTCTGCTTTTGAGGATCTTTAGTGGATATTTTAAAAATAAATATTTTCGAAGTGTTATAAAATAATAAAAACGGATTGAAGACATGGAAATTTGAGTTTTAGTGAATATTTTAAAAGTTAATATTAACTAAAAATATTGACAAATTAATATTAATAGAATTATTAAACTGTTTTGTTTTATCAGTATCATTTTTGTTCCAATTTGACATATATATCAAATAATAAATATTTAATTAATAATTTAAAGAATTGACTAAATTTGCTACACTTATGATGTCATACAATAATTCCACTCGTACATATAATAAATCTACATCTATACTAAAGGTGGGTGTCCTTAAGTACATGTGTTGCTCTATGCTTCACCCCACACTCGCGCGTTCCATCGCCTACTCCTAGGGTTTGCAGCATATTTCATCTTCTCCGTGCTCTACCTCCCGCAGCCCTACAATTTTTTCTTCATCGCCGACTAGGTTCTCTGACACCTACATCCTTCTAGATATTTCCTTATCCTTTTCCCACCACTCCCATTCCCTCCATTACTCAACTGTCCCGCTCACCGGTTTCATCACCTCATCCGCGAGTTCTCGTTGCATATCGTGTGCTTTGTGCTCCACCACCCCCAACCACTTCCAGAGTTTCTTCACTGTCGACGAGCTCCTCCGACGCCTCCAATCATCCTCTATATATCCACAACCGACTATCGGCCGCCGTGTTTCACGCCCTCACAACTAATTCGTGAATCTCTTCACCATCTTCAACACCTCCACTTTTCTTGGAAAATATATCTTCACGTTCCTTTGTAGAGCTCGACTATGAGTCAAGATTTTCCCCAAGCGTAGCTTCATCTCGTTCTCAGGTCTGTTCAATTACCATACTCATCCATCTCCTGATGCATCCCGCATACAATAATTTTTTCTTCCTATCTTCTCTGTAACATTTTACTTCACTTTTCACTTTTTCATTTCACTCTATTCACACAAAATGCAGATACTATATTACAATACATCTGCTTTCCTGAATCAGGAATTAGGGATCTACTTCATTCGGTTGGCCACCATTTAGCTACCACTATCTGTCTTCAGAGACCATAAATATCTAGTGCTCTACAAAAGGTGTGTTCCCAGCATTTTATGGATTTTTTCTCTCTCCAATATTTAGTATTTCTCGTTTCATATGAATTTTTCAATTGTTAATACAACATATGCTTTTCTAATTCACCAACTACGACATGTACTTCTTTTGCTCGGCCAATCATTCTTCATCTATAAATTTTTCTAGGGTTTATAGATATTTCATCCACCACAACAAAGCATGTTGCAGTTTAGGTTAGCCTAACTAATTTCATTCAATACACAATTTTTCCTATTTATATCATGTACTATGTTTTTATAAACATCTTCAATTAAATGCATAGTGGACTTTTTGTTTGCCTTTACAAGATATATTACACGTATAATACTCACAATGGCGCATAACATGATTTTCTTGAACTCCTTGATGAATAAATATAAATATAAACAATACGAACATGCAATCCCTGTCAAGATCTAATGAATCAAGGTTTCAAAGAAGACTACTAAGGCAAAAGCGGTAAAAGGTTGTGAGTTATGTACTGTCTTTACTTGAAATTGTTTTGTTGTTTATCAATCATTCACTATATATATTTAGTATATTTCCACAAAGACATTATCAACATTGTCATGAACCTACCCAGATACCCTAATTACCAGATAACCAAGTCGGTCCTAACATATCCTGATGGGCGTTCCCAATCTCCACGGGTTGACGACTAGCACCTGACATCATACAATATGAAAGTGGGAACAAATTTTCCACACACACAATGAAAGAAAGATAAACAATTCAATATGCATACAAGAAAAATTCCACTGGGAGAATTGTACCAGAAGCAAAAAAGGTATAAACAACCCAAAGTGCAACCACAATACCGGAAAACCAGATAACAACCCAAGTTCCAACAGACACAACTCTCCAAGCCCAAAGATCAACAGCTACTACCACCTCCAAGTGGTGCTTTGCCCTTGCTTGAACATGGAAGAATACAATTTACAAACACTTGAAGGCACAGGTAGGGTGTGAGCTCAAATCCCAGTAGGGTCTCACCATGGATTTTATAATTAATTAACTAAATAAAGATTTCAATTTTAAAATAAACAGGCATGACGTTTCAAAATCATATCTAAAATAAATCATGCTTTACATTTCAATTGATGGAAACATTTCTAAAAAATGGATTAAACACTAATTTTATATAAAACAATTTATATAAAATTCACAAGGCATGTGTAAACAGTTCAAAAACAATGGAATATATAGAAAAAAATCACAAGTGAGTAACATGGTCATCTACCAAGAGGTACAATAGTTTTGGGCTATAGGATCGTCACACACTCAAAGCTGAATCATGATAATATATGTATCCACACGACCCTCGTACACAGGTCAAAGAGGAACCATCACCTTCCCATCGGGGATGTGACCTGATGCACTTGGTTTTGTTTTAGTTGTAAGCATCAAAAGAGTGCTATCCCAATAACTCACTAACTAACTAGGCTTTCATGTACTCTAACTATAATCAGAAATGGGTAATTTATTTCAAAACTGTTCAAAATAAAATTCAACCCATTTTCCCATTTAAATATGCCAATTTCTCTTTAAAAACCAATACATGGGTTTTTAATCAAATCATGCGTTTTTCAAGATAAACCCACTGATTTTCGATCAAAACCACATTAATCCATTTTCATCAAATACCCATTTGAAATAAATTTCATAATTCAAATTCCATAAATTAAATCCAACAATTTAATTTCACAATTTTCTATCAAATCCAAATCACAATATAATTCAACAATTAAATTTTCACAATTTCCCATCAAATCCCCGATCACACCCCAATTCATAGGAATTGAGGGGTTTTCCCCAATTTATTTCCAAATAAATTCAAAACCCCAACCACACCAAATTAGGTTTTCAAAATTTAATTGAAATCAAATAAAACAATTAAGAAATACTAGGTTAGATTAATTGGCCAAACATAAATGGAATCACCTACCTCGGGATCACAGGATCTGAAAAACACAAATCCCTAATTGGGAAACTCCAACGAAGAATTTCGACAAAAAAGATCAGAGAATCGTCCAAGATTCAAGATCCGAAACAGCAAGTATTAGATCACCCAACAATACAGAGATATATAAAACCCTAGGGAGGAAAGAAGAAAAAATGGGAGAAAGATCACGGGAAGAGGAATCTTACTGAGAAGAGATCGAACGTCATTCGCCTAGATTTGATTCACTTACAGAGGGGTTTAGAGGGGCTACAATCATCTTTTAGGAGCTTCCAAGGGAGAAGAAATCATATTAGGCATGAATGAACCTATTATGCACTTAAACTAGGAGTTTTGGGGTTTTAAAATTAATTTTCAGATTAAAAAGTTCTCATATGCATAGTTTCCTAGGAAGGCCTCATGGTTAGACAAATTGTGCACCCTAACTGTATGCCCCTTTTAATGGGGTTGAACAGTTTCTCCTAGGTGGGCACACAGTTTGTAAAACCGTGAACTAGCCGTGCAAACCCCCACTATTTGGTTTTGCATGGTTTCCACTGAATGGGCACACGATTTGGAAAAACCATGCACCAATTTTGCACAACCCATAAAATTTCAAAATCTTTCAAAATTTCACTCGAAGAAACCTTAAATGAAACACAACCAAAGATTGATCAATAGAGAGGTTTGGGAATACTTGAAAATAGTAACATGATGTTACAACCTCCTCACCATAGAAACTTTCTATCCCCATAAATCCTACTAAGAAGCTTCCATGTCAAAAGGATGGGGTCACTGCTCTCTTATCAATGCCTCCCTATCTCACGTCTCATGAGAATCAAAACCATGCTGCCATAGCACTCAAACCAAAGGTATCGCCCCCCATGAAGTACCTTGGTTTCAGAATCAACTATCCTCACTGGACGCTCAATCACAGATAAATTAGGATCAACCTCAAGATCACTCCAACTCAGAACATAAGATGAATCAGATAGATACTTTCACACCTATGATACATGAAACACATTTTTTATCGATGTCAACTGCGAAGGAAGTTCTAAACAGTAAGAAAATTTCTCCACATTCTCAAAAAATTAAAAAGTTTCCATAAAATGAGTATGTTTTCTTTAACTCCCAAGCTATCCATGACCCAAACAGGGTGAAAATTTCAAGAACACCTGGTCACCAACTAAAAATTCCAATGGTCTATGACAGTGATCAGCGTAAGACTTATACCTGCTCAGTGCCATCAATATTCTCTAATGAATCAACCGAATATTTATTGTCGTCTCTTGGACCAAGCTCATTCCAACCAATGATATTTCACCAATCTTCGACCAACACAATGAAGATCTATAAGGTTGGTCTTAAAAGGCCTCTAAATGAGCCCCTCTAATCATGGATTGGTAATAATTGTTATGAGAAAACTCAACCAGTCCAAAATGATCATCCCAAGCTCCCCCAAAGTCAAGGGCGCAAGTGTGAAACATATCCTCAAGAATCTATATAGATCTTTCTATCTGGCCATCCAAATATGGATGGAATGCTGAGCTCAAATGGACCTGAGATCCTGGTGCCTTCTAAAGGCCTCTCCAAAAGTGAGAAGTAAACCAAGGATCCCTATAAGAGACCATAATAGAAGGAACTCTATGAAAACGAAAAATCCCTTTCACATAGAGATTTCCCAACTCTTTAACTTTGGTTGTATCATGAATGGGTATAAAGTGATCCAATTTGGTCAACCTATCAATCAAAACCCATATTGAATTCTACATTATATGGGTACGTGGAAATCCAACCACAAAGTCTATAGAGATCTCATCCCACTTCCATGTAGGTACTAGAAGTGGATGAAGTAACATGAAGGTTTCTAGTGCTCAACCTTGACCTCTTGGAACGTATAACAATAAGAGACAAAATCATCAGTGTCCCATCTCTTACCTATCCCCCATAATCATCACCGCATATAATAGAACATATTTTTGGTTCCTGGGTGCACATCCCACTGGGATATATAAACCCCCCCCATCACAATTTTCAGTACTGATAACGACACAAAAAAAGATTCCAATAGCATGGAATTCCCTCAGTGGAGAATGACCAGTCAGTAACGGTCTCCTCACCATAAATAGAGTCTCAAATTTCACAAAACTAATCATCATGTTGTTGTTCTTGAAGGATCATCTCGAGAAGAGAGGATGTCAACTGAACACTAGCCAAGGAAACCTCATCCCCTAATTCTCAAACTCTAATATGAAACTGTAAAAAAATAGCCATCAAGTTCCACTCTTCTGAGGATTCTTTAACGACCTTGGTCATAATTTTCCTATTCAAATCATCCGTGAAAACATTCCCTTTCCCTAGGGTATAGGTGATTTCGAAGTCAAAATATTGCAGGTGTTCCACCAAATGTCTCTGGTGAAGATTAAAATCTTTTTGAGAGAGCATATAACCCAAGATATTGTGGTTTGAATATACGGTAAACTTTCTTCAAAAATGTAATGCCTCTAATTTATAAGCACGTGCATCAAAACTTCAATTTCAAGGTCATGGGTCGAATAATTATTCTCATGTGGCCTAAGATGACGAGAGATGCAACCAAATAAAAGATCACCTTACATAAGAACGTAGCCCAAAATTGAACCCTATGAATTACAAAAGACCACATAGCCCTGCCCGACCTCTGTAAGAGTCAACACCGACATAATCATAAAAATATGTTTCAGCTCAAAAATATAATTTTGAAATTTTTTGTCCTAAGAAAACTTTAGTCCCTTTCGAGTCAGAGTAGTCATCAGAGAAGCTATATTTGAGAAGTAATTTATGAACCAATGATGATACCCAACTAAACCCAATAAGCTCTGAATCTTGAAAACATTTCATGGTTGTTCCCATGTCATAACGGCTTTCACCTTCTCAGGATCAATTGAAATACCATGTTCTGACACCACATGTCCCAAGAAATTCACTTCACAAATCCAAAAATTACATTTTAAATGTTTGGCATAAAGTCTGTGATTTCTCAAAAAATCCAGAACTACTATCAAATGACGTACATGATCCTCCTCAGACTTAGATTAAACAGGGATGTCATTCATAAAGACTATCACGAAGGTATCAGGATACTCATGTAAAATCACGTTCATTAAAACCATAAAGAATATTGGTGCATTGGTTATACAAAATGGCATGAAAAGGTACTCATACTGGTTGTACCTTCTTCAAAATTCAGTTTTTGAATGTTGGATTATTTTATTCTCAATTGATGGTATCCTGATCGAAGATCAATCATCAGGAACCACTCCCCCCTTCAAATGTTCAATAATATCATCATTACATGGAAATAGATACTCGTTCTTTACCTTATCTCGACTGAGTCTTCATAAATCCACACAAAGGCGAAGTGACCCATCAAAATTCTTAGCAAAGAGAACTAGAACCACCCAAGGTGACACAATCAAGTGTATAAATAATTTCTCTAGAAGATCATCCAACTGAGTATTCAAATCATTTATTTCATCTAGATCCATGCGGTAAGAAGGAATAAATACTAGTTGAGTATGAGGTACTAAATCGATAGAAAAATATACCTCCCTTATCGGTAAAAAACCAGAGAAGTCAGAAGGAAAAATGTTGGGAAACTCAATGAAAAATGGAGGGAGATCACCACTCAAAAATTCCCGCTCCAAATCAAAAATAAAACACAAATATAACTTTACCCAACTCTAGATAATAAGGTTTGTCACTTATAAAACTTAGGTCCCATTCTCCTTGAAAGACACGATACACCCCATTAGGTGTTGTAAAGAGGAATTTTTGAAGATAAAAATCAATTTAGGCTTTATTGGCATTAATCTAATCCATCCCGAATATGATGTCGAGTGGTTTATTGTCAAGAACTAGAAAAATACAAACAAGATAAACATATGATAAAGAGAAAACACAAGAAGGACTACAGAGATCCTGGTCTCTCTTCATTCTGAGGGGTGTAATAATATCCATCACATAAGACAAAATATCTGTAGGAAGATTTAGAAGTTTAACAATACGAGTTGGAATAAATTAATGAGATAAACTAGTATCAAATAAAGTAATAACTAATGACGAATCTATAGTAATGGTACCTCTCACAGTCACTAGACCTGTATCCGCTTCATGTGGAGACTCTCCACTATGTGAAGAGGATTTATTCTGGATGTCTATAGTTGGAACCCCTTTGTTCATGAATCATCTGATTTTACCATTGTTTTAACAGGTGCTGATGATCCCATGACACCATGTGTAGTATAAAAGACATGGAATAACTCTTGCAAGTGACTTGAGTATCAGCAAGATCCAGATAACTTGGGTGACTTAGTAAAATCCCACTTAGAATGACCAGTCTTTCCACACTGGAAGAAAATAAAAGGGCCTCTAACAGGCACTACAGGAGGTATAGAAAAACCCTACTACAGAGAACTACCAAGTGAATCATCACACTTCCTATTTCCCGTAAAGAAATTCAAACTACCACTAGGAGATAAAGGGACTCCCTTCAACCCTAACTTTCCAGCCATGTCCATCTCGACCATTAGCTCTTAATCCCACACATCAGTATAAAAAGGAAGATTATGTAATAAAACCTAAGAAGGAGTATCATATCAAAGTACCATATCAAACCATCGAGTCTTCATATTCTCATTAAATACTATCTGAGGTGAAAATTTCACAAGCTTAGTAAATGAATTTTCATATTCTATCATGGTTCTATCATCCTGCTCGAGCTTGAAAAACTCAATATCCTTGACCGACATCAACAATTTTTTATATAACTAATCATTGAAAAGATCCTTGAAGTCTTTCCACCCTAAACCCTCATGCTTCTTTTCCATCACCATTGTATCCCACCACTCCTTCTAGGTCCTTCCATCTTGAAGGTGGCACACTTTACCTTTATTTCATCAAGTGTATCGAAGAACTCAAACATACCCTCAATCTTACTCAACTATTCCTCAACCTCTTGAGGATCATTTGAGCCCTTCAATGCTGGTGGATTTTGTGAAGTAACTCCTCAACATGGTTCCATAAAGCATCCCTTTGAGGTTTTACAACTGGAACCTGAATGGGAACTGGTGCAGGTTCCTGTCCTAGATCTTGGACAGTATACACAATCACCTCGACTAGAATCGTGTCCACTAGAGGATTTACTCAATGTGGTTCATCAGTAGCTTCCTCCTAGATCCGACTCACATGTATTATTGGAGACATGATGCTACACAACATCAATAGATAACATTTAAGACATCATATTAACACTTAGACATAGCAACAAGGGAAATTAATCCCAATAGATAGACAAACAAGATTTGGATATCATACTTTCCAAATCAAAAGTAGGTAAAAGACTAGAACTAATACGCAATATGTCTTCCCCAAACCACCCATAGTTAATTAAGGTTCATTGTAGTGAGATATGGTCATACACTCAATGAAAAATACCACTGAAATCCCAAAAATATTACTCAACTACATACTAACATTAAGGGAAGATAAAAAACTTGCACCTTTGATAACACTTTGTCATGAATTAGCCTGGATACCCCAGTAACCTAATAACTAATCCAGTCCTGACATAACCTGAATGACATTCCCAATCCTCACAAGTTGAATACTATAACCTAGAATCATACAATATGAAATCAGGAATGAATTTTACACACACACAATGAAATAAAGATAAACAAGTCAGTATGCATACAATAAAAACTCCATAAGGAGCACTATACCAAAAGTCAAACAGGTGTAAACAACCTAAAGTGCAACAACAAAGTACTAGAAAATAGGATAACAACCCATGTCACAATAGGCACAACTCACCAAGCCCAAGGATCAACACCTACTACCACCTCCAAGTGGTTCTTTTTCCTTGATCGAACCTGGAAGAATAAAATATTCAAACACTCGAAGGAAAAGGTAGGGTGTAAGATAAAAGTCTAGTAGGGTCTCACCAAGTATTCCATAATATGATTCCATAATTAATTAACCAAATAAAGATTTCAATTTTAAAATAAACAGACATGGAATTACAGAATAATATTTTAAAAAAATCATGCTTTACATTTTTATAGATGGAATCATTTCTTAACAATGAATTAGACAATCATTTTATATAAAAAAGTTTATATAAAATTCACAAGGAATGTGTAAATAATTCAAAAATAATGGAATATATATCAGAATAATCACAAATGAAAAACATAGTAATCTTCTAAGAGGTATGATAGTTCTAGGCTACTGGATCCTCACACACTCGAAGGTGAATCATGGAAATATGTGTATACACACATCCCTCATACACTTATCAAAGAGGACTCATCACCATCCCATTGGGGATGTGACCTATTACACTAGGTTTTGTTTCAGTTGTAAGCATCAAAAGAGTGTTATCCTAATAACTCACTAACTACCTAGTATTCCATGTGCTCTACCAATAATCAGAAAAGGGTAATTTATTTCAAAATTGTTCAAAATAAAATTCAACCCATTTGTCTCATTTCAGTATGCCAATTTATATTTAAAAACAAATAAATGGGGTTTTAATTAAATCAATCATTTTTCTAAGACAAAACCAATGAGTTTTTATCAAAACCATTTTTAATTCATTTTCATCAAATGTTAATTTGAAATCAATTTTACAAATCAATTTCATAATTCAAATTATACAAATTAAGTCCAACAATTTAATTTCACAATTTACCATCAAATCCAAATCACAATTTAATTCAATAATTAAATTTTCACAAAATTTTCCATCAAATCCCTAATCACACCCCAATTCACAGGAACAAGGGGTTTTTCAAAAATTTCTTGCCAAATCAATTCAAAACCCAAATCTACACCGAATTGGGTTTTCACAATTTAATTGAAATTAAATAAAACAATTAATAAATTCTAGTTTAGATTAATTAGACAAACATAAATGGAATTGCCTACCTCGGGATCATAGGATCTCGAAACACAATTCCCAAATCAGGAAACTCCAATGTAGAACATCAGAAATGAAGATCTGGGAATTAACATAGATTCAAGATCCAAAACATTGAGGATTAGATCCTCCAACAATATTAAGATCTATAAAACCATAGGGAGGAAAGAAGACAAAGTGGGAGAAAGAGAATGAGAAGAGGAATATTACTAGGAAGAGATTGAACACCATTATCCTAGCTATGATTCACTTCTAGAGGGTTTTAGAGGGTCCAAAATCACCTCTTGGGAGCTTACAAGGGAGAATAAATACTATTAGGGTTTAATGAGACCATTAGGAACTTAAACCAGGGATTTTGGGGTTTCAAAATTAATTTAGGATAAAAAATTTATTATACACACAGTTTCATAGGTAGGTCCATACGGTTAGACGAACCGTGCACCCTAACCATGCACCCATTTTAATGGGATTTCATGGTTTCTCTTAGGTGGGTGCACATTTTTTTCAAACTATACACTAGCCATGAAAACCCTCACTATTTGAGTTTTCTTGGTTTCCACTTAGAGGAAGAACAGTTTGGGAAAACTGTGCGCCAACTGTGCACAATCCATAAACTTCCAAAACCTTCCAAAATTTCACTTGAAGTACCCTTAAACGAAACCCAACCAAATAATGATCAAAATATGGGTTTAGGAATACCTGAAAATAGTAATAGGATGTTACAAACATCTCTTGGAAATTATTTTATTACATATATTGAACTGTCTACTCCTATAACTAAACCACTAACACCAAATGGGAGCACATAGAGAGGAACATGAATTATATTATCACCAATATCCATAAATGGTTCGTTTATTTTTAATTAACTAGTAAAATTAGTTTACTTTCATAATAAAATTTGAATTACCATAAATTTTTAAAATTTATCATATATTTATTTGATAGTGCCTCAACAATGTGCTAATTTTTCAACCATATCTACTGGATCAAACAAGAGAATAAAAAGAAAAGATACCCTGATACAACATGGTATTTAATATTATAAGAATAATTTCACTATACTGTATTTAATTATATTCTACTCATCTAAGCCTTATATTCACCAATTTAATGTTTCTTTATTACTCTTCATAGCTTTGAGGAATGATGCTAACATTCTTACGAATTCAACCCTTGCCTCCTCATCACATTAAGTGAAACTCATTATAGTACCCATTTTCTTCTCTATTATTTAAATATTATTTCTTATGCATTCCATTTTTAACAAAAACTATTTTTCTCATATTATTACTGGAAACTACAATTCATTTTCAACCCCAAGTATATTAGAAATTACAATTGAAATACCACACTTTACTTGTTGTGTGTATATATATATATATATATTCTATATAATATTGAATTATATTGTACATTATGCTATTATGGAAGTGAACTACTACTATGCATGCAAGTTCTGGCTAGGAACCATAGGTTCAAAATTCAATGAACCGTATAATGTTGGGAACACATGTAAGAAAAAATGTTGTCATACATCATGTTGTACATTTTACATGTATGTCAAGATACACATTTTATTTTTTAAAATTAAAAATTTACCATATTTATTACTATAATTAAATATAAAACACTAAAAAATATAGTGACATTGGCTACTATAAAAAATTCACTACAACTATAAACTACGGAACACATAGGTTGGTTTAATTACTTAAATGATCTTATTACTATAATAAAATTGTAAAAAAGTTTATGATATAATTACTACTTTTACAATAACATATTATATTATATTCTATTGTTATCTTAGCATATTCAAATATTGGAGATACTTGTAACATTTGTCAATATTTTTGTTCGAAATGCTGGTTTGATGAGAGAAATAAAAAATGCTGCAATAGACATAACCCACGTATCACTTTATGCTTCCCATTGAGAAATATTGATTTGGACCTGCTACCTGCATGCCCAAAATACATTAAAACATTATTTTTCAATTATACCTCTAGAAAGTCAAGAACATTCCCAGACCAGATGCACATTTACAATTCTATGTTTTCATTCACGTCATTAGGTGGGAAGGTTGATAGATTAGTGAATAGTGGTGGGTCTTCAAAAATATTTAGATTACATGGAAAAAAACTACCACCGCATAGGTATTTTATGTCCTCTTGATGAAAAATCATTATTTTTCACAATTATATGTGTACGACACTACGAATGAGGCTCAAAACAGAGTACGGTCCTTCAGGTGACTGTTAAATTTACTAGTGACAAATTCAATGATTTTTTTAAGATTATATTAACACATATTTATTATATAGATTTTATGAAAAAAACCTTGACTTAATTATTTATTATAATGTTTTCGAGAAACTATAAGAAATGCTTCATGAGAGAAATTATTTAGCTCATCATTTCAGAACTACAAGGGATGTTCTTGAGTGTCATAAAATTCCAAATTTAAAGCTACATCTTCTTAAAAGACGAGGAAGGGATATAATGACATATAACTAATCAACTACTTCTGAAATTGCAATGCTCATTGTTAGTGACATTGAAGATCTTAATCAGGAGAGGGATATAACCATTCAAAGAAAAAGTGGTGATTTACAATGCATAGATGAGATTCACCCATTTTACTTTAAATTTTAATATCCATTGTTTTTCATAAGTGACCAGGATAGATATGTTGGAAACATATTCCATCATGCTACATCCTGCACTACAAGTACTAAACTATAAAAATTAATAATGAGAGAGTACTTATCTTATCACTTAAAATTATACTACAATGATGAATCAACTCTACTTTATTCTATAAGGCTATTATAATATTTTATTTTAGATTCTTATACATTTATTGAGTCTCAAGGACTATCTTTTATTCACTTTAATCAAAAGTGCTTGAGAGTTGAACTATACAATGGGTTGCAAGATGCATTCCTTAGAGGTGATCGTGATGGGTCTTTATTTGGAAAGCGTATCATTTTACCTTATAACTATACTGGTGGTACAAAGTATATGATTTAAAATTACATAGATGTAATTTTAATTTTTAATTGGGCAAGATATACAGATTTGTTTTTTATATTTACATGTAATCCAATATGGCCTAAAATTTCTTGATTTGTTTAAATAAAAAATCTCTGACTATAAAATTATCCTCAAATACTATCAGGAGGTTTAAATATTATGGTAGACCATATCATGAAAGATTTATGAGAAGGATGTTTCTTTGGAAATTCTTGAGTAGGTAAAGATCTTCATAGATACTATTCTTTAGGTTTAGAATATACTTTATTATTG
Source organism: Viscum album (assembly GCA_963277665.1). NCBI lineage: Eukaryota > Viridiplantae > Streptophyta > Magnoliopsida > Santalales > Viscaceae > Viscum > Viscum album. Next base: position 621,698,387 of record OY728156.1, on the reverse strand, counting down.
TGTCTTTTCTGTGTTATTTTATTAATCCTACTCTTTCCCATGTAGTTTTTCGTACTGTGGAGTTTCAAAAAAGTGGTTTGTCCCATGTGTAGATTATATTACTTCATTGTCATGAAAACAAATTCATTACTCCAATAGACATTAATATAATTGTTTGTGCAGAAATTCAAAATAAATGTAACTAACCAAGACTTCATGAAGATGTTAAGAATTTTATGATCCATGGACCTTGTGGTGATGCTAATCATCACTCACCTTGAAAAAGAAATGAAAAATGTTCAATGTTTTATCCAAAATAATTTTTTATTGCATACAACAACTGATGATGATGTTTATGTTATATATCGAAGAAGGAATTATAGAAGCACGATCATCAGGAATGGTGTTGATTTGGATAATTAGTTTATTTTCACACATAATCCTATTTTGTTATTAAAGTATTATACTCATATAAATATCAAAATTTTCAATCAATATTCTTCAATCAGATACCTTTTTAAATATATCATCAAGGTTCATGATCATTTTACAATGACACCCTATGAGACCAATATGAGACACTTGTCTGAAAACAATGTAGATGAAATTGAAATGAATTATGACTATCAGTACATCTCACCTAATGAGGATTCCTAGAGGATATTATCTTATGATATCCATTATATAAATCTTCCAGTAGATAGGTTTCATTTCCATTTACTAGTAAAAAACACCGGGACCTACACATATACTGATAATATTGAAGATATGTTGAGTAAAAGAAACATTTCTAAAATAATGTTTACTTTTTGGTTTGAAGAAAATTTAATAGACCCAGAATGTAGAAATATAACATATGAGTAATTCCCAATGATATTTTTCTTCCACTCTCATGAAACAAATGGTATCCTTATAAGCAGGGATTTTATATTGGTATATTGTATTATGTGCATCCAATAAATATAGAGCTATATTACTTTAGGATATTGCTTAAAAAGATAATAGGTGAAAATTCATATGAATATATTAAAACAGTGAAAAAAATTACTCATCAAACATTCAGAGAGGCCTATTCTACTTTGGGACTATTAGCCGATGATAGAGAGTTTATTAAAGAAGTAAAAGAGGTGTCATCTTGGGGAATGGGACACTCTTTGCGTAGAATATTTTCCAACATGTTATTCTAAAATAATATTTCTATCCCTAACATTGTATGGCATGATACCTAGAACATCCTGAGTGAATAAATTTTATATTCCCAATAACAGAGGCTTCAAATACATGGTAGGACATTTTACTGTATTTGAAATTCTATAAACAATTATAGCGAACTGCAAAAAAAATGTTACAATATATTTCTTATATTTTTAAAATTATATGTTACAAAATGACTTCTAATGGTTAAATTAAATTTCATACAAGATGAAAAAATAAATAAAACATTATGATTAATTATGTCTTATTTATTATACTTCATTCTTAAAAATAATGGACATGATTACAACCAACAGTCAAACATCATGATGGAAAATTTTTACCAGTTTGTGTCATATTGTAACTTTATATCTATTATTTGATCATGTGGGTTATACATAAAAAATAATATAATAATATTTAATTTTGTTTCTTTCATTATAGTATTGAAAGTTTTCGATTTCATATATAAACATTTTATACAGAATCTTATCTTTCATTTTACTTACTCCTCCTAAAAAATTTTCTAGCATACACTTACTTAAGGTAGAAGTTTTCATTCCTTACACTAACCAGCCATAAAACTAATAGAAAAATTATATGATTATGTTATTATATGGTTATAGGTTGTTTTTTAACACATAGTATACATATTTTTTATAACTTTAATAACATTCTCTTTCATAAAAAATTTGTACTATGTTGATTTATTATGTCCTATTTATCATAGTGAACACTTTATGTTTTGGACATGCTTGTAGCCTATAGTAAAAAAATATTCTCATTAAATTCTACCAGTTTGGTTCATTTTTTTAACTTAATACCTATAATTTTATCATACTTGATAACAATGATGACAATAGAAATATATTATTATAATTTTTTGTAACACTATTATCTATTTTATAGATTTTACACTCACTGATTATCAAAGAAAAATGTATGATTTTCATAAAATAGACTACATTCAACATATCAATGGTAGATATCTTTATTTTTATCCTCCTATAATAATTTTATATTCTTCAATTGATACTCAAAAAAATAATTTAGTTGAAGAAGAACTTAATTATAGTAGATAAAGCCTTCATAATGAGTATATAACTTTACATAGTAGGATTGTCATTGAACAAAAATAGGTGATGGGTGTCATTATGTCTTCATTATCTTATATTGTTGGGTTTCTTTTCTTCTTTCATGGATATAGAGGCATATTCAAGCCTTTTATTTGAATATTTCTAATATGTATGCTATAATTAGAAGATAAAATTGTTCTTTAAATTTCTTTCATTAGAATAACATCATTACTCTTACCTGACAGGTGGACAATCCATTATAAATTTTGTATTCTAGTATTTGTTACTGAGAAGTCAATTTTCAATATTTATCAAGAGAATGATATTCTAGAAATTCTTAAATAAACAAAACTAATAATATGGGATGAGACACCAATTATTCATAAACACTGTTTTGATTCTCTTGATCGTACCTTGAGAGATATAATTTTAGAAAAAATGATAATGCTTCAAATTTACTATTTGATATCCTAACAGTTGTCTTAGGTGGTTATGTCAAGTAAATACTACCTATAATACCGAGTGGTAACATAAGTGACATTATTTTTTCATATATAAAGTCATCATATCTTTGTAAATACTATCAGGTTTTAACTTTGACAAATAACATGATATTGTATTAAATTTCTTTCAATGATGATTCAGATGAAGTTCAACAATTTTCTAAGTGGACTTTGGATATTGGTGAAGTTTGAATTAGTAAGCCTAATGATGTTGAAGCATTCATTCCAATTCCATATACATATCTTCTTATATCATTTGAAAACCCAATGATTATAGTTGTTGACTATACATACCCTAATTTCAATGATAACTATATAAATGTTAGTTATTTGAAATACAACGTAATATTAGCACCAACCCATGATATTTTTCATGAAGTAAATGAATACATGTCAACTATCACTACTTCTAAAAATAGAGATTACTTCAGTTCTGATTATTTTTTCAAATAAAGTTTTTATATAGATAGGCTAGAGAACATATATACAACTAACAGTTTAAATGGTATCAATGTGTATAGGTTTCCTACCCACAAAATTACATTGAAGATTGGGGTACCCATTAATTTTCTTAGAAATTTAGATCAATCAGTGGGTTTATGTAATGCTACACATATGATCGTTATGTATTTGGGTGATTGTTTCATTGGAGAGAAAAATTTAAGTGGTTGTCATTCTGAGTATTTGGTATTCATTCCAAGAATAAATATGACACACTCTGATGATGTATGGCCTTTCAAATTACAAAGAAGATAATATCATTTGATCATTTCATATATAATGACTATTAAAAAATTCAAGTCCAATCAATCTCTTATGTTGGTTTATATCTTCAAAATCATGTGTTCTATCATGGAAAATTGTATGTTTTTATATCTAGGGTCATGTTAAAAAAGGGTTTGAAAATAATAGTTAACAATAAACATAACACGACCTCTGATTTCACAAAAAATATTGTCTAAAATAAATTTTTTGATAAATATTATTAGGTATATTTTAAATTATAATGTTGAAATTTAAATGTGGGTTTCCATTGCAAATATATATAATTTCATGATTTTAATTACTGATTAATATGTTTTATTTGTATAGTAAATCAAAACATACAGACTTACAAAAATGTCATGATCAATAACTCCATTGAATGAGACTACCCTTTAGGATAATGAAACACTAAAGATACAGGTTTGTGTATTAAATATGTGGTTCAATTCATCATCCAAGTACTCCAAATATGTTGCTGCTGTTGATCTCATTCTTGGTGATGTACGTGTGAGTTTACCATATAAAAAAGAAACTCTTTGATTTTATTTTTCATTAACATATTAACATGTACATATATTTCATTACATTATTCTATAAGAATGACATATGATATCTATTTTTTAAAAGTTTATTCAACATTTTAAAATAACTTCTGCAAGGAACAAATATTTAGTTTACAATTAGTTGTCACCAACTAATTACCAAGTTCAAACTACTCTTGCACAAAGGCTTGTTCTATATTATACAAAATTTACAAATAGATCCCAATCAAGGAAGTTACATTGTGACAAGACATGTCTATTGAATATTTTTCACATCAATAACGTATGTTCATCCATGTGGTGTTCAACTTCCACTATTCAGTTTTGATTTTACTTCTTTTGATGACATTATTCATAGAAGGGTTACAAAACAACATCTAATAGGCACATTTCATTACCACTTAAAATTTATATCATTATATATATTTTCAACAAATTTTTACACTACATAATGAAAGAACCACTCTTGTAAAATTATTTTACTCATTGCCTACTATTAAGTTTTAAAATTATATATAACATTTTTTACTATATTAGAAATGAAATTTTCTTTCAGATAGTTCTACTATTCTCTAAGTAACATTTAATTTATTCTTATATGTTTTATAAATTATTGGAAATTTGTGTTACTCACATATTATGAAATCTATCTGCAATTTTAACCAAAATATGCAAAAAAATTTAGAGGATGATAGGTTATCCATTTTGTATTATTACTTTACATGACCAATAAATTACAATTAACAATATTATTTATTTATTTTCTTAAAGAGGGTTACAAGTTAACTGTAGTTTATGAGGTGAATTTGTAAATGAAATATCACATTAATTGGAAAAAAATGACTAATCTATTATTTTGATATGGAAACTAGTCTGAGAAAAGATATTGAGAAGTAGGATTTGTATCTACATAACACCTTTTTACTCTTTCTATTTACTATTCATTTTGTATATTACTTCATCACTATAATCTCTGCTTCTATTTTGTAACTTATTTCATCCTATTTTATTCTCACAAATACCATTAATGCAATGAAAACACTTTTAAATATGGATATTCCAATAGTCCAAAGATTCAGAAATAGGTTTCATCTTACCTAAATTTAATTTTGAATTTTTTATGTTTCAAACTGTATATATCATAGATGTATTCTCCAAAAATTGTTATTTATTATATTGCATATTATGTAATTATCATGTTTGAGTTGATCATGTCATCATAGTTTTTTATTCCACCACCAACACATTTTAATAGTTCTGTTATGCCAATGCTTTATTGGAATAACAAAAAAACATTTTATGATGTAAAAAAATGTTACTAAGTTAGTAATATATCCTAAAATTTATAATTTCATTATACAATATTACATAATGTTCAATTATGTCATAATATATATATATATATATATATATTAACATCTCTACTCAATAATTTGTAGCCTATAAGGTGTTTAATTTCATTTTTAATACAAAAAATTCAAAGCACCCACAACTAGCATTGTGAATCATGCAACTCTTGAATTATGAAAGTACACACTTCATATGGAAAAATTTGGTGCAAGAATTACAGAACCTCTCCTAATAGCACTAATCTAAGGTTTTTATTTGTTATTTTTATTTATTAATCATTATTAATTTTTTATTTGGTTATTATTCAAGTATATTATATGATATAAATCATTATCTAATAAATTTTTTAAATCGAATAGATTTAGAGTGAAATTGATGGTGACATATTGCAAATACTCATTTTCGACCGTTCTCTTCGACAAGAAAATAATGTAATTTATAACTAAAGCAGCATTTGAGTTAAGAGATGATTTGATACCAGTTAAACTATACAACTATTTTTATTAGTTTAATATATTCTTTATTTATTTAAACTATCATTGATGTTCATTTTCAAATTAGGACCACGATGAGTTTGGTTTTCCTACAGAGTTAAATATTTTTAAATCAAAAAGAGTTTTGTTATGAATTGATGTAACAAATTTCAACATCCAAAACCATCACCATTCATTAGAAAAAAACACCTAAAAAGTTCTTTTACATCATTGAAAATGAAAATTACTTCAATAATTTTCATCAAATATTTGAAGACATTCAGATATTATTAATTAAAAATTTCTAAATTACATTAAAAAACAAAATAAAATTACAAAAAAACTATTATTTTTATCCTTACTATATAGGATCATCATAGAAATGGATCTTCATGAGTAGTAATAGCATTGAACATAACTAGGTACTATTGTTTTCAATTTCTTAATTTTGATTTATTACAAAATAAACACCACCTTATTGAAATATTCATTTTATCCTTACATCATAGGTATATCAAAGTGGTGGATATTTATTAATAAGTTGCAGTACTAATGCTGTATTTGTTACATCAAACACATATATTTCATCTACTCACGTATATATATGTTATCTTGATTGTTTTTTATTTTCATGACATCATTTGAACTAAAAAATTAATGTTTTAGGTTATTTTCATATTTTATATGATTAAACAAATAGTTCATTTTTTCTTGTCAATTGGCTATTGTTAACATTTTCATTTTATATTCTATGATTTCGGTTGTCACTATTATTTTCTACTTATTATTTTAACTCTATTCTCTATATAGAAAAACCTGTTGTGTGATTTAGATGCTTATGATGCGGTGTAATGAAATATTCTAATGTCTCAAGACTCCTCAGTTATAACAATCCATTCCAATGATTTACATCCCCCTATGAAGGAAAACTTTAACAAGAAGTCTGAAAAATATGACTAAAATGTTGTGGTACAATAGCATGGTAATACTAAAAAGTGATTGCTTCTTTTATTTTAAAATCTTTATTTTTAATTTTTATTTATGGTATAAACTGTATTAGAGATTCTAGTTTACCTAAATGTTATTTGAACATGTTTTTTCCATATATTTTTAGTTTGGAATATGTATTAAATATATACCACACATATTCCAATTTATCCAATTGTTTTCAACACTATTCACTAGTCCATGGATTGATCACCCCATTCTATGGAGATATGAAATTATTTATGATAGGGACATATTGGAAATAACATATAGTGTCTGTTCTTCCCCAGTTAAGTGTGTAAAATCATTACAAGATTTCCTTACTAAAAAACCCAAATCTATGAATCTATTTTCTAAGAGGAATAAACCTCTACTTCCTTACCTGAGATACATGGATGCTTCACTACTGGAAAATCCACCTATACCCTTGGAGCTATACACATGGTTTTGGAAAACTATGGGTATAGAGTTTCTGTCTAAGACTATACCAATGGTTTTTAAGAAATCATTGATATAGGTTGGTCTATACTAATGGATTTTTAAAATCATTGGTATAGATTTTTTTATATTGGAGGCCAAATCAGGCTCCTCCACCCCTTCTCCTCATTCAAACCCTAATCCCCCATGCATCTGCACTTACCATCTCCCCTCGATCAAATTTGGCCTCCTAGCTCCCCTATTAAATTGGATTTGGCGTCCCCCCTCTACTCCTTAGGCAATTTTGGCCTCCCTTACCCTCATCGGGAAAATTTGGTACCCCCAGGTGACATTTCACCCATCTGATAGTGTTCTTTCTCTATTTTTGGATTTTTTTGTTGGGATATTTGAGAGGTAACATTTCCTTCCTTAATTTTATTTCTTCTCTCTATTCTTCTATTTTCATGGGTGTGAGTCACTTTTACAAAAATTAATTTGTTTTTTCTATAGTTTTCTAATATTTTCAACTATTTTAGATTACATATGCATGATTTTCCATTGTTTTTATTTTGTGGGAAAAAAGTTTCACAATAGTTTATTTGATCACTAAATCCTAGTTTTCAACCACTGGGAATTAAAAATATAATTTAAATATTAAGATAGAATGAAATAAAAATTATTGATGATTTTATAAATATATGTACAAATTTATATCAAAATTAAATAAGAGCATTTTATATTTGGTCACTTTATATATGTGCTTAGAAATATGGTCATTGGGACTAAGGTCATTAAATATATGGTCATTGGCCAAACATGTATCCATTAGGTATATTCATGATGTGTTTTTCAGTAACAATTTGAAAATTATATAATTCAAAAATGATAAGAAATGCAAAAAAATATAGGTTTTAACAAAATTATTTTATTATATAAATTTTTCATCAAAGATTCATATTATTATTCTCATTAAAGAGCCATTTTATGTATTAAAAAAATAAATATCATTCCATTTTATGTATTAAAAAATTGAATGAGATAATTAATGACCTTTCCTTATCCCTATGTCACTATTGGGCCACTTTCATTGAAAATGTCATTTTATTCACATTAATAAATTTTTATACAGAAAACATCTACCCAAGCACACTTAAAAAATTTCATGTCCACTACCCCTCTAAATTCACCCCATTCAATTAAAATTATCATTAATAGAATCACATTTCCAATAATAATATATTCATACTAAATGGTTATGTTATGATGATACAAAAATGGATGACAGTTAGAATGTATTCTCTGGTTATTATTAAATTACCTCAAATATGATTGTTTTAGATCCTGTTCTCATAAACCATAATCAAACCATAAATAAAAATAGGAGTGGAATGAATAAATAATTGAAAAATGATTTTCCACTAATATCACTAATTTGAAAATTATGAATATGGTATATTGGAATGAGGACTGATATCATAATTTTTATATACATATTTTCATTGATTAAACCTGATTTATATGTGATTTTATTATTTTACTTTGATTTCATATAATTAAATGGTTGTTTTTATTATATGTTTTTTAAAACTGAATGTCACCTTTTTTTCCTAGAGGTTTTTTTGGATGTTTTATATGATAGTTGGATATATATAAAAGATAGAGATTATGTTTATATTTTATGACTTTATGTTTTATAGTATATTTAATATTTTATTATGATATTATTCTATCTTTTAATGTTATTTATTAAAAAAAACTTTATTTCATACATATTAAGGAAAAATATATGATGTTTTCATCCTATGTTCCTTGATGGAATTATTTTTTAGTTTTGTTTTTATTAAGGTAAATTCATTACCATTATCTAAGTTGATGTCTTCAGAACTTTTTTCCAGCCCTTATTAATTAGGAATGAAATTTAATCCTTGTGGTAGACAAGATCAAGTACATGGATAGATAGATAGGGTTAGTTTATTAAAACATGAGTGAGTAGATGGGAATAATATGGATATTAGTGTATAATTTATTCAATTTATCCACCATGAAAGTGAATTCTTAAATGTCAGGAATACCCACCTTGATTCGTTATTTGAAGTCATCGCCTATAACATATTTTAGTTCTCTTATTCTATTTTTTTGCTAGCTACTTGTATTATTTCATGAATTTCATATTAAAATTGGTTATGATGATTTTTTTAATTATTTTTTACATTATTTATTGAATCATACCTTTTTTCCTTTTAAGAGAATGGATAGAAGTTGGATGTATCATACTGATCATATTTCAACCGAGTTTCAAAAGAATTTGGATTTTTTATATTTTTCAATTAATAATGCTTTAGATAGAGGTTTTACATAGTTTCCATGATAAAATTTTGTTTTAAGACCATGTTTAAGCTAATAAGAATTTAGGTTCTATATAATGAAAGTTAGATTTCAAACAAACTATTATGTTTGGTATCACCATAGAGAGATGGGACAATATTATAATATTCATGAATGAAAAGAAATAAGTGGTATGGGGAATTTTATGTTTGATTGGTTTTCATTTGTGCATAATCATGAGAGAGATAGTATGCCAGTGAAAGAAGGAAATGATTTCAATACACATGAGGAAAATACTGAAGATGATGATGTTGAGAGAGTGAAAATTTTAATGGATGACACCAGAACTCCAGTATCAAGAATGCACTAAAATGAAAAAGTTTTAATTTTTAATTCAGTTATATCATGTAAAAAAATGTATGGGATTTTTAATACCACCATTGATTATAATCTTACCTTCTCTAAGGTCTTTCTTCCTGATGGTTCAAAGATTCCATCAAATAATTATAAGGCATGGAAGTTAATTAAGTAGCTTAGATTTTTTACTAATAATGTTTATGCTTGTCCAAAATATTGTAGTTTATTTTGGGAGGAAACAAATGAATGTTATGACTATAAAGAATATGGTACATCTATATGGAAGGAATATGCATATGGAACACCATCTCATGTGCTACAAGTCATGTGGCACTTTCCATTGATTCCCATTGTAAGATCCCAGATCTCCCTTAATGTATGTTTTTTTTAAATTTCAATTTAACTTCCTTATTTTAGTTAAATAAGTGTTTTACCAAGTTCATGTGAAGACCATAGGGTGTTTTGGGGGTTCGGAATATGAAATAGGAAGAAAATAGGGGGTTTATGGGCATGTTTCATGGTTTGTGCATGGTTAGTGAAAACTGTGAAAAAATCCCAAGTAATCACACGAGGGGGGTTATTTTTGGACAGTAGTATCTGCGCGGTTTGGAAAACCTTGTAGGTAAACCATGTGACCAATTATTTTTTATAAAATTAGAAAAATTAAATTACAGGATTTTAAGTTCCAATCAATATTTTCTTCCTCCTCCGACCTTGCAACCTTAGGAACAAACCAAAGCTCCCAAGAGCTCCTAAGATTGATTCCTTATCAACTCTAGGTCATTTGGAGTGTCGTCGATTGCGAAACAAAGATCCGGGTAAGGCTAATTCCACTATTTATTCTCTTTTTGGTTTAGGGTTTGCATCCCTTCCTTCTTTCCATCCGAAGCTCTAAAACCTTTATTTTTTTGGTGGGATTTAGGTTGAGGCTTCAAAGGGTGGTTGAACTATAATCTAAGTCCTCAATTAGGAGTGAGTTCACCAATGGATTCAAGGTAGGTGGTCTACAAGTTATATCCCATATTTTATTCATAGATTTGTGCATGTAGGGTTTCATTATTGTTTCCCTTATTGATGTTTTCTTGATTTTATTAACAATATGTGGTGTATTGGGTGTCTAAATGATTAATTGAGCCTCTCTTATTCTCCATGGGATGCAAGGAGGGTGACTTGACCAAATTAGGGCCACCCATGGGGTGTGCCGGCCCCCCCGATTGGGCTAACAGTGTTGTAAGGTGTGCAATTGACCTATAATGAGGTAGATCCCTAGATAATGTGTCAATTTCTTATGAAATTTGTTAAAATGGATTATAGTTAGTTGTGTCTAATGTGGTTAAAGGCTAAGGGATTGTTTTTTTTTAAATTAAAATTGGTTAAATGGGATTAATGAGAATATGATAAGGAATTATGTTTACACTTGAATATTCTTAATGATATAGATAGGGAAAATGGGAAATGGGGAAAAAGGGTTAAGTGTTATAAATGATGAATGTGTTAATGGATTAAGGAATAATGTTAATTTACCATTTATTAATATTTTGGGATATTGCTAGTGATATTGGATATGATTTGTTGTGATGTTGTTAATTGTGGAGATGATAAATAAGCATGTGGACATGGATTGGTAGAGTGGGGTATAGACTTGAGGTTCTACGCCCACGAGTCAAGTTGGACCGAGGTTCTAGATCCACCCCCAAATGCACGGGTTAGGGAAGGGGATGAAGTTCTATTCCCATAACTATTTCATTCCACCTGAACTGAGGCTTCGAGGTGAGGATTATGAGGTTGTTATAATGTGATGCCCAGTGAGATAAGACTTGATATTTTTCCTATATGCTTGAGATCATTGACCATGCCTAATCCATTGAACACATGAAAAAGATATATTAATCCAGGGAATTCCTAAGTAGTGAACCTGGATTCATTAGTAGTATAATTTAAAGGAACATAGTCTAGAATGACCTATTAAACCATTTACCCTTATTTTCCATTATTTATCACTTTCACAAACTATTTTATTTTACTATATATTTTGTAGACACCCTTGGTGGTGGCCTACTGAGTTATACTCACACCTTTCTCAGGCTTCTATTGGGTACCCGAGCAGATTTCATGGTTGCAGGTCAAGAAAAGGGCAAGGGCCCCATGCTTGGGAAGTGAGTCGGGCTTAGTATGTGCAAAATTGAGGTCTAGGACTTGGACCCAGGATCTTTTTAGGGATTCCACTATTTTTCTTCCATTTGGGTTTTTCTTACTTGGAACTATATCATGGAATGACATGTTTACTGTTGGATATGATTTGTACCCATTTTGGGAGTAGGTTATTATGCATGTTTTTGTTTGTTTCCTATTATTTCCATTATTTAAAATGTTTTCTATTTTTTATTACTCTAGTGAAGAGGGTATAGTCTCACCACGTATCCTATTAGACCATCGCTGCTAGTCGAAAACCTCTAGTGTATGGGGAGGTGTGCTTGAGGTCATGTGGCAACCCAGCTCAGGGCACCAGTTTAGCGGATTCTAGGATAGGGACATTACAAAGTGGTATCAGAGGAGTTTTTTTCTCTTTATTACTATTTGGGGATGGTATATAGGAGGTTATGAAAGTGTCGGGTCTTATTAATGAGATCATGCTTGGTAGTAGCTAACCCATGTATGAGGAAAAACCCAAGTCACCCTAGGAGGGGATTGTTGTTCTTGTAACGTGTTGTTATATTTTATGATATTTCACCATTGGGTGATACAATTGTTGTGTGATTTGATGGTTTTCTGATATTTCTCTCATGGACAGAAGGGTATGAGGTTCTTCATTCATGAATCATTCTAGGCACCTATGTAGGTAAGTAACATGCATCATGGTAGGCACACACATGGGATGGGTGTATGGGATATAAAGGTTAGAATGATTTTTTTTCATAAAAGTAGTGAAATTTTACCTAACAAGAATGTATGAATGGGTAAAAAGGGAAGTTAAAATGTCAATTATTAATTAGAAAATGGTGCTTGATAAAGAAGTAAAAGTGGATTAACCTATTGTAAGAGTAAATTGGGATATGGATATTTTTTTGAATTGGTGTAAAATATAAGACTTATAACCATGTGAATTCGATACCCATGTTAACCATGAAATTAGGAGAGATGGACAAGGGTAGTGATCTGGTTGTGAGTGGGATCATTTGGGTAGTGTATGCGAACTGGTTTGGTTATGTCAAGTGATGAGACTACCTATATGTTTTTCCTTTTCATAAAATCATTATGGTTGTGTTCTAAAGATCATGTTTGGAATTATAGAGAAATGACACCTCAAATATGTGTGCTTGTTGGGTGATAGGAGAACGTTGATGAGAATGATCCTCTAGTAGTGGAGAAAGAGAACATGGTGATCCAAGAAGATAGGAAAGATCATTTCCATGAGAGCTTTTCTCATTTTATGCAAATGATGGAATGAGACCTAGGGCGGGCTGCACCGAGTATGTTGAGATGACCAGGGAGTTTCAGCTTCAGCACCCTCTGACCTTTACTGGAGAGGTTGGTCCAGAGGTAGCAGAGTTATAGATAGAGTCCATCCAAACTATTATTTACCACATATATAATCCTCTTGATACATGAGTCAAGTTAGCATCCTATATGCTGAGAGGTTAAGAAAAGCATTGGTGGGACATCATGGTTCAGATGGATCTGGATGATGGGATGATATGGAAATATTTTTAGGATATGTTTCTTAAGAACATCTACCAACAAACATTGAGGTAGTAGAAGGATATATATTTTATGAGGTTGACTCAGGGGACAATGTCGGTAATGGACTATGCTAGTCATTTCACCGATTTGAGATGCTTTATTCCAACATTGACAAGAGATGAGGCGTACATGGAGAAACGCTTCCATGATGGGTTGAGAAACATGATCAATTCTTAGGTGAATATATTTCATCTAAAAAGGTTTGATGAAGTGGTGGATCAAACCCTTATCTCAGAGGGGAACCTCAAGTGAGATTCAGGTAGTGAACTTGTGAATCTAGATAGGTAAGCAAGTAGTGCAGATTTCGATAGTAGGAAGTTCCATTTAGGAAGTTTTCAATAGGGTGGAAGCACACAAAATAGTCATAAGAGGGGGTCATCTTCTCAGGGAGGTGAATGAGTATTTTTTTATCAATGTGGAAGGTCGAGGAATAAGTATGACCAGTGTCCCCGCCCACTGGTTGAGTGCTGAGTGTATGACAGGCTAGGCCACGTGCAGAGGTTCTGTAGGAACCTGTGATATTTAGGGAATGATAGAGGAAAAAGATATATGTTGAGTGTAGGTAGGGGGTCGGTTAACCCTATCAATTAGGCAATTGGAGCTCCATGGGTCGTACTGGTGGAGGAAGTGAACGTGGAACTCTGATGTGAGATCATCCTTATCAACAAGGTAGTGCAGTGTAGGGTACTCAGGTTGGAGCCCAGGGTAAAGGGGAAGGTCTTCTCCATGTAGTTCAAACTACACCTGAAGATTGTGAGGTGGGACCATCTACTGTTCAAGGAACAATTCTTGTAGCTTCCATGCTCACTAGTTCTTTATTCGATACAGGTGATATACACTCTTTTATTTCTTATCATTTCATATTCGTGTTGGGATTAACCGTGGAAAGATCTTGTGGAGTAATTTCACTTGATACTCTGCTAGGTGTATGACTCAAGGACATCAGGTAGTGTAAGGGTTGTGCTCTAGAGGTTGGTGGATATCGTTTTATGTGGGATCTTTTTGTCCTAGAAATTTCAAGTTTTGAACTAATTTTGGGTATAGATTGGTTGGTGTTATATAAAAACCTTATCGACTGTTACCATCATTGATTAATGTTCACATCTCTCAATGTAAGTACTTATGTCCTTCATGGTGAGTGGGATACTCGATCGGGCCACACAGGGCTGCCACACCAACAGTTGGGAGAACTCACAACCCAAGTATCATGCCTTAAGTTAGATTATGGGGATAAAGTGCAACCAGTCTTCCCTTTTGCTATGGAACATTTTTAGTATGTGTTTCCTAAGGAATTCTTGGGGTTACCAGCCTAGAGAGATTTTGAGTTTAAAATTGAGTTGTTACTGGGAGTAGAGCCAGTTTCTATTCCACCATATCGAATGGTGTTAGCAAAGCTCCAAGAAATGAAGGTTCAGTTAGATGAATTGAAGCATACATGGTTTATACATCCTAGTACCTCACCATGGGGATCTATTGTGCTATTTTATAAGAATTATGATGGATTAATGAGGCTATGTGTTGATTATAAGAATCTAAACCAGATGACAGTTAAGAAACGATACCCTCCTCCTAGAATCGATGACCTGTTTGATCATCTTATAGGTGCCTTGTTTTTTTATAATATCTATTTAAGATCAAGGTACCACCAGTTGAGGGTGAGACCTTCTTACATACCCCAAAAAACTTTCTAAAGTAGGTATGGGCTATATGAATTTATGGTGATGCTATTTGGATTGAACAACATACCGACTATGTTCATGGCCTTGATGAACGAGATATTTCACCCGTATCTAGATCGGTTTGTAGTTTTCATCATTGATGATATCTTGGTGTACTCCAAAACTTATGAAGATCATTCCAAACACCTTGACATCATCTTGGGATCACTAAGAGAGAATAGGATTTATACCAAGATATCAAAATGTCAGTTTTGGATTGATGAGGTTCACTTTATGAGACACGTTATTTCTGAGTTAGGTGTGTCAGTGGATCCAGAAAGGGTGTAGGCTGTGGTGTCTTGGGAGAATCCCAAGAACATATATGATGTTTATAGTTTTCTAGGTTTTTCCAGTTATTACCGAAGGTTTATTAGAGATTTAACTCATTTGGAAGTGCCGCTCACAAGCCTAACCAAGAAGGGGATTAAGTTTGAATGGTCAGAGGCTTGTGAGAATGCTTTTATGGAGTTAAAGAAATGGTTGACTACCACACCGATTTTGGTCTTACCTGAACTAGGTAAAAGGTACACCTTGTTCTATGATGCATCCAGTGTTGGACTTGGGGCAATGTTGATGTCAGATAATTAGGTTGTAGCTTATGGAACAAGATAGTTGAGGATACATGAAAGGAATTATCCTACTCATGACCTATATCTATTTTTTGTGGTTCTTTCCTTAAAGTGTTGGAGGAATTACTTGTTGGGAGAACCTTTCATGGTGTTCACTAACCATAAAAGTCTCAGGTACATATTCTCTTAGTGGGATTTGAATATTCTACAGTGACAGTGGGTTGAGTACCTGCAGTATTTTTATTTGGAGTTGGTGTACACACTAGGGAAAGGAAAAAGTGTCACTAATGCTCTGAGATAGAATACTCAGAATAAATTGGTTTAGAAATCCATTTTAGAGTGGAAGATAATGGAATTGTTTGCTGAGATGCAATTGGAGGTACAAGATGGGCACGAGCAGATGACCCCTGCATCTATAACAATTGAATCGCTTTTGAGCCGAGTTAAAGAGAGTCAGATGGTGGATTTAAAGTTTCTAGCTATAAAGGAAAGTCTTAAAGGTAGGGAGACACCCTCTGGTTTAAATTTTGGTGCAGATGGAGTTTCTTATGTTCACAGGCATGTTGTGGTGTGAGCAGGTGTACGAGAGGAGTTGATGCGCAAGTTTCACGCGTCAAAGTGGGAATTACATCCTGTCTTGTCTAATATGTAACATGATCTTCATAGGTAGTTTTTGTGGACAAGAATGAAGAGAGAACTATCGAGTTTTGTGGCATGATGCCTGAACTGTCAATAGGTGAAGGCTGAACATCAACATCTGGGTGGGTTGTTGCAATCATTTCCTATTCTAGAGTGGAAGTGGAATGCCGTAACAATGGACTTCATAGTGGGTATTATGAGGAAACCTTAGAAGAATGATACAATTTGGGTGGTGGTATATCAACTGACCAAAGTGGATAATTTATTACCGATCCAGGAGACCTATACAGTCGACCAGTTGGGAGAATTGTATGTCCGATAAATAGTACAGTTTCATGGTGTGCTGAGAACCATAGTTTCAGATCGTGATCCATGTTTCACATTATGCTTTTGGAGGGGTCTACAGAAGGCACTTGGTACCCAAGTTTTTTTTAGTATGGATTACCACCCACAGACTGATAGGCAGTCAGAGCGTACAATTCATTTTTTGGAAGACATATCGAGATCTTGTGTTCTGGATTTTGGAGGTTTGTTGGAGAAACACTTGTCACTCATTGAGTTTTCCTATAATAACAGTTTTTAGGATACAATTCAAATGGAACCTTTTGAGGTATTCTTTGAGAGACCGTGTATATCTCTACTGTGTTGGTTAGAGTCAGGGGAGTCTGATCTATTAGGACTGAGTCTGGTGTAGGAGACGTCGAAGAAAGTTAGATTGATTCAAAAGTGTATGACAACGACTTAGAGTAGACAAGAGTCATATTCATATTAGTGTCTTAGACCTCTTGATTTTATGGTGGGTGATAGAGAATTTCATTGGGTGTCACCAAGGTTGGGTCACTGCTATATCCGGAAAAAGGGAAAGTTGTCACCTAGGTATGTGGGGCCATTTGATATTATGGAGAGGGTCAGACTTGTGGATTACTGATTAGCTCTTCTACAACAGTATAGTGGGATGCATGATATTTTTATTGTTTCACAACTCTGAAAATATCAACCGGATCCATCTCATGTGATAAATACTAAGGATGTTGAGCTTGATGCTGATCCGTCCTTTGCGGATCACCTAGTTCGTATTGTGGATCATAGTGAGAAGGTCTTGTGGGGAAAGGTTGTGCCTTTGGTTTGTGTTCTATGTCAGTATAGAAACATTCATGAGGAGAATTGGGAGTGGAAAATCAGATATGTTGGCCTAGTGTCCTGATCTCCTTTTATTGGGAACTTAATGATGCTCGAAAGGAGCGACTCGAGGATGATTCGTCATAAGGTGGTGAGGTTGTAAGATCCTGAATCTCCCTTAAGGTATGTTTTTGTTTACATTTTAGTTTATGTTCCTTATTTTGGTTAAATAAGTGTTTTACCAAGTTCATGTGAAGACCTGGGGGTGTTCTGGGGGTTTAGAACACAAAAGAGGAATAAAAGGGGGTTTCTGGGCATACTGCATGATTTGCGCACAGTTAGTGAAAACTGTGTAGAAATCCCACGTAATTGGGCAACCAATTATTTTTGAGAAAATTAAAAAAATGAAATTATGGGTTTTTAAGTTCCAACTCAGGATTTCCTCATCCTCCCCTCTTGTAACCCTAAGAACGAACCAAAGCTCCCAATATCTCCCAAGGGCGATTCTCTCTCAACTCTAGGTCGTTTAGAGTGTCGTTGGTTGAAAAATGAAGATCTGGGTAAGGCTAATCCCACTCTTACATCTCTTTTTGGTTTAGGGTTTTCATCTCTTCCTTCTCTCCATCTGAAGCTCTAAAACCTTTCTTTTCCTATGAGATTTAGGTTCAGGATTCAAAGGGTGGTTGAATTGGGATCTAAGGCCTCGATTAAGAGTGTGTTTTCCAATGGATTCAAGGTAGGTGGTCTATAAGTTATATCCCATAGTTTATTCCAAGATTTTTTCATGTAGGGTATCATTATTATTTCCCTTCTTAATGTGTTCTTTATTTCATTAATAAGATGTGGTGTATTAGGTGTCTAAATGATTAATTAGACCTCTCCTGATCCCCATGGGATGCAAGGAGGGTGACTTCACCAAATTAGGGCCACCCATAGGGTGTGCCGGCTCTACCAATTTGGCTAATGGTATTGTAAGGTGTGAAATTGACCCATAATGAGGTAGATCCCTAAAGAATGTGTCAATTGGTTATGAAATGTGTTATAATGGATTGCGGTTTGTTGTGTCTAATGTGGTTAAAGGCTAAGGGATTTTTTGGTTGACATTTAAATTGGTTAAATGGGATTAATGGAAATATGATAAGGAATTATGTTTATACTTGAATATTATTAGTGAGATAGGTAGGGAAAATGGGAAATGGAGCCAAAAGGGATAACTATTATAAATGAAGAATATGTTAATGGATTGAGGCATAATGTTAATTTTCTATTTATTGATATTGTTTTGATATTTCTAGTGATATTGGCTATGATTTTTTGTGATGTGGTTAATTGTGGAGATGATAAATAAGCATGTGCACATGGCTTGGTAGATTGAGGTATAGACTTGAGGTTCTATGCTCATGGATTGAGTTAGACCGTGGTTCCAAATCCACCCCCAAATGCATGGGTTTGGGAAGGGGATGGAGTTTTATTCCTCTAATGGTTGCATTCCACCCAGATTGAGGCTTCAAGGTTAATTTTATGAGGTTTTTATAATGTGATTCCTAGTGAGAGAGGACTTGATATTTTTCCCATATTCTTGAGATCATCGACCATGCATAATATATTGAACACATGAAACAGGTAGATTAAGCCAAGGAATGCCTAAGTAGTGAACCTAGATTCATTGGTAGTATAATTTAATGGAACATAGTCTAGAATGGCCTATTGAACCATTTACCCTTATTTTACATTATTTATCACTTTCATGCACTATATGATTTTACTGGATATTTTGTAGACACCATTGGTGGTGGTCTTCTAAGTTATACTTACACCCTACTCAGTCCATTGTTGGGTACCTGAGCATATTTCATGGTTGCAGGTCAAGAAAAGGGAAAGGGCCCCATTCTTGGGAAGTGAGTTGGGTTTAGTATGTGCATGGATGAGGTCCAAGACTTGGAGCTAGGACTATTTTGGGGATTCCACTATTTGTATTCCTTTTGGGTTTTCCTTACTTGGAACTATAGCATGGCATGACATGTTTACTATTGGATATGATTTGTACCCAGTTTGGGATGCATGTTATTGTTTGTTTCCTATTGTTTCCATTATTTAAATTGTTTTCTTATATGGATTACTCTGGTAAAGAGGGTATAGTCTCCCCACGTATCCTATTAGACCCTCCCTTATAGTTAGAAACCTATGGAATATGGGGAGGTGTTCCTGAGGTCATGTGGTGAACCAGCTCAAGGCACCAGTTTAGTGTCTTCCAAGTCGGGGACGTTTCACCTAGACTTCAAAATCTATTCATGTCTATAGAAATCTCAGCCAATATGCGATGGAATGATGGTGAGATAATTAAAGGTAATTATGAGTTGGATAATCCTATAGATGTATTAGTATGATAAACATTTGATGCACAACATCATGATTTTTCAGCTGAGGTGTGTAATGTCAGGTTGGGTATATCCTGTGATGGTTTTAATCTGTTTGGTCAGATGCTTACTACTCACAACTTGTGACTAGTTTTTATTCATGTTTATAATCTTCCTCAGTGGACGTGTATGAAAAAACATTTCACTTTCTAGAGTACATTGATATCTGGACCCTCTGATCCTGGAAATGATATAGATGTCTACTTATAGCATTTAATAAGAGAATTGAAGAAACTTTGGGATATAGGTGTGCATACATTTGATGCTTCTTCCAAAATTATATTTCAGATGCATGCTACCCTTCTATGGTCTATAAATGATTTCCCTAATTATGTAATGATGTATGTTTGGAGCACCAATTTAAAACTATCATCTACTATATGTATGAATAATACACAATCGATAAGGATTAAATATCATCATAGTTTCAGTTTAATGGGGGCATCAGTGATTCTTCCCAATGGGTCATCAATATAGGAAGAATCAGTGGAGTTTTGATAATACTGTTGACACTGAAAAACCACCTCAATATATGACAAGTAGTGATGTGCTTAATGAATTGAAATATTGTTTTTTTACATTAGGAAAAGGTCATCTAAAATCTAAAAATAGGAAGAATGTTTACACTGAAGTCACTTACAATTATAAAAATAGAAGTATCTTTTTTGAGTTAACATATTAGTCTACCAATTTGTTACATAATTTTTTATACATAATGCATACTGAGGAAAATATATGTGAAATATTACTTGAAATTATTCTAATATATAATGGGGAAGACCAAATATGACTTTTGATCTTGTATGACTTGTTGGATTGAGGTATTCGATTAGAACTGCATCCTTTGTGTATCGGTGAAAACAAATGGAAGGTTCCCTGTGATTCTTATGTGATGACACCATCAGAGAAAGATCAATTTATAGCAGTATTGGAGAATATCAATGTTTCTAATGACTATTATAGTAACATATCTAAAAGAGTCAATAGAAGGGATTTGAAACTCAAATGTCAAAAAAATCATGATTATCACATCCTTATTTATGAATTGATTCTAATAGAAATTTATCATTTTCTATCTAATAATGTAAGTGTGACAATGATTCTATTATGTTATTTTTTAGAGACCTTTATGCTAAAAGGTTATCCAAGTAATTTTTAATAAAAATTCCACAGGATGCGCCATTAATTTTTTGTGATATGGAAAAAAATTCATCCATCCTTTTTCACCTAGATGCAACAATCAACAGTCCATCTTCTAACTAAAACACTTCTTGGGGAACTATTTTCTTTATTGTGGATGTATCATATTGAAATAAATATGCACATAATGAAATGATATGTCTGAAATAAGAATTATCTTGAAGGTTTGATTGTGGGAAGTTATCTGAATCAAGAATGTATGGATTTTTGTTCAATGTATTTGTCTGATGTGAGAGAAATACATAACCAGCTAATTGGATAGTTAGGCCTAATTTGCCAATTAGGCCTATAGCCCAATTGGCTTCTAGTCCTAATGGACAATTGGATTATAGGAATAATATCCATTTTTTCTATAGGACTAATGTTCATATTCAATATTATTGAATGTTCATAATGATTACCTAAAATTATAAAGTGTTTATAATTAGATTTTATATATGAATATGTTATCGATGTTTATCATATTTTTAATTTTATGAATTTTTCATTCATTTAACAGTTATTACCTTTTATTATTATTCAAGATTATGAAATTTTTTACATTGTGAATATGGGTATACTAATCAATTTCATTCATATAAAGATATATTGGGCATCGAAGGTCATGTACCTTGAGCAAAATTATTTTGCTCAACCAGGAAAAAAAGGATGGAAGTGTAGTAAATGCACAAAAACAAGAAAATTTAGTATGTTTTTTATTTAGATTTAAAAATATTTATATTAAATTCATAATTAAATATCTTGTTTATATTTTCAAAATACTACCATGAAGGCCCTTGATGTTAAATAAGAT
Organism: Viscum album; assembly: GCA_963277665.1. NCBI lineage: Eukaryota > Viridiplantae > Streptophyta > Magnoliopsida > Santalales > Viscaceae > Viscum > Viscum album. The sequence goes on along the minus strand of OY728156.1, from coordinate 621,676,223 downwards.
GACAACTTAGGGTTGTATGATCATTTGAGTCCGTTATTAGGTGATGAGCATTAGGGAAGGGTTCAATGTAGTCCAAGGAAAAAAATCATACCTATAAGTATTGGTTTTAATTGGTATCCTCTAAATCCTCTCAAACCCACGAGGTACAAATATATCATGTAAAAATATCCGAGGAAAAAAAAGCTTTAGAGGAGTGTGAAAGAAGTAAAAAAGAGTGTGAAATAAGTAAGATGATCACTGAAAAATTCTTGAATGTTATGTAGGTTATAAGTCAATCACTTACATTAGAGGCTGCTAATACTATTGATTCATATGTGGAATTGATGTATTATTTAAATGATTCCCCGAGTGATTCCAATTAGGGTTCTAGTGGCGATCGAGCTGAAGGTGGTGACGATGCTGCTGCTGCTGATGTTGATGTTCTAGATGATGATATTGGTGAGGATGTTGCTAATTATGATGATAATGATGATGTTGATGATGATGTTGAGGATGAAGATGTTGGTGATGGGGGAGATATTGATCCCCTCCATTTTTGACTTAATTGGAAGGATAATGGTGTAGTTCTTTAATGACTTGAATTGATTTGTTTTATGGATATATATGTATATTTCAGTATTTTATATGGTTTGAAAACCAGTACAAGATGTTTTTTGGATGCTAAATATAGAAAATTTGTATTATATTTAATGTATACAGTATGTTTTATTTAATTTTCATGAGCTGGAGGAAGAATTGATGGTGCTGCTTCCAAATGCAGGTAGCTACCTATACCCATTGTATTCATAACTAAGGGTATAGGTTCTCTAATTGGAAAAGATACACCCAAGGGGTTTTAAACTATGGGTATAGATATATACCCACATTTTTTAAAACCATGTGTATGGAAGAATATATGGGATCTATGCTCACTGTTTTTATAGAAACCATGGGTATAGGTCTTTACCGACGCCTCAACAGGCCACAGTTATGAAAACCATGGATATATGTGGGTTTTCCAGTAGTGTTATTGTAATGGATATGTAAATTCAAATATTAAGTAGTGGGATTCTCAATCACCTTTCCCTCCATATGAGTTGAAATACAGTCCAAGGGGGGTGTCTATAAATCCCCACCTACTTCATTGGATCGACCGAATCTATTTCTCCCTTATGTTAAAAAACACATCCTTATGTTAAAAAATACAGCCTTCTGTTAACAAATACAACCTTATGTTAAAAAAATTTTTGTTATCTTTTCTTAGTTTCAAACTATCCCTTTTATATTAACATTGAAAATTTCGTTTTTTAGATTTTAAAATTAATTAACATTTTTTCTTATTTTTAAACATTATTATGTGGGTATAAAAATGTGTTGGAAGCTTTTATAGTTGAAGATTCAGTACAAGGTGAAATTTTCATTGGCTCATTCTACAACATCAAGTGAAATTCAATGAATGATAAACTTCTACAAATAGAAACATCAATATTTATGCTCGAATTATTGACCGCCTTTTTATCATTATCTATTAAAATTTCTCATTTTATCTTTTCTCGTATTGATTATTAAAACCAATGTATTCTATTTTAGTTGTCATCACTTTTTTACTTCAGTGTAAAAACTAATGTTTTTGTGAATGTTATTGGAAATTTAGGTTCATTCATATAATTTAATTCTTTATACTAAAAATAAATTATCATTCCTTTAATTTTTTTAATGTTTTCTAATGTATTGATGATGTCTCAATAGTTTCTCTGCTTGTATTCCAATATTATATACCCATTTTTTTATGATTAAAATATAGTCAATATCAATGTCCATTATTATCTTTGTAAAATAGTATTCTCTTATTGAAAATAAGAATTAATTTATAGCATCGTGCGAACACATGGGTGAAGTACTGGTTAATTCAATTTAATAAAGACAAACATATAAATAAATAACAAATTGTTAATATTATTGTTTTAGTTTTTTATTTATTATTATTTAATGGTTAATATATTATGATTTTAATTTATAAATTTTATTCTTTTTTTATATTTATATTTATTATATACTATTTATTACTTTTTAATTAATATATATATACATGTTAAAATATGAATTTTTAATGTTTATTTATACTTATTGATTAACATTTAACATGTCTTCAATAAAATTATATTTTATAGAATTAATATATGTATTCATTTTTATTTAAACATATATTCATTTTTATGTTTAAAAAACTTATATAATTAATAATACTAATTCATTTTTTTAAAATATATTTTTTCAATATATTCATCTTTTAATTAAATTTCCCTCATTTTTAACATTCATTCATTAAATATTTTTTATTCATTAATAATGTAAAGTGTTTTTTCTTTTCTTTTTTTATAATTTTTTCATTTTAAATATTTATTCATTCAATATTTTTGTAATTTATCCATTTTTAATGTTTTTTAAACATAATTATTCACTAATATACTTAATATTTCGTTAAATATTATTTATATAATACAAAATATGTATTTACATTAAACAAGTCATATATTTAGTAAAATATATTAAAAATTAATATTAATTAGAAATATTGACTAATTAATATCAAGTAATGTATGTTTAATAAAATTTCATTCGTTTTTTCAATTTAATATATATAAAACTTGTGTTATATTTATTTCACACACACATATACATAATTTATGCAATTTTATCTAGAAACACACACACACATAATATTTCGGTAATTTATTCAATTATTAATATTTAATTTAGAATTTTATTTATTAACAAAATATATGTAATATACATTATGTTTTTAATCAGTAAATTTTATTCATTTTTTTATATTTTTATTCAATATATACTATTTATTACCTTTTAATATTTTTTCAAATTTAGTCAATATTAATATTATTTATTCATTGATAATCTTAATTTTTTAAATATTTTTTTAATTTAATCATTTTAAAGTATTCTTTGTCATATTTTTTTAATTTTATCCATTATTAATATTTATTTATACTTTTTTCATCATTAAAATTTCATATTTCTAATATTTTTTTTTAATTTATATAATTAATAGGTATTTATTTTCATTTTAACAGATATTCATTTTTAGTTTTTTAATAATCTATATAATTAATAATACTTATTCATTTTTTAATATTTTTGTAATTTATTTATTCTTTTAACATTTAAATTTCATTAATTTTCAACATCCATACATTTACTATTATTTAGTATTAATAATGTAAATTATTTTGTACTTGTCTTTTTAATTTATTCATTTTTAATATTTATTCTTTTAATATTTTTGAATTTTTTTAAATATATTATTAAATATATTTATTCATTAATATATTAATTATTATTAATAAATAAATAAATAAATAAATATATACATATATATCAATATATATAATATTTCCTTAGAAATGAATTATATGATTCAGAATATTTTTTTAACTTAAATAATTCATATATTTAATTAAAAATGTTTTATAATATTAATTAAAAATATTAACTAATTATTATCAAGTAATGGATGTCTAATAAAATGTCAGATATCACTCTTTTAAAGATTCCCTTACTCATGGATTGGAGAATATTAGGTTGGATGAATCCTTGGGTTGTCAATCAGATGGTGAAAGGGAAGTGAAGGTCGTGGATGATTATCACTTATGGCTAGAGCACAAGCTGGTCACCTATAAGAATCACGAGGTTAAAAAGAGGGTTTTTTAGGAAAGGGTTCCAACACCATGATAGATCAGACTTCTCCTTCTCAAATCAAAAGGAAAATGATCTTGTTATGTCATTCACTTTCTCTTTTTTTATACAGGATGGAGGAATCCAAAAGTGGCTCTCCTATTGGGCTATCAAGTGGAAAAATCAAGGGGGCCAACAAGATTGTTTCACCCTCATCATATTATTTTTATTGGTTGGGGGTATCAGAAGAACTCTTGGATAGAAAAGCTTTAATCCAAGAAGTATCTCCAAAGGTATCTAGGGACAATATAGCATCCCACCTTTTTAATACATAACTTTTCATTACATTTTACAAACAGAGGATCTTTAAAGTCTAGTGTTTTGGAAATCAGGATCATAATACATGAAAACAACATAAAAATTATTCTAAACCACTTGTAAGTATTCTTCATTGTTCATCCTAAGTTCATTAAAACATCTCATAAACTGGGAGCATACATCAAAGGAAAGGGTGAGCAGAAGGCCCAGTAAGGGAAACAAGAGAAACATTTTACATGTGAACTTGAGATACATCCATAAAGTCATGATGAATAACTTTAAGGCATGATAAAGAGATCATGAGGAATATCATAATAAAAATAACGTGTTTCATAACTTGAAGATGTGGCTACAAAATTTAACTTAGACAATCATTTCCGTATCACCAAGGTCCATCCCCAAGGTGTCATAAAAAAATTACCAAGGTTATTCACCAAGGATTCGTTAAAATGGTCATCTCTAGAGATTAATTCTTTACCCAATGCATTGGAGGGATATCAGGTAGAACCATTAATTTGTCTTTATTATCATGTGAGACACATATATCATCATCAAAAATTTCATAAATAACCCATATATCATAAAAGAAATGGGTTTCATTTCATAATCACAACGTTTTAAAAACTGCTTTTAAGACATGATCTTTATGTCCCTTTAAACCCACGAAAAAGGAAAGTGGGTTTCATGTATGTAAATCCTAGAATTAAAATATAAAATTTTGATATATATGTGAATACCCATGTATAATAAATATCATTGAGTATTCACTTAATAAAATAAAAGAATTTGAGACAAAGAGAGAGACATTTTGAGATGAAAATTCTGCAACATAACGACTATGTTACAGGGTTTTAGAAAACGTTGAAAAGAGAGGAGACATGGGGTCACCCACTCATAAATGATCCATAAAACAGTATAGGGACAGAATATAAAGGATATAAGAACATGGTAATGAAATTTTAAAGACATACTATATGAAATGAAAAACCTGAAAGGAAGACAAAAATAATATTTCTCTTATGAAAATTCGGCAGCCTAACAACGTCAATTAAAACTTCAAAAAAATTAATTGATGAGATAAAATAGGGTTTATAATTATATGAAAATAAAGAGGTCATTATGATGGATATGGAAGATCATACCCCAACATAATAAAAGGAACTTGAAAGACTTGACATGAAAATATAACTTGGAAATGAGAAGGGTGAAAGAATCCCTTACAAAAATTTGGCAGCCTAACAACGCCACTTAAACATTCTTAAAATGAATTTATGAGAGAAAGAGGGGGTGTCTCATCATATGAAAATAAAAATTAAAGTATGGTGAATATAAAATAACATCCTCCAACATATGAGCATGGAGCATAAAAGAAATGACATAGAAGAGAGTACTTGAAAAGAAGGAGAGAGGTAGGATCCCTTACCTTAAAATGTAAGTCCTAAAACTCAAAGGTCGGGACCTTGGAGGATTGAGGGAACCTTGGGAGGACTCCTTGGGAGGTAAATATACCATAAATTCATTTTAGAGGATTTGGAAATGAAATTAATGAGGTAAAGGCTTGGTATATATAGGGGAAGTGAGGGGACAAAGCATTAATTGCCAAGGGACACCTCATCGGTGGTATTGGAAAAACCATGGGCTTTACCAAGGTATTTCCCCATGGTATTGGCCACTTTGGACACCTCATACCTTATCTTACTATTCAAAAGTCAACCATAATTATTTCATAATTATTACATCCTTAATTATGTCATTAAACACCAAAAACTCAAAAACTGTATTTTCACTATTCACCGAAAATTCAACTTTCTCAGAAAAATCCCAAAATTTCACCTTAACCAAATATCAATGCTCTGATTTCAAAAATGAACTAAATTTTATGAAAATAATTTTCTAAATATTTTTAATTTAATTTTTAAATAAAAACACTATTCCCTGAAAATTCAACTGTTTCAGAAAAATCCCAAAAATTCACCTTAACCAAATATCGATGCTCTGAATTCAAAAATGAACTCAATTTCATAAAAATAATTTTCTAAATATATTTTAAATTTAATTTTAAAATAAAAACACTATTCACCTGAAAAAACTAATACTTAAATAGTATTTTCTGGAACATTTATGTTGGTCGGAGTAGATACTCAAGAGGGGGGGGGGTGAATTGAGTTCCAATTAAAATTTCTATTAAAAATAATGTCTATTAAAATCCCCCAATTTATAAAACAAGTTACACTGTAGTGAATTTATAAAACTGTAAAGGTTCAATTAGGCTCTCAAAGATTGATTAGGTCTTAGTCAATTTAATCAGAAGATTAAATTGGCTTTTGAAACTAATCTACTGATTTATAATAGTTACAAACACTTGCTAGATTAACTATCAAAGTAACTTTAAAATAGTTTTTATTTCAAAGTAATAGAAGAAGAATATAAAATATATATATGTTATACTTTAAAGTTATGCTAAAAAGCACAACAGATATAACCAAGAGGTTCAGTCTCAAGATGAGACTTAGTCCTCTAAAATTTATGTATAAAAGTGATCCACACCCTGGATCAGGGTTAACAATAGTATAAGACTGTCCATGCCACGCAGGGACCTCTACCACTGTTCTTCATGGGAAAACAAAGACAATAGCGCACAGGCTATCCAGGTCCTACTTGACCTCTACCACTATCCTCTGTGGGACACAAGAAGGTGTAGAAAGTTTGGAATGAGGATTTAGTATCCTCCAATTCAGTGCAGGATACAGTGTGTGTGTAAGATATACAGAGTACACACACTTCTCGAAAAAGTAAATAAATAAATCACTTAGAGAGAGTATATGAAAGTTTAGAAAGCTCTAGTGATTGGCAGTGCAGCTCTGGACTCGTTGGATTCAGCAGAAATGCTTCTAAGTCCTTCTCTGGTTTTTCTGTTGAAAAACAGAGTGTCGTGGTTCAGCTTGGTGTCTTTCACATATGAAGAAATTATCTTGATTCTTCGTATGTTCTTCAGTTCTGTTGGATTTCACACAAGATATTTATTTGAAGGTATTGAAATGTGTTCTTCAATGCTCAGGATTTCTCTTCTGTTCAGTACAGAGAACTTCGCATGTATTGTCTGTAAGCTTCGTGTATATTCTGTTATGTGTATTTTTTTGTGTCTCCCTCTATTGTAGCTCAATCCTCCTTATATTCCTCGAGCTCTGGCAATTGGAATGATTTCCTTTCCATAAATACGAGGTACAATTTCCTGACATGAAACAACTATCATTAAATAACATTAATTGCATTAAAAACATCAAATATGACCGTTAGATTTATTTAAATAATATTGAAAAAAAGGTTAAGAAATGGTGTCACAGTAGTTATGCAAACGGTGTCTCCTTCACGGTGTGTTCTTCACGGTATGACCTTCATGGTATGTGGCTCACGATGTTCCCTTCACGGTGTCTCCATGTCATGGTGTCTGAGTCACGGTGTCTGAGTCATGGTGTTTGAGTCATGGTGTCTGAGTCATGGTGTCTGACTCACGGTGTGTCCTTCACGGTGTCTGGCTTACTGTCACGGTGTGTTGAGGTCACGATGTCTCACTGGTCACGATGTCTGAGACTTAGAATCCACGGTGTCCGGATTACTATGTCTGTCTTACACTTCACGGTGTTTGTGTCTTGCACATAGTCTGTCTTACTGTGTCAAACTTCATGGTGTCTTAATACTTAGACAAATAACTGTATTCAAACTTAAAAAGTAATATGCATAATGTGAATTAAGCTTAACCATTATAAGTTAAGATAACTTGAAACATAAATATAGAGGTTTGATAAGATAAGTATGATTTGTGATCATGCATAAGATTTGTAATGAATGATGAGATTAATTAATATTAATAAGATTTGTGATCATTAAAACATGATTAATACAGGAGGAGTCCAACAATCTACCCCTTTTTGATGATCACAAATTATGTATAGTTAAAATATAAATGAAATACAACGTTATAGAAAATAACATATATAATAATAACAACAGATAAAATACTAAGAGATAACTCTTCTCACTATTTCTCCCCCTTTTGGGATTATAAAAAAGTAGAGAGAATGGAGTGAAACACTACATTTGTCATTAAGAATGTTCAGAATAAAACATACAGGAGAAATACAAACAGTAAGCAACAAAATACATCCCATCAAAAATTAAGAAACATTGGTTGGCATCACAGATTGGATTTCTCTTTGCCTTTATCAGCAGAAGCTAGAGCTGGTGTAGAAGAATGCATGGAGGTAGTAGACAAAGATGGTAAAGGTAGACCTTCAAATATAGAGGGAGCCAAAGTAGGAGCTGTAGAAGATATAGTCTGTGGTTGATCAAGAATGACTGGTCTGATCTGAGAAAGGGCTTGGCTGACTGACATAGCAGTTGAGGCTAGGGTAGGTAGACCTGGTCGAAGAGGGGAATCAGCTGGTGCAACTATAGATGTACTCTGCACATGAAGATACTGCTTTAAAAGATTGATGAAATCAGTAATGATTTCTCCACCATATTGCATAGCCTTTTCAAAATCATCCTTATTCTCCATGAATTTTTCCAACAATCTGGTGAACTTTGTAAGTTTCTGAACTTGGGCATTAAAATCTTGAGTCACTGGAGGGATTTTCAAATTCTCCACAAGATACTTAAAGTGATTGGTCATGTCACTTTTAGAGAAAATATGGGTGAGATAAAAGTCTATCTTCTTTTTGATCTTCTGTTGAGAACCATTGGAAATCTTAGAATGAATGTGTACCAAGTCAAGTGATCTATCACTGTTCTTCACAACTTGAGATAAAGAAGACAAATCTAAACCACTAAGGGTATTCTGAATTTTTTACTTGATTAGGGATCTAAGCATAGAATCATCCAAAGAAGGAACAGAATATTGACCAGATGGAGGAGAAGCCTTTACAGCTATAGTTAAGGCTTTGAGCTATTTAAAAACCTTTTGAAGGAATCTAGTGTACTCATCTGTGAGCTTATTCATATTTTCTACAAGCTCTCTCATGCGTTTCAGCATCTTTGTGTGCCTTCTCCAATATTCTCATCAAAAGATAACAGGTAGGGATGCATCTGAGATATAATCTCTCTATAAATATTGGAAACATTTGGTTCAGGAGAAGTAGCAGTAGGTGCAGGAGTAGTAACAACAGGAGCATGCTCTGATCTTGAAGACAGTTCTTTTTGCATGTCGGCTACCATACTTTTTGAAGTTGCAACATCAGCACTGAGTAGTTTTCTTTCAACCCTGACTTCTTGAATTCACAGATCATCCTTGGTTGAATATACAGAGTGATATTTTCCAAAAGAATTGAGGCATATTCCTGACTTAGTTGAGTCACATGATGATGATGAGAGGATATAATCTTCTCAACTCTAGTTAAGATATTCTCTCCAAATACTTTCAAATCATATTTGGTTACAAAAGACTGTTGCTCAGGTAAGAGTGCCGGTGAAGGTAGTGGTACAAGCTCTGGTGCAGATTCTGGTTGAGGCTCAGGTTCAGATGCAGGTTCAGGGTGAGTGACTGATTTCAATTGAAACAAGGTGGAGAGATCCATTACAGTTGCAGTCACTTGCTGTGATTTACTCACATCATAAAAGATGGGTAATTCATACCGAGTGTACACCGAGTATGACTCAGTGGAATGAGATGCATCACCATGTTCAGATTCAGATTCATCAGACTCAGCTGCACTAGGTTCAAGGTTTTGAGGTTCCTCCCCCTAAATAGGTGCTTCTGTTTCAGGAACTATAGGCTCAGCAGCATGGTCAAGATCCACAGGATCAACTCTATTCTCCTCATCCATTTCTTGCCTTTCCAACTGAAAGACAATTTCCATCCTCTCTTTAGCATAGGGTATGTACTCAGGAACTGACTGTTCCATAGGTTGTGCTTCCAGACTTGTTTCTTACAAAGAGGTGAGATCTTCTAGATTTTCTTCTAAAATTTCTTCTTGCATTGCAAGGAGGTTTTCTGCACCACCAGACTCTTCCATGGCTTGCTGCTCTAAAAAAGGGATAATCAAATCTCTTTCAGCCTCATGTTGGGTTTCTGGATCAACATCATCTTTAGATGCAGGAGCTTCTTCCTCTCCAAGAACAGTAAGAGATTCTTCTTCTCTAAAAACAACAGAAACTTCCTCTCTAAGAGGTATTTCTACAGGAATCTTAGCAAGGACAACAGTCCTTTCTTTCTCAACAGGAGCTGCTTCCTCATGAGGTATTTTAGCCTCTTCTCTAGGTGGTACTTCAGCTGCCACTTTCTCTTCTTCCACCTCTTCTGGATACTCAGCCACTTCATCTGGTTCCAAACCAGGATCAATGTAACATCCCAGGTAAATAAATAATATTACATTCTAATGTTTATCAATATTTGTGAATATAATGTTAATACTACTTTAAAGGGAATGCTATGCTCGATGGCATACCCAATACACAACAATAAGTTTCTTTGAAATCTTATGTTGCACACTAATAATATAATAATATTATAATAGTTAATGCCTAGCCGTTGTAATGGAGTGAATGAACAAGAATAACTAAAAAATGATTACATATGTTTGTTAAATATTTTCACATTTATCCAATAAATGTTAGAGGCTTAAAATCCAAATGAATCCAATTTTAAGAATAAATACTCTAATATTTTTAAAAGATTGTTTTACCGCCTTTAGATGGTGAACCTTTTTTAAATATAACTTTTGAAAATTTTATAAGCTCTATTTTTCAAAATAAACTTATTCTTTATGATTGGGATATTGAAATTTACTTTGGTTAAATTTTTGGTATGTTTCTCACAATGTTCATTTTTTTAATGAATAGTGAAAATATTGCATTTTACATCAAACCTGCTTTTTCATCTAATTTAAATATATGGATAGATTATCTTTTTAATTGGTTTTAAAGTTTAATTAGAATATATTTTTACAATTTAATTCAATGGTGGTCATTATAATTAACTTCACTTTGAAAATGGACATAAACAAGTGCCAAACTTTTCATAGATATTGCTTCCAAAAAAACCCGCTATTTGGTTTGACAACGGGAATTAACTATATGATTTATTAATGAAACTTCTATGTTTTGAATTTGGTAAAATGTACACCATTTCTGAATTTGAAATATCAAATATAGATTAGGGTTAATTTTTTGTATTTTTCTGATAATGCTTTTTTTAATGAATAGTGAAAAATACAATTTTTAATTCAAAACTGCCTTTTCATCCAATTTATTTATATATTTAGATTGTAATTTTAATTGTTTTTAAAGTATAATTGAATTATTTTTTTATCACTTAATACAATTTTGTTCATTGGAAGTAATTTCAATTTTAAATTGGATGTAAAAACAAGTCAATCTTTTGATAAATTTTACTTCTTAAAAACCTGTCTTTTGTTTTGACAACAGGATTTACTTTTAAATTAATTACTACAATTTAGGTGTTTTGAATTTGATAAAATGGATTACATATTTGGAATCATAAGGTCCAAATTATGTAATTAAGACTCTTTTGTTTTTGGGCATTATGAATAGTAACGACGGTAATTATCTTTAATTATCGTGTTTAATTAGTAATCGGGTAATTAAGGGTAAGAAAATAATATCATAAAAATATAAAATGACCCCAAAATTTGTCCTAATGCTATTTTTGGTTTCATGGCCAACCATGGGATGCCTTGTGCCAACCTTGGGACCACATGGAATCACTTTAGTGTGATAGTGACCTTTTATCATTTTTTTAAAGAAAGGAAAATGTAACCAAAGTATGTAACACCTAAGTGAAATAATTTTAATTTTGTCTAAATAAACGATATTCTAGACTATAAATAGTAATTTTAAAGCTAAAACTATTTACTACATCATAGTAATTTTTTATAATTTTTAGACATTAAATAAATTAAATTATTTATGACACCATGATGATGCAGCAATTACCTCATTAATGAACGATTTAAATAAAATGAAAAGATAATGTAAAATCTAAGACTTACACTCGGAAAAAACCTATTTGATGAGTATATTTCGAACCCTTATCACCTTATCCTCGAAATATATCAATGTGGGACCTTTAAAATCCGAAACTCTTTTTAAAATAAAGTAACATTTCTTGACTTTCCATGAGTACCCCTCCTCTCCTCTTATAGAAGGCCCCACCTCTACCTCCTTACCCACACCTCTCAAGCCTTTGGCTCGGGAAAAACCTGCCCATTTCATCTCTCCACATCCCTCTATTTATTATTGAAGCCTCAACTTAGGCAGAAAGCTCTTCAAGAAACCCTTTTGGTTGAAACCAAAGGGAGTTACCCGATTTAAAGGTAACGTCTTCTCGTATGTTCTTTTGTTTTATTTTGGTTCTCCAACCCCCTAACCTCTTTTTATTCCTTTATTTTGTAACAACACCAGTATCTTCAATATTATAGAATGTTTTTAAAAGAATTATTAGATTTAAACTTACACACACATCCGTCTAATGGTTAAAGAACATACTATTTCTGTGGATGGTGAATTACTGCCTCACGAAACGATGATTGTCCAATATTCTTTTAACACCTTTAAAGGTGGACATTATGATGTCACTATATTTTATATATGATATATATGGTATTTATATTTTATATATGATTCTATATTTTATATTTAAAACATACCTTTATTCTTTTCATGGTGTGCAAATGCGATAATTTCATATGAGGAAGTGCGGACTACCGCCCCCTCAAGTGATGTGACTCGTTCATGCAATACATGGAATGTATAAAGAATGAAATTAATAAAATTATGTGACCTATATAACATATATATTATACTGGAATTATAATATATATATATCTCAATTATTTTTAATTCCATTAATATGACAAAGAAATGAAAGTAGCGTTCATGCGTACGTACGGCCTATCGTCTCCATGAACGGTGCATTTCATTTCTTTTTATCTAAAAATGTTATGGAATAGTATAAAATGAATATGTAATGGATATATATGATATTTAAATCATTAATACTATTATGGAGATGATGTACTTATAACTACATGGACGATTCTTTTCAAACAAGTTCATTTTTGACTCATGTACCAAACATTGACAAAAACATTTCTTATGAACTCACATAATTAACTAATTATTATAAAATTATAATATGTGATATGAATTGAATAATAAAATTTAAAGTATGTCCTTAAGAAATTATAAATTTACAAAAGTTTATTATTCAGGAATATAAAGAAACGAACAAGACAAGTCGGACTTGAGGTAAGGGATCCTACCTCTCTCTTTCTTTTTAAGTACTATTTTTTATGTAACTTACTTTAAGCTCCTATTTATTATGTTTGGGGATGTTATTTTATATTACTATTTCTTTAAATTTTATGTTAATATGATGAGAGGCCCTATTTTATCTCATCAATCCATTTTTGGAAGTTCTATGTGGCGTCGTTAGGCTGCCGAATTTTCATAAGGGGATTTTCATCTCACTTTTTATTCCCGTGAGATTCATGCTACATTGGCTACTATTTACTTTTGTGTGGTGTATGTACTGAACATTATTTTACTATTTTTATAATATAATCTCATTTATGGGTAGTTACATCTTCATTGTATGACCCTTCTTTCATGGGGTGTACGTTTTGAAAGTTGCCCAAATCGGTAAGGGAACCTTTCACTCTCCTCTTTTAAAAAGACTTATTTTGTTATGTCTTTTAATTTACATATTTTTATTTTGGTATATGTTCTTATATATCCTTATTGATTTAAATTATATGTCCAAGTGATGAGATACCATTTTCTCTCTCATCAACTAATGTAATGAATTTTAAAGTGACGCCGTTAGGCTGTCGAATTTTACCAAGGGAACTTCTTAACCCAATTTCGATTTCTTTGGGTTCAACTTGTAGTTATTTAATATGTCATCCTATGAATATGTGTGAATGAAATATGGTTGTTTCACACTTAATATCCACTTATATTGGGTGTATTTATATTTGTCACACATAATTATGAGATTGATTTATCCTTAATTTAAGGATACCTTCTTTATAAGGGATTTCATCGCATTTTACAATTCTATTGAGACTTTATTGTTGTTATGTACTAATTCACTCTTATATGGTGTATATAATGTCCTTTAGAATAATATATCATGAATACCTTTATTCTCATGATATTATAATGTTCTGATTAAATGTTATTCCTCAATTATTGTATTCAAGTGTCTCTCATTTTGTTAAAAACCCTTTAACTAAAATATCATTTTAAATGTTTTAATGATTTATTCCTATAAATATTTATCATTAATATCCATGTTTTCAAAATGGTTTTAAGGATTTATTTATATGGATATTAATGGTTTAAAATGTTAAAAGCTTCAAAGTGGTATGGGACACTTTGATTCAAAAATCTCTTTATTAAATGTTTTAAATGGTTTTGAAAATGGTTTTTAGAATGGATTCTTTATTTCAATATATTAAAATGTTATATTGTTATTAAAATGTGAGAATTTTATCTTTCCTTTGTGCTTAAGTTATTTTCTATGATTATGTTATGGTTTTTGGGCATTGTTTATGAATACGGGTGGTTTCGTGATAAATTAAGGGTGGGTGAGCCCGATATATCTCTTCAATGCATTAGGTAACGCAAAGGAGTTAAACATTACGGTTTCTCTAAATAGATTTAGGGAATATACCGTGATGGGTATTCCAAACGTAACCATGAGGGTTACTCCCTGTGTAAGAATGTAATGAATTCCTCAAGTTACCTTTATGTCTTATGATTTCTATAATTTATTCGTAAATCTCATGATTTCATGAGGTATGTTAAATTGCTTATGTTTTAATGAGTAAATTATGATTTCATTGATTATTATGTATACATGGACTAATGTTTTCTTTCTATATTGTTATAACCCTTTATGAGCTTTTAATGCTCATCCCAAGTTTTTTTGAAATTTTTTTCATAGGACATAAAGTTGAATAGGGTCAAGGATGGGATCAATGAAATGTCAAGCCTTCTAAAACAAGGAACTAGACATGACTCTTTTGTTCAAGAGTTTTTATTTTTGTGAAAAAATGGAAGCTGAGTAGATGTGTCTACTTTGTAATCTTTGAGATGTAATAGTTATATCCTAATTCTCTAAAACTCTAAACCTGAAAAGATCCTCAATGTGAATTATTCATTTAATTAAATAATAAGTAATGTTTAAGCCCGGGTCCTTATAGTTGGTATCAAAGGTCGGTTTAGATAACTTTATAGGTTAGAGTGTTGTTTAAAAAAAAGTGACAAGTTTTGTATAACCACAATGGTTAGTATATTAGATGGAGTCACTGTTTTTTTTTGAAAGTCAAAATGAGTTTGAGATAACTTGGATAAGTATATATTGGTGTTTATCTTCCTCTTTATTATATGATGATTTTACTGATATACTCACACTGACCTTTTTGGTTTTAGTAAATGGTTGGATCTAGTAGGCACCAAAGTAACAGTGGATTTGAAGAAAACTGTGATGGTTTTATGAAAGAACAACTGAATGATATGGGAGCTTCAATGAGAACTCTTGTGGTTATCCTCAACCAACTATCTGGAGTCATGATTGACCACCTGAACCTTAGTGATTTTTATAAGGCATCGTATATGCGAGAAAAAAATCCCTACGGAAGGTCATGTAATAATCATAAAGGTGACTATGTTCAAAAACCTATGTGTCAAATATGTGGAAAGAAACACATAGGAAAATGTTTCAAAGGGACAAAATGATGCTATAGATGTGGAAATGAAGGTCATAAAGCAAGAACCTGCCATGGAAAAAGGAAGCATCTAGTTGACTCTAGGAAAGGGAAAGAAGTTCTTTCTGAAGGATCAATTGAATGTTTTAATTGTGGTTTGCATGGTCATTATGCAAACACATGTCCTATGAAGAATTTTCGGGAATGGGGTCACCAAGATTGTACAAATATTCATTTACCAATACCTAATTCCATTCTGATTGAGGATGAAGAAACTGACAATGACCAATGAAAGGTATGGATTATTTCTTAACATATGTTTTCCTATTATTGGAATCTTAGGATATGATTCATGATTTTGTTTGTAGGAAGGAAGTATTTCAGAATAAGTTGAAAAGTAATGGTTAATGGATCATGAAGAATGTTGAATGAGTAAGAAGTCAACATATAAGGGATTCAAGAGTTATGGTAGATTTTAGGATGGTGAAATTCTTAGATGTATTAAGTCTCTTTTTATGATGGGGTTACATTAGAAGACTTTTTATAGTATATTTAACCCTGATGTTTGATACATGAAAATTTTATTCAAGGAATAATTATACTTTCTTTTGTGGATATAGTTATAAAGAACAATTTGGGTTTATATGATCCTTGAATTTGAGGCAATTACTAGTTAATACATTTTGGGTTGCAAAATGGAAGTTATTAGATAAACTTTGTGGTTAAAATATGTTATGGTTATTTTTGAAGATTTTATCTCTTTTTGGGGTATATTTTAAGAATTATATAGTTTTGGAAAAAGGACAACATGTAGACCGTGTGACAACCCGTCGTGTTGGACGAAGCTGCAGGAATCGAACCCACAACCAAAGTGCAACTGGTATTTATCACCTACCAATGGACTACATGAAGTCCCTGGTTAGTTTGAATGATTCTTTTTAGTTAGATGATTTTATGAATTAATAGTAAGTTTATTTTGTGTTATCAATAGAAATGATTAGCCTATCATGGAGGATATGTGATTAGGTTAATTACATTTCAGTATGAGACTGTAAGAGTAATTGATGTTATCTTGGAGAACAATGTTAAGATTTATGTGATTAAATCCTTCCGATATTTGGGTTTCAATCTTAGTTTGGTTTAATTTTAATAATTTTATGGATAGATGTTTATTGAATGGTCTTTTTTGAACTTTGGGTTTTCTTTGCAAATTTTGGAGATTAGGAGTAGTTTTTCTTTTTGTAAAAAAAATACTTTTTGGGTATTATCTGATCTCGTAATAAACTTTTTGGTTTGGTTTTGGTTGATATCTAAAGACATGGGAAATATATAGTTATATTTTGTGGATTAGGTGATTCTCAAGAAGTTTATTATAGTACTCTTAATGTGAACAAGTCTTTCTAAAAAATCGTCTTTTGGAGAAAATATGAGTTTGATTAAGGAATCTATTAAAAGTTGAAAGTCTACGTGACAAGTAAGTATGTTTCATTATGATTTAGTTAAGCTCAGAAATAAATTCCATAATGAAAAGTAACTTAAAGCAAAAAATTTGTCTGTTAACTTTTCCTACTGGGTAATCAAATACCGTTTAACCCATCAAAAGTTTGTGATTTTCTTGTGGTTAACTTTCTACTAGACATGTTTACTATCAACCTATATCAGAACACGACCCTTTGTTTTATCCTCCATATCCATAATTTCCTACTTGGAATCCTAGTATGGGTTAACTCAGGTGACCTTTGTACTTCTCTCCCTTTCTTTTAAAGTGATAGTTTTACTGACTCTTGTTCCGATGTGGGACTTTCAATGAAGTTTCCAAGCCCAATTTTGAAATTATGAGGACAAAATTCCCAAAAGGGGGGAAGGATGTAACATACCAGGTAAATAAATAATATTACATTCTAAGGTTTATCAATATTTGTGAATAAAATGTTAATATTACTTTAAAGGGAATGCTATACTCAATAGCGTACCCAATACGCAACAACGAGTTTCTTTGAAATCTTACGTTGCACACTAATAATATAATAATATTATAATAGTTAACGCCTAGCCGTTGTAATGGAGTGAATTAACAGGAATAACTAAAAAATTATTATATATGTTTGTTAAATATTTTTACATTTATCCAATAAATGTTAGAGGCTTAAAATCCAAATGAATCCAATTTTAAGAATAAATACTCTAATATTTTTAAAAGATTGTTTTACCGCATTTTGATGGAGAACCTTTTTTAAATCTAAATTTTGATAATTTTATAAGCTCTATTTGTCAAAATAAACTTATTCTTTATGATTGTGATATTGAAATTTACTTTGGTTAAATTTTTGGTATGTTTCTGACAATGTTCATTTTTTTAATGAATAGTGAAAAATATTGCATTTTACATCAAAACTGCTTTTCCATCTAATTTAAATATATGGTTAGATTATATTTTAAAGTTTAATTAGAATATATTTTTACAATTTAATTCAATGGTGGTCATTATAATTAATTTCACTTTGAAAATAGACATAAACAAGTGCCAAACTTTTCATAGATATTGCTTCCAAAAAACCCGCTATTTGTTTTGACAATGGGAATTAACAATATGATTTATTAATAAAACTTCTATATTTTGAATTTGGTAAAATGGACAATAATTTCTGAATTTTAAATATCAAATATATCTTAGGGTTATTTTTTGGTATTTTTCTTATAATGCTTTTTTAATGAATAGCGAGAAATACAGTTTTTAATTCAAACCTGCCTTTTCATCCAATTTATTTATATATTTAAATTGTCATTTTAATTGTTTTTAAAGTATAAATGAATTATTTTTTTATCACTTAATAAAATTTTGTTCATTGGAAGTAATTTCACTTTTCAATTGGATGTAAAAACAAGTCAATCTTTTGATAAATTTTACTTCTTAAAAACCCGTCTTTTGTTTTGACAATGGGATTTACTTTTAAATTAATTACTAAAATTTATGTGTTTTGAATTTGATAAAATGGATTAAATATTTGGAATCAGAAGGTCCAAATTATGTAATTAATACTCTTTTGTTTTTGGACATTATGAATAGTAATGACGGTAATTATCTTTAATTATCATGTTTAATTAGTAATCGGGTAATTAAGGGTAAGAAAATAATATCATAAAAATATAAAATGACCCCAAAATGTGTCCTAATGATATTTTTGGTTTCATGGCCGAAAGTGGTATGCCTTTTGCCAACCTTGGGACCCCATGGAATCACTTTAGTGTGATAGTGACCTTTTATCATTTTTTTTAAAGAAAGAAAAATGTTACCAAAGTATGTAACACCTAAGTAAAATAATTTTATTTTTGTCTGCATAAACGATATATTAGACTATAAATAGTAATTGTAAATCTAAAAATGTTTACTAAATCATAGTATTTTTTTAATAATTTTTAGACATTAAATACATTAAATTATTTATGACACCATGATGATGCAACAATTACCTCATTAATGAACGATTTAAATAAAATGAAAAGATGATGTAAAATATAAGACTTACACTTGGAAAAAACCTATTGGATGAGTATATTTCTAACCCTTATAACCTTATCCTAAAAATATATCAATGTGGGACCTTTAAAATTCGAAACTCTTTTTAAAATAAAGTAACATTTCTTGACTTTCCATGAGTGCCCCTCCTATCCTCTTATAAAAGGCCCCCACCTCTACCTGCTTACCCACACCTCTCAAGCCTTTGGCTCGGCCAAACCCTACCCATTTCATCTATACACATCCATATCTTTATTATTGAAGCCTCACCTTAGGCAGAAAGCTCTTCAAGAAACCCTTTTGGTTCAAACCAAAGGGAGTTACCCGATTTAAAGGTAATGTCTTCTCGTATGTTCTTTTGTTTTATTTTGCTTCTCCAACCCCCTAAACTATTTTTATTCCTTTATTTTGTAAAAAAAACAGTATCTTTAATATACTCGAATGTTTTTATAATAAGGATTCAAGCTACACTTACACACACATCCGTATAATGGTTAAAGAACATACAGTTTCTGTGGATGGAAAATTACTACCTCACGAAACGATGATTGTTCAATATTCTTTTAACACCTTTAAAGGTGGAAATTATGATTTCACTGTATTTTATATATGATATATATGGTATTTATGTTTTATCTATTCTTTGATATTTTATATTTAAAACATACCTTTATTCTTTGTATGGTG
Organism: Viscum album; assembly: GCA_963277665.1. Classification (NCBI taxonomy): domain Eukaryota; kingdom Viridiplantae; phylum Streptophyta; class Magnoliopsida; order Santalales; family Viscaceae; genus Viscum; species Viscum album. The sequence continues at coordinate 621,656,300 of OY728156.1, read as the reverse complement.
TGCAAATGTGATAATTTTATATGAGGAAGTGCGGACTACCGCCCCTCAAGTGATGTGACTCGTTCATGCAATACATGGAATGTATAAAGAATGAAATTAATGAAATTATGTGACCTATATAACATATATATTATACTGGAATTATAATATATATATATATATATCTCTGAATTATTTTTAATTCCATTAATATGACAATGAAATGAAAGTAGCGTTCATGCGTACGTACGACCTACCGTCTCCATGAACGGTGCATTTCATTTCTTTTTATCTCCAAATGTTATGGAATAGTATAAAATGAATATGTAATTGATATATATGATATTTAAATCATTAATAATATTCTAGAGATTATGTACTTATAACTACATGGACGATTCTTTTCAAACAAGTTTATTTTTGACTCATGTACCAAACATCGACAAAAACATTTGATATGAACTCACATAATTAAATCATTATTATAACATTATAATATGTGATCTTAATTGAATAGTAAACTTTAAAGGAGGTCCTTAAGAAATTATAAATTGACAAAAGTTTATTATTCAGGAATATAAAGAAACGAACAAGACAAGTCGGACTTAAGGTAAGGGATCCTACCTCTCTCTTTCTTTTTAAGTACTCTTTTTTATGAAACTTAATTTAATCTCCTCTTTCTTATGTTGGGGGATGTTATTTTATATTACTATTTATGTAAATTTTATGTTAATATGATGAGATACCCTATTTTATCTCATCAATCCATTTTTGGAAGTTTTATGTGGCGTCGTTAGGCTGCCGAATTTTCATAAGGGGATTTTCATCTCACTTTTTATTCCCGTGAGATTCATGCTACATTGGACACTATTTCCTTTTGTGTGGTGTATGTACTGCCCATTATTTTACTATTTGTATAATATACTCTCATTTATGGGTAGTTACATCTTCATTGTATGACCCTTCTTTCATGGGGTGTACGTTTCGAAAGTTTCCCAAATCGGTAAGGGAACCTTTCACACTCCTCTTTTAAAAAGACTTATTTTGTTATGTCTTTTAATTTATATCTTTTTATGTTGGGATATGTTCTTATATATCCTTATTGATGTAAATTTTATGTCCAAGTGATGAGAGACCATTTTATCTCTCATCAACTAATGTTATGAATTTTAAAGTGACGTCATTAGGCTGTCGAATTTTACCAAGGGAACTTCTTAACCCAATTTCGATTTCTTTGGGTTCAACTTGTAGTTATTGAATATGTCATCCTATGAATATGTGTGAATTACGTCTGGTTGTTTTACACTTAATATCCACTTATATTGGGTGTATTTATATTTTTCACACATAATTATGAGATTGATTTCTCCTTAATTTAAGGATACCTTCTTTATAAGGGATTTCATCTCATTTTAAAATTCTATTGAGACTTCATTGTTGTTATGCACCAATTCAATCTTATATGGTGTATATACCATCCTTTGGAATAATATATCATTAATCCCTTTATTATCATGAAATTATAAAGTTCTGATTAAATGTTATTCCTCAATTATTGTATTCAAGTGTCTGTCATTTTGTTAAAAACCCTTTAACTAAAATATCATTTTAAATGTTTTATTGATTTATTATTATAAATATTTCTCATTAATATCCCTGTTTTCAAAATGGGTTTAAGGATTTATTTTTATGGATATTAATGGTTTAAAATGTTAAAAGCTTCAAAGTGGTATGGGACACTTTGATTCAAAAATCTCTTTATTAAATGTTTTAAATGGTTTTGAAAATGGTTTTTAGAATAGATTCATTATTTCAATATCTTAAAATGTTATATTGTTATTAAAATGTGGGAATGTTATATTTCCTTTGTTCTTAAGTTATATTCTATGATTATGTTATGGTTCTTGGGAATTTTTTATGAATACGGGTGGTTCCATGATAAACTAAGGGCGGGTGAGCCCGATATAGCTCTCCAATGCATTGGGTAACGCGAAGGAGTTAAACGTTAAGGTTTCTACGAAGAGATTTAGGGAATATACTGTGATGGGTATTCCAAACGTAACCATGAGGGTTACTCCCTATGTAAGAATGTTATGAATGCCTCAAGTTACCTTTTTGTCTTATTATTTCTATGAGTTATTCGTAAATCTCATGATTTCATGAGGTATGTTAAATTGCTTATGTTTTATGAGTAAAGTATGATTTCATTGATTCTTATGTATACATGGACTAATGTTTTCTTTCCGTATTTTTATAACCCTTACTGAGCTTTTTATGCTCATCCCATGTTTTTTTGAAATGTTTTTCACAGGACATAAAGTTGAATAGGGTCAAGGATGGGATCAAGGAAATACCAGGCTGTCTAAAACAAGGAACTAGACATGAATCTTTTGTTCAAGAGTTTTTATTTTTGTGAAAAAAATAGAAGCTGAGTAGATGTGTCTACTTTGTAATCTTTGAGATGTAATAGTTATGTCCTAATTCTCTAAAACTCTAAACTTGAAAAGATACTCAATGTGAATTATTTATTTAATTCAATAATAAGTAATGTTTAAGGACAAGTCCTTATAATCAGTAATATTATTTGGACTTCTTGGATAATCAACAGGATTATACTTCTCATAAACCTTTTCATTATCTTCAACCCACTGCTTCTTCCAGGGGTTCCAATTAATTTTCATCCTTCTAATGGTAGGCTTGGACAAGCAAAAATCAAAATCCACAAGCTTTTTTTCATTCGGCCCAACAACTCCTTTGGCAACTAGCATAGTTGAGATCATCCTTGAGTAAAACAAGGAGGTGGATTTGGAAGTGACCTTAATCAGTTCACACATGTGGTGAATGATATATTTGAAAAGATTGATCTTATGGCCATTATTCATTAGATGAATCAGGAACACATCTTGATACTTCAACATAGCAAAATCACCCTTCCTTGGGCTAATCAAATTCTGAAAAAATTTAAATAGGAGCCTTGTCTCCCCATCCAGCTCTACAGCTATGGCCCTTCTCTTGGTGCCATTTCCAGTTAATATTTCCAAGGCATTTTCCAGATCAAAGATTTCAGTTGTTGGAGGAGGATCTCTCTGGTAGTCATCATAGATCCCTTCATGAGGAATCCTCAGGAATGAAGCTCATATCCTCAAAGAGAATGAGTATTTTTGTCCATTGATCCAGCTTGTTACCATAAAACTTTCTCCGTCATTAAAGGAAAACATTACATACTGATAGAATTGTGCAACCAACCTTGGGTAGATAGTTTTATCTTGTCTAGAGAACCATTCGAGCCATCCTTGTTCTCTTAAGATTTTTAGAACCAAAGACTTTCTAGACAGCAGCCACTCAGGGCAAATCTATTTCTCAGGCACTATAGTATAACTTACTAGGTTAGGATTCAGGGGACCATCGGGAGCTATCTTCGGTGCTCTTTTCTATTTCTTTGTGCGATGCTTCTCAGATGAGGGTGAAGATGGATGCTTCATCCTAGTAATCCACTGAATATTCGAGTGAGAGAGAAGGAGATAATGTTTTCAAGGTAAATAGTATTCGAGAGAGTGAGCAGGAGAGAGCTCGGGTAAGGAATCGAGTGAAAAACCTTATGTTTTATCATTTGGGAATGTCAAACGTTATAAAAACATAAACGAGGGAAATCAAATAGTGGTGAAATAAAAATTACTGCAATACGGGTTAAAGTAAAAGTATAAATAATCTTTACGATGAGACCGTGAGTAGGCATTACGGTGTGATGAAAAGAAGTCGTCATGGTGAGACAGTTGGTGGTCGTCACGGTGAGACAATGACTATTCTGTGCAGTCACGGTGAGACAGTGAGTGAACTGATCCGTCACGGTGAGATAGTTAGGTGACAGACCATGAACACAAGTTGTTAACCGTGAGACCATAAGCATGAAACAGTAACTGAGAAACCGTGAATCATGAAACAGTAAAGTAAAATATAGTAAAATATTAAACGGTAAGACCAGTAAGATATCTATTTATGATTGATCATACCAAGATCATGTATGATGTAATCTAATCTCTCAGAATTTAATGGTTTAGTGAATATATCATCAAGTTGATATTCAATACCAATGAATTCTAAAGTGATACCACCCTTTTGATAATGATCCCTCAAAAAGTGATGTCTTACATCAATATGTTTTGTCCTAGAATGTGAAACAGAATTCTTTGAAATGTTAATAGCACTTGTGTTGTCACAATTTATTGGTACATGTCTGAATTGATATCCATAGTCTAGTAATATGTGTTTCATCCACAAAATTTGTGCACAACAACTTCCAGAAGCTATGTAGTCAGCTTCTGCAGTAGATAGTGCAATAGAATTTTGTTTCTTACTACACCATGATACTAGTGACTTGCCTAAAAGGTGACATGTTCCAGAGGTTCTTTTTTTATCTAAATTACATCCAGAAAAATCAGAATCAGAATAACTAACTAATTCAAATGATTGTCCTTTTGGATAGAACATTCCTAGATTAGGAGTATGCTTGAGGTATTTGAAAAATCTTTTTACAACATTTAAATGTGATTCTTTAGGATTTTCTTGAACGAGCACACATACACACACTAAACAAAATATCAGGATGACTACCAGTCAAGTAGAGTAGACTTCCAATCATTCCTCTATATGTGGTTTGATCAATAGATTTACCATCTTCATCAAGATCCAACTTACAGGTGGTACTCATGGGAGTGTCACTAATTTTTGTGCTATCTAATCCAAAATGTTTTAAAATATCTCTAGTATACTTACTTTGAGTCAAAATAATTCCATCATTGTTTTGAAAGATTTGAAATCCAAGAAAGAATTTTAGTTCACCCATTAAACTCATTTAAAATTCGTTTGGCATCATTTTAAAAAGATCAGTACACAAAGAAGTTTTTGAAGATCCAAAAATAATATCTTCTACATATATTTGAACAACTAAAACATCTTTATAAATTCGTTTTATAAAAAGGGTAGGATCAGCTATACCTTTTGTAAAAACTTTAGAAATAAGAAAAGTACTTAACCTGCCATACCAAGCTCTTGGAGCTTGTTTTAAACCATATAAAGCTTTTGATAATTTGAAAATATGATTTGGAAAATGAGGGTTTGTAAATCCAGGTGGTTGTTCAACAAAAACATCCTCGGCTATATACCCATTTAAGAATGCACTCTTGACATCCATTTGATATAGTTTGAAATTTAGATGTGCATCATAAGCAAGTAAGATCCTAATGGATTCTAGTATGGCTACTGGAGAAAAATTCTCCTCATAGTCAATTTCTTCCTCTTGACTATAACCTTGTGAAACAAATCTAGCATTGTTTCTAACTATGTTTCCAGATTCATCTACTTTATTTCTAAAAACCCATTTTGTGCCTATGGTGAAAGTTTCCTTAGGTCTTTCAAAAAGTTTCCAAACTTTATTTCTTTCAAAATTATTGAGTTCTTCTTGCATAGAAATTACCCAAAATTCATCATTAATAACATCATCAATGTTTTTAGGTTCAATCTGTGAAAAGAAGGCTTGATGTTCAACTTGATTTCTAAGGGAAGCTCTAGTCTGTGTCCCTCTATCCAGATTTCCTACAACATCATCTAAAGGATGATTCTTTAGAATCCTAGTTGATCTAGTAAAGGTAGGGCTAGAAATTTCAGGTTCTTCTCTAGGTTCAGGTTCATTAGGAGCAGATTCTGAAATATTTTCTTGTCTTTACTGCAGGTTCATTGATTTTATCATTAAGGTTCAGAACAGATAAATCTTCTTCAAGATTTTCAAGATATGGTTTAGGTTCATGTGGATCAGTTTCATCAAATTTGATGTGGACAGATTTTTTCACACACTTGGTTCTCTTATTGAAAACTCTATAGGCTTTTCTAGTTATAGAATATCCTAAAAAGATTCCTTCATCACTCTTAGAAGCAAACTTATCCAGATTATCCTTGGTATTGAGAATAAAGACTTTGCAACCAAATACTCTGAAGTAACTAACTATAGGATTTCTATTATTCCATAACTCATAAGGGGTCTTTTTGAGAACAGGTCTGACTAAGACTCTATTGATGATATAACAAGCTGTATTTACAGCTTCATCCCAAAAGTAAATATGCAGGTCATACTCATTAAGCATAGTTCTTGCAATTTCTTGAAGGTTTCTATTTATTCGTTCTACTACACCATTCTGCTGAGGTGTCCTAGGGGAAAAGAAATTGTGAGTATAGCCATTTTGTGAGCAAAAGGAGTCAAACTCATGATTTTCAAACTCACAGCCATGATCAATTCTCAGGGTCTTAATCTTAAGTCCACTAAGGTTCTCCAAATACTTGGAGTATTTAACAAAATAATAACAAGCTTCACTTTTGTGAGCTAAAAAGTATACCCAAGTATATCTAGAAAATTCATCTACTAAGACATAGACATAGTGCTTCCCATTTAATCTAAGAAACTCTAGAAGGTCCAAAAAAGTCCATGTGAACCGACTCGAGGGGTTTAGAAGTTGACACTTCCTTCTTTGGTTTGAACGAGATTTTGTGTTGTTTTCCCTTTTGACAGGGATTACAAACTTTGTCATTTGGAAACTCAAGTTTGGGTAAGCCTCTAACTAAGTTCTTCGTAGTCAATTTTATAAGTGAATGTATATTACAGTGTCCTAATCTTGTATTCCAAATCCAATATTCTTTATGAAAAGCATTTAAACAAGTAATGTTTTATTTAGCTAAAGAATTCAAATCAACTGCATAAATGTTTTCATTTCTCAAAGAAGGAAATATTAAAACATTCTTAGAATTAAAAACATTACAAGAATTATTTTCAAACTTAACATTAAATCCATAATAACATAATTGAGATATACTTAACAAGTTATATTTTAACCCATCAATAAATAAAACTTTAGAAATTAAAACCGAGTTAGTGTTACCAATTTGGCCTAGGCCGATGATCTTTCCTTTCGAATTATCACCAAAGGTGACATGGCCTCTATCAACCTTGATTAGGCTCTTTAAGCATGAGTAATCCCCAGTCATATTCCTTGAACATCCACTATCCAAGTACCATATCTTCCTATGGGAACTCTTTAAGCAGGTTTCCTAAAAAACAGTTTTAGATGGAGTATGATTTTGGTACCCAGATTCTCTTCGGTCCAGACAGGTTAATAATCAATGATTTTGGTACCCAAATTTGTCATATGGGTTTCATATAATTTACAAAGTCAAAAGATTTTGAAATATAAACTCTATTTGATCTATAACTATGTGAATAACTAGTTGAATCATATGAATTTCCAGAATTTAAATAAGCAGAATTTTGTCTAGATTTAAGAATAAATCTAGTTTTGGTAAACTATCTCTATCCAGGTTGGTATACCAAACCAGTAGTATACTTTGGTACAACTTGTTTACCTAAAATTTGAGTAATTGTATCTTTCACCTTTGTGAATTTTTATAAGTCCTTCCTAAGTTTCTCATTAGACATTTTTAATTTAGTATTTTCATTCAACAGTTGAGCATTCTTTTATTTTTCTATGTCAAGGGTGGATTTAACAGTAGCAGTGAGAGCATGCTATTTCTTTAATGACTTATATTTGTCCTTAAGTTCATTGAATGTTTCTTCCAGCATGTTACAGTATTCAGATAATTCAGCTTTAGTCATGTCTTCAGAATCAGAATCAGATTCAACACCAACTCTAGAATAATAAGAATTTAAAACAGGAGTATCTAAGGTTACCTCAGATGTGTTGGTCATGAAACACATGTTGACATGATTATTTTCAGAATCAGAAACTTCAGATTCACTTGTGCTATCTTCTGAAGCACTCCAGGTAGCTTTAATAACTTTCTTATACTTACTGTCCTTGTAGTCATGTTTCTTCTTGAACTTTAGTTTTGGACAATTAGCTTTTATGTGACCTTTTCTTTTGCATTTATAGCAGACTACTTCATCACTTTTATCTAGATTTTTCCAATCCTTTTTCCAGTGACCTTTGTTGTCATATTTACCTTTGTAGTTTGTTTTTATGAAGAATTTCTTCTTCCTATAGAATTTCTTAAACCTCCTGGCTATCTGTGCCATTTCAGCATCACTGTCAGAGTCTGAATCGTCACTTGTAGAACTTCCAGTTTGTATTTGAACTTTTTCTTTGTCCTTGCTCTTTGAAGAAGTAGACTTAAATGCCATGAATTTTCTCTTGGGTTCATCATCATCTTCCTTATTCACCTTGAGTTCTTCCTCATACATCGTAAGATTTACAATTAGTTCTTTAATAGGCAGAGCTCCAATGTCATATAATTCTATGATTGAAACAGAAGTTCCTCTCCATCTATCTGGAAAACATCTCAATATCCTCATGATTTGTTCCTTTGCTGGAACAACCTTTCCAATTTAACTCATTGTATTGACTATCTCATTGAACCTGAGATACATATCCGAAATAGGTTCATTAGTCTTCATTTTAAAATTATCATATTTAATAGTATAAGTATTTAATCTCATTTCTTTAACATTAGTTGTTCCCTCATGAGAAACACCTAAAGTATCCCATATTTCATAAGCTGTTTTACAGGCAGATATTCTATTTAATTCCTCATCTCCTAATGCATAATAAAAAGAATTCATAGCTTTACAGTTATTATTGTAAGATACTTTAGTAGGTTCATCCCAAGTAGTTCTTTCAATTTTTGGAATTTTATATTGAGATTCTATAGCAGTCCAGATATCAAAATTCATACTTTCTAAATGAATTTTCATTTTAAATTTCCACTGGGCATAGTTTGTACCATTGAAGAAATGTGTCCTGTTAGTAGTATAACCCTCTAGTCTATTGTCCATAGATAGATGTTAGAAAGGATATTTAAAGAGATAAAATTTAGAACTAACAGAAATTTAAGATCTTTAAATATGAAACTAAAATCACAGTTGTAAAAACATAGTATTTTGAAAACTTTGAACAACAAAAACGAAACCTTTGATACCAAATGTTGGTCAGAGTGGATACTCAAGAGGGGGGGGGTGAATTGAGTTCCAATTAAAATTTCGGTTAAAAATAATGTCTATTAAAATCCCCCAATTTATAAAACAAGTTAAACTGTAGTGAATTTGTAAAACTGTAAAGGTTCAATTAGGCTCTCAAAGATTGATTAGGTCTCAGTCAATTTAATCAAAAGATTAAATGGATTTTGAAACTAATCTACTGATTCACAGTATTTACAAAAACTTTATAGATTAACTATCAAAGTAACTTTAAAATAGTTTGTATATCAAAGTAATAGCAGCAGAATATAAAAGATATATATATTATACTTTAAACTTAAGCTAAAAAGAACATCAGATATAACCAAGAGGTTCAGTATCAAGATGAGACGTAGTCCTCTTAAATTTATATATAAAAGTGATCCACACCCTAGATCAGGGTTAACAATAGTATAAGACTGTCCAGGCCACGTAGGGACCTCTACCACAGTTATTCATGGGAAAACAAAGACAATAACACACAGGCTGTCCAGGTCCTACTTGACCTCTACCACTATCCTCAGTGGGACACAAGAAGGTGTAGAAAGTTTGGAATGAGGATTTAGTATCCTCCAGTTCAGCATAGGAGACAGTGTGTGTGCAAGATATACAGAGTACACACACTGATCGAAAAAGTAAATAAATAAATCACTTATAGAGAGTATATGAAAGTTTAGAAAGCTCTAGTGATTGGCAGTGCAGCTCTGGACTCGTTGGATTTAGCAGAAATGCTTCTCAGTCCTATGGTTTTTTCTGTTGAAAAACAGAGTGTTGTGGTTCATCTTGGTGTCTTTCACGTGTGAAGAAATTCTCTTGATTCTTCGCGTGTTCTTCAGTTGTGTTGGATTGCACACAAGAGAGTTCTTTGAAGATATTGTAATGTGTTCTTCAGTGCTCAGGATTGCTCTTCTGTTCATTACAGAGTACTTTGTGTATTGTATGTAGCTTCACATATATTCTTCTATGAGTATTTTTGTGTGTCTCCCTCTATTACAGATCAATCCTCTTTATATTCCTCGAGCTCCAGCAATAGTAATGATTTAATTTCCATAGGTACGAGGTACGGTTTCCTGACATGAAACAACTATCATTAAATAACATTAATTGCATTAAAAACATCAAATATGACCGTTAGCTTTATTTAAATAATATTGAAAAAAGGTTAAGAAACGGTGTCACAGTAGTTGTGAAAAAAGTGTCTCCTTCACAGTGTGTTCTTCACAGTATGACCTTCATGGTATGTGGCTCATGGTGTGTTCTTCACGGTGTCTCCATGCCACAGTGTCTGAGTCACGGTGTCTGAGTCATGGTGTCTGACTCACGGTGTGTCCTTCACAGTGTCTGGCTTACTGTCACGGTGTGTTGAGGTAACAGTGTCTCACTGGTCATGGTGTTTGAGACTTAGAATCCATGGTGTCAGGCTTACTGTGTCTGTCTTACACTTCACGGTGTTTGTGTCTTGCACACAGTCTGTCTTACCGTGTCAAACTTCATGGTGTCTTGATACTTAGACAAATAACTGTATTCAAACTTAAATAGTAATATGCATAATGTGAATTAAGATTAACCATTATAAGGTAAGAGAACTTGAAACATAAATACAGAGGTTTGATAAGATAAGTAAGATTTGTGATCATTCATAAGATTTGTAAGGAATAATGAGATTAATTAACAGTAATAAGATTTGTGATCATTAAAACATGATTAATACATGAGGAGTCCAATAATTTATTTACCTATTTTATTGAATCACATTACTTAATCAAGGTGCCTAGATTATATTAATACTTTCTTAAGTGAGGTTACTTAATCCATTTGATCACATTACTAATCATAAGCATAAAATCACTATTCATAATTTACTATTAATCAAAAATTAAGGTGATCTTATTAGACTCTAAATTTCTTACTGAAAATAACTGTAGAAGACCATTTTTTGAAAATCATTACACATTATTAATTATTTAAGGTTTACATAAATATTTTTAAAATACCATTTTTCTAAAATTCATCAATAATATGCATACTATATTTATCCGTACATTTGAAAATTCACAAACTTCACCATAAGAAGAAAACACAATTTTTATTTAAATCAAAGGATTACATAAGGCAATTACAGTCTCGTTACATATCCCCTTATAACACCAGCATAGGACCTAAGATTAAGGTGTTCTAGGGTGATAGAATCTTGGGGTGGCTCGGCCAACATTGCCTGAGTAGTGATTTCTATCAGCTTGAACTTTTCGCGAATGCGATTCTATTCCAGCTTCACACGATGAAGTTCGGTTTGAGTTTGGTCTTGATCAAATCCCAAAGGTGCTACCTCCTTCCCAAGTTCCATTAGATGGGTTTCAATCAACCCGAGACTACTGGATGAGGCCATCAAATCTTCATTCTATATTAATTAATCAAGATCAGTTGTATTTATAAATAATAATCACAACATTTAGTTTCCAATGGTCATATTGACCAATGTTCATATAATAGTCAAAACCCAACAGTATTATTTTAATTATACTCATTTTATTAAATGAAATTGTTTTGTTGAGTATAAAATAACACAAAAAGTTAGGAAACAGAATTTATTCAAAATTTTGGGTCGTTACAATCTTACCCCCTTAAGAAATTGCTTCCTCGCAATTTTAAAATTAGGCTTGGAAATTTCCTTGAAAGTCCCACATCGGAAAAAAAGTCAGTAAAAATATTACTTTAAAAGAAATAAAGGGAAGTACAAAGGTCACCCGAGTCAACCCATACTAGGATTCCATGTAGGAAAACATGGATATGGAAGAGAAAACAAAGGGTCAAGTTCTGATGGAGATTGGTAGAAAACATGATTAGGAGAAAATTAACCACTATAAGATCACAAACTTATGATGTGTTAAACTTTCTTTGATTACCCAGTAGGAAACATAAACCAACAACATTTTTGTTTTACGTTCCTTTTCATAATTTTTAGGAATTCATTTACTACATAGAATAAAAACATAAGGAAATATACTTATCTTCAAGTAGAGTTTCACCCCTTAATATGTTTCCACCAAGACTAATATTTTCTCCAAATAATGAGCATTCAAAAGGGCTTGGTCTCATCAAAAGCACAAGAATCATCTTCTAGAGAATCACATAATCCAAAAAAGGATAACTATATTTTTCCCTTTCCTTTAGTCATCAACTAAAACTAAAAAGGTTAGTATGAGATCATATAATCCCCAAAAAGGATAATCCTTCATAAAAATAAATATGACTATTAATCTCCAAGATTCAACAAAAAGTACCCAAATTTCCAGAAATACCATTCAATACAGAATCATCCTTAAAATTCTTCAGAATAATCCGAACTAAGATTGGAACCCAAAACTCAGAAGGATTTAATCACATAGTCTTCCCTAATAAATCTTAATATTTATCTCCAAATAACATCGACTACTATTAAGTCTCATACTAAATTTTAATTAACCTATTCACATATTCTCTATGCTAGGTTCATCATTTTCCATAAATAACCAAAATCACAATATGTATACAATAAATACATAAATTCTTACAAAAAAAATCAGCCATTCCTTCTCAATTTAAATCCTGTAGTATTTTATTTCCCGTTTATATATAGTACTCCAAAAGAGAAAACATAATCCAAAATAAACTTTATCATTTAATCACCAAATAATTTTCATATACAAAGGATATCCTTTTGATAAAACATAAGTTTCCAAAATCAACTTATTCTTGATCTATAAAAATAGCAGGTGCATTTATCAGTCTGAAGGGCATAACAACAAACTCATAATTCCCATATCTTGATTGGAAGGAAGTTTTTGGATTATTATTATTCTTCACACTCAATTGATGATAACCAGAACAAAGATCAATATTAGAGAAGAATTGAGCCCCAAAAATTTGGTCAAATAAGTCATCAATTCTTGGAAGAGAGTATTTGTTCTTTAATGTGATCCCATTCAGTTCTCTATAATTAAAGCATAGCTGCATCAATCCATCCTTCTTCTTCACAAAGATAAATGGTGCTCCCCAAGGAGACACACTTGGTCGGATAAACCCATTATCCAAAAGATCTCAGAGTTGTTTCTTTAATTCCTCTAGCTCCACATTTTCCATCCTATAGGGGGTCTTTGAAATCAGATGAGATCCATGTATGAGTTCAATGGAGAACTCTACCTCTCTTTCTGGGGGAGGTCTGGGTAACTCCTTAGGAAATACGTCAACGTATTACTAGATTGTAGAGACCCTAATCCTGACGTACAAGGAAATTACATTACTTTTGTGGAATACTTATTACATAACAAAAACACACACACAAGGACCGTAATAGTTTAGTGTCTTTGGAAACTCGGAATATAATCTTCTAATCGTGGTGAAAGATCTTCAACATCTCCCATAAAGATCTTCCTTTTTTTTCTTTTTTTACCTAAAACCTTTCTTTATATCCTAGGGAAAAGAAAACATAAAATGGTGAGATCAAATGCTCAGTAAAGGTAAACAAAAGAAATATCAATCACATCATATTCATAAGAACATAACTTTTGGAAATCTTAACCTGCAAAAGAGATCATAATTTCATAACATGGGATAAATAATAGTAGTGAAATGTAATCCCAATACTCATAACTTAAAACATGAAACTTTGTGGAATACACACATAATCATAGAGAATCATTTCTTATTAGTCAAGACTCATTGCCAAGACTATCTTAGTGGACAAAGTCCATTTCTCAACCGAGTTCACTCCTCGTTTCAGTCCTGTTTTACTAAACCGGTTTAACCTGCCATTCCAGTCATGTCTATCTCATGAGATATAAAATATTTACCCAATTCATTGGAGGGAGATATAGGTCCCACCCATCTCATAATGATACCATTCTTATGTGTGCCACAAAATCATAAACCATACATCATAGCATAACCCATGTAATAAAAATGGGATTCTTAAACATCATGACATCATAAAACAATTCATATAAGATAAAGGAATTCATAAAAATAATTCCATCACAACATAATCAAATCAATTTAATAATAGGGATAGAAACAGAACCCTTTATTATCTTATATGGAAAATAATTTTGATAAAACACTTGAACTCCATTCTTGAGGAAAACATCCTTTCTACTTCAAAAACACTTTTCCTTTATTAACATGTCATACAATTCTAAACTAAAAGAAGTTGATTAAAAATAAACTTGAAAACTTGTAAATTAATCTTCTTGGAAATAATGTTTTAAAAATCCATTCATTTCGTATAAGTTAAAAAAAACATTCTTCTCGTACTTTTGTCGAAAAAGTCAAAAAGTACCTCGTACGAAAAACGACAAAAGATTCCCTTCATATGTTTTACTAAAAACACAATGAATGGTAAAATTGTATTTAAAAAATTGTAGGTGGATGGAAATAATGTTAAATATTGAGGAAACATGGATGTGGATGATAAAATACACCCTAGTAAATACTAAAGTATAAACAATCTTGGATAAAAATGAGACTGTGATATTTCCCTTACCTTAGGTCCGATTTGCTTCGTAAGTGTCCGAACCTCCTGTATAATGATTTAAATAATGTTATTGACTTATTACAGAATCATAATTATTGTGATGATATCATATATGGTCATATTCTTAGCTTCTTATTAGTAATATTTCATTACTACTTGTTATTCGGGTGTTTTTTACTTTTTGTTCTTATGCGTGTTTTGTCGAATAAAATCTTATTCTTCTATTTAGGTTATAGATACCTCATTTACAGAATGGTATTAGTGTAATATATATCATATTCATTCATTAAATTCATTTAAATAATCATTATGCAATGAAGATAATGTAGAACGAGTCGCATCACATCGTGGAGACGATATTCCGTACGTACGCACGAGTAATGATATCGTTCCTATGATCGTGGAATTGTATTGGAGTGTATGTATACTATTTAAGAATCAATATAACTTTATAATAGTCATATATAGTCATTATTTACACCATTATACCCATACAAGTAAGGTGGTGGTGGAAAATAGATTACACCACGGCGTGGAGACGGTATTCCGTACGTATGCACGCACGGTGATTTCTTTTTCCGTAGGATGGATAGATGGTGAAATAGGGTTGTTTCATACTTATAATAACATATCATTATATTAGTGATACTTATTTTATTAATTCATAATGAAACAACTAAAGAAGAAGAAGTGGAAGAAGAAATAAAGATGAAAGAATCGGTAAGGGACATTACCTCTTCTTTGAAGTGCTTCTTTGAGACCTCCTTTTAGGGCACTAAAATAGGTCTTTGAAGAATACCAGAACCTCTAGGATGTTTCTAGGGAAGTATAGAGGAGAAATTGGCAGTGTTTGGCCGAGCATGAAGGCTCAAAGTGGTGTGAGGAAGAGGGGGAGGAGGTGCCCTTTTATAAGGGAGGAGAGGGGTACCTTTGGAATAACTAAAACTATTATTTTATTATAAAGTCAAATTCGGTTTTAAATAGCTCCAAATTGATTTATTTAGAAGATAAGGTAGGGATGGGTCTAAATAATCTCATCCAATATAATTTAGACAAGTTTAGGTTCCTATTTTAACCTTATCATTTAGATTTAACATTAAGTTAAATAATTTTACTTTTACCGTGTCTTCTTGTGTTCTTATACTATAAGGTTAATAAACTTACTATAAGCAACCAAAATAAACCCAAGTTGTTTATTATTAATATATATCACCTTATCTAAGTCATTTGGCCGAACCTTAGATTTTTAGGAATAAAATAACAATTACTAATATAATATTTGTTTTAAAAACTATTTTATGTCAATTTTGACACTATTTAGTAATTGATTTTTGTGAAAATAATAACAGAATGATTAGTTCTAAAAAAGTTAATTAAATCAATAATAACATGTCATATTAACCTATAAAATTATTTTAATTCATAAAAAGTCTCAAATTACATTTATTTGGGTATTTATAACATCAATTATGTAAATATTTCATTAATAAGATAATTACTGCATAATATTTGTGTCATAAATAAATTAAATTATATAACGTCTAAAAATTACAAATAAAATATCATTATGTAGGAAATATTTTTAGCTTTATAATTAATATTTATAGTTTATTTTATATTATATATAACCCTATATTAAAAATGATTTTCTTATTAAACATTGATTTTAACTATTTTAACCCTTCTTTAAATAAATTAATAATAAATGTCCTAATCTAATCCAAGTGGGCCTAAATGATCATATTTTATTCCTAAGGTTGTTTTTAGTCGAATTAAACTTGTCCAATATAATTAGGACATTTTTTAGGGTAATAATAATATCATTTTTACCCTTAATTACTCTATTTACTTTTAACCGTGGTAGAAAAAAGTAAAAAGTTACTATTCACCAAAAATTATTTTCATCTCATTGAACCACATTTTACTTACTGACATCAACCGTGTCTCTCTGATTTTCGAAATTCCACTCACAGAAGCGGTAAAATTAAGTTTTATGAAAAATTCAGTTTTTTAACTACCACTTAGTGGTTTCACTATTCATCAAAAATTGAATGTTTTCAGAAAAATACCAAAATTTCACCCTAGGCTAATTTCGATATTCTGAATCCAAAAATGAAGTCCATTTTGAAAAATAAAATTTATAAAATTTCAAAAAGTGGTTATTACTATTCATAACGGCTAGTTTTAATAATATTTTAATAGCATATCATTGTTTAGTGAAACTCGGTATTGCGTACGACGCAAGCTATCGAGGAAGGCCGCAGTTGCGTGTAAAGCAAGCCAAGCTAGTGTTGTGTGTAGTGAAAGATTCTTTTGATGATTTATATAACATAAAAACAAAATATTTCACATAAAAGTCTCAGGTGTTACATAGATGATGGGGATATTTTCTAAAATAATAAATCCTTCGTGAGAAACTTATTTCATTTACAACTCTTTTAACTAAAAAGGATTTTATGTCTTAAAACTTCATTCTTAGACAATTACATTTTTCTATAATTCCTTCATAATGATTCATAAAAAGCTTGCGATTGACCAAACATATCCCCAGGGAGTTGTCGTAACCAAAAGTGCAGCAAGGCCCGTTGTCGTGTACCAGTTCCCATTCGAGTCTAGCTCAAAGCGGTGTTTTCGGGTTTTACCCCTATGTACATCTATGCCCAAGCCACCTCTACCTTCTCATATCCAGACAAGGATGTATTTTCTTGATAAACCACTTACTCAATACTCACCAAAATACCAAGAATATTTCCTATATTTAAACTTTTCTATAGGGTTCTTCCTAAAGTTTTCATATCTTAATTTCCATAAATAACTAAACTATCCTTTGATACCAACTATAGCATCCCGCCTTTTTAATACATAACTTTTCATTACATTTTACAAGCAGAGTATCTTTAAAGTCTACTGTTTTGGAAATCAGGATCATAATACATGAAAACAACATAAACATTCTTCTAAACCACTTGTAAGGCTTCTTCATTATTCATCCTAAGTTCATTAAAATATCTCATAACCTGGGAGAATACATCAAAGTAAAGGGTGAGCAGAAGGCCCAGTAAGGGAAATAAGAGAAACATTTTACAAGTGAACTTGAGATACATCAATAAAGTCGTGATAAATAACTTTAAGGCATGAGAAATAGATAATGAGGCATATCATAATAAAAATAACGTGTTTCATAACTTTATGATGTGTCTACAACATTTAACATAGACAATCATTTCTATACCACCAAGGTCCATCCCCAAGGTGTCATAAAAAAATTACCAAAGTTATTCACCAAGGATTCGTTAAAATGGTCATCTCTAGAGATTAAATCTTTACCCAATGCATTAGAGTGATATCAGGGTGAACCCTTAATTTGTCATTATTATCATGTGATCCACATATATCATCATAAAAAATTTCATAAATAACCCATATATCATAAAATAAATGGGTTTCATTTCATAATCATAACGTTTTAAAAACTGCTTTTAAGACATGATCTTTATGTCCCTTTAAACCCACAGAAAAGGAAAGTGGGTTTAATGTATGTAAATCCTAGAATTAAAATAGAAAATTTTAATATACATGTGAATACCCCTGTAGAATAAATATAATTGAGTATTCACTTAATAAAATAAAATATTTTGAGACAAAGAGAGATACATTTTGAGACAAAAATTCTGCAGCATAATGGCTATGTTACAGGGTTTTAGAAAACGTTGAAAAGAGAGGGTACATAGGGTCATCCACTCATAAATGATCCATAAAATAGTATAGGGAAATAATATAAAGGATATAATAACATTGTAATGAAATTTTAAAGACATACCTTATGAAATGAAAAACTTGAAAGGAAGACAAAAATAAAATTTATCTTATGAAAATTCGGCAGCCTAACGGCGTCACTTAAAACTTCAAAAAAATGAATTGATGAGATCAAATAGGGTATATCATTATATTAACATAAATAGGGAAGTATGATGGATATGTAAGATCATACCCAAACATAATAAAATAAACTTGAAAGACTTGACATGAAAATATAACTTGGAAATGAGAAGGGTGAAAGAATCCCTTACAAAAATTCGGCAGCCTAACGACACCACTTAAACATTATTAAAATGAATTGATGATAGAAAGAGGGGGTGTCCCATCATATGAAAATAAAAATTAAAGTATGGTGAATATAAAATAACATCCTCCAACATATGAACATGGAGCATAAAAGAAATGACATAAAAAAGAGTACTTGAAAAGAAAAAAATAGGTAGGATCCCTTACCTTAAAACGTAAGTCCTAAAACTCAAAGGTCGGGACCTTGGAGGCTTGAGGGATCCTTGGGAGGACTACTTGGGAGGTAAAGAGACCATAAATTAATTTTAAAGGATTTGGAAATGAAACAAATGAGGGAAAGACTTGGTATTTATAGGGGAAGTGAGGGGACAAAGCATTAATTGCCAAGGGATACCTCATCAGTGGTATTGGAAAAACCATGGGCTTTCCCATGGTATTTGCCCATGGTATTGGCCATTTGGTTCACCTTATACCTTATCTTACTATTCATAAGTCAACCATAATTATTGCATAATTATTACATCCTTAATGATGTCATTAAACACCTGAAACTCAAAAACTGTATTTTCACTATTCACCAAAAATTCAACTTTCTCAGAAAAATCCCAAAATTTCACCTTAACAAAATATCAATGATATGATTTCCAAAATGAACTCCATTTTATGAAAATAATTTTCTAAATATTTTTAATTTAATTTTTAAATAAAAACACTATTCACTGAAAATTCAACTGTTTCATAAAAATCCCAAAAATTCACCTTAACCAAATATCGATGCTCTGAATTCAAAAATGAACTCCATTTTATAAAAATAATTTTATAAATATATTTTTAATTTAATTTTAAAAATAAAAACACTATTCACCCGAAAAAAACTAATACTTAAACATTACTTTCTGGAACAGTTATTTACCTATTTTATTGAATTACATTACTTAATCAGGGTGCCTAGATTATATTAATACTTTCTTAAGTGAGGTTACTTAATCTATTTGATCAAATTACTAATCATAATCATAAAATCACTATTCATAATTTACTATTCATCAAAAATTAAGTTGATCTTATTAGACTCTAAATTTCTTACTGAAAATAACTATAGAAGACCATTTTTTGAAAATCATTACACATTATTAATTATTTAAGGTTTCCATAAATATTTTAATAATATTATTTTTCTAAAATTCATCAATAATATGGATACTATATTTATCCGGACATTTGAAAATTCACAAACTTTACTATAAAAAGAAAACACAATTTTTATTTAAATCAAAGGATTACACAAGGCAATTACGGTCTCGTTACATGGCCCCTTATAACACCAGCATAGGACCTAAGAGTAGGGTGTGCTAGGGTGATATAATCTTGGGGAGGCTTGGCCAACATTGCCTGAGTAGTGATTTTTACCAGCTTGAACTTCTCACGATGTTGATTCCATTCCAGCTTCCCACGATGAAGTTCGGCTTGGGTTTGGTCCAGAGCAAAGCCCAAAGGTGCTACCTCCTTCCCGAGTTCTGTTAGATGGGGTTTGATCGGCCCGAGACTACTGGATGGGACCATAAAATCTTCTTTATATATTAATTAATCAAGATCACTTGTATTTATAGACAATAATCACAACATTTTGTTTCCAATGGTCATATTGACCAATGGTCATATAACAATCGAAACCCAATGGTCATATTTAAATTATACTCATTTTATTAAATGAAAATTGTTTTTTTGAGTATAAAATAACACACAAAGTTAGGAAACAAAATTTATTCAAAATTTTGGGTCATTATAGACAACCAGGTTGGGATAAAAATTGTGGGATCTTCCGACACTCCCATGTTAGCTGATTTAGTAGGTGGAGCTCACTTGGACATCATTCCAACTCAGCAGGCTAAGACTACAAAACCTCTGGTGTAAAATTTTTTTCAGGTTGTTGATGCTTTGGAATGTGAACATGAGTGGCTGGGAAAGTCTAGTGGACAGGCTTCCACACATGAAAACATTAACAAGGCACATGTTTTAACATTCAATTTCATTTGGAGTGCATAACTCGATTAATGATCTAGAAGACCTCTCTAGATAAAATGAGGCTGAGACTAATTCTCAAGAGATCCAGAATCCAGTGAGGATGGAAAAAGGAAGTTTTGATGCATTAATTGACTCACAAAATGATGTTGAAGTCCTTTCTATGGAATATGAGGATCATGACGTCTCTTATGGAACTATAACCCCATTGAGGAAGGATAAAGGCACTAAGGATGTCCTGCTTGATGATCTCTCTTTAAGGGAAGCTGATCAAAAAAAATTTGGGAGTGATTCAGAGGTCTTAAAAGATCTAGATGGAGCTTGGAAATGTATGAAGACTTAGAAGAGAGATCTCCACCCAAGAGGTCAAAGTCATGATCATGGTATAAATAATTGGGTGGCTCAATATAATGAGAGTTTTGATGTAGAGGCTGTGATTGTTAGAAATCTTGGTCTATAACCATTTTTTATTTGATAAGGGATTTTTTGTCTAATCCCATATTCTTTGCTTCTATTTTAGTATTAATAAAGGAGATTCAACCCTTACCTTTAAAAAATAACATTTTTTAATTTAACATATACCAAACTTGTTTTCCATTAATTTCACACACATATATGTAATTAATGCAATTTTATGAATAAATAAACACACACCAAATATTTCTATAATTTAATCAATTTTTAAAATTTATTTTAGAATTTTATTTATCATCAAAATATATTTAATATATATTATGTTTTTAATTGGTAAATTTTATTCATGTTTTTATTTTTTATTCCATATATACTATTTATTACTTTTAAATATTTTTTCAGATTTATTTATATTTAATTTTATTTTTTCATTTATAATCTTAATTATTTTTATATATTTTATTAATTTATTATTTTTCAATTTTTCTTTGTTTAATATTTTTTAAATTTTATCTATTTTTGATATATATTTTACATGTTTATTCATTAGTGTTTAATTTTTTTAAAACAGTATTCTCTTATTGAAAGTAAGAATTAATTTATAGCATCGTGCGAACACATGGGTGAAGTACCAGTTAATTCAATTTAATAAAAACAAACATATAAATAAATAATAAATTGTTAGTATTATTCTTTTAGTTTTTTATTTATTAATATTTAATTTTTAATATATTATGATTTTAATTAGTAAATATTATTCGATTTTTATATTTATTTTTGATATATACTATTTATTACTTTTTAATTAATATATATATACATGTTAAAATATGAATTTTTAATATTTATTTATACTTATTGATTAACAATTAACATGTCTTCAATACAATTATATTTTACACAGTTAATATATGTATTCATTTTTTATTTAAACATATTTTCATTTTTATTTTTAAAAAATTTATATAATTAATAACACTAATTCATTTTTTTAAATATTTTTTCAATCTATTCATCTTTTAATTAAATTTACCTCATTTTTAAAATTCATTCATTAAATATTTTTTATTCATTAATAATGTAAAGTGTTTTTTCTTTTTTTTTTGTAATTTTTCATTTCAAATATTTATTCATTTAATATTTTTGTAATTCATTCATTTTTAATGTTTTTTTAAACATAATTATTCAATAATATACTTAATATTTTTAATATATATATATATATATAAATATACTTAATATTTCCCTAAATATGATTTATATAATACAAAATATGTATTTACATTAAACATTCATATATTTTGTAAAAAATGGTTTATTATTAAAAATTAATATTAATTAGAATTATTGACTAATTAATATCAAGTAATAGATGTTTAATAAAATCTCATTTGTTTTTTCAATTTAATATATAACAAACATGTGTTACATTTATTTCACACACACACATATGTAATTTATGCAATTTTATCTAGAAACACACACCCACACATAATATTTCTATAATTTATTCAATTTTTAATATTCAATTTAGAATTTTATTATTAACATAATATATGTAATATACCTTATGTTTTTAATTGGTAAATTTTATTCATTTTTTTTATATTTTTATTCAATATATTCTATTTATTACCTTTTAATATTTTTTCAAATTTATTCAATATTAATATTTTTTATTCATTGATAATCTTGATTTTTTAATATATTTTTTTAATTTATTCATTTTAACTATTCTTAGTCACATTTTTTTGTAATTTTATCCATTTTTAATATTTATTTATAAATGTTTCTTCATTAAAATTTTATATTTCTAATATTTTTGTAATTTATATAATTAATATGTATTCATTTTCATTTTAACATATATTCATTTTTAGTTTTTTTAATAATATATATAATTAATAACACTTATTCATTTTTTTAATATTTTTTTAATTTATTTATTCGTTTAATTTTTAAATTTCATTATTTTTCAACATCCATACATTTAGTATTATTTTGTATTAATAATGTTAATTATTTCATACTTTTATTTTTAATTTATTAATTTTTAATATTTATTGGTTTACTATTTTTGAAATTTATTCTTTTTTTATATATTATTAAATATATTTATTCATTAATATATTAATTATTTTTAATATATATATATACACATATATATCAATATATATAATATTTCTTTAAAAATGAATTATATGATTTAAAATATGTATTTAACTTAAATAAGTCATATGTTTAATTAAAAATGTTTTATAATATTAATTGAAAATATTGACTAATTATTATCGAGTAAATGGATGTCTAATATAATGTCAGACATCACTCTTTTACAGATGCACTTACTCATGAATTAGAGAATATTAGGCCAGATGATTCCTCGAGTTTTCAATTAGAGGGTGAAAGGGAAGTGAAGGCCATGGATGATCATCACTTATGGGTAGAACACAAGATGGTCACCTTTAAGAATCATAAGGTTAAAAAGAAAGAGGGTTTTTTTAGTAAAGGGCTCTAACACCATAATTGATCAAATTTCTCCTTCTCAAATTAAAAGGAAAATGACCTTGGTATATCCTTCAATTTATCTTTTCTTCTACAAGATGGAGGAAGCCAAAAGTGGTTCTCCTGTTGGGCTATCAAGTGGACAAATCCAGGGGGCCAACAACACTATTTCTCCATCAGTATATTCTTCTAATTGGTTAGGGTTATCATAAGAACTCTTGAATAGAAAACCTTCAATCCAAGCAGTCTATACAAAGGTATCTAGGGACAGCCAGGTTGGGATGAAAATTATGGGATCTTCTTGAACTCCCATGTCAGCTGATTCAGTAGGTGTAGCTCACTTGGATGTCATGCCAACTCAGCAGGCTAAGACTACAAAACCTCTGGTGTAAGATTTATTTCAGGGTGTTGATGCTTTGGTATGTGAACATGAGTGGTTGAGAAAGTCTAGTGAATAGGATTCCACACATGAAAACATTAACAAGGCACCTGTGTCAACATTAAATTTCATTTGGAGTGCCTAACTCGATTAATGATCTAGAAGACCTCTCTAGAGAAAATGAGGCTGAGATTGATTGTCATGAGATCCAAACTCCAATGAGGATGAAAAAAGGCAGTATTGATACATTAATTAACTCACACAATGATGTCAAAGGCCTATCTAAGGAATATTAGGATCATGATGTCTCTAATGGCACTCTAACCCCATTGGGGAAGGATAGAGGCACTAAATATGTCTCGCTTGATGATCTCTCTTTGAGGGAAGCTGATCAAATAGAAATTGGTCATGATTTAGAGGACTCAAAATATCTATATGGAGCTTGGAAATTTGTGGAGACATGTAATAGAGGTCTCTACCCAAGAGGTCAAATTAGTGAATGTGGTCAAATTAATTAGTCGGCTCAGTATAATGAAATATTTGATGCAGAGGCTGAGATTTTTAGAAAGCTTGGTCTATAACTGTTTTTTATTTGATAAGGGATTTTTTTTCTAATCCCATCTTCTTTGATTCTATTTTAGTATTAATAAAGGATATTCAACCCTTACCTTTAAAAAATATCATTTATTTTTTTAGTTTAACATATATCAAATTTTTTTCCCATTAATTTCACACACATATATGTAATTAATGCAATTTTATGAATAAATAAACACACACAAAATATTTTTATAATTTATTAAATTTTTAAAATTCATTTTAGAATTTTATTTATCATCATTATATATTTAATATATATTATGTTTTTAGTTGATAAATTTTATTCATTTTTTATATTTTTATTCCATGTATACTATTTATTAATTTTAAGTATTTTTTTAGATTTATTTATTTTTAATATTATTTATTCATTAATAATATTAATTATTTATACTAATTTTTATTTGATCTTCAATTATTTCACATTTTTTAGTTATTCGTTTCTTGTGTACCATACTACCCCCATTTCCTCTGGCCTATAGGCATTATAGTGTCTTGGTCGTGTACCATATGACCACTATTTTTTTATTTCTGAAGGGTTTAGATACTCAATATTTTTCCCTTTTTAATTTTTCCAAGGGGTTTGAGTGTGTTGTGTTACCCACAAAATTCATCAAAACCCACTGATCCACATCACCCCATGCTCCCCACCCACACACCTACTTTCTTTGATTCCGGTTCATCCTAATTTTTTTTGTTTTTTGTTTTGTTTTTGTTTGAGTTTGTGTATCTCTATAGAGCCATCCAAACAATCCTATTTTGGGTTTAATCCATCCAAAAAAAGCACAGGTTTCTAATTAACCCTTAAAATTAGACACTTATGTCAAAATAGAAAAAAAATTATTAGAGTGACATTAAGACAAAGAGTTGATTCATTTTAGTTTCTTTAATATGATACTATATATTTTTGAGGGAAAATAGATATAATTAAAATATCAGAGATCAGGTGATACACTAGATAAAATTCAATAAGGGAAATCCTCCAACAAATCATGAGATCTTCCAGAGAGACCAAGGGTATCTAGCTAATGCACAACATTATTCCCCTCCCTTATAATGAAGGAGAAATAGTATGTGGTGAAATGAAGGTGAATAGAGAGAATCTTCGTGGCAAGAAAACCAAACGGTTAAAGATTAACAACTATAGAATATATAGCATTAATAATGGAGAGGAAAACCCACTCTATAATGATAGAACTCTAACTTCTCTCAAAATAAAACTCCAAGAACAAATAACAACTTTAAAATCTTCCACTAATGGTGCCCTATTTCTAGCAAAGGAATTACAGAATGCCATGACAACCATACCAAGAGAGTCACGAGCGATAACACCAACACCAAAAAAACCAATACTAGAGAGATATGCATCCACATTAATCTTTAAAATACCCAGTGGTGGAGGGTTTACGACCCAAGAAATATGCTGCACTCCTGGGATATCATGTTGTATGTCATACTGATTCTAGGAATCCAACCATAGGGTGGCCAAATCAATCCAAAAATAACAATGTTTTTCCAACTGATTAAATATAAAATCATTTCTTCAAAACCAAATCATCCATACCACCATAAAAAATGAACTCACATTCTACATAGTGAGGGAAAAATACCACTTCAAGAACAACACTATGAGGTTTGGTACCATATCCAAGAATTTATCTAAATATAAACTCCAAGAAATCCAAATGATCCTAGCCCTAGGATAATGAATGATGGAATATGAAGGGGACTCTGATTTAGACAAACAAATTGGGAAAGTTGGGTCATCAGAAACATCAAGAAAAACATGGAAATACATTGTGGGACGGATCCCTGAACAATATTTCCACAAAAAAATAATAAGCCTTTGGTGGATCCAGGGAGGTGCGATAGGGATTTCCATAAATTATCCACCACTGAGTTTGGTGAATCAAATTCCACATTATATCCATACTTGGATAATTATCTATGAGATCCTTTGTTATTCTAGTAAACTCGACCTGGTCTCACATCCCTCACACAAGGGGTACTCAAAATGATCCTCTTATCTATTTTATTAAACCATGACTCCAGTTTCTTAGTGCACCACCTATTACCAACCTCATTAAATAAGTATTTTTCCTTTACATTATCCAAAACACCAACTGCATTGGACGTCACCTTAGAGCCACTGCTGTCAACCATCCACGAGTCCTTCCAAATTTTTACAGTGGTCCCATCTTTAATCCTATAATATATCCCCGTAAAAATAATATTGTGTGAGATATAAAGGATTATCCATAAGAAACTGGGATGAGGACCTAAAAAGAACAATATAATTCCAAATGGGAGAAGTGTTTATCCCGAAGGACCTTAGTGCATAGGGAATCCAAATCCTCGATAAGATGCCAACCCTTCTTGGAAAGAATAGATTCATTGAATTTTTGCATATCCAAAAACCGATTCCCCCACATGCTTTAGGGTGGAAAATCTTGTACCATGAAATGCATTAGGATTTTTTCCTCCTATTAGTGGTGCTCCACCAATGATTCTCCATAAGAGAATAAAGTTGGTCAAAAATAAAACCAGGGAATTTAAATAGGTACATAACCTAATTCAGAATTGACTAAGCCATTATATTGATAAATAATTCATTTCCCACTTTAGATATCCTATTAATAGTATAGCCCTAATTTTTTCCACCCTATCCAAAATACACTAGAAAACCACTTTTTTAGAATGACCAAAAACAGTGGAGAGACCAAGATATTTTTGGTGATTTTTAACTAATCAGATAATAGAGGATTGGTGAAGGTAATTATTACTTCATAAAAGAAAAATTGATCTAAAATGGATTTTATATTTTAAGAGATTTCCAAATTTCCCTAAAACAATATCATACTTATAGATAATGTTGAAAATAAAATCACATTATTCCAAGGTTGTCATAGAAAAGAGTAATCTATTATACAAAAAGAAAAATGATAAATATGAGGCCCCTATAAACCTACCTTCTCACTATAGAAAATGTTATAATTACATTCCAAAGAAATAATATTAGAGAAAATGTTAATAATGAGGATAAAAAATAAGGGAGAGAGAGGAACCCCTGACAAGAACCCCCAAGGGGGTGGAGTTCCATGTAAGGATTCTATTGATCTGAATCTTGAGAAAAATTGAATTTAAAAAATCCATAAAAACCTAAATCCATTTGTGAAAGAAACCCATGTTTCTCATCATAAATTATAGGAAAGACTACTCCACTTTATCATAGGTTTTTTTCATTTTAAGTTTCTATGACATTACACCACTTTTAACTATAGATCACATTTTCATAGAGTGAAAAATTTTATGATCATTAATAGAATTTTTGAAGATAAGCCTCTTGAGAGAAAACGAACTCATATTTACAAAAAATAATAGTGTGCATACAAATATGGAGATATTTAACCAGGATATATAAAAAAAATTATACCCTACATTAAAAAATCTAATGGGTATAAAATCTAAAACCAAAGAATGTTTTTTAATATTAGGAATGAGGGTGATAAGTGTATCATTAAAATAATAGAAGTTATCATTACCCAAACAATGATATTTCACGAGACATGATATTTTAGTCTTGAAAATGTCCCATAACTTTAAACAATATGGAATGAAATCTATCTTGGCCCGGTTCCTTGGTCGAATGGATTTGTTTGAGGGATAAGATACTTTTTTCATTTGTAATTTCATGAAAAATCTACAGATTCATCATATCCATGAAAACAAAGATAATGCAAGATATGATATGAAAGGATATGGAATACTCCCCAATAGAATAAAGATCCTATAAAAACTAAAAAATAATATCATGGATCTCCTTATCATTCAAATCAGACTAGCCATCAGGATACGTGAGATAGTAGATGAGGTTCTTATAATGTTTCATAGATGCCTTTTGGTGAAAATAAATAGTATTATAATTTCTTTTCTTTAATAGAATAATTATGCACATAAATAAACCAAAATATTTCCTTGATTATGAGGGCCACATCCAGTTCAACTTCCAAGTTCAAGATTCTTGAAATCACCATATCCAAGGGGGAGAGAATAAATCTCATTTAGCCTAATTTTGATAATATCCCATCGGATAATAGGATGGTGGAATTTTTTTATGACTCTAAATATTCAACATAGAGGCCACCACAGAAATATTCTTCTTGATATCATAATCCCCACTTATCCAACCCAAATAGAATCATCACATTCCTCTTCTCTGACCCAAAAGCATTTTTAAAAGAAGGAA
Source organism: Viscum album (assembly GCA_963277665.1). Taxonomy (NCBI): domain Eukaryota; kingdom Viridiplantae; phylum Streptophyta; class Magnoliopsida; order Santalales; family Viscaceae; genus Viscum; species Viscum album. Next base: position 621,627,568 of record OY728156.1, on the reverse strand, counting down.
ATCTCTTGTTTAAGTCTTATAAAATCACAATATACATTAATGAGGATAAGAGAGTGGTCCAACATTTTGAGATCAAGTTGGGATACCGAGAAAATGTTAAATAGGTTAACCCATTCGGTCAAACCCTAGATCCTGTCCAACCTCTCCTCAATGAAGATATTTTCGTATTTCCCATAAAATCACATGAAAGGATTTCCTGAGTATTCCCAGTTAGAGAGATAAACATGATAGATTTCTTTTAGTAAACCTAACATCAAATTAAAAGTTCTGGTATCACTCCATCTATTCTCATAATGAAACATGATTTTATTAAAGTCCACATCGACAAAAAGAGTCCCAAGAATAATCTCCCACAAAGATCGGAGAAGCTAATCAAATGTCTATTTATCATTATGAGAAATTCACCCATAGAAACCCACAAACACCCATACAGGATAATATAACTAATGGATAAAGGAATTGATGATATTTGATGAAAAAAATGTTAACTCTAACATCCAATGCTCCTTAGAGAGAAGGAAAAGGCCACCAACATGATCATTTTGGGAAACCATAAGACACCCTTGAAAGAAAAATTATGTTGAAAAAATACACATGTACTTACTATAAAATAATGTTTTGGATAGAAAAACCATGTCAAGGACACTTTTACCATTATGATTCTAGAGCATTCAAACTCTGCATGGGTTTCTAAGCCCATGGTAGTTCCAACTTAAGATTTTCTTTGGGATAAGAAGGAATGAATCTTACCATCCTATGCCTTTGAAAATTTGGTAAAGGAGACATCTCAAGCTATTTTAAACCTTTTAGGATAATTCTTGACCACTTTCAAGACCTAAATACTTATTTTAGAGTATAATGGTTCCCCAGGAGAATGGTCTTCACTAAATTACCCTCTAATTTTCCCCTTCAAGTCTGGTATTTTTTAGGGCTAGTCATAATTTTATCATATATATATATATATATATATATCCTCAGCTAACTAAGATGAGTGCATATGAGGTATAATTACCTAACCCTAGAATCTCAGAGCCGGCGCATTATTTTAATACATTGAAATGATACAAGGAATCATGACCCGAAGGATCGATTAGTTTAGCAGTATTGAAAAATATATTACATACATGAACGTTACATTACACTTTCTAACATAAAACACATCATAAATAATCTTTTTATAATGACATTATTCCCCTAGCTTAACCCTATATATCAATAATAATAAACTTCTTAGCATCCTAGGAAAATAAAACATAAGAAAGGGGTGAGCTCAGATGCTCAATAAGGGTAAATAATTCAGCAAAAGCTATAAACTTTTAAGGCAATATGTATAATAAAAATAATAGGATTTTAAACATAAACATGAACATAATATGGAAAAAATAAATTTAAAAATTTCATTTAAACATTTACATGGATATTATACTAGTTTAATAATCACATATAATAAAAAATCTCATAACAAGGGAACATCTAATGTCATACATCACAACCACTATGTCAAGGAATTTTGCCAAGAACATTGAAAAATATTCTTTCAAGACCTTATGCCAAAACACTTGTTTGTCTCATGAGACATACTGACACATCGAAGGACTATAACAGGCCCCAACCATCACATACTAATTCCAATTCATTCCTCATATGAGAAGTTTGAAACATAACATAAATATTCGTATTAAAACTAGCATACGAAATATAAATACTTTTACCATAAACCACAAATAGTATAAAAATAGCACATCCATAGTCAAACATATAATAACTCAATCAATAAAATATGGAAGATTGTTTTGTAATATATCAACCTCAATCAAGAATAATATCCAATAAAGGATGTTGAATTAGATGAAAATAATCAGTAAAAATATTTGAGAGAAATATCCCTTTTTTTCTTGAAATCATTTAAAAGTCACACAATTTATAAAGGTAGTCATTTAAAATAGATTTATGAATCAATGTTTCCCAAACCAATTTAATTTTTTTGAAAGGAATTAACATTTTAAAACAATCATGACCATATAAATAAATCCTTAAAATCATTTTGAAAATATAGGCATTAATTAAATTGATTTAGATAAATAAATCTTTAAAACATTTAAAATGACGATCTAGTTAAAGAGTACCTTACATAAAACCATAAAAGATTTATTTTGAAAACATTTTTATGAAACATGGACATGGATGATAAATATGTCCCAGTAAATACTTACACATAAACAATCTCAGATAATAACGAGATTGAGGAATTAACCCTTACATTATACTTTCCTTTAGTCGAGGGTGAGTTATCCTCCTGTTTAATGGTTAAAAAATTATTAAATTATACTAGGACAATATACATATTTATGATATCATATATGATTCATTTATGAATTTATATTACACATTTATTAATAATTCCCAAGTTAAAGAAACTTTTCGGGTAATAATCACTCTCTTTATCATACGTGTTCTGACTTGTTATTTTTTATCGCATTACTTAGATCATAATTTACTTACTTAAAGAATCTAAAATATTATTTATATATCATATATATTATTTATATAAATATATATATAATATGTAACACCCCAAGTGTTCACGATACGCTTCTCTTTCAATAATGCAATAGCATGCATTGTACGGAAGTTCGAGATTCTAACACACCGCGACCAATCAATGTAGATGTTATGAATAATAATACCCACTTTCTGAAATTATATAAATTTTATATTTCAAATTATAATTTATTTTTGGATTCGAAATATCGAAATTATCCTAAGTTGAATTTTTCATTTTTTTCTGAGAACTTCCAATTTTTTTATGAATATTGTAAAATACTAACCTTCAATTAAAAACAAATTTTTTAATCAAAATAATTTATAGTGATAAATTATACTATTGAGTGGTTTTAAAGTATAATTATAATATATTTTTATCATTTTATCGAATGTTGGTCATTAGAATTAATTTCACTTAGAAATTGGACATAAACAATTGTCAATCTTTTGATATATATTATTTCTTAAAAACACGCTATTTGTTGTGACAGTGGGAATTAATTATTAAATTAGTTAATTCAAATTATATGTTTTGAATTTTTTAAAATATACATCATTTTTGAATTAAGAATATCAAATATATCTTAGGGTGAAGTTTTGGTATTTTTTTGAAAAACTTCAATTTTTGATGAATAGTGAAACCACTAAGTGGTAGTTAAAAAACTAATTTTTCGTTTAAATAAAACTTTACCACTTCTGTGAATTGAATTTCAAAAATCTGACATACATGGTTGTCATTAGTAAGTAAAATTTGGTTCAATGGGATGAAAATAATTTTTGGTGAATAGTAATTTTTAAGTTTTATTAATCACGATTAAAGGTAATTAGTGTAATTTAAGGTAAATATAATGTTATAATAATATGAAATTACCTTTACATTTATCCTACCCTTACTGGATGAGTCATGGCCGACCAAGAAAATCCATGGGTCAACTTGGGGACCCCATGGAGCCACTTGGGTAAGAAAATGACATTAATAACTTTTTATTTAAAGTAAAAATAAAATTGTCACAAACATGTGTTGTTTTACTAAAACAATTATTACATGGGGTTATATAAGTTAAATTTTCTACTATAAATATTCATTGGAAAGATAAAAATATTTCCTACATCATGGTAATTTTTTATATTTTTTAGGCATTAAATAAAGAAATTTATTTATCACACCATGATGATGCAGCGATTACCTCATTAATGAACGATTTAAATAAAATGAAAAGATAAGGTAAAATATAAGACGTCAACTTGTCTAAAACCTATTGTATGGGTGGATTTCTAACCCTTATCACCTTATCCTATAAATATATCATTGTGGTACCTTTGAAATCCAAAAATCATTTCATAATAATGTAACATTTCATGAATTTCCAAGAGTGCCCCTCCTCTCCTCTTATAAAAGGCCCCCACCTCTACCACCTTATTCACACCTTCAAAGCCATTTGGCTCCACCAAACTCTACCCAAATAATCTCTAAACTTCCCTCTATTACTCCAAGAAGCCTCACTTTGGGCAGAAGTCTTCCCAAGGAAGCCTTTGGATCCAATCAAAAAGAGTTACCCTATTTTAAGGTAATGTCTTATATTATGTTCTTTTGTTTTATTTTGATTCTCCAACCCCTTAAAATCTTTTTATTCCTTTATTTTGTAAAAAAACCAGTATATTCAATATAATAGGATGTTTTTATGAGAATTATTTTATTTACACTTACACACACCTTCGTCTAATTGTTAAAGAACATACTGTTTCTGTGGGTGGCGAATTACTTCCTCACGAAACGATGATTGTTCAATCTTCTTTTAACACATCTCATGGAGGCCATTAAGATATCACTATATTTATATATGATATATATTATGTTTATGTTTTCCTTATGCTTCTGTATTTTTCATTTATGGCATACTTTTATGATTTCCATTATGGGTAAATGCGATAATTTCATTTTAGGAAGTGCAGACTACCGCCCCCTCAAAGTGATTTGAATCGTTAATGCGATATGTGGGATGTATAAAGGATGGAGTAAATGATATTATATATTATATTATACTGGAATTATAATATACCATTATATCATTATGATTTCATTCCATTAAATATGAAATAGAAATGAAAGTAGCGTTCATGCGTACGTAGAGCTTACCGTCTCTATGAACGATGCATTTCATTTCTTACCTATAAATGTTATGTAATATTATAAATGCATTTATATACTGGATATATAGTATATATATGATATCTACATCATGAATATAATTCTGGATATAATGGATATTTTACCACATGAACAACTTGTAATTATAAGAAATTTATTGTTGACTCAAGTACCAAAGATCGACAAAACGACCGTTATTAACTTAAAAGACTACATAATGTTCATAACATGGTAATAAGTGATATAAAAGGAATAATGAAATTGAAAAAGGTTCTTAAGCAAGTAGAAATTGACTCTAGTTTATTATTCAGGAGATTAAAGAACGATCGAGTCAAGTCGGACACGAGGTAAGGGACTTCGTCTCAATATCCTTTCACTGAGGTATATTTTGTTTTATACACAACTTTCTTTTATATGGTTTATAAACCCCTTTGACTTTGAATTTTATTCAAAATGAATCTTTTTATACGAATCGTTTTTACTAAATGACAAAAGGAATGTTTTGTCTTACATATGCGGCGACAACGACTTCTCCGCCGCTGTGACCATTATTTGAGTTTCAGCTTCCTCTACAAGCCATAACTTTTTTTAAATGAAAAATAAATACCAGGTTTTAATTTTCTTTTATTTTGGTAATGAAAATGGTTTTGATAATGTTTTTATTATATCAATGTGTTGTGTTGATATCTTGTGATTGAAATGTGGAAATGTTATATTTCCTTTATGCATGTTTTATGTGATATGATTATGTTATGGTTTATGATATGTTTAAACCTTTTCATATGAGGAATGAATTGGACTTAATAAGTGACGGGTGGATCCCGGTATAGCTCCTTGATGCATCGGTACGTCTCATGAGACAAACTAGTGTCTTGGCACAAGGCCTTGACAAAATCTTATTTGTAGTCTTAGCACAAGGCCTTGACTATGTGGCTATGATAGTCTGGAATTATTCATTCCATCATTATGAAAGTGGTTGTTGATATTGAATGTGATTATTCGACTAGTATAATATCCATGTGAATAAGTAAATGACATTATTTCATTTTACTTTTTCCATATTATGCTGAAGTTCAAGTTTAAAAGACTTTTGTTTTAGTTATACATTGACTTAAATGTTTATGTTTATTTATGAAAGTTTCTGCTATATTGTTATCCTTACTGAGCATCTGAGATCACCCCTTTCTATGTTTTATTTTCCCAGGATGTGAAGAAATATTTTATGACTGACCTACAGGGATAGTCTGAAGGGGATATGAGTGCGGACTATTGAGACTATGTTATTTTTATTTTTCACTTTATGATGTAATGTATCATTTATGAATTTATCTAGTGTTTCCAAGGCTACTAAACTAATCGGCCTTTCAAGACTTGATCTTTTGTGATCATGCCAATGTTACATAATAATGCACCGACTCTGGGTAACTAAGGTCGGGGCGTTACAATTGGTATCAAAGGCAGTTTAGTACTATCCTTGGAAGCTATATTTAGAAAAACTCTGATTAGAGCACATAGCCCTAAGATAGACTTTGAGGATTAGTATAGAAGAACTTCCTATAATTTTGGTATTATAGAGATTTTGTGAGTTTTCCAAGAAATACATCTCTGTCTGGATACGAGCAGGTAGAGGTGGCTCTGACACATATGTACTTAGGGATAATACCTGAAAACACCGCTTTGAGCTAGACTCGAACGGGAAATGGTGCACGACAACGGGCCTTACTGCACTCTTGGTTACGACACTCCCGGGAGATATGCTTAGGATAATTATCATTTTCTTTACAAACCATTATGAAGGGTTTATGAGTAAATAATTCCTCAAAGAAAACATTTTTATGATTATGGATTATATCTATAAACTGTTCAATTTATGTTAAGTGTTTTACAAGTATGGAATTATGTATTTTGATTCATAAACTGATCTAGTTTATGACATTGTTTAGAAATGGCAACTAGTGGAAGAAATGGAAACTGTATCAATGCACACACTCCATGTAGGGATTTCCCTCCTGCTCAAGATAATTATAGTGGAGCTGGTGATACAACTGGTGCTAATCAGCTTATCACTATACTGGGACAACTCACTCAGGTTATGAATAATAACCTTACTCGTATAGAGCACCCTGATCCGCAATGTGGATGATCAATGTTAGATCGCTTCATGAGGCAACAACCACCAACATTTAATGGGGGTACAAATGCATTAGTAGCTGAGCAATGGATAAATTACCTTGAGAAAATATTTCAGGCTTTAGGGAGAAGTGAAAGGGAAAAAGTAGTCATGGTAGATTACTGCCTCACTGGAAATGCTGATCAACTGTGGTCATTGATTCAAAACACAAAGGAAGATGATGAAGTATCAAATATGGAATGGATGGTGTTCAAAGAGATTTTCTTAGAAAAATACTTTCCTTGTGACCATCGAGAAGATATGGAAAGGAAATTTTTGAGTCTGAGACAAAAGGAGGATGAGAATGTTGCGAATTATGAGTCTAACTTTACAAGGTTAGTGAGGCATGCTGCAGATTATATATGTAACCCAAGAAGTAAGATTGATCGTTTCTTTGATGGGTTAAAACCATTTCTCTATCGAGCATTAGTATCACAATCTTTCTCAACATACGAAGATATAATCTCGTGTGCTATCAAGATAGAAAAGGAATTCTCTAAGTCTTATGACAACAAAGTAAAGCAAGAGAAGAAGAGAACGGTGGAACAAGAGACAGATAAATGGAAAAAGGGAAAGGAGGATTTTCCATTATGCGATAATTGTGGGAAGAATCACCCTGGTACTTGCCTAAAAGGAATGGGAGTTTGTTATAAATGTGGAGAAAAAGGTCACCGAGCTTCTGATTGAAAGGGAAAGAAAGAGGATATCAATGTTTAATGCTACAACTGTAGAGAAATGGGGCATTATGGAAATGAATGTCCTAAGCGTTAGGGAAACTTACCTCAGAAAAGGCTAAGGGATCAAGGAAAAGATTATGCTTTTACTACATATGAAGTTGAATAATTATTGTATTTGTGTTTTTGGACTCAAGAACTATATTATGGTTATAGGAATAATGTGAAATATATATAAGTATTTTACTATAGTACTTATTGTTTTCATTAAGGTTTTAATATGATGAAGGTAATCATATTTTTAGTATGTGACAATAAGAGAAACTTTACTTTATTTGGGGAATCTAATGTTACAATTGATTTTGGAATTTAGAGACCTTTTAGAGAAATTCTGGACAGAGGTATTTTGGATAACTATAAAGGTTGGAATAGATTAAGTTGAACTTTTGATAGTATTGTTTAAGGTTAAATAATTTCTGAAGATTATTTTTGGAATATCATAATACTATAGTTTTAGGAAAAGGACAACCTGCAGGTCGGGGGATAACCCGTCGTGTTGGAAAAAGCTGTAGGAATGAAACCCACAACCATAGTGCGACAAGCCTTTATTACCTACCACTAGCCTAAAGGAAGTCCCTATTTATTACAAAATATTTTTCTTCATAGTATTTGTTAATATTTGGAACCTTATACGATTAGGATAAATATAATATTTTTGAGTTCTATTATCTTTTTGAGTGAAAGATGGATTTGTGGTAAAAATTTATTAAAGAATGAAAGTCTACATGACAAGTAAGTATATTTCGTTACGTTCTTAGTAAATCTCAAAAATTAATTCCTCAGCTTTATGAAAGGTAATTTAAAAAAAACATTTTCAGTTAACTTTTCCTACGGGGGAATCAAATACCGTTTAACCAGTAACAAGTTTGTGATTTTTTTTGTAGTTAACTTTCTCCTAATCTTGTTTTCTACAACTCTCCATCAGACCCTGATAGTTTGTTTCTCCTCCATATCCATGTTTTCATATATTCCTAGTATGGGATATCTCAGGTGACCTCTATACTTCTCTTTCTTTCTTTTAAAGTTATAATTTTATTAACCCTATTTCCGATATGGGTTTTCCATAAAGGTATTTTCTATTTTCAACCTTTTATTTTCGAAGAACATTTTCAAATTGCGAGGACACAATTTATTGAAGGAGGGGAGAATATAACACCCCAAGCGTTCACGATACACTTCTCTTTCAATAATTCAATATCTTGCATTGTACACAAGTTCGAGATTCTAACACACCGCGACCAATCAATGTAGCTGTTATGAATAGTAATACCCACTTTCTGAAATTATATAAATTTTATATTTCAAATTGGACTTCATTTTTGGATTCTGAATATCGAAATTATCCTAAGTTGAATTTTTCATTTTTTTCTGAGAACTTCCAATTTTTTATGAATAGTGTAAAATACTAAACTTTTATTAAAAACAAATTTTTTAATCAAAATAATTTATAGTGATAAATTATACTATTTAGTGGTTTTAAAGTATAATTAGAATATATTTTTACCATTTTATCCAATGGTGGTTATTAGAATTAATTTCACTTTGAAATTGGACATAAACAATTGTCAATCTTTTGATATATATTGTTTCTTAAAAACACGCTATTTGTTGTGACAACGAGAATTAATTATTAAATTAATTAATTCCCATTATATGTTTTTAATTTTTTAAAATAGACATCATTTTTGAATTAGGAATATCAAATATAGCTTAGGGTGAACTTTTTTGGAATTTTTCTGAAAAACTTCATTTTTTGATGAATAGTGAAACCACTAAGTGGTAGTTAAAAAACTAATTTTTCATTTAAATGAAACTTTACCACTTCTGTGAATTTAATTTCAAAAATATGACTTATATGGTTGTCATTAGTAAGTAAAATGTGGTTCAATGGGATGAAAATAATTTTTTGTGAATAGTAACTTTTAAGTTTTATTAATCACGATTAAAGGTAATTAGTGTAATTTAAGGTAAATATAATGTTATAATAATATGAAATTACCTTTACACTTGTCCTAACCATATTTGATGAGTCATGGCCGACCAATAAAATCCATGGGTCAACTTGGGGACCCCATGGACCCACTTGGGTAAGAAAATGACATTAATAACTTTTTATTTAAAGTAAAAATAAAATTGTCACAAACATGTGTTGTTTTACTAAAACAATTATTACATGGGGTTATATAAGTTAAATTTTCGACTATAAATATTCATTGAAAATATGAAAATATTTCCTACATCATGGTCATTTTTTTATAATTTTTATGCATTAAATAAATAAATTTATTTATCACACCATGATGATGCATCATTTACCTCATTAATGAACGATTTAAATGAAATGAAAAGATAAGGTAAAATCTAAGACTTAAACTTGTATAAAACCTATTGTATGGGTGGATTTAGAACCCTTATCACCTTATCCTCGAAATATATCATTTTGGGACCTTTGAAATCCTAAAATCATTTCATAATAATGTAACATTTCATGACTTTCCAAGAGTGCCCCTCCTATCCTCTTATAAAAGGCCCCCACCTCTACCACCTTATTTACACCTTCAAAGACATTTGTCTCAGCCAAACTCTGCCCAAATAATATCTCAACTTCCCTATCTTACTCTTAGATGCCTCACTTTTGTCAGAAGTTTTCCCAAGGAATCCTTTGGCTCAAATCAAAAAGAGTTACCCGATTTAAAGGTAATGTCTTATCTTTTGTTCTTTTGTTTTATTTTGCTTCTACAACCCCTTAAACTCTTTTTATTACTTTATTTTGTAACAACACCAGTATCTTCAATATACTAGGACGTTTTTATTAGAATTATTTGATTTATACTTACACACACCTTCGTCTAATGGTTAAAGAAACATACTGTTTCTGTGGGTGGTGAATTACTGCCTCACGAAACGATGATTGTTCAGTCTTCTTTTAACACCTCTCATGGTGGACATTAAGAGGTCACTATATTTATATATGATATATATTATGTTTATGGTTTCATTATGCTTCTTTATTTTTCATTTATGGCATACCTTTATGATTTCCATTATGGGTAAATGCGATAATTTCATTTTAGGAAGTGCGGACTACTGCCCCCTCAAAGTGATTTGAATCTTTAATGCCATATGTGGGACGTATAAAGGATGGAGTAAATGATATTATATATTATATTATACTGGAATTATAATATACCTTTATATAATTAAGATTTCATTCCATTAAATACGAAATAGAAATGAAAGTAGCGTTCATGCGTACGTACAGCTTACCGTCTCTATGAACGGTGCATTTCATTTCTTACCTCTAAATTTTATATAATATTATAAATGCATTTATATACCGGATATATAGGATATATATGATATCTAAATCTTGAATATAATTCTGGATATAATGTATATTTTACCACATGAACAACTTGTAATTATAATAAGTTTATTGTTGACTCAAGTACCAAATGACAAAAGGAATCTTTTTATACGAAGCATTTTTACTAAATGACATAAGGAATGTTTTGTCTTACGTATGCGGTGACAACGAATTCTCCTCCGTTGTGGCCATTATTTGGGTTTTGGCTTCCTCTACAAGCCATAACTTTTTTTAAATGAAAAATAAATACCAGGTTTTAATTTTCTTTTATTTTGGTATTGAAAATGGTTTTGATAATTTTTTTATTATATCAATGTGTTGTGTTGATATCTTGTGATTGAAATGTGGAAATGTTATGTTTCCTTTATGCATGTTATATGTGATACAATTATGTTATGGTTTATGATATGTTTAAACCTTTTCATATAAGGAATGCACTGGAATTAATAAGTGACTGGTGGAGCCCGATATAGCTCCTCGATGCATCGGTAGGTCTCATGAGACAAACTAGTGTCTTGGCACAAGGCCTTGACAAAATCTTATTTGTAGTCTTGGCACAAGGCCTTGAATATGTGGTTATGATAGTCTGGCATTATGCATTCCATAATTATGAAAGTGGTTATTGATATTGCATGTGATTATTCGACTAGTAGAATATCCATGTGAATAAGTAAATGACATTATTTCATTTTACTTTTTCCATATTATTTTGAAGTTCAAGTTTAAAAGGATTTTTTTAGTTATAGATTGCCTTAAATGTTTATGTTTATTTATGAAATTTTCCGCTATATTATTATCCTTACTGAGCATCTAAGCTCACCCTTTTCTATGTTTTATTTTCCCAGGATGTGAAAAAATATTTTATGACTGACCTAGAGGGATAGTATGAAGGGGATATGAGTGTGGACTATGGAGACTATGTTATTGTGATTTTTTACTTTATGATGTAATGTAACATTTATGAATGTATCTAGTGTTTCCAAGGCTAATAAACTAATCGATATTTCGATACTTGATATTTTGTGATCATGCCAATGTTATGTAATAATGCACCAACTCTGGGTAACTGGGTTCGGGGTGTTACATAATAGATAGACAAATAAAATGGAACACACTATTCATGGAGATGGTAGGTCGTACCTACACATGAACATTGTTTCTGTTTTCTTATCCTTTTGAATGGAAGTGAATGAATGGTATATATGTATATATATATACATATTATCCCAGTATAATTATTATGTCATATATTTCATACTTATTAATAATATTTATTCTTATAATAATTCTTGTATGGTGAGTATGGAATATGAGTCTCATCGCATCGTGGAGATAGTAAGTCGTACGTATGCATGAGCGACGATATCATTTCCCTAATTGTTAAATGGTATGGAATTGAATGGAATATGAATTTTAAAGAAACAATATAATGTTATATTTATTATTTTAATCCATTATATTCATTGTTATACCCATATAAATAAAGTTTACACGAAAAACAGTTTACACCACTGCGTGGAGATGGTAAGCCGTACATACGCACACATGGTGATATTGTTTTTTATTGGATGGGTGAAAGGAGGAATATGAATGTCCCATAATTATAATAAAATCTAATAATATTAAAGGTATTGGATTTATTATTTTAGTATAGAAACAACAGATAAATAGGACGTAGATGGAGAAAAGAACTTTGAAAGAGGTAATGCAATAATTACCTCTTTTCGGGTGTATCCTTTTAATTTACAAAAGGATAGACTTATGCCCAAAGTTAGGCCTCTAGGGTAAAGTGAAGGAGTTTTTTAAGAGAAATGGGTAGGGGTTTTATGGACCAAAAGTATTTAGAGGTGTGATTTAAAGAGAATGGGAGTTTCCCTTTTATAATAGAGGTGAGGGGCACTTTAGGAAAAATCTTTAAATATTAATTTATTATAAAATTATTTTTGATTTATAATAGATCCAAAATAATTTATTTTTAGAATAATATGAGTATAGGTCTAAATACTATCAACTAATATGTTTTAGAAATTTTTATGTCATAAAATTAATTTTATCTTTTAGATTTAACACTTAGTTAAATAGTTTAACTCTTACCATATGTTCTTATATTTTGACACTATAGGGTTAATATAGTTACTATAAAATGAACAAAAAATAAAAATTGGATAATTAATGACATGATTTACATTATATAATTACTATTTACAAATCTTAGATTTTTATAACTATTATATAATTTAATAAAATAGTATTTGTTTTAAAAACTCATTTATTTCAATTTTGACACTATTTATTAATTGATTTTTTTTAAAGTCATAAAAAATTTATTACTTAGAAAAAAGGTATTAAATCAAATATAATATTTCAATATCATCCATAAAATTTTTAATGGAATAAAAATGTTAATATTTCCTTTATTTTAATATTTCTAATATCATTTATTTGAATCTTTCATTAATAAGGCAATCACTGCATCATCATTGTGTCATAAATAAATTTATTTATTTAATGTATAAAAATTATAAATAAAATACCATGATGTAGGAAATATTTTTATACTTATAATGACTATTAATAGTTATATAGATAAGTTATATTACCCTATATTAAAATTCATTTAGTAAAAGATACATGTTTATGTTATATTTCTCTTTACTTTAAATTAATTCTTATAACATGTCATTATCACACCCAAGTGGCTCCATGGGGTCCCAAAATTTACCCAAGGATGTCTAGGGTCGGAAATATATCATCCAATATAATTAGGACACGTGTTAGGGTAGTTTTGTATTGTTATAATATTATTTTTTACCTTTATTTACCTGATTTACCCTTTAACCATGGTAAATAAAAATAATTACTGAAGTTACTTTTCATAATGTAAAAAAATAAAAGGTAACTGTTTAAAGAATTTGTACCTTTTGATTCCAAATATATAATCCATTTTTCTAAATTCAAAATACCGAATTGGAGGAAATTAATTTAAAATCAATTCCCATTGTCAAAACGAGAAAGCGGGTTTTTAAGAAGTAAAAACTATCAAAAGACTGACATGTGTTTATGTTCAATTTAAATGTAAAATTACTTCCAATGAACTAAATTATATTCAATGATAAAAATATAATCTAATTATACTTTAAAGCCACTCAAATTTATAATTTAACACTATAAAATGTTTTGATTAAAAAAATTATTTTAAATTACAATTTAGTATTTTTTAATATTCATAAAAATATTAAAGTTATCAGAAAAGTTCCAAAAATCCATCCCAACTAAATTTTTATGTCCCTATTCTAAATAATAAATTTATTTCATAAAATTTTATATATAATAGTTTGAAATATTGGATATGAAAAGGGTTCTCCATTAAAGGGCAAAAAACTGCTTTTTTTGAAAAATAATTATTTTATCTAAAAAATGGAACTTGTACTTATATTATGTCTAAAAAAAACATAATATGAATGTTAAAATTATATAGGATATATATAAAATTCAAAATTTTGTTAATAATATTCATAATATCTTTTTAAATGACTAGTTTGATAGGTCATGGTGTGCTCGAACTCAGTGTTGCATGTAGCGCAGGATATTGAATTATTTAAAAGGAAGTGTAATGTGGAAGCTTAGGGTGTTACATTATCCCCTAATTCAATAAATTAAATCCTCTAAATTTAAAATAATTATTTAAAACTAGGGGTTTGACAATTCAAAATATCTTAGTTGAAATCCCACGTCAAAAAAATGGATTAATGAGACCTCTATTTTAAAATTAAGGAAGGTAAGTATGAAGGTTACCAAAAATAACACATATTAGGGTTCCATGTAGAAAAAATGGACATGAAAGAAAAATATAACCATAAATTTATGATAGAGAGTGATAAATAATATTATTAGGATAAATTTAACAAACTAAAAGACATAAATCTGTGATGATCTAAGGGACCATTTGATTCATCACAAAAGAAAGTACTAGGAAAATATTTTTGGTTTTAAATACCCTTTCCCTAAAGTTGAAGAACCTAAAAAGAAATTATTACTTGATTTTAATAAAATATTATCATTGGTCATGCCTTGAACAATTTCTACTTCATCTCTTATTTAAGGAAATGAAGTTGAATTTCTCATTTATAAAGTGTTGGAAGATCATGTGATCCATAAATAGAGTGATAGGTCATTTCATCTGTCTCAAAAAAAGTTAGAATGGGTTATCACATATGAATAAGTCCACCTATAGTGAGATAATACATTAATCAAGAAAACTTCAACTGGAGTATAACTTATACTATCCATAAATGGATAACCTTACAATATTTCCAAAAACTAAAAATATACAACTTTATAAAGAGGTGAACCAAATCGGATTAGAATTTATCTCCCATATCTCATAGGGAAGTTCTTGGTTGTCATATTCCCAACATGTGAACACCTTCATCATGTATTCTATTGAGTCACGGTAAAAACCTGAATTATCATATATCCTTATTGAAAACATGCATGCTTCCTTATTCTAAAAAATAGTATATTATTCCTCAAGTCCCAAAAGGTTGTACACTTCATCCATGAGAGCATAACCATCTTGTCGAAAAATCCATAATTACTTCTAAAGAAACAAGCATCATCCAATTTACTTATTCAAATCAAACATATCATTATGTAAACATCATTATCTTAACATAAGGAACATATTAAGGGTTGTATTTACCTTAATCATATGTTATAAAAATATAATTTTACCCTTAAATAAATTTTCTTGTCCATTATAACTATTCAACATATTCTTGAAAATCCTTAGTGAAAAACATAAACTAAATACTCCTTATATAATTCACTATTCATAATTCTTGGATCCAAATACATAAATAATTCATTCATTCCAAATTAATGGTTGACATGGAATAGGTACTTACTTGGTTTAGAGGTAGTTTATTATATTTGGGAACTGATTTGGGTCATTCCCATAATTTCCATAGATGAGACGTTGAACTCCATGACAATTGGTCACTCTGAACATTTTTCCCGCAAATATAACATCTTCCCCTATATTTGAGGTATTCCTCAAGGGTTTTCTTCCCTTAATCTTGAAATGTGGGAAGAATAATCTTCTTTCCTCTATGCTTCTGAAAATTTTAACATTTATAAATGTTCATATTCCTCTTACGCAATGTGTTATGAAATTTATCAAAGATAAAATTGTTAGTCATATATCATGGTAACAGATTCGACATAATCACAATATCTTTCTCTCTAGTCATTATCTAATTTTGTTGTCAAAATAACTATATTTTCCATCAAAACCAATTTTAATACAATTCCTTCTAGTTTCCTCCATTAACTAAGACCAGAAATCACAAGGTGAGAAACAAATATCATTAAAGAAAACCACATAATCAAGGGAAGGTACATTCACTCTATAACATCTTAGGTTTAATCCTAGGTTATCCTTGATCGTTACCAAAATTCTAGGGGGTTTTTCTATACTTATCCTCAAAGTCTATCTTAGGGTTATGACCCCTAATCTTAGTTTTTTAAATCTATTTCCAAGTTTATTTCTAAACTTCCTCTAATACCAACTGTAATGAATTGACCCCAAAATCCTGTATTTGGTGCATTATTTTAATACATTGGCATGATATAAGGAACCATGTCCCAAAGGACTGACCAGTTTAGCAGTCTTGGAAAATAGATTACATACATGAACATAACATTACACTTTATAACATAAAACAAAACATAAATAATCCTTTTATAACACCATTATTCCCCTAGATTAACCATGCATATCAATCATAATACACTTATTGGCATCCTAGGAAAATAAAACATGAGAAAGGGGTGATCTCATATGATCAATAAGGGTAAATAATTCAACAGAAGATATAAAATTTTAAGGCAAGATGTATAATAAAAACAAAATTCTTTTAAACATAAAATTTAACATAATATGGAAAAAATAAATTAAACAATTCCATTTAAACATGCACATGGATATTATACTAGTTAAATAATCACATGTAATAACTAATCTCATAATGAGAGAATGCCTAATATCAGACATCATAACCACTACGTCAAGTTCTTTTGGAGAGACCATTCAAAAATATTCTATCAAGGCCTTATGCCAAGACACTAGTTTGTCTCATGAGACCTACCGATGCATCGAGGGGCTGTAGTAGGCCACACCCATCACTTACTAAGTCTAAATAAATCCTCATATGAAAAGGGTGAAACATAACATAAATATTCGCATTAAAAATAGCGTATGAAATCTAAACACTTTTACTATAAACCATAAATGGTTGAAAAATAGCACATCCATAGCCAAACATATCATAACTCATTCAATAAAATATGGAATATTGTTTTATAATAAATCAAACCCAATCAACAATAATATCCAACAAAGGATATTGACTTAGATGAAAATAATCAGTAAAACTCTTTGGGAGAAATATCCCTTTTTTCATGAAATCATTTAAAAGTCACACAATTTATAAAGGTAGTCATTAAAAATAGATTTATGAATCAAAGTGTCCCATACCAATTTGAAACTTTTGAAAGGAATTAACATTTTAAAACAATCATGTCCATATAAATAAATCCTTAAATTCATTTGGAAAACATGTACATTAATTAAATTGATTTAGAAAAATAAGTATTTAAAACATTTAAAATGTTGATCTAGTTAAAGAGTCCCTTCCATAAAACCATAAAATATTTATTTTGAATTTTGTATGAAACATGGACATGGATGATAAATATTTCCAAGTAAATACTTATAGATAAACAATTTTTTATAATATCATTTATTTGAATTGTTCATTGATAAGGTAATCACTACATCATCATTATGTCATAAATAAATTTATTTATTTAATTTCTAAAAATTATAAACAAAATTCCATGATGTAGGAAATATTTTTAGCTTTGTAATGAAAATTTATTGTCATATAGATAAGTTATATTACCCTATATTAAAATTTATTTAGTAAAAGACACATGTTATGTTATATTTCTCTTTACTTTAAATTAATTCTTATAACATGTCATTATCACACCCAAGTGGCTCCATGGGGTCCCCAAATCGACCCAAGGATGACCATGGTCGGAAATATATCATACAATAGTATTATGACATGTTTTATTGTAGTTTTATATTATTATATTATTATTTTCTACCCTTATTTACCTGATTTACCCTTTAACCATGGTAAATAAAAATAATTACTGAAATTACTATTCATAATGTCAAAAAATAAAAGGTACTTATTTAAACAATTTGGACCTTATGATTCAAAATATGGAATCCATTTTTCAAAATTCAAGACACATAATTTTTAGGAATTAATTTAAAATTAATTCTCGTTGTCAAAACCAGAAAGCGGGTTTTTAAGAAGTAAAAAATATCAAAAGATTGACATGTATTTATGTTCAATTTAAATGTAAAATTACATCCAATGAACTAAATTATATTCAATGATAAAAATATAATATAATTATACTTTAAAACTACTCAAATGTATAATTTAACACTATAAAATATTTCGATTAGAAAATTTGTTTTCAATTAAAATTTAGTATTTTCACTATTCATCAAAATATGAAAGTTATCATAAAAGTATAAAAAATGAATCCAAACTAATTATTTATTTCCCAATTATAAATAATAATTTCATTTTGTAAAATTTTATATATAATAGTGTCAAATATTGTATTTAAAAAGGGTTCTCCATTAAAAGGCAGAAAAACTACTTTTTTGAAGAATACTTCTTTTATCTAAAAAATGGAATTTTTCCTTATATTATGTCTAAGAGACACATAAGATGAATGTTAAAATTATATTGGATATATATAAAATTCAAAATTTAGTTAATAATATTCATAACCTCTTTTTAAATTACTATTTTGATAGTTCATGGTGCACTCGAACTCAGTGTTGCATGTAGCGAAAACTATTGAATTATTTAAAAGGAAGCATACCGTGGAAGCTTAGGGTGTTATAGGAGGGTCAATACCTTGGGAGAAATTCAGGTTATAAGGGCCAAAATAGGTTCATTTTGAGATTTATGTGAGTTTAGACTTACCCTATAAAATTGTATAAGGGCATGAATGAGGGATTATCATCACCATAGAAGGTTTAACTTGATCAAAAAAGGCTTCCCCCGAGTCATTAGAGATAACATGGGTAACTTTATTCTCTAACTCCTTTGGTTTCACATAAAAACTGTGTTTTTTAGAAAATATGGAATCCCTAGTATAATGATATTGCTTTTATGAGTGGTGAATTATGCACTTATGGAATCAATGAGTTTATCCCCATCCCTTTAACTTTTCAACTATGATAAAAAAGACATCCAAAGTTTTTTTGTATCGATCAATAAACCATGTTATATGATAATATTACCTTTATCATCCACTTGATTTCAGATGCAATCCTTATCTATATACCTGATGCGTCCACAAAATAAGCATAAGATATTCATTTTTTTATATTTTGAAAGATCCAAATAGTTTAATCATCCAAGGAAAATAATTTACCCCTCATAAGTTTAATAGATACATTAAACAGGACCCTGATACACACAAAGGTCCCCCAAATAGTAGGATCTGAGTGATCCCACTCAACAAATTCTCTGGTGCAACCTCCAATATCTTTCAAAATTAAATCCAATCTTCCTTAAAAAGGGATGCCTATAAGCTGAACCAAAAAGGGTGTCTTGGAGAATGTGAAATTCAGAATATCCCCATCATTTCTTATATCCTCCATAATAATGAGATACTTTTCAAAAGATTAAGGTCACCCAATAATAAAATCTAGTTTATCCTTCTCATTGAAAAATTAAAATATTTGATTCCCAGATCTGATTTCTCTTATGGACACATTATCCTCCAATCGTTGTACATATTGAAAAATATTCATCATGTAAAGTATATTGAAGGTTCAATTGGTGATGAATTTTTCAATGGCAAGAATATTCATTTCATTCACGAGGAAGTCATCTTAATATTTCATCACGATAATATGTGATTTTTCCTTGTCCTTAAATGAGAGATTCTGTTATTGATTCACCAGATTGTTTTCTATTTCTCCACTAATCAGGATGAGAAGAAAATAGCACCATCAAGATAAAAATGAGATCAACACTCAAAATTGCAGCACCACCCCCATGGATCCACCAAACCTAGGAAAAACCTAGGAAAACCTAGGAACACACTATCACCTTTTGGTGGCAAATATGATTTGTATCATGTTATTTAACTATTTATATATTTAGAAAAATATTTAACAATATACTACGAGAACATATATAACATTTATCATGTTTCTAAATATTTACAGCTGTTAATTTTTTCATTTTAATATAATTTATACTAGTTACAATATATATTTATTTCCCCATCAAACACTATAAAATATAGATTTAAATTAGAATTTTTCCAATTTATATAGAGTGAACCATTAAATAAGATGAAGATTATTTTTTAAAATCATATTGATTAATTTTATAAGATGTGTATATGGTATTATTTTATAATTTAAATCATTTTTTATGAATATCCTATACTTAAAAAATATTTGGAGATCTTATTTTTTGCTATTTTTTTTGGGAATTTCATTTGTGAATATTTTATTTGTATATTTTTTATAACATCATGTAAATTGAAATGGTTATAGCTAGGGGTTTGGAATGGTTGGGTATTTTGGGTTAGGGCCAATTTGTTTTTATTGGAGGTTTATGTAGAGTCTATAGAGATCGATATAGTTTTGTTTAATTATAATAATTTTGTAAATCTATTGGACGACTCTCAATCTTATTTTCTCTCATATATTAATTAAAATTTACATTAATTTAGATTTCTTTACATTGAATTAGATAGAAAAAAGACTATATTATTTACATGATACCTTTAAGATACACACACATAAATCTATATACATATTATCAACATTTGATTTCTCCACATGATTTCTTCTTCTTATGAATATGATTTCAAAGTGGTTTGGGCACACAAAATATTTTTTACTTAACAATGTAATAAAGTTGTCTTATGTTTTTTATCAAGGAAGTTTCCAATTGATTTATTTTTCATATAAAATATTAATTTATTCAAAATGAATATAATTATATTTATTTAAAATATATTTATTATGTAATTCAAAATGTTTTTTATTGGAAAATGAGTGTGAAAATAATGGGTTTTAATTAATAAAAAATAAATAAAAGAGTGATAGACTGTTGAAAAGGGAAGAACTTATCTTTTGAGGAAATTAAGATCTAGATTTATAGTAGTGTCCATATAAATGTTCAATATATGTAATAAACCAAAAAATATATCATGTATATGCTCAAATTTTGATACTTTGTTTACAATATAATGTATATATACATTATATTCAAACATTATATTCATACCTTATGCGTATTTTTTTTAAAATGAATATTATTAAACTTTATAGGATGAATATGAATACAAAATGGATGGATTCTAATTATACGATAAAGGATTATGAGGACAGTGTTAAAGAGTTCTTAATGTTTGAAATAGAGCATGAATATGACCCTTATCAACTCATTTTTTAGTGTTTATGTTGTTATTTTTGAATAAGAATTTATCCAGAAGAGTTGGAAGAACATTTGATTTGTCATAGAATAGTTTTAAGCTATAAATACTGGAATTAACATGGGGAAAAACTGAATGTAAATACTGACTAGGATGAATTTCCATTTATGGATCATTTTATATGAATACCATTGTAAATTATAATAGATATTGTATGGAAAAAATGATAATGAAAATTGAATATGACTTTTGTGATTTTCAAAAGTTATTTGAGAAGTCAAATAACTATACAAGGAAACCATTGTATACTATTTGTATAAAATATACAACATTTTCATCTATATTGAATTTATATAATTTGAAAGTTGGAATAAGATATAGGGACACCATTTTTATATATTTACTTGGTCTCTTTAGTGATATTCTACCAGAAGGAAATGATATTCCTTGTCAAACATATGATACTAAAAAATTCTACATTCAATGGGTATGATCTCTAAAAAAATAAATTCATGTCCAAATGACTGTATATTGTTTTTCAAGAACTGTGAATTGTTAAAAAAATCCCATAAGTGTGGTGAAAATAAATATAAGAAATATGAATCAATTACTTCATAACATGTATGGTTATTTACAATCATTTCATAGTTTAAATGATTATATGAATGTTATGATATGTCGTGAAAATTTTCATGGCACATAGATACAAGAATTGAATATGGGAAACTACATCACCCAACAAACTATCCTTAATGAAAGAAAATTAATTATCACTATACTAAATTTTTAAATGACATGAGAAACCTCTGTCTTGAATTATCTACATATAGAATAAATATTT
The DNA here is from genome assembly GCA_963277665.1 of Viscum album. Lineage (NCBI taxonomy): Eukaryota > Viridiplantae > Streptophyta > Magnoliopsida > Santalales > Viscaceae > Viscum > Viscum album. The sequence goes on along the minus strand of OY728156.1, from coordinate 621,605,203 downwards.
TTGGTTTAAAAATTAGTACTCATAGTAAATGGCAAATTATTTTGGTAGATTATTACTTACTATAATGGTTATAAATGAAGCGAAAATTCACTATATTTTATCTTCTTATATATGGACAAAAAAATCAATAATGATATTGATATCTACTTTTTTCTATTGATTGAAGATCTAAAATAGATGTAGGATATAGTTGTTACATTTTATGCTGCTCAAATAAGTGAAGATTTCACATTGAAAGCCATGTTGTATGGTATGGTAAATAACTTTCATGCCTATGGATATATTTTAGGCTATAACATTATAGTAATGTTGGGGTGTCCCATTTTTGAATAAGGTTCAAACTTAGTTAAATCGAAACATTCATGAAAGGCTTTTCATAGGAAATAATAAATTTTTACCCTAATGATATAAATACTAATATTATATGAAATCATTCGATAAAAATACAAAATAATGAACAATATCATCTCTAATAAAGGGTGATCAACTGTTCAGGATAATAAAAGATATTGAAACAGATTTTGGTAAACCTTTTTCAAAAAACCTTATGAGATCATGTTATAAAAATAGATCAATTTACTTTGAATTTTCATACTAGAATTGTTTGTAAATCATAAATTTTCTTGATGTCATGCATGTAGAAAAATATATATATGATAGTGTTATTGGAACATTACTGTATGTAATAGAGAAAACAAAATATGGAATTGAGGCTAGGATAAACATGATTGACATGGAGATAAGGGAAGAGTTGGTAGTAGCGAAGGGGAAGTTGAAATTTTCTTCCTCTAGAAAAATACACTATATCTTAGAAATAAAAATTTCAATTTTACAACTTCTTTAATGGTGTCAAAGTTCTATACAAATATTCATCAAATATTAATAATGTCAAATCAATGACAAATTTTAATTTATAGGGTCTAAAATCACACGATTATCATGTTTTGATGTAATATTTACTACTTGTAGTGTTACATTGCATTCTTCCTAAAAATGTAAGACATACATTAACCCAACTTTGATTCTTATTCAAAGACATATGCAGTAAATTTATAGACCTGACATAGTTTCCAATCATGAATGATGAAATTAAATTCATATTATATAAATTGGAGATGTTCTTCCCTCCACCATTATTTTATATATTGGTATTAATGATGGTTCACTTTTTTAGATTGAGTAACTATATGGTCTTGTACATTATAGTTTCATGTACCCAATTCAATGATATATGAATATTTCAAAAGGTTATGTCAATAATAGAAGTCATAAATAAGGATGTATTATAGAGAAATATATTATTAAAGAAGCTGATAAATTATGTATTGATTACCTATCAAATGTTGATAAAATTGGCCACCCACAATCTCATCATAGTGAAAACCTTCTAGGTGAAGGGATTTCTCAAAGAGATGATGTTAAAATTACTATTATACAGTAGGAGAAATATCACCTTTATATTTTACATAATATTGTAGAGTCTTCTCCATACATTGAATCCCACAAAGTACTTCTTATAAATTTGAAACCATCAAGTTCTGAAGGATGAATATCAAATACCCATAATCAAGAGTTTATAGTATGGTTCTAGGATCATATTTATAAGAAGTTATCTAAAAATATGAATTAAATTATTGAATTACTTTTATGGATACCCAAGGGACCAAATGTAAATGTTATATCTTATACTGGTTTTGTAATTAATGGTAATATGTTCTATATAAAAGAACAATATGAATGCATTAAGATGAAAAATATTGGAGTTACACTTATGGAGGAGGCGATGCATGTATTCAGTTCCATGGATTTTAATCCAATTTATGTGAATATGTCATATTTCTTCATCATCAAATAGATATACAAGTTGTATTCTATAACATTTCAAGTTCTGATTTTTTATTCCAAATGGTTTGAAAACAAGAGTGTAGTAAAATTTGATGAATTGGGATTCCTTAAAGTGAATTTCACTGTAGAATGGTATAATAAAAAACCATTCATAATGGAATCACAAGTAGTGAAATTATTTTATGTCCTAAGTCCATCAAAAAATAATTGGTCAACTATTCAGTTGGCTACTATAACAACAAAAGGGTCAGATAAAAATTCAATTGAGGTTGACCCTTTCATTGGGAGATCACAATCATTTCATGGTGTTCCCAATATAGAAAATGTATTATAAATTAGATGGATCCACAAAGAGTGTATTTGGATACTCGATAGAGGATCAAAATCCCTTCAACATTTAGAAAAATAGAACTCAATAAATAGGTTAATGATTTTTTTAATATACTATGCTTTTACTCAGAATATTATGTGTTCTCTACTGAATTTTTGTGATCTAAATTAATTTTTTGACTACTCATGTAAATAATGAATTATTTACATGATAATGTTACCAATATCATAGAAGAACACACCATTGATGCTGAAATTGTAGAATTAATAGGGGATAAACAACATGTTGATGAAAAAACAACAACAGTGTTACATCACTATTTTAAGAAAAAAATATCAAGATAAGAATAAAGGTATAAAATTTGAGGTTATTTGGAATCAACATGGTCAACCTTATGAACCCAACGAGTGAATGATCATTGGTTACATTGGGGTCACAATGAGAATTCATATTCAAATTGATATATATACATGGCATAATGTTTTGCCTACTTTTAAGGTAAACATTTGGGAATATATTAGGGCAGTGTTATGATATAATTTCTCTATTTTACCAAAGTATTAAAAAATGAAATGTTTATTTTATTTTCATTATCTATTATAGAGTTAACTTATATTAGATTATTTCCATAATAAGGCGGTCTTAATGGTCACTGGAAATGGTTATAGAGACTTAAAAACACTTCTTACAAAGAATCATCTCAAGGATGCTAAGGGGAAAGTAAACCCCCACCCAAAAGTTATGTATACACACATTATAAAGTAGGAAACATGGAAATATTTAATTATTTTTCATTATGATGAATCATTTCAAGTGTATTGTAGTCAATATTTAATTAGACATAATTTATTTTATCCAATTTGATCAATAATATTTAATTTTTAAAATAAAAAATAGGTGTTGTAAATAAGTAACTTAGAACAAAACCAATGTACCCCTACCATAAAGTAAGGATGGGGTATGATTTTCTTGAAAATAAAATGGCATGTATTTTGAATCTACTATAAAATTTTTATGTGATATGAAACAACATATGAATTAGAATAAAAATCCACTTCCATCCCACATCATATTCTATGAAAGGAGGAACATGTAAATAAAGAGGGTAAAATAGTAAATGAAAACACACAGCTAGTATAGGAATCACATGAAAGTATAACATATAAAAATTTCTATTCATGTTCATATGTTTTTTATATAGTTTAGATAAAATAATTGACATTAACACTACCTAAAGAATAGCTAATTTCTATAGCCATGAAGAGTCCAAAACAGTATGGTTGTGTTAGAGGTACAACTTTTGGAGTGTCACCACAAACATATTTCAAGAAGACAAAGCCATAAAGAGATTCATATGAGATGATGAAAGGCATACATGCATAAATAGATGCTTTAAAAGTTACTATTGTCCACTATGGTTTTGTTGATCAATATATGTGAAATAATCTAAGTGAATGAATAGTGGAACAATGACTAGTACATGAATAGATACATGAACCCATCTATCTTTGAGGATTGTAATTCCCCTAAATCTCATACCTTAAACAAGGTAATAAATTTTATAACAACTTGGTATCTTAAATTTTAATCAAATAACCTTTGATAACTTTATATTACTAAAATTTTTCTTAGTGAAATTGTATGTGACTTATATCTATCAACACCCACATATCATCTTATTGTGAGGGGTACAATGTACAATATCCTAGGAGACATGATAGATAATAAAAAACTCCCAAAAGATCAAGTGAGAGTAGAGATTGAAGTAGTTCCTGATCAGAGCACTGAGTTTCCAATTCTTCTTGATGATTGGGATGTTACCACAATCTATAATTCTATTGAAACTTTCATATCTTGGTTGTTTAATCATATAAATATACATGAGGTATGAATTTAAGATTTTTTTTCAAATGAAAAAACTTTAAAAGTTTATGATAAAAGGTATGAAATGAGGCATGATATTAAATAATAACAAAACAAAGGGGAAGTATATGGTCAAATCTAGATAATCCATTAGATCAACCAACAAATCTGAAGGACATTTTGATAGTACCTTTCCCCACCAGTTCCACTACCATATATATTAACATTACATGTTCATATGGATACAATATTAAAACATAAAAATATGTCCTATATTAAATACTAAGAATAAATATTTTGAAACGCCATTATAGATGTGTTGGTCTCTAGAATATAAATGATATTATCATGTTAGAATGGCTAGGTGTCTTAGTTGTGAATACATACATGAGGTACATTTTCATAATTTTTTTTCAAAAAAATGATATAATATTTTTAATATAGTTAATAAATATTTATATTTTATATAGGCATATATATTACTACAATATAAAGGTAAAATCCTATAATAAACTATTTGTACACATTAATCCCTCCATCATTTCTATGGAAAAAATTTATTTGGAGTTGAAATAAATTAAAAATAAAAAATATAACCAAAGCATGGAATTTGAAAATAAAATAACAAAAGAAAGAATCCACTTTATTTAAAAAATATATGGGTGAAACTCTATAATTTAATCATATAAAATGTATTTTTCTTTATATTATTACTTATTTTTATTTATTTTTTTAGAAGCATTGGATGCTAATTGTAATCAATTTGCACACCCCAGATTTTTAATTTTTGTATCCAAATAATGGATTTAAAAAAAATAAACCACATATCGTGTCAATTGTGAATTTTTAATTCACTAAAATAAATATTTTATAAATAAACTTCTAATTATATGTTTTAGTTTGTTTTTTAACAAGATTTTTTTATGACAGGGTAATATATAAATATTATCTAAATCACGATATGAGGTTGGGGATAGAACACAAAAGCCTATAGATTTATTCAAATAGAAATATATTAAGATATATATATTAATATTTAACTATCAAAAAATATTTCAGAAAAATTTACTTATTTTAGTCAATATATCTGTAGTGTTCAAACGAAATAATGACAATTATTATAGATGTTATGTTTGAAAATTTATGAAGGATATTATATATCGTCAACAAACTAGAATCCTATAATAGGTAACTTCAAAATATAATGAAAATTTCTTTTAAAATATTTTTTAATTGTTTGTTTGTCAATATTTTCTCAACACTATAAGGACTACAAACAGTCTACATACTCAAAAGAAGAAGTAAATATTTTCAGAGATGAGTGGGCATAGTACATGGTGTTAGAATGATAGATGATATAAAGTTGAGGTAATTTCCTATTATATCTATGTTCTAGTACAATCTATAACCATATAGATACATTTGGTATGTGAAGAATTAGTATCATAATGCTCTAGATAATATATTTCCTAAAATAAAATTTAACTATTCACTAATTTCCTTCTTTTAGAGGTTAGGAAGAGTTGGTAGAAACTGAAAAAATATTTGGTGATGAACCTAAAAATCAAGAAATATTTGAGATATTACTTAAAGATAAGTATCATGGGGGATTAATCTCTACAAATTCTAGAATAACGAGCAACATTTTTAAAGATTTTTATGCTCATAGGATATTTGACTTAAAGGCTAAAACTGAGATAATTGTGAGAGGGAAATGGGTCAAGGATCCCTCTACCCATAAATTTGAATTCATATTATTAACTGTTATGGGATATACATCCATGATCCTAGAATTATCATTATCATTTTCTTTCCTTCTGTATTTTGATAAGTTTTTAAAAAAATTATGGGCCCTATTAAAATCACTTCCATCTCCCTGATGAAGAAGAAAGATAAATTCCTTCATTTTCAAGTTTTATTCTACCAAAGACATGAAAATAAAAGATAATATAAAAACTAATAGAGATTCCTCACCCATATATCAATCCAATTCTCAATGTAGAAATGAGGAATTAGCAATTATGTTTGTTGAACAGGGTTTGAAGTTGAAAATGTTCATATTACGATTGATCTATATAGGTTAGTATAGTGTAAAAAACTTTTCATATTATCAAAAATAATAAAATGGGATCATATAATTTTTGAAATTTAAGATGGTGATACATAATTCATTTGAGATTTTTAGGAATTTATGATTCATTAATTCAGAAGATGATATATCCCTTTTGACTCCAAGTGCGTGTTTTCAATATAAAAGTTTCTTTTTAGTTATAAAACGTGCATCACATAGAAAAAACTTAGTAAATAAATTAAAATTCTTTTTAAACATTATAAAATTGATCTATAATTTATTTTTTACATGTAGTAATTGACCAAACATCAATCTGACATGTAATGCGGTCAGTATGACATTAAGTGCATGTTTTCAAAAATAAATGTGTCATTTTGATTTAAAACACATTCCACACATCAAAAACCAATAAAACAAACTTGGATTATTTTCAAACATTAGTAAAATAACATAATTTATTTTTGACATGTAGGAATTGACCATACGTCAATCTAAAAATTGATTTTATAAGTAAGATTAAAAGTGATTTTTTCAATATAAAAGTATTAGTTTCGTTTAAAACATGTGTCATATTACCAAATTGGTGAAAAGATATCATATTATTTTTAAACTTTAGAAAAATAATACATAATTTTTTTTGATGTGTGGGAATCGATCCCACATTAATCAAATGCATGATACGGCCGATATGACTCAAAGTACATGTTTTCAATATAAATATTTTGTTTAATTTAAGACATTCATCATATATCCAAAAAATAGTAAAAATGATCTAATTTTAATGAAACTTTAATAAAACAATCCATAATTCATTTTTGGTGAGTATGAATTGACTACATGTCAATCCATACATGATGTTTTCAGTATGTTTAAATGTTCATTTTTTAAGTATAATAGTTTCATTATAGTTTAAAACACTTGTCAAAATGTAAAAACCAATAAATTGAGCTCATATTCTTTTAAAAATTTAGGAAAATAATCCATAATACATTTGGGATGTATATGAATCGATTTAATGTCAATCTAACACATGATGTGGCAGATATGATTCAAAGTGCTTGTTATCAATATACAAGTGTCATTTTAGTTTAAAAATCACATCTTATATCCAAAACTAAACAAATGATCTCATATTGTCTTCAACCATTTGTTAAATTATCCACAATTCATTTTTTAGGTGTATAAATTGACTTCAAATTAATCAGACACATGATGTGGTTGATATGAATCCAATTGTGTGTTTTCAATATAAAAGTTTCATTTAGTATAAAACACATTTCAAATATCCAAAATAGAGAAAATGAACTTATATTGTTTTCAAACATTAGTATAGATATCCATAATTTATTTTTTGTGTGTAGGAATTGGCGACCCATTAATCTGACATACTACGTGGTTGGTATGACTCTAAGTGCGTATATTCAATATAAAAGTGTCATTTTAGTTTTATAAGTGTGTCACATATCCAAAAATGAGAAAAAAGAACAATTTTTATTCTAAAAAATATTAATATGATCTATAATTCATTCGAGATATGTAGTAATTGAACTCACATTAATCCGATACACAATATTACCAGTATGACTCCTAGTGCGTGTTTTCAATATAAAAGTGTCTTTTTTCTTAAAAAATTGTGTCATATTGAATAATCTGAAAAAATGAGAATTTATTATTTTAAAAAATTTGTAAAATGATCCAGAATTCATTCATGACATGTAGTAATTGACCACACATGAATCTGACACACGATGTGGCCGATATGACTCCAAGTGCACATTTTCATTATAAAAGTGTTATTTTAGTGTACACATAGCCAAAAGTGAGTAAATGAGATCATATTATCTTTAAAATTTTAAAAAATGATCCATAAATATTTTTTGGTGCGTAGGAGTCAACTACATGACAATCCAACACACGATGTGGTAGGTATGAGTCAAAGTGCACATTTTAAACATAAAAATGCCATTTTCGTTTGAAACATGCATCACATAGACAAAACTAAGTAAATGATCATGTATTATCTTAATAATTTATGAAAATAATCTATATTTCATTTATGGTGTGTTGGAATTGATCATACATCAATTTGACACATGATGTGGCCAGTATGACTCAAAGTTCATGTTTTTAATATAAAAGTTCCATTTTAGTTTAAAACATGTGTCGCATTTTCAAAACAAAAAAATGATCTCAGATTATTTTCCAAATTTTGGAAAATGATCCATAATCCATTTTTGATGTGTAAGAATCACCACAAATCAATCTGATACACAATGTATCTAGTATGACTCAAAGTGAATGCTTTTAATATAAAAGTGTCATTTTAGTTTAAAATGCATGTCACATAGCCAAAAATGAGAAAAAAGTTTATATTTTTTTAAAATTTTAAGAAAATGATCCATAATTCATTTGAGACATGTATGAATCAACTACACATTAATACAACACACGATGTTCCTAGTATGCCTCAAAGTGTTTTTTTCAATATAAAAGTGTCATTTTAATGTAAAATGTGCATCACTTAGCCAAAAATGAGTAAAAGAGAATGGATTGTCTTTAAAATTTTGGGAAAGATCCATAATTCATTTTAGGTGTGTATGAATGGACTATATATAAATATGACACATGATGTGGTCAGTATGAGTCTATGTTCATGTTTTCAATATAAAAGTGTCATTTTCATGTAAAATGCATGTCACATAACCAAAAATGAGTAAACAGACTCATATTTTATTGAAACTTAAAGAAAAGATCCATAATTCATTTTTGGTGTGTACAAATTGACTGCACATCAATCCAACACATGATGTGGCCAATATGACTCCAAGTTCATGTTTTCAATATAAAAGTTCCATTTTAGTTTAAAACACATCACATTGTGAAAACCAATAAAAAAAGATTAGGTTATATTAAAAAATTAAAAAACTGATCCATAATTAATTTTTGACATGTTGGAATTGGAAACACATCAATCTGACACATGATGTGGCTAATATAACTAAAATTGTGAGTTTTCAAATCTAAAAGTGTCATTTAGTTTAAAACATGAATTACATAGCCAAAAATGATTAAATATGATTGATTGTTTTCAAAATTTAGGAAAATGATCCCTAATTTATTGTAAATATATAGGAATGAACTACATATCTATATGACACATGATGTTCCTAGTATGACTCAAAGTGTGCGTTTTCAATATAAAAGTGTCATTTTAGTTTAAAACGCTTGTCACATAGAAAAAATAGTGAAAAGAATCTTAGATTATTTTTAAAATTTAGGAAAATGATCCATAATTCATTTATGACATGTATTAATCCACCAAACATTAATCTGACACATGATGTGACTGGTATGATTCCAAGTGTATGTTTACAAATTAAAGTGTCATTTATTGTAAAACTAATGTCACATAGCTAAAAAATAAGAAAATCAGCTTGGTTGTTTTCCAAACATTAGGGAAATGATCCATAATTCATTTTTTCTGTGTTGGAATCAACCATAGAATCCAACATACAATATGGATGGTATGACTCAAAGTGTGTGTTCCCAATATAAAAGAGTTATTTTAGTGTAAAACGAGCACCACATAACCAAAACTAAGTAAAAAAGATCAGATTGCCATAAAAATTTAGAACAATGATCCATAATTTCATTTTTTATGTATAGGAATTTACCTCACATCAATCCAATTCATGATGTTTCTAGAATGACTTAAAGCACATGTTTTCAATATAAAAGTTTCATTTCAGTTTAAAATGTGCATCACATAATGAAAAATCAGTAAACGATATTAGATTTCCTTGATACTTTAGGACAATAGTCCATAATTCATTTGTGGCATGTAGGAATCAACCACACATCAATCCAAAACACAATGTGGCTGGTATGACTCAAAGTGTGCATTTTCAATATAATAATTTCATATTAGTTTATTGATATAATTATTAACAATAATATAATTAATTAAAATAATTAATAACCGATAATACAATTAATATATTCTACAATTAACAATATAATTTATATGGATTATTAATTAACAATGTAATTAATAATTAATAATATAATTATTAATTATTAGTATGAATAATAATTAATAATGTAAATAAAATATTCAATATAATAATTAATAATTTAATTAATATTATAATTGATAATATACTTAAAATATAACTTAATTAAAAATATAATTTATCATATGTGGATTATAAAACAATAAAATTATAATTTGTTTATTTTTTATGCACTGTTACTAAAATAATCATTGGTTTTATTATAGGGAAAAAATTTTGTATTGAGGTTGATCATTGGATAAATCCTGCTATAAGAGTTATGAATTTGTATATTGGTTGTAATTGTTTTTGATTAATTGTAAATGTTACATCAATGTAAATATTTTGTATGTCAAATTTGAATTGAACTGATAGTACAATGTTATATTTTTATTTCAATTTGGTTTTCTATAATATTTACATTCCAATTTGATTTCAATTTTTCTAATTTGGTTATGTTATAGGGATTTTGTAGGTTTAGATGTTTTTGCTATAACTGCATGGCCTTTATCAGTGCTAAAATAAAGTTGTGATAAAAGACCCCTTTATTAGTTCTAAACAAAAGGTCGTCATCTTTATCAGTGATTTATTTTTTTCACTAATAAACACCCCCTTTATCAACAATTTTTTTAGCGCTAATAAAGAAAACACTTTTAAAGGTTCTACGAATGTCAGATTGTTTTTGCACCAAAAAAGCATCTCATTATAGGAAAAATCAATATTTGGGACAATTTCCTATTCCATCACAAATAATTGAAAATTTTTATTAATTTATGATGGAATAACATTCCTATCATAAATAACAATAAATCTTGTGGCATTTATGATGTGATGCATTCCCCATCACTAATGATTTTGGTGCAATCGTGAACCATTCAGTGGTAAAGGGTTATTTGTGACAACCCATCATCAAAATTACACTATATTTTATTTGTGACAGATAGTCATCCATCACAAATAATCTAGAATATTAATATTTTTTAATGGATAATTGTAGAGACCCAAAGCTTGACGTACATGAACATTACATTAATTTTGAGGAATACTTAATACATAACAAAAATAGACACACAAGGACCATAATAGTTTAGTGTCTTTGGAAACTTGGAATGTAATCTTCTAATCGTGGTGAAAGATCTTCAACATCTCCCATAAAGATCTTCCCATTTTTTTTCTCTTACCTAAAACCTTTCTTTATATCCTGGGGAAAAGAAAACATAAAAAGGGTGAGCTCAAATGATCAGTAAGGGTAAGCATGGATAAAATAAAACATACCATATACATTCGAACTTAAAAACATGAACATAATGTTTAAGCATCAAAAGCTTGAGAAATGACATAAAACATAGAAGTACGTAAGGCATATATCATAAAGAAACATTAAGAATGATAAAATAGCATGGGAATAAAACATGTAATTGTGGCATCCATTAAGTACATTATATGATTTCCATATTAGCGAAGGCATTGCTGCCAAGACCATCTTAGTGGACAAAGTCTCTTTCTGAATCGAGTTCACTCCTCGTTCCAGTCCTGTATTACTGAACCGGTTTAACTTGCCATTCCAGTCATGTATGTATCATGAGATATAAATCTTTACCCAATTCATTAGAGGGAGATATAGGTCCCACCCATCTCATAATGAAATCATTCTTACTTGTGCCACAAAATAAACATACATCATTCATAATAACCCAACGAATAAAATGGGTTTCATAAATATCATCCCATCATCACATAATCCATATAAAACAAATAGATATTTCATCATAAGAAAAGTGAAACCATGTAAATCATAGAGACATTATACTTGAAACATACACCTATGAAATAATGTCATCTTAGATGGAAAATGGTTTTGATAAAACACTTAAAATGAATTCTTGAGGAAAATATCCTTTATTCTTCAAAATCAATTTATTTTTACAAAACATCATGCAATTTTAAAAGAAAAAGATTTTTTTGAAAATAGTCATGAAATATTTTGGAGGAAGCTTCATGAAAATAAGGCTTTATAAAACCGTAAAAATCCTTTCGTGCCATATAAGTTAAAAAAACATTCTTCTCGTACTTTTTCTGAAAAAGTCAAAAAGTACCTCGTAAAAGAAAGATTCCATACATACCATGCAGTAAAAGTCAAAAATGGGTAAAAAGGACATTAAACTTACATGAAACCATTTTTAGGAAACATGGACATTGATGAGAACAATAACCCCAGTAAATACTTACGAATAAGCAATCTCGGATAAAAATGATATTTACGAAATTATCCCTTACCTTATGTTCGATATGCTTTGTATGTATCCAAACCTCCTGTATAATGATTTAAATAATGTCATTAACTTATTACAGAATCATATTCATTGTTATGATATCATAAATGGTTCACTTATGACTTTATATTACCCGTTCTTTTGTAAATTCCATGTTAAAGAGTGTTTTGGGTAAAATCATTTCATTTGTCGTCCGTGTTCTGACTTGTAATTATTCATATGATTACTTATATCATGATTACTTAATTCCATAATATAAAACATGATTTATATGTAATATATATTCATAATATACATATATATAATAGATAGATAAGTGGAAAGAAATACACCGTTCATGGAGACGGTAGGCCGTACGTACGCATGAACGTTGTTTTCGTTTCCTTATTGAGTTGAATGTAATTAAGTAGATGACATACATATATATATACATAAATCCAGTAGCTTTATAATGTCATATATTTCATTATTATTTCTTATATATACTTTATAATCATTCTTAAATGGTTAACATGGAGAATGAATCTCATCGCGTCGTGGAGACGGTAGTCCGTACGTACGCACGAGCGATGATATTGTTTCCATAATTATTGAATTGAATTGGATTGGATGATACAATATATCAGAATTAGTATGATGTTATAATAAATATGTATAGTTATTCTTTACACCATTATACCCATCCATGTAAGGTGGTGGTGGAAAAACAGATTACACCACGGCGTGGAGACAGTATTCCGTACGTACGCACACGCAGTGATTTTATTTTCCGTAGGATGGATAGAAGGTGAAATGGGGTTGTTTCATATTTATAATAACATATCAGTATATTAGTGATACTGATGTTATTAATTTATAATTAAACAACTAAAGAAGAATAAGTTGAAGAAGAAATAAGCTTGAAAGAATCGGTAGAAGAAATTACCTCTTCTTCGATACGCCTCGTTGAAACCTCTTCTTAGGGCACCAAGATTGGTCTTTGAAGTAGACCAGAAACTCTAGGATTTTTCTAGGGAAGTTTAGAAGAGAATTTGGTAGGGATTTTCCGAGATTGAAGGCTCAAATTGGTGTGAGGAGGAGAGGGAGGAGGTTCCCTTTTATAAGGGAGGAGAGGGGCACCTTTGGAATAACTAAAAATATTATTTTATTATAAAGTCAAATTCGGTTTTTAATAGCTCAAAATTGATATATTTCTAAGCTAAGGTGGGGATGGGTCGAAATACTCTCATCTAATATAATTTATACAAGTTTAGGTAATTATATTAACCTTATCTTTTAGTTTTAACTCTTAGTTAATTAGATTGACATTTACCATGTCACTTTTTATTTTTATATTATATAGTTAATAAACTTACCATATACATCCAAGAGACCCACAAGTGGTCTATTAATGATACACCTATCATGATATAAGTATCTTTTCCGAACCTTAGATTTTTAGGAATAAAATAACAATCAATAATATAATATTTGTTTTAAAAACAATTTTATGTCAATTTTGACACTATTTAGTAATTGATTTTTGTGAAAATCATAACAGAATTATTAATTAGAAAAAAGTTAATTAAATAAATACTAACATGTCATATTAACCTAGAAAATTAATGTAATTCATAAAAAGTCTCAATGTAGATTTATTTGGGTATTTATAACATCAATTATGTCAATATTTCATTAATAAGATAATTACTGCATCATCTTTGTGTCATAAATAAATTAAATTATTAAATGTCTAAAAATTAAAAATAAAATACCATTCTGTATGAAATCTTTTTAGATTTCTAATGAATATTTATAGTCTAATTTATCATATGTATAACTCTATATTAAAAATTATTTACTTATTAAACTTTGATTTTAACTATTTAAACCCTTCTTTAAATAAATTAATAATAAATGTCCTAATCTAATCCAAGTGGGCCTAAATGGTCATATTTTATTTCTAAGGTTGTTTTTGGTCGAATTAAACTTATCAAATATAATTAGGACATGTTTTAGGGTAATAATAATATTATTTTTACCCTTAATTACCCTATTTACTTTTAACCGTGGTAAATAAAAGTAAAAAGTCACTATTCACCAAAAGTTATTTTCATCTCATTGAACCACATTTTACTTACTGATATCAACCGTGTCTCTCAGATTTTTGAAATTCCACTCATAGAAGCAGTAAAATTAAGTTTTATGTAAATTTGCAAATTCTCCTAGGAGGTGGGTAAAAGACGGTGAAAAGTTCAATAAATTTTTTATATATCTAAAATTATTATAAAATTACTCCAATGAATTAAATTGAACTTATATAGGTATAATGTATCAATTTTGACCTAAAATAAATTTAAATAAAATAAATAATTATTTAAATAAAAATTCGGTTTTTAAATAGTAACCGAGTGTTTTCACTATTCATAAAAAATTGAAAGTTTCCAGAAAAATACCAAAATTTCACCCTAGGCTAATTTCGATATTCCGAATTCAAAAATGAATTCCATTTTGAAAAATAAAATTTACAAAATTTCAAAAAGTTGTTATTACTATTCATAACGGATATTTTTAATAATATTTTAATAGCATATCGTTGTTTAGTGAAACTCGGTATTGCGTACGACGCAAGCTATCGAGGAAGGTCATGATTGCATGTAATGAAAGCCAAGTTAGGGTTGCGTGTTGTGCAAGACTCCTTTTTTTATTCATTTAATAGAATCCAGCCATATTTCATTTATACATTGAATATATGTATATATATATACACTCAATGTTGCGTAGAATGACTATTATCAAGCGAACTTGAAATTGTGTGTAACACAATCTAAGAATAGTGTTGCGTATACTGCATGATAATACGGTGTTGCGTATAGCACAAGATAATCTTGTTGTAGAATAAAACACATGACATCAAATAAATTAAAAAGAATACCTATCATAAAATATCGGGTTGTTACATTCTACCCCCCTTAAAATGAATTTCGCCCTCGAAATTCGTCGGGGTTATGCACGGTTTTATATTTGAAAGTTTCTTTAATTAAAATCCACATCGTAAACTGAAATACCAAAACTTAACTTTAAAAAATAAAGTATGAAATGTAACGGTTACCCAAATAAACTAATCACTGGGTTTCCACATAAGAGAACATAGGTGAAAATATGGATATGGAAGATAAATCTAACAATCATGTTCTGATGGAGAGTGGTAGAGAACATGACTATGAAAAATCCCTCAATCACAAAGTCATAAATTTGTGATGATCTAAGGTACCATCTTATTCATCGGATATAAGAGCACTAGGACAACATTTTTGGTTTTCAATATCATTTCCCTAAAGTTGAAAATTTTGAATTAGAAGAAATACTTGCTTGATTTTGGTACAATCTCACTGTTGTTCGTGCTTTGAAAAATTTACACTTCATCTCTTAATGAAATGAAGTTGAATTTTTTATTCGTGAAGAGTTAACAGATCATGGGATAAAATGATGGGTCATTCCATCTGTTTTAAGCAAAAATTATCAAATATACATAAGTCCATCTATGGTGAGGTTAATCATATATGGTTCCTAAAATGGACTTATACTTCATATATCATACTGCTTAATATATTAAAACCAGTTTCTACTAAACAGGGACTTCCTGTAGGCTAGTGGTAGACGATAAAAGCCAGTCGCACTTCGGTTGTGGGTTCGATTCCCACAGCCTTGTCCGACGTGATGGGTTGTCGCCCGTCCTGCAGGTTGTCCTTTTTATAAAACTACATTACTATAACATCCCATCAATAATATCGAAAAAAGTTCTATCCTTAAACAACAATAACTTATGTCCAACATAATCCATTATAATCTTTAGTATTATCTAAAATACTTCGGTCCAAGCTCATAGTATAGAGAAAACAATTACTAGAAAGGTTATCTACCAAGCATGCGAATACCATCATTTATCCCTCATATATCTTGTTGGTCACATTCCAATCATGTGAATACCTTAATCATGTAATTTCTTGAAAAATGAATACCCATTAAACCTTAGTGAAAACATGAATGCTGTCAAAAGTTAACTCTTTCTACATACCAAAATCCAAAAATTCTATATACTTAAACCATGATATCACTTAGTCCTTATAAAAATCATGATCTAATGAATACTGTCAAACATTTCATTTTCTCCTTGTCCCTTCATTATGCGCATATCATCTACTTTCCAAAAATATATGAATAACCTTCCATGGTTACCGGTACCATTCAACATATACTTCCAAATACTTTTGGAAAAACAATAGTGTAACAATCCTTAGATGATTCTTTATTCCATAGTACCATACATTATTCTTTATAAACATACAATCATTCCACTAACTTCTTTAACCTCTAGCTGAGCTTCGTCATTTCTTTCATCTCATATTTCATTTGTAGTCTCTTCATCATCAGCCACATAAATACTACCCGTATGACCATGCTGATTCTCTTCATGAGATTTTCCCTTAGGGAATTGGTTTTCATAATGCCCATACATTCCACATTTAAAACATCTAATCATTGTTGATGTCGTACCAATACCATTATCCTTTTCCGTGCTGTTAACTGAACCTTTTCCTTTGCACTTACTGGCTTTGTATCCTTCTTTTCCACACCCAAAGCATCTTCTAGTTCCTTTGAAAAAATCTCCCCAATGCCTCTTCCCACATGATTTACATGAGGTAAATTGAACTTTCTTTCCTCTATGATCATCATGAAACTCCATCTTTCTCTTATTATCTGAGTCAGGAAACTTACCAAAGTTGAGATTATTGATAATATTATGAGATTGCTGATTAGGCATAATAACGATGTTTGGACTTCCAAATCCCATTTCATTTGGTTTCTCATGAAAAATATCATTCCATTGTCCATCATATCCTCCATTATCGTGAATCTTCCTGTTTCTATCCATTTTCTAAAACCCAAAAAGAATAGTGTGAGAGGAAAAAATCATGCTAGGGAAAACAACATAGTAAAGGGGGAGCACCCTCAATATCTAACATCTTAGGTTAAATTCTAAGATTGTTACCATATTTCTAGGACTATATCCTATACGTATACCTATCCTTAGGGACATCCCTAGACATACCTTAGAAATATCTCTAGGGATCACACTAAAGTTCTCGCATCCTAGTTTCCAAAGGTTGACTAAAACTTTCCTCTAATACCAACTGTAGAGGCCCGAAGCTTGATGAACATGAACATTACATTACTTTTGCGGAATACTTAATACATAACAAAAATAGACACACAAGGACCGTAATAGTTTAGTGTCTTTGAAAACTTGGAACGTAATCTTCAAATCATGGTGAAAGATCTTCAACATCTCCCATAAAGATCTTCCCATTTTTTTTCTCTTACCTAAAACCTTTCTTTATATCCTGGGGAAAAGAAAACATAAAAAGGGTGAGCTCAAATGCTTAGTAAGGGTAATCATGGATAAAATAAAACATACCATATACATTCGAACTTAAAAACATGAACATAATGTTTAAACATCAAAAGCTTGAGCAATGACATAAAACATGGAAGTACATAAGGGATAGATCATAAAGAAACATTAAGAATGATAAAATAGCATGGGAATAAAACATGTAATTGTGGAATCCATTAAGCACATGATATGATTTCCATATTATCCAAGGCATTGCTTCCAAGACCATCTTAGTGGACAAAGTCCCTTTCTGAATCGAGTTCACTCCTCGTTCCAGTCCTGTATTACTGAACCGGTTTAACTTTCCATTCCATTCATGTCTATCTCATGAGATATAAATCTTTACCCAATGCATTGGAGGGAGATATAGGTCCCACCCATCTCATAATGAAATCATTCTTACTTGTGCCACAAAATAAACATACATCATTCATAATAACCCAATGAATAAAATGGGTTTTATAAACATCATCCCATCATCACATAATCCATATAAAACAAATGGATATTTCATCATAAGAAAAGTGAAACCATATAAATCATAGAGACTTTATACTTGAAACATACACCTATGAAATAATGTCATCTTAGATGGAAAATGGTTTTGATAAAACACTTGAAATGAATTCTTGAGGAAAATATCCTTTCTTCTTCAAAATAAATTTCTTTTCATAAAAAATCACGCAATTTTAAAAGAAAGATATTTTGTTGAAAATAGTCATGAAATATTTTGGAAGAAGCTTCATGAAAATAAGGCTTTATAAAATTGTAAAAATCCGTTTGTGCCGTATAAGTTAAAAAAACATTCTTCTCGTACTTTTGCCGGAAAAGTCAAAAAGTACCTCGTAAAAGAAAGATTCCATACATACCATGTAGTAAAAGTAAAAAATGGGTAAAAAGGACATTACACATACATAAATTTTTTTTGGGAAACATGGACATTGATGAGAACAATAACCCCAGTAAATACTTACGAATAAGCAATCTCGGATAAAAATGAGATTTGAGAAATTATCCATTACCTTTTGTCTGATATGCTTCGTATGTATCTGAAACTCCTGTATAATGATTTAAATAATGTCATTGAATTATTACAGAATCATATTCATTGTTATGATATCATATATGGTTCACTTATGACTTTATATTACCCGTTCTTTTGTAAATTTCATGTTAAAGAGTGTTTTGAGTAAAATTGTTTCATTTGTCATCCGTGTTTTGGCTTGTAATTATTCATATGATTACTTAATTCCAGAATATAAAACATTATTTATATATAATATATATTCATAATATACATATATATAATAGATCGATAAATGGAAAGAAATACATCGTTCATGGAGACGGTAGGTCGTGCGTACGCATGAACACTGTTTTCGTTTCCTTATTGAGTTGAATGGAATTAAGTAGATGACATACATAAATATATATAAATAAATCCAGTAGATTTATAATTTCATATATTTCATTATTATGTCTTATATATACTTTATAATCATTCTTAAATGGTTAACATGGAGAATGAATCTCATCGCGTCGTGGAGACGGTAGTCCGTACGTACGCACGAGCGATGATATCATTTCCATAATTATTGAATTGAATTGGAGTGGATGAAAAAATATTTCAGAATTATTATGATGTTATAATAACTATGTATAGTTATTCTTTACACCATTATACCCATCCATGTAAGGTGTTGGTGGAAAAACATATTACACCACGACGTGGAGACGGTATTCCGTACGTACGCACGCGCGGTGATTTTGTTTTCCATAGGATGGATAGAAGGTGAAATGGGGTTGTTTCATATTAATAATAATATATCAGTATATTATTGATACTGATGTTATTAATTTATAATGAAACAACTAAAGAAGAAGAAGTTGAAGAAGAAAGAAGCTTTAAAGAATCGGTAGAAGAAATTACCTCTTCTTCGATACACCTCTTTGAAACCCCCTCTTAGGGCACCAAGATTGGTCTTTGAAGTAGACCAGGACCTCTAGGATGTATCTAAGGAAGTTTATAAGAGAATTTGGTAGGGATTGACCGAGATTTAAGGCTCAAATTGGTGTGAGGAGGAGAGGGAGGAGGTGCCCTTTTATAAGGGAGGAGAGGGGCACCTTTGGAATAACTAAAAATATTATTTTATTATAAAGTCAAATTCGGTTTTTAATAGCTCCAAATTGATATATTTAAAAGCTAAGGTGGGGATGGGTCGAAATAATATCATAAAATATAATTTAGACAAGTTTAGGTCATTATATTAACCTTATCTTTTAGTTTTAACTCTTAGTTAATTAGATTGACATTTACCATGTCACTTTGTATTTTTATATTATATAGTTAATAAACTTACCATATACATCCAAGAGACCCCCAAGTGGTCCATTAATGATACAAATATCATGATATAAGTATCTTGGCTGAAAATTATATTTTTAGGAATAAAATAACAATCAATAATATAATATTTGTTTTAAAAACTATTTTATGTCAATTTTGAAACTATTTAGTAATTGATTTTTGTGAAAATCATAACAGAATTATTAATTCAAAAAAAGTTAATTAAACCAATAATAACATGTCATAGTAACCTATAAAATCAATATAATTCATAAAAAGTCTCAATGTAGATTTATTTGGGTATTTATAACATCAATTATGTCAATATTTCATTAATAAGATAATTATTGCATCATCTTTGTGTCATAAATAAATTAAATTATTTAATGTCTAAAAATTACAAATAAAATACCATTATGTAGGAAATCTTTTTATATTTCTAATTAATATTTATAGTCGAATTTAGCATATGTATAACCCTATATTAAAAATTATTTACTTATTAAACTTTGATTTTAACTATTTTAACCCTTCTATAAATAAATTAATAATAAATGTCCTAATCTAATCCAAGTGGGCCTAAATTGTCATATTTTATTTCTAAGGTTGTTTTTGGTCGAATTACACTTATCCAATAGAATTAGTACATGTGTTAGGGTAATAATACTATCATTTTTACCCTTAATTACCCTATTTACTTTTAACCGTGGTAAATAAAAGTAAAAAGTTACTATTCACCAAAAATTATTTTCATCTCATTGAACCACATTTTACCTACTGAATTCAACCGTGCCTCTCGGTTTTTTAAAATTCCACTCACAGAAGCGGTAAAATTAAGTATTATGTAAATTTGCAAATTCTCCTAGGAGGTGGGTAAAAGACGGTGAAAAGTTCAATAAAATTTTTATATATCTAAAATTATTATAAAATTACTCCAATGAATTACATTGAACTTATATAGGTATTATGTATCAATTTTGACCTAAAATAAATTTAAATAAAATAAATAATTATTTAAATAAAAATTCGGTTTTTAAATAGTAACCGAGTGTTTTCACTATTCATCAAAAATTGAAAGTTTCCAGAAAAATACCAAAATTTCACCCTAGGCTAATTTCGATATTCCGAATCCAAAAATGAAGTCCATTTTGAAAAATAAAATTTAAAAAATTTAAAAAATTGGTTATTACTATTCATAACGGCAAGTTTTAATAATATTTTAATAGCATATCTTTGTTTAGTGAAACTCAGTATTGCGTACGACGCAAGCTATCGAGGAAGGTCACGATTGCGTGTAATGAAAGCCAAGTTAGGGTTATGTGTTGTGCAAGACTCCTTTGTTGTTTCATATAATATAATCCAACCATATTTTATTTATACATTGAATATATATATATATATACAGACTCAATGTTGCGTAGAATGACTATTATCAAACGAACTTGAAATTGTGTGTAACACAATCTAAGAATAGTGTTGCGTATACTTCAAGCTAATACGGTGTTGCGTATAGCACAAGATAATCTTGTTGTAGCATAAAACACATGACATCAAATAAATTAAAAAGAATACTTATCATAAAATATCGGGTTGTTACAATAATAGTATCCATCACAAAATATTTATTTGTGATGACTAATAGAAACAAACTATATATTCCATTGCTATTAGTTATTATGGAATTATTAATAGTGACAAATATCATTATCCATCTCAAAAGGTTTTCCACAATTATTCTTAGTGACAAAAAATCCTTCAATATTAACCCATAAAAAATAAACTTTGATTTAAAATAGAAAAACTATTTCTTCTCCCCTCCACCCTCGATTCTCTTCTCCTTCATGCAACAGTTCTCAACGCACAACCATTGAATGACACACACCTAAAATTATCTGTCACACATGATTTTTTTGCAGATTTAGGTTTTAATACACTAGTTATAGACCCCTCTTCTCTCCTCCTTCATTATTTTTGTGATTTATGATTAAATATTGTAGGTCATGGTTTTTCCAAACCCGAGGTAAAAAAATTTACCCAATTTTTATGGTTTATTTGGTATTTACACTATGTTTGGTCTTGTCTTAGAAAAAGAAAAGAAATGATTTATTGATTCATAAAAGAAAATAAAAGAAACGATAATATTTTGATTTATCTTTATTTTATTTAGATGTGAAATGTAGTAAAAGAAAATAAATAATTGGCATTTATTCACCACCTTTTTTTGTGAATTTTTTTAAAAGAAAATAAGAGAAATTGTTTTGGTGTAAATGGAATAAGTAACCTTTTGTTAAAAAAATTACAAATACACACATGATTAAAGGGAATACTTTCCCAAGATAAAAAAACCACATATTAGTTCCCCATGGATAGTACACCTACCGCCATGTCTATCCAACATCAAAAATTTATGTTAAATGACACAAATAACCCTTTTAAAAAATGTATTTTTATTACCTTTTTTTATAAAAAATAAAAAAACAATAATTTTTTATTTTAATCAATCATTATTATTCATATCAGAAAAATTAGGTAAACATAAAACCATGAACATATATTAATAAAAATTTTAAAATTACAAATAATTTAAGATAATTAATATTATTTATAAATTATTTATATAATATATTAATTTAAAATTATTAATTCAAGATAATCCAAAATATTAATTCAAAAATATTAATTCAAAATAATTATTGATTCAAAATTATCAATTTAAAATATTTATTAATTTAAAATTATTTATAAATTATTTATATATATTATTAATTGAAAATAATAATAATAATTTTAATCAAAGTCATCTATAATCAAAATTATTTATGATTATTTATATACACCTGATTATTTATAATCAAAATTATTTTTATAGAAAAAATCAAAATTATTTGTATCTTATTATTATTATTATTTATAAATTATGTTGAACTTAGAAAAATCATTATTTATAAATTACATTGAAAACAATATTTTGATACACAAGAAAATATTGTTTATTGTTATTATTAAAAATGGAAAATTTGTCCATTTATATAAATATTAATTCAAGAAAATAGTATAGTAATGAATAAAAAAATATATCTTTTTTTTATGAAATAGAACACACCCCACCTTTGAATTTATCAACTAAATAAATTTTATTTCCAATTACAATGAGGATATATAAATTATTAATTAAAATATTATAATCATGCATGTTATCCACAAGGTATTTCATAAGTACCTGAAACAATTTTAAGATTTAAACATGAATAAAGAAACAACTCAATAGGGTTGTATAGCATTCAAACTACAAACATAAAATACTCATTATGCAACAAATTAAATAATGAAAATTATGATAGGGAAATATTTCATGGCTTGAAGTAACATAAGTAGAGGATTGATGAAGTGGTGGAGTAACTGGACAACATTAGGTTTGAGGGGAACAACATGATTTGTTGAAGGAATAAAAGTCACGGTGCCACTATCTATATAGACATACATGGATAATATGGGAAATTTAAAAAAATACCTCAACTAGTATAATATTTATATCTGAATCTTCCTGATTTTGGGATGATTCTAAATCCATGGTAGTAGAGAAATTAGTTTCTCCCTATTTTTATAGATAACATTTCCCTCCACCTCTTTAGTATCACCAAATGAGGGAAATGGATTGCAGCCACCCCAAATTGTTTCTTTTCCTCCCAAATCTTCGTGACCAAATGATCTCTTATGGTTACTATAAATTTATTATTCACTATTTGGCTTTCCATCATCAAATAAAACATGTTATGAATTCATAAAAGTTGATTCCAATTTAGTTGAGGTATTTTTCCCAATGTTTTATCTTTATATTTAACAAATTTTTCTTTTTGGGCATTCTTCTTCGTTAATTTTGAGGTATTTTGCTACCCCGCTGACTCCTGATGCGCACATGCCTACTAAAATATAACGCAATTCATGTTTATATTTACATCTAATAATATATATATATATATATATATAATTATATATATATATGATATATATATATATATGATTGAAAAATATTACAATATATATATATATATAAACCAAGAAAAATTATATATATATTTATATAAACATTGAATACATTTTTAGAACAATATATAGATATACTTACATTTTTAATGTGTGTATTTTTCATTGCATAAGAATAATTTCAATTTTTTTATTTTATGTTATTACTGGAAATATGATTATTATTGAAATTATTTATAAGGGTGTCTGATACTTATATAAATATTGATGAAATTTATATTTTTTATGAAGGGAGAAAAGAATTTAACAAATGGACCAAAGATCAGGTGAAACTAGAGTCATAAGCCAACAAGGGAAATCATCCAACCGGGTATAAGAACCACCAGAGAGTCCATGGGTTGAAACTAGATATACAACCCTATTCCCTTCCATTTTCATGAATGAGAAGTGTCATGTGAAAAGGTAGAGGTGAAGAGTACATATATTCATAATAAGAAATCCCTATGGTTGGAGACCATCATTTGATGAAGATATAACATTTATGATAGGAAGGCAGTCTGATTTGATGATAAAGAAGCTCAAACCTCTTTCAAGAGAAAAATACAGACCAGCAAGGATGGCTTGAGCCTCTACCACTGGTGGCACCCGGTTAGTGGATGAAATTTTACATACCATAAAAAATTAGCCAAACGAGTCCTAGGAAATGATACCAACACTGTAATATCCATTACTAAATAAAGAAGAATCCAAATCAATCTTCAATAATCCTCAAGGAGGCATATTATAGATATAAGAAGCATGATGAACTCTTGGAAAATCATGTTATGAGTTGAAATATCTCCAATTATCCAACCAAAGGGTGGCCCATTCAAGATATATCATCTGATTCATGATGGAAGATGGGGAATTCCTTTGTGGGAAGGATTATCAAACATTGTTTCCATAAGAAGTACTTCACCATGGGTGTAATCAGGGGGCATTAAAGGGGTTTCCACAAATCATGAACCACCATGATTAGTGAATCAACAACCCCCTTATAGCCTGATTTGTTAGAATAACTTCCAAAACCTTAAAAAATCTAGAAAATATGGTCCAGTATCATATCTCTCACACATGGAATACTCCGAATAATCCATCTATATTTGTCATTATACCACGACTCCAGCTTCTTGGTGCACCACCTATTCCCAGAATCATTAATTTTTTTTACCATAACATTATTCAAACCACCCACCACTATTGATGTTTCATGGGAACTAATTTTGTTAGAAATCTATGGTTCCTTCCAGATCTTGGTAGTTTTCCATTTTTTGATCCTCCAGTGGATCCCCTAAAGAATAAAATCTTGTAAACCCTATAAGCTTCTCCAGAAGAAGCTAGGGAGGGGCCATAAAAATAAAAATAAATTATGAATATGGAAAGTATTTATCCCATAGGACTTTAATGTAAAGGGAATTAGGGTCTTCAATAATCCTCCACCCCAACTTGGTAAGGAGGGAATCATTGAAGTAGTACATGTCCTAGAAACTGATTCCACTACAAGATTCAGGGAGGAAAATCATGTCCCATGAAATCCAGCAGATTTTTTTCTTCCTATTAAATTTTCCCCACTAAAAATTTACTAGTTGGGAATGGATTTTATCAATAAAAAATCTAGGGAGTTTAAAGATCAACATGAAATATTTTGGAATTGATTTAGCAATGAACTAGATAAATATTTCCTTTCCCACATTAAATATTATTTTAATAGTCCACCCCTAAATTTTCTTTTCCATTATTTCAAAAATACATGATAACACCTCTCTTTTTGAACAAATAAATAATGTGGTGAACCATAGATACATTACATATTTATAAACCACCCAGAATTCAGTAGTGAAATGAAGGTTATATTTTTTTTATTTAAGGAACAAATGAGCTAAAATAAATCTCAAATTTATCAAGATAGACCAATTTTCCTAACCCTAACTCATACTTATTGATAATTTTTAAAATATATTTGTATTCACCAAAGGTTTCCCTCAAGAAAAATAAGTTTCCATTCAAAAATAAGAGGTGAGAAATAGTGGGACCATTTCAACACACCTTCACACCAAGGGCAAGGTTACTAGAAGCTTCCAAAGAAATAACATTCGATAAAACATCAATAATAATGATAAAAAAATAGATAGAGAGGTTAACCCTTATAGAGACCTATAGAGTGGTAAAATCTCTTCATATGGCCAACATTGATTTAGATCTTGAATCAAACTGTGGTAAAATAATGCATGGTGACCTCTATCTATTTAAGACTAAATCCCATATTTCTCATAACAAACTAGAGTAAAGACCATTCCATAAGAGTAAAGACCATTCAATATTTATGGCCCCTCTCCCCCCATCCACCCCAATTGGGAAACCTCATCACATCCATTATCCCTAGAATAGAATATTTTTAATCTAAAGAGTATCTCATATCAAGGTCCTATTCTATCATGGGATACATTGATTAAGATAGGGCAGTGGTTAGGCATAGAGGGTGGGAGGTGGTACCCCTAAAAAATTTAAAGAGGCTAAACCATGTAGTAGATACCAAGAACCTTTCCAAATGTTCCTCAATATAGATATTAATGGATTTCCCACAAAACCAAGTGAAATGATTCTTTAGTATCACAAGTTAGTGAGTTCCACATTCTATACTTCTTGCCGAATGACAATAATCAATTTTAATTTTATGCCAGAAACCCCTCTCTTCACATAATGATACATAATTTCATTTAAATATCCTATAATAAGAAGAGGACCTGACATTCTCTCTCAAAAATAATAAATAAAATCTCAAGATATCCATTTTTCAATATGAGTGGTAAGACCATTGATTCCCCTAAACATCTATAGAAAGAAATTTGGTTGATAGATAACAACTAAAATGTGATTCAGAGAGAAATTCTTAACTGTGAACTCTAAGTCCTTCCATAGAAGGAAGATGCTCCCTGTATGGCCTTCTAAGGCCACCTAAAGACACCCATAAAATCCATTTTTTTCTCCACACCACACATGTCATTATTTTCCAACATGGTTTGGGATAGGAAAACCATGACAAGGTCACTTATAGTGCTCTAATGTTCGAGAATCTGACTGTGCATGGGTTTCCAATCCCACATAAATTATAGCGTAATATTTTCATTGGGTTAAGTGGGGTTGGTTAATTCTACCCTCCACCTATGAAAGTTTAATAAATGATCCATCACTCACAACTTTCCACATTTTTTGGAGACGTTCAACCTCTTTCAGTGTCTCTGAAATTTGTTTAGATCTACAAGGTTTTGCAGAAGAGGGTATATGTCAGGGTCCCCTCTAATTATCATCCTATATGTCTGATATTTATTAGTGTCTGTCATCATCAACCCATCCATGTCATATACTCCCTGAGATTAAAGCACTGGAAGTTCATATCATGGGGGAAGATCTGGTTCTAGAGGGTTAGTACATATTTTTTACAGGATATTTAGGGGTTTAGAACTACCCTTAGAGGCTGGAAGGGAGAATAAATGGAATTTATATCATCCTTGTAGGGACTTTATTGTTATCGATAAAATCATTCCCTGAGTTATAAGGGAAAATTTTTTGGGTTGGTTTCTTTAACTCCATTAGTCGCGTAGGAGTACTAAGATCTATAATAAAGCGTTGAAGTCCAAGTTTGATAATACAATTTTGATCAGTGGTGACATGAATAATTAGGGACTTGGTGAGTTTTTATCTACCCCTAATCCTTTATGAATCTAGTACGAAAAATATTATAAGGTTTTTTTTGTAGATACAAGGGCTATGTTTCTTGAAAAAATTACCCTCCCCATCCACTGCCTTTGAGACACAATCATTTCTGTATGCTAGATATGTCCAAAAAATAAGTATAAAATAAGAAATTTTTCATACTCAAACCTAATCAAGATCTTTTAGTTTTCCATGGATAGAAAAGAACCCCTTAAAATTGGTGTCACAACATTAACCAGGACCCTGATCTACATAAAGGGCCCCTATAGAATTGGGTCTAATCGATCCTACTCCAAAAATTCACTGATGATACCTCAATTTTTCATTATAATGTGCTATGATCTACCCCATAAAGGGATTTACATAAGTCTCACCTAGAAGGAAGACTTGGCGAAGGTAACATTCAGAGTCTCTTCATAATTTTTCAGATTTTTTAGAAGGATAAGATGGTTATCAAATGACCAAGGTCTCTAGAGGAGAACCTTTTATTTTTCTTTCTCATTTAAAAACACAAAAACTATATGCCCATATTAGATTTCATGTATGGACACTCTATCCTTTAGTTTCAAGATATATAGAATGATGTTTTTCAAAGAAGGCATATTGATGGGCCCACTTGTAATAAGTTTACCTTTGATTAGAAGATTCATGTGGCATACCAAGAAGGAATATTCATTCTTCACCATAATGATTGGTGATTCTTCCTTTTCCATGAGTGGGAGGCACTACCATTGGTTCACTATGCTGTTTTATATTATGCCACTCATCGGGTTAGAAAACATACCATGCCAGTGAGAATAAACAATAGATGAATCACCCAAAAGTTTGATTTCGTTGTAGATCTTCCAAACCTAAGAGGATCCTAAGAAAAGCCAAACACTAGGAAAAACTAAGAGAGCAATCTTACTTGCGAGATAGATATCTTCTTTACCGACATGATTTTTTGACAAATTTTTTATCAATATGTTTAATTGGTCTTTTATTGGTGTTTCATGAAGTATAAACTATAACACTTAAATTATGGAATGACGATGCCATATAATTTTAAAGTATAATGAATTATAGTGAAGTATTTAATAAATTCTTAATAATTATCAAAAGAATTTAATATAAGATTTCATGAAGGAAAAAAATAAGATTAAAACCTTATAAAAAGAAATATAAACAAAATCATAATTGTATTAAAAATATTGTTAAAATGAAGTATTTAATTCAAACATAGTGAATTTTGTTGAGATTTTTTTAAATAGATTTTCGAATGCTATGACTTATTGTGATTACTTTGAAACCATGCTTATGGTGAAATGATTTTTTATGAATTATGATCATGCTTGGATTGTGGTTGTGATGTTAAACCCTGTTTGATTATTATATTTTTATTGGTTTTCATTTATTTAATACATGTGAGTATAGTTTTATAAATATTTGGATATATATATATATAAACATGTTGATATACATATATGAACATTTAAAAAAACATGTAAGTTTTTTGATATATATATATGTGTGTATGTATGTATAGTTTTGATATGCTTATTTTTTTTAAAAACATGTGTAAAAGATATTTGATTTATTGATATTTAATTAATATATCATTTAATAAATAAATAAATATATATATATATAACATGTGAAATAAATAGGAAATGTTTGTTTTATAAAAATTATGAGAAAATAATTTAAAGAAAACGTTTGAACATAATGTTTTTTATAAGAAATTTTTTTTATAAAAAAATTTATAAAAATTAGTTTAATAATGACAACAATAAATATTAAAAATAGGTAATATTTATTTAAAATTTAGTTATTAATAATTAGAAAAAAATCAATACCTTGTAATCAAATATAAAAAATACTAACAATTATTAAAAATTCACTTTAATTTGTAAAAATGTAGAAATAATTAAAATAATTTGTAATAATCATTATATAATTTATAACAATCATTAAATAATACATAATAATTAATAATTAATAATTAAATATTAATATAATTAGTAACTATTTAGACCAATTAATAAATATTATTAATAATTTTTAAATAGGAATAAATTATGATAATTTGTAATAAATTATTAAATAAAATATAGTAAATACTAATAATTATTAAAAATTTGTAATATTTAATAAAAATTCAGTTATGATTAATAAATAACAATTATTAATTAATAAATAATTACATTAATTAGTAAAAACGGAAAAAAATTTAATAATTAGTAAAGAAATTGTATCACCTTTTAAAAAAAATATAAAATATAGTAACAACAATTAAATTTTTTCAATAATTAGTAAAAATGTAGTATTAATTTAAATAAATTGTAATAATCATTAAATAATTTTTAATAATTAATAAATAATTTTTCAATATTAGTAATAATTAGTAAATGTTTGTATTAATTTCTAAATATTATAAGTAATTTGTAAATATTATTAAATTGTGAGGATTTTTAATAAATTATAAAAGAAAATATATGAAATACAAATAATTACTAAAATTTATTAATATTTATTAAAAATTAAGTAATAATTAATATATAATTAGTATTATTTATTAAATAATTGCAAAAAATAGTAAAAATTTAAAAATATTTTTAATAATTAGTATTTTTTTTGTAATACCTAGTAAAATGATATAAAAAATACTAAAAAATATTAAAAATTCACAATAATTAGTAGAAATATAGAATAAATTAAACTAATTAGTAATAATAATTAAAAAATTTGTTATAATTTATAAACAATTAGTTAATATTAGTTATAATTGTTAAATTATAGTATTAATTACTAAATATTATTAATAATTTTAAAATATGAGGAAATTACAAAAATTTGTATCAAATTGTATAAAATAATTCTGAAGTACTTATAATTATTAAATATTTGTAATATTTATTAAAAAAACTATTATAATTAATAAATAATTTTTATTACTTAATTAATAATTATATCAAATAGAAAAAATTAAAATTATTTGTAATAATGAGTAAAAATTAGTAAGAATTCATGGTAAGCAGTCATAATTAGCCATAATTAAAATATAATAATAATTTTTAATTAGTCACAATGAGTAATATTTATTGTTATTTATTTTATTTGTTTATGTAACTATGGATTTAGGAAGTAGATACCAATTTCTATTATGTAATCATGTTTACATAAATCATCATAAAAATCCTAATAGATTTGGTATAAATCATGTCTACATTGAGGGTGTTGAAAAATTTATGTCATTTTCATTGTCAAATTTAGATTTTTTTTCCTGAAGGAACAATTAAATGTCAATGTAATAAATATGATATTAGGATATTCAAAATTTTGGATAATTTTTGACTTCATCTACTACATTTTGATTTTCAAAAAGCTTATATTTTTTGGTATCAACATAGTAAATGAAATTCAGTAGAAAATACAAATATTTTGGTTTTAGATCCATCATTTAAAAAATTAGTGAACGTGGCTTCTAACTCGTATATTCAAGAAACAAAAACTAAAAAATATTTTCAAAATCCTAAATCAGAACCATATTACATTTATAATTTATTGAAATATGCTGTGGAGGACTTATATTTAGGATGATAGATACAAAAACTTGAAGGTATTACAAAATTTATTCCTATTAAATAAAATTTTGGGGTTTCAAATAGTTTTTTTGATCTAATATTTTCTTTGGATAAATCATTGTTTATTGATGAAAATACATTACTTGTAGGTTTCTATAAAATTAAGAGGTTGGTCAATAATTTGATTCTTAGTTATCATAATATGCATGGGTGTTCAAATGAATACACCTTATATTATGGTAATTATGAATCGTTAGTTAATTTTCCAATATGTGGATAATTGAGGTATAAATAGGCACAAGGAAATTCCATATTTCCTGTGAAAAAGTTGAGGTATTTTCCAATTACACCTCATTTACAGTGTCTATTTATGTATCACAACATAGGTGAATTTATAACATGGAAGAAATAAAATATTTCCATTAGTAAAATCCTAAATCATCCTTGTTATGGTGGTTTATGGAAACTATTTGTTCATATGAATTCTTCTTTTTCCTAAGAACCTCATAACATATATTTGAGTCATTCTACTAATGGTTTTTGTTTATTTAGTGCTTATGAAAATCAATATTCTTGTTGGTCTATTTTCATAATTCCGTACAACCTATCTCCATGGATGTTAATGAAGGAACCATATATATATATATATATTTGACACTATTAATTCTTGTAAATATAAACAATAATATAGTTGTTTATTTGAATCCACTAATATATGAGTTAATTTCATTATGTAACAACAATGTAACTACATATGATATAGTTTCAGATCAAAATGTTTCACTGAGGTTTGCATTAATATGGACAATCAATGACTTTCTGGCATATGGTATGTTATTTGGATGGACTACCCATGGTTTAAAAAAAATTATACTAAATTTATGAGAATAAAGTGTTTATGATTTTCAATGGAAGAAATAATAGCTATTTTGACCGTCATCATATATTTCTCCCCCCAAATCACCATTTTTTAAGAAATATAAATAGTTTTATAAAAGGTATAATTTAAAGAGATGAGCCTCCAGTAGTGAATTCAAGTATTCCATAAAAATATATCATATATTCATTTCCTTTTATTAGTTTTATAACAAATATAAATGAAAAAATATATAAGGATTTTGGAGAGATCATAATTGGATAAAGAAGATTTTTTGGGACCTGTGATACTGGTCTGATTTTTTGGTTTATCACATGTTAGATATAATATATATTGAGAATAATTTTTTTGATAAAAAATTTTATATCATATTGGACACACCCGGTAAGAACAAAGATAATATAAATGAACAATTATATCTTACCCAAATTTGTAGGCATTACGAACAATAATTATTTAAATATAAAATATTGTATAATTTAATGATGCTAAAAGTATCTTACACACTTTTTAAAGAAATTAATTTATTATTTTATCAATGGATTATATATTTGAGGTTATTAGACGGTTATTATTAAAATTTATCACATTGAATTAGAAATTCATATATTACTAGGATAAAAAGTCCTAACTACCATACCATAATGGAAAGACTACTTCCTACTTGTCTTAAAGGGTTTTGAATTCTTCGATATGGGATGTGTTGATTGAAATATCATATTTATTAAAATATATTTATAACACTCTAAGTTTTATGCATTATTTTTTTTGAATAAATTAAATTTATTTGATATCTTGAGTCATACAACATCAAGTTAAGCTTACATTAAATGTAACCGTAGGTTAGCTTACACTACGCATAACACTGAGTTTTAACAAAACCATGATATACTATTAATATTATTATTCAAATGAAATCATTATAACCTATCTGTCAAACATAGAAAGGTTAAAAGTGATATATATTTTTAAAATATTATTTATAATGGTTTTATATAAATAAAAAATATTAATAAAAAATTAGTCAATTTTGTTTAAAATCTTTATATGTTTTGAAAATATTATTTTCTCAATTTTTTTTTATTATTACTTTTTGTGAATTATAATAAACTTAATTTATGGAACTTTTATAATATAAATTTTATAAAATAGACTTAATTTTCTATATAAGAATTACGAAATTATTTTTGGGTGAATGTTTGGGATTTTTTTTTGAAAAGTTTTATTTTTTGATGAATAATGAAAAAAACAAAATTTTAATTGAAAAACACCTTTTAGTTTAACTTATCTATAAATTTAAATTATGTTTCAAATTGGTTTTAAGGTTAAATTTTATAAATTATACATTAATTAATCCAATTTAGTTTATTATAATCAATTTCATATTGAATTTTAATATGTAAACTTTGTAAAATTTTGAACATTTTCTCTTTAAAAATATGCTTTCTCATCGCGTATGTGAGATTAATTTTAAATTTAAATTTTCCAATTATTTTAATTCAAATTGGAATAATGGATTCTATATTTGGAATCAAAATAATTTATTTTTTCTAATAATTTCAACTTAATTTTTCACTAAAATGAATAGTAAAAAACAATAAAATTTATTTATCTTGATTAAGGTAAAAAAAGTTTTACCGTTGGTTAAACAAAAAATATAAGGGCTATAAATAACCCAAAACTTTTCAAACACCCAATTTTATGGCCATATTTCAAACTTATATATTTTATTATCTATAACGGTTCATGATTTGAGCCTTGTGACATGAAAAAAACATGGATGGAATTCTTTGTTTAAAAACATTACAAGTGTTCCACTCAACTCACTTATAAAACTTCCCCCACTATACTCACTTATTCACACCTAGAAACCATTTTTGTTTAGTAAATAACTTCCCAAATAAAATATCAACTTCAATCCTTCTACCCTATAAGCCTTATTTTGGATATAAATCTAATCAAGGAAGGCTTTTGGTACAAATATAAGGAGGATACCAAGAGAAGAAGTAACATTCATTAATGAGATTTTTTGTTTTATTTTTTCATACACCTACTTCAATTATAATTATACCATGCTGATATAATATACTCAATATCTCATATATACTTATTTTTTTGTTATTTTATGGTAATAACCTACAACTATCTCCACTTCCATCAAATTGGTTACGAAACCATCATTTGTGTGTACAGTGAACTGTCACATCACGAAAAAATGTAGTTATTTTTTACATTAAAACCTATAAATTATAGTTATAATGATTTATTAAATGTTTATATATTATATTTTTTATATTATTATACTTTATAAATTATTATATCACATATTCCTCCATACTTTCCATTTTTTATGAATATTATAACATCAAACATGTGTACAACGAACTACTACCTCACGAAGGGATGTGATTCATTCGCACTTTATATTGAAGATAATAAGGTTGTTATTAATTAAAATATGTAATATATATGAGATAAAAATTATTCTATAATGATAATATATCATTTTCCTTTTTTTTCTTTCAATACGCTGTGAAAATGGAATCAATGTTCATGCATACGTACGACCCACCATCTCCATGAATGTTGTATTTCATTTTTCATATCTATCATTTATAGATTAATATAAATAAATATATAATGAATATATATTATATTTATATCATGGTTAAAAATATGGATATTATGGAACCCTGATCAATGTAATAGGACCAAATATAATAAATCGAGACACATATGAAAAACAAAATGGTTATTACCCGAAACATGAATTTAACATAAAATTGTTAATAAATGGTTAATAAAAGTACATAAGTAAATAATATATGATATGATATATATAAGTATGGTTCTATAAGAGATTTATAATAAAATCATATTTAATATACATGATTCTTGAATGAGTTCAAAGTAAGTCAAGACTTACAGTAAATGATTTTTGTTTCACTTTTACTTTACATGAGACAAATTCCATATTCCCCACATATTTGTTTTATTTAGTGTATATACAACTCTTGAATTTATTTTATGATGATTATACTTAAAATTATTTTTATTTATATATCCATTTTAGGATCTCTCTTTCACGAGGTTTATGATTAAAAAGTTAACAAATCTAAAAGTTATTTTTATTTCAATTTTCTTTGTTTGAGACGTTTGTTATGTTACACACCTATATTATTTCAAAAGGTGATTTTTATTTCAATTTTATTTAGTATAACATCTTTTGATGTTAACTATGAATTATTAGAGATATGAACCAAGGATAGAATTATTATTCTTCCTATAATTGTTTGTGTTTAGGATGGCATGATGTTTATGAAACACATTTCTCTTATATGGATTATACAATGATAACATTCTTATGAATCCTGTTTATTTTTTTTCCTCAGGTCATGCAATGCTGAAATAAAGAAATAATTATAAAACCAATGTTTTTCTCTAGGTTATGATATGATGAAATGTTAATGAAGCCCATTCCATTTCATGGGTTATGATATGTTTAATGCTTTATGATCTTGTGTAACACATAAATATGGTTTTCATTATGACATGTGTGGGACCTATATCTTTATCCAATGCATTGGGAAAATATTTATATCTCATGAGATATAAATAAATCGAATGGGGAGTGAACCCAGTTCAGTAAGGGACTTTATCTACCATGATTTTATTGGGAGTAAGCCTTGACTACTATGATGATTTGGGGAGTTAAAACATCCTCTATGATAGACTTGGTAAAAATCATTTTCTAATATGGAAATTATTTTCCATGCTTATATGTATGACACAAATCTTTGTCTTATGACAATATTATGCTCTAATGGATATTGTTCTTTGATAACATTATGATTCATGTATTATGAACTACCAATATTTATTCCATGATTCATGATTATGAACTTTGATATGTACGGTATGGTTTTAAAATATTATGTTCATGTTCTCATACCCTTATATTCATGTTATGTTCATGTATCTCCTTTTTATACCTTTACTGAGCATCTGAGGTCACCCTTTCTTATGTTTCCTTTCCCTAGGTTATAAATAAATGTATTATGCATGATACTTATAAAAAGGGTGATAGTTAAAAAGATCATAGTGGGAGATGATTTAGTTTACCTATGGACATGTTTTTTTGTTTCTAGGTTTCCATGGACACTAAAATATTATGATCCTTAGGTGTGTGTTTATATAATGTAATGAATATTCATTAAAAATTATGTAATAAGTATGTATAGAAATATTGGATCTTGATAGTTGGTATCAGAGAATTGGTTTAGTTAAAATTTGGAAACTATGATGATAATACTTAAGTTATATCCCTAAGTACATGTTTAAGGATAAGTTTATAGATGATTCAAAGTATATAAAAATGTCTTGGAATTTTGGTAAAGTAAGAGTGAGTGGTTTCCAAGAAATTAAATCCTTATCTGGATACTAGAAGTGGATGTGTCTCTATAAAAGTGGTACCCAGGGGTAATAAATATGAAATGGGAACAATTAACTAGACTTAATCATCACTTGGTGCATTATAATGAGCCTTGATATACACTTGGTTTTAAACTCCTATGGGATATGGTTTGGAAATTGACAAACTCCTCACAAACTATCATGAAGGATTTAAATAAAAGATTACCATCAATGACCTAGGATACACCTAAGGTGTCATATATTAAATAATGTTTTATGATTTAAACATCCTATAAGTAATTTTTCATGATTTTGTAGTTCAACATCATGATTATTATTTCTTACTTTAAGTTTCTTGGTTTTAATCGGTGGCTATAACCTTAAGGAACAATGTTAATGCTGAGTGTGATGGAAAACTCAATAATTTTCCTCTTGATAATCTAAATGTTAATTGATATAAACTGAAAAATATCATTGTTATGATCACATAAATTTCTCAATATATGAATCTTTATGGACTTCTAAACAAACAAATGAGAGAATAACATTCTATTAAATCCTTCATTAGGAATCATCCACCTTCTTTCAGTGGGTCATCTGATCTGCTAGTTTCTGAACAATAGATCGTCACCACTGAGAAAATATTTTCCATGATCTAATGTTCAAAACATGAAAAATTCATTTTGTTTTTACACCATTTGCAAGGTAAAAAAGATCAATAGTGGGATCTTATCAAGAATACCAGGAAACATGATAAAATTGACACCATGGATTAGGATGATTTCAAGAACTTATTTTTCAATAAATAATTTCCTCATATTATTTATATGAAGATGGAGAATGAGTTTATTGAGATAAATAAAAAGGATTATGAATCTGTTTGTACCTATGAGGAAATATTTTGCAAGGTATTATTATGGTATTATTATCTAACCTAAAAGTAAGGTTGATGGATTATTCAATGGATTAAAAAAAAGTATTAATAAAGAATTATTAAAAGGTTACTTTAGTAGATATGAAGAGATTTTTTGATGTGTTATCAATGTGGAAATGGAGGTTGGATTTTCATATCAATATCATGGGTTTTATAAGAAGAGAAAATTGAATTCAAAGGAAAATCTAAAAATGATGGAGAGAAGAATATGAGATTTCCTTTATGTTGAAAGTGTGGTGAGAAGAATAGAGGAAATTATATTAAGGGGACTAGTAAATGTTTTAAGTTTAGAAGTTATGTTCATTAGAAAATTGGTTACTGAGGTGATGGGAAGAAGTTAGATAATGATGTGAATAGAGAGAAAGTTTCCCAAAATTGACCACCCACACTCCAGTGTTTTACATGCAAGAAGTATGGGAATTATCTATTTTTTAGGGATATATATGAATAATATTTGAAAGGAAACCCCTATGAACATAAATTTGGACTCATTAGTCCTCACATAACTTCTAAAAAATAATTCAAATTAGAACCAATGAAAATTGAAGTAATAGAGGATGAACTAGCCTCAATGTTTGAAATAAAACATATAGATGATAGACTATTCTTAATACCCACGATATAGGGTTAAAACTCTACAATTTAATCATCTAAAATATAATTTCATTTAATTAATTAATTATTCCTTTTTGTTTTCTTATGAATAATTGGTTACTCATTATAATCAATTTGGATACTCCAAAGATCTATTTTCAAGATCCAATACAAGGAGCCTATAAAATTTTAAAAGTGGATAATTATTAGGGTATATATAATAATATTTCACTATCAAAACATATATCAAAAAAAATTAATCATTTTAATCAATGTTTCTGGATTTTTCAAAACAAACCAATGGAAAAAATTGGTGGTTATTATGTTTGAAAATTTAGGAAAGATATCACATGCCATCAATAAACTAGTATCCCTGAAAAGGTATTTTCAAAAATAATTAAAATTTCATTAATAAAAATCATTAATAATTTTTTATTTATATTTTTACAATTCTAAGAGGACTATCAATATAACTCATACTAAAAATAAGAAATATATATTTTTATAAATGAATGGGTAACATACCTGGTGTCAATATATATACATACACCATGAAAAAGTGATTTCCTTATACTTATTTAGTTGATTATATCGTCACTTAATCTATTTTTTAGTTAATTTACTTATCATTTTTATTTGATACTTTAGGAAAATTAACCATAAGTCATTTTTGACATGTAGGAATCAACCACACCTCAATCCAATACACAATGTGTCTAGTATGAGTCAAATTGTGTGTTTTCATTTGAAAATTGATAGTTTAGTTAAAAACACATGTCACATACTCAAAAACAATAAAACACATTCAGATTGTTTTGATACTTTAGAATAATAATCCATAAGTCATTTTTTATGTATAAGAATAATCCTCACCTCAATATGATGCATGAAATGGATGATGTGACTCAATGTTTATGTTTTTAGTTTAAAATGATGTTTTAATATAAAACACATGTCACACACTAAAAACCAAGAAAACATACTCAAATTGTCTTGATAATTTATTAAAATTATTCATAATACATTTTGTATGTGTAGGAGTCAGTATCATGTCAAACTAACACATGATGTGACTGGTATGCATCAAAGTGTGTGTTTTGAGTTTAAATTGACATTTTAGTAAAAAATAAATGTGACATACTCAACACCAAGAAAAAATGATATAGTTTTCTTGACTATTTAGTAAAATGATTCATAGGTAATATTTGACTTATAGGAAGTATTATCATGTCAAATTAACACACAATGTGATCGGTATGACTCAAAGTGCATGTTTTTAGTTTAAAATGACATTTTAGTAAAAAAAACAAGAGACATACTGAAAACTAAGAAAACACATTTATATTGTTGTGATACTTTATTAAAACAATCCATAAGTCATTTTTTACAAGTAAGAATTATATTAACCTCAATCCTATTCATGGTGTGATCGGTAGGAGTCCAAGTGTATCTTTTTATTTAAAATTTAAAATTTAATAAAAAAGAAAAGTGACATACTCAAAATGAATAAAAAACATTCACATTATTATGATACTTTAGAAAAAAGATACTAAAGTCAATTTTGATGTGTAGGAATTAGCCCCACCTTAATATGATAAACGATGTACCCATTAGGACTCTAAGTTTCTGTTATCATTTTAACATTGAAATTTTAGTTCAAAACATGCGTCACTCACTAAAAACCTTGAAAAAACTCTTATATTTTATTGATAATTTATGAAAATATTTCATAATTAATTTTTTATGTGTATGAATTAGTATCATGTTTAACCAACACATGATGTCACCAGTATGACTCAAAATGTGTTTTTTATTTTAAAATGACATTTTAGTAAAAAAACATAAATGATATACTCAAAACTAAGAAAATGAATTCATATTGTTTTGATACATTAGAAAAATGATTCATAATTCAGTTTTTATGTGTAGGAATCATCCTTACCTTAATTTGATTCATAGTGTGTCTGGTATGACTGAAAGTGTGTGTTTTCAGTTTAAAATTTACATTTTAGTTAAAAACACATGTCACATACTCAAAATTTAGAAAACATATTCATATTATTTTGATATTTTAGTAAAATGATCATTAAGTCATTTTTTATGTTTAGGAATTATTCACACCTCAATCTGATACACGGTGTGCCCGATATGACTCAATGTATCCGTTATTAGTTTAAAATTGAAAATTTTGTTCAAAATGTGTGCCACTCATTAAAATCCAAGAAAAAACACTCATATTTTCTTGGTAATTTAATAAAACAATTCATAATTTATTTTTGATGTGTTGGAATTATTTTTACATCTATAAGTAATTTTTGTGTGTGTAGGAATCTGTATCACATCAAACTAACACAAGATGTGATTGTGATGACCCAAAGTGTGTGTTTTCATTTTAAAATGACATTTTAGTAAGAAACACAGTTGACATACACAAAACTGAGAAAAAATATTCAGATTGTTTTTATACTTTAATAAAATAGTCTATAAGTTATTTTTGATGTGTAGAAATTATTTTTGCCTCAATCTGGCACATGGTGTGTCGGGTATGACTCAAAGTGTG
The DNA here is from genome assembly GCA_963277665.1 of Viscum album. Classification (NCBI taxonomy): domain Eukaryota; kingdom Viridiplantae; phylum Streptophyta; class Magnoliopsida; order Santalales; family Viscaceae; genus Viscum; species Viscum album. The sequence goes on along the minus strand of OY728156.1, from coordinate 621,564,306 downwards.
TATTTTCAGTTTAAAATGAAATTTTAGTAAAAATATAACTTTCCTACTCAAAATTAATAAAACACATTCATATAGTTTTTATATTTTACTAAAAAAATCCATATGCCATTTGTGACATGTATAAATCAGGCACACCTCAATCTAATACACGGTGTCCCAGATATGGATCAAAGTGTTTGCTATCAGTTTAAAATTGACAATTTAGTTAAAAAAAGTTTCACTCACTAAAAACAAATAAGATGCACGTATATCATCTTGATAATTTATAAAAATGATTTATAAGTCATTTTTGACATGTAGGAATTAGTCTCACATCAAACCAACACATGATGTGACCGATATATCTCAAAGTACGTTTTCTCATTTTAAAATGACATTTTAGAAAAAAAAACTAACATACTCAAAGACAAGAAAAAATATTTATATTTTTTTATACTTTATGGAAATGATCCATAAGTTATTTAGGATTTTTAAGAATCATACGAACCTCAATCTGAAACACATTGTGACTGGTAAGACACCAAGTGTGTCTTTTTATTTAAAATTGGATTTTTTGTAAAAAAGGCAAGTGAGATACTCAAAATGAAACAAAAGAATATGAATTTTTTTGATACTTTATAAATACGATTCATTAGTCTTTTTTGACATATATGAATCATCCTCACCTAAATCTGATACATGTGTGACCGTTATGAATCAAAGTGTATTATTATTTTAAAATTAACATTTTAGTTGAAAACAAACATCACATACTGAAAACCATGAATTTTTTTTATCGTTTCTATACTTTAGAAAAATTATACATAAGTCATTTTTGACGGGTATGAATCAGCCACACCCCAATCTGAATCATTGTGTGATCTATATGACTCAAATTGTTTGTTATAAATTTAAAACTGATAATTTAGTTTAAAACATGTCACTGACTAAAAATTGAGAAAACACACCCATATTGTCTGGATAATTTTGGATATTCAGTCATAAGTTATTTTTTATGTGTATGAATTTTTCTCATGTCAAACTGACACATGATGTGACTAGAAAGACTCAAAGTGTGTGTTTTCAATTTAAAATGACATTTTTGTAAAAACATAGAACTAACAAACTTGAATCCAATAAAACAGATTATGAATATTTTTATAATTTAGTATAATGATCCATACATCATATTTGATGTATAAAAATAAACCACACCTCAATCCAACACACAGTGTGATGGGTAAGACTCCAACTGTGTCTTTTTATTTGAAATTTACATTTTTGTAAAAAAGACAAGTGACATACTAAAATGTAGAAAACAAGTTCACATTCTTTTAATACTTTAGGAAAATTATTAATAAGTTATTTTTGACTTGTAGAAGTCATCCGCACCACAATATGATAAATTATATGCTTAGTATGACACAAACTGTCTGTTATCAGTATGAAATTAACATTTTAGTTGAGAACACACATCACATTATCAAAACCAAGAAAACACATTCATATTGTATTGATACTTTATGAAAATAATATATAAGTAGTTTTTGACATACAAGAATTAGATGCACCCAAATACAACACACGATGTTCCTGGTATGACTCAAAGTGTCCATTATCAGTTTAAAATTGAAAATTTAGTTCAAAACATGTCATTTACTAACAACAGAAAAAACAAGATTGGGTTGTCTAGATAATTTAGGATAATGATTCATAAGACATTTTTGATTCATAGGAATTAGTCTCACATAAAACTGACACATGATGTGACCGGTATAACTCAAAGTACACGTTTTAAGTTTAAAATGACATTTTAGTTAAAATCACAACTAACATACTCAAAACCAATAAAAAACATTTTTATTGCTTTGATAATTTAAGACAACAATCCAAAAGTCACTTTTTATGTGTAGGAATCATTTACACCTGAATCTGACACATGGTGTGACCAGTAAGACTCCATTTGTGTCTTTTTATTTAAAATATACATTTTAGTAAAAATGACAAGTGACATACTAAAAAAATAGCAAACACATTTAGATTATTTTGATAATTTAATAAAATGATCCATAAGTCATTTTTGAATTGTATGAATTAGAAAAACCTAAATTGGATACACGATGTTCTCAGTATTACTTAAGGTTCCCATTATCAGTTAAAATAGACAATTTTGTTTAAAACATGTGTCACTCACATAAAACTAAGAAAACATTCTCATATTGTCTTTATTAATTAGGAAAATGATTTATAAGTATTTTTTGACATGTAGGATTCAGTATCACATAAAAAAACACATGATGTGGCCATTATGAATTAAGGTACATGATTTCAATTTAAAATGACATTTTAGTAAAAAACACAAGTGACACATTCAAAACTTATGAAAAAAATTTAAATTGTTTTGATACTTTATTAAAATAATATATAAGTCATTTGTGACGTGTAGGAACTAGTTACACCTCAATATGACACACAATATTGCCAGTATGACTTCAAGTGTGTATTTTTATTTGAAATTGATAATTGAGTAAAAAATTCAAATGAAAAATTCAAAAAAATAATAATTCATTTAGATAATTTTTATAATTTAGGAAAATGATCCATAATTAATTTGTGATGTGTAGGAATTGGTTTCACCTCAATCTGACGCACGATGTGTCTGGTATGATTCAAAGTGCATACTTTTAGTATAAAATTGACAGTTTAGTTGAAAATAAAAATCATGTACTCAAAACTGAGAAAACACATTTGGATTTTATATACTTTAGTAAAATGATCTATAAGTCATTTGTGATGTGTAGAATCAGCCACACCTCAATCTGATGCATAGTGTGACTGGTAAGACACAATGTCCATGTTATCTATTTAAAATTGACATTATTTTAATTTATTATTTAATATTTATGTTTAATTTATTTATTTATAGTGTTTCTAATAGAAAAATTGTTTTCTTATAAAGTGGATTGTTTTTATTATGTTTTGGTGGTTTTTTCGGCAATTGATACCACAATTTGACTTGTTCATAGGGGGTTTGGTGCCAAAGATAATGAAACCACTGATGTTTTTGAATGTTTGTCATAAATTGTACTTGAAAATGTAATTTTACAAAACAATGTTTAAAATATATATAATATAGTGTTTTTTGTATTTGTGATGTAATTTTTTTCAATGAAATTATTAATTAACCATATCCCATATTTTCTTTTTTCTTTCTATTTGGTGTTGTAATGCGCTGTAATTTTAATAGCACACTACAACAACATGGACTTTATCAACAATTCTTCTAGCACTGATAAAGTTCCACCTTTATCAGTTATTTTATATCACTAATAAAATGGGCCCCTTTTAATAGATCTTATATAAACATTTCTTTTTTAGCACTGTTAATGTATTTTTTAAGCACTCTTAAAATTATTTTCTCTAATAGTGATTTTTCCAAAGGTAAAATGTTTGGGGATTCAAATTCTTTATGATTCATTAAAAATACCTAGATTCATTTCAATAATTCCCCCTAAAAAATTACCTTCAGAACACCCAAATAAAACATGTCATCTATCGATGAATGACTCAAATTAATCATATATTAAGAAGTTGAAGAAACCCTTGTAGAGGTGGGAGGAAGATGCCCAAGTTCTGGTCGAGTGGGGTGATATCACTCCTTATAATTTTCCTACTTTTACTAATTTTATGGAAGAAAATAATATATATATTTTATGATTGTGTTATTATTATTATTTTTAATATATATATTAATGTTAAATAATTTTTCCCTAATTTTATATTTTACAAAAAATAAATTTTTTAAGTTGTTTTAAAAAGGTATTTATTTTAAATTATGAAATTTTCTTGATAATATTTTCATCTAGTTGTATAAAGAAGTGAATGAGAGTATTTTGTAAAATAAATTTATAAATTTTACTGGTCAAAGATATAATTTTTTTATATAAAACTCTATCAATTTATATTTAATAATTAATTACCCAAATAATAATGATAATACCCTTATTCAGATTATATATATTTTAATAATAAATATTTTTAAATCAATATAAAATATTTTAAAATATTAAAAAAATTAAAATAATGAATAATTATTTAAAAAGTTTTATTAAATTTTTAATATTAATTTTTTTATATTTTTTCATTGATTGTTTTTAAAATTATTAATTTAGTTAATTAAAAATAGTAAAAAATGTTAAATTATACTCAACATTTGATAAATGACTCATTATAACTCCTAAATACATTAAAATATTTTCATGTTAGAATTAATATGATTTTACTCTCTTTATATGTAACACTATGTTAGGCTTATGCTATACACCACACAGAGTTAGCTTGCGCAAGACTAGGTTTTACCACCTTTTAATGGCGCACCTATTTTAAAACTAAATTTTGGAAATTTTATAAATTTTATTTGTAAAAAATAAACATCATTTTTGGATTTAGAATGTCAAAATTATCTTAGAGTGAATTTTTGTTATTTTTCTGAAAAGTTTCATTTTTTGATGAAAAGTAAAAATACTACGTTTTAATTAAAAATGGGCTTTTCATTTAAATAATAATTAGTATGAAAATTATATTTTAAATTGGTTCTTAAATTAAAAATAGATCAATTATACATATATTAATTCAATATAAGTCATTTAAAACATATTTATTTTAAAATTATATATAAACACTTGTTGAACTTTTGAACGTTTTTACTTTAAAAACCTGCTTTCTCACCATGTCTGCAGGATTATTGTTAATCTTAATTTTCTCACTTATGTAATTTGAATTTTGAAAAACATAAATACGATGTTTTAATCAGTACAATATTTATAGTCTAATAATATACACTTAATCATTTTACCAAAAAGATTAGTGAAAAGTGATTAAAATTAATTAAAGTGATTAAGGTAAAATTAAGCTTAATAGTAGACTAAACCTTAATCATTAGGACCAAAATAAACTAGAAACTTGTCCAAAATCCATTAGTTGTTAATAATTAAACCACATCTCCTCTTGGTTTTAATTTTATGGGTTATTGGGATAATATTAAATGGAATTTCCCTATATAAAAGTTAACTTAACGAAAAAGAAAAAAAATGAACTTTCCTTACCTTTAAAATTTATAAAACATTAAGATATGTAAAAAACATCATATTTTCAATTACACATATCTTTTTGAAATATAAATTGGTAATTTTTATCATAAAAATTTATCAATAATTTTTATAGACTATTTAGTTACTTAAATGGATTAACAAAAAGCCAACAAAAGGATTATTTAGTTAATAATTAACTAAAATAAATGATACTATAAATTTTAAAAGTGAAGAATATTGATTGAATTGTTGTCATTAATTATTTTTGTTGATTAATATATCATTTTACACAGTTTTAAAACTAATATATTTTAAATAATTTTTTTGATATTTTAAAATTAAAATTAAATAAATAATGTCAAAATTGACATTATTATTATTTTATAATAAATGATATTTTATTCAATGATTTAAAGTTAATAAAACCCTATATTCTGTCAATATATTTTTAAGTGTTAATAAATTATAGATATGGTCTATTAATGGGAAAATTTATCTCTTATAACTAACATATTGACCCATATGCTGTAAAAACATTGCCAACACTGTCCGAGTTTAAGAAGTGTTTTAGCGCGTCACAAGCACTTGTTTTAAACTTAATTTACAAAACATATGGGATTTTTATTATATAAATTATATATCATATTAATAATTAAGTGGATATATATTTTCTAATAAATATCACTTTATTTTATTCTTAATGATTAAATTAATTAGATTAGAAAATTAGATTCTTTAATAAAAACCAAAATGATAAAATTTGGGAACCTTAGAAGTTAAGGAACGAAATTATTTAAATGTACATATTTTGAGTATTTGAGGTTTGAATATAACACTATTCTAATTTATTATATTATTTTTCTATTTTTGAGGCACTTTAGGTAAGGTAGACCTCCCATTAATGAATACCTTTGTGTATTTACAAGAGTGTCACCCCTCCACTATAAAAAGGAAAGCACTCTACCCATTACTCACACCTCTAAAGCCAATTTGGACCATCCGAACTCTGCCCAAATAGTATACCAAAATCCATCACCTATACCTATAATCGTACCTTTGAGAATGAATCAATCTAAGGAAGCATTTTGGTGCAAACCAAAAGCAGTTACACAATTAAGAGGCAACATATTCTCTCAAGATCTCTTGTTTCATTTGCATTATCCACCCCTAAAATCTTATTATTCTATGCTTCTATAAAAAACAGTATGATAAATATAATAGGATGTTTTTATTTGAAGGTTAAAACCTACACTTAAACACACCTTCTTCTAATGGGTAAAGAACATGATGTTTTTATGTACAGAGAACTACTGCCTCACAAAGCGATGATTTCTCATTTTTCCTTTACCACCTATCATGGTGGCCATTATGATGGGAAATATATTTATATATTTTATATATTATATTTATAATTTCTTTATGATTCTGTAATTTTTATTTATAACACACCATTATGCTTTCCATCTTGTGTAAATACGATAATTTCATTTAAAGAAGTTTGGACTACCGCCCCTCAAAGTGACATGACTCGTTCATACCATACATGAAATGCATAAAGGATTGTTTTAATAACCTATGTAACATATATAACATATATATGATACTGGATTTATAATATACATATTTATAATTTAGTTTTCAAACTTTTAATATAAAAATTAAATGAAAGTAGCATTTATGTGTACGTACAGCCTACCTTCTCTATGAACACTGCACTCTATTTCTAATATTCAAATATAAATAACTACTATAAATACACATATAATGATTATATATGAAAATTAAGACATGTTTTAACTTATATATATTATGAAACCATGATCTAATTTAGGATAACAACAAATAAAAAGTTAAAACTTACTTGAGAAAACTCGGAAATTAACACCTAAAATAGTGAAATTAATGAAAGCGTGTTAAAAAAAAGGTAGTAAAATATTATAAGGAATTAATATATGATATTATAAACATTATTATGGTTATTTTATATGTTATTATAATATTTTAAACCTATATACATGAAGATAAATTCCAAAAAACAAAAGTAAGGTTAAGGTAATGGAATTTCATCTCAAATTAAATTCTGTTAAGAATTATTTATTATTATGAGCCAATTTACTTTTATTTGGTGTATATACTACCTTTGTAATTTTATATCATGAATACAATTATTCTCATTATATTATAAGTCTCATATAATTTCATACATTCTGGATATTGTGATTCAGATATTTTAAAGTGGCATGAGACACTTTGGAATGTTTAAAGAATATTCTCCTCAAGAATGTTCTTAATGATAAAAATTGAAATCTCACATCCTTTTGTAATCATTTTTAATTTTTAATTTAATTTAATATTAATATTTTTATACTATGTATATTATTATTTCCTAAATAGTATATCATTTCACATATGGTGTTTCCTTTGACAGTTATTCGATTAATTGGGGAATCATTGATAAATCTGTATCTTTTATTAAATACAGATATTTGTTAAGGAATATTGTATATTCATAAAATAGATTTTTAAATATGAGGAATGATTTGGAAATGAAATTAAAGATTGATCCTAGACTTTATAAAGCTCCTTAATGCATTGACGAGTTCTTATGAGGCGATTAATTTGGCCAAGTTAAACACATTTCTGCCTATAGTTTAAAATTGTTCGGAGGATGGATCTTGACAGTATTGGTCCTCGTGTGACTAAGACATAAAGCCCAATAATTAATCATTTCCTTCATAGATATTTTTTTTATTATTCATCCATGATATTTTTTCGTTGACATATCTATGGATACATTTCATTTCAGTTCATTGATTAAAAGGCATGCGTTTTAGTTTCTTAACTTTATATATTGATTTTTCCTTATCTAGTTATTTGAATGGAATGTTTTATAAGTTATTTTCCATGAAATTTTAATTTAATCCTATTTATTAATTATTTTTTCCAAATTATTTAACCTTACTAAGAATTGTAGCTCACCCTTATTATGTTTCCTTTCCCCAGTTTATAAAGAAGAAATATTTGAATAAGCATTCAAGGACACAATTTATTTTATTTTTATGTATCATATTTGTATTTTCTATTTAAAAATGTATTATGGGTATCATTTATGTAATATGGCTCTCCAAGACTACTAAATTGATCGGTCCTTTAGGATTTGATTCCTTGTAATCATACCAATGTAATAAAATAATGCACTCGCTCCAAGCTTCGAAGGTCAGGGCATTACACTCATTATATGACTCATTTCATATTTTGTTACCTATATAACAAATATATTTACATTTTATCAAAATAATAATTATTTTATATATAATATATATTATATTAGGTTCTTGGGGGTATAATTATGTTAAACACACACACACACACAACACACACACACACAGACCAGAAAGCTAGGTCATATCCTCCCAAGGGAAAACCTACCCAACCACATGATTTATTACATTATATATATTTGTAATGAAGGCATAGTCGGCATGAATCCCATTACATGACCTGCAGGTCCAAAAATTTTGTCTAAGGCCCATCCATGAACAATACTGCTACAGTACCCGGTTACTCTAGTGCCTCCTGCTGCTAAACTTCTGTTACTGCTATAGTGACCACCACTGCTACAATACTACTACAGTACTTATGATCCATAGGATTTGAACCACCAAAATTCGATGTATAATTATAGGAGTCTTACCACTAAGACAAACCCCAAATACAATATATATATATAATATATATATTTATATATTAAAAGTGATGTTAAAAATTTATACATAATTAATAAATTACCCAACACCTTAAAATTAATAGATTAAAAAATTCATGAAAAAGATATCTATATTTTAATTATTAAAAAATAATATTTCTTTAATTAATATATATATATATAAATATATATATTTATTCATTGATATGGTTTAAAATACATACTTAATTTATACATCGCTTATATAAGATCCCGACCATTCTGGGGATGCGTCACACTCATTTTAAAGTACTCATTTACCATGTTTTGGTTATATCTTGGTGGAGTTTTTATTTGGGATTGTTTTGGGTGATATTAATAAGTTTTTAATCAAATGGGACTGTGCTTGGTTGGCACATAGTTAGGAAAAACTGTGCATATTTCCTGAGGAATTCGTGCACCCTATTTTTGGTGATATAGGAGGTGGTACATAGTTGGCGCATAGTTTAGAAAAACTGTGCATCCTCTCTACCAAACTGTGTGTCCTAAAATAGAGGATATATTAACCGTTTTAGCACAATTTTTCAAATTATGAACCACTTAGTATAAACCATGCACCCCCTAAGTAGAGGCACACTATTTGGAAAACCATGCGCACATGATTTAATTCCTTTGATTTGTTTTAAAAATACCGACCCCCTAGTTTTTATTCCCTTTCACACCTGATCAACCCTAAACCTATTCATTTGATTTTAGAATCTCTTGGCAGGATTAAAAGGCTCTAGAAACCTATTTTTTGATGAATTGAATATTCGATTAAAGGATCATATCCTATACGGTATGCAATTTCTTCCATGATTGTTTTCCTCTCTCTCATGTATCTATTTCCTAATGAAGAAGAATGATTTTTCCTTAATTTTAAATGGTTTAGATTTAGGTTTTGATGGATCTTAATCCTTTGGATCTTGACATAAGGTATTGTCCCTAGATCTTCTACACCGTTGTGAGTTTGATCTTTCCACATCAATTAGGGATTTTGGATTCGTGAATGTCCATCAAAAACCTTAAGGTAGGTGGTCTAATTGTCAATTATCATAGTCTTGATTATAATTGCATATATATAATTGTTAAATTTAAATTTCCATGCATGGAAATCACATCTTGAATAAGATTAATTAATTGGTTAATTACATAATGGGATTATGGAATTGATGGAATAATGTAACTATGAAATTGATGAATACCATGATTATGAAATTGATAAAGTGGGTATAGTATCCCCACATTATATATTAGAACCTTGTTTCTAGTTGGTAGACTCTGGAATATGAGGTGGTATTCCTGAGGTCATATAACCAATCGGCTCAGGGAACTAGCATGTGGCACCTTGGACGAGACATTATAAAGTTATATCAAATGAGGTTTTTATTTCTTTTATTTTGTATTACTATTTCGGAAAGGTAAATAGAATACAAGGATGGGTCGATCCTTAGTAAATAGATCATGCATGGGAGTATATTACCCATGTATGGGGGTAATGTCAAGAACTCGAGGTGGTATTGTTGTTATTGATGTTGTTGTTAAATTTTAATGTTATTTCAACTTGATTGATGCACCTGTAGTGTGGTGTTATAATTTTTTTAAGATTTTACTCATGGCTCGGTGTGGCATGAGAGTTCTGTGTACATGTATCATTCTAGGAACTCTGGATTTTATGTGAAATGTATAACTGTAAGCAAACACATAAAAGAAGGTTTGGGTAAGTGTTATAAATAAACAACTTTTCCTTGTTTTTATAAATTAAGAAAAATTGGTGCGTAATATGAAATTTAAAATTGAAAATGATGTCAAATGTGGTAATTATGAAATGGATAAATGGGTTTATAATGATAAACTTTAAAAATGGAAATTTTTAACCTATGTTAGTCACGACCTAGGTGAGGGATGGTAGAGGGTAGTGATAGTGACTCAGTTTTGACCATGTGGAGGGGTATGGAGGATGAATTATTACAGATTAATTTAAATACCTCTTATGTTAATGTATAAATGATGTGTTATGTATCCTAAGACGTGTGTTTGGATTTGTAGATACATGAATCCATGCTAACTCCTGTTGATAGGATGATAGGTGGACATGGCTAGAAATGGTTCTCAAGCAGTGGAACCAGAGGTTTCAATAGTTTTAGTGAGGGAGCCAGAGAGAAGTTCTGTGAGAACTATTCTTTATTTATGAAATTTATGGAAAGACACCTAGGGAGGTTTTTGTGGTATATGTCTGACTTGACATGGGAATTTTAGTTGAAAAACCCTTCAACATTAAACGGAGAGGGTGGAACTGTGGTGGTTGAGTTCTGGATTTAGTCTATCTAGAGGATATTTAACCATTTAGTGGTTCCTGTTGAGAAAAGAGTCAAATAATCTAATTATATGTTATGTGGTCTAGATAAGTTTTAGTGGGAAATCCAGACTCAGGATGGACAACTAGAAATTATGGAGTGGAAGGAATTTTAGGATAATTTCTTGGAGCACTTTTACCCTAAGATGATCAGGCCAGAGAGGGAAGATGAGTTTATATGGTTGAACTAGGGAAGTATGTCCATGATGGAATACGATGGCCGTTTCACTAATTTGCAGTGAGTTGTTCTAGAGTTGGTAGGATATGAGTCAACTACATTAAAATAGTTGTTGGATGGGATCAAATCTGAGATTAAGACCCAAGTTAACATATTTCGGCTAAATAAGTTTTCATAGGTAGTGAATTAGGCTCTCATATATTAGGGGAACCTGAAGGAGGTCTCCGGTGGAATGAAGGTGGTTTCTTCTGTATGAATAGTATTTAATTCTTCTGAGAGTAGGAAGCATAGATATGAGAATGTCAACTAGGGAAATAAAAATCATAGTGGTCAGGGGAAAGCATCAATTACTCAGAGAAGTATTCGTATATACTACCACTAGTGTGGTAGTTCAGGACACATTCATAACTAGTGAACTCGACCACCATTAGAGTTCCTATCCTCTAAAAGTATGGGGAACTTTAGAGTTACTACCAAGACACACGATCAATAGGCATTGATAGGGGAACTAAGAAGAATCAGAGTGCTGGAAGGGGGTCTTCTACCCCATGTCAACCTGAGAGTTGGATTTCTTCTGACCATGGTGGTCAAAGTGGTTGACATCATACTTCTAGTAAAGATCACCCATATTAATTTTATGATGTCCTTTTATCTTATATGGATTATGTTATAATGGAATGATGTTTAAGAATCTGATTTTTATTACATTGGTTATGCTATGATTTATGATTTTGTGGAACACATAAGAATGGTTTCATTATAAGATGGGTGGGACCTATATCTCCCTCCAATGCATTGGGTATAGATTTTTATCTCATGAGATAGACATGGCTGGAACGAAAAGTTAATTCGGTTCAGTGATACAGGACTGGAACGAGGACTGAACTCAGTTCAGTAATGGAATTTGTCCGCTATGATGGTCTTGGCAATGAGCCTTGACTAATATGAAATTATTTTCTATGATTATGTGTGTATGTCACAAAGTTTCATGTTTTAAGCTATGATTATTGGGATTACATCTCACTACTATGATTTATCCCATGTTATGATATTATGATCTCTTTTTCAGGTTAAGATTTTCAAAATGTTATGTTCTTATGAATATGATATGATTGATATTTCTTTTCTTTACCCTTACTGAGCATTTGAGTTCACCCTTTTGTATGCTTTCTTTTCCCTAGGTCAGGAAGAAGGGTATTAAGTAGGATATACCAAAAGGGACTCTAGATATGATGAAATAAACAGGAGACAATGTAGATGATTTATGAACCAGTTGTTTATGTCTTCTAGTTTCTAAAGACACTATACCTATACGGTCCTATCATGGTTTTGTTGTATGTTGTAATAAGTATGATTCAATTCTAAAGTAATAACCATGTATGTAAGGTATGGGTCATTATAGTCGGTATCAGAGGAAAGGTATAGTCAACCTTTGGAAACTAGGATGTGAAATCCTTAGTAATAACTCTAAGGATATGTCTAAACATAGAACACAATATTAGTGTTTTAGAAATGGCCATGAACAACCTATGATAAGACCTAAAGTGTGAAATTTTATTCTTGATTATGTGGTTTTCCTATTTTGATTAGTGTTTCTCACACTATGATTATTGGTTTTAGTCAATGGCTGGAACTCGAAGGATCCGTGTTAATGCTGAATGCGACGAGAAATGAAATGGTTGTCCCCCTGAGAAACCAAAAATTATGGGAGCTGGAATGAAAAATATTATAGCCATGCTCACACAACTTTCTCAAGATATGAATCATGTAGGACTTCCAAACGAGCAAAGGAAGGAGAAACATTCTGTTGAATCCTTCATGAGGCAGCGTCCACCTTCATTCAGTGGGTCTTCTAATCCATTAGTGGATGAACAATGGATTAGTACCACTGAAAAGATATTTTCAGTCCTGCAATGTTCTGAACATGATAAAGTCATCTTATAATTATATCGTTTGGAAGGTGAAGCTGATCAATGGTGGAATCTTATTAAGAATACGAGGAAAAGTGATGAAATTGAGTCCATGGAATGGGACAAGTTCAAGAACTTATTTTTCAATAAGTACTTCCCTCGTATTCTTCGAACAAAGATGGAGAAAGAGTTTCTTGAACTGAAGAAAAAGGATGATGAATCGGTTAGTACCTACGAAGAAAATTTTACAAGACTTGCAAGGTACGCTTCTGGAATTATTATCCAACCTGAGAGTAAGATTGATCGATTCTTTAGTGGCTTAAAACCAAGTCTTCGAAGGGCATTAGCCATAAGGGACTTCAATAGCTATGAGGAAATTGTTCGATGTGCTCTCAAGGTTGAGATGGAGATTGGAGTAAGCCATCAGTCATATGGGTTTGATAAGAAGAGGAAAATGGAATTCAAAGGGAAATCTAAAGACCACACTGAAAAGAAGATGAGTTTTCCCTTATGCTCAAAGTGTGGAAAGAAACCTGGAGGGAATTATCTTAAAGGGACAAGTAAATGTTTTAAGTGTGGAAAAGAAGGTCATCGGGCAGTTGAATGTCGAAATAATGGGAAGAAGATGTCTAGTGATGCGAACAAAGAAAGGGATAAAAGAATACACCTCCTACACTTCAATGTTTCAAGTGCAAGGAAATGGGGCATTATGCCAATAAATGCCCTAATCCAAGGGTTGTTGACGATGATCGATGTCAACAAACTATAAAGGACAAAGACAAAGGAAAGTCACATGAAATTTCTATCGGCGATGTGGAGTATGATAATGAAGTGGTGAAAGGTAAACTTACCATCCACTCTAAAGTAGAAAATGTTTTATTTGATTCTGGATCCACCCACTCTTTTATTTCTGAATAATTTTCTAAGGGTATCGCCATACTACCTCAACAATTAGATGTTGAGTTAGCTGTGAAAACCCCTAATGGCACAACGGTTGCATCAAAAGTTTATAATTATTCTCTAATTGAAGTTTGTGGGAAAGTGCTTCCTGCATATCTTGTGATCCTTCCTATAGTGGAATTTGATGTGATTCTTGGCATGTATTGTCTTTCTTTATACGGAGCCCATATCAATTTCCAAAGAATGGAAATCACATTTAATATTTCCGATCAATCTACTAGCATCTATCGATGCAAGGATGAATATAACCTTCCAGTGGAAATTTCTTCCATCTTATGGGTCTTGATTCCAATAAATGAAGTTATTTATATCAAATGGTTGGAGAGAAACTCACGATTAAGAATATTCCCATTGTACGAGAGTTTGATGATGTCTTTCCGGAGGAATTTCCATGTATTCCACCAAATCGTGAAGTTGAGTTTTCAATAGAACTCATACATGGTGCAATTCCCATTTCAAGGAAACCTTATAGAATGGCCCCAATTGAGTTGAAGGAATTGAAGAAGCAACTCCAAGAGAATCTTGATAAGGGATTCATACACCCTAGTGCATCACCTTGGGGAGCACCTGTTCTGTTTGTTAAGAAGAAATATGGATCAATGAGACTCTGCATTGATTATCTAGAACTTAACAAGATCACTATCAAGAAAAAATATCCTCTCCCATGAATTGATGACTTATTTGACCAACTATGCAGAGCTCAATACTTTTCCAAGATTGATCATCGTTTAGGGTATCATCAATTAAGGGTCAAAAAAGAGGATATACCAAATATGGATTTTCGTACAAGGTATGAACACTATGAATTTATAGTGATGCCATTTGGTCTTACTAATGCCCCTGCTATCTTAATGGATCTAATGAATAGAGTCTTTAGAGACTATCTTGATCAGTTTTTGGTAGTCTTTATAGATGATATTCTTATATATTCAAAGGGCAAGTAAGAACATGAAGATCACTTGATAATTGTATTAAAGACCCTAAGAAAGGAGATGATTTATGCCAAATTTACCAAGTGTGAATTTTGGCTTCAAAAAGTTTCATTTTTGGGTCACATAATCTCAAAAGTGGGGATATCTGTGGATCCAGCAAAAATAGAGGTTATTGAAAGATGTTCGAGACCAACAAAAGTAACTGAGATCCAAAGTTTTCTTGGTTTGGATGGATATTATCGACGTTTTTTGAAAGATTTTTCACGATTATCTAATCCACTCACCAGGTTAACTCGAAAAGGAGTTAAGTTCGTGTGGACGGAGGAGTGTGAAGAGAATTTCAAGGAGTTGAAAAAAAGGTTATCCAGTTCACCTGTGCTCACACTGCCTTGTAGTGGAGAAAGGTTTGTGATCTACAGTGATAAATCCAAGAAGGGATTGGGGTGTGTTATCATGCAAAATGATATGGTAATATCTTATGCCTCACAATAGTTGAAAATCCATCAGAAAAATTACCCAACTCATGATTTGGAGTTAGCTGCGGTAATCTTTGAATTAAATGTTGGGAGGAGAGTGATGGCAAGAGGGGGGGTGAATTGCCTTTTAAAAAATAATTAACAATTTAAAATCAAAGTAAAAAGTTCAGCGGAAATAAAAGAGGCAAGACACAAAATTGATAACGGAGTTCGGCTTAAACCAAAGCCTGCGTCTCCGCTCCCAACTCAACCGTTGAGAGATTTACTACCGCTTGCTTTTTAATGGTTTTAGCAAGAAACCCACTAGACTTTAAGGTAGTCTAGAACCTATTACAGCTTGCTTTTAATGGTTATGCAAGAACCCACTTGCTTTTAATGGTTGAGCAAGAACCCACTAGCCTTCTTACAGGTGAAGGCTAGCTCACCTATGACTCAAGCCTTTTAAAGGGAAGGCTTGACTAACCTCTTCACACCTTGAAGGTGGTGTGAAAACCCAAACAAGGAGAGGATGAGAGAAAGAGGGGTTTGTAGGTACAAACCCAACTTGATGCTCAAAAATAATAAAACGATAAAAACCGTAATGTAGAGAAGTCTTGGGCGCCAATGGATTGATTGGAGTTGATGAAGAGTGATCCCAAGCTTCTATGGTGGTGCTCCTTGGATGTGGAAATGAGTTGGAGCAAGTGGGGGTTCCTTGGAGGAATGCACCGGAGGTTTTCCAAATGATGAAAGATGTTCATGTGGGCTTCCGTATATTTCTGGGGCTTCCTAGTCCTTTATTTATAGAGGGGGAACCCTTAAATGGCCTTAGGGGGTCTTCGGAGCCGTTGGAGAGGCCTTCGGAGCCGTTGGGAGTCAAGTGGACAAGTCTGGTCAAAGCCCAACGGCTATTTTGACTGGCTCCACCGGCTGACCGGCGCTTGGCCACCGGTTGGCCGGTGCTTGGAAAAAGGAGAGGCCTTCGGGCTCAGGCACCACCGGCTGGCCGGTGAGTGGGCCACCAGTTGGCCGGTGCTGAGACAGTAGCTGTCCGGCCTGTCTGGGTTCCACCGGCTGGGCGGTGGTGGGACACCGGTTGGCCAGTGGTCTGGACAGAGGGGATTCCTTCTGTCTAGGCTCCATCGGCTGGCCGGTGGTCATCCACCAGTTGGCCAGTGGACTGAAAATCAGTCCACTTTCAGTCCTTCTTGGCCCAATTCCTTGGAAACCTTTTGCCTATCAACAAAAACACTTAAAACAAGATTATATAAATAAGAGAGTGATTATGATCATGAAAATTAAACCATGAGGGGTACGAGAGGTACAACAATCTCCCACTATTTTGATGATCACAATCACCAAACCAAGCAATGTAAAAATGAAATGAAAGGCATGCTTTAAAATATAAATTAAAAAGAAAAGAAAAGCATGAGAGAAATAGATTTATCCCCCAATCAACCAAGAATTTCTCCCCCTTTGTGATTATCAAAATAGCACGGGGCATAAAACTTGATTGAGGGAAAGGTTGAAAAATAAGATAGATATTTTTAAACCAATTGAAATTTTTGAAATTTGAATTGAAAGTATTGAATTGAAAGTTTTGAATTGAATTGAAAGTTTTGAATTGAAAGTTTTGAAATTGAAAGTTTTGAAATTGAAATTTTTGAAATTGAATGTTTTGAAATTGAAAGTTTTGAAATTGAAAGTTTTGAATTGAAAGTTTTGAATTGAAAGCAAAAAGGCTTAAACAATCCTAACTCCCCCTAAATAAAAACAACAAATCACCAGGGAGAGGATTTTCAAACCGAGACAAATTTTGGCCCGGAGAGACTCGCTAAAAGGGATTTTTCAATCCATACTTGTCTTGTGGTGGGTCTTCTCCTATGAAATTCATCGTTAAAGAAAATGGTTTTGGGCCTTCCATACCAGGCATTTTTTCAATTGCACTCATAAATTAAGTGCCCGGGTTTTTTACAATAATTACAAAATTTATATTGGGAGCTCCCCCTTACAAAAATAGTAGGAGCATGGGAAGAGGAAGCTTGCTTGGAATAGCCAAGCCCTTGGGTGGTTCTAGATACGCGTTGGGAACCAAGCAATTTGGTCAAATTTTGTTCACCTTGGGTGAACTTGGCAAGAGATTCCCTTAAATCCTTGATTGTTGATTCCATAGAATCAACATCGGGAAGGTTTTGGATCTTGAGGGACAACTCTTCCTTTTCTTTGAGAAGTTGTTCCTTTTCGGAAGAAAGTTTTTTGAAATTATTTTTTAAAGCAATAAATTTGGAAGAGAGTTCGTGAAAACCTTCCTCCAATTGATCTCTTGCATATTGGAGATCCTCGTAAGATAAATGATTGAAAGAATTTTAAGAACTAGAGGATGAGGATTCGGAAGAGGATACCTCATGAAATGCCATTAGACATTTTTTACCGTTGTCACTTGAGGAGGAGGAGGAGGAGGATGTAGAGCTATCACTCCATGTGGCCTTGAATGCCTTCTTCTTTTCCTTTTGCTTGGTCCCTTCATGGGTAACCTCCAAAAGCTTCCAAATTTCATGAGAAGTGGTGCAAGTAGAAATACAATTAAATTCATTACGGTATAACCCACAATGAAGAGCATTCATGGCTTTGGAATCAAGCTCAAAATAAGCAATGTCTTCGGGGGTCCATTTGGATTCATCGGGAGAAGAAAGAGAATAACCATGCATGACAATTTTATAAATAGGATACCCAATACTTCTAAGAAATGCGGTCATGCGGGTTTTCCAATAAGTATAGTTGGTTCCATCAAAGATTGGAGCACGACCCAATGAATAACCTTCGGGGGAGAAAGAAGTTGAAGCCATCACAAAGGATCTTGAATTTGAAACCGGTGAAGGTATTACTCAAATTTTCCTTTGATACCAATTGTTGGGCGGAGAGTGATGGCAAGAGGGGGGGTGAATTGCCTTTTAAAAAATAATTAACAATTTAAAATCAAAGTAAAAAGTGCAGCGGAAATAAAAGAGGCAAGACACAAAATTGATAATGGAGTTCGGCTTAAACCAAAGCCTACGTCTCCGCTCCCAACTCAACCATTGAGAGATTTACTACCGCTTTCTTTTTAATGGTTTTAGCAAGAAACCCACTAGACTTTAAGGTAGTCTAGAACCTATTACAGCTTGCTTTTAATGGTTATGCAAGAACCCACTTGCTTTTAACGGTTGAGCAAGAACCCACTAGCCTTCTTACAGGTGAAGGCTACCTCACCTATGACTCAAGCCTTTTAAAGGGAAGGATTGACTAACCTCTTTACACCTTGAAGGTGGTGTGAAAACCCAAACAAGGAGAGGATGAGAGAAAGAGGGGTTTGTAGGCACAAACCCAACTTGATGCTCAAAAATAATAAAACGATAAAAACCGTAATGTAGAGAAGTCTTGGGCGCCAATGGATTGATTGGAGTTGATGAAGAGCGCTCCCAAGCTTCTATGGTAGTGCTCCTTGGATGTGGAAATGAGTTGGAGAAAGTGGGGGTTCCTTGGAGGAATGCGCCGAAGGTTTTCCAAATGATGAAAGATGTTCCCGTGGGCTTCCGTACATTTCCGGGGCTTCCTAGTCCTTTATTTATAGAGGGGGAACCCTCAAATGGCCTTAGGGGGTCTTCGGAGCCGTTGGAGAGGCCTTCAGAGCCGTTGGGAGTCAAGTGGACAAGTCTGGTCAAAGCCCAACGACTAGTTTGACTGGATCCACCGGCTGACCGGTGCTTGGCCACCGGTTGGCCAGTGCTTGGAAAAAGTAGAGGTCTTCGGGCTCAGGCACCACCGGCTGGCCGGTGAGTGGGCCACCGGTTGGCCGGTGCTGAGACAGTAGCTGTCCGGCCTGTCTGGGTTCCACCGGCTGGCCGGTGGTGGGACACCGATTGGCCGGTGGTCTGGACAGAGGGGATTCCTTCTGTCCAGGCTCCATCGGCTGGCCGGTGGTCATCCACCGGTTGGCCGGTGGACTAAAAATCAGTCCACTTTCAGTCCTTCTTGGCCCAATTCCTTGGCAACCTTTTGCCTATCAACAAAAACACTTAAAACAAGATTAGATAAATAAGAGAGTGATTATGATCATGAAAATTAATCCATGAGGGGTACAAGAGGTACAACATTAAAGATTTGGAGGCATTATCTTTATGGTGAAAGGTGTGATATTTATACTGATCATAAAAGTTTAAAGTATATTTTCACACAAAAGGAGCTGAATATGCACCAAAGAAGATGGTTGGAGCTGATTAAGGATTAAGACTGCTCAATTCATTACCACCATGGGAAAGCAAACAAGGTGGCAGATGCATTAAGTCGACAAGACCATGCTAGCTTATCCATGATGAGGATCACAAAAGATCCAATATTTATGGATTTACAAAGGATGGATCTTGGAATTATAATTGAAGGGGAAAAATATTATCTTTCTCAAATGAATGTTCAACTATCTATACATGTGAAGATTAAAGAGGCACAAAAAGAAGATGTAGAGTTGAAAAAGAAGGTGAGAAATGTTCTTGAATTCAACCTTGTTTGTGATGGGATAATAAGGTTCAAGAATTTGTGTTCCTCCCATCCCAGAATTAAATAAGTATCTAATGGATGAGGCTCATAGTTCCTCATTATCTATTCATCCTATAAGCACAAAGATGTATAGGGACCTTAAAGAGTACTTCTTGTGGGATGGCATGAAAAGAGATGTTGCTGAATATGTCTCTCGATGCTTGGTTTGTCAGCAAGTTAAAGCTTTGAGACAAAAGTCTAAGGGGATGTTACAACCATTACCAATACCAGAATGGAAATGGGAAAACATCACTATGGACTTTGTCACTAGACTTCCTAAAACATCCAAAGGAAATAATGCTATCTGGGTTATAGTTGATCGTCTGACGAAGTCGGCATACTTCAAAGCTATTAGAGAAGATTTCTCTTTGGATCATCTTGCCAGGATATATGTGAAGGAAGTGGTAAGATTGCATGGAGTACCACTTTCCATTATATCTGATCGGGATCTGAGGTTTACCTTGAAGTTTTGGCGAAGTCTTCAGCTTACTTTAGATACAGAGTTGAGTTTCAGCACTGCTTATCATCCTCAAACAGACGGTCAGTCTGAGAGTACAATTCAAACTCTAAAAGATATGTAAAGATCCTGCTCTATGGATTTCAAAGGTGGTTGGGATCAACACCTACCTTTGGTGGAATTTTCTTATAATAATAGCTTTCACTCCAGTATTCAGATGGCTCCTTATGAAGCTCTCTATGGAAAGAAATGCAGGACTCCAACTTGCTGGGAGGAAGTTTGGGAAAGAAAGCTATTAGGACCTGATCTTGTTGATGAGATGGAAGAAATGGTCAGATCTATTCAACAAAACATAAGAGCAGCTCAAAGTAGACAAAAATGTTATGCCGACAACTGAAGAAAAGACCTAGAGTTTGAAGTGGGTGATAAAGTGTTCTTACGAATATCTCCTTGGAAGAGAGTAATGAGATTTAGAAAGAAGGGAAAGCTGAGCCCTAGGTATATCGGTCCTTTTGAAATACTGGATCATGTTGGGAAGTTAGCTTACCAATTAGAGCTTCTACCAAATCTCTCTTAAGTTCACGATGTGTTCCATGTATCTCTCCTAATAAAGTACATACCCTATCCTTCACATGTACTAAGCTCAGAATTTGTATCGCTGGAGCAAGATCTTTCTTATGAAGAACAACCGATAGAGATTCTGGATCGTAACAAAAAAGTTCTATGGAATAAGACCACTCGCTTGGTGAAAGTTTTATGGAGGAACCACCAATTATAAGAAGCTACATGGGAACTTGAGGATTTGATAAGGGAGAGGTATCCTCATCTGTTTGTTACGAAGTGGTGAATTTCGAGGGTGAAATTCATTTTAAGGGGGGTAGAATGTAACACCCTAATATTTTATGAGAAGTATATATTTTTTTATGTCTTATGTTATACGCAACATCAAATTAATCTTTCACTGCACACAACACTATCTTGGCTTGCATTTCACGCAATCGCGATCTTCCTCGATAGCGTGTGTAGTACGCAATACCGGGTTTCACTAAACAACGATATATTGTTATAATATTATTATGGACTAGCCGTTATGAATAGTATTAACTATATTTTCTAATTTTATAACTTTATTATTCATATTACATATTCTCTAGAACATGGTATGAGAACAAAATAAATTTTTCGGGTAAAATAAGTATTTTTCAAAAAATGCAGTTTTGCCGCCTTTTGATGGCGCACCCACTTTAAATCTAGTTTTTGACATGTTTGTAAATTCAATTTGACAAAATAAAATTTTTATTTGGAATCAGGATATAAAAACTTACTTTGGATAAATTTCTCATATTATTCTGATAACTTTCATATTTTAATGAATAGTAAAAACATGCTATATTTTAATTAAAAAAAACTTTTTTAATCGCAATAAATTATATAGTTAAATTATAATATTGAATTTTTTTAAAGAATAAATAGATTATATTTTTACCATTTAATATAATTTATGTCAATACCATTAATTTTACATTGAATTCATAGGTAAAAACATTTCAATCTTTGGCAATGTTTTAACTTTTAAAACCCATTTTCTTAACAATGAGATTAATTTTAAATTAATTACTTCAAATTCTGTGTTTTTAATTTTGAAAAATGGATTCCATATTTGAATTCAGTGGGTCCAAATTATGTTAATAGGTTACTTTTATTTTTTTGATATTATGAATAGTAACTACGGTAATTTTTATTTACTACAGTTAAAGGTAAATCAGGTAATTAAGGGTAAATATAAGATTATAAAATTACCCTAACACCTGAAAAAATGATATTGGATGACTAAAAGTCAAACCTTATCACCTAAGGGTCGGAATGAATTCATTTTATGGACTTTTGACCATTAAAATGATTTAATTGTTATTAAAACCAAAGAAAGTGACAACATGTCACTCTCTTAAATCTTGTAAGTATAATTATTTTAATTTAGTGATAAACTTCATGAAACTTATAACATGAATAGTATACATAAATATAATAAAATTATCTACATAATTAGAATTTATTTATAATTTTTAGGGATAAAATAATTATCATTAATGAGGACACAATAGTGATGTAGAAATTATTTCATTAATTGAAATATCAAATAAATGGTTTTAAAAATATTAAAATAAATATTAAATGAACAAATTAATGTGATCCATTAATTTTATAGATAAATATGACATGTTAGGAATCTATTAAATATTTTGGATCAAACATATCTTTCGTGTGGATTTTATTTAAATTAAAATAAATGAATTTTGTCAAAATTAACAGTATTGATATTTTATATTATTTAAAAATCAGAAATATATATTAAAAATTAAAAATTAAAATTTATATGATCTAAAATGTCATAAAGTATCAAATTATGTATAATTAAGAACACATAATTAAGAATTTATAACCATATAAAATTTATAGCAATATTACCACAAATAAAATTAAATAGATTAAATAAGGATAAATCAAAATGATAAGATTTAAAATAAAATCAAAACATATCTAAATTTAATTGTTTGATGATATTAAAACCCTATATTGTCTAATATCCGAAGTTTACTCACATTGGAAGTTTTTAAGTGGGTTTAGGGTTTATTATAAATTAATATTTTAGATGTTTCGAAAGGTGCCACTCTCATCCCTTATAAAAGGGAACCTCCTCCCTCTCCTCTTTACACAACTTTGAGCCTTAAATCTCGGCCAAAACCTGACCATTACTCTTATAAACTCCCCTAGTAATATTCTAGAGGTCCTGGTATTCTTCAAAGACCAACATTAGTGTCCTAAGAGGAGGTTTCAAAGAGGTGTGTCGAAGAAGAGGTAATATCCGTTACCGATTCTTTCAAATTTATTTCTTCTTATAATTACACTTATTTAGTTTTTTCATTATTAAGTAATAAAATCAGTATCACTCATATACTTATATGTTATTATAAATATTAAACACCCCTATTTCACCTTCTATCCATCCTACAGAAAACGAAATCACCGCGCGTGCGTACGTACGAAATACCGTCTCCACACCGTGGTGTAATCTATTTTCCACCACCACCTTACTTGGATGGGTATAATGGTGTAAAGAATAACTATATATGATTATTGTAAAGTTATATTGATTCTGAAATATTATACATACACTTCAATACAATTCCACAGTCATGGGAACGATATCATCGCTCGTGCGTACGTACGACCTACCGTATCCACGATGTGATGCGACTCATTATACATGATCTTCATTGAATAATGATTATATAAATGAATTTAATGAATAAATATGATATATATTACACTAATAAAATTCTGTAAATGAGGTATCTATAACCTAAAAATAAGAATAAGAAATTATTCGACAAAACATGCATAAGAACATAAAGCAATGAACACCCGAATAACAAGTAGCAATGAAATATTACTAATAAAAAGATAATAATATGACCATATATGATATAATAACAATGAATATGATTATTTAATAATTCAATGACATTATTTAAATCATTATACAGGAGTTTCAGATACGTACGAAGCAAATCAGACCTAAGGTAAGGGAAAATCTCACAATCTCATTTTTATCCAAGATTGTTTATACCTCAGAATTTACTGGGGAATATTTATCATCCACATCCATGTTTCCTAAAAATGTAATATTATTTCTATGCTCCTAAAATTGTTTAAATCCAATTTTACCC
This sequence comes from Viscum album, assembly GCA_963277665.1. Classification (NCBI taxonomy): domain Eukaryota; kingdom Viridiplantae; phylum Streptophyta; class Magnoliopsida; order Santalales; family Viscaceae; genus Viscum; species Viscum album. Next base: position 621,539,965 of record OY728156.1, on the reverse strand, counting down.
TTTGGCGAGTAAAGCATATGAAAGGAATCTTTTGTCGTTTTTAGTACGAGGTACTTTTTGACTTTTCGGCCAACGTATGAGAAGAATATTTTTTTAACTTATACAGTATGAATGGATTTTTAAGATTTCATAGAACATTATTTCCATGAATCTTCCTTTACAATTTTTCAAGTTTATTTTTAATAAAATTCTTTTAGTTTAAAATTGTATAACATGTTATGAAAGGAAAAATGTTTTTGAAGTAGAAAGGATATTTTCCTCAAGAATGGAGTCCAAGTGTTTTATCAAAATTATTTTCCATCTAAGATAATATAGGGTTCTATTTCTATCCCTATTTTTACATTGATTTGATTATGTTATGATGGAATTAATTTTATGATGTCCTTTTATCTTATATGGATTATGTTATGATGGAATGATGTTTAAGAATCCCATTTTTATTACATGGGTTATGCTATGATTTACGATTTTGTGGCACACATAAGAATGGTTTCATTATGATATGGGTGGGACCTATATCTCCCTCCAATGCATTGGGTAATGATTTTTATCTCATGAGATAGACATGGATGGAATGAAAAGTTAATCTGGTTCAGTGATACAGGACTGGAACGAGGAGTGAACTCGGTTCAGTAATGGAATTTTTCTACTATGATGGTCTTGGAAATGAGCCTTGACTAATATGAAATGATTTTCTTTGATTATGTGTGTATTCCAAAAAAGTTTCATGTTTTAAGCTATGATTATTGGGATTACATCTCACTACTATGATTTATCCCATGTTATGATATTATGTTCTCTTTTGCAGGTTAATATTTTCAAAATGTTATGTTCTTATGAATATGATATGATTGATATTTCTTTTGTTTACCTTTACTGAGCATTTGAGATCACCCTTTTGTATGTTTTCTTTTCCCTAGGTCATAAATAAGGGTATTAAGTAGGATATGCCAAAAGGGACTCTAGATATGATGAAATAAATGGGAGACAATGTAGATGATTTATGAGCCAGTTGTTTATGTTTCCCAGTTTCTAAAGACACTATACCTATAAAGTCCTATCATGGTTTTGTTATATGTTGTAATAATTATGATTCAATTATGAAGTAATAACCATGTATGTAAAGTATGGGTCGTTATACACTTCATCATAGACTTGTGGATAGTGAGTATGGGCCGTCGATAGTCCGAGGTATTAGTCTTATATATTATATGATTTATAGTGCCTTATTTGAAATAGGAGCCTCTAATTAATTTATATCCATTTAGATTGTGAATGGTTTGAGTTTGGCGGTGGATTTTTTGAGTGGGGTTATAACGGTCAACACACCATTGGGAGTGTGGTTGAGAGACATTTGTCTATGCAAGGGGTGTTCCCTTGAGGTTCAAGAATATCATTTTATTTGGGATATTTACATATTTTACATTTCAAGATTTGACTTTATTTTGGATATAGACTGGTTTGTATCATATCGATCCCATATAGACTGGTACCACATGAGAGTGACCTTTATATCTCCTGAGGGTAACAGTTATGTTCATTAGAGAGAGTGAGATATCCAGGAAGGCCATGTAGAGCTAGTAAACTAGAAAATGGGGGATCTCATATCCCAACTTGTGATTCTTTTTCTATATGATGGGGTTGTGAATAATGATTTATTTACACCTATAATAGACAGGTTCTAGGATTTGTTTCTTGATAACTTATCAGGGCTACCACTTGAGAGGGATGTTGAGTTTACAATTGAGCTCATGCCTGGAGTTGGACCAATTTCTTTTCCACCTAACAAAATGGAACCAATAGATCCTAAATAACTTAAGACTCAACTGGAAGAGTTTATAGATATGGTATTTATTCATCTGAGTACATCACCTTGGGGTTCTAAAGTCTTTTTTGGTAATAAGGATGATAAAACCTTGCATTTATGTGTTGATTATAGGAATTTGAACCTGATGAGAGTGAAGAATCAATATCATCTTCTATATATCAATGATAGCATTGATCATTTCAGAGGAGATTTTGTTTCTACCAATATTTACTTGAGGTCAGGGTATCATTAGTTGAGAGTTAGACCATCTGATATACCAAATACAGCTTTTAAAATCATGTGTTGCCTATATGAATTTATCATAATGTCATTCAGGATTATGAACACTCCATCTATGTTTATGGCCTTGATGAACTGAATCATCCACCCATACCTGGATTAGTTTTTGTTTTTTTGGATTACATCTTGGTGTCCTCTAAGACTCATGATGATCATTCCCAACATCCTTCCATAATTTTTAGTACATTGAGAGAGCATCGACTTTACGCAAATCTATCTAAGTAAAAATTCTAGATCAATTAGCTACATTTCTTGGGTCACATAATCTCTGAGGAAGGTGTTTCAGTGGAACTAGATAAGGTTAAGGTAGTGGTTTCATAGGATCATCCCAATAATATTTTTGTTATCTGTAGATTTTTAGAATTATAGGGTTATTATCGAAGGTTAAACCTTAACTTTTATCACTTTGAAGCATAACTTCTATGATTTACCAATAAGGGGATCAGGTTTGATTGTCCTAGGGCATGTGATAAAGATTTATAGGAGTTAGAAAAGTGTTTATCTACCACATCAATTTTGATCCTACCTGGGTCGGGTGAGGAGTATATGGTGTTCTATGCCACATCTAGGATTAGACGTAGAGTAGTGTTGATTCATGGGGATAGAGTTATGGTGTATGGGTCAGGGTAGTTAAGGCCGCATGAATTGAAATATCCTACGTATGACATCAAATTAATTGCAATGGTATATTACTTGAAGTGTTGGCTGTTGAAATAGTGGGTTCCCTAGACCCAATTATTCAGTGTTTTTGATTTCCATATTGTGTATACAGTTAGATATACATGATTTTATCTTACCATTATAGTGTAGACATTTCTGTATCCACTATTTAAATGGTAATGTTCAAGGATTAATTATTTTATCGAAAGGTTATAGCAGATCCCAGGCTATAATGAGAACCTTGAGATACTATGAAATTAATCTTAAATATATGTTATATGGTCTAGATACAACTTAATGATTTTATACAGTAGATGTTTGACTATCAAGTGTTGGGGGATCATAATTATTGATAATTATTCACATGAAGTTCACACTTGGTGATCTCTAGTATTGAGATCATGAGGAATGGCCCGCTAATAAGAACACCACATGTTTCAGGTGTCATTGGATGTTTCTATCTATGATCATGTGTAATGGCCTCCTGACTTGGGATCATTACCAATGTATATAATTTAATCATATAATTTGATGCAATAATAAAACCATGGAAATGAAGTCATGGAGATGTATTTTTCATTGGTTGCATCATTGGTGGAATGTCATTGGTAGAATGGTCAAGAAAGGATTTGTCACTTCCGGGTTATGGAAGTAATATATCTTCGACCATGTTGATAAGGATGACAGTACCTTTATAATACCATTTCTATGGAAGTATAAGGTAAATCCATCTAGTTAGATCAATAAACAATAAAGCAAGAAAGGGGTTATGACACATGAGTGCGTCCTTCTTTATCAGATATTATAGAAAAAGAGATTATATTACACAGTGCTTGTTTTTAGGTTGGTTGTTGCTGCTGTGAAAATCCTTATCTCTTCAGGGGACATGATGGGTTGCTAGATACCACTCTTTGTCTATGAATAATATTCACTACTGTTGAGATAAGGACCTAGAGGGTCACACACAATAGCGTATTCAAGAATCTGCCCTATTCAGTTGAATAAGAGTTTTGGACATGGTGAGCCCCACCACCGGGGTTTGAGATTTGTCCGAGAAATACAATCACCAATGAAATAAATAAATTCACATTATCCAAGTTGAGAATAATGAGCATTGAATTTATTTATTAAATGTATTTTTGAGTTTTAAGTAAATACATAACAAATATTAACTGACAAATATTAAAAATATTCAAGGTTTAATTAATATTTAAGGGAACGACGATCTGAGTTAATGAATCATTTATTATCACATAATATTTTAATATATCATAAGATAGTGATAATAATAATTTTCATTACTGAGATTAATAGTCAAAAAATTTCATTGATAGTGCGTTAAGTATTCGGGGCCAACAAGGTTATACCAGGTATTTTAATTAAACACTATAAATAGAAGAGGTGGGGATTTTACTAAGGATTTACATGGGGATTCTCTATCCTCTCTTCTCTCCAATGATCTAGAGGGAGATTCTCTAGATCCATGGATCTCAGATCTCTCTCTCTCTCTCAGGCATCACTAGCAAAGAGATGTGGTGATCATTGGAGCATCAAAGGTTTCATCGTAACTCTGCGGTAGCACAAGGAATTCAACGAAAAGCGCTTCTGAGGATTCCTTGAAGCACATGTGGATGAACTAAAGGAGTTCAATGTCAGATTCTTCGAGAAGATATCACCAATGATGAGAAGATGTCGCGCACAACTTTGGATTTAAACCAGTTATTTTACATTTTATTTTTTTCCTAAAAAATCTTCATGCGTGGTCCTCAGCTAAAACCAGGCTACTATTCACCGATGTCGACAAGTTTACATCGATCATTGATGGAAATTTTTTAAAATCTCACCATCTTAGGGATTCCACTGCACGCCCATCATTTCCCAAAACCCCAGGCCACCACCCTCATGCCACCCCATCTGGTGACCTCTCACTTTTCCATGGACCCACCCTGTTCCGGCCACCGCTCGGTCCTCCCAGTAGGCCGGTAATTAGAACTGCCCCGAAATAGGTCTGGGTGGATCTACCCAGCCCAGAACGGGCTTGGGTGGACCAGAATGATCCAAAACACCCATACACATGGTCGGTACCACCTGGATTGGGCCTGTGTAGGTTTTCCATGACCTGAACATGCCCTGCCTGAAGTTATATGGGCTAGGGTTAATTAATTTAATCAAAAATTAATTAGAATAAGTAATTTAATTACAGTTGATAATTAAATTAACTTAATATTAATTTTTTGTTATTAAATTTTAATTAAGTGTAATTAAGTTAAATTGGTGATTAATTAAATTAGTTAATTAATTTAATTTTTATTTTTAAAATTAAATTAATTAATCAGGACCGAACGACGTTAAATTGAATTAAAAAACAAGAGTGAAGTTTTTAATTCAATTAAATTCCCTCAAATTTATTTTAATGCAAGTTTAATTTTTATTCTACATTTATTTAATATACGTTAGTTTAATGATTATGACTGATCATGATCCTTAAACTGACCAATGCTTGTATGATGTGTGTTTATTTATTTTAATTATTTATTTAATTATAGCATACCAGTTTGTAATAATTAGTTTATTTTAATTAAAAGGTGATCTGCATGTCATCCCAAGTGTCATTATATGTATAAGGGCATGCACAATCATTCTCAAAGTTGTATTTTATACCTTGAGACCCCCTCACCTACATGCGAGTAAATTTCCATAATGATGAGATGAGGTATGGTGCACTTCGCGCCAAGTGACGATGACGTACAAGACAGGAGTTGGATGCATTGGATGATCATACATTTCTATTCAAGTTTCAAGCCACACGACTAAAGGTATCATACCTAGGGTCTCGGTTGGTCTGTTATTCACTCAATAAATTAACCATTAGAATCATCTCATGATCAGATGTTCATTTTTTTGCCTGGTTTATTATTTTTGTGCATGTGTAGTTTATTACGCGATCTGATAATATAATAATAAATAAGCATGCAAGATAAAATGAACACGTGATGGGATGAAATATCTATTTTTTCCATGATCAGATGTGAGTGAGATCACATAGTATATGCTTATAAATAATATAAAATGATTTATTTCATCATATTAAAAATAATAAACCCTCAATGATATATTAAGTGATAAATTTATTCCATCATTCAAATATGGAAAAACTGATTGTTTGAGGTTCCGGTCATGCCATAGCTGAGAGTGCCTCTTACTACTAGGGAGTCCTTATAAGAATGATGGGTTGAGTTATCTAAAATTGCAGCAAAAAAATATCTATATCTAGCTTGTTGTAATTTTAGAGGCAATCATTGAGTAAATCAAGTTCTGATTTTAGAAGCTGGGACTTCACTCAATAGATCAAGGAACCAAAAGTTAAAGTAGTCGGCCAGTCAAAATCCCACCTTGAACCCTCCAAGTAGTGGCATAGCCATAGCTTGTAGACTGTGAGGGGTGGTTTTGGGATTATTTCCACTAGAATACTCAAGCGACAAAGTTTTTTGATTCTATCATAGAGTGTTCCTAGAATTCGATAAAATAGTGGTAGACATTTAATTAACCAATTAATCAAAATGTCTAAATTGGTAATCATGATAAAAGAACTAATCTACTAAACTTCATTTTTGTATAAAATGGAAAGTTATACCACAAGATTAAAACTACAATAAATATTGGACAAAGTAAATTTTCTCACTGACACGAGTATCCATGAAAAATGTAGGCGTGTGCACATAGTACTATGACATAGGAAACACAAGGTTCCAATGTCCCCAACATTGTTAAACTACCTCAATAAGTGAGGGTGAAATTGATTACAGGAGAATAATGTGCAAAGCATATAGTAGTTATATCATTATGCTTTCATCAATGTTCAATGTCAGTTGTGGTCACTACACTAGGACATGGATGATATAAACATGAAGTCTCATCTCCGAGATGTTTGCAAGGAGAAAGTGGAACATAGATATCAATAAGGCAATGTTACACTGTCATGTGTAAATTGAAAGATTGATCGTGATCTTTAAATGGATCCCTTTCTCATATCATTTTCACCCCTTAACTCAAGTTTCATTTTATGTTACAAAAATGAACAAGTATTGAGTAAATGCCTCATTACCAATTTAGTAAAGGTTCACCAATATAATAAGAATATCAAAGATAATTTCATCTTTAATTATTATGATGAATAAATAGAAAGACAATGCGAAAAGGACAAAAGTAAAGTAATTCCAATAGCACATTCACAATGTCCTTTAATTAATGAGGTATTAACAAAGGTTATTTGCGTTGAATATTATAAAACAATGAAAGTTTAAATGCAATTAACTAAATTAAATAAGCAAGTTATCAGATTCTTCTTGAGGAATATTCATCAATTGTAATGTTTCGGTTTTACTTCTTGGGTATTAAATACAATGTATTGGTGACATATGTTTATATTAATATGGTAACCAAGTAAGTATATAAACCTTACTAGAAGTTAGGTGTATTCTCCAAGTGGCTGTGAAATGGTGATACCTAGGCCAGTGGTGAGAATTACATGACTTCTTTAATTCCCAAGTGAAAGATTCATGTTGAACTATTATTGAGTATAACAACAAACATTAATCTCATGTGTCCTTGGACACAAGGATACATTCTTTCAAGTTCTGGAATGAATTCTATTTTTTGGTATTTAAAACTCTATCACTAGTTCAGTAATACATGAATCATAGGAAATTGGTGATGAATATAAATGTAAAACTTATAGTTAGTTGTGACAAGATAATTCTTTGTCAAGTAATATTAAAAGTGGACATCATGAATATATGAATTATGGTATTTAGGCCTAGAACAGCTAAATGATTTGGTATTATTGATGTCTTTAGTTTGGAAAAAAGAACCTTTAGAAATAAAGGTATGCCACAAAGATTTTGGAAATATTTCAACAAGTAAGAATGAAATATTCCAAGTATAATCTTGAGGTATATATATACTTCAAAAGATTCCTTTAAGTAATTAAGGAATGATGAAGTGAAGTTTATGCATGGTTAGAATATATGAGTTGCTTTGGGTCGACATATCTAAGAATATCATGAGCAAGCATTCATCAACCATGATAATGTAGCATGGAGAAATTTTTAAACACACATTACCTTATTGAAATCATGACATTAATGTTAATGAGGAGGATTGATAATCAAGTCTTACATATCAACATTAATAAAAAATGTAGCGTGGAGTAATTCCTAAATGCACATTTTATACTTCAGAGTCATGATGTATAAAATATCAATGTTACAAATTTTATAAACTTCCATTATATTTCATGAAATGATTTGAAAATAATGGTGATATCCCACAACTATGTGGCAACTAAAAGGAAAAATGGATATCATACGAGTCATAGTATTGTGTAACCAAGGTACTTATCCTAATGATTTCTTAGGATGTTACATAAATCCCTAAGATAGAAAAGTTGGTTGTCAAGTAATAGAATACACTTCTATATAAGGGTGCGCATCTCTATTAGATATAGTGGGAGCTATATTGACTTGTGTTTATTCAATGCTCAAGATGCACAAATAGCTTTCATAAGAACTAGTTCCATAAGCACATGTGGAACACAGTATGTTCCAGAGACACATACTACATAAGAAGGATAAATCCATGGTGATGGTTTTTATATTCACCAGAGTTGGTGATCTATTATAAAATGGGAATAATATTTCCTACAAGTAAGCAGTATAAGAAAATTAGCTAAAATTGATATGAACAATTAAAATTCAATTAATGGATTCCATGTATCAAAGTGAAAAGGGGATTATTATTTTAATATTTTAGTGGGTATTCAAGTTAATTGATATATGGATGGTACAAGCTTGGTACCAATAAGGATCGATTGGTTTCACCAAGTCATTATGCCTAAATCTATTAAAATTTTACTTATCACAGCTAATATCTATGATCAAATTTTTTAGCATTGGATTTCATGACCACCGATCATGGATGGTGTCTATATGACATAACCATAAAGGGACAGTCACATCACCGAATTCTAATAAATGTTTCAATTTATTGAAATCTGGTTTAGGATTAAAGTAAGAAACATGATCAAGGAATATACATTTGTAAAAAATGTTTTCCATGTGTCTGTGAGAGGTTAGTGGGAGCATCAGGGTTTTCCATGAAAATTATGTTTGAAAACATATGGAAAATAGACATTGGTCTTACATTTAGTTAAGAAAAAAGTGAAATTTATTCTCCAGTGATTGACTTAAAGTAGTAACCTAAGTTCTAGGGAACAAGATCTACTGAGGTAGATCTACAGATTTCTTGTTCCTAGTCAATCGTACATATAGTGACATTGTATTGAAAAATACAATATGGAACAATTCAGGAGATTTATTTTTTCCTATTTCACATGGCATAATCTCTTCTGGTTGACATGTCCGGTACATGGGAAAAGATAAATGTGGTGAGTTGAAATCCATACGTCGGAGTGATGCATCAATCACGTATACCATGATATGTACAAGAACTAATATTACGATGGTATATTTTACAGTAGGTAGATATTAGTTATATCCAAGATCACTACAAGGGATGTAGTTAGAAATATCTAACTGTACTTTAGAAAGTGAAAAAGAAATGTACCTGGTAAGTGGTGGAGAAAGGATACTAGTTTTCAGGGATACAAACTAGTCATCCATAGATCAATGTGATCTACTCTCACTGTTAAGCTATGGTGATGAATGAGAAAATATCATAAAATTTGGTGGTAGACATACCTACAAAGACTGAGTATGTTGCAACTTCTAAGGAAACTAAGAAGTAGTTAAATGCAACAATTTATTCTAGTTCTTTGAATCACACCTAGTAAGGAAAGGATTGTCATAATGTTAATTATGATAATCTTACTAGATAATATGTCAAGTTATGACAATGGAAAAGTGGGATATACTCAGGATAACATCCCTTAAGAAGTTTTAATCAATGAGACAAGCTCGAAATAAACAAAATACCACGCGACAGAACCATGGAGGACCCTGTAGCTAAATCCGTTACTCAGTAGAAACATGATGTCCATCATGTGAGTAGCTAACAAGTTTAGTTAGAAAGTTGGATCTAGTAAAAGTGGGAGTGTTGAAATAGTGGGTTCCCTAGACCCAACTATTCAGTGTTTTTGATTACCGTATCATGTATACAATTAGCTATACATGATGTCATCTTACCATTATAGTGTCGAATTTTCTGCATCCACTATTGAAATGGTAATGTCCAAAGATTAATTTTTGTATTGAAATGTTATAGAAGATCCCAGGCTATAATGAGAACCTCGAGATACTATGACATTAATCATAAATATATGTTATATGGTCTAGATACAAGTTAATGATTTGACATAGTAGAAGTTTGACTATCAAGTGTTGGGGGATCATAAGTATTGAGACTTATTCACATGAAGTTCGCACTTGGTGATCTCTTGTAGTGATATCATGAGGATTGTCCCGCTAATAAGAACACCACATGTTTCAGGTGTCATTGGATGTTCCTATCAATGATCATGTGTAATGGTCTCCTGACTTGGGATCATTACCAATGTATATCATTTAATCACATACTTCGATTCAAGACAAAAATCATGTAAATTAAGTCATGGATAGGTAGTTTTCAATGGGTACGTCATTGGTGGAATGTCATTGGTAGAATGGTAAAGAAAGGATTTGTCACTTCCGGGTTATGGAAGTAATATATCTCCGACCATGTTGATAAGGATGACAATACCTTTATAAAACCATGGTCATGGAAGTCGAAGGTAAATCCATCCAGTTAGATCAATAAACAGTAAATCAAGAAAGGGGTGATGACACGTGAGTGTGTCCTGCTTTATCAGATATTATAGACAAAGAGATTATATTACACAGTGCATGTTTGTAGGTTGGTTGTCGCTGCTGTGAAAATCCTTATCTCTTCAGGCGCCATGATGGGTTTCTAGATCCCACTCTTGGTCTATGAATATTATTCACTATTGTCGAGATAAGGGCCTAGAGGGTCACACACAATTGCGTATTTGAGAATCTTCCCTATTCAGTTGAATAAGTGTTTTGGACATGGTGAGCCCCACCACTGGGGTTCGGGATTTGTCCAAGAAATAAAATCACCATTGAAATAAATAAATTCATATTATCCAAGTTGGGAATAATGAGCATTGAATATATTTATTAAATTTATTTATGAGTTTTAAGTAAATACATAAAAAATATTAATTGAAAAATATTAAAATTATTCAAGGTTCAATTAATATTTATGGGAACGACTATTTGAGTTAATGACTCATTTATTATCATATAATATTTTAATATATCACAATATAGTGATAATAATAATTTTCATGACTGAGATTAATAGTCACAAAATGTCGTTGATAGTGCGTTAAGTATTCGGGGCCAACAATGCTATACCGGGTATTTTAATTAAACACTATAAATAGAAGAGGTGGGTATTTTACCAAGGATTTTCATGAGGATTATATATCCTCTCCTCTCTCCCATGATCTAGGGGGAGATGCTCTGGATCCATGGATCTCAGATCTCTCTCTCTTAGGCATCGCTAGCGAAGATATGTGGTGATCATTGGAGCGTCAAAGGCTTCATCGTAACTCTACACTAGCACCAAGAATTCAATGAAAAAGGGGTTCTAAGGATTCCTTGAAGCACATGTGGATGAACTAAAGGAGTTCGATGTCAGATTATTTGAGAAGTGATCACCAATGATGAGCAGATGCCGCCTGCAAATTTGGATTTAAACCAGTTATTTTATAGTTTATTTTTGTGCATAAAAATCTTCATGCATGGTCCTCAGCTAAAACTAGGCTTCTATTCACCGATGTTGACTAGTTTATATCGATCGTCGGTGGAATTTTTTTAAAATACCACCATCTTAGGGATTCCACTGCACGCCTAGTTCCTATAAGTGGTATCAAAGTGACGTGTGATGATTTTAAGCCAAGAAAATTTAAATTTCCATTAATTTTAAAATAAGTCATCGTTACATTTCCAACACCATAGACGAATTGTGAATTCGATATCAAATAGCTAATATGCAGCCATCCAAAGTTTTAAAATCAGATGAACTCCTACTCAATGGACATCTGATTATCGAAATAGTATTTTCTAGTGAAGCTTAATGATAATAATTATTATAAAAATTTAATTTAAAAAATAATAGTTTTATTATAATAATATTTTATTATCATAAGGTTTTATATTTTTTAGTTTAAATATAGCCTTAAGAAAATTTTATTTAATAATATTAATTATATTATAATAATAAAATTATTATAATAAAATTATTATTATAATATTATTAGTTTTCCAAAGCCTTATATATAGGATTTAGTTTTTCAAAAAAAAAGGTGTGGGGAGACCAGCAATGCAGGCCTCCGGTCAAGGAAAAAAGGACCTACTTTGCAGGTCAAGGTAATTAAAAAAAAGTGGAAAGGGGTGGGAGACCCGAGTGGGTCTCACTCATGCAACACACAACAGCCCTGTATGGACCCCTCCTTCTATATCTAGCACTCGCCGGTGGCACACCATGGCACACCGGCCAAGATCCATCTCCCGCACCACACCCGTGTCCCAGTCCTAGGTCCTCCCTATTGTGTCACGCCAGCTAACCAAGGACACCACTCCCTTCACCACATTGGTGGTGCTGTGCATGGGCGTATCTCCCTCATGACCACCCACTATAGGCAGTGCCACTACCCACCACAATAGTCTGGTCTCCCTCCCTCAGTGGTTCCTTGCCCAGACACAGACCTAGGCAGCCAACTCCTTCTGCATCTGCTTCCGCTTAGCACGACCATGGTTCGAGACCCCATATAGCGACCTACTTCAGCCCTACTGGGGAAACCTACGCCCCACCCCTTCAAGGTCACCCTGCATTTCCAAAAACCCCATGACACCACCCTCATGCCGCCCCGTTCGGTGACCGCTCGCTTTTCCATGGACCCACCTTGTTTCGGCCACCGCTCGATCCTCCCAGCAGGCAGGTAATTGTCACTGCCCCGAAATAGATCTGGGTGGGTTTACCCAGCCCGTAATGGGCTTGGGCAGACAGGACTGACCCAGAACTACCCTACACAAGATCGGTACCGCCTGGATTGGGCCTGTTCCGGTTCGCCACGACCCGCACATGCCCTGACCGAAGTTATATGGGCTCAAGTTATTTAATTTAATAAAAAATTAATTAGAATAATTAGTTTAATTATAGTTGATAATTAAATTAATTTAATATTAATTTTTGGTTATTAAATTTTAATGAAGTGTAATAAATTTAATTTGGGGATTAATTAAATTAATTAATTAATTTAATTTTTAGTTTTATAATTAAATTAATTAATCAGGACAGAATGACGTTAAATTAAAATAAAAAACAAGAGTAAAGTTTTTAATTCAATTAAATTCCCTCAAATTTATTTTAATGAAAGTTTAATTTTTGTTCTTAATTTATTTAATATACATTAGTTTAATGCATATATGACTTATCATGATCCTTAAACTGACCAATTCTTGTATGATGTGTGTTTATTTATTTTAATTATTTATTTAGTTATTGCATACCAGTTTGTAATAATTAGTTTATTTTAATTAAAATGTGATCTGTGTGTCATCTCAAGTGTCATTATATGTATAAGGGCATGAAAAATCATTCTCAAAGTTGTATTTTATACCCTAAGACCCCCTCACCTACATGCGAGTAATGTTTTATAATGATGAGACGAGGTATGACGCACTTCGTGCCAAGTGACGACGACACACAAGACAGGAGTTAGATGCATTGGATGAGCAGCCATTTCTATTCAAGTTGAAAGCCACATGACTAAAGGTATCATCCGTAGGGTCTCGGTTGTTTCGTTATTCACTAAATAAATTAACTATTAGAATCATCACATGATCAGATGTTCATTTGTTTTTCCTGGTTTATTATTTTTGTGCATATGTAGTTTATTACGTGATCACATAATATAATAATAAGTAAGTATACAAGATAAAATGAACATGTGATGCGATGAAATATCTATTTTTCCATGATCATACATGAGTGAGATCACATAATATATTCTTATAAAAAATAGAAAATGATTTCATTCATCATATTAAAAATAATAAACCCTCAATGATATATTAAGTGATAAATGCCTTCCATCATTCAAATTTGGACAAACTGATTGTTTGAGGTTCCGGTCATGCCATAGCTGAGGTTGTCTTTTTCTAATGGGGAGTCCTTATTATAATGATGGGTTTAATTATCTAAAATTGTAGCAAATAAATATCCATATCTATCTTGTTGTAATTTTAGAGGCAATCATTGAGTAAATCAAGTTCTGATTTTAGAAGCTGGGACTACACTCAATAGATTAAGGAACTGTAAGTTAAAGCAGTCGGCCAGCCAAAATCCCACCTTTAACCCTCTAAGTAGTGGCATAGCCATAGCTTGTAGACTGTGAGGGGTGGTTTTGGGATTCTTTCCACTAGAATACTCAAGCGACAAAGTTTTCTGATTCTATCACAGAGTGTTCCTAGATTTCGATAAAATAGTGGGCGACATTTAATTAAGTAATTAATCAAAATGTATAAATTGGTAATCATGATAAAATAACTAATATACTAAAACTAATTTGTGTATAAAATGGAAATGTATACCACAAGATTAAAACTGTAATAAATATTTGACAAAGTAAATGTTCTCACTGACACAAGTATCCATGAATAATGTAGGCGCGTGCGCATAGTACTATGATATTGGAAACACAAGGTTCCAGTGTCACCAACACTTTTAAACTACCTCAATAAGTGAGGGTGAAATTTATTACAGGATAATAATGTGCAAATCATATGGTAGTTATATCATTATTATTTCATCAATGTTCAGTGTTAGTCGTGGTCTCTACACTAGGACATGGATGACAATGGAAAAGTGGAATATCCCACTTTTCCATTGTTAATTATGATATTATTACTAGATAATATGTCAAGTTATGACAATGGATAAGTGGGATATATTCAGGATACCATCCCTTGAGAAGTTTTACTCAATGAGACAAGCTCGTAATAGCAGAAAATCCACGCAGCAGAACCATGGCAGACCCAGTAGCTAAATCTGTTACTCAGTAGAAACATGATGTCCATCATGTGAGTAGCTAACAAGTTTAGTTAGCAAGTTGGATCTAGTGAAAGTGGGAGTTTTGAAATAGTGGGTTCCCTAGACCCAACTATTTAGTGTTTTTGATTACCATATCATGTATACAGTTAGTTATACATGATGTTATCTTACCATTATAGTGTAGACTTTTCTACATCCACTATTTAAATGGTAATGTCCCCTGATTAATTATTTTTATTGAAAGGTTATAGTAGATCCCTGGCTATAATGAGAACCTAGATATACTATGACATTAATCTTAAATATATGTTTTATGGTCTAGATACATCTTACTAATTGGACACAATGGATATTTGACTATCAGGTGCTTAGAGATCATAAGCATTGAGACTTATTCTCAAGAAGTTCACAATTGGTGAGCTCAAATAGTGAGATCAGGAGGATTGAACCACCAATAGGAACACCACATGTTTCGGGTGTCGTTGGATGTTCCTATATATGATCATATGCAATGGTCTCCTGACTTGGGATCTTTCCCAATGTATGTCATTTGATCGCATACTTTGATGCAAGACAAAAACCATGGAAATGAAGTTGTGGTGAGGTAGTTTGCATTGGGTGTGTTATTGGTATCATGGCATTGGTTTAATGGTCAATAAAGGATTTGTCGCTTCAAAGTTATGGAAGTAATATATCTTAGGCCATGTTGATAAGGATGATAGTAACTTTATAAGACCATGGCCATGTCAGTTAAAGGTAAATCCATACAGTTAGATCAATAAATAATAAACCAAGAAAAGGGCGGTGACACTTGAGTGCATCCTACTCTATGAGATATTACAGACAAAGAGATTATATTACACAATGTGTGTTCGTAGGTTGGTTGTCTCTACTGTGAAAATCCTTATCTCTTTAGGGGCCATAATGGGTTACTAGATACCACTCATGGTCTGTGAATAATATTCACTACTGTAGAGATTAGGGCCTAGAGGGTCACACACAATAGTTTATTCGAGAATCTTCCATATTCAGTTAAATATGAGTTTTGGACATGGTGGGCCCCACCAATGGGGTATGAGATTTTTCCAATAAATATGATCACTAATGCAATAAATAAATTAATATTATTCAAGTTTAGAATAATGAGCATTGGATTTATTTATTAAATATATTTATGAGTTTTAAGTAAATACATAAAAAATATTAATTGATGAATATTAAAATTATTCATGGTTCAATTAATATTTATGGGAAAGAAAAGTTGAGTTAATGACTCAATTATTATCACGTAATATTTTAATATATTAAAAGAGAGTGATAATAATAATTTTTATGACTCAAATTAGTAGTCATAAAATTTCGTTGATAGTGCGTTATGTATTGAGGTCTGGCGAGTCTATACTGGGTATTTTAATTAAACATTATAAATAGAAGAGTTGGGGCTTTTGACAAAGATTTTTATGGGGATTCTCTCTCCTATCCTATCTCCCATGATCTAGAGATAGATGATCTAGATAAAATAAGCTTAGATCGATATCTCTCTCATGAATTTCTAGCGAAGCGATGCAGTGATTTTTGGAGCATTGAAGGATTCATTGTAATTCTGCATTATCACATGAACTTTGATGAACGAAATTTCTGTAGATTATGTGAAGCACGTGTGGTTGATCTAGAGGAGTTTGATGATGTATTCTCTGAGCAGCGATCATCAATTATGATCATACATCATGCGTGGATTCAGATTTTAACTAGGTATTTTATAATTTATTTTTTTTCTTAAAACTCTTCACGCATGGTCCTCAGCTAAAACTCGGATGCTATTCACCAACGTCGACAAGTTTACATCGATTGTTGGTGGAAATTTTTTAAAATCCCACCTGATTGGGGCTTCCACTACACACACGGTTCCTACATTGGTAGTATTATATGTTGGTTGAAAAGTTTACTATGTATACTGACCTTTCCACTGTTACTTAGACTAGTGTCGAAGGGCCTTGTGGGGGTGTCATGGAGGTCTCTAGTTCAGGTATCTCTGGTTTCTTTCATGAGTGTTTTTTTGTGTTTTCTTTGTAGCTTTTTAGTTCCCATTCCCCGAAAATTTGTAATAAAATGTATACTGACCACAAAAGCATAAATTATATCTTTTTGAAGTGGGAATTTAATCTATGGAAGTGAAGGTGGGTTGAGTATATGAATTCATTTGATTTTGAGCTAGAATATACACTCAGAAAGAGAAATAGTGTTTCTAACTCTTTGAGAAGGAAAGTATAGAATCAGGCATTTCAGGAGTCTATTTTTGAATGGAAGATGGTGATATTTTTGTATGAGTTGCATGTTGTGGTTTTGGAGGGATAGTATTAGATGACTCTCATATTAGTAACAGTAGAGTCTATACTTCTGAGTCAGATCATGTAGAGAAATTATGAGGATCCAGAGTGTTTGTCCTTGAGGGAAATCCTTGATGGTGGTGAGTCACCTTATGATTGGGCTATAGATGAGGAAGATTTCATCTATGACCAGAACCATATTTTTGTTCCTAAATGTATACAAGAATAGATGATGTTTGAGTTTCATGCCCCGAAGTGGTTGGTACATCCTAGTTTGACTAAAATGTATCGTGACCTATGTCAACAATTTTGGTGGTCAAGAATGAAAAAGGAAATTGGAGGGTTTGTGATGCAATAATACACCTATCAATAGGTGAAGGCCTAGTATCAACGACCTAGTGGTTTTCTATAGTATTTTTCCATTTTGGAATGAAAGTGGGATAACGTTGCTATGGAAATTGTGATGGGTTTCCTAAGGATTACTCAAAAGAATTACCCTATTTGGGTGATTGTGGACTGATTGATAAAAGTAGAAAATCTATGCCTATATGGGAGACTTTTTCAGGGGATCACTTGGGGGACATGTATGTTTGAGAGATATTCTGGTTGCATAGGGTATCTCAAATCACAGTTTCAGACTGTGATTCACGTTTCACTTTTCACTTCTAGAAATTCTTACAGAAGGTGCTTGGTACACATGTATTTCAGAGTATGACTTTTCACCTATAGACATATCGGTAGTCAGAACGTACTATATAGGTATTATAGTATATTCTATGAGTGTGTTTCCTAGACTTTGGTGGGACTTGGGAGAAATAGCTTCCACTCTTTGAGTTCAAATATAACCACGGTTATCTGGAAACTATTTAGATAGAACCATATGTGGCACTTTATGGTGACCATGTAGATCATCACAATATTGGATGGATGCATGTGAGTATTATTTTTGGGACTGAGTGTCATATAGGAGAAATCAGAGTCGGATCAATTGATATGTAAACATATGGCTACGACTCAAAGTAGAAAGAATTTTTATGATGATCGATGCCGATGACCCATTGAATTTAAAGTGGGTTATCATGTGTTCCTTTGAGTGTCTCCTATATTGGTTCACCATGGGATTCAAAGATAGTTCAGTTAACATCCAGGTTTGTTGTACCTTATGATATTATAGAGAGAATTGGATCAGTGGCTTACTGATTGGATCTTCCAAAAAGGTATAGTGTTATCAAATATATTTTTCATGTGTCAGAATTTTGGAAGTGTCACCCCAACCCTTATCATGTGATAAATATATATTATGTTGATCTTGAGGCCTATGCATCATTTGATGAGCATATGATATGTGCTATGGATCACAATGAGAAAGTGTTGTTGGGAAAAACTCTACTGATATTTGAATATTATGGTAATATGGACATGTTTAGGAGGAAAAATGATAGAGATAAACAGATATGAGATATCAGTGTCCAGACCATTTTACCTTGAAATCTTAGAGATTCTTGGGAGTACAGCTTGAGGATAGACTATTATAAGATGGGAAGATTGTAATATTTTGACCTTTTTGAGGATGTCTCCTGCTCATTTTTAGGTAATCCTTTAATTTATTTTGTTTATATCTTGGAAGGGTTTTTTATTTGGGATTATTTTAGGTGAAATTAGATAATTTTGAAAGATTATGGGGCTATGCAAGGTTGGCGCATGATTAGGGTAAACTATGCGACTTTCCCCAAGAAATCGTGCACCCTATTTTTGCGAGACAGGAGGTGGTTCAGGGTTGGTGCATGGTTTAGAAAAACCATGTGGACTCCCTCCAAAACTGTGCATCCTAAAATAGATAGGATATCAATAGTTAGTGCATAGTTTTTCAAACCATGTTCCACTTAGCTGAAACCATGCACCCCCTAAGAAGAGAACTGTTAATTTTAGAATAGTTTGTTTTGAATAAAATAATGGTTAAAAAAATTCAATTAATCAAAGTTATGTCCACCATAAGGTCATTCCATTCAGCTTAAAACTACATTATTCCCACATTTATGTCTATCCAACCTTTAAAATGATGACTTAACGTAAATAATTTAAGTTAGGATCATGGTTTTTCCAAGGATGGTGAAATATTTTTTTTATCATTTTTTAATTTATTAATTTTTAAAGTGTTAGGTTGTAAAATCCCAAATCAGGTACTACATGTCAGTGCCTCAATCCAGTTGGTTGCATGACCTCAGTCGCACCTCCCCATATGCCAGAGGGAGATAACATGTTGTGAGGGTTTAATATATAATGTGGGGAGACTATACTCTCTTTATAAATTTCATAATCATGATATTTATCAATTTCAAAATCAAGTTATTCTATCAAATCCATAATCCCATTAATTAATTACCCAATAAATTAATCAAATTCAATATGTAATTACCAAACATGTAAATTGTAATTTCACAATTACATACACTCAATTATAATCAAGACTATGTGAATTGAAAATTATACTACATACCTCCAGGTAGTTGACAGACATTCGCTAATCCAAAATCCCCAATTGATGTAGAAAGATCAAACTCAAAATAGTGTGGAAGATCTAGGAACAATACCTAAGATATAGATCCAAAGGATTAAGATCCATCAAACCCTAGATATAAACCATCACTAATGGCGTAAAAATCATTCCTCTTCATTAGGAAATAGATACATGAGAGAGAGGAAACAAAAAAGGGAAGAAATACCGTGTCATTGAGGAAACAATCCTTCAATTAGATCTTAGAATCATCAAGAAATTAGTGTGTAGAGCCTTGGAATCCTCTTATGAGCTTCCAAAATAAAATTAATAGTTTTAGTGTTGATTAGGGGTGAAAGGGGATAAAAACCATCAGTTTAGTAATTTTTTAAACTTTTGAAAGAATTAAATCCCACATGCAAGGTTTTCGAGGTAGGGGTACACGGTTTTCCAAACCATGTGCCTTAACAGTTCTCTTCTTAGGGGGTGCACGGTTTCAGCTAAGTGGAACATGGTTTGAAAAACTATGCACTAAATATTGATATCCTATCTATTTTAGGATGCACAGTTTTGGAGGGAGTCCACATGGTTTTTCTAAACCATGCACCAACCCTGAACCACCTCCTATCTCGCAAAAATAGGGTGCAGGATTTCTTGGGGAAAGTCGCATAGTTTACCCTAATCATGCGCCAACCTTGCATAGCCCCATAATCTTTCAAAATTCTCTAATTTCACCTAAAATAAACCCAAATAAAAAACCCTTCCAAGATATAAACAAAATAAATTAAAGGATTACCTAAAAATGAGCAGGAGACATCCTCAAAAAGGTCAAAATATTACAATCTTCCCATCTTATAATAGTCTATCCTCAAGCTGTACTCCCAAGAATCTCTAAGATTTCAAGTTAAAATGGTCTGGACACTGATATCTCATATCTGTTTATCTCTATCATGTTTCCTCCTAAACATGTCCATATTACCATAATATTCAAATATCAGTAGAGTTTTTCCCAACAACACTTTCTCATTGTGATCCATAGCACATATCATATGCTCATCAAATGATGCATAGGCCTCAAGATCAACATAATATATATTTATCACATGATAAGGGTTGGGGTGACACTTCCAAAATTTTGACACATGAAAAATATATTTGATAACACTATACCTTTGAGGAAGATCCAATCGGTAAGCCACTGATCCAATTCTCTCTATAATATCATAAGGTACAACAAACATGGATGTTAACTTGAACTATCTTTGAATCCCATGGTGAACCAATATAGGAGAAACTCAAAGGAACACATGATAACCCACTTTAAAATCAATGGGTCATCGGCATCGATCATCATAAAAATTCTTTCTACTTTGAGTCGTAGCCATATGTTTACATATCAATTGATCCGACTCTAATTTCTCCTATATGACACTCAGTCCCAAAACTAATACTCACATGCCTCCATCCAATATTGTGATGATCTACATGGTCACCATAAAGTGCCACATATGGTTCTATCTGAATAGTTTCCAGATAACCGTGGTTATATTTGAACTCAAAGAGTGGAAGGTATTTCTCCCAAGTCCCACCAAAGTCTAGGAAACACACTCATAGAATAGAATATAATACCTATATAGTACGTTCTGACTACCCATCTGTCTATAGGTGAAAAGTCATACTCTGAAATACATGTGTACCAAGCACCTTCTGTAAGAATTTCTAGAAGTGAAAAGTGAAACGTGAATCATAGTCTGAAATTATGATTTGAGATACCCTATGCAACCAGAATATCTCTCAAACATACATGTCCCCCAAGTGATCCCCTGAAAAAGTCTCCCATATAGGCATAGATTTTCTACTTTGATCAATCAGTCCACAATCACCCAAATAGGGTAATTCTTTTGAATAATCCTTAGGAAACCCATCACAATTTCCATAGCAACGTTATCCCACTTTCATTCCAAAATGGAAAAATACTATAGAAAACTACTAGGTCGTTGATACTAGGCCTTCACCTATTGATAGGTGTATTATTGCATCACAAACCCTCCAATTTCCTTTTTCATTCTTGACCACCAAAATTGTTGACATAGGTCACGATACATTTTAGTCAAACTAGGATGTACCAACCACTTCGGGGCATGAAACTCAAACATCATCTATTCTCGTATACTAGGCCTTAACCTATTGATAGGTGTATTATTGCATCACACACATGTTCTAGATTTAAAATCCTCCCAAGGATTAACATAGACATAGTATTTTGTCGAAGAAATTCCTCATTAATATCTTTCCATTTCTCTTTGTAACACCCCACCCTTACCTCATTGGCTTGAAGAGGCGGTAGGGGTTACTTGGCCTTAAGTGACATTCCCAAGGTGCCAAAGGCTGTTAATAAATGCCAAGGGCTTCGAGAAAAAATTGGGTAATGATCTTACATTAAGAAAAACCTAACCAAACAATCCACTAACATCCACCATATGATGCGTATCAATAAAACATTGAAGCATGTATTCCCACAAGACAACCAAGTTGTCCCACAATACAACCCAAAACCAATATAATCCAACACGATATTAGAGTACTATGAGGAAGACTAAACAAGAGCCCCAAAATAAACCAAGACGCACTCCATGACTCCACCCCAAGATCCACGCTCCAAGCACCAACACAGCTCCCAAGCATCACCACGAACCACTAGCAATGAGATGTTTTACCTTTACCTATATCCCGGAATACAAAATCTGCAAAAGAACCAAAGTTCCAAAGTAGGGGGTGAGTACTAATACTCAGTAGGTTTTCCCCAAATTACTTCCCTACTCATTCCACTAGGATAGAAAATTTACTCACATTTATATAAAATAGTTTATATAAAACAATATACCAAAATAGTTTATATAAAATAGTTTCTAAAAAACAGTTTATAACTAAATATAAACAAGTTTCCAAACCATTCATTAACAAAAGAGTACAAGTGAAATTGAAACCAATTTTACCAGCAAGTTATTTTTCTAGAAAAATAACTAAAGAAGCTTTAGAAACATTTCACAACATCCCTTTTTGTCATACCCAAACATTCCACAAACCAATGCAACCAACCGTGCATGCTACGTTATGACAGTTCCATAGTAATGAGCGGTTTCTCGTCGATCTACCAAGTCATCACAAGGTAATTATTTCCAATGTTCCATTAAACCTTTGGCACTGAGTACAAGGTCATATTTCAACCAAGCCCCATGTATGAGATTCCCATGTGACATTAAACCTTTGGCACTGAGCACAAGGTCATATTTCAACCAAGCCTCGTCTATGAGATTACCATGTGCCATTAAACCTTTGGCACCAAGCACAAGGTCATATTTCAAGAAAGACCCATCTATGAAACATGAACACACACCAAAAATTCCCAAAGATCATTCCAAAACATACCTTTCAATGAAACAAATTTTATTGAAAACCATTTCCATCAAAACCATTTCAATGCCAAACCATCTCAATGTCAACCCATTTCAATAAAAAACCATTTTTATTGAAAAACAAAGCACCATAAATTTCAAAGAAACATTTAATTTCAATAAAAATTTCCCCTTTTATTGAAAACATCTAATCCCAATCATGTTCCATAATTCCATAAAATCCCCATTTTAAAGTCTCTATTTTAAAATTAAGAACCAAAGCACTCATTCGAAAGCCCCAATTTTTTTAGATTTCACAAAAATTACTCAAGAAGGTTTCCAACAAGTGTAAAACAACCATACCACAATCAAATCAACACAAAACATTCAATTTTAAAGCATGAAAATCAGTTCTACTAAGTAGAGTCAAGAAAGAAGCCTCCTACCTCGACGGTTTTGACGAAAACCACAGCAAATGAAGAATGCACAAGAAAACTAGGTTGATTATTCAAAAAACCCTACTTAGATCTCTTTTCCTAGAAAGAACAAGACTAAATATCATCATATTTGGAATCTAAACACTTAGATATACCCATAAATGGCGTAGATCTAAGAAACCAATAGAATAGAAGAAGTAGATCTAAGAAACCTATCAAGAATGAAGAAGTGTGATCACATACCACAAGAATCCGGCTTCGATTCGCCAAGGGAAGCCTTCAGATCACCTATGGAACGATAAGAGAACCTTCTTTGGCCTAGGGAGGAGAAAAATCTTGAGTTATGGATGATTAAGAGAAAAAACAAGCCATTTAGAGGAAAAAATGTGCGATATCCACTTTTTTAGGATCTCATTTAAGTGCTCGCATGGTTAGTTTGCACAGTTTGACAAGCCGTGTGCTAACCGTGCATTAGCTACTGCCTCAGCAGACCCTTGCATGACCTCCTCGCACGGTCTCCCAAACCATGCTTCTACTGTGTGGAATCCACTGCCTCAAAGTTCCAACTATGCACTGTTTGGACGCACCGTTTAGACAAACCGTGCGCCGCCCATGCGAATTCCCCTTTTTCCTCAAAAATTCATCCCAAGTTCTCCTGAATCTCTCATTCATCACCATTAACTTTATAACCATTTAAATCATTAAATAAGGGTACATACCAGAAACCAGGGGTACTACATTCTCCCCACCATTGGTCTTTCCATCCTCAGAAAGTAGATAACCCTTACTGGCCAAAAATAGTTTAGGCCACTATTCTTTAATTTCCTTCTCATGTTCCCAAGTATCTTCCTGAATCTGACCATGTTTCCATAAAACCCGGACTAGGCTGATGATTTTCCTATACAAGACTTTCTATTTTCTATCCATGATCTTCACTGGAATATGTAAAAGTGATGCATTCGGTTCTAGCTCAACATGATCCCATCTGATCACATGGTTAGGATCAGGGTGATACTTTTTAAACTGGGATACATGGAACACATTATGCACCGAACTAAACCATGGTGGTAATGCCAACTGAAATTCGACCTCTCCAAAACGTTCCAGTATCTCAAAAGGGACAATGTATCTAGGAGATAACTTTCCTTGATTCCCTAAATGATGACGTCCAAACCTTGAAGAGATCCTTAAGAAGACATGATCACCCACAACGAATGACAATGGTCTTCGACGGTGATCTGCATAAGATTTCTAATGACTCTGCACTATCTCCATCTTCTTTCTAATCAACTAGATGTTCTCTATTGTTTCTTGGACAAGTCTTGGCCCAAATAGTTAAGTTTCACCCGTTTCCACCCAGCATAGTGGAGAACGACAAGGATGCCCACACTATGCTTTAAATGGATCCATGCGTATCAAGGCTTGATAGCTGTTATTGTATGAGAACTCCAGTAAGGGTATATGATCCTCCCATGAGCCACCAAAATCCATTACACAAGCCTGCAACATGTCTTCCAATGTTTGTATCATTCGATTGGATTTCCCATCCGTTTGAGGATGATACAATGTGCTCATAGTCAACTGAGTTCCAAGGGCTTGCTATAATGATTTCTAGAAACGATATGTGAACCTCATATCTCTATATGAGACCATAGAAACTGGTAAACCATGCCTCTTTACCACTTCTCAGATATAGATTTTTGTAATATCCTCCACCGTATGAGTTTCATGAATAGGGATGAAATGGGACGACTTGGCTAGACGATCCACTATCACCCAAATGGCATCGTGTTTCTAGATCATTATTGGAAGACCTGTAACAAAATCCATTACTATTGGATTTCATTTCCACACTAGTATAGGAAAATATTGTAACATACCAGCTGGTCTCTGATGCTCTACTTTAACCTGCTAAAAAGTTAATCACCGTGAGACGAACTCGGCCACCTTCTTTTTCATGATGCTCCTCCAAAACTGCGCCTTCCACGTCGTATACATCTTATGTGTACCTGGATGTACAACCCATATTGAATGGTGGTAAACATGAAGGAGTTGTTCCTAACAAACCATAGGTACAACCATCTGATCTATGAAACACAAAATTGAACCCCCATCAAGTTTCTAGCCATCAGTGGTATCCCCACCATTGAGTTTTGAACTTACAACTAGACATTCTGCATCAGAATTTTGTGCTTCTTTGATCATTTTTACTAAATCTGGAACAAGCGTAGCTAAAAATAAAACTGCAACATGACCTCAATCTTCACATTCCACATGCATGTCAGCTAAGACTGACATCAACTTCCATTCATCTGAAGCTTCTTTCGCCAATAGAGCATATGACTTTCTACTCAATGCATCCACCACCAAATTTTCTTTTCTCGGTCTGTAAATCAAGTCAAATTAAAAAATTTGGAGATACTCTATCCACCTCCTTTGCCTGAGATTCAAATCTCACTGTGAAAAAATGTGTTTCAATCTTTTTTGATCTATAAACACAATAAATTTCTCACCAACGGGATAATGTCTCCATGTTTTCAATGCATTGATGACTATAACTAACTCCAAATCATGTGTTGGGTAATTATTTTCATGCACCCTCAACTACCTTGAACCATAAGCAACCACATGATCTCTTTTCATGAGAACACAACCCAAACCTGATCCTGAAGCATCACAATACACCACATACCCCTGTCCTGATTCTGGCATGGTCAAGATAGGTGCTGATGTAAGACGAACTTTCAGTTCCTAAAAAGACTTCTAACATTCTTCTATCCATTGGAATTGAGCATTTTTATTTGTCAGAGTTGTCAATGGTGAAGCTAGTCATGAGAAATCACGCACAAAGCATTGGTAGTAACCAGCTAGACCAAGAAAACTTTGTATCTCAAACACATTCATAGGTGGTTTCCAAGAGATAATGGATTCTATCTTTTCAGGATCAACAGAAACACCTTTCTCAAAAATGACATGGCCAAGGAAACATACTTCCTGTATCTAAAAATCATACTTTGATAATTTGACATACAAATAGTGATATCTCAAGATTTGTAACACTATTTCCAGGTGCACCTCATGATCAGCCCTTGTCTTTGAATAGACCAAAATGTCATCCAAAAACACCACAAGAAAAAAATCTAGATATTGTTGAAATATATAATTCAACAATGCCATGAAGACTGCTGGTGCATTTGTTAGACTGAAAGGCATGACTACATATTCCTAGTGACCATATCTACTTCTGAAAGTTGTCTTTGGAATATCATATTTCCAAACTCTCAATTGGTGATATCCTGATTGCAAGTCAATCTTGGAGAACCACTAAGCTCCCCTTACTTGATCGAATAGATCATCAATGCGTGGAAGTGGATATCTATTCTTTATCTTAACTTGGTTAAGCTTAAGATAATCAACACATAGCCAAAGAGTTCCATTTTCCTTCTTCACAAACAAAACCAGTGCTTCCCATGGAGACGTACCTGGTCAAATGAAACCCTTTCTTTAGATATCCTCTAACTACACTTTCAATTCGCATAAATCTGTTGGTTCCATCCTATAAGATGGAAGGGAAATAGGGCAGGTCCCCAGAAGGAGATCAATCGTAAACTCCACTTCCCTAAGAGGTGGTAACCTTGAGAAGTTCTTAGGAAAGTCATCTGGAAATTGATCCACAACAGCTGGAAAACTATTTTCCTCAATCTATTCCATTGATTCCAAAGTCAACACTGCCAATTGGTAAGATATCGTTCCCACCATTGGTGCCAACAATCTCTTTGCACCTTTCTTTATAGTCCTCTCTCCTCAAAAGAGATGCTCGATACCATCCTTAATCATGAAACTAACTGTTCTCCTATAATAGTCGATTTGAGACTTGAATGTTGTCAGCCAATCCATACCCAGGATTACATCATAGACATCCATATCCAATATCGAGAAGTCCCATTTTAACTTAGATCCATCAACAGTTATAGAACATTCTCTACACATAAAGGATGGACATTCTCTTTCACCAAGAAGATTTTGTAGTTTCAAAATAGAAGGAATCATTTCCAGTTTTAAACATAGAAAGTCAAAAGCATGACAATCAATGAAGGAATGTGATGCACCAGAATCAAACAACACTTGCACAAAGGTAGAATCCAAAAGAATCATACCTCTTACTGGAGATGGTCTAACCTGATCATCGACAATCATCTTCTCAGCTCCATACAATTTCTTCTTCACTATATTTTTCTCCTTGTTTCCTTGCTGAGGGTTCCCTGGTTGAGGAGTCATGGTATTTATAGAATCACCATGGGTAGCTCTACTATAATGATGTGACTGATTCTACTTTCCTCATCTAGTCGAATCATATGGTGCTTGCGATAGATGAGAAGTGTCTTGAGCAGCTGCCCTTGGAGCACTGTGACAATAGTGCTGAAGATGTCCCATCTTGTTATAATTATGACATTATCTAGGGTTTTCTATACAATATTTCTTTACGTAGTGAAGAGAACCACATTGAAAACAACCTTCTTTGCTCTGGGGTCATGGAGGAAGGTTTACTGATCCAACTGTCTGGTTCTGATTTCCACTTGCACCATGGAAATAGGTGTCCCTTTTCCTGTTGTTCCCAGTGGTTTATTTCCCACCATTTCCTATAGGTATCATCATTCCTCCTCATATCAATCCTGATATATCACATTCAGCAAAAATCACTCTGTTCACCATCTCTGTATAATCCGTAATACAGAGCACCATAATCTTCGATCGAATCTCCTACCTTATCCCCGATTTGAAGATGCGTGCCCTCAAAGATTCACTTGGCACAAACTCTAGTGAAAAAAGACTAAATTCATGAACTTAGATGCATAATCTGTGACAGAGAGACTCTCCTGTTTCAGGCGGAAGAAGTCTATCAATTTTTGGGTTTTGAATGCGTGAGGATAGAATTTTTTTTTGAAAAATTCTTCAAAAATCCTCCCATGTAAGGACTTCATAAAATTTATCCTGCACTGCTAAATCCCACCACTAATGTGCAAGATCCTCAAGCATATACATATCCAAATTGACCTTGAGATCTGATGGTGTGTTGATGAAATCGAAGATACGATTCATCCTACTTAGCCGCACATCCGCCTTCTCGGGTTCAACATCACCCCGACAGTTCGGTGGATTCTGCTTCATGAACTGAATGGAATGATCCACATGCCTTGGTTCATTCCTCTGGTTCCCTGTATTTGCAGCATGAAAAGCCTAGAAAATACTCTGAACCAGCTCTTGGTTCACCTATGGTTCAGGTGCAACCACATTTTCCACATCTTCTTTGTGTTGGTTTCGACGACGCCTATCATGTTCCATTTTCTAAACCGACAAAAACTTCTTCAATATCACTCTCTAGCAACTGATGGATTATCGTTTCAAATTATATCACATCAACTATCACAACATTGTTTTCCGAAACCTCCATTATACATTTTAAAACATTTTTTAAAACATTCAACATGATTTTTGAAAATCAACCCATTTTCAAAATAAACCAAATATCATGTTTTCAAAATCTATCACTTGAAAATAATTTCTTCATTTTTTTTTCAAAAATTTTCACCTTTCAAAAAATCATAAATCATCCCTCACAATGAGATATGAAATCCTAGTGGGAATTCATTCCTCTAAAATTCATTTCATACCCATCTCATTGGCTAAACCCATGATAATGATATTTCCAACATTCTAGAAGTGTATCCAAAACACTTATGTACCCAAAACCCTGGTAACTTGAAGTTCAGCATAAATGGGTTAGCTATATCCTTTTATGTTATACATTTCATGTTCTGAAAATCCTACTCCTGTCTATGATTCAAACCCAAGGAATAGACGAAAATAAATTCCAACTCCAAGACCAAGAACACTGATGACCATTTGTACCACCAAGAAAGGACCAAACTGATACCACTTGTAACACCCCACCCTCACCTCATTAGCTTGAGGATGTGGTGAGGGTTACTTGGCCTTAAGCAACGCTCAAAAGGTGACAAAGGTTGGAAATAAATGCTGAGGGATTCAATAAAAAATTGGGGAACGATTTTCCCTTAAAAAAACCCAACCAAACCATCCACTAACAGCCACCATATGATGTATGTCAATAAAACATAAAAACATGTATTCCCACAAGACAACCAATTTGTTCTACAATAAAACCCAAAACCAATACAATCCAACATGATATCAGAGTACTATGTGGAAGACTAAACAAGAGACCCAAAATAAACCAAGACACACTCCGTGACTCCACCCCAAGCTCCACGCTACAGGAACCGCTACACCTCCCAAGCATCACCACGAACCACTAGCAATGAGATGTTTTACCTTTACCTATATCCTGGAATAAAAAATCTTCAAAAGCACCAAAGTGCCAAAGCATGGGGTGAGTACTAATAATCAGTAGGTTTTCCCCAAATGACATCCCTACTCACGCCACTGGGTGTCACGAACCAAATCGGGTCTCCATCCAATCGACGCCCAACCCGGTCTGCGACAAGGACCTGGGTGTGTTCCCGATCCCCACGGGCTGACATAAGTTTTTTGGTATCAAAATAATTCTTTGGGAATGATTTACCCGATTACAAAAAACATGCACAAAACAACAAATAAAAAAAAGATATTCCAAACCAAAAATCTTAACCAAACGGGCCCTTACCAAAAACCATGATTTTAGTTACAAGTTCAACACCAAACCCAAACAACTTCAAGACAAGGTGGCCAAAAACCAACTCAAAAACCACCCCTGACTGGAGGACACCACCCTGTTGCCATCGCCACAATGCCACGCCAAGGTTTCAACTAACAACCTGAACCACCACCTCCAAAAGCCTTACCCTTACCTGCATCAGACAAAACCAAATCTACTTACACCCAAGGGTGTAAGTAGGGTGTGAGCTAACGCTCAATATGATGTAAAAAATAAGAGATTATACAGGTAAAGATTAACTGACGAATCAATTGCAAGTTTAATCTATGAATTAAAATGAAAGATTAAAAAAATTTAAATAATTTTTTTTTAAGAATAACAAATTTAAGGGAAACTAGTTTAGAAATAAAAACAACACTCTTTTTTTAAACCACAAAGGTTACACCATATTCCATTGTCAAGTGAGATATAATCCTAGAGCACCAAAGTGGGAGAGTCCCTATAGGTACTAGCACTCAAAGGGACCCTATAACATCGTGTCTTATTGAACCAAGGAATAAGAACCATAATAACATACGCTCTCGTGCACGATCCACTTGTAGGGGAACACATCCATAACCTAGTAGTCCCCAAACATCACCCATAGTTTTTTAGTGTTTTAATCATCAAACTAGTTGAGTGAAACTAGGCCGAGGCCACTTCCATATCACTAGCGCACTAGTCCTAGTCCACCCACCTAATACCTAGGCTTCCCATTTTTTGCTCAAAAGTTCAAAGTTCACATGATAGTTAAAGTGAAATGCACAAAAAACAAGAGTATTATCTAAATTTTTCAACACACTATCACACACATAAAAATCCATTTAGAAACATTATTCACATCAAAGATTTTCCAAAACTCAACCTGAAATACTCACACAGTCAAATAAACAACTACAGAATTTTTTTAAAGACCACACTACAATTATTTAACACTATAAAAATTTACTAAACAATTTTTTTTAAAATGCGATGCATGGCTCAAGGTGCCAAGATCCACACAAAACCCCCTTGTTATAACCATACTCATACTAACGCCATCACAAAACACAAGCCACAGCTCCTGCACATACTAACATACTAACTGCATAATTTTTAACAAATACTAAAAAATTCACAGACGCACTACCATCAGAGCAAAGGCACTTTAAGTTGCAAACAAAAACCAATTGCGAGCATTAAAAATAATTAATAAATTTATTAAACAAATTAAACAAGAAACCTAATTAATCAGATAATCCGTACGTATGGAACCACCTACCAGTGTGTCGCTAATGTCACAATCTTGGCGCGAAACTCTCGCCGCATGACAAACACACCACAAGGGGTCTATAATAATCCCTAAAACAATGTATTGAATAAAAGAATCAAGATCTTACCAATAGAAACCCAAACCCTAAGCGAAAAATCACCCAAAATAGAAGAAAAACTTGGTCGGAGGGAAGCGCACCTACGGCGAGGGTGCAGAAGGTCGGCCAGAGCTCAAAGGAGATTGCTCAGATTGCTGGCATCAGAAAAAGAGGAGGATCCAATGAGAATAGGCGCGACCAAGGAAGGAGGGCCACCATAGCTTCAGTAGAACCCAGAGAAGGTGCACGCGCGGTCGACCGGACAAGGGTTGGGACAAATTTCTGGTGTGAAGTTTATCCTAGGAGGGCTGGAAAGCTGGTTCGGTGAGAGGGCAGAGAGCATAGCGGAACCTAGGGCTTGCTGGAGGCCACACACAAACGAGGTAAGGGAAGATTAATAGTGCACTGTGGGAGGGAGAGAAGAAATGATAGAAATAAAGAAAAAAAAAGAAAAGAAAAAGGAAATAAAGGATAAAAAAATGTGAAGAAGAAAAAAAAATGAAATGAAAAATGAAATAAATAAAACTTAAAATAAAACAAACTAAAAACAAATATAATAATCATAATCTTAATCATAATAATAATACTGATAATAAAAATTAATTAATCTTAATAATTAATCTCAATTAATCTAATTAATTTTAATAAAGCTGATAAAAACAACTTAATTTAAATATAAAAAATGATAATGATAATAATAATTATAGCTATAATTTTTTTATTAGGTTAGTTAATCATTCACGCACTAGGAAGACCACACGTTAAACTGGTGAAGCCACACGGCTTCGCCCGTGCCCTGCCTGCACATTGAGCGATTTCAAGACAACGCTCACTTATCAGTGAAAAAGAGAAAGACTCACATCGGGTTTGGCCCACCCTTCAACCAAGCAATTTAAATAAAGGCCAATAAAATTATGGGATAAAAAATTAAAATTAAAGTCATACCTCGATGCGAAGTCTGGGTGTGATACTAGGATAGAAGAGTTACTCACATTTATATAAAATAGTTCATATAAAACAATTTACCAAAACAGTTTATATAAAATAGTTTCTAAAAAACATTTTATAACTAAATATAAACAACTTTCCAAACCATTCATTACCAAAAGCATACATGTGAAATTGAAACCAATTTTCCCAGCAAGTTATATTTCAAGAAAAATAACTAAACAAGCTTTAGAAACATTTCACACCATCGCTTTTTGGCATACCCAAACCTTCCACAAACCCATGCAACCAACCATGCATGCTATGTTATGATAGTTCCATACTCATGAGCAGTTTCTCGTCGATCTACCAAGTTGTCAAAAGGTAATTATTTCCCATTTTCCATTAAACCTTTGGCACCAAGCACAAGGTCATATTTCAACCAAGCCCTGTGTGTGAGATTTCCATGTGCCATTAAACCTTTGGCACCGATCACATGTTCATATTTCAACCAAGCCCTGTGTATGAGATTCCCTTATGCCATTAAACCTTTGGCATCAAGCACAAGGTCATTTTTTAACCAAGCACCGTATATTCAACATGAACACACACCAAAAATTCACAATGATCATGCCAAAACACACCTTTCAATAAACAAATTTTATTGAAACCCATTTCCATCAAAACCATTTCAATGCCAAACCATCTCAATGTCAACCCATTTCAATAAAACACCATTTTTATTGAAAACCAAATAACAACCAATTTCAAAGAAATATTTAACTTAAACAAAACTTTTACCTTTTATTTAAAACATCTAATCCCAATCATGTGCCAGAATTATAGAAAATACCCATTTTAAAATCTCTATTTTAAAATTAAGAACCAAAGCACTCATTCAAAATCCCCAATTTTTCCAGATTTTACAACCATTACTCCAGAAGGTTTCCAGAAAGTGTTAAACAACCAAATCACAATCAAATCAACACCAAAAATTCAATTTAAAATAATTCCAATTAGTTATACTAAGTGGAGTCAAGAAAGAAGCCTCCTACCTCGAAGGTTTTGACAAAAACCACAACGAACAAAGAACACACAAGAAAACCGAGTTGACTCTTCAAAAACCCTCCTTAGATATCTCTTCCTAGAAAGAACAAGACAAAATCTCATCATATTTGTCATCCACACACTTATATCTACCCATAATGGGAATAGATCTAAGAAACCAAGAGAATAGGAGAAGTAGATCTAAGAAACTGATCAAGAACGGAGAAGAATGATCACATACCATAAGAATCCGACTTCGATTCACCAAGGGAAGCCTTTATATCACCTTTGAAATGATGGTAGAACCTTATTTGGCCTAAGGAGGAGAAAAATCCCGAGTTATGGCCTCTTAGGAGGAAAAACGAGCCATTTAGAGGCAAAAACGAGTGAGATCCACTTTTTTAGGATCTCATTTATGTGCCCGCATGGTTTGAAAAACCGTTCCCTAACTGTGCGTTAGATACTACCTCCACAGAACCTCACATGACCTCCTCACATGGTCTTCCGAACCATGCTCCAATGATGTGGAAGCCACTGCCTCAAAGTGCCAACTACGCACGGTTTGGCCATATAGTTTAGACAACCCGTCCGCCGCCCGTGTGACCTCCCCTTTTGCCTCAAAACTTCATTCAAAGTTCTCCCAACTCTCTCATTCATCACTGTTAACTTTATAACCATTAAAATCATTAAGTAAGGGTTACATACCAAAAACTGGGGGTACTACACTCTTCAACTTCTTTTTTAAGTTCATCTATTTCTGGATGTTTTGTAACATGAAATTATTTCACAAAGATATCCACCACTGATGATACATGATCCCATTTCTGTTCAAACATTGAAATACAACATGAAAATTATGAAAATAGATTCTTTTATTTCATTATATTTTTTATAATAAATGAAAATAAGGCATATATCTTGATTCATGTACCTCATGAGATGCCACATCATCCACAAGTCGAGTAATAATTTTTTATGTTTCCCTGATCTTTGGGTTTTTGAGTATCTATTTAAAGGTTTATTCGGTAACCGTAATTCCCATTCCAATAAATGATGTAATGGATATCAACATGTTTGAATAGGAAATTTTTTCTATCATCATGTATTTTTCTTTCTTAGGTACATGTTTTTTAGATATCCATTCAAATTCAATCATATATGATATTGTAAGACTTTTCATTTATAAATCATATATAATTTCAAATAAAATTTGTACAAAAATTGAAACTAATTATTTATTTATCACATTTAAATTTATCCAATCACATTTTAGATAATTTCAAATGTTTTGTCAAATAATGTAATTTATGGCTGATTTTATGGAAATTTTTAATCACTAAAAATTTGAATCTAATGTTAAAAAACATACAAAAATGATTAAATTATTAAAAATGTACATATAAGAAATAGTTGTTACTAAGTTACAATATAATAAACATTTATGTAAACTTTTGAATTATTATTTTAAAATTGTACATGTTCACTGTACAAGAATCGTAATTATAGCACCGATGACATTGTAGTGGTGGTGGGCACTGTAACAAGAACTATAGTGGTGGTAGCACTATAGCAAGGGTTGTAACTGCCTGAGTACTGTAGTAGTACTATTCACCAGAAAACCTTTGGGTCAAAAAATTGGGCCTTCATGGACATGTAATTGGAATTCATTCCCACTAGGACTATGGGCCATGTAATGGGATTCATGCTCACTGGGCCTACAAGCCATTTACTGAATAAATAAGGCTTGAGGGGTGGGATATCCCCTTAGGGGGCTATGGCTTGCATTTCTGTTCTTTGAGTGAGGTGTGTGTGTGTGTTTAATGTAATTGTTCCCCCAAGAATCTAATATATATATATATATACATGATAATAAAAAAATTTAGAGGGAAAAATGTGAGTTGAAAATTTAAAATTTCCTACATGTAATCAAATTTTTTTTCCTATGGCTTCACATAAATGCACAATTGTATAATCACCGAATCGACAAAAAGTAAACATGATAATAGTTTCCTTCCATGCCTATAAATTGATCCATCTCATTATAAACATTAAAGAGTGCTTGATAAATTTTTTTCATGTAGTCTTCTAATATTTCTAAGGCATTCATATTACACCTATATATTTCATAAGCACTTGGACGTCAATATTTTTTTCAAAATAGAATGGTTGAAAGGAATATTTTTATGAAAATTAGATAAGAAAAGGAAATGTATTTTTTGACTAACATTTATACTACTTTTGTAACACTATCACAGATCGTGGTAAGGGAAGCGCCAACTTTTATTAGTGCTTAGTAGAAAATGATGATAAAAGCCTAACCTTTATCAGTGCTAGCTAAAAGTGATGATTAATGTTACTTTTATCAATGCTAAAAAAATCACTAATAAAGGTATACCCTTTATTAGTGATTTTTTAGAATTGATAAAGGTTTTTAATAAAAAATATTATTAATATATATATAAAATTATTATACTTATATTCAAAAATAATGTTTATTTATATACATCAATTAAACAACGCATGTTTATAACTAATATAAATATGATATATTAAGATATATTTTTAATAATTCAAATATATATATATATATATATTATGTTTAAAAAAATATTTGTAATATTATAAATTGATATATATATATATATATATTTAAGTAATTATAAATTTATAAAAAAGTTTATAAAAAATATATTTATTATATTTATAATTATATTATAATTACATATAAATACTTTTTAAATATATATATTTATTTATAATTATAATTATAAATATATATTTATTTATAATTATAATTATAAATATATATTTATTTATAATTATAATTATAAATATATATTTATTTATAATTATAATTATAAATATATATTTAAATAAATTAATGTCTCTAATGAATTTGGCCAATAAATATATATATATATACACACACACACATCATGAGTTTATTTATGGACATGATTGTGGGTTTCTATGTTCCAAATGTTAAGATTATATATATTATGAAGATGTATATGTTATGAATTCATCATGAATGTTCATTCATACATTGACACATTTAGTATGATTTCCATATATATATATGTGATGACTCATTTTTTACAATCTATACTTTACTAGGTATATGATTCATTCATATTATACCCATGTACTTATTATATTCTCATAAATAATTATAAAATTATAATAAATATATTTAAATAATAAATATATTTATTATATTTATAATTATAAAATTTTAATTATATATAATTTTTTTTTAAATATACTTATTTATAGTAATAATTATAACTATATATATATATAAATAATTATAAAATTATGATAAATACATTTATTAAAACATTAAATATATATATATATATTAATAAATATATATAGATATATTTAAAATTATATACAAATATTTATAAATATATTTATTTACAATTTAATTAGAAATATATTAATTGTATATAATTATAAAATTATAAATATAAAAAATATATTTACTATAATTTTATAATTATTAAACATATTTATAAAACTATAAATATAATAAATATATTTGTAGTTGGGGCTTGGTATAATGGTAAGCACCCCATAATACTTCATAAAAAATGAGGTTTTAAAACCCATTAGGCGCCAGTACTGTAATAGTACTGTAACGTACTATAGTAGTAGTAGAACTATCGATCGACGACACTATAATGGTGGTGAGTACTATAGTAATAACTGTAGTGGCATCAACACTGTAGCAGTCTGGGTACTATAGCAGCACTATGCACTAGAGGGCCTTTAGGTAAAAAATTTGGGCCTTTAGGGCCATGTAATGGGATTTAATGCCCATAGGGCCTATAAGAAATGTAATGAGCTTCATATCCACTGAACCTATGATTCATGTACTGAATAAATAAGGCTTGATGGGTGGGCTCTCCCTTGGGGGTGCTATGGCCTGCCTTTCTGGCCTGTGTGTGAGGTGTGTGTGTTTAAATATAATTGTCCCCCAAACACCTCATATATATAATAAGTATATTTATTATAATTTTATAATTTTTTAAATAAAGAAATATTTATTTATAATAATAACTATAAATAAATAATTATTTATTTCTAATTATAAAATTATAATAAATACATTTATTATAATTATAATTTTATAAATATATATAATACTTATATTAACTATAATTTTATAAATATATATATATAATTAATATTTTTATTATAATTTTATGACTATTTAAATATATCTATATTTATTTACAATTTTATAATTATTTAAATATATCTATATTTATTTATATTTTTATAATTATTTATATATATATAATTATAATTATAAATATAATAAATATATTTCTTATAATTTTATAATTATAAATAAATAAATATTTATTTTTAATATTTATTATTTTATAAATATATATAATTATTTAAATATATACAAATATATATAAATATATTTATTATATATATAATTATAAAAATATATATATAGTTATAATTATAAATAAATAAATATTTATTTATTATATTTATAATTTTATAAATATATATAATAATATAAATAAATTATTAACATTAGTTATTTATTAGTGTTTTTTTAGAACTGATAAAGATACCCCTTTATGAATAAAACCAAAGCACTGATAATACTGTTCTTTATTAGTGCTAAAATTTTAGTGATGATAAAGACATGTTTTATCAGTTCTTTTTAGCACTGATAAAGGGTTGTCCTTATCTGCATTGATAAATGGTTGTCTTTATCTTCACTGATAAAGGGTTGATAAATAGAAGTTTTATCAGTGCTTTCTATTTTAGTGTAGATAAAACTGGACTTTATCAGCGCTTTTTTTAATGCACTGATAGAAGTCCATCCATACTTTATAAAAATAACCCTAATAGAGTCTTTTTCACTCATGCCTTCAAGCTTTCACGAAACTCGACTGTTGTCGCCGAACGCTATCTGTGATGCCGCCAAACCCTACTGTTGTTGATGCCACCACTACCGACTGCTGCATCCCTACCAATGAACCCTTCCACTACCACCAAACCCTCTCAAAATCTAAGGCATGTTCCTCCTCCCATTTACCTTTCTTTATCTCTCAATCACACCCTCAACCTCAGTACTCCCTCGCATGCTCACACCCTCAGCCTCGCACGCGCGTTCCATCCATGACTTCAAAATTCATTCCATTGACATTTACACTTGTTGAATTTTTTCAGTCTTCCTATTCTACATCAGTGGATATAGTCATGATGTTCAATAAATAAACTTCTAATTTTCATATTTAGATCAACTATTGAACAAACTCCATGAAAATCTATACATTATCTCTACTGATTTTAGCTCACCAATGGTTTCCTATTGTTTGTTTTTTGTTTAATAGTTTATTATATTTAATAGTTCATTTGATAAATTCAATTGGAATTGAGAATCTTTGGTGCATCTTCAATCTTTAATTAGACATATAAATCAGTTTCCACATCCCTCTATTTCTATTGGTTTTAAAATTCTATAACTTTGATTTGGCAGGAGTCTATTTTATTCTTATATGAAACTCTATTAGTTTATTCATCATGATTAATTATGGTTAAATCTTATGTGAATAAACTTAGTGAAGGTACTTTTAATGTTTTACCAATTTAATGTTATGCAACTCAGCCATTAAATCTTACACAGGTCTTGTTTTTTTTATCCAATCTTACACCACCTAGATTTAACCTTACACAAATGAGTTTTTTCAGATTTATCCATACACTGATCCAATGATTTCTAACATTCCCTACAACATTGTCCCATTATTACAGTTCTTATCCACTCAAAACAACATTCCATATATGCACCAAACTAACACCATTTCACCTACTTATAGCTCTTAACCCCCATGATGGTCTTCTCTGCATGTTATTCACCATAAACTAGGAAAACCTAACATCATCACCTCTTTCTTGGCCTCCCTTTCATGTATGTTGTGAACATCACAACCCACACACCTGAACTCCAAACCCACAACAAGTTAAACCCCTATGTAGGAGACTCTTATCTTTGATATTTAATTTTATACCATCATTTAAAAGAACAACCTGTTTTGTATTAAATTATTTATATGAATTTAATAAGGAAAACATTAATAATTAGTCTATGGAACCTCTATTAGATATTTTAAAAAAAATTAGGAATCACTAAGAATTAACAATATACAAATGTATTTTTACATATTCAAAGTATTTCAAGTTTATAATTTTATATATTTATACATATTTAAATTTATATACTTCTATAAATTTTATAGTATGTCATATTATACTAATATAATATGTTAATATTTTTTATTAAATATTTTTATTTTTATAGTTTTATTCATTTATAAATTTAGATACTCTTATAAATTTTATAGTATATCATATTATACATATATTGTTTCAATATAAAAATTTATTAATTATCTATACTTTTATAGTTTTCTAAATTTATAAATTAATACACAATTATAGTTTTATTCATTATAAATTATTTTATAAAATCCTTTTTTATGATTTTTTATTCAGTTTTCCCTTATATATATAAAGTATATATATCCTAAGGATTTTTGATTTTTAAGTTATTCATAATAATTATAATAATGTGAACTATTTCAAACTAGTAAACATGCTACAGATGAAACAACTCCCCATGGTTTTATTCATGTGGTATTGACCTCAAACTGTTTGGGTTCCTCTGATCAAATTCTTTTAAAGAAATGGATATCTATTTATACTTTGTAAGGATATGTAGATAATTGGTGAGTCCTCCATTATATTTATAAATTTCTTTCAATAAGTTTTTTATTTTTTATCATGTGGTATGATAAACCATTTTCCAATATTCTAATTTTCTTTCAATCAATCATGAGATTCATATTTAATTGAACATATTTTTTGTATTTTTTAAATATTAATATTTCTAAATAAAATAGGATGTTTATGAATAAACAATGGATGGATTCCAATCGTATGGAAAAAGAGTATGAAGATTCCGTGAAAGAGTTTGTTAAGTTTGAAAAAGATCATGAAAATGAACCTTCTGAAATCCTTATGTTTACGTTGTTGTTATTCAATACTAATTTGTCTAGAGGATTTGGAAGAACACTTGATGAGTCACGTAATTGATCAAAGTTATATATGTTGGAATAAACATGGGAAAAATAGAATATATCTAGTGACTAGTATAACATGGAGTTTTATGGATCATCTGATATGATTACAAGTGTGGAAAATGAAGAAGAGTGTATCAAGTATATGATTACATATGTGAATGATGATGAAGACCGTATCAAGTAAATGACAATTAAAGTTGAATATGAACTTCATGATTTCCAAAAAAAAATTAATAAGTTAAAGAGTTGTGTAAAGATGCCATTATTTG
Source organism: Viscum album (assembly GCA_963277665.1). Classification (NCBI taxonomy): domain Eukaryota; kingdom Viridiplantae; phylum Streptophyta; class Magnoliopsida; order Santalales; family Viscaceae; genus Viscum; species Viscum album. Next base: position 621,498,988 of record OY728156.1, on the reverse strand, counting down.
ATGGTTTTACTAAATATACATCATTGTTATCCATACTAAAATGGTATAATTTTAAAGAATGAAATGGATGGAGTGACACCAATTTTACTGAACTACTTTCACACTTGAATGATATGATCCCAGAAGATAATGAGCTCCCAAACCAAAAATACGATGCTAAACAAATGATATTTTTGATGGGTATGGTCTATGAAAGAATATATGCCTTCCCAAATGATTGTATACCATTTCTCAAGGAACAAAAACCACTTAAAGAATTCCCAATGTGTGGTTCTTCTCAATATAAGAAAGATGAATTAGGTCCTATGAAATTTTTATGGTACTTTCCAATTATTCCAAGGTTTAGGGGCCTATATGGAAGTGAGGTGACTATAAAGCAATTAACCTGGCATGCCGATATAATAAATAAAGATGGAAAATTTTGTCACTAGGAAGACTCTACTTGGTGGATGATTATTGATCATGAGTATCCTAAATTTAGAAATGAGTTAAGAAATATTCATCCTATGTTATCTATAAATGGAGTGAATATTTTTGGTTTTCAAAGCATCAATTATAGTACATGGCCATTTTTGTTGGTAAATTATAAATTACAATTGGGTTTATTCATGAAACACAAATACATAATGTTATCTATTCTTATAGCAGGACCAAAATAGCAGGGTAATGACATTGATGTTTATTTGGATCTATTAATCGGGGATTTAAAATTATTGTGGGATTTAGGTGTTACATTTTTTGTTTCTTACAAAAATGAATATTTTACATTGAGATCCATGTTATACGAGATGATAAATGACTTTCCTACTTATGAATTTTTTTAGGATATAACATTAAAGGAACTCAAGGGTTTCATGTTTTCAAAAAAATTACATAGTCAATTAGGTTGAAATATTCATTGAATACTATGTTTTTAGGACATCATAGATTTCTACCCTGATGATATAAGTACCAATCTTGAATGACATCATTCAATGGAAGTTTAGAAGAACATACAACACCATATCCACTAATAGGAGATAAACTATTTGAGAAAGTAAAAGATGTGAACATTAATTTTGGTAAACTATTTTGGAAAAACCTTACAAAAACCAGTTGAAAAAAGATATTAGTTTTTTTAAATTACTATATTGAAATTATTTGTATATAAAAAAATTTCTGAATTTTATTCATGTTGAAAAAATGTATGTGATAGTGTAATTGGTACATTAATAAATTAACCTGACAAAAAATGGATGGAATTAAGGCTAGGTTGGACATGGTTGACATGGGAATACGGAAAGAGTTGGCACCAATAAAGGGTGAAAAATGAAACTTTCTTCCTCCAACTGCTTACACTCTTTCCAAGGAGTGATATCAGTTTTGAAACATCTTGAATGACTTATATAGGGGTATTCATTTAATATCAAGAATATCATGTCAATGACTGATTTATAGTTAAAGGGGTTGAAATCACATGAATTTCATGTTTTGAAGCAAGATCTAATTCCTGTAGCTTTACGTTGCATTTTTTCCAAGAATTTCCTTCATAAGTTAACTAAGCTATGTTTCTTTTTTAAAGTTATATGTAGCAAAGTTGTAGACCTAGAGAAATTGATGACTATTTAAAGGGAACTTTTTGTCATATTATGTGAATTGGAAATATTCTTCCCACCAATATTATTTGATGTTATGGTTCAATTGGTGAGAGAGATTTGACTATGTGTTCTTGTACACTATAGATGGATGTAGACCATTGAATGGTGTATTAAGATTTTGAAAGGGTATGTCAAAAATCAAAGTCATCTAGAGGGTTATATTATAAATAAATATATTATTGAGGAAGCTATTGAAGTTTTACCAACTACCTGTTTGTTGAGGAAAGCATTGGTCTACTGAAATATCGTCACACTGGAAAACTTGTGGGTGAAGGAATTTCTAGAAAAAATGTTGTCAAAATAAATATTATATATTAGGAGAAGGCCCACCATAAAATTTTGTATAATATTTTGGATATTGATCCATATGTTGAAACACACAAATAAATTATTAGGCATCTAAATCCATGAATTGATAAAATATGGATATCAAATACACATATCCAATAGTTTATAGGATGGTTTCAGGACCATTTTTTTGAGGATTCAAATGAAAATCTAGATTCAATTTTAAAACAACTTCGATGGCTAGCTAGAGGACTAAGTTTTTATTCATTATCTTACAATGGTTATGTAATTAATGGTTATGTTTTCTATATAAATGAACATGATAAAGGAAGTACCTTGAAAAATAGCGGACTTACACTTATGGTTGAAGCGATGTAAGTTTTTGGTACTACAGATAAAAATCCAATTTATTAAATTATGTCATACTTTGGCATCATCAAACAAATCTGGGAGTTGGAATACACAGCATTCCAAGTGATTCTTTTTAAATGTAAGTGGGTTGATAATAAGAGTGTTATTAAAATAGATGAATTGGGATTCATGAAGTGGATTTCAGTAAGGAATGATATAAATACAAACCATTTATAATGGAATCAAATGTAGTACATGTATTTTATATTTCTGATCCAGCAAACCAAAAGCGGTCAATTATTCTATTATCGACTAAAACTATTGAATGGTTAGATGGAAATTTTACTAAGGGTGACACTTTCATTAGGAGGTCACAATCATTTTGAAGCAGTCCCAATGTAGACAGGGTTTTATATGTCCTATTAGACTATAATGAAGGGATTTGGATACTCAATAGAGGGGTCAAATATCTTTAGCCTTTAAAAAAATAGAGTTCAATAATCAGGTTATATATATTTTTTAATATACAATATGTTACCTCATATTATTGTTTGTTGTTTGATGCATTTATGTAATATAAATTAAATGTTAAACCAATTATATAGATAATGAATTTTTTTATCATAATTAATGGTAGAATGTACACAAATAGTATGAAGATTTAACTTCCATAAGTATAATGGATTGTTTCATATTTATGTTTAATTTATTTCTTTTTAGTATTAATAATATAATAATTGTTTTCTTATATAGGTGGGTTATTTTATTCAAGTTGGGGTGGTTTATTCATAGATTCATGTTCTCATGAGAGATTGTAATTTGATCCTATAATTGAGATAATGATAATAAGGAAATCCCTCAAGAATGAATACAACCATCATGAAAAGGTAAATTCCTACTACTTATTTAATTAATTTGGTAACCATTTTATCTACTATTTGTAAGTCAATTTCATTACCATTTTTATCTAATAATTATGTAGTTTTTTTTCATATATATTGTAGGAAGTCAAATTTTTCTTTCAACTATTTGCAACAAGACACAAAAGAGATAAATATTTTATTTCTTCTAATGTTACCGTGATTTATATTTCCATTTCCTTTTTTGTCTAACTACCGAAACTAAATATTGATTCAATGTTCTAAGATAAAAAACATTTATCATTGTTAAAAAATATATGAGTAAAGGGAACATGAGCTTTCTATACTCTTCTAGATTTTAATAATGAGAATGTTTTTTTAGCTAATAACATCTATTTAATATGAATTGTTGGTAGTTTGACTAATAAATACCATGAAAATCATGGTAAAATTGGAAGTTAGGTTTTTTTTTGATTCTTTGGGACATATATGAATCAGTTGCTCCTCAATCCGACACATGATGTGACTAATATGACTCAAATTTCTTCTTTTTATTTAAAATTGACAATAATTTTAGTTAAAAAGACAAATGAAATAACCAAAATTGAGAAAACATATTTTGATTATTTTGATACTTTAATACAATGATCCATAAGTCATTCGTGACATGTAAGAATCAGTTTCACCTAAATATGAGACACAATGTTCCCAGTATGACTCAAAGTGTCAGTTATCTATAAAAAATTGAAATTTTAGTTCAAATAGTGTCACTCATTGATAACCAAGAACAACTGGTCGAATCTTCTTAAAAATTTAGGAAATCAATTCATAAATCATTTTTGACATGTAGGAAATGTTAGAACATCCAAACGATACACGATGTGACCAGTATGAGTCAAAGTATGTGTTTCCAGTTAAAAATTATATTTTAGAAAAAAAAAGCGTCGTACTCAAAATCAAGATTCTTTTTGGATTGTTTTAATAATTTAGAAAAATTATTCATAAGTCATTTGTCATGTGTAAGAATCAGACGAGCCCCAATCCAACGCACAGTGTGACTAGTATAATTTCAAGTGTGTTTATTTATTTAAAATTGACATTAATTTTTATAAAAAACAAAAGTGACATACTCAAAAATGGGGAAATAAATTCAAATTGTTTTTATAATTTAGAAAAAAATATCCATAAGTCATTTTTGATGTATATGGAATCAACTACATCTCAATATGACTCATGATGTGGCGGGTATAATTTCAAGTGTGTCTATTTATTTAAAATTGACATTAATTTTAGTAAAAATAACAAGTGACATATTGAAAACCAATAAAACGCATTTGGATTGTTTTTATACTTTAGTAAAATTATCTATTAGTCATTTATAATGTGTATGAATCAACCCCACATCAATCTGATGCACAATGTGACAATTATAACTCAAAGTGTGTAATTATTTAAAATTGACATTTATTTTAGTAAAAATAATAAGTGACATAGTAAAAACTAAGAAAATTCATTCGGATTGTTTTGATATTTTTGTTCAATGATCCATAAGTCATTTTTGACATGTAGGAATAAATCCCACCTCAATATGATGAATAATGTGGCTGGTATAACTCAAAGTGCAACTTCTTATTTTAAATTGACATTTTATTATTATATTTTTTTTCATATTAATGTTTAATTTATTTATTTATAGTATTACTAATTGAATATTTTTTACATAGGTGGATTCATTTTCTTGGATGAGGTTATTTTTTCTACAACTGATACCATGAGTGGACTTTTTTGATAGGGGATCACAGGAGCCAAAGAAGATAAAACATTAATGTTTTTAAATGTTTGTGTATAATTGTAAATATAATTATATAAAGATCTGTTTGAAATATATATAGTAGTGGTTTTTTGTATTCATGATGTAAAATTTATTTCAATTAAATTAAACATTATTAATACACATGTTATAGGTTTTTTCTATGTGGGTTGTTATATAAATAGTACCCTACAACCGATCGGGCCATTATCAGTTCTAGAAACAGTACTGATAAAGAGGGGCCTTTATCAATGCTAAACTAATGCTGATAAAAGGGACCCCATTTAATAGTGCTGAGATTAACAATGTGTTTTTAGCGATGTTAAAAGTCTTTTTGTGTGCTGTTAAACACTACCATAGTAATAGATTTACATAGAACCACCCTTCAACAATGCTAAAAAAAGTGTTGATAAAGGGTGTACCTTTATTACTGTTAAGAAAAAGTCCTGATAAAACATTATTTTAATAGTTCTAAAAAAGACATTGTTAAAAGTACCCCTTATCAGTTCTTTTTTAGCATTAATAAAGGTACCCCTTTATCATCCCTTTTTTAGCGCTGTTAAAGGGACCCCCTTTATCAACACCTTTTTAGTAGTGATGATTGGGGGTCTTTATTATTGCTTTTTTTACAAGCACTAATAAAGGGTATATTTCAAAAAAAAATATCAAATAAAAAATATTAACATATAAATATATTTATATTTATTTAAACATAACATATATATTTTAAATATGTTTTAGGTATAAATAGTCATTTACACTTAATATATAAGATATTTAGGGAAAATGGATTATAAAATATTTTAAAAAATATTATTAATTAATCGTTTTTTAATTATTATCAAGTAATAATAATTTAATAAAAAGATTTGGACACAAAAAATCAAAAAATTAATAAAAGATCAAAAATTAGTTGAAAACTTAAATCAGACTTCTAATGACCATAAATTTTGATCCGAGTGTCCTTTTGAGCTCTATCACATATCAAATTGAAGCATGTGACAATCTATATGAATTGGTGGTGGAGGGAACTGCTAAATCACATTTGTTGAGAGAAAAAAATGACCCAAAATGCCTCCAAAATTGAGTTTTTAGTTAGGACACCCTAAATTTTTAACATTCGATGGAATTTCAGTTTCGTTTAAGGGGGTATTTTTCCCTTTTTTAGTGGGGAGAAAGTTTATTCCAAGGTATTACATTCATATTGATATTATGGATTTGAAATTTTATCATCTTTCATAATGTATTTTTATTTATAATCAAATATATAATAATATTTACATATTTTTTATATATATTCACACATAAAAATTAAATTTTATAAATAAATAATTTAACAAATTTACACATTAAATATATTTCTCAATATATAATCCTTATCTAAATAAAAACTATTATCCATTTTATTTAAAATACAAATATATGAATATTTATGTACCTATATAATGTGTGTGTGTGTGTGTTTATATATATATATATATATATATTAGTGTGTGTTTGTATTAAGAAAATGATATATATCATCTATATATTCTAACATATGTATATACATATTAATATATAATATATGTAAATATATGTAAATATATATAAATATGTATAGTCATACTTACAGATAAAAATATATATAAAATATATATGTGTGTGTGTGTGTCTGTGTGTTGTATATATGTATTTATTTATAAGCACACACAAAAAACATATTTAAAACTAATCTTATATATATATTAATATAAAAATAAATATATAGATATAAAAATATAACTATATATATATATAAATGCATATTAATATATTAATATAACTAAATACATATATAAATTAATATAAATCTATATTAATATATGAATAAATATAACTATATATATATAAATAGATAAATCATTAAACAGAGAAAAAAATAAGATGGATGAGTGGTAAAGGTGTAGGCATGGAAGGGAGAGGTCTCTGGTTCGAATCCAAGAGGAGGAATGGGTTCGTTGATAGGTTTAGTGGGCTAGCACTGTTAAAGGATGGGGGAGTGTGCATTTAGGGTTGTTAATGAGGTGTTATGGGTGTGCATGGGTGGGGATTCCAACCACTGTTGAAAGGTGGGTAAAACAATATTAAAAGGGCAGTGGGTCTAACCTCTAATGTACAATTTTCTTAATTTATTTTGTCTTTTATTAGTTTTTTTAGCACTGATAAAAGAGGCCTTTACCAATTTTTTTTACAACGATGATAAAAGGGAATCAATTTTAATAGTTCCTCGATTAGCAGCTGTTTTTTAGCACTGATAAAGGATTTTTTTTGCATTGATAAAACCTTGTTTTTAATAGTGAAAGGGAATATCTATAATAGTGTATGTAGTTTTAGTTCTTCACGTGTTCCATATAAATCATATATATCATCCATGTATGATATCATTACTAATTTTTGTAACATACTTCTAGCAATGGAATATTGTTGCTCGAAATATACTCCTAATGTCCAAAAAACAACACTCAAAAACCCTATCTCATGTGAATGATATGTTTCTTTCCATATCCATTTCTTTCCACCACCTAAAATAAATAAACATAAAGGGAAAATTATTTCAAAATAGATAAATATACAACATAATTAGGATTTCTTTACCTTGTAATGTTAGTAATCTCCTTCTAGGGTTTTTTTGCAACACGTTGAAATCTAATTTTGAAAGCTTCAGCAAATAAATTTGACAATTGATTTATACTTTAAAAACTGGCATATAATGCCTTACATCCAATAAATTTATGTTCTTGTGAATTGGATTCTTTAGGTCATATTTTAAATGACTCGTGAACAATGAATTTGGGTGACATGTCACTAAATTTAGGTACATGGAGGTGAAATAGTTTTCATCATCATGTATTCCTTCTCCATGTATCATATGTTGTGTGGATTCATACAAGCTCAATGCACTTATTACATCTTTTATCATCAAATTTCCATTTATTTCCATAAATTTATTGAAGACATAATCATTTTCAAATTCAAATAATGATAAATTTACCATCACAATATTTGAATCATAAAATAATAGATTCTAAAACAATATTTAAATATTTAATAACATAAACTACTTACTGCATGAGATATTATAACCATGTTCTCTAAGGAATCAAAAGAAAAGGGAATGGTTGTAAAGATCACCACCATCATCATGTTTAACATTGTGGTGATAGTAGGTGTTATAAATTTGTTGCAGTGCCAGATCTATCTCATTTTCATAATGATATGCAACACCCAAATGTTGAATTGCATCAATTAAGTTTAATAAGTAAACATCATCGTGTTTTTTTTGAGTTTCCCCCATTAGAATGCGGCTACTAAAAATTAGATTATATTTTAAAATAGATAAAATTTTAAATCATTTAAGATGAGTTAAATTGAGAAAATAATCTCCCCATATAGAAGGATGATAATCAACGTTGAGGTAATTTCTATAAGCCTTTTGATGACATGAGTGGGTAATTTCACTGACATTAGTGGGTAATTTAGACATGCTTTCATTGATGGAGAAATTTCTACACTGACTTTAGTTGGTAATTTTTAATTTCATGCATGTCACATATAAGATGAAACATATAAATATTATGTTTTTATTACTAAAGACTAACAAGCAACATCGATTTTAATTGAAAAATATTTGATGAGATTTAGTGGATATTTTAAAAATAAATATTTTATAAGTGTTATAAAAATAATAAAAACGGATTGAATACATGTAAATTTGAGTTTTAGTAGATATTTTAAAAATTAATATTAACTAAAAATATTGAAAATTTACTATTAATATACATTTTAAAACATTTTTTTATAAGCATCATTTTTTTCAATTTGTCATACATATCAAATAATTAATATTTAATTATTAATTTAAAAAAGTGACTAAATTTGTTACACTTAATATGTCATACAATAATTCCACACGCACATATAAGAAATATATATCTATATGGAAGTTGGGTGTCCTCAAGTACATGTGTTTCACTATACTGCCTCCTTTCTCCTCTAATGCCTCCCACTGCTCTCATTCTGTCCAATCCCTAACCCCCCCACATTTATTCCCTCACTTAATTATAGGGATTTTGGTGTATTTCATCTCCTCCATGCTATACCTCCTATAACCCCTGACTATTTCTTCATCATTGAAGAGGTTCTCCAGCCCCTCCATCCTTCTAGCTGTTTCCTCATCCTCTTCCCACCACTCTCATTCCCTCCATTACCTAGTCATCTCACTCACCAGTTTCATCAACTCATTCAAGGTTTCCCACTACATATCATCTTCTCTATTCTCCACCACCCACAACCACTTGGAGAGCTTATTAACCATTGATAAGATCCTTCAACACCTCCAATCATCCCCTATTTCTCCTCAAATGACTATCAAATGTCGTGGTACATGCCCCTTAACCACTTCGAAAATCTCTTCACAATCTCCAAAACCTTTACTTTTCTTCAAAAATATATCTTTATATTCCTTTGTGGATCTTGACTACAGGTTATGATTTCCCCTAAACAAAAATTCATCCTTTTCCTAGATCCGTAATAATCATGTTAAACTACAATAATCATCCATCTCTCAACGCATCCCGCATTAAGTAATTTTTTCTTCCTATATTATCTAATTTTTTTTTCCATTTTTCACTTTTTTATTTTACTCTATTCATAATAAATACATATAATGTATTACAATACATCTATTTTACAAATCAGGAATTAGTGATACACTTCGTTTGTTCATCCCCCATTTAATTAACACTATCTATCTTTAAAGGCCATAAACATCCATTTCTCCATAAAGGGAGTGCTCCCTACATTTTCTATAATTTTTTTTCCTTCTCTCCAATATTTATTATTTCCCATTTCATATGATTTTTTTAAAAGTTAATACAATAAATGTTATTTTCTAATTCATCAACTAGGGCATGTACTTATTTTTATCAACCAATATTTCTTCATCTATAATTTATTCTATGTTTGAATGATATTTCCACCACCACATCAATGCACATTGCAGTTTAAGTAGGACTAAATGATTTCATTCAATACACAATTTTTCCCTTTTCTATCATGCAAATTTCATGTAATACTCATTGATGTTTTTATAAACATCTTTTATTACATGCATAGTAGACTTGATGTTTTCCTTTACAAGATATATTACATGTACCATACTCAAAATGGTACATATCATGATTTTATTGAACTCCTTGACAATTAAAAATAAATATAAACAATATAAACATGAAATCCCCATCAATATCCAGATAATAAAGGTTTCAAAGAAGAATTATAAGGCCATACTGGAAAAAATGTTGTGAGTAATGTAGTTTCTTTAGTTTAAATTTCTTTTTGTTTATCATTCATTCACTATATATATTTAGTATATTTATATAATTATAAGGTCAAAATTATCCTCTAACCATCCTAGATACCCAAGTAACCCAATAACCAAGACAGACCTAGAATAGCCCGAAGGGCATTCCCAATCCCTATGGGTTGGTGACTAGCACCTGGAATCATATAATATGAAAGTGGGAATGAATTTTCTGCACACACAACAAAAGAAAGATAAAAAATTCAGTATGCATACAAGAAAAAATCTACAGGGATAACTATACCTGAATTCAAATAAGAGTAAACAACCCAAAGTGAAACATAAAAAATACCAAAAATCTGGATAAAACCCAAGTCCTAATGTACATAACTCTCTAATCCCATGGATCAATATATACTACCACCTTCAAGTGGTTTTTTTCCTTGATCTCACATAGAATAAGAAAATCTACAAACACCTGAAGGCGTAGGTTGGGTGTGAGCTAAAATCCTAGTAGGGATTGACCAAGTATTATATAATATGATGTCACAATTAATTGACCAAATACATCTTTCAATTTTAAAATAAATATGCATGGAACTTTAAAAGAATATTTAATCCAAATCATGATCTATATTTCAATTGATGGAAACATTTCTAAATAATAGATTAAACTCTCATTTTATATAAAATAGTTTTTATAAAATTCATAGGGAATGTGTAAATAGTTTACAAAAAATGAAATATATATCAAAAAATTCACAAATGAGAAACATGGTCATCATCCAAGAGGTACGATAGTTCCATGATACAAGATCCTCACACATTCGAAGGTGAGTCATGGAAATATGTATATACACTCATCCCTCAAACACTGGTCAAAGATGACTCATCATCATCCCATTAGGGATGTGACCCACTAAACTAGGTTTTGTTTCAATTATAAGCATCAAAAGAGTACTATTATAATGACTCACTAACTACCTAGTCTTGCATGCGCTTTAAAAATAATCTAAAATGGTTAATATATTTCAAAACTATTCAAAATAAAATTCAATCCATTTTAACATTTCAATAGCTAATTTCTCTTTAAAAACCAATACATAGGTTTTTAATCAAATCATTCTTTTTCCAAGATAAAACAAATGAGTTTCAATCAAAATAATTTAAATCCATTTTTATCAAATACAAATTTTTAATCAATTCCACAAATCAATTTCAATATTCAAATTCCAAAAATTAAATCCAACAATTTAATTTCAAAATTTTCCATCAAATCCAAACCAAAATTTATTTCAACAATTAAAGTTTCAAAAAAAATTAATCAAATCCCTAATCACACCCCAATTCACAGAAATTGGGGGGTTTTCCTAAATTTAATTCCAAATTAATTCAAAACCCCAATCCACAAAGAATTGGGTTTTCAAAATTTAATTGAATTAAAATAAAACAATTAAACAATTCTAATTTAGATTAATTTTCCAAATAGAAATGAAATAACCTACCTCAAGATCACAAGATCACAAAACACAAAACCTTAATCTAAAAACTCCAATAAAGAACGTCTGAAATAATGATATTAGAATCAACCTAGATTCAAGATCCAAATCTTTAGGGATTATATCTTACAAAAATAAGAAGATATATAAAACCATAGATAGGAATGAATATAAAGAGGGAGAAAGAGAACCAGAATAGGAATCGTACTGGTAAGAGATTGAATTTCATTCTCCTTGCTTAGATTCTCTTTCAGAGGGGTTTAGAGGGGCCAAATTCTCATATGAGGAGCTTCCAAGGGAGAATAAATCATATTAGGGTCAAATGAGACCATTGGGAAATTAAATCTAGGGTTTTGGGGTATTAAAATTAATTTTCAAATTAAAAATTTCTTATACACATGGTTTTATGGACAGGTCCACATGGTTAGACAAACCATGCGCCCTAACCAGTAACTTATTTTAATAGGGTTGCAAGTTTTATCCTAGGTGGGTGCATGGTTTTTCAAAACATGTGCTATCCATCCAAACCCTCACTTTTTTGGGTTTTCACGATTTCCATTGAGAGGGCACATGGTTTGGGAAAACCATGCGCCAAATGTGCACAACCCAAAAACATTAAAAATCTTCAAAAATTTCACCCAAAACACCCTTAAACAGAACCCAACAAAATCATGATAAAAATAGTGGTTTAGGAATACCTAAAAACATTAACAAGATGTTATAAACATCCCTTGGAAAGTCTTATATTACATATACCAAACTCTCTTTTAATCTTAAAACTAAACCTCTAACACCAAATGGTAGCGTGAAGAGAGGAACATTCATGCCATTATCACCTATATCCATTATTAGTTCATTCATTTTAAATTAATCAATAAAATTAGTTTAATTTCTTAATAAAATAAGAGTTACGATATATTTTTAAAATTTATCATCTATTTATTTGGAAGTTCCTCAACAATGTGAAATTTTTTCAACAATATCTGCTGGATCAAACAAGCGAAGAAAAAGACCAAATACCATGATAAAAAATAGTATTTCATATTTTAAGTACGATGTCACTATACTATGTTGAAAAATATTCTGCTTATCTATTCATTATATTTACCAATTGAATGTTTCCTCATTACTCTTTATTACTTTGATTAATGATTCTAACATTATTATGGATTTAACCCTTGGATCTTTTTCACAGTAAGCACAACTCATTCCAATAAAGATTTTATTCTATTCCATTTCAATATTATTTCTTATGCATTCCACTTCTAATAGAAACTATTTTTCAGATACTATTACTGGAAAATACAATTCATTTTAAACCCCAGGTTTGTTATAAATTATAATTGAAATACTAAACTTTACTTTTATATATATATTTATTCTATATAATTTTGAATTATATTGTACATTATGCTATTTTAGAGATATCTACTACTATGCATGCTGGTTCTAGATAATAACCAATTGTTCAAACATCAATGAATCATATAATTTCGAGAACACATGTAAGAATAAATGTTATCATGCATCCTATTGTACATTTTATAGGTATGTCAACATACAAATTTTATTTTTTAAAATTAAACATTTACCATATTTATTTCTATTATGAAATATAAAGAAATGATAAAATTAAATAACATTGGCTACTAAAAAATATTCACTACAACTAAAAACTACAAAACACACAGGTTAGTTTAATTAATTAAACTATCTTATTACTATAATACAATTTTAAATGAGTTTTTAATATTATTTTTACTTTTATATTAACATGTTATATTATATTGCAATGTTATCTCAATATATTTAGATATTGGAGATCTTTGTAATGTCTGTAAATATTGTGGTTCGAAATTATGGTTTGATGAGAGAAATAAAAATTGAAACAACAGACATAACCCACATTTCGATTTATAATGCTTGTTGGGAAAGATTTATTTGGACTTACTACCTGCATGTCCATAGTAACTTCGAACATTAGTATTCAATTACACCTCTATCAAGTCAAGAACACTCCAAGACCACATTCACATTTATAATTATATGTTTTCATTCACATCATTGGATGGGAAGGTTGATAGATCATTGAAAAATGGTGGGTATCCAAATATATTTTGATTAATTGGACAAAAATACTATCGCATAGGTATTTTATGTCCAACTGATGGATAACCACCAAATTTTTCACAACTATTTGTGTATGAAACTACAAATGAGGCTCACAATAGAGTATGGACCTTCAGGCGACTGTTATCTTTAGTATTAATAAATTCATTGAAAAAATATTTTTAAGTTTATATTAATATGTATTTATTATGCACCTTTGATGACACAATCCTTAACTAAATTATTTGTTATAATATTATTAATAAACTAAAAGAAATGATTCATGTGAATAATACTTTATCACATTATTTCATAACTACAAGGGATTTTCTTGTGTGTCATAAAATTCCAAATTAAAATCTACATCTTCTTAAACGACGAGTAAGGGATGTAATGACATATAACTTAACAAATACTTATAAAATCTAAATGTTCATCGTTGGTGACATTGAATATCTTAATGAGAAGTGGGATATAATCATTTTAAGAAAAAGTGGGGTTTTACAATGCACAGTTGAGATTGACCTATTGTACCATCCATTGCAATATCCATTGTGTTGGACTCCTCATGTATTAATCATGTTTTAATGATCACTGTAACGACCCAATCTTTTTGAGTAGTATATTAACTTAATCTTATTGATTTAATAAGATGTTAATGGTTAATGCAGAAAGGGGAGTCGATGGCTTCATCCAGTAGACTCAACCCTTATGAAGCCCACTTATCAGAGCTTGGGAAGGAGGTAGCATCTGTGGGCTTCGCTTTGGACCAAGCCCAAGCTGAACTCCAGCGTGTCAAGCTTGAACGGAAACGCCTACGGGAGAAGTTCAAGTTAGTAGAGATTACTATTAGGGAAATGTTATCTGAGCCTCCCACATATTCTCTCAACATAGCACACCTTACACTTAGGTCATATGCTGGTGTTATAAGGGGCTATGTGACGAGACCCTAGCTTCCTTGTGTAATCCCATCGGGTGAATAAATTGAGATTTCTTCCTTTAGTGATGTTTGTGAAATTTCAAATGTCCAGATAATTTTAGAATGCATTTTATTGATGAATTTTTTGAAAAAGGGATATTTCAAAACATTTATGTAAACCCTAAATAATTAATGATGTGTAATGATTTTCAAAAAATGGTCTTCTACAAAAGTGTTTAGTGAGGAATTTGGAGTCTAATAAGATCAACTTAATTTTTGATGAATAGTAAATTATGAATAGTGATTTTACGCTTAGGATTAGTAATGTGACAAAATGGATTAGTAATTTCACTCAAAGAAAGTTTTAATATAATTTAGACACCTAGATTAAGTAATGTGATTCAATAAAATGGGTAAATAACGGTTTCATAAATTATTAGTCAAGTATAAGTTTTTTCGGATGAATAGTGTTTTTTAATTAAAAATTTAATTAAAAATAATTAGAAAATTATTTTTATAAAAAGGAATTTATTTTTGAACTCAGAGCATCGATATTATGTTAAGGTAATTTTTGGGGATTTTTCTGAAAAAAATGAATTTTTAATGAATAGTGTTTTTATTTAAAAATTAAATGAAAAATATTTATAAAATTATTTTTATAAAATGGATTTCATTTTTGAAATCAGAGCATTGATATTTGGTTAAGGTGAAATTTTGGGATTATTCTGAGAAAGTTGAATTTTTAGTGAATAATAAAAAATACAATTTTAGGGTTTCGGTGAGTTTAATGACATCATAACTGTGTCATGATGATGTCATGAGTTTTTTCAAGGGTTGTCCGGCCAAGGGTGATGAATTATTGTTTTGGGGGCCCCATGTGGCCTAACTTTATGAAAAATATCATGAGAGAGCACATGGGTTTGAGAAAAGCACTTGTGAGGTGTCCCTTGGCCATTAATGCCTTGTCCTCTCACTTCCCCTATAAATACCCACCCTCTCCTCATTTAGTTTTCACTCCCAACTCTCCCCCAATTAAGTTCTGGTCTCCTTACCTTCCAAGGAGTCCTCCCAAGGTGCCCCCAATCCCTCAAGGTCCAAAACTTTGAGTTTCAAGAGTCACGTTTTAAGGTAAGGGATTCGACCTCTCTCTTTCTTTTCATGTAATCCTTTTTATGTCATTCCTTTTATGCACCATGTTCTATTGTGATAGGATGTTCTTTTATATTCCTCTTACTTCCCTTTTCATGTTTATATGATGAGAGATCTCCTCTTACTCTCATCATTTCGTTTTATTAATGTTTAAGTGACGCCGTTAGGCTGCCGAATTTTTAAGGGATTCTTTCACCCTTCTCATTTTTCAAGTTCGATATTCATGTCAAGTATTTCAAGTTCCTTTTTATTATGTTGGGGTATGATCTCTATATCTATCATACTGATCTCTTATGATCATATGATGAGAGACCCTATTTGATCTTGTCAATTCTTTTTTATTGAAGTTTAAGTGACGTCGTTAGGCTGCCGGATTTTCATAAGAGAAATCTAATTTTTGTCTTCCTTCCATGTTTTTCATTTCAAATGGTATGTCCTTAAAATTTCATTACCATGTCTATATATCCTTCTTATTATGTTCCCTTACTGTTTTATGGATCATTTATGAGTGGTTGACCCATCTCCCCTCTCTTTTCAATGTTTTCTAAAACCTTGTAACATAGCCGTTATGCTGCAGAATTTTCGTCTCAAAATACCTCTCTCTTTTCTCAAAATTATTTTATGTTATAAAGTGAATACTCAAAGCTCTTATTTCTAAAAGGGTATTCACATATATATCAAAATGTTCCATTTTAAATTCTGGGATTTACATACATGAGACCCACTTTCCCTTCCGTGGGTTTAAAGTGCCGTAAAGATCATGTCTTTAAAGCAGTTTTCAAAACGTTATGATTATGAAATGAAACCCATTTATTTTATGCTATGTGGGTTATTTATGAAATGTTTGATGATGATATATGTGGCTCACATGATAATAAAGGCAAATTTAAGGGTGCACCCTGATAGCGCTTCAATGCATTGGGTAATGATGTAACCACTAGAGATTACAATTTTCACGATACCTTGGTGAATAACCATGGTAATTTTCAAATGACACCTTGGGGATGGACCTTGGTGATATGTTCATGATTGTCTATATTAAATGATGTAGCCACATCTTCAAGATATGGAAAATGTTATTTTTATTATGAAATGCCTCATGATTTATTTCTCATTCCTTAAAGTTCTTTTCATGTCCTTATTGAAGTATCGCAAGTTCACATGTAAAATGTTCCTCTTGTTTCCCTTACTGGGCCTTCTGCTCACCATTTCTTTTGATGTATGTCCCCAGGTTATGAGATGCAGTAATGAACCTAGGATGAACTTAAGGAGAATCCTTTCAAGTGTTTAAGAAGAATGTTTTATGTTGTTTTCATGTATTATGTTCCTGGTTTCCAAGACACTAGACCTTAAAGATCCTCAGTTTTGTGTAATGTAATGAAAGTTTATGTTATAAATGGAAGGATTCTATAGTTGGTATCAAAGGATGGTTTAGTTATTTGTGGAAATTAGGATATAAAAACTTTAGGAAGAACCCCATATAAAAGTTTAAACATAGGAAAACTTCCTGGTATTTTGGTAAGTATTGAGTAAGTGGCTTATCAAACAAATACATCCCTGTCTGGATACAGCAGGTAGAGGCGGCTCTGGCACAGATGTACATAGGGGTAAAACCTGAAAACACCTCTTTGAGCTAGACTCGAACGGGAACTGGTGCACGATAACGGGCCTTGCTGCACTCTTGGTTATGACACTCCCGGGGGATATGTTTGGTTAATCACAAGCTTTTTATGAATCATTATGAAGGAATTATAGAAAAGTGTAATTGTCTAAGCATGAAGTCTTAGTTAAAAGATCCATAAATGAAATAAGTTTCTTACTAAGGTTTTATTCTTTTAGAAAATGACGGGCAATAGGAGGAATCGTGCCATTGGTGACCGCAATGCACCATGTGCTGACGACCCTCCGATGGAAGCCGGAATGGAAACATTCATGCGAATGATGAACCAACTGACTCAAGTTATGAGTAATAATTTGAATCAAGCTGAGATGCCGACCTCACCACGAAGGGAGAAACTTTTTGTTGAGTCCTTTATGCATCAACGACCGCCAAAATTCAGTGGATCTACTGACCCATTGTTTGTGGAACAATGGATAAGCTCCATTGAAAAGATCTTTTCTGTACTTCATTGTTCGGAACAAGTAAAAGTCACCCTTGTTGTTTACCGCCTAGAGGGAGAAGCTGATCAGTGGTGGTCACTGATCAAAAACACGAAGCCACGAGGAGAGATGGAAGCTATGGAGTGGGAAGAATTTCGGGGAACTTTCTTTAACAAGTATTTCCCTCGTTCCATGAGAACGAAAATAAAGAAAGAGTTTCTCGAGCTGAAGCAGAAGGAGAACGAATCTTTCGGAAGCTATGAGATGAACTTCACAAGTCTTTCCCATTATACCTCAAGCTTTGTCATGGACCCTAATGGGAAGGTTGATAGATTTTTTGGTGGACTACAACCTCATCTACGGAAGAATCTAGCCAAGAGGGACTATGATAGCTATGAAGAAATTGTTTGAAGTGCTATGAAAGTTGAACTAGAGTTTGGGGAGACACAGTGGTATCACAAATATAATGAGAAGAAGAGAACTCTAGAACCAATCCTGGGAAGAAGTTTTGATCAGGAAATAGGTGGAAAGCATATGCAACATTCCACATGCAATAAATGTGGGAAGAAGCATTCGGGGAACTGATTGATCGGAAGTGGTAAGTGCTATAGGTGTGGAAAAGAAGGCCATATTTCTCGGAATTGTCATAGTGATGCGAAACCTCAACTTCCCAACACTAACGACAGAGGAAAGATGGTTCTGGACCTACCCGAAGTCACATGCTTCAGATGTGGACAGCTTGGGCACTTTGCTAATCAATGTCCAAATCCGAGGGCGGTGGAGGGGAATCACCATCAACCTCAGCAGAGGCTAAGGGAGCATGGTCGTGCTTTCGCTATCACGACAACTGAAGTTGAAGTTCCGAACGATGTGGTAGCAGGTACTCTTGTTGTCCTCTCAAAACTAGCAAGTACTTTATTTGATTCTGGTTCTACGCATTCCTTTATTTCCTCCAAGTTTGCAAAGAATATAGAATCAATCCCCGAACTGCTAGAGGTAGAGTTGTCAGTCAAGACTCCAAGTGGGATTATCCTTGCATCAAAAGTATTTAGAGACTCTAGTGTTTACTTTAGTGAGAACATTTTTATCGCAAATCTAGTAGTCATTCCCATGTTGGAATTCGACGTTATACTAGGGATGGACTGGCTCTCAAAGTATAATGCTAAGATCAAATGCAGAAGTAAGGAAATCTTAGTAGTCTTGAATGAACGACCTACAATTATCTTCCAAGGAGAGATATCCCGAACTGATCCCTATCTAGAAGCACCTCCTATAGCTTTCTTTATGGAGTTAATCGGTAATGATGAAGAAGGGAAAGGGAGCATACAAATTGAAGATGTTCCAATTGTTCATGAGTACATGGATGTATTTCCTGAGGAGTTACCTGGGCCTCCCCTAGAAAGAGAGGTAGAGTTCTCCATTGAACTCGTACCTGGGTCCCAACCGATATCAAAGACTCCGTATAGAATGGCAAATGTGGAGCTAGAAGAGTTAAAGAAACAACTCCAAGACTTGTTGGAGAAGGGGTTTATCCGACCGAGTGTGTCTCCTTGGGGAGCACCAGTTCTCTTTGTGAAGAAGAAGGATGGATCAATGCGGCTATGCATTGATTATAGAGAACTGAACGGGATCACAGTGAAGAACAGATGCCCTCTTCCAAGAATTGATGATTTATTTGACCAACTTCGTGGGGCTCAATTCTTCTCTAAGATTGACCTTCGATCTGGTTATCATCAACTGAGGGTGAATAAGGAAGATATTCCAAAGACTGCCTTCCGATCAAGATATGGGCATTATGAGTTTACTGTTATGCCCTTCGGCTTGACTAATGCTCCTGCTATTTTCATGGATTTGATGAATAGAGTCTTTAAGGACTACCTTGATAACTTTGTGGTAGTTTTTATTGATGATATTTTGATATATTCAAAAAGTCGTGAGGAGCATGAAGATCATCTAAGGGTTATATTGAAAACTCTGCGGAAGGAGAGGCTCTTTGGGAAGTTCAGAAAGTGTGAGTTTTGGTTACAACCGGTGGCTTTCTTGGGGCACATCGTAACCAATGAAGGAATCTCGGTTGACCCTGCAAAGACAATGGTTGTGGAGGAGTGGCCTCAACCCACAACAGTAACTGAGATTCGTAGTTTCCTTGGTTTAGAGGGATATTATAGGAGGTTTGTGAAAAACTTTTCACGGCTTTCTAATCCACTAACCAAGTTGACTCGAAAAGGGGTTAAGTTCATATGGACAAAGGAATGCGAGGAAAGTTTCCAAGAACTGAAGAAGAGATTGGTTACTGCACCTGTGTTAACACTACTCTCTATCGGAGAAGGATTCGTTATTTTTAGTGATGCATCTATGAAAGGGATTGGGTGCGTCCTCATGAAAAATGACAAGGTAATTTCTTATGCATCTCGACAGTTGAAGATTCATGAGCAGAATTATCCTACGCATGATCTAGAGCTGGCGGCAGTTGTTTTTGCTCTAAAGATATGGAGGCACTATCTTTATGGGGAGAAATGTGATATATACACTGACCACCAAAGTCTACAGTATATTTTCACACATAAAGAATTGAACATGAGACAAAGGAGATGGTTGGAGCTTATTAAAGACTATGATTGTTCAATTCATTATCACCCTGGAAGAGCAAACAAAGTCGCGGATGCGTTAAGCAGGAAAGATCCTGTTGTTCTGGAAACAATGAGGATCTTAGGAGATCCCTTGATTAAAGATCTAGTAAAACTGGACATTGGAATTATAAGGAAAGGGACATCATCAACCCTATCCCAAATGATTTCTCAACCTTCATTACTAGAGAAGATCAAGAAGGCTCAAAAAGAAGATCCTTTGATGCAGGAGAAGTTTGAGGCTGTAAAGGATGGAAAGTTCCCTGATTTCAATATTGATCAAGAAGGTGTATTGAAATTTCGTACAAGACTATGTGTCCCATCTATTCCGGAGATAAAGAAAGAACTGATGGATGAAGCTCATAGCTCTACTTTCTCTATAAATTCGGGAAGCACTAAGATGTATAGAGACCTTCGTGATCATTATTGGTGGGATAACATGAAGAGGGAGATTGCCGATTACACTACAAGGTGCCTGGTGTGTCAGCAAGTAAAGGCAGAACGACAACTTCCTAAGGGGGTATTACAACCGCTACCCATACTAGTATGGAAGTGGGATAATATCACTATGGACTTTGTAACTGGTCTCTCGAAAACATCCAAAGGAAACAATGCGATATGGGTTATTGTGGACCGTCTCACCAAGACAACCCGTTTTATCTCTATTCGGGAAGATTTCTCTCTGGATCAGCTTGCCAAGATATATGTGAAGGAAGTGGTAAGGCTGCATGGGGTACCACTATCCATCGTATCTGATCGTGACCCAAGATTCACATCAAAATTCTGGAGGAGTCTTCAACATGCTCTGAATACTGAATTGAATTTTAGTATGGCCTATCATCCTCAAACTGATGGCCAATCTGAAAGGACTATTCAGACACTCGAAGACATGTTGAGATTATGCTCAATGGAATTTAAAGGTGGATGGGATCAACACCTCCCATTAATGGATTTCTCCTATAACAACAGCTTCCATTCGAGTATTCAGATGGCACCCTATGAAGCTCTGTATGGAAAGCGGTGTAGAACTCCTACTTGTTGGGATGAAACTGGTGAGAGGAAGCTTCTTGGGCCTGATCTCGTGCAAGAGATGACGGAACGGGTTCATGCCATCCAACAACACATAAAGGCTGCTCAGAGTCGGCAGAAGAGCTATGCTGACAATCGTCGAAGGGACTTGGAGTTTGGTGTTGGTGACAAAGTCTTCCTTCGAATTTCTCCATGGAAGAGAGTCATGCGGTTTGGGAAGAAAGGGAAGCTCAGCCCTAGGTACATTGGCCCTATATGAAATCCTTGATCGCATAGGATCAGTGACCTGTCATCTAGCACTTCCACCGAACCTAGCTCAAGTTCATGATGTATTCCATGTATCTCTCTTGAGGAAGTACATACCCGACCCTTCGCATGTACGGAACCCAGAGGTGGTACAACTTGAACATGACCTATCTTATGAGGAGCAGCCAGTGGAGATCTTGGACCATAGAGACAAGGTTCTACGAAACAAGACTACCCATCTTGTGAAAGTGTTGTGGAGGAATCATAAGTATGAAGAAGCGACTTGGGAGCCTGAGGAAATGATGAAGCAAAAGTACCCTCACCTTTTCGACTAGGCCTCAAGTATAAATTTCGGGGACGAAATTTCTTAAGGGGGGAAGAATATAACGACCCAATATTTTTGAGTAGTATATTAACTTACTCTTATTGATTTAATAAGATGTTAATGGTTAATGCAGAAAGAGGAGTCAATGGCTTCATCCAGTAGACTCAACCCTTATGAAGCCCACTTATCAGAGCTTGGGAAGGAGGTAGCTTCTGTGGGCTTCGCTTTGGACCAAGCCCAAGCCGAACTCCAGCGTGTCAATCTTGAACGGAAACGCCTACGGGAGAAGTTCAAGTTAGTAGAGATTACTACTAGGGCAATGTTATCTGAGCCTCCCTCATATTCTCTCATCATAGCACACCTTACACTTAGGTCATATGCCGGTGTTATAAGGGGCTATGTGACGAGACCCTAGCTTCCTTGTGTAATCCCTTCGGGTGAATAAATTGAGATTTCTTCCTTTAGTGATGTTTGTGAAATTTCAAATGTCCAGATAATTTTAGAATGCATTTTATTGATGAATTTTTTGAAAAAGGGATATTTTAAAACATTTATGTAAACCCTAAATAATTAATGATGTGTAATGATTTTCAAAAAATGGTCTTCTACAAAAGTGTTCAGTAAGGAATTTGGAGTCTAATAAGATCAACTTAATTTTTGATGAATAGTAAATTATGAATAGTGATTTTACGCTTAGGATTAGTAATGTGACCAAATGGATTAGTAATTTCACTCAAATAAAGTTTTAATATAATTTAGACACCTAGATTAAGTAATGTGATTCAATAAAATTGGTAAATAACGGTTTCATAAATTATTAGTCAAGTATTAGTTTTTTCGGATGAACAGTGTTTTTTAATTAAAAATTTAATTAAAAATAATTAGAAAATTATTTTTATAAAAAGGACTTTATTTTTGAACTCAGAGCATCGATATTATGTTAAGGTAATTTTTGGGGATTTTTCTGAAAAAAATGAATTTTCAATAAATAGTGTTTTTATTTAAAAATTAAATTAAAAATATTTAGAAAATTATTTTTATAAAATGGATTTCATTTTTGAAATCAGAGCATTGATATTTGGTTAAGGTGAAATTTTGGGATTATTCTGAGAAAGTTGAATTTTCAGTGAATAATAAAAAATACAGTTTTAGGGTTTCGGTATGTTTAATGACATCATAACTGTGTCATGATGATGTCATGAGTTTTTTCAAGGTTTGGACGGCCAAGGGTGATGAATTATTGTTTTGGGGGCCCCATGTGGCCTAAATTTATGAAAAATATCATGAGAGAGCACATGGGTTTGAGAAAAGCACTTGTGAGGTGTCCCTTGGCCATTAATGCCTTGTCCCCTCAATTTCCCTATAAATACCCACCCTATCCTCATTTAGTTTTCACTCCAAACTCTCCCCCAACGAAGTTCTGGTCTTCTTACCTTCCAAGGAGTCCTCCCAAGGTTCCCCTAAGCCCTCAAGGTCCAAAACTTTGAGTTTCAAGAGTCACGTTTTAAGGTAAGGGATCCGACCTCTCTCTTTCTTTTCATGTAATCCTTTTTATGTCATTCCTTTTATGCACCATGTTCTATTGTGAGAGGATGTTCTTTCATATTACTCTTACTGCCATTTTCATGTTTATATGATGAGATATCCCCTCTTACTCTCATCATTTCGTTTTATGAATGTTTAAGTGACGCCGTTAGGCTGCCGAATTTTTAAGGGATTCTTTCACCCTTCTCATTTTTCAAGTTCGATATTCATGTCAAGTATTTCAAGTTCCTTTTTATTATGTTGGGGTATGATCTCTATATCTGTCATACTTATCTCTTATGATCATATGATGAGAGACCCTATTTGATCTTGTCAATTCTTTTTTATTGAAGTTTAAGTGACGCCGTTAGGCTGCCGAATTTTCATAAGAGAAATCTAATTTTTGTCTTCCTTCCATGTTTTTCATTTCAAATGGTATGTCCTTAAAATTTCATTACCATGTACATATATACTTCTTATTCTGTTCCCTTACTGTTTTATGGATCATTTATGAGTGGGTGACCCATGTCCCCTCTCTTTTCAATGTTTTCTAAAACCTTGTAACATAGCCGTTATGCTGCAGAATTTTCGTCTCAAAATACCTCTCTCTTTTCTCAAAATTATTTTATGTTATAAAGTGAATAATCAAAGCTCTTATTTATAAAAGGGTATTCACATATATATCAAAATTTTCCATTTTAAATTATCGGATTTACATACATGAGACCCGCTTTCCCTTCCGTGGGTTTAAAGTGCCGTAAAGATCATGTCTTTAAAGCAGTTTTCAAAACGTTATGATTATGAAATGAAAACCATTTATTTTATGCTATGTGGGTTATTTATGAAATGTTTGATGATGATATATGTGGCTCACATGATAATAAAGGCAAATTTAAGGGTGCGCCCTGATAGTGCTCCAATGCATTGGGTAATGATGTAACCACTAGAGATTACAATTTTTACGATACCTTGGTGAATAACCTTGGTAATTTTCAAATGACACCTTGGGGATAGACCTTGGTGATATGTTCATGATTGTCTATGTTAAATGATGTAGCCACATCCTCAAGATATGGAAAATGTTATTTTTATTATGAAATGCCTCATGATTTCTTTCTCATTCCTTAAAGTTATTTTCATGTCCTTATTGAAGTATCGCAAGTTCACATGTAAAATGTTCCTCTTGTTTCCCTTACTGGGCCTTCTGCTCACCCTTTCTTTTGATGTATGTCCCCAGGTTATGAGATCCAGTAATGAACCTAGGATGAAATTAAGGATAATCCTTTCAAGTGTTTAAGAAGAATGTTTTATGTTGTTTTCATGTATTATGTTCCTGGTTTCCAGGACACTAGACCTTAAAGATCCTCAGTTTTGTGTAATGTAATGAAAGTTTATGTTATAAATGGCGGGATTCTATAATCACAAATCTCAATAATAATTACACATCATGTTTTAATGATTGAAAATATTATTACTATCAATTACACTCATTATTATTTACAAATCTTTTACATGATCACAACTCTCACTTATCTTATCAAACCCTTGTATTTATGTTTCAAGTTATCTTACTTGATAATGGTAATGATTAATTCATATTCTGCATATTACTGTTTAAGTTTGAATACAGTTAATTTTCTAAGTATTCAGACACCGTGAAGGACACACAGTGACCCAAACACTGTGAAGGACACACCGTGACCCAGACACCGTGAAGGACACACCGTGACCCAGACACTGTGAAGGACACACCGTGACTTAGACACTATGAGCTAGACACCGTGACATTGATACACCGTGAAGCACATACCATGAAGGACATGTCAGTTCTTGGATACACCGTTTACATAATCACTGTGACACCGTTTATTAACCTTTTTTTCAATATTATTTAAATATTACTAACGGTCATATTTGATGTTTTTAATGCAATTAATGTTATTTAATGATAGTTTTTGGTCTGTCAGGAAACCATACCTTGTACCTATGGATATGAAATAATTCATATTGATGGAACTCATGGAATATAAAGAATATTGAGCTGCAATAGAGGAGAAGCTCGCACTTGAAATGTCTCGACACACATACTACAATACACGCGAGCTCTATACTGAACCGAAGAATAATCCTGAGCAAAACGATGAAGAACACATTGCACGATCCTCAAAAAATTTCCATACATGCAATCCCAAATTACTGAAGAACACACGAAGTACTTTGGAGTCAAGAGAACATCTTCTCTCCTGTAGAAACAAAAGGTGAACCACGACACTCTGTTTTTCAACAGAAAAAATCAGAGAAGGGCTCAGAAGCATTTCTGTTGAATCCAACGAGTCCAAAGCTGCACTGCCAATAACTAGAGATTTCTAAACTTCCATATACTATCTCTAAGTGATTTATTATTTACTTTCGAGCAATGTGTGTATCATGTTCTTTTTACACACACACTGTCTCCTATGCTGAACTGGAGGATATCACAATCCTCACAGAAAAACTCCTTACACTTGTTTACCCACAACAACTGTGGAAGAGGTCCTTGTGTGGCCTGGTCTTTACTTTTGTTTCCCATGAATAAAAGTGGTAGAGGTCCCTGCGTGGCCTGGACAGTCTTGTACTGTTTCTAACCTTGATCCAGGGTGTGGATCAATTATATATATAAATTTGAGAGGACTAAGTCTCAGCTTGAGAATGAACCTCTTGGTTATATTTGTTGTGCATTTTTAGTTTAAGTTCAAAATATACAGTATCTAATTTATATTCTATTGCCTATTACTTTGAAATACAAATTTGTTTTAAAGTTACTTTGATAGTTAATATAGAAAGTGTTTGTATCTATTCTAAATCAGTAGGTTAGTTTCAAAAGCTAATTTAATCTTCTGATTAGATTAACTAAGAACTAATCAATATTTTGAGAATCTAATTGAACCTTTATAGTTTTAAAAATTCACTACAGTTTAACTTGTTTTATAATTTTGGGGATTTTAAGAGAAATATTTTTAACAGAAATTTTAATTGGAACTCAATTCACCCCCCTCTTGAGTGTCCACTCCGACCAACATTTGGTATCAGATGTTGTTTTTATTAATAAAAGTTTTCAAAACATTCTATTTTTCAACTGTAATTTTAGTTTCATATTTAAAGATCTTAAATTTCTGTTAGTTATAAATTTTATCTCTTTAAAATTATACTCTAAAATATATCTATGGACAATAGACTAGAAGGTGATACTACTATCAGGCCACCTTTATTTAATGGTACAAACTATTCTCAATGGAAACTTAAAATGAAAATTCATTTATAAAGTATGGGTTTTTAAATATGGACTGCTATAGAATCTCAATATAAAATTACAGAAACTGAAAGAACTACTTGGGATGAAACTACAAAAACTGCTTACAATAATAATTGTAAAGCTATGAATGATTTGTATTGTGGATTAAGAGATGAGGAAATCAACAGAATATCTGCCTGTAAAACACCTTATGAAATTTGGGATACTTTAGGTGTTTCTCATGAGGGAACAACTAATGATAAAGAAATGAGATTAAATACTAATACTATTAAATATTATAATTTTAAAATAAAATCTGATGAACCTATTTCTGATATGTATCTTAGGTTCAATTAGATAGTAAATACAATGAGTTCACTTGGAAAGGATGTTCCAACAAAGGAACAAATCATGAGGATACAGAGATGTTTTCCAGATAGATGGAGAGGCACTTCTGTTTCAATCAGAGAATCATGTGACATTGGAGATCTTCCTGTCAAAGAGCTTGTTGGTAAATTAATGATGTATGAAGAAGAACTTAAGGTAAATAAGGAAGAAGATGATGAACCTAAAAAGGAAGTCTGTAGCTTTTAAATCTACTACTTCAAGGAGCAAGGACAAAGAAAAAGTTCAAATAAAAACTGAAAGTTTAACAAGTGAAGATTCAGACTTTGATAGGGATGCTGAGATGGCTCAAATAGCCAGGAAATTTAAGAAGTTCTATAGGAAGAATAAATTCTTTAGAAAATAAAATTAAAAAGGAAAGTATGAAAACAAGGGTCACTAGAAGAAGGACTGGAAGAAATATGATAAAGAAGATGATATAGTCTGCTATGAATGCAAGAGGAAAGGACACATCAAGGCTAACTGTCCAAAATTAAAATTCAAAAAGAAACATGATTATAAGAACAAGAAGTACAAGAAAGCTATGAAATATACTTGGAGTGCTTCAGAAGACAAAACAAGTGAATCTGAAATTTCTGATTCTGAAAAGAATTGTGCCAACATGTGTTTCATGACCAACACATCCAAGGTAACCTTAGATACTCCTATTTTAAATTCCTATTATTCTGGAGATGGTGAAGAATCTGATTCTGATTCTGAAGATATGTCTAAAGATGAATTATCTGAATACTGTAACATGCTGGAGGAAACATGAAATGAACTTAAGGACAAATATAAGTCATTAATAAAACAACATGATCTCACTGCAAATGTTAAATCCGCCCTTGATATAGAAAAAGAAAAGAATGATCAACTGTTAAAGGAAAATAAATAATTGAAAATGTCTAATGAGCAACTTATAAATGACTTAGAAAAATTCCCAAAGGGAAAAGATACACTTACTCAAATGTTTTGAAAGAAATTTGCACCAAAATACACTATTGGTTTGGGATACCAACCTGGAAAAAGACAGTTCAGATAATACTCGATTTATTCCTAAATTTGGACAAAATTATGCTTGTTCCAGTTATGGAAATTCATATGATTCAACTAGTTATTCACATAGTTATAGATCAAATAGAGTTTATATTTCAAAATATTTTGATTCTGTAAATTATATTAAACCCATAAGACAAATTTGGGTACCAAAATCATTGATTTCTAACCTGTCTAGACCCAAGAAGATCTGGGTACCAAAGTCATTTCCCATCTAAATCTGTTTTGTAGGAAACCTGTTTGAAGAGTTCCCACAAGAAGACATGGTATTTGGACAGTGGATGTTCAAGACATATATCTGGGGATTACTCATGCTTCAAGATCCTAAGCAAGGTTGATGGAGTCCATGTCACCTTTGGTGATAATTCTAAAGGAAAAATCATCGTCCTAGGCCAAATTGGTAACACTAACTCAGTTTTAATTTCTAGAGTTTATTTGCTGATGGATTGAAATATAACTTGTTAAGTATATCTCAATTATGTGATGATGGATTTAATGTTAAATTTGAAAATTATTCTTGTGATGTTTTTAATTATAAGAATGTTTTAATATTTTCTGCTTTAAGAAATGAAAATGTTTATACTGTTGATTTAAATTCTTTAGCTAAGAAAAATGTTACTTTTTTAAATACTTTTCATAAAGAGTCTTGGTTATGGCATAGGAGATTAGGAAACTGCAATATACACTCACATATAAAACTAACTAAGAAGAACTTGGTTAGAGACTTACCCAAACTGGAGTTTCCAAATGAAAAAGGTTGTAATCCCTGTCAAAAGGGAAAACAACACAAAATCTCTTTCAAATAAAAGAAAGAAGTTTCAACTTCTCAACCTCTCGAGTTGGTTCACATGGAATTGTTTGGACCATCTAGAGTTTCTAGCTTAAATGGGAATCACTATGCCTATGTCTTAATAGATGACTTTTCTAGATATACTTGGGTATATTTCTTATCTCACAAAAGTGAAGCTTGTTCTTACTTTATTAAATACTCCAAGTCTGTAGAAAACCTTAATGGACTTAAGATTAAAACCCTGAGAAGTGATCATGGCCATGAGTTTGAAAATCAAGAGTTTGAATCTTATTTCTCACAAAATGGCTATAGTCACAACTTTTTTGCTCATAGGACTCCTCAGCAGAATGGTGTAGTAGAAAGAAGGAATAAAACCCTTCAAGAAATAGCAAGAACCATGCTTAATGAGTATGACCTGCCTATTTACTTTCGGGATGAAGCTGTAAATACAGCTTGTTATATCATCAATAGAGTATTAGTTAGACCTGTTCTCAAGAATACCCCTTATCAACAATGGAATAATAGAAAGCCTAAGGTTAATTACTTTAAAGTCTTTGGTTTCAAAGTCTCTATTCTTAATACCAAGGATAATCTGGATAAGTTTGCTTCTAAGAGTGATGAAGGAATATTTTTAGGATATTCTTTAACTAGAAAAGCCTATAGAGTTTTCAATAAGAGAACCAAGTGTGTGGAAGAATCTGTTCACCTCAAATTTGATGAAACTAATCCACATGAACCTAAGTCATATCTTGAAAATCTTGAAGAATATTTATCTGTTCTGAACCTTAATGATAAAATCAATGAACCTGCTGTAAAGACAACCAGTTCTGGAAATATTTCAGAATCTGCTCCTAATGAACTCGAACCTAGATAAGAACATGAAATTTCTAGACCTACCTTTACTAGATCAACTAGGATTCTAAAGAATTATCCTTTAGATGATGTTGTTGGTAATCTTTATAGAGGGACATAGACTAGAGCTTCTCTTAGAAATCAGGTTGAACATCAAGCCTTCTTATCACAGCTTGAACCTAAAAAAATTGATGATGCTATTAATGATGAATGTTGGGTAATTTCTAGGCAAGAAGAAATTAATCAGTTTGAAAGAAATAATATTTTGAAACTAGTAGAAAGATCTAAGGACACTTTCAACATAGGCACAAAATGGGGGTTTAGAAATAAAATAGATGAATATAGAAATATAGTTAGAAACAAAGCTTGGTTAGTTGCACAAGGCTATAGTCAAGAAGAAGGAATTGAATATGAGGAGACTTTTGTTCTAGTATCAAGACTAGAAGCCATTAGGATCTTACTTGCTTATGATGCACATCTAAATTTCAAACTATATCAAATGGATGTCAAGAGTGCTTTCTTAAATGGGTATATAGCTGAGGATATTTTTGTTGAAAAACCACCTGAATTTACAAACCCTAATTTTCCAAATCATATTTTCAAAATATCAAAAGCTTTATATGGTTTAAAGCAAGCTCCAAGAGCTTGGTATGACAGATTAAGTACTTTTATTATCTCTATAGGTTTTACAAAAGGAATAGCTGATCCTACCCTTTGTATAAAATGAATTTCTAAAGATGTTTTAGTTGTACAAATTTATATAGATGATATTATTTTTGGATCTTCAAAAACTTCTTTATGTACTGATTTTTCTAAAATGATGCAAAATGAATTTCAGTTGAGTTTAATGGGTGAAATTAAATTCTTTCTTAGATTTCAAATCTTTCAAAACAATGATGGAATTATTTTAACTAAAAGTAAATATACTATATATCTTTTAAAATGTTTTCTATTAGACAACACAAAAAATAGTGACACTCCCCTGAGTACCACATGTAAGTTGGATCTTGATGAAAATGGAAAATCTCTTAATCAAACCACTTATAGAGGAATGATTGGAAGTCTACACTACATGACTACTAGTCGTCCTGATATTATGTTTAGTGTGTGTATATGTGCTCGTTTTCGAGAAAACCTTAAAGAGTCAAATTTAAATGTTGTAAAGAGAATTTTCAAATACCTTAAGCATACTCCCAATTTAGGACTGTTTTATCCAAAAAGACAATCATTTGAACTAGTTAGTTATTCTAATGCTAATTTTTCTGGATATAAGTTAGATAGAAAAAGCACCTCTGGAACATGTCACCTTTTAGGCAAGTCACTAGTATCATGGTGTAGTAAGAAACAAAATTCTGTTGCATTATCTACTACAGAAGCTGAATACATAGCTGCTGGCAGTTGTTGTGCACAAATTTTGTGGATGAAACACACTTTACCAGACTATGGATATCAATTCAGACATGTCCCAACAAATTGTGACAACAAAAGTTCTATTAACATTTCAAAGAATCTTGTTTCATATTCTAGGACAAAACATATTGATGTAAGACATCACTTTTTGAGGGATCATTACCAAAAAGGTAATATCACTTTAGAATTCATTGGTACTGAATATCAAATTACTGATATATTCACTAAACCATTAAATTATGAGAGATTAGACTACATCATACATGATCTTGGTATGATTAACCATAAATAGACATCTTATAGATCTTACTGTTTACTATTTTTTTTACAATATTACTTTATAGTTTCATGTTCACTATTTCTCAGTTACTGTTTCATGTTTATAGTCTCATAGTTAACATATTTTGTTCACGGTCTGTCACCTCACTGTCTCACCATGACTGCATAGAATGGTCACTATCTCAATGTGACGACCATCAAATGTCTCACCGTGATGACCACCAACCATCTCATCGTGACGACTATTTTTCATCACACCGTAATGCCTACTCACGGTCTCACCATGAAGATTCTTTATATATTTATTTTAACCCACATCACGGTAATTTTTATTTCACCGCTGATTACTTTCCCGCGTTTTTGTTTTTATGATTCTTGACATTCCCAAATGATAAAACATAAGGGTTTTTACTCGATTCCTTACCTGAGATCTCTCCTGCTCACTCTCTCGAACCCTCTTTACCTTGAAAACCTTCTCTCCTTCTCTCTCTCTCGAATCTTTAGTGGATGCCCAGAATGAAGCGTCCATCTTCACCCTCATCTGAGAAGCATCGTATGAAGAAACAGAAAAGAGAATTGAATATTTCACCCGAAGGACATCTAAATCTGAACCTAGTAAGCCATACTGTAGTACCTGAAAAAGAGATTTTCCCTGAATGGCTGTTATCTAGTAAGTCTTTGGTTATAAAAGTCTTAAGAGAATAAGGATGGATCAAATGGTTTTCTAGAAAAGATATACATATATACCTGAGGTTGGTATCTTCGTTTTACCAGTATGTAAAGTTTTCTTTTGATACTGGAGAAAGTTTTATGGTGACAAGATAGA
The DNA here is from genome assembly GCA_963277665.1 of Viscum album. Taxonomy (NCBI): domain Eukaryota; kingdom Viridiplantae; phylum Streptophyta; class Magnoliopsida; order Santalales; family Viscaceae; genus Viscum; species Viscum album. The sequence continues at coordinate 621,466,324 of OY728156.1, read as the reverse complement.
TCAATGGGAAAAAGTGTTCATTCTCTTCAAGGTTATGGGATGAATGCCTGAGAATTACTCATGGAGGGATTGGTGATGATTAGTAGAGAGACCCTCCTCCAACAACTAACATATTTGATCTGGAAAATGCAATAGAGATCCTGACTGAAAATGGAACCAAGCAACGGTCCATAACAGCTAAATTGGATGGGGAGACAAGGCTTTTGTTCAAATTTTTTCAGAATTTGATTAGTCTAAGAAAATGATATTTTTCTGTGATGAAGTATCAAGATGTGTTCTTGATTCACTTGTTGAATAATGGCCATAAGATCAATCTTTGAAAATATGTCATTAATCATATATGTGAGCTGATTAAAGTCACTTCCAAATCCACCTCCTTGTTTTACTCAAGGATGATTTGGGCCATGTTAGTTGCAAAGGGAGTAGTTGGACTGAATGATGAAAAGCTAGAGGATTTTGATTTCTGTTTATCCAAGCCTATCATCAGAAGGATGAAGATTAATTAGAACCCCTAGAAGAAGTAGTGGGTTGAGGATAATGATCAACTTTATAAGAATTATAATCCTGTTGATTATCCAAGAAGGCCAAAGAATATAACTAATCCTGTTTTGGAACTAGATGAAGTGGCTGAGTACCCAGAAGTGGAATAGTCAGTTCCTGAGTACATAACCTCTGCTGAAGAGAGGATGGAAATTGACTTTCAGTTGGAAAGGCAATAATTTGCTGAAGAGATTAGAGGTGATCCTGTGGATCTTAATCCAAATCCAGAGCCTCAATTATCTGAAATGGAAGCACATTTTTGAGGGGTAGGAACCTCAAAACCTTGATATTGATGAAGCCGAACCTGCTGAAACCTCTCAACCTACTGTCACATATTCTGGGTACACTCAGTATGAGTTTCCATGTTTTTATAATGTGAGTGAATCACAGCAAGTGACTGAAACTGGTATAGATCTCTCTTCTTTATTTCAATTGAAGTCAGTAGGTCACCCAGAACCAGAACCAGAACCAGAACCTCAACCTCAATCTGAATCTGAAACTGAAACTAATTCTGAACCGCAAACAGAATCTGCATCAGAACCTGTACCACTACCTTCATTTACTCTCTTATCTGAGAAACAATCATATGTAACTAAGGATGACTTGAAAGTCTTTGGAGAGAATATCTTGGCTGGAGTTGAGAAGATTATATCCCCTCAACCTCGTCCAGTGACTCATCTAAGTCAAGAAGATGCCTCGATTATTTTGGAAAACATCATTCTGCATATTCAACCAAGGATGATACGAGAAATACAAGAAGTCAGAGTTGAAAATAATTTTCTTAGTGATGTTGTTGAAAATTTGAAAGATATTATGGAAAATATTTAAAGAGAACTGTATTCAATATCCGAGTCTTCTCCTGTTTCTGCTCCTGCACCTGTTGCTGCTTCTCCTGAACCAGATGTTTCCAACCTTTATAGAGAGATTGTGTCTCAAGTGAATCCTTATCTACTATTGTTTGATGAGAATATTGATGTAATACACACCAAGATTCTGCAACACATTAGAGATCTTGTAGAAAATCTGAATAAGCTCACAGATGAGTACACTGGATGTTTGCAAAAAGTTTTGAAAAAACTCAAATCTCTCATTGAAGCTGTCAAGGCTTCTTCTTCCTCTGGTCGTACCTCTGTTCCCTCTTTGAATGATTCTCTGCTGAGATCCATAATGAAAGAAGAAATTCAGAATGCCCTTAGTGGTTTAGATCTGTCTCCTTTGTCAGAAGTGGTTAAGAATAGTGATCGAGCTTTGGACCTGGTTAAAATTCATTATAAGATTGCCAATGATTCTCAACAAGAGATCACCAAGAAGATAGACTTTTATCTCACTCGTATTTTCTCTAAAAGTGACATGACAAATCACTTTATGTATCTTGTGGATAATTTGAAAATCCCTCCAGTGACTCAAGCTTTTAAAGCTCAAGTTCAGAAGCTTACAGAGTTCATCAGATTGTTGGATAAATTCATGGAAAATAAGGATGATTTTGAAAAGGCTATGCAATATGGTGGAGAATTCATTACTTATTTCATCAATATTTTGAAGATGTGTCTTCAGGTAGAGAGTACTGCCATAGTTTCTCCAGCTGCTACACCCCTTAGACCTGGTTTACCTACCCTAGCCTCAACTGCCATGTCAGTCAGCCAAACACTTTCTCAGATCAGACCAGTCATTCTTGATCAACCACAGCCTAGATCTTCTACAACTCCTACTTTGGCTCCCTCCATATTTGAAGTTCTAACTTTACCATCTTTGTCTACTGCCTCCATGCCCTCTTCTAAATCAGCTCCAACTCCTGCTGATAAAGGCAAAGAGAAATCCAATTCGTGATGCCTACCAATGTTTCTTAATTTTTGATGGGTTGTATTTTGTTGTTTACTGTTTGTATTTATCCTGTATGTTTTATTATGAACCTTCTTAATGAAAAATGCTATGTTTCACTCCCTTATCTATACTTTTTGATAATCCCAAAAGGGGGAGAAAATAGTGAGAAGTATTTTATCTATTCTTGTTATTATTATATATGTTATTTTCTCTAACATTGCATTTCCTTTATATTTTAACTATACATGATTTGTGATCATCAAAACAGGGGATATTTTTGGACTCCTCATGTATTAATCATGTTTTAATGATCAAAAATCTCAATAATAATTACACATCATGTTTTAATGATTGCAAATCTTATTACTGTCAATTACACTCATTATTATTTACAAATCTTTTTCATGATCACAACTCTCACTTATCTTATCAAACCCTTGTATTTATGTTTCAAGTTATCTTACTTGATAATGGTTAAGATTAATTCATATTCTGCATATTACTATTTAAGTTTGAATACAGTTAATTTTCTAAGTATTTAGACACCGTGAAGGACACACCGTGACCCAGACACCGTGAAGGACACACCATGACCCAGACACCGTGAAGGACACACCGTGACCTAGACACCATGAAGGACACACTGTGTCTCAGACACCTTGAGCTAGACACCATGACATGGACACACCATGAAGCACATACTGTAAAGGACATACCTGTTCTTAGAGACACCATTTACATAATCACAGTGACACCATTTCTTAACCTTTTTCTCAATATTATTTAAATAATACTAATGGTCATATTTGATGTTTTTAATGCAATTAATGTTATTTAATGATAGTTTTTGGTCTGTCAGGAAACCGTAACTTGTACCTATGGAAATAAAATCATTCCTATTGCCGGAGCTCATGGAATATAAAGAATATTGAGTTGTAGTAGAGGAGGGGCTCACACTTGACACGTATAGACACACATACTACAATACACGCGAGCTCTGTACTGAACCAAAGAACAAACCTGATCACAACTATGAAGAACACATTGCACGATCCTCAAATAAGTTCCATACATGCAATCCTACGTTACTGAAGAATACACGAAGTACTCTGGAGTCAATAGAACATCTTCTCTTCTGGAGAAACAAAAGATGAACCACTACACTCTATTTTTAAACAGAAAAACTAGAGAAGGACTCAAAAGAATTTCTGCTGAATCCAATGAGTCCAGAGCTGTACTTCTAATCACTAGAGATTTATAAACTTCCATATACTATCTCTAAGTGATTTATTATTTACTTTCGAGCAATGTGTGTATCCTGTTCTTTTTACACACACACTATCTCATGTGCTGAACTGGAGGATATCACAATCCTCACACCAAAAATCCTTACTCTTGTTTACCCACGACAACTGTGGAAGAGGTCCTTATGTGGCCTGGTCTTTATTTTTGTTTCCCATGAAGAATAGTGGTAGAGGTCCCTGTGTGGCCTAGACAGTCTTGTACTGTTGCTAACCCCGATCCAGGGTGTGGATCAATTATATATTTAAATTTGAGAGGACTAAGTCTTGGCTTGAGACTGAACCTTTTGGTTATATCTGCTATGCATTTTTAGTTTAAGTTCAAAATATACAACATCTAATTTATATTCCACTGTCTATTACTTTGAAATACAAATCTGTTTTAAAATTACTTTGATAGTTAATCTAGAAAGTGTTTGTATCTATTGTAAATCAGTAGGTTAGTTTCAAAAGGTAAATTAATCTTATGATTAGATTAACTGAGAACTAATCAATCTTTTTAGAATCTAATTGAACCTTTATAGTTGTACAAATTCACTATAGTTTAACTTCTTTTATAATTTGGGGGATTTTAAGAGAAATATTTTTAATAGAAATTTTAATTGGAACTCAATTCACCCCCCTCTTGAGTGTCCACTCCGACCAACACATTGGTTTTCATAGGTGTCCAGGATGGATGTGTTGACAAAATATTCTATCATGCTACATCCTTCACTACAAGAACTAAGCTCTAGAAAGTAAAAAGGATAGATTACTTCTCTTATTACTTGAAATTCAATTATAATGATGCATCAACTCTACTTTATTCTAGAAGGTAGTTGCAAAAGTTTATTGTAGATTCTTATATAATTATTGAGTCTCAAATACTATCATTTATTCTCATTAATCAAAAGATATTAAGAGTTGAAATATAAAATGGGTTGTAAGACGCATTCCTTATAGGTGATAGTCATGGGTCTTTATATGAAAAGCATAAAATTTTACCTTCTGTTTATACTGGTGGTCATAGGTATATGATTAAAAATTATTAAGATGTGATGTCAATATGTAATTGGGTAGGATATCTATATTTGATTATAATATTTACATGAAATCTAATGTGTATTAAAATTTCTATATTTGTTACAAAAAAAATATTCTGCCTTGGGACTATCCTAAAATAATATCAAGATTTTTTAATATTAATGTTAACCATCTCAAGAAATATTTACGAGAAGTATTTTTCTTTGGAAAGTATAAAGGAGGTAAAGATATTCATAGAAAATATTCTTTAGGTGTAGAATATCCTTTATTATTGTGTCATGTTCTATGATATTTCATTAATCCTACTCTTTCCCATGTATTTGTTCATGTTAGGGATTTTAAGAAAAGAGGGTTTCCTCATATTCACATTCTATTCTTTCTTTACTATGAAGAAAAATTCATTACTTAAACATACATTAACAGATTTTTTAATTAAATTACAAATAAATGTAACTTACAAAAACTTCATAAAGCTGTTAATAATTTTTTGATCCATAAACCTTGTGGTAATTATAATAATTACTCACCTTGTATGAGAAATGGAAAATGTTAAAAAATTTATCCAAAAAAATTTATTGAATATAAAACAAATGGTGATGATAGTTATGTTTTATATCAAATAAAGAATTTTTGAAGTACAATCATCAATAATGGTGCTGATTTGGATAATTTTTTTTACCATAATATCCTATTTTACCATTGAAGTATCAATATGATCTAAATACCTAAATTTACAATCAATGTTATTCTATAAAATACCTTTTTTAATTTATTAGAAAGTGTCATGATCATGTTACAATGGCACTCTATGAGACTAATAGTAGATACTTATCCAAGAACAATGTAGTTGATGTTAAAATGTATTATGACTATCAGTACATCACACCTTGTGAAGCTTCCCAAAAGATATTCTCTTATGATATCCATTATATATATCCTCCATTAGATTGGTTTTATTTCAATTTACTAGGACAATACATTATGAACTACACAGACAATGATAATATTGAAGATATCTTGATCAAGAGAAACATTTATGAAACAATGTTTACTTCTTGATTTGAGGAAAGTGTAATGTACCAATAAGGCAGAAGTCTAAAATATACATAATTAAAAAAAATATTTTTCCTCCACTCTTGTGATGAAAATGGTATCCCTAGGAGAAGGGATTTTCTATTAGTAGATTGTATTATGTGCCACTAACAAATGGAGAGCTATATTACTTGAATATATTTCATAGAAAGATCACAGGTGAAACATTATATGAATATATTAAAATGGTGAAAAAAATCACTCATCAAACATTTAGATAGTCCTATTATTCTTTGGGACTATTAGATAATGACAGAGACTTTATTGAAGCACTAAAATTGGTGTTATTTAAGGGAATGAGACACAATTTGTACAGAATCTTTTCTAGAATTTTATTCTCAAATAATATTTTTCACCCCAAAATTATTTGGAATGAAACTAGGAACATCCTAAGTGAAGATATTATATATTTCCAATGAAATATGTTTATAATACAAGTTATTTCATTTTACTATATTTGATATTCTATAAAAAAATTATAGCTGACTAGAAAAAATATTGTTACAACATATTTCTTTTATTTTTAACATTATATTTTATAAAATTATTTCTAATTATTAAATTAAATTTCATTAAAGCTGCACAAATTGATAAAACACTAGGATTAATTATATCATTTTTATAATTATTAATTCCTAAAAATAATGAACACAATTACAACCAATATTGAAACAACATGATGGAAAAATTATATGATTTTGGGTTATATTTTAACTTTGTATCTATTATTTGATCATGCAAGATATACATATCCATAATATAATTTGATTTAATTTTTTTTCCTTCATTATAGTATTTTTTTTTATTTCATATATAAAAATTTTATGAAGAATATTAATTTTCATTTTCCTTACTCCTCCTAAAATATTTTCTAACATATAATTATTAGAAGGTAGAAGTTTTCATTCTTGCACTAACCAGTCATTAAACTAATTGAGAATTTATATGATTATGTTCTTATAGGGGTATAGGTTGTTTGGGAACACATGGTTTACATATTTTTTATAACTTCAACAACATTCTATTTTATAAACTATTTGTAATATACTTATTTATTATGTCTTCTTTATCATACTAAACTCTTAATGTTTTGGACATGCTTGTAGCCTATAGTAAAATAGTGTTATCATTAACTTCTATCAGGTTGGTTCATTATGTAACTTAATACCAATCATTTTATCATACTTGAAAACGATGATGACTGTATAAATCTACTATTATTCTATTTTATAATACTATTTCTCTATTTTCTAGATTTACCACTCAGTGATTACCAAAGAAAAATGTATGATTTTATTGAAATAGAATACATTATCTACAATAATGGTATATCTATTCATTGTTATCCTCCTATACCAGTTTCATATTCTTTAATTGATACTCAATGAAATTGTTTAGTTGTAGAAGAAATTAATTATAGCTGATAATGCCTTCATAATGAGTATAGAACTTTACAGAATAGGATTACTGTTGAACAAAAATAGGTGATGGTTTTCATTTTTTCTTGATTTTCTTCTACTGATTTTTTTTTTATTTCATGGATATGGAGGTATGGTTAAGAAATTAAATTGGAGAGTTATAATTTGTTTTCTATGGCTAGAAGGTAAAATATTTCTTCTAGTTTATTCATGTGGAATAACATTATTACACCTACCCAGTGGGGGGATAACCCATTCTAAATTTTGTATTCCAGTATCTGTTAATGAGAGGTTAGTTTTTAATATTAAACTAGAGAGTAATGTTATAGAACATATTCAATTAACAAATTTGGTTATCTAGGATGAGGCATAAATGATTATTGAACACCTTTTCAAAGCTCTTGATCATACCTTGAGATATATAATGTTAGTAAAAAATGATAATGCTTCAAAATTACCATTCTGTAGCCTACTAATGGTATTTAGTAGGGATTTCAAGAAAATACTACCATTAATACTAGTTGTTAACATAAGTAAACCTTTTTTTAGGTATAAAGTCATCATATCTATGGAAATAATGTCAATTTTTAACTTTTGAAAAGATCATGAGATTGTAGTCAATTACTTTCAATAATGATTTAGTTGAAGTTCAATAGTTTTCTATGTTAACTTTGGATATTGGTGAAGGTTGATTTGGTGAGCCTAACAATGGGAAAGTTGTCATTAAAATTCCATCAAAATTTCTTCTTAAATCAGTTGAAAACCTAATGACTATAGCTATAGACTATTCATACACAAATTTGGGTGATAACTATGGAGATTTCAGTTATTTGAAAGACTGTGAAATATTTTCACCGACACATGATATTTTTCAAGAAGTAAATGACTACATGTTAACTATCACTACTTATGAAAGCGAATATTACATCAATTATGATTATTTTTTCAATGAATGTCTTGATACAAATAGGGTATAGAACATATATACATCTGACATTTTAAATGGTACCAATGTGTCAGGGTCTCCTTCCCACAAAATTACATTGAAGATCAGGGTACCCATTATGTTTCTTATAAATATATATCAATCAGTGGGTTTATATAATGGCACTCATATGATCGTTACACATTTGGGTGACCATTTTATCATAGCATAAAATTTTAGTGGTTTTCATTCTTTTTATCTAGTATTCAATCCAAGAATAAATATGGCACACTCTGATGATAGATGGACATTCAAATTAAAAAGAAGAAAATATCCTTTTATTGTCTCATATGCAACTACTATTAACAAAATTCATGGTCAATCACTCTATTTTTTGGTTTATATCTTCAAAATATTGTGTTCTATCATGGAAAATTGTATGTTTCTATATCTAGGGTCATGTCAAAAAAGGATTTGAAAATAATAGTTGATGATAAAGATAACATATCCTCTTATTGCACCAAAAATATTATCTAGAATAAATTTTTTGATAAATTGTTTTATTTATATTTTATATTATAATGTTGAATTTTAAATGTGGTTTTCCCTTACTCATATATAGAATTTCATGATTTTCATTATTTATTTCTATGTTTTATTTGTATACAAATTCAAAATGTACACTGTTACAAAAATGTTATGATCAATAAATTCATTGAATGATATTACCCTTCAGGATGATGATACACTAAATATACAATTTTTTGTATTCAATATGTGGTGTAATTCATTATCCAAGTACTCCAATGACGTTGATTCCGTTGATCACATTCTTGGTGATGAACTTTTGAGTTTACCATATAAAAATGAAACTCTTTCTTTTTATTTTTTATTACTGGGTCAACATGTAAAAATATTTCATTACATTATTCTATAGTGATGACATATGATATCTATTTTTTTAAAGTTTAGTCAACATTTTAAAATACATTCTGTAGGGAATAAATATTGAGTGTACAATTAGTAGCCATTAAATAACTTCCATGTTTAAACTTCTATTATGTGAATGTTTGTTCTATATTATACAAAAATTAAAAATAGATCCCAATAAAGGTAGATAATTAGAGACAAGACATGTCATCCAAATGATGCTCACCTACCACGATTCAGTTTTGATTTTACTTCTTTTGATGTTTTTATTCATAGAAGGGTTCCAGAACAACATCTAATAGTTATATTTCATTACCACTTAAATTTTTGTCTTAATTTTTATTTTCAACTAATTTTTACTCCACATAATTACCAAATCACTCTTGTTAAAAAAAATTCACTCACTAAATACAATTTAGTTTTAAAATTATATGTAGCATAATGTACTTTATTAAAAATTACATTGTATTTTAGATAGTTCAACCCTTCTTTAAGTAATTTTTAATTTATTTTTATATGTTTTAGAAATTATTGTACATATGCATTTCTACAATCCTATAAAATATATGGGGAATTCGAAACCTAAATATACAATTTTTTTAACTGATGAAATTTTATCCATTTTTTCTTCTTACTTTACAAGACAGATAAATTAAAATTAATAATATTGTTTATTTATTTTCTTAAATAGGGTTACAAGTTAATTGTAGTTTATGGGGTGAAATTTTGAATGAAATATCAAAATACATGGAAAAATAAAATGACTCATCTATTGTTTTGATATTTCCACTGGTCATGGAAAACAGATTGAGCAGTGGGATTTCTATCTACATAGTACATTTTTACTCTTTCTATTTACTATTAATTTTGTGTATTACTTTATCACTATACCATCATCCTCTATTTTGGAACTTATTTTAGCCTCTTTTATAATGAAAACTAGAATTAATACAATGAAAATACTTTTAAACCTAGATATTCTAATAGTTAAAAGCTTTAGAAATAGATGTCATCTTACTTGAAATTACTTTTGAATTTTGTATATTTGAAACTATCAACATCATAGATGTATTCTCAACAAATTTTTATTTTTAATGTTGCGTATTCTATAATTATCAGGACCGGTATGATCATTCCATCACATTTCTATATTCTACCACCAACACATTTGAATAGTTCTATTACACCTATGCTTTATTAGAATAACAAAAAAACAATTTTTTATGTAAAAAACTTTCAAGAAGTTAGTAATATATCATGAACTTTGTAATTTCATTATTCAGCATTTCATAATGTTTAATTATATCCTTCTCTAGTATATATATTAATATCTACTAAATATTTCATAGCCTATAAGGTGTTTAATTATATCTAAAATACAAAAAATTCAAAACACCCACAACCAATATTATGAATCATGCAGCTCCTGCATGAAGAAAGTACACACTTTAGATTGAAAATTTTGGTTCCATAATTTCAAAACCTCTCCTAATATCACTACTCTAAGGTTTTTATTTGTTGTTTTTCTTTATAAATTATTATTAATTTGTTATTTGGTTGGTTTTTGATTATATCATATGATATAAATCACAGTCTAATCAAAATTCTCAATCCAATATATTTAGAGTGTAATTGATGGTGAATGATCACAAAGACTCATTTTTGGTCATTCACTTCAACAAGAAAATAATGAAATTTATAACTAAAACAGTTGCATAGTTGAGAGTCTCTTTGATATAGGTTAAATTATAAAACATTTTTTTTATGTTAACATATTCTCAATTTATTTAAACTAAAATTGTTGTTCATTTTCAAATTAGGACCATGATGAGTTTGGTTTTCCTCTAGAGTTAAACATTTTTAAATCAAAAATAGTTTTGTTATCAATTGATGTAACAAATTACAATATCCAAAACTATCCCTGTTATTTAGAACAAAACACCTAAAAATTTATTTTCATCATTTTAAAACGAAATTACAATATTTATTTTCAGAAAATATTTGAATTTAGTTAGGTATTAATTATTACTAATTCATAAATTTCATTTAAAAAAATAAAATCACAAAAAACAATCCTTATTTTCCTTACAATAAATGATCATCATAGTAGTAGATCTTCATAATTTAGTAGTAGCATTGAATATAACCAGGTGCTATTGTTTTCAATTTTTCCATTTTGATTTATTAAAAAATAAACACCACCATATTGCAACATTAATTTTATCTTTACATCATAGGATCATCAAAGTGATGGATCTTTATGACTAAGTTACAACACTGATGCTAGATTTGTTACATTAACCATATATATTTCATCTACTCAGGTATATATATGTTATCTTGATTGATTTTTATTTTTATGACATCATTTGAACTAAAAAAATGATTTTTTGGTCATTTAAATATTTGATATGATTAAAAAAATAGTCCATTTCTTCTTATCAATTGGATATTGTTAATATTTTCATTTTAGATTCTATGATTTCAGTTGTCACTATTATTTGATACTTATTATTTTAACTCCATTCTCTATGTAGAAAAACCTATTGTTTGATTTTGATGATGAAAATGTGGTGCAATGAAATCTTCTAATGTCTCATGACTCTGCGACTATAAAAAGCCATTCCAATAAGCTACACCCCCCTATGATGGAAAATTTTAATAGGAATATTGAAAAATATGACTGAAATTTTGTGAGGCAATATCAAGGTAATACTAAAAAGTGGTTGATTATTTTATTTTAAAATGTATTATTGAAATTTTTATTTATTTTATAAACTTTTTTAGATAATACAATTCACCTAAACTTTATTTAAACATATTTTTCCACAAATTTTTAGTTTGGCATATGTATTAAAAATCCACTGCACACATTCGAATTCACTTAATTTTTTCTACAATATTCTCTGATAAAAGAATTGATCACTTCATCCTATAGAGATGTTGATTTCCTTATGAAGTGGGCATACAATCAATAATATATAATATTTTTTCCTCCCCAATGAAGTGTGTAAAATCATCACAAGACATGATTACTAAAAAACCCAAATCAATGTAGCCCTTTTCTAAGAGGAATAAACCTCTACTTTATTGACTGAGATACATGGTTGCTTATTGCAATGGATATGTAAAGTAAAATCCTATGTAGTGGGATTCTTAGTCACCTTTCCCTATATATAAGTTGAAGTACAGTCCAAGGGGGCTGTCTGTAAGGCCCCATATGATTCATTGGATTGACTGAATCTATTTCACCCTTATGTTAAACAAACACATCCTTATGTAAAAAAATACAACCTTCTCCTAACAAACACAACCTTATGTGCAACATAATCTTATCTTAACAAAAAAATTATTATCTTTTCTTTGTTTCAAAATATTTCTTTTATATTAATATTCAAAATATTGATTTTCACATTTCAATATTCATTAATATTTTTTCTTATTTTTAAACATTGTTATGTATACATAAAAATGTGTTGGAAGATTTTGAAGATGAAGATTCAGTACAAGGTTACATTGTCATAGGTTCATTATATAACATCAAGTGACATTCAATGAGTGATAAACTTATACAAATAGAAACATCAATATTTATGCTGGAATTATTGACCACATTTTCATCATTATCTATTAAAATGTATCATTATATCTTTTCTCATATTGATTATTAAAACCATCATCTTCTATTTTATTTGTCATCAATTTTTATTTTAGTGTAAATACCAATGTTTTAGTGATTATTATTTGAAATGTATGTTCATTAATATAATTTGATTCTTCTTGCTAAAAATAAATTTTCATTCATTTAAAATTTTCATTAATGTTTTCTACTAAATTGATGATGTCTTAATAGGTTCTCTACTTTTATTCTAAAATTATCTACCAATTATTTGCGATTAAAATATATTCAATATTAATTTCCATTATTATCATTGTAAAAAATTATTATCTTATTAAAAAGCATTAATTTATAGCATCCTGAAAATGCATGGGCAAAGTACAAGTTAATTCAATTTTTTAGAGATAAATATATAAACAGATAATAATTTGTTAATATTATTATTTTAGTTGTTTATTTATTAATATTTAATGTTTAATATATTATGATTTTAATTATTAAATTGTATTCAATTTTTATATATGTATTTAATATATATTATTTATTACTTTTTAATTAATTAATATATATATATATATATATATATATATTTAAATTATTCATTTATAATATTTATTTATACTTATTGTTTAACATTTAATATTTTTTTTAATAAATTCATATTTTAAAAAATTAATATATATATTCATTTTGATTTAAACATATATTCATTTTTATTTTTTAAAAAATTATTTATTTAATATCACTAATTAATTTTTTTAATATTTTTTTCAATATATTCATCTTTTAATTAAATTTACTTCCTTTTTAACATTCATTCATTAAATATTTTTTAATTATTAATAATGTGAAGTGTTTTTTCCTTTTTTGTAATTTATTCATTTTAAAAATTTATTCATTTAATATTTTTTAATTTCATCATTTTTAATGTTGTTTACACATAATTATTCACTAATATACTTAATATTTTTAATATATAAATTTACACACACACAAATATATATAAATATACTTAATATTTCATTAAATATGATTTATATAATACGAAATTTGTATTTATATTAAATAAGTCATATATTTAGTAAAAAATGGTTTACCATTAAAAATTAATATTAATTTAAAATATTGACTAATTAAAATTGATTAATGGATGTTTAATCAAAAATAATTTGTTTTTTCAATTTAACATATATCAAACTTGTGTTACATTAATTTCACAAACATGTATACGTAATTAAGGTAATTTTAACTAGAAACACACACACACACAATCTTTTTTGTAATTAATTCAATTTTTAAAATTAAATTTAGAATTTTATTTATCATCATTATATATTTAATATATATAATGTATTTAATCGAAAAATTTTATTCATTTTTTTTATATTTTTATTCAATATATACTATTTTTACCTTTTAATATTTTTTCAAATTTATTCAATTTAAATATTATTTATTCATTGATAATCTTAATGTTTAAAATATGTTTTTTAATTTTTTCATTTTCAATTTTTATTTGTTTAATATTTTGGTAATTTTATCTATTTTTAATATTTACTTATACATATTTCTTCATTAATATTTAATATTTTGAATACTTTTTTAATTTATATAATTAATATATATATTCATTTCCATTATAACATATATTAATATTTATTTTTTAATAATCTCTATAATTAATAATAATTATTAATTTTTTAATATTTTTTAAATTTATTTATTCTTTTAATTCTTAAAATTAGACCATTTCAACATCCATACATTTAATATTATTTAGTTTTATTTATTCACTAATAATTTTAATTATTTTTTACTTTTGTTTTTAATTTATTGGTTTTCAATATTTATTCGTTTAATATTTTTGAAATTTGTCCTTTTTTAATATATTTTTATACATATTGATTAATTAATATATTTATTATTTTTAATATTAATATATATATATATATGAATATATATAATATTTCCTTAAATATGAATTATATTATTCCAAATATGTATTTAAATTAAATAAGTCATATATTTAGTAAGAAGGGATTATAATATTAATTAAAAATATTGACTAATTATTATTGAGTAATGAACATTTAATAAAATGTTAGACACCCCTTCTTTCTAGATTTACTTGCTCATGGATTAGAGAATGTTTGGCTGGATGATTCCTTGGGTTGTCAATCAGATGGTGAAAGAGAAGTAAAGGCCATGGATGATCATCACTTATAGCTAGAGCACAATATGGTCACCTCTAAGAATCACAAGGTTAAAAAGAAAGAGGCTTTTTAGGCAAGGGATCCAACACCATGAGTGATTAGAATTCTCCTTTTCAAATAAAAATGTTATAGACCTTGGTAAGTCCTTCAATTTCTCTTGTATTCTACAGGATGGAGGATGCCAAAGGTGGTTCTCCCGTTGGGCTTTCAAGTGGAAAACTCAAGGGGTGTAGCAATACTGTTTCATCCACGACACATTCTTATGATTGGTTGGGGGTATTAGAAGAACTCTTAGATAGAAAAACTTTTAGACAAGAAGTCTCAACGAAGGCATTTAGGGATAACCAGATTGGGATGACAATTATGGGATCTTCGAGCACTCCCATGTCAGTTGATTTAATAGGTGGATCTCACTCGAACATCACACCAACTCAGCATGTTAGGACTCCTAAACCTCTAGTGTAATAATTTGTGCAGGTTGTTGATGCTTTGATAGGTGAACATGAGAGGTTGGTCAAGTCTAGTGGATAGGCTTCCAAACATGAAAACATTAACAAGGCAGAGGTGTCCACATTCAATTTTTTTGGAGTGTCTAACTCGATTAATGATCTAGAATACCTCCCAAGAGAAAATTAGCCCCATATTAATTCTCATGAGATACATACTCCAATGTGGATGGAAAAAGGCAATTTTGATGCGTTACCTGACTTGCAGAGTGATGTTAAAGGCCTATCTATGGAAAAAGGCCCAGGATGTATTTTATAGTACTCTAGAACCATTTGGGGAGGATAGAGGTACTAAGGACGTCCATGTTTATGATATCTCCATGAGGGAAGTGGCTCAAACAAATATTGTGAGTAATTTAGAGGAATCAAAAGATCTTGATGGATCTTGGAAATGTGTGAAGACATCAAAGAGAGGTTTCCACTAAAGAGGTTGAAGTCGCAAGCGTGGCCTAGTTAATTGAGCATCTCATTATAATGAGAGATTTTATACTGAGACTGAGATTATAAAAAAGCTTGGTCTACGACTATTTTCTATTTGGTGAGGGAAATTTTCTTTGTCTGATCTCATCTTCTTTGCTTATGTTTTTGTTTTAATAATGGGGTTTCAACCCTTGACTTTAAAAAATATCATTTATTATTTCAATTTAACTTATATCAAAACTGTATTACATAAATTTCACACACACACATACATAATTATTGCAATTTTATGTAGAAATAAACACAAATAGAATATTTATTTAATTTATTCAATTTTTAAAATTCATTTTAAAATTTTATTTATTATCAAAATATATTTAATATATATTATGTTTTTCATAATTAAATTTTATTCATTTTTATATTATTATTCTATATTTACTAATTATTACTATTAAATATTTTTTTCATATTTATTTATTTTTAATATGATTTATTTATTCATAATCTTAATTATATATCAATATTTTTTAATTTATTCTTTTTTAATTTTACTTTATTTAATTTTTTTTTTTAATTTTACCCATTTTTAATATTTATTTATATATTTTTATTCATTATAATTTAATTTTTTTATTATGGTTTTGATTTATATAATTAAAATTTATTAATTTTCATTTTATTATATATTCATTTTTAATTTTTTTAATAATCTACATAATTAATAACACTTATTCATTTTTAATATTTTTTCCATCTATTTATTTTTAAATTATTAAATTTTAATCTTTTTTTAACATTCACTAATTTAATAATAATTAGTATTATTTATTAAGTAATAATGTTAATTATTTTTTAATATTCATTTGTTTAATATTTTTTATAATTTAGTCATTTTTATTATTTTTTATACATATATATTTATTAAAATTTAATTTTTTTAATATAGTTGTATTGTACATACTTAATATGGATTCATATACATTTTAATTTCAAAAAATTATAAAATTAATAAAACACAATCAATTGTTTTTTAATGTTTTTTGATGTATATTCACTTTTAGTTATTAAATTCCACTCATTTATTAAAATATTACATTTACGTTTACTTATTCATTAATAATGTAATTAATTTTAATTTTTTTTATAATTTATTCATTTTTAATATATATTTATTTTAAATTTTTTAATTTTCTTTATATAGTTTTTATTAGCGCTTTGTACAAAGCGATGATAAATATAGGTGTTATCGATGCTAAAATAAAAAAGCACAAATAAAACCTCTATTTATCCATGAAGCCTCTTAGCACTGATAAATATAGGTTATATCAGTGTTGAAAAGTAATGATAAATATAGGTTTTATCAGCAATTTTTATTTTTGCAGTAATAAAACCTATATTTATCATCATTTCTTAGAAAGTACTGATAAAACCATTACCGTATTTTAAATAGAACCCGAATAGGAAACACCACTTTCTAACATTGCTTAAGGTATCAAGAAACTCAACCTTTTCTATCAACCCCTCGAAGTTCTTAGAAGAATAGACCCTTTAAAAAGTGAAGGTATGTGATTATTTCTACTAATTTTTAGTCGATCTTGAATTTTTTTCACCTTTTTTAGTACTTCTTTTCTCATGTACCGTAATACCCCCATTCCCCTTAGCCTATAGGCATCATAGTGCCTTTCCCATGTAACATATAACCTCCACTTTCAATTTCTAAAGGGGTTGGATACTCAATGTTTGTGTTTTTTTTTATTTTTTTCCAAAGGGTTTGAGTGTGTCGTGTGATCCACAAAACTCATCGAGGCCCACTAATCTTTTGTGCATCATGCTCCCCCCATCCATATACCCACTTTCTTTGATTATGGGTTATACTAGTTTTTTTGTTGTTGTTGGATTGGTTTTTATTTCAGTATGTGTGTCTTTGTAGAGCTATCTAGACAATCCTGTTTTGGGGTTAAGCCATCCAAAAAAGCAAAAGTTTCCAATTAACCCTTAAAATTAGACACTTATGTCAAATTACAAAAAATTTGATTAGAGAGATATTAAGACAAATAGTTTATTTGTTTTTGTTTCTTTGATATCATAATATGTATTTTTTAATTTAAAAAAAGTTATAATTAAAATATCATAGATCAGGTGATACAAGAGATAAAAACTGATAAGGGAAATTGTAGAGACCCGAAGCTTAACGTACATGGACATTACATTACATTTGCGGAATACTTAGTACATAACAAAAACACACACACAAGGATCGTAATAGTTTAGTGTCTTTGGAAACTCGGAACATAATCTTCTAATCGTGGTGAAATATCTTCAATATCTCCCATAGAGATCTTCCCTTTTTTTACCTAAAACCTTTCTTTATATCCTGGGGAAAAGAAAACATAAAAGGGTGAGCTCAAATGCTCAGTAAGGGTATACAAAAGAAAAATCAATCACATCATATTCATAAGAACATAACTTTTGGAAATCTTAACCTGCAAAAGAGAGCATAATTTCATAACATGGGATAAACCATAGTAGTGAAATGAAATCCCAATAATCATAACTTAAAACATGAATCTTTGTGGCATACACACATAATCATAGAGAATCATTTCTTGTTAGTCAAGACTCATTGCCAAGACTATCTTAGTGGACAAAGTCCCTTTCTGAATTGAGTAACCCTCGTTTTAGTCATGTTTCACTGAACTGGTATAACCTACCATTTCAGCCATGTCTATCTCATGAGATATAAAATCTTTACCCAATGCATTGGAGGGAGATATAGGTCCCACCCATATCATAATGATACCAATCTTATGTGTGCCACAAAATCATAAATCATACATCATTGCATAACCCATGTAATAAAAATGGGAATCTTAAACATCATGACATCATAAAACAATTCATATAAGAAAAAGGAATTCATAAAAATAATTCCATCACAACATAATAAAATCAATGTAATAATAGGGATAAAAACAGAACCCTTTATTATCTTAGATGGAAAATAATTTTGATAAAACACTTGAACTCCATTCTTGAGGAAAATATCCTTTCTTCTTCAAAAACATTTTTCCTTTCTTAACATGTCATACAACTTTAAACTAAAAAAGTTGATTAAAAATAAACTTGAAAACTTGTAAAGGAATCTTTTGGGAAATAATGTTTTAAAAATCCATTCATGCCGTATAAGTTAAAAAAACATTCTTCATACTTTTGTCAGAAAAGTCAAAAAGTACCTCGTACGAAAAACGACAAAAGATTCCTTTCATATTTTTTACTAAAAACTCACCGAAGGGTAAAATTGGATTTAAAATTTTTTTTAGGTGGATGGAAATAATATTACATATTGAGGAAACATGGATGTGGATGATAAAATACACCCCAGTAAATACCAAAGTATAGACAATCTCGGATAAAAATGAGATTGTGATTTTTCCCTTACTTTAGGTCCGATTTGCTTCGTAAGTGTCCGAACATCCAGTATAATGATTTAAATAATGTCATTTACTTATTAAAGAATCATATTCATTGTTATGATATCATATATGGTTCACTTATGACTTTATATTACCCGTTCTTTTGTAAATTCCATGTTAAAGAGCGTTTTGGGTAAAATTGTTTCATTTGTCGTCCATGTTTTGACTTGTAATTATTCATATGATTACTTAGATCATGATTACTTAATTCCAGAACATAAAACATGATTTATATATATATATATATATATATATATTCAGGATATACATATATATAATAAATCATTAAATGGAAAGAAATACACCGTTCATGGAGACGGTAGTCCGTACGTACGCATGAACGTTGTTTTCATTTCCTTATTGAATTGAATGGAATTAAGTAGATGACATACATATAAATATATAAATAAATCCAGTATCATTATTATGTCATATATTTAATTAGTACATATTATATATACTTTATAATCATTCATGAATGGTTAATCATTGAGAATGAATCTCATCGCGTCGTGGAGACGGTAGTCCGTACGTACGCACGAGCGATGATATCGTTCCCATGATCGTGGAATTGTGTTGAGGTGTATGTATACTATTTAAGTATCAATATCACTCTATAATAATCATATATAGTTACTCATTACACCATTATACTCATCCTTGTAAGGTGATGGTGGAAAATAGATTACACCACAGCGTGGAGACGGTATTCCGTACGTACGCACGCACGGTGATTTCATTTTTCCGTAGGATGGATAGAAGGTGAATTAGGGTTGGTTAATATTTATAATAACATATAAGTATGTAAGTAATACTGATGTTATTACTTTATCATGAAACAAATAAAGAAGAAGAAGTTGAAGAAGAAAGAAATTAAAAAAGATCGGTAATGGATATTACCTCTTTTTTGACGTGCCTTTTCTTAACCTCCACTTAAAGAACTAAGGATGGTCTTTGAAGAAGACCAGGACCTATAGGATGATACTAGGGAAGTGTAGAAGATATTTTTGAAGGGGTTGGCCGAGCTTGAATTCTCAAAGTTGTGTGAGGAAGAGAGGGAGGAGGTGCCCTTTTATAAGGGAGGAGAGGGGCACCTTAGGAATATCTCAAAATATTATTTTATATTAAAGTCAAAATCGGTTTATAATGGTTCCAAAGGGTCTAATTTCGAAGGTAAAGTGGGGATGGGTCGAAATCCTCTCAACCAATAAGATTTATACAAGTTTAGGTTATTATTTTAACCTTATCAATTAGATTTAACTCTAAGTTAAATAATTTAACTTTTACCGTGTCTTTTTGTTTTCTTACACTATATGGTTAATAAACTTACTATATCAAGCCAAAAGAACCCCAAGTTGTTTATTATTAATATGTATAATCTTATCTAAGTCATTTGGACGAACCTTAGATTTTTAGTAATAAAATAACAATTAATAATATAATATTTGTTTTAAAAACTATTTTATGTCAATTTTGACACTATTTGGTACATGATTTTTATGAAATTCATAACAGAATGATAAGTTCGAACCAAGTTGCTTAAATCAACAATAAAATGTAATATTAACCTAAAAAATTAGTGTAAGACATAAAAAGTCTCAAATTACATTTATTTTTGCATTTATAACATCAATTATGTCAATATTTGATTAATAAGACAATTACTGCATCATCTTTCTGTCATAATAAATGATAATTATTTAATCCCTACAAATTCTAAATAAATTCCTATGATGTATATAATTGTATTAGATTTCTGGAGACTATTCATGTTTGAAGTTTCATGAATTTTATCACTAGATTAAAATTATTATACTTATAAGATTTAAGAAAGTAACATGTTGTCCCATTCTTTGGTTTTAATAATAATTAAATTATTTTCATTGAAAAAATTTAATTAAATTAATCTAATCTGACCATTAGGTGATATGGGTCGTTTTTTAGTCATCCAATAGGATTTTGACATTTGTTAGGGTAATTTTAAAATATTATATTTACCCTTAATTACCCGATTTACCTTTAACTATGGTAAATAAAATTTACCGTAGTTACTATTCATAATTTCCAAAAATAAAAAGTATCCTATTAACATAATTTGGACCCACCGATTCCAAATATGGAATCCATTTTTTAAAATTCAAAACACAGAAGTTGCAGAAATTAAATTAAAATTAATCCCGTTGTTGAATAAAAACGGGTTTTTGTTTAAAACATTGCAAAAGATTGAATTGATTTAACCTGCGAATTCAAGGTAAAATCAATGCTAATGACATACATTATATTAAATGGTAAAAATATATTCTATTTATACATTAAAACCATTCAATGTTATAATTTAACCACATAATATATTATGATGAAAAAAGTTGTTTTTAATTAAAATATAGCGTGTTTTTACTATTCATTAAAATGTGAAAGTTACCAGAATAATATGAAAAATTTATCCAAAGTAAATTTTTATTTCTTGATTCCAAAGTAGAATTTTATTTTTTCAAATTGAACTTATAAACATGTCAAAAACCAGATTTAAAGTGGGTGCGCCATCAAAAGGCGGCAAAACTGCATTTTTTGAAAAATACTTATTTTACCCGAAAAATTTATTTTGTTCTTATACCATGTTCTAGAAACGTGTAAGATGAATAATAATGTTATAAAATTCAAAATTTAGTTAATACTATTCATAACGGCTAGTTCATGACAATATTATAATAATATAACATTTTTTATTAATACCTGGTATTGCGTACAACACACGCTATCGAGGAAGGTCGCGATTGCGTGTAATGCAAGCCAAGTCAGGGTTGCGTGTTGTGAAAGAATCCTTAGTTGTTTTGTATAACAGAATCCAACCATATTTCACTTATACATTTAATATATATATATATGTATACTCAATGTTGCGTAGAATAACTATTATCAAAATTGTGTGTAACACGGTCCAAGAATAGTGTTGCGTATACTGCAAGCTAATACGGTGTTGCGTATAGCGCAAGGTAATATTGGTGTAGAATACAACATAAGACATTAATGAAATTAAAATAATATTTTTCATAAAATCTCGGGGTGTTACATTCTACCCCCCTTAAAATGAATTTCTCCCTTGAAATTCGTCGGGGTTATAAATTGTTTACTATTTGAAAGTTTCTTTGATAGAAACCCACATCATAAAAAGGAATACCAAAACATATCTTTAAAAACAAAAGTATGAAACGTAATGGTTACCCAAATAAACTAATCATTGGATTTCCACATAGGTGAAAATATGGATATGGAAGAGAAATCTAACCATCGTGTTCTGATGGAGATTGGTAGAGAACATGGCTATGGAAAATCTAGCAATCACAAAGCCATAAATTTGTGATGATCTAAGGTACCATCTGATTCATCAGATATAAGAGCACTAAGACAACATTTTTGGTTTTCAAGATCATTTCCCTATGGTTGATGAATTAAAAGAAATACTTGCATGATTTTGGTACAATCTCACTGTTGTTCATGAATTGAACAATTTCCACTTCATCCCTTAAAGAAATGAAGTTGAATTTGTTATTCGTGATGTGTTAGCAGATCATGTGATAGAATGATGGGCCATTCCATCTCTTTCAAACAAAAGGTTAGAAAAAGTTATAAGTCCATCTTATGGTTAGATTAATCATATATGGTTCCAAAAAATTAAATTATACTTCATATATCATACAACTTAATAAAATAAAACTAGTTTATACTAACCAGGGACTTCCTGTAGGCCAGTGGTAGATGATAAAGGCCAATCGCACTTCGGTTGTGGGTTCGATTCCCACAGCCTTGTCCGACGCGATGGGCTGTTGCCCGTCCTGCAGGTTGTCCTTTTTCTAAAACTACATTACCATATCATCCCATCAATAATATCGAAAAAAAGGTTCTATCCTTAAACAATACTAACTTATGTCCAACATAATCCATTCCAATCATTAGGCTTATCCAAAATACTTCAGTCCAAGCTCATAGTATAGATAAAATGATCACGTGAATGCCATCATTTATCCCTCATATATCTTGTTTGTCACATTCCAGTCATGTGAATACCATAATCATATAATCTCTTGAAAAATGAATACCCATTGAATCTTAGTAAAAACATGAGTGCTGTCAAAAGTTAACGCATTCCACATACCAAAAACCCAAAATTCTATATACTCAAACCATGATATAACTATTTCCTTATATCAGTCATGAGCTCATGAATACTATCAAACATTTAATTTTATCCTTATCCCTTCATTATGCGCATATCATCTACATTCCAAAAATATCTGAATAATCTTTCATGGATACTGGTACCATTAATCATACACTTTCAAAACTCAAGGAAAGACAACAGTGTAACAATCCTTAGATGTCTCTTTATTCCATAGTACCATGAGATTACTTATACAACATTACACATGATAAACATGTAATAATTCCACTACATTCATAAACCATTGACTGAGCTTCAACAATTATTTCATCTCACATATCATTTGTAGTCTCTTCATCATCATCAACATAAATACTACCCATACGAACATACTGATTCTCTTCATGAGACTTTACCTTGGGGCATTGGTTTGCATAATGCCCGTACATTCTACATTTAAAATATTTAACCATTTTTGATGTCGTAGCAATACCATTATCCTCATCCCTGGTGTTAACTGAAACTTTTCCTTTGAACTTACTGGCTTTGTGTCCTTCTTTTCCACACCCAAAGAATCTTCTAGTTCCTTTGAAACATTCTCCTTGATGCCTCTTCCCACATGATTTACATAGGGGAAATTGAACTTTCTTTCCTCTATGATAATCATGAAACTCCATCTTTCTCTTATTATCTGAGTCAGGAAACTTACCAAATTTTACTTTATTGATTATATTATGAGATTGTTGATTCGGCATAATAATGATTTTTGGACTTCCAAATCCCATTTCATTTGGTTTCTCATGAATAATATCATTCCATTGTCCATCATATCCTCCATTATCGTGAATCACCTTGTTTCCAGCCATTTTCTAAAACCCAAAAAGAATAGTGTGAGAGGAAAAAATCATAATAAAGGAGGAGTAACTTAAATATCTAACATCTTTGGTTTAATCTAATATCGTTACCATAGTTCTAGGACTGTATCCTATACGTATACTTATCCTTAGGGTCATCCCTAGACATACCTTAGAAATATCTCTAGGGATCTCACTAACGTTTTCGCATCCTAGTTTCCAAAGGTTGACTAAACCTTTCCTCTGATACCAACTGTATAGACCTGAAGCTTAACGTACATGGACATTACATTACATTTTCAGAATACTTAGTACATAACAAAAACACACACACAAGGATCATAATAGTTTAGTGTCTTTGGAAACTCGGAACGTAATCTTCTAATCGTGGTGAAAGATCTTCAATATCTCCCATAAAGATCTTCCCTTTTTTTTACCTAAAACCTTTCTTTATATCCTGGGGAAAAGAAAACATAAAAGGGTGATCTCAAATGCTCAGTAAGGGTATGCAAAAGAAAAATCAATCACATCATATTCATAAGAACATAACTTTTGGAAATCTTAACCTGCAAAAGAGAGCATAATTTCATAACATGGGATAAATCATAGTAGTGAAATGAAATCCCAATAATCATAACTTAAAACATGAAACTTTTTGACATACACACATAATCATAGAGAATCATTTCTTGTTAGTCAATACTCATTGCCAAGACTATCTTAGTGGACAAAGTCCCTTTCTGAATCGAGTAACCCTCATTTCAGTCCTGTTTCACTGAACCAGTATAACCTACCATTTCAGCCATGTCTATCTCATGAGATATAAAATCTTTACCCAATGCATTGGAGGGAGATATAGGTCCCACCCATCTCATAATGATACCATTTTTATGTGTGCCACAAAATCATAAATCTTACATCATTGCATAACCCATGTAATAAAAATGGGAATCTTAAACATCATGACATCATAAAACAATTCATATAAGATAAAGGAATTCATAAAAATAATTCCATCACAACATAATCAAATCAATGTAATAATAGGGATAAAAACAGAACCCTTTATTATCTTAGATGGAAAATAATTTTGATAAAACACTTGAACTCCATTCTTGAGGAAAATATCCTTTCTTCTTCAAAAACATTTTTCCTTTCTTAACATGTCATACAACTTTAAACTAAAAGAAGTTGATTAAAAATAAACTTGAAAACTTGTAAAGGAAGCTTCTGGTAAATAATGTTTTAAAAATCCATTCATGCCGTATAAGTTAAAAAACATTCTTCATACTTTTGTCGGAAAAGACAAAAAGTACCTCGTACAAAAAACGACAAAAGATTCCTTTCATATTTTTTACTAAAAACTCACCGAAGGGTAAAATTGGATTTAAAAAAAAATTAGGTGGATGGAAATAATATTACATATTGAGGAAACATGGATGTGGATGATAAAATACACCCCAGTAAGTACCAAAGTATAGACAATCTCGGATAAAAATGAGATTGTGATATTTCCCT
Organism: Viscum album; assembly: GCA_963277665.1. Classification (NCBI taxonomy): domain Eukaryota; kingdom Viridiplantae; phylum Streptophyta; class Magnoliopsida; order Santalales; family Viscaceae; genus Viscum; species Viscum album. The sequence continues at coordinate 621,440,509 of OY728156.1, read as the reverse complement.
TACCTTAGGTCCGATTTGCTTCGTAAGTGTCCGAACCTCCTGTATAATGATTTAAATAATGTCATTTACTTATTACAGAATCATATTCATTGTTATGATATCATATATGGTTCACTTATGACTTTATATTACTCGTTGTTTTGTAAATTCCATGTTAAAGAGCGTTTTGGGTAAAATTGTCTCATTTGTCGTCCGTGTTTTGACTTGTAATTATTCATATGATTACTTAGATCATGATTACTTAATTAGAGAACATAAAACATGATTTATATATATATATATATATTCAGGATATACATATATATAATAAATCATTAAATGGAAAGAAATACACCATTCATGGAGACGGTAGTCCGTACGTACGCATGAACGCTGTTTTCGTTTCCTTATTGAATTGAATGGAATTAAGTAGATGACATAAATATAAATATATAAATAAATCCAGTATCATTATTATGTCATATATTTCATTAGTACATATTATATATACTTTATAATCATTCATGAATGGTTAATTATTGAGAATGAATCTCATTGCGTCGTGGAGACGGTAGTCCGTACGTACGCACGAGCGATGATATCGTTCCCATGGTCATGGAATTGTGTTGAAGTGTATGTATACTATTTCAGTATCAATATAACTCTATAATAATCATATATAGTTACTCATTACACCATTATACTCATCCTTGTAAGGTGATGGTGGAAAATAGATTACACCACAGCGTGGAGACGGTATTCCGTACGTACGCACGCGCGGTGATTTCATTTTTCCGTAGGATGGATAGAAGGTGAATTAGGGTTGTTTCATATTTATTATAACATATCAGTATGTAAGTAATAATTATTTTATTACTTTATCATGAAACAAATAAAGAAGAAGAAGTTGAAGAAGAAAGAAATTAAAAAAGACCGGTAATGGATATTACCTCTTTTTTGACGCGCCTTTTCTTAACCTCCACTTAAAGAACTAAGGATAGTATTTGAAGAAGACCAGGACCTCTAGGATGATACTAGGGAAGTTTAGAAGAGCTTTTGGCAGGGTTTGGCCTAGATTGAAGGCTCAAAGTTGTGTGAGGAAGAGAGGGAGGAGGTGCCCTTTTATAAGGGAGGAGAGGGGCACCTTAGGAATATCTCAAAATATTATTTTATATTAAAGTCAAAATCGGTTTATAATGGTTCCAAAGGGTCTTATTTCGAAGGTAAAGTGGGGATGGGCCGAAATCCTATCAACCAATAGGATTTAGACAAGTTTAGGTTATTATTTTAACCTTATCAATTAGATTTAACTCTAAGTTAAATAATTTAACTTTTACCGTGTCTTTTTGTTTTCTTAAACTATATGGTTAATAAACTTACTATATCAAGCCAAAAGAACCCCAAGTTGTTTATTATTAATATATATAATCTTATCTAATTCATTTAGCCGAACCTTAGATTTTTAGGAATAAAATAACAATTAATAATATAATATTTGTTATAAAAACTATTTTATGTCAATTTTGACACTATTTGGTACATGATTTTTATGAAATTCATAACCGAATGATAAGTTCTAACCAAGTTACTTAAATCAACAATAACATGTCATATTATCCTATAAAATTAGTGTAGGTTATAAAAAGTCTCAAATTACATTTATTTGGGCATTTATAACATCAATTATGTCAATATTTCATTAATAAGACAATTACTGCATCATCTTTCTGTCATAATAAAGGATAATTATTTAATCCCTAAAAATTCTAAATAAATTCCTATGATGTAGATAATTGTATTAGATTTCTGTAGATTATTCATGTTCGAAGTTTCATGAAGTTTATCGCTAGATTAAAATTATTATACTTATAAGATTTAAGAAAGTGACATGTTGTCACATTCTTTGGTTTTAATAATAATTAAATTATTTTCATTGAAAAAATTTAATTAAATTAATATAATCCGACACTTAGGTGATATGGGTCGTTTTTTAGTCATCCAATAGGATTTTGACATTTGTTAGGGTAATTTTAAAATATTATATTTACCCTTAATTACCCGATTTACCTTTAACTATGGTAAATAAAATTTACCGTAGTTACTATTCATAATTCCCAAAAATAAAAAGTATCCTAATAACATAATTTGGACCCACTAATTCCAGATATGGAATCCATTTTTTAAAATTCAAAACACATAAGTTGCAGAAATTAAATTAAAATTAATCCCATTGTCGAATAAAAACGGGTTTTTGTTTAAAACATTGCAAAAGATTGAATTGATTTAACCTACGAATTCAAGGTAAAATCAATGCTAATGACATAAATTATATTAAATGGTAAAAATATATTCTATTTATACTTTAAAACCATTCAATATTATAATTTAACCACATAAGATATTACGATGAAAAAAGTTGTTTTTAATTAAAATATAGCGTGTTTTTACTATTCATTAAAATGTGAAAGTTACCAGAATAATATGAAAAATTTATCCAAAGTAAATTTTTATTTCTTGATTCCAAAGAAGAATTTTATTTTGTCAAATTGAACTTATAAAAATGTCAAAAACCAGATTTAAAGTGGGTGCGCCATCAAAAGGCGGCAAAACTGCATTTTTTGAAAAATACTTATTTTACCTGAAAATTTTATTTTGTTCTTATACCATGTTCTAGAAACGTGTAAGATGAATAATAATGTTATAAAATTAAAAATTTAGTTAATACTATTCATAACGGCTAGTTCATGACAGTATTATAATAATATAACATTGTTTATTAAAACCCGGTATTGCGTACAACACACGCTATCGAGGAAGGTCGTGATTGCGTGTAATGCAAGCTAAGTCAGGGTTGCATGTTGTGAAAGAATCCTTCGTTGTTTCATATAATAGAATCCAACCATATTTCATTTATACATTTAATATATATATATATATACTCAATGTTGCGTAGAATAACTATTATCAAAATTGTGTGTAACACGGTCCAAGAATAGTGTTGCGTATACTGCAAGCTAATACGGTGTTGAGTATAGCGCAAGGTAATCTTGGTGTAGAATACAACATAAGACATTAATGAAATTAAAATAATATTTTAAATAAAATCTCGGGGTGTTACAGAAATCCTCCAATAAAGCATGAGAACTGTCAGAGAGACCATGGGTTTCCAGCTAATTCACAACCCTATTCTCATCCCTTCTAATTAAATAGAAAGAGTATGTTATGAAACAAATGGGTAAAGAGTGAATCTTCATGATAAGAAAATAAAATGGGTTGAGACTAAAATATGAAGAACTGATAACATTAATAATGGAGAGGCAATCCCACTCCAGAATGAAATAACTTCAATCTCTCTCAATATCAAACTCTAGGAAAAAAATAATGGCTTTATCCTTTGCCATTTATGGTTCCCAATTTCTAGCAAAGGCCTAATGGCATACCATGGCCACTATACCAATAGAGTCACAAGTGACAAAACCAATACCGAAAAAACCACCACCAGAGAGATACACATCCACATTAATATTCAAAATACCCAGAGGAGGAGGGTTCTAGACACAAGTAATATGTTTCATTCCTGGGATATCATGTTTCATATCATACTGATTCTAGTAATCCAACTATAGGGTGGCCCTATCAATCCAAAAATAATAAGGTTTTTTCAACATATTAAAGATAAAATCAATTTTCAAAACCAAATCATCTTGGCCACCATAAAAAAGGAACTCACATTCTCCACGGTGAGGGAAAAAATCACTTCAACAACAGCTTTTCAAGGATGAGTTCCATATCCAAGAATTTATCTGAATATATTCTCCAATAAAGTCAAATGGTCTTATCCCTAGGACAATGAATGATTATATACGAATGGGACTCTATTGGAGATAAAAAAATTGGGCAAGTTGGGTCATCATATTCATGGAATAAAACAAGAAAATACAATGTGGGAAGGATCCATGAACAAGATTTCACAAAAAAATAATGAGCCTTGGGTAGGTTTGGGAGGTTACATAGGGCTTTCCATAAATTATCCACCACAAGTCCTGGAAAATCAAAGTCCAACTTATATCCATACATGAGAGATTATGCATGAGAGCCTTAATTGTTCTAGTAAACTTGATCTAATCTCGTACCCCTCACATAAGGGATACTTCAAATGATCCTCATATATATTTCATTAAGACATGACTCAAGTTTATCAGTGCACCACCCATTACAACCTCACTAAATAAGGATTTTACCTTTTAATTATCCAAACCATCAACCACAATGGATATCACCATAGATCCACCACTAGAGACTATCCATGAGTGTTTCCAAATTTTATCATTAGTCCCATCTTAAATCCTCCAATAGATCCCCCTAAAAATCATATCATTCAATATCTAAATAATTCTATAGAATAAACTAGGGTAGGGACCTGAAAATAACCATAGAAGTTTGAAAGGGAGAAGTATTTTACCCAAATGACCTTAGCACACATGGAATCTAGATCCTAGATAAATCACTAACCCTGCTTGGAAAGAAGAGATTCATTGAAGTGACACATATCTCAAAAACCAATTCCCCCACATGATTTAGATTGGAAATGATTTTACCATGAAATATAGTGGGTTTTGTTCCTCTTGTTATTGGTTCCCCACCAAAAATTCTCTAGAAGATAATGAAGTTGGTCAATAATAAAACTAGGGAATTTAAATAGGTACATAACCTAATTCATAATTTATTAATCCATGATATTGATAAAAACTTTCTTTCCCACTTTATAGATCCTGTTAGTGGTATACCCTTGAATTTTTTTCCTCTCTATCCAAAATACATGAGAAGACCAATTTTTAGAGTGACCAAAAATAGTGGTGACCGCAATATATTTTTAGTAATTTTTAACTATTCAGATAATAGTGTCTTGGTGAAGTTCATCATTTCTTATTTAGACAAACACTTGATTTAAAAGATAATTTATATTTCAATAGATTTAAATATTTCACTGATGGCATCTCATACTTACAGATAATGTGGAAAATAACATCACATTCTTCCAAGGTGGTCCTTGTAAATAGTGAACTATCATCTAAAAAGAAAATATGGGAAATAGGAGGCCCCTGTCGACACACCTTATCACCATATAAAATGTTATCATTATCTTCCAATGAAATAAGATTAGAGAAAATGTCAGTAATGACGATAAAAAAGGAATAGAGAGAGAAGATCCCCCTACTGAGAACCCTAAAGGTGGTAAAGCTCCATGTAAGGCTACCATTGATATGAATTATGAAGGAAACTAAATTTAAAAAATACATAACAACTTCAATCCATTTGGTATATAAACCCATGTTACTAATCACAAATAGGTGGAAATACAAATCCACTTTATCATATGATTTTTTATATATCAAGTTTCCATGCCATTAAACCTCTTTTAACTATATAGAACATTTTCATGGAGTGAAAAATTTTATGATAAGCTATATCGTTTTCAAAGATAAATCTATTTAGAATAAAATCACTTTGATTTACACAAATAATAGTGGTAATACAAATATAGAGATAGTAACCAGGATCTTAGAAAAGATTTTATACCTAACATTACAAAATCGAATGTGTCTAAAATATGAAACCAAATAATGTTTTTTAATCTTGGGAATAAGGGTGATAAGTGTATCATTAAAATAATGGAATTTAGCATTACCCACCCAATGATATTTCATGAGACAATATATTTTAACCTTGAAAATGTACCATAAATTTTTGAAGAATATGGAATGAAAGCCATCTAGGCATGATTCCTTGGTTGAATGGGTTTGTTTGAGGGCCAAGATAATTTCTTCATCTATAGTATCATGTATAATCTATCGATTCATTATATCCATGACAATAGTTATAATGAAATATGAAATATCCAAGGATATGGAAGACTACCCCATAGAATGAAGCTTCTATAAAAACAGAAAAATAAGATCGTGGATCTCCTTATCATTTAAAACCGACTAGACATTAGGATCATTGAGGATGGATATGAGGCTCTTATGATGTTTAACATATTAATTTTGGTGAAAGAAAATATTATTATAATCACCTTCTTTAATATGATCATTGTGAACATGCATAGAACAGAGTCATTCCTTTATTATGAGAACTACATCCAGCTCAACTTCCAGGTTCAAGATTATAAAAATCCCCTCATCCAAGGGGGGAGAGAATAAATATAATTTATACTACTTTTGATAACATTTCCTTGGACAATATTTTGGAGTAAATTTTTATGACTCTAATACTTCAACATAGAGGCCATCATGGAAGTATTCCTCTTAATATCATAATTCCCACTCGTCTAACCTGAAAAAACAACCTTATCACATTCCTCCTCTCTAGACCAAAAGATTTTGAACCTGAAGGGCCTCACGTGTTTAGGTATTCTTCAATCATGAGATACATTGATGAAAATAGAAGAGTGGTTCGACATTCTGAGAGTAAAGTGAGGCACTTGGAAAATGATAAACAGGTTAACCCATTTAGACAAATCCTAGAACCTATCAATCCTCTCCTCAATGTGGATATTTTTGAATTTCTAATGAAACCACATTGAACGATTTCCTAAGTACCCCAAGTTAGATAGATCCACATTCTGGATAGCCTATAAGAAATAATACATCGAATTATAAGTTCTTATAGCACTCAATCTCTTCTCATAATGAAACATAATTTTATTAAAGTCTTCATAAACAAAAAGAGGCCCAATAATAATCTCTCACAATGATCGAAGAATCTCACAAGATGTATATTCATCATTCTGAGTGGCTCACCCATAGAATCCCAAAAACACCCATGAAAGATAATTTGACTAATGGATAAAGGTAGTGATGTGATTTGATGAAAAAATATTAGCTTGAAATCCAAATAGTCCTTCTATAGAAGGAAAAGTCCCTAGATGTGATATTTTTGGGCAACCAGAAGACACCCAAGAAAGAATTATTTTTACAATGATATGCACATTGTTACTTTCCAATAAGGTTTTGTATAATAAATCCATGTGAGTGACACTTTTACCACTCTGATTCCATAACATTCAAACTATTTGTGGGTTTCCAGGCCCATGATAGTTCCCATTTAAGATTTTCATTTTCATAATAAGGGATGAGTATTACTATATATGGCCATTGATAATTTTGGAAAGGATCCATCTCCTTCCACTTTTTATCTTTTAGAATAACGCTTGATAACATGCGAGATCTCAATACTTCTTTTGGATTAGTAAGGTTCCCTAGTAAAAAGGTCTATAATAAATACCCATATAATTTTCCCCTTTCTGTCTGGTGTTTTTTATGGATAGTCATAATTTTCTCATATGTATCCTGACCTACCTTATAAGAGTGCATAGTAGGGCCAACACCTTGGGATAAATTCTGGTTAGGAGGGTCAAAATATGTTTATTTTGATCTTGATGGGAGTTTAGAATTACCCTAGAAATATATTTGAGGGTATGAAGGAGGGACTATCATCACCATAGGAGGTTTAACTATATAAAAAAGGATTTCCCCAAGTCACTAGATATTTCATGGGGAACTGGAATCTCTAACTACTTTGGTTGCAAATGAAAACTTTGATTTGTAGAAAAATATGACTACCCTAGTATGATGATCTTGCTTTAATCAGTGATGGATTGATAACTTAGGGACTCAGTGAGTTTATTTCTATCCCTTTTACTTTTTTACTCTAGTATAATGTACATACAATGTTTTTTTGTGTTGATCCATGAACCATGTTACATGATAATATTACCTTTACCATCCTCTTCCTTTGAGATGAAATCCTTCTCCGTATGCCTGATGCATCCACAAAATAAGTAAAAGATATTCATTTTTTAATATTTGGGAAGGATCTAGATAGTTGAGTCTTCCACGAAAATAAATTTACCCCTTATAAGTAGAAGAGAGACATCAACATGTACCCGGATCTGCACAAAGGTCCCCCAAAGAATAGGATTTGAGCAATCCCTGTCAATAAATTCTCTGATGCGTCCTAAAATCTCTTTAAAAATTTGGTTCAATCTTCCCAGGAAAGGGATTCCTATAAGTTGTACCAAAAAGGGTGTCTTTGAGATGGTGAAATATAGAATATCCACTTCATTTATCATATCATCCATAATAATGAGATAGTTTTCAAATGACTAAGGTCCCCCAAGAAGCATTTCCTATTTATCCTTCTTATTGAAAAATTGAAAGATCATATACCCAAATATAAATTATCTTATGACCACTATGTCCTCAAATCACCTCACTGATTAGAGTATATTCAACAACTTTTGTAGATTGAAGGTCCAGTTGGTGATGAATTTTCCAATGGTGAGATGAGTCATTCGATTCATCAAGAAGGAATCTTCATCTTTCATCGTAATAATTTGTGTTTTTTTATTCATTAGTGAGAAATTTAACCATTGATTCAACACATTGTTTTCTATTTCTCCACTCATTAGAATGAGAAAAAATCAACACCATCAATATAGAAACATGATCTAAACTCACAATTGAAGCTCCACCCCCATGGATTCATCAAACACAGGAAACCCCTAAGAAAACTGAGGAACACATTATCTCTTTCATTAGAGAAATATGATTGTTATTATATGCTTTAACTATTTATATATTTAGAAAAATGTTTAATAATATCTTATAAGAACATATATAATATTTATCTTGTTTGTAAATATTTCCAACTATTAAAATTTTCATTTTAATATAATTTATTCTAGTTAAAATATTTATTTATTACCCCATCACACATCATAAAAATAGATTTAAATTGGAAATTTTCAAATTTATATAGAGTTCACCTTTAAATAGGATGAATATTATTTTTTAAAAACATGTTGATTAATTTCATAAGATGTGTATATGGAATTATTTTATAATTTAAATCATTTTTTAAGAATACCCTATACCTAAGAAATATTTGAAGATATTATTTTTTACTAATTTATGCGAATGTCATTTGTGAATATTTTATTAATGGATTTTTTATAACTTCATGTAAATAAAAATAGTTCTATATAGGGGTTTGAAACAATTGTTTATTTTGGGTTACAACCGGTTTGTTTTTATTGGAAGTTTATATAGAGTCTATATGGATCAATATAGCTCAGTTTAATTCTAATAATTGAGTAAATCAATGGGTCAACTCTCCATCTAATTTTCTCTCATATGTGTAATACAATTTATGTTAATTTTGATTTCTTCACATTTTATTATAGTGAAAAAATAATATATTTTAACATGTTACCTGTAAGATACACACAAAAATATCTATATAAATATTATTAATATGTTATTTCTTCACATGATTTCTTCTTTTTATGATCTGTCTTCAACCTCCGCCTCACTACCAGCCAATGGAATCCTCGCACCCGGTGCACTCAAGTTTTGTAGAATCTCCCCTCGAGATATTGGTTGTAACTCAACCATCACTAGGCTACCCAAATGAGTAACCCAAAGAACCTCCATTTCTTAAGGGTTCAAATGTGATAGGAGGTGCATCAATCAGACGATCGGTCTGGGAGTTATAAGCGTTTTAGCTCCGGGGGCCCAGTTAGATTTGGGTTCAATCTAACCTGGCCGTACTCTAAATGTCTCCAAATCTCAAAATGAGTATACCAAAGAGACCATCTCGATCCTAGGACCCCAACACCAGAGACGGTTCATCAAACAGACGTCCGGTTCTCAAGATATGGCCCTTTATGTGATTTTGGGCCCGGTTGGGCCCGAGTCCGGTCCGACCCAATCAGAATGACCTGGACAGACCTGGTTTGGGATGGGCTATAGCAGACTTAGCCCACTAGGTCGAGGCCTGGCCCATACTACAAGGGGAGAACCACAAGGGCGGCCTGACCTGTATAAGGTGGCATGCAAGGGGTGACCCGCAAGGGCGGCGGCCCGGTAGGGCGGCTTCCTGGCAAGGCGGTGGCCCGATCAGAGGGGGAGCGCGACACACTATGGGGTCTGCCCTAGCCGGCACGGGGGGTGTAACCCCTCATTCTCCCCAACTCCCAAACTCCCAAACTCCCAAATGGCCCGAAGGCCGTTTGGTTTGCGAAGCGGTGGCATCGCCCAATTGCCGCTGAACCTGCCGGAGGCGCGGGTTCAGCCTCCCCCACAACTTTGATCGTGGCTTCTTGTCCACCGACGGAGTGCTGGTCGCACTGCCTCCCCATCCATGGCCGGCCGATGAGCCGGCCGCCTCCTCTCTTCACCGCAATTGACGAGCCGCACCCTCTTGCTCATCGGCAGCGCGCGACAACACACCACACCTCCTCCACAACTATTTGGTGCTGACCATACCGATGACCGCCAAGTATTTGTGCCGCAACCTCCTCTTATGGCGTCTTTCGACGCACTATTCCCAACATAGCCGATCGGTGTCACCGTGTTGGCGGTCTTCTGTGGAGGCGCAAGGATATCAAGATTGCGGAGGGTTCGGGCTGGGTTCGTTAGGCCTGCGCCCTCCGCGTTAGCTCATAAACATGAGGAGGGATTAAGGGTTTACTAATTAATTGAATTAAATGACAAAAAAACCCTGCCAAGATACCCCATAACAACCTCCTTCCAAAACGAATGAATCACGGATCAACCTGTTAGTCGGTTGGTCCGCGTTCTTCGTATTATTCAAGAATAGGGAAGAGGAAAATCATTTAAAATGCGTAAATGAATAAACACCCTACCTATAAAAACCATTGGAGAGCGTCTGTGCTTGAATGTGGATATTGTTCTTCATTCCCACAATCAGTTCCCTAAGAAGAAACTCACACATTGTCCTTTGGTTCGTGGTTCGGTGTCACCCGTCACATCCCATTGGAATCAGCTCTGTCCTCTAAGGGTCCGACGTCGCAGGGCTCCTTCAGCACTTCGTTTCTTGGAGAAGCTATGCCGATACCCCCCCCCCCCCAAGATACTTATATATAGGATATGTGGAGGGTAAGTAACAACGTGGGGAATTAATGGGGGCTCATAAATTAGGAACCTTCCTAATTCCCCAATGACATCGTTACTTAGGATTTGTAGGTCAATCGATTTATTGGCTTGACACATCGCTGGCCCCACACTCCTCATGTTCGTTGGAGGATATTAAAGAAAATAAAATAATAAAGTTATTTTATTTTATTTCTTTTAAAAAGTTAGAAAACTTATCTTTTTCTCCAGACCTATTGCGGTCAAAGTAAAGTCTCCCTTAAGCGAATCCTGGTGCTACGGATTCAATGGTGCTCTTAGATTTTTAATTCGAGTACTAGTTCAAAAGTTAGAAAATGCCGCTCACATGTTTACTTAACATACCTTAAAAAAGTTCAATAAATTAATAACGTTCACCCTTGACCCACGCCAGTCGAGGCTAGGCTCCGCCTAAGGAAAACATTCCCCAAAAAACTCAATGGTACTCTTTGATTTTCAATCAATGTTACCATTTAGAAGTTATGTATTTTATAATAAAATAATTGTCACTTAAATATTTTATTTACAACAAAAAAATAACTTTTACTGGTGGCCCACACTGACCAATGTTAGTATCTTCCTAAAGAGAGCATACGCTCACGAGTTCAGTGGTGGTCTCAGATTTTTAATCTGAGTCACTGTTCGCGAGTTATAAGTATTTGAAAAATAAAATAACTTTATTTAATTATTTTATTTACAGTTATGACATTTTTGGTTTTCTCATAGGAGGCCTGCACCGACTAAACTTAAGTCATTCCTAGGGTGAACCCACCATCCTAAATGCAACAGTGCCATTAGATTTCTGATCCGGGTAACTATTTAAGAGTTATCGCACTTTTTTAGGAAAACTTCTTACCCACGCTAATTAAATATTAAAAAAACTTCGACAGATCATTCCTGGCACTATGGGCCCCAAAATAACCTACCGTCAGATTTCACAGTCTCAAAATAATTCTATATAAATAAAAAAATATACGGAAAATTCTGGGACAATACATTCTCCCCACCTTAGGGATTTACATCCTCAAAATAAAAAACAAAGGAAAATCAAGAAAATGATGGTACTGAGCATGAATCTGAGCCTCCCACTACTTTGTGTTCTCTTGGAGGTCCCTGTACTGCCATCGAACTCACACCAGAGGGATCGACAATCCACAATGGACTCGCTCCTGTCGATCCTCTATCTCCACTAGGAACTCCGTAAAAGTCACCCCATTATCAAAGTTCAACTTTACCTTGTCGATAACATTCAATGGATCATGCACAAATCTCCTCTACTATGAAACATATAAAACATTATGCACCCGATGCATTTGTGGGGAAAGAGATAGACGGTACACCACCTCGCCCACTCTGTTGAGAATATAGAAAGGTCCGATGAAAGTCAGAGAAATTTTTCCAGCTTGGCCAGAACTTCGTAATCCTCATCGGGGTGAGACCCAAAGGAACACAAGGTCTCCCTACTCAGACTCCAAGGGTCTCCATATCTAGTAGTCATAAGACATCTTCTGTCTCTGTGCAGTCTTCACTTGTTGACAAGTGAGGCATCATGATACAAACTCTACCACTATTTCCTTTATCCCTGGCCACCTGTACTGGCGCCAGAGGTTCTGGTACTTCCCCACCACTCCAAGATGTACCGTTAATGGGGATGTATAGAACTCCCTCAACACCTCATCCCAAAGCGTCACTGGTACCACAGTGCATCCTCTGAGGAGAAAAACATGCTACCCACCTTTAGAAAATCCTTTAGGAGACCATCCTGAGGATATCTGAGCACGTCGGGCCTCAAAGTCAACGTCTCAAGATGTGCCCCTAGAATTTGATGAAGAATTGGGGGACTGACAGTCATAGACTGAGGTAAGATGCTCCATCTTTATCCATGAAGGATATCTACAACATGACTAGCTTCTCTAATGCCTCAATTAGTAGTTGTAGACTAGAGCTCCTACTAAGTATGTCTGCTACCATGTTCCCCTTCCCAGGAGTATAGAATATCTCAAAGTCATATTACTGGAGTAACTCTATCTATATTCGTTGTCTCAACTTCTTAAAGCTCTGATGACACTTTTTCTTTCATATGAAAGGCTCCCCCTTCTTTGTCAAAGCTGACAAGGGTGCCTCTACCCTGATGAAGTCTGGTTCAAAACTCTGGTAGTACCTAGCCCAAGTATAAGTCCCTCTCCCTTTGAGGAGGTAATATCAGAAACATATTTTGAAAGGATGTACCCACACTCTACCACTCCTGTTGGGAACTAAAAACCCAAAACTCCCACTGCCATGAGGGTAAGGCTGGCTGACTCAAGAGTGATCAGCTGCACCCTCCTATGCATGAGTTTATCCTGTGCTGCCTGGGTTTCCTTTTTCACTGACCAAGGATAACCCCATTCCAATGTTGTAGATAAACCAAAACCTTTTTTCATAATACAGTAAATCTGATTATGAACTCTGGATGTCCAGTCCATACCCAAACTAACGTCGTGAGGCCTCGACGCTGCCACCAAGAGGTTCCAACTGAAACTCCCACCTCAAGGGTCAGATCACACCGTCAGCATAAGTGTGATTATCAAGTCTCCTACCGACATTGTATCTAGATATAAGGGTCAAGTCTTTAGTTTAACTAGAAACTCAGGGTCTTGAACAAGATTCATGGTAAGAAGGAATGATTGGTACCTATGTCTATTAATACGACAGCTAATAATATACATAGACTATACCTCAAATCGTTCTTGAAGCCCTTGGGTTACACACCTTGACCGCATGTAGCTACTCCCTTCCCTCGTCCTCCAACTCCTTAAGCCTACTTGGGACCACATTGGGGTGGTGGTTGTAACATGTTGAAATGTATACCACTTCATGCTGCTATACTAGCTCCACTTCCACATCTGATGCCCTACAGATTAATATATCCCTATCACTTCCTCTTCCCAAACATTTTACACACCTAGGTATCTAAGACTTGCATTAGTTTCATGCTTTCTAACTGTTAACATTCACTGGATGCATCTACTCAGCCCAAGAACTTTCAACCACAAAGGTTATCTCCAGCACCCTATCATTAGTAGGAATGCATAGAAGAATAGTGATGGCTCGTATTTTCCTAAACACACATTATTCGGAGGTCTGAGCCCTAAAGCACTGACTTTATTATATTCCTCAAGTACCTGGGATGGTTGGTACACCTTGATGAATACTCGGATACCGACATTTCATCCTACTGAAGCTGTAGAAGCTCTAGGAAACACTCATCCCTTATCTCTTTATATCAAGAGACCCCCTTCTCCAAGGAAGGTTCTAAATCTTTTCCACATAAGAGTCACCTCTTCGCAAGATCAGGGTAATCTAAACCTTGTCATCGTCCTACTGAGCCACATAGAAGGATCTATATTACGACCTCCATTTGATCGAATGGTTCCTTGGATGGACGGAAACTTGACCACATCCTCAAGCAAGTCCTTAGCCACCTATGAGTCAGGCTCGCCTAAGAACCTGAGGGGTATTTGATGCTGAAACACGTGTAAGGAATCAAGAATATATGTGTCCTCTACTAGTACCACTGGTTGTAACTGGTGGCCAATGGGTAGTGATATAGCTGACACACTACTCAAAGGTACCATCTCGGGCAATGGTCCATGTACCGAAGCCTCATCACCATGCGGACCATCCTCATGGTCACACAATGAAAAGACTAGCAGATAAGATCACCATATGCTCTATTGGTGTCTCAACTAGGCAGAAAACTCTAGCCACAAACTCTAGCTAGTCCTCAGCTACCTGCGAGTCCATCTCGCCTCGGAACCTCGGAGGTCTTTGCCGCTGAAACTCATGAAACGCACTTAGTCGGCATGCACCCTCTACTAGTGGGTCTGGTGGAAATGGATGACCAATGGGTAGTGGTGTTGCTGGTACACCACCCAAAGGTGCTAACGCCGTAAGAGGTCCCTACACTAAGGCCTCATCACTCGGTGGGCTATCATTGCGTACTCTCTCAGGAATACTAGATGGATGTCTATGCAGTGATATCCTGATAAAGAACAGGTGAACCACTATCATTAAGTTATACCTGGTGATTTAACTCCAAATAAATCAAATGAAAAACTTTTCAAAAACACACGCAATCGGTGTTTTCGTGCATTGAGTCAGAAATCAAAATTCAAGGACCTGGTGTATGGATACATCGGCCACTACACCAACATTAGACTCCCCAAATAGAAAACTATACCCATAACACTTAACACTATTTACACACAGAAATGATCGGAGTCCTTGTTCTTCAGTAGAACTGAACTCCTATGATACCACTTTGTCATGACCCATCCCCCCAGGGCCCGTGCCGTGACTAGCCCAAGCCCACCTTCCATAGGAGAGGGGTTGGTATCTAGCACCGAAAGGCTTATTCCCTAAGACGGGAAGGCATTGCCTTTAAACCTGTACAAACACACAGTCCGAGAACACAACGAGAAGCAAATGTGAAGTAAACTGTTGTAGTAAAAGTGTACTGAAAGTAGAGGGGGACAGATTACAAGCCCAACTGTAAAGGTACATGTACAACTGAAAGTAACAATACAACTGAAAAAGGGAAAATAGATATTGGGTATTCCTCTGAGAATCCTACCTAAAGGGTAAGTATGGATCACCTCCTCAACACTCCATGTCCGCCTGTCTCCTCCGCGTACCGCCTGGTCCTGGCTCCCACAAACCTCAGCCCAGCTTCTCATCGTTTGCAGAAGACACAACAAGGTGCGGGCGAAGCCCGTGTAGTGGTGAGTATAACAATACCCAGTAGGGACCCCATGACCCCCGAAGGTCTCTCAAAATTCCACAAAGAAAAAAATAAAAAAGAATGATCACAATCACAAAGCACAAATAAATAGACACAACTCAAAAATAGTCTCAGCTCAAACCAAGTTTTCAGTGAAGTATATAAGTGCAGATGATTAGTCGCGAAGCTAGATCATCTTATTCTTTCAAGAGGCACTAATTCTGACCATACGGAATTTGACCCACATAGGATCGATAGGTACTAACCCCTGAAATGATCCACACAGGATCCAACCCGCCCATAACTGATAAGTAACTAACCCCTGCTGACCCACATAGTATCTGACCCACACATGATCGGTATTTGCTGACCCACATAGGATCACTGAGCGCTGACCCACACAGGATCAGTATGAACTGACCCATACAGTATTTCTGAGTGTTGACCCACAAAGGATCTGACCCACAGAGGATCACAGAGCACTGAACTTCGTATGACATGTCTTCAACCTCCGCCTCACTGCCAACCACAGGATTCCTCGCACCTGGTGTGCTCGAGTTCTGTATAATCTTCCCTCAAGATATTAGCTGTACCTCGACCATAACTAAGCTCCAAAAAGGAGTAAACTAAAGGACCTCTATGTCGTAAGGGTTCCAATGCGAATGAAGGTGCATCAATCAAATGCCTGGTCTGTGAGTTATAAGCATTTTAGATCCAAGGCCCGGTTGGATTCGGGTTCAATCCAATCCCTCTATACTCCAACTATCACCAAAACTCAAAATTAGTTTACCAAAAGGACTGTCTTGATCCAAGGATCCCAATTCCATACACGGTTCATAAAACAGACATTAAGTTCTCAAGATATGACCCTTTATGTGATTCTGCGCCCGGTTGGGCCTAGGTCCGGCCCAACCTGGTTCGAGTTAGTTCGTGGTAGACTCGGCCCAACCCACAAGGGGGCGACCTGCAAAGGGTGACCCAAAAGGGCGGTCTGACCCTTAAAGGGCGGCCCCCAAGGGGCGGCCTGGCCCGCAAGGCGGCGGCCCGGTAGGGCGGCGGCCCAGTCCGAGGGGGAGCGTGACCCGTTGTGTGGTCCACCCTAGATGGCGCACGGGGTTTCAACCCCCGGTCTCCCCAAATACCTAAATCCTGAACTCCTGAATGGCCCGGAGACCATTCGGTTTGCGAAGTGGAACTGCCGTGTGGGTGCCACCCGGTTACCGCAGAACAGGCTGGAGGCGCGGGTTTGGCCTCGTCCATGGCTTTGGAAACGACTTTGAGTCTACCGGTGGGGCATTGGTCACACCGCCTCCCCATCTGCGGTCAGCCGACGAGCCGGATGCCTCCTCCCTTCTCTGCGGCTGACGAGCCGCGACGTCTTGCTCACCGGCGGCATGCAACGGCATGCCGCACCTCCTCCACGGCTGGCCGGGGCCACAATTCTAATGACTGCAATAGCTTTGTGTCGTATCCTCCTCTTACAATGCTCGTCGACGTGCTATTCCCATCATAGTTGGTTGGTTTCGCCGTGCTGGCGATCTTCCATGGAGGCAAAAGGATAGCAAGATAGTGGAGGGTTCAGGCCGGGTTTGTTAGGACCATGCCCTCCGTGTTAGCTTGTAAACATGAGGGTGGATTAAGGGTTTAATAATCAATTGAATTAAACAACAAACAATACCCTACAAAGGTACCCCGCAACAACCTCCAAAAAAAACAAATGAATCACGAATCAACCCGTTAGTATTTTGGTCAATGTTCATCGTATTTTTCCAGAACGAGGAAGAGGAAAATCATTTAAAATGTGTAAATGAATAAACACCCTACCTTGAAAACCCGTTGGAGAGCATCCGTGTTTGAAGGTGGATCGTGTTCTTCATTCCCGCAACTGGTTCCCAACGACGACACTCACACGTCGTCCTTCAGTTCGTGGTTTGGTGTCACCCATCACCTCCCTCTGGGATCAGCTCTATCCTCTAAGGGTCCAACATTGTGGCACTCCTTCAGCACTTCGTTTCTTGGAAAATCTGTGTCGATACCCTTCCCTAAGCTCCATATATATAGGAGAGGTGGAGGGTAAGTAACGATGTGAGGAATTAATGGGGGATCATAAATTAGGAACCTTCCAAATTCCCCAACGACAATGTTACTTAGGATTGGAAGGTCAAGCCATTTACTGTCTTGAAACATCATGGGCCCCACACTCCACTTGTCTGTTGGAGGATATAAAAGCAAATAAAATAATAAAGTTATTTTATTTTATTTCTTTTAAAAAGTTACAGAAGTTAATGTTTTCTATAGATCTACTTCAGTTAAAGTAAAGTCTCCCTTAAGAGAATCCAGACTCTGTGGATTCAATGATGCCCTCAGATTTCTAATCTGAGCACTGGTTCAAAAGTTAGAAAATTCTGCACACACGTTTAATGAACGTACCTTAAAAAAAGTTCAATAAATTAATAACGTTCACCCTCAACCTACGCTAGTCAAGGTTAGGCTCTGCCCAAAGAGAACATTCCCTAACAAACTCAATGGTACTCTTTGATTTTCAATCAGAGTTACAATTTAGAAGTTATAGATTTTACAATAAAATAATTGTCACTTAATTATTTTATTTATGGCCAAAAACTAACATTCACTAGTGGCCCGCACCGGCTAAGGTTTTTATCTTCCTAAAGAGATAATACCATCATGAGTTCAGTGGTGGTCTCAAATTTTTAATCTGAGCCACCATTTGTGAGTTATAAGCATTTTAAAAATAAAATAACTTTATTTAATTATTTTATTTATGATTATTCCATTTTTGGGTTTTCTCACAGGAGGCCTGCGCCGACTAAACATAAGTCGCACCTAGGGTAAACCCGACATCCTAAACGCAACAGTACCATATTTTTTATCCGGGCTAACTTTTAAGAGTTATTCCACTTTTTCAGGAAAACTGCTTACCCACAATAATTAAAGATTAACAAAACTTTGATAGATCATTCTGGGAACTCTGGGCCTCAGAATCACGCATCGTCAGATTTCATGGTCTCAAAATAATTCCATATAAATAAAAAAAATTATACAGAAAATTTTGAGTCATTACATAACTATGAAAAAAGACCACTGTATACCGATTGTATAAAATATACAACATTGTCAGTTGTATTGAAGTTATATAACTTTAATGTTGGGTGTAGATAGAGGGAAACCTTTTTTTACAAAACTAATTGGTCTCTTGAATGATATTATACAAGAATTAAATGATCTTCCTTGTTAAACATATGATTCTAAAAAAAATGATACATTCAATGGGTATGATCTCTAAAAAATAAATAATTGTACAAATGATTGTATATTGTTTCGCAAGAACAATGAATTACTAAAATAATTCCATAAGTGTGGTGTGAATCAATATAAGAAAGATGAATCAATTCCTTAAAAATATGTATGTTTATTTACCATAATTCCATGGTTTAGATGACTATATGAATGTTAAGAAATAGATAAACATTTTTCATGGAACATAGTGACAAGAATTGAGGATGGGAAACTATGTCACCCCACATACTCTCCTTAGTGGAAGAAAATTGATTATCACTGTCTTGAATTTTAAAAGGATCTAAGATAACTTTATCTTGAATTATCTATATATGGAATAAATAATTTTGGTGTATAATGTATTACTCACTTTACATGTCCAATTATGTTGGTAAATTATTACTTGCCACTGTGTTTATGCTTGAAGTGCAAATTAACTATGTTTTCTCTACCTATATCTTAACTAAAAAAAACCTAATAATGATATTGATGTATATTTGTACCCATTAATTGAAGATCAAAAATTGATTTAGGATACAGGTGTTACATTTTATGATACTCAAATAAGTGGGGAGTTTACATTGAAATCCATGTTGTAGGTGGTCGAAAATAACTTTCATGCATATGGAAATTTGTTAGGATATAACAATAATAGAATGTTTGGGGTGTATCATTTTTGAATAAGGTGTACACTCAGTTAGGTTGAAAAATTCATAAAATAATTTTTTTAGGATATTGTATATTTTTACCTTGACAACATAAATATCAATCATGGATGAAATCATTCGATTGAAATATATAATAAGTGACAACATCATCTCCACTAAAGGGTGATCAACTATTCAAGAAAGTAAAATATATTAACACAGATTTTAGTAAACCTTTTTTAAAAAACCTTGTGAAATTAGTTTGAAAAAAATAGATAATTTTAATTTTAATTTTTATACTAGAATTGTTTGTACATCAAACATTTTCTTGATGTCATGCATGTAAAAAAAATATATGTTATAGTGTTATTATCACATTACTAAATGTACCAGAGAAAAAAAATACGGAATTAAGGCTAGGATGGACTTGATTGATATGAGAATAAGGGAAGAGTTGGAACTAGTGAAGGGGAAAATATGAACTTTTCTTCCTCTAGTAGCATATACATTATCCAAGCAAGAAAATTTTCAATTTTAAAACTTATTTAATGTTTTTAAATTTCCCACTACATGAAAACTCAAACTTAGTAGCACTATTATTTATCAGTGCCAGAAGAAAACACTGATAAATGGAATATTTAATTGTTATAAAGAAAAAACTATTAAATATAACCTTTTATCAGTGATTTCATTTTAGCACTGATAAAGAAAACCATTATAAGATCTTTATGTTTAGCACTGATAAATATTTCATTCATCAATGCATTTTTAGCACTAATAAAATGGAATAATTAAATAAATAAAAAATAAAAAAATGTATTTATTAAAAAAAATATTGCAAATTTTATTAATTAAATAATTATTGATAAAAATGAATTGATTGACTATACATTATTAAATATTAAATATTTCATTAATAAGATAATTATGATAATTAATGTTATTAAATTCTATATATTAAGTATATAGATATATATTAATGAATATAGATAAGATTATATATTAAAAAATATTTATTCTCTTTACATAAAATTTTCATTTGTTTATTGAATAATGGTATATAAATAAAAATTAATATGAATTAAAAATATTGACTAGTTTCATAGTACTCGACATATAATTGAATGTCGTTTTATTTTTCAATTTAATATAGATCAAATGTTTGTCATGTTGATTTCTCATATACATAGAATTAATGAATTTTTATACACAATATGTACACATACATCACTTATCTATTTTTTCAATATTGTTAAAGTGTACCTATATTCTTAATTTCTTCAATTTCACTCATTTTGTACATGTATATATGCACTCAAAATTATATATTCATTAATGATGTTAAAAAAATATTTGTAAAAAAATATTTATAAATAAATATATTTATAAATTTACATTCACTATATTTAAATAGTTATCTATTTATAATTATATATAAAAAAATATTTTTTAAAATTATTTATATAATTATAAATAAATAATTATGTATATTTAAATAATTATTAAATTTATTATAAATTTACTTAAATAATGAATATATTTACTATATTTATATTTGTATATATTCATTAAATACATATATATATATATATATATATAATTATATAAATATATATAAAGATATAAATAATATTTTTAAAAATATATCTATAATTATGAATAAATAATTATAAAATTATTATAAATATGTTTAAAAAGTAATATATTTACTATATTTATATTTATATATATATTAAATATTTATAAAAATTTACAATTTATTATTTATAATCATAGTTATGAATCCTTTAACAACACTTCAGAAATAAGCACTAATAAAATAATCTTTATTAGTGTTTTTTTGCGCTGATAAAGATGTGGATTTTTCGGCACTATAAGTTTAGCACTGATAAATGTGTCATATCTATTTTAAAAACCCTAACCATTTATAAACCCATTATGATATAGAATCTTTCCATGGAATCCACCCTCTACTGGTGCTCCTCCTCAGTGAATCGAAGGTCTAATCACACCACTCAACTACCTCTTAATATCTTTTCTGGCATCTGAAGAGGGTCTCAGGTTTTCTTGAACCTAGCGAGGTAGGCCTTACGATTTTCGTTTTGTATTTTTGGTTTCATCGTTGATTTCTTCTTCTATGATTTGTTTATGATCTATTATTTATGATCCTTTGTTTATGATTTCTTTAAGATCCATTGTTCAGGGAATAATTTGTGGTCTGTTGTTTGTATTGACTACCAATGTATGATCCGTTGTTTATATCATACACTAAACCTTGGATTTATTCATTGTAGTTTTACTTCTATGTTTTATATCTTCTTTCTAAATAATTTTTCATATATGTATACAAATGTGTATAAATTTTCATGTATATTATTGTTTATTGACTATTTATTTGAGGCACATCGACGGTTCCTTAATGATTATGTATATGATGAAACCGATCATGGACACCTCATTGGACATGCAACTTTAGATGCCATTTTTTAATCATTGTGGCACCTTTAGTTCACATTAGGTTTTGTCACATAAAGCCTTAACTTTTTGAATCATTATGGCACCTTTAGTTCACATTATGTTTGAATATCAAGTTTTTATAAATTTGATATTTCTTATAGACTATAAGTGAGTGAGTTTTTATACTATCATGGCATGTATGTGCATCTATATAGCTATTGCATCATTTATTTCCATAGTTGTTTGTATAACAGTTATACCTATATCAGATAATGATTATTTTGGGTCTGCATGTCCATTAACCCCAAAGGTCATGCTAGAATTTTTTTAAACCTCTAGTACTAATTATTTCTATTTGGGGGGGGGCACCTACCATTTATGGGTTTTTACACCCAAAGTTTAAATCATCCTTTAGTGACTTTAGAGGTGTGTTAGAGGTCATAAGATGATCTGACCTGGTGTTTTTTGAGAAATTCAAGCTAGGGTAATTACACTACCCATATTTCAGTTTACACCTATAAAGTTTAGTGATACTATCATATATTATCTACCTTTATCTACATCTATTTTCTCAAACACCAATAACCCTTATTATGGGATTTGGAATATCTAGATTCTCAGATATTCTAGTAGAAATGATCTATATTTACCTTATAATAATTGTTTATAACTTTCACTTTTGATAATGAATATATTATTTGTATTTTTTATATATTCTATAAAATTAATCTTTTATGTACCCAGTAGAATAGATATGAATAAAAAATGGATGCATTCTAATAATTTTACAAACAAATATGAAGGTGTTAAATATTTCATTAAGTTTTCAAGAGAGAATGCAGATGACCCTTCAAAAATACTTTGTTTGTGTTTACATTATTATTATTCAAGAAAATATATTCTGGAAGATTTTGAAGAACACTTGATCTGTCACAAAATATATCAAATCTATTTTTTGGACTAAACACAGGGAAAAACTAAATGTGGACATCAGTTGGGATGATAAAACTGTTTATGAATCATTTGATATGAATACCTTTATAAAAGATAATGGAGATCGTATGGAAGAAATGAAAATGGAAATTAAAGATGACCTTCATGATTTTCCAAAGTTGTTTGAGGATTTAAATAGATATAATAAGAAACCATTTTATATAGGTTGTATTAATTAAACAAAATTCCCAGTTGTATTGAAGTTATATAATTTGGAAGCTAGAAATATATGGATTGACACTGGCTTTACAAAAATACGTGATCTTCTGAAAGATATGCTACCCAAATAAAATGAACTACCATGCCGAACATATGATGCTAAACATACATTAAATTCAGTGGGAATGATCTCCAAAAAAATACATGATTGTCTAAATTATTGCATATTGTTTCTCAAGGACCATGAATAACTCATAAAATTCTCTAAGTGTGGAACATATTGATACAAGAAGAATGAATCATGTCCTTTGAAATCAGTATGGGGATTTACCATCATTCCATGGTTTAAAAGACTATATGGATTTCAAGAAACCACAAGACAATTAACATCGCCTTAAAGATAGGAACCTATGTCATCTAGTATATTCTCCTGAGTGGATGAAAATTGATTATGAGTTTCCAAAATTTGGAGATGAGCATAGAAACTTTTGTCTTGCATTATCTATAGATAGAATAAATCCTTTTGGTGTATAAAGTAGTAATCATAGTACATTGCTCATTATGTTGGTAAATTATAAATTTCCATCATGGTTATGCATGAATCACAAATAAATTATGTTGTATCTACTTATATATGGACCAATGAAACCTAGTAATTATATTGATGTCTATTTGGCTCCATTGATTGAATATTTGAAATTGAAGTGTGATACAAGTGTTAAAACGTATGATGCTCATAGAAGTAAAGAAATCACATTGAGGTCCATGTCATACAAAATGATAAATTAATTCCCTATCTATGTAAATTTAATAGTATATAGTATTAAAGTCATGTTTTTGCGTCCCATTTTTAAAAAACATACATACTCAGTTCAGTTGAAACATTCCTCTAAGACTGTGTTTTTAGGAAATCAAATTTTTTTACCTCGATGACATAAATACCAGACCTGGACAATTACATTTGAAGGGAAAATCGAACAAGGTACAACACCATCTCTAGAAATGAACAATAAACTATAAAAAAGTAAAAAATATTGACACTATTTTCAATAAACCATTTTTGAAAAACCTTATAAAATCAGGTTGGAATAAGAGATCAATTTTCTTTGAATTACTATATTGGAATTGTTTGTATGTCAGACATTTTCATGATGTCATGTATATAGAAAAAAATTTATTTGACAGTGTTATTTCCATGTTACTAAATGTTCCTCAAAAAATGAAATATGGCATCAAGGCTAGGTTAGAATTGATTGAAATGGGGATAAGGGAAGAGTTGGCACTGATGAATAGTAAAATGTAAACTTTTCTTCCTCTAGTATCTTACACTCTATCAAAATAGAAAAAATTTCAATTTTTCCTTTTCCTTATGAATGTAAAAGTTCCACAGGGGTATTCATAAAATATGAATAATGTCATTTTAATGACTAATTTGAAGTTACAAGGACTAAAATCACATGATTGTCATGTTTTGATTCAATATTTAATGCTTGTTGCTTTCTGTTCCATTCTACCTAAAAATGAACGACAAACATTAACAAGAATTTGTTTTTTTTAAATACATATGTATTAAATTTGTAGACTCGAAGATTTTTCCCATCTTGAATAAGGAGATTTAAATCATATTATGTGAATTAGAAATGTTCTTCTGACTATAATTATTTTATATAATGGTCCACCCGCTGGTTCACTTGGTTTGAGAGGTTCAAATATGTGGTCATATCCAAATATATTAACGTACTCCATTGAACGATATGTCAATATTTTTAAAGGGTATGTCAAGAATCAAAGTTGGTGAAAATGTTGTATTGCATAATTATATATTATTAGAGAAGCTATTGAATTATCTACTGATTACCTATCAGATATTAAAATAATTGGTCTCCCAAAGTCTTATCACTATGAATTCCTTATGGGTGAAGATATTTCCAAAATATATATTGTTATAATTACCTTCACAGAGCGGGAGCAAGAAAATCTTTACATATTACAAAATAGTGAAGATATTGATCCACACACTGAATCCCACAAATAAATTCTTAGATATTTTAATCCATCAAGGGCTGAAATATGGATATCATATACACATAATAAATAGTTTATAGGATGGTTTAGAGATCATATTTATATGAAGTTATCTAAAAATCCAAATTCAATTCCCAAACAACTTCAATGGATTTCCAGAGAACTAAATGAAAATTTTATATCTTACACTGGGTTTGTAATCAATAGTTATACATTCTATAAAAAAGAATAAGATGACTTTAGTACGATGCCAAATAGGGGTGTTATTCTTGTGGATGAATTGATGCACATATCTGGTTCTAAGTATAGAAATCCAATTTATGAAAATATATCATATTTTGACATTATCAAAAAGATATACGAGTTGTATTATACAATATTTCAAGTGCCAATTTTCTATTTAAAATGGTTTGATAATATCAATGGAGTAAAATTTGATGAAATGGGATTTGTGAAGGTGAATTTCGGTGTAAAAGGGAAAAAGAAGAGTCGTTCATAATGGTATCACAAGCAGTGTAGGTATTTTATATCTCTGATCTAAAAAATAATAATTGGTCAATTATCCTGCTGTCAACTAAAACAAATGTTGAGTCAGATGAAAATTCAATCGAGGATGACCCTCTCATTGAGACATCACAATCAGTTCATGCTGGTCCCACTATAGACAATGTTCTATACGTTATAGTGGACCATAAAGAGGGGATTTGGATTCTTGATTATGGAACCAAATCCTTTAAGAATTTAAAAAATAAAGAGAGTTCAATGAGAAGGTAAAAGTGTATTTTAATATATTATTCTTTTCCTAAAAATATTTTATGTTCTCTACTACATTAAAATAATATAAATTAAATGGATGACTACTCATATAGACAATGTATTTTGTACATGATGATGTTACCAATCCATTAGAAGAACATACTATATTAAAGGAAACCCTTTGGATAGATGCAAAGGTACTGTTACGATATACTTTCTATATTTTACTGAAAAATTATACAATATAACATTGATTGAATTTTCATTATTCCTTACTAAGTCTATTTATTTTAGAAGATTTATATCCATGTGTAATGAATTTACAAGAAGAGCAATTTCACTGTCCCTGCTCAATCACAGAGGTAATCTTGATGATTTCAAAGTAAAATCATTGTCCATATAATTAATGTATTGTTTTATATTTATGTTTATTTTATTTCTTTTTAGTGTTACTCATATAGTAATTATTTTCTTATACAGGTGGATTATTTTGTTCAAGTTGGGGGTGCTCTGTCCAAATTTCATGCTCCTTATCCCTTAAAACCTTTTCACCCCTGTAGTGCTGCATTTATAACTTTATTTCAAGTTACCTCCACTGCCTTTGTAGGAAGAGAAACAATGCTTCCTTTTCTTAATTATAGAGGTAACATTGATGTTTTCATAGTGAAATCATTTTCCAGGGAATTAATGTATTATTTTATATGTATGTTTAATTTATTTCTTTTTAGTATTAATCATATAATAATTTTTTTCTTATACAGGTGGATTATTTTGTTCGAGTTGGGGGTGATCCATCCAACTTGCATATTGCTTCTCCCTTAAAACCTTTTCACCCCTCTAGTGGTACATTTATTAGTTTCTTTAAAGTTACCTCCACTGCATTTGTAGGAATAGAAATGATACTGATTATGCTCAAATACTGAGCTAATCTTAATGTTTTAACTATAAAATCATTATCCATGGAATTAATGTATTATTTCATATTTATGTTTAATTTATTTCTTTTATACATTACTTACATAATAATTGTTTTCTTATACTGGTGGATTATTTTGTTTGATTTGGGGGTTCTCTATCTAACTTTCATGCTACTTATCCCTTAAAACCATTTCACCCCAACAGTGGTGCATTCATCACTCTATTTTAAGTTACCTCTACTGCCTTCACAGGAAGAGAAACGATGATTGCTTTTCTTAATTACAAAGGTAATCTTTATTTTTACACATGAAAATAATTATCCTTATAATTAATGTATTGTTTCATATGTATGTTTAATTTTTTTAGTATTACTCAAATAATAATTGTTTTCTTATATAGTTGGATTCTTTTTTTAGAGTTTGGGTGCTCTGTCCATCTTTCATCCCTTTCTACACCAAAAATTCTTTAGAAACATCCTCACAAAAACATATCAATCCTATAGTGTTGATATTTATCACTTTCTTTAAAATTCCCTCCCCTACTCAATAATAGAGGTAATATAGATATTAGCATAGTAAAATAATTATCTATAGAATTTATGTATTATTTCATATTTATGTTTAATTTATTTCTATTCAGTATTACTCATAGTAAGTGTTTTCTTGTATAGGTGGATTTTTTTTTTTTGAGTTGAGGTGGTTTGTTCGAAACTACTCATGAAATGTTTGTAGTTCAACAAAGAAATTCAAAGGAAATTGTGGTAACATTGACAGTTGTGATTTTATTTTAATGTATGTAATAATTTTTATTTATGTAATTGTATAAACTAATGCTTGAAATGGCTATAATATTTTTTTTTGGTATTTGTGTCATAAATTTCGTTTCATTAAAATTATGTATTGGGACTTGTTTTTGTTGATATCTGATGTGTCTCTAGTGCTACAATGTGCTATTACAGAACACTACAGTGGTTCTATAGTGTACTGTAATAACAGACAGTAGTATAGCCCTTTATCAATGCTTTTAAAAGCACTAATAAATAGAACATTTATCAACACTTTTATAATCTCTGATAAAACATACATTTATCAGCGATTATAAAAGCACTGATAAAATTCCTTTATCATTACTTTTATAAGAAATGATAATTGGTTTCTTAAGAGGTGCTAAATTAAATCCCTAATAAATGGGTATTTTAACAGTGCTTTTAAAAGTGCCAATAAAGGTCCTATTTAGTTGAGCTTTTTTTAGTGCTGATAAATGACCCCTTTATCAGTGATTTTTTAGCACTAATAAAATTCTTGGGATTTTAACATCACTCACATTTTCAGAACTTTTCTAGTGTTGATAAAGGCAATTTCTGGCACTATTAAAGGCCAACTTTGTAGTAGAGTCCATAGGGATATTCATCAAATATGAAGAATATCATACCAATGACTAATTTGAATTTACAGTGTAAAAACAACATGATTGTTGTATTCACATTATTATTATTATTTATTTTTATTTTTTAAGAAACTATAGAGTCTAGAAGTAGACACTGGTTTCTATTACACAATCATGTTTGGATAAATCATCAAAAAATCCCAATACATTTGGTATAAATCGTGTCTACATTAATGGTGTTGAAAAAATTATATCGTTTTCAACGTCGGATTCAGAATTTTTTTCTAAATGAAAAAATAAATGTAAATGTTAGAAATGTGATACTATGAGATTCAAAATATTTGAAAATGTTATACTTCATCTATTACATTTTGATTTTTTTAAAACCTTATTTTTTTGGTATCAACATAGTGAAAAAAATTCAATAGAAAATAAAATTTTTTGGTTTTAGTTTTATCATTGAAAAAATTAGTGTATGAGAATGTTGGATTATATATTCATGAAACAATGACTCAAAATGATTTTCCAAATACTAAATCAGAACCAACCCAATTTTACTATTTATTAAAATCTATTGAGTCTACATTATATTTGGAAATCCAGATAACCAAAATTGAAGCTGCTATAAAATTTATGCATGTTAAATCATATTTTGGAATGTTAAATAGTTGTTTTAATCAAATATTTTCTTTGGTTAATTCATTGTTTCATAATGAAAATACATTTCCTATATGTTTCTATGAAATTAAGAGGTTCTTCAATAATTTGATTCCTAGTTATCAGAAGATACATACATTTTAAAAAGTTTTCATCTTATATTATGGTGATTATGATTCATTAGTTAGTTATCCAACATATGGAGAATTGAGGTATAAGTAAGAATAATAAGGAATGTCCAGATTTCCTATGAAATAGTTTAGGTATTTTCCAATTACAACTCATTTATAAAATCTATTTATATCTCACGACATAGCTGAATTGATATTTTATAATTAAAATATTTTAATTTGTAAAATATTAAATCATCCATGTAATGGTTGTTCATAGAAAATCATTGATCATGTGAATCCTTATTTTACTTTAGAACCTCGTAACATAGGTTTGTATCATTATAATAATGGGTTTTTGTCGTTTTGGTACTTATGATAGTAAATATTCTTATTGGACCATTTTCATAACTCCATAGAACTTATTTCCATGGATGCTGATGAAGGAACCATATATATATATATATATATGACACTATTAATTCTTAGAATTCTAAATAAAAATGACAATTCTTATTTGAAGCTACTTATTGATGATTCAATTTCATTATGGAACGATGGTGTAACTGAATATAATATAGTTCCAGATCAAAATTTTACACTCAAGGTTGCATTAATGCGGATAATTATGGAATTTCTATCATATGGTATGATATCTGGATGGAGTACACATGGTCTAAAATCATGTCTATATTTCATGACTCAGAATAAATAATTTATTCCTATTGATGGAATAAATAATAGTTATTTTTAATTTCATCATATATTTCTTCCCACAGATCACAATTTTTGAATAAATAGAATTAATTTTACAAATTATAGAATTGAAAGAGACAAACCTCCAATAGTTCTCTTAGATATTCAATAAAAATATATAATCTCGACATTACTTCTTGTTACTTTTATACCAACTATAAATGAAAAAAATATATGGTTTCAGGAGTTATCATCAATGGATAAATTAGATTATTTTTTTGGGGCCTATGATATTGGTATAATTTGTTGGTTCATTGCATGTTATATGTAACACATATTGAGAATAATTTTTTAATAAAATATTTTATATAATGTTGGACACACTCAATAAGACCAAATATAATATAAATTCATGATTATATCTTGCACAAATTTTTATTCATGAAGAACATTAATTATTTGAAGATGAAGTATCACACAATTTATTGAAGCCAAAATTAGCTTACACACTTACTAAAGAAATTCATTTATTATACTATCAGTGGATTAGTGATTTTAGGTTACCAGATGTTTATGCATCCAATTTTTATCATTTAATTATTAATGTACATTTTACTGGGTTAAAAAGTCCTCACTAATATTTCATAAAGAAAATGCTACTACCTATTAGCCTTAGAGGGATTTTTAATTCTTCAATATGAGATATGTTGACTGAAATATCATATTTTTTCCAAGAAATTTGTAACGACCTAAGTTTTATTTATTTATTTTTTATTAAATTAACTTTCATTAATATATTGTCTTATATGAAACACTAAGTTAATCTTTCATTACATTCAACCCTAGGTTAGATTGCACTACACACAACACTGAGTTTTAACAAAACCATGATATACTATTAATATTATTATTGAAATGAAACTATTATAACCAATCCATTAAAAGTAGAAATATGAATATTAATAAATAATTTCAAAATATTATTTATAATATTTTTATATAAATAAATCATATTGATAAAAATATACTTACTTTTTTTAAAATCTTTATATGCTTCAGAAATACTATTTTCTAAAAAAATGTATTTTTATTATTCCTTTTTATGAAAAATAATAAAATAAAATTTTGAAACTTTTAGAAAATTAATTTTATAAAAAAAAACTTCATTTTTTAAATCATCATTTCAAAATTATCTTAGGGTAAATTTTTTGGATTTTTCTCAAAAGTTTCATTATTTTATGAATAGTGAAAATACTAAAATTTATTTAAAAAATACCTTTTAATTTAACCTATTTATACAGTTAAATTATATTTTAAATTCTTTTTAAGGTAAAATTTGTTAAATTATACATTAATTTATCCAATTTACTTTATTGGAATCAATTTTAAATTGAATTTCAATATAAAAACAACTTTTGAACATTTTCTCTTTAAAACCCCCCTTTCTCGTCATGTCTGTGGGATTAATTTTAAATTAAAATTTTAAAACTATTTTAATTTAATTTGGGAAAATAGATTCCATATTTTGAATCAGAATAATTTATATGATCTAATAATATAATCTAAAATTTTCACCAAAATGAATAGTAAAAATAGTAAAAATTATTTACCACGGTTAAGGTAAAAATAGTTTTTCTTGATGTTAAACTAAAAAGATAAGGGTTAAAAATAATCCAAAACATTTACAACACCCATTTTATGGAAGTATTTAAAATTTATATCATCTATTATCAATAATGGTTCATTATTTGAGCATTTTGACATGAAAAAACATATATGGAATTCTTTCATTCAAAAAATTAGAAGTGCACCACTCACCTCCCTTATAAAATGTCACCACCTATCCTCACTTATTTACACCTTAAAACCATTTTTAATTAGTAAATACCTTCTTAAATAAATTCCCAACTTCAATAATCTCATCCTATAATTAAATATTTTACATAAATCAAACCAAGGAAGTATTTTGGTATAAACCTAAGGAGGATACCCAAATAAAAGGTAACATTCATCAAAAAGCATTTATTTATTTATTTATCCACCTATTTTAGTTTTAATTATACAATTATGATTTATTAACCTTGTTATATTTCCTATAATTATATGTTTTTATGTTAATTTCATAACCTAAAACCATCTCCACTACCATCAAATAGGTTTTGAAATCATTGTTTGTGTGTATGAAGGACTACCGCCTCGCGAACCGCTGTCATTGTTTTTTCCATTAAAACCAATCAAGGATAGTAATAAATATGTATTAAATTTTTATATATTATATTTATGATATTATTATACTTATATAATTATTATATCACAAATACCTTTATATTTTCTATTTTTTTGTGAATATGATAACGTCGCATGTGTGTACAATGAACTACTGCCTCACAAAGTGATGTGATTCATTCACACTTTACATTAAAGATAATAAGGATGGTATTAATGAAAATATGAGATATGTATGACATAAAAAATATTATTTTATTTTATTATATCATTTACCTTTATTTTATTCAATATGTCATGAAAATGGAAAAAAAATTCATGTGTACGTACGACTTACCATCTTCTTAAACATTGTATTTGATTCTCTATATATATCTTTTATAGAATAATATAAATAAATATTTAAGGAATATATATGATATTTATATAATTTTCAAAATTTTGATATTAAGGAACCTTGATTAAATTAATATGACCAAAAATAAAAAATCAAGACATATATAAAAAACAAAGCGGTTATTACCTGAAATGTGAATCTAACATGGAATTGTTAATAAATGGGTAATAAAAGAACATGATTAAATCATATATAGTATAATATATATATAATTATGGTTATTTAATATATTTATAACAAACTCATATTTATTATACATGATGTTTGAATGAGTTAGAATGAAGTCAAGACTTACGGTAAATGATTTTTGTATCACTTTTACTTTATGTGAGACAAATGTCATATTCACCACATGTTTATTTTATGTGGTGTATATAATTCTCAAGAATTTATTTTATGATGATTATATTTAAAATTATTTTAATTCACATATCTATTTTAAGATCTCTATTTCATGGGGTTTATGGTTTAATACTTACCAAATCAGAAAGGAATTTTTGTCTCAATTTTCCTTCTTTGAGACGTATGTTATATTATTCACCTATATTCTTTTCTGAGGTCTATATACAATCACTTTCACATTTAATATCATGAATTTATTTATCCTCATCATATTTTAAGTTCAATTTTATTTTATTCCTCTATGGGGCTTATCATTCAATGTTACCAAAGTGGTAATGATTTTATATTACAATCTCATCATTTATCGGGATTTTTTATAATTATGTTTTTAATGATAAAATATTATGTTAAATCCTTATATAAAATAATTATTTTTATTAACCTATTGTTATTTCAGATATTTTTAAGTAATATTACCATTTTCACTCTTTGGTAATAAAAATAATTGAGAAAATATTTTTAAGAAAATCTAACTTTATTTATATCATTGGTCAGAAATCTATTTTCTTCCATAACCATGCTTTCTAAAAATGTTTTCCAAAATATTTTATAATTCTCCAATAATTTTTAGAAGAATTTTTTATCCATGTTTGAATTTTACAAAAAAATGAAATAAATCATTATTTAATTTTCCAAGTAATTCTTATTTTAATTTTACTGAAAATGTGAAATGAATCTTTGTTTTAACATGTATGGCATGAAAAAAACTACCTATCCCCATGGACATTATTTTCTTTAAATATTACTTCATAAGATTTCAATGTTATTTTAAGATAATTTTTTTAAAAAAATTTGTTTTAAAAATGATTTTCATAGAGGAATGGATATTTTTCTCAATAATTTTTTTAAATGATCAATCAAAATCATTTTCCATCTAAGATGACATTCTTTGATGTTAACTATGCATTACTGGGGATATTAACCAAGGATAAAATTATTATTCCTCCTCTAAATGGTTTATATTTATGATTGTTTGGTGCTTATGAAACCTATTTCTCTTCCATGGGTTATACTATGATAGAATTCTTATGAAACCCACTTCCTTTTCCTTATGTTATGTTATGATGATATGATGAAATGATTATGAAACCTATATTTTTCTACAAGTTGTGATATGATTAAAAGATTATAAAAACCATTAAATTTCATGGTTTATGATATGATTAATGTTTTAGTTTATTATGGAACACATAAATATGATTTTCATTATAATATATGTGGGACCTATATATTTCTTCATTGTATTGGGTACGTATTTATATCTCATGAGATGGAAAGGACTAGAAAGGGGAGTGAAACTAGTTCAGTAAGGGAATTTGTCTCCTATGATGGTCTTGGGAGTGAACCTTGTCTACAATGAAGTTTTGTGAAGTGAACCCATTTCACTATGACATCCTTGGTAATAATCCTTTACTAATATGGTATCTCATGAGATGGAAAGGACTAGAAAGGGGAGTGAAACTAGTTCAGTAAGGGAATTTGTCTCCTATGATGGTCTTGGGAGTGAACCTTGTCTACAATGAAGTTTTGTGAAGTGAACCCATTTCACTATGACATCCTTGGTAATAATCCTTTACTAATATGGAAATTGTTTTCTATGCTTATGTGTATCCATTAATCTATGTCATATGACAATGTTATACTCTCATTTATCCTTTTCTTCGACTCCATTATGATTCATGTATTATTAACAACCAATATTTATTATATGACTCAATATTATGAACTCTGATATGTAGGGTATGGTTTTCAAATATTATTTTCATGTTTTCATACCCTTATGTTTATGTTATGTTTACGTATCTCCCTTGTCTACCCTTACCGAGCATCTGAGATCACCCTTCCTTATGTTTCCTTTCCCTAGGTTATGAAGAAATGTATTAGGTATGATATGTCTGACAAGGTTTATAATTACAAAGATCATAGTGGGGGATGATGTATTTTACATATGGACCTTTTTTTGTGTTTCCATGTTTCCAAACACACTAAACTATTACAATCCTCAAACATATGTTTGTGCAATGTAAGGAATATTCATTAAAAATGATGTAATATGTATGTATGATAATACTATGTCATGATAGTTAATATTAGATGATAGGTTTAGTTAAACTTTATAAACTAGGATGATAATAATTTAGTGAGATCCCTAAGTACATGTCTAAGGATAAGTCTATAGATGAGTTAAAGTATAAGAAAATGTCCTCAAATTTTGGTAAAGGATAGAGTGATCGGTTTCAAAGAAATTAAATCCTTATCTAAATACTAAAATGTACTTGGATCTATCATATAAGAACCAATGTGTAATAACACTAAAAATGGAACATTGAACTAGACTTGATCATCACCCCATGTATGATAGTGGGCCTTACTACACACCTGGTTTGACACTCTTGAGGGATATGTTTTTTTTAAATTCACATACTCTCTATGAACAATCATGATGGATTTAAATAGATGATTATCATTAATGTCCTAGTATAAACCTAGTGTTTCATGGATTAAACAATGTGTGATGATTTAGAAATCCTACAAGTGATTTTTCATGATTATGTAGTTTTCCATCATGATTATTATTTCTTACACTATTATTTTTGCTTTTATTCAATGGATATAATCTTAAGGAATCATGTTAATGCTGAGTGTAATGGAAAATAAAATTATTTTCCTCTTGAGAATACAAAAGTTAAGGGATCTAGAATGAAATATCACATTTCTATACTCACACACCTTTCTCAATATGTGAATCAAAATAGTCTTCCAACTGAATAAATGGGAGAATAATATTCTATTGATTCCTTCGTGAGGAAGTGTCCACCTTCCTTCAGTGGGTCTATTTATCCAATGGTTTTTAAACAATTTATCAACATTATTGAGAAGATATTTTCCATTATCCAGGGTTCAAAACAAAAAAAATTCAATTTGGTTTTCCACTGTATGGAAGGTAAAGCAGATCAATAGTGGACCCTTATTTCAAAAATGAGGCAATAGGATGAAATTGAATCCCTGGATTGGGAAGAGTTCAAGAAATTATTTTTCAATAAGTAAATTCTTCATATTATTCTTCTAAATATGGAGAAGGAGTTCTTTTAGATAGATAAAAATTTTATTGAATCATTTGGTACCTATTAGGAAATTTTATTCAAGGTACGTTTCTGGTATTATTATCCAACCTAAAAGTAAGGTTGATCAATATTCAATGGATTAAAACCAAGTCATTAAATGGAATTATCCATAAGATACTTAATTAGCTAAGAAGATATTGTTCAATGTGATATCAAGGTGTAAATAGAGGATAGAGTTACATATCAATCACATGGTTTTGATAAGAAGAGAAAAATGGAATTCAAAGGAAAATATAAGAACCTTATAGATAAGAAGATGAGCTTTCCTTTACGCTCAAAGTGTGGGAGGAAGCATAGAGGAAATTGTATTTAGGGGACTAGTAAATTTTTTAAGTGTGGATGTTAATTTCATTAGGAAATTGGTTTCCAAAGTGATGGAAAGAAGTTATCTAATGATGAGAATATAGAGAAAGTTTCATAGAATAGACCACCCACACTCCAGTGTTTCAAATAAAATGTGTATGGGGATTATGATAAGAGAGGACCAAAGCTAAAGTTTAATGATGATGATTAACATCTGAAACCTATTAATTCAAAATACATAGGTAAATCTCATGTGATCACTTTTTCTAATGAGGGGTGTGATAACAGCGTGGTGAAAAGTACACTTACCATCCACTCTAAAATCAACAATGTCTTATTTAACACTAGTTCTATCCATTATTTTATATCAAAAGAATTTTATAAGTTTATCAAGATTCCACCCAAATGATTAGATGTATAATTAGAAGTGAAACATGTTAATGGTATGATAATGGCTTCTCAAGTCCATGATTCATCTACGGTTTATGTTGGCAAGAATTTATTTTCTACATATATTGTCATTAGTACTCTGGTTGAATTTTATGTTATCTTTGGCATATATTGGATATCTCTATATAAACCCCACATCAACTTTCAAAGAAGTTAATTCACATTTAATATTCCAAACCAACCCATAATAATCTATCAATGTGATGATAAGTATGAAATTATAATGGAGATCACATACATTATATGGGTATTAATTTCAATTCAAAAGGGGTGTTTACCTCATATGGTTGGGGAGAAAGTTGACATATATGATAATCCCATTTTTAAAGAATTTATTTATGTATTTTTGTAAGAGTTTCATATCCTTGAACCAAAATGTGAAGTTGAGTTCTCAATAGAACTTATACCTAGTGCCACACCAATTTTGTAGACTCCCTGTAGAATGGACTAGATTGAGTTATAATAATTAAAGAAGAAACTCTAGGAAAACCCTGACAAGGGATTAATTACTCCAAGTGTGTCACCTTAGGGTGAACATTTTATTTTTTTTAAATAAATATGGATCAATGAGACTATGCATTAATTATCATGAGCTGAATAATAACATAATTTAGAACAAGTGTCCTCTTCTTTATATAAATGACTTATTAGATCAATTGCGCGGAGATAAATACTTTTCTAATATTGAGCTTTATTTTTTATATAATTAATTAAGGTTAAATAAGAATGATATACCCAATAAAACATTCCATACAAGGTGTGGAAACTATGAATATATAGTGATTCCATTTGGTCATACTAATTTCCTTAGCATCTTCATGGATTTAATGAATAAAGTCTTTATAGATTACCGTGATCAATTTTTGATAGTATTTATAGAAGATATTCTCATATACTCAAAGAGAAAAAAAGACCATGAATATAAATTTATAATTGTACTAAACACACTAAGTAAGGATAAAAAATATGAAAATTTTACAAATTGAGAATTTTAGCTGCAAATGTTTTCATTTTTGGGTTGTATAATCTCAAGAGAGGGTATATTAGTAGATCCATTAGATACTGTGGCTATTGAATGTTTTCCTAGACTAACCATAGTGATTGAGATCCATATTTTTCTTGGTTTAGATAGATATTATCAATGTTCGATGGAGAATTTATCATGCATATATAATCTTATAACCAATTTAACTCAGAAGGGATCCAAGTTCCTTTGGACAAATGAATTCGAGGAAAATTTCAAGGAACTAAAGAGAAGATTAGTTAGCGCACCTATGCTTACATTACCCTATAGTGAAGAATGTTTTTTAATCTGTAATGATTCATAAAAGAAGGGATTGAGATATTTCATTATTTATAATTACATGGTTATATATTATGCCTCATGATAATTGAATATTGATGAGTAAAATTACCCAACATATGATTTGGAGGTAGCTATTGTAATTTTTTTCATTAAAGATATAAAGGAATTATCTTTATGAAGAAAAGTGTAATATATATACCAATAATAAAAGTTTAAAGTATATATTCATACATAAGGAGTTTAATATCCACCAAAGATGATGGTTAGAGGTGATTATCGATTATAATTATTCAATACATTACCACCCTAGGATAGAAAACAAGTTCGATGATGATTTGATTCGAAAGGATCGTGATAGCTTATGGATATGGAAATCTGGAAGGAAGTGGAAAATATCATATTTATCAATTAAATGTTCAACCATATATCTACATGAAGATTAAATAGGTGTAAAAGGAATATGTAGATCTGAAAAAGAAGTTTATAAATTCCCTTGAGATTAATCATGATCATGATGGAATGATTTGGTTTAGAAAACGTGTATGTGTTCTGTCAATACCATATTTGAAGTATTTTTTAGATAAATCTCATAATTATTCATTCTATATTCATTCAGGAAGTACAAATATGTATTTATATTTGATAGAGTACTTTTGTTCGGATGACATGAAGAGGTATATAGAAGAGTTTTTATCCTGGTGTTTGGTATGTCAGCAATTTAAGGATGAAGAAAAATAGTCTAAGGGGGTTTTATATATATTAACAATAACCAAATGGAAATGGAAAAACATCACCATGTATTTTTTTATTGGACTCCCCAAAACATTTAAAAGGAATAATGCAATATGGACTATAATTGATCACCTTACTAAGTCAACACACTTTATCACTATCAGTGAAAATTTATCTATGCATCAACTTTCCGATATATACATTAAGGAAGTTATAAAGTTGAATAGAGTAACAAATTTTATTATGTCTGGTTGGTATTTAAGGATTACCTAAATTTTTTGAAGAATTATTCACCAAGCTCTTGATTTGGAGTTGAGTTTCAGCACTGTGTGTCATCCACTGAAAAATGGCCAGTCTAAGGGAAAAATTAAAACCCTAGAGGATATGTTGATATATTTTTCTTTGGGTTAAAAGATTTTGGGATCAAAAACTTCCAATATTTGTGTTTTCTTATAATAATATATTTCACTCAAGAATCCAGATGGCTCTTATGAATCCCTCAATATAAATAAATATAGATCTCCAATGTGTTGTAATGAAGTTGGAGAAATAAATATATTGTGACCTGAGATAGCTGAAGAAATGGTAGATAAGGTTAAATACATTTAGTATACATCAAGGAAACTCTGAGTTGGTAAAAAAGTTATGCAAATAATCTCTGGTGTGATCTAGAATTTAAACCCAGTGAATAGGTGTTTCTATTTTTTTTGTGAAATAAGGTTATGAGATTCAGGAAGAAGTGGAAACTAACCCTGGGTATATTGGTCCCTTTTAAATTATAGATTATATCAGAACAGTACCCTATCGGCTTGTGCTTCCACCAAACCTCTCTTAGGTGTATGATGTGTTCCATATATCTCTCTAGAGGAAATATATGCATGATCCTTCACATGTACTGAACTCATAGTTCATACCACTGGAGAAAGATCTTTCTTATAGGGAATAACTAGTTGAGATTATAGATCATATAGAGAAAGTTATATGAAACCAGACCACTCATATGGTTAATTTTTTGTGGAAAACCCAATATTTTGAGGAAACTATATGGGAACTTGAGGATGCGATTAGGAAAAAGTATGCTCATTAATTTGTATCAAAGGGACGAATTTCAAGGGGAAAATTCATTTTAAGGGGGGTAGAATGTAACACTCAGATTTTTATAAATTATTATTTTTGAATAAATTAAATTCATTAAAATATTTAATTATATGAAACAAAAATTTATGTTTTAATTACATTCACCACTAGGTTATCTTCCACTACACACAACATTGAGTTTTAAAAAAAACAACCATTTACTATTAATATTATTATTCAAACACAACCGTTATAACCTAGACTTTAAAAATAGTGTGATAAATAGTAATAAATAATTTTTAAATATTATTTATAATGTTTTAATATAAATAAAACATATTAACAAAAAATTACATAATTTTCATTAAAATATATATATGTTCCAAAAATATTATTTTCATAAAAAACATTTTTGTTTTTATTTTTTATGAACAATAATAAAATTAATATTTTTAAAATTTTATAAATAAATTGGATAAAATAAATTTCATTTTTGAAATAATCATTTCATAATTATCTTAGGATGAATTTTTAGGTTTTTTATAAAAGGTTTCATTTTTTATGAATAATGAAAAATATAGAATTTTTATTGAAAACTGCCTTTTCATTTAATTTATTTATAAAGTTAAAATAAATTTAAATTTTGGTTTAAAGTAAAATTATTTCAATTATACACCCATTAATCTAATTTAGGTTATTTTAATCAATTTTATATTGAATTTTGACATAAAAACATTATAAACTTTTGAACATTTTCTCTTTAAAAACCCGCTTTCTCATCACGTTTGTGGGATTAATTTTAAATTAAAATATCCCACTTAAATGAATGGAATTTTTAAAAATGGATTTTATATTTTTAATCTAAACAATTTAAATTATATAATATTTTCACCATAATGTTTTACCAAAATGAATAGAAAATACATTAAAAATTATTTACCATGTTTAGGGTAAAAATGGGTTTATCAAGGGTTAAAACAAAAAGATAATTGTTTGAAACAGCCCAAAACTTTTTAAAAACACATTTGATGAAAATATTTCCACATTATATCTTCTATTATTATTAATTATCCGTTATTGGAGCCTTGGGACATGAAAAACATGTGGGTGAAATTCTTTCTTCCAAAGAATTACAAGTGTTCAACTCACCTCACTTATAATTGGCCACCCACTATCCTCTCTTATTCAAACATTAAAACCTTTTTTTGGAGAATAACTACCCAAATAAATAACAAAATTACATCCTACTATCTTATAATCCATATTTTGGACATAAATCCAACCAAGGAAGGTTTTTGGTACAAACCTAAAGATAACACCTAAAGAAGAGGTAACGTTCATTAATGAGCATTTTTATTTTTTTTCTTCATACACATCCTTAAATTATTATTATAAAATGATTATATAATAACCTCATTATATTAAATATATTGATATGTTGTTATGTTATGGAAATTACCTATAAATATCTTCACTTCTATCAAATGGGTTACGAAATAATTGTTCGTGTGTTCAGAAGACTACCACTTCACGAAAAAATGTTATACATTTTTCCATTACAAACTCTAAAGGCTGGTTATAATGATGTATTAAATATTTATATATTATATTGATGATATTATTATACTTATGGAATTATTATATCATACATACCTTCAAAATTTCCATTTGTAGGAATATGATAACATCGCACATGTGTACGATGGACTACTGCATCATGAAGCGATGTGATTTATTCATGATTTACATGGTAGGAAATAATGGTAGTAATATTAAGAATATGTTATATATATGACATAAAAATTATTCTATAATTATAATATATCATTTTCCTTTCATTCTTTCAATGCGTTGTGAAAATGGAAAGAGAGTTCATGCGTACGTACGACCTACCATCTCCATGAACATTGTATTTAATTTTTTATCTCTATAATTTCTACATTACTATAAGTAAATATATAATTAATATATATGATATTTCTATCATGGTTAAAATTATATATATTATGTAACCATGATTAAATTAAGAGGTTCAAAAATAACAAATCAAGACACATACGAAAAACAAAGCGGTTATTACCTAAAACGTGACTTTAACATAGAATTGTTAATAAATGGGTAATGAAATGACATAAGTAAGTCATATATTGTATTATATATATAATTATGTTTATATAATATATTTATAAAGAAATTATATTTTTTATAAATGAGTTTTTAATGAGTGCGAAGGAAGTCAAGACATATGGTATGGGATTTTTGTCTCAATTTTACTTTCTATGTGGAAAATTTCATATTAACTGTCATGTTTATTTTATGTTGTGTATATCATTCCCATGAATTTATTTTATTATTATTATAATTAACATTATTGTTGTTGACGTATCTATTTTATGATCTCTCTTTAATCGTTTTTATGGTTCAAAATTTACCAAATCAGTAAAATATTCTTTTCTCAATTTGTCTTCTTTGAGATGCACATTATGTTATGAACATATATTTTTTCAAGAGTTATATATAAAACCCATTTAATATGTAATATAATGTATTTATTTATACTTGTTATATTTTAAGAGCCATTTAATGTTATTCCTTTTTGGGTATTATGATTCAATGTTACTAAAGTGGTAATGATTTTATTTTACAATCTCATCATTTATTAGGACTATTTATGATTTTTTTTCAATGATAAAATCATATAATCCATCTCTCTATAAAATATTGAATTTCATTATCCACTGTTTATTAATGATATTTTCCAGTAAATTTAACATTTTTTCACACTATGGTGCTTCAAATAAATGATAAAATGCTTTTAAGAAAATCCAACTTTATTTCTCTCTTTAGTTAGAAATCTGTTTTCATCCAAAACCTTGATTTATAAAAATGTTTTCAATTTTTTTACTATTATAATATTATTTTTAAAACAAATCTTTAACCCATGTTCTAATTTTTACAAAAAAATTAAAAGGAATATTCATATCATTTTCCAAATATTTCCCATTTGGATTTTACCAAAAATGTAAAAGGAATATTTGTTTTAACATGTATAGAATGAATAAAACTTCCCATTTTCATGACCATTATTTTATTTTAATATTACTTTATAAATTCTTAGGGTTATTTTCAACAAAAAATATTTTCTAAAGGTTTTATGTTTTAAAAAGTGTTTTTCAAAGAGGAAATGATATTTTCTTTAAGAAATGTTTTAAATAAATCATCAAAATGACATTACATCTAAGATGATATTTGTTAATGTAACCTATACCTTACTGG
This sequence comes from Viscum album, assembly GCA_963277665.1. Taxonomy (NCBI): domain Eukaryota; kingdom Viridiplantae; phylum Streptophyta; class Magnoliopsida; order Santalales; family Viscaceae; genus Viscum; species Viscum album. Next base: position 621,397,397 of record OY728156.1, on the reverse strand, counting down.
GGATATGATCCAAGGAAATTATTCTTATTCTTAGATTGAATAGTTTATGTTTATGATGGCATGATGTTTATCAAACCCTTTTCTCTTACATGGGTGATACCATGATAAAATTCTTATGAAACCCGCTTCTTTTTCCATAGGTTTTTCTATGATGAAATTATTATGAAACTTATCTATTTTCTACAGGTTATGATATGATGAAATGTTTATTAAACCCATTTTAATTCATGGGTTATTATATGATTAATTTTTTATGATCTTATAGAACACATAAATATGGGTTTCGTTATGGAATGGGTGGGACCTATATCTCCCTCTAATGCATTAGGTGGAGATTTATATCTCCTAAGATAAACACGACTAGATAGTGGAGTGAATTTTGTTCAAAAATGGACTTTTTTAGATATAATGGTATTTAGAGTGAAACTTTACAACTATGATAGTTTGTGGAGCGAACCCATTCCACTATGACAGACATGGAAATAATTCTTGAAAAATATGGAAATGATTTTATATAATTATGTGTGTGCCAAAAATCCATGCCTTATACCAATTTTATACTCTCATGGATCATGTTATTTGATTACCTTATGATTCATGTTTTATGAACTGTCAATATTTATTCCATGGGTTAAAATTATGATATTTTATATGAGAGGTATGGTTTTATAATGTTATGTTCAAGTTATCGTACCCTTATGCTCATGTTATGCTTACATATGTCCCTTTTTACCCTTACTAAGCATCTGAACTCACCCTTTATTATGTTTACTTTCACTAGGTTATGAAGAAATTTATTATTTATGATATTCCTAATAAGGGTTTTTGTTATGAAGATTATAGTGGGAGATAATGTAGTTTACCCATGGACTAGTTGTTGTGTTTTGAAGTTTCCAAGGACACTAAACTATTACGGTCCTCAGGCATTTTTTTGTGTAGTGTAATGAATATTCATAAAAAATAATGTAATATCTATGTACAATAAGCCTAGGTTTCAATAATATTTGTGTAGTAAAATTATATTGTGATGCATTGAGTATGCTATAAAAAGATGTTGTTTTAATTTTATATAAATTAGATAAAATATTATGATCATACTTTTTTGAATCAATGAAACATTTAATATTTCATTTTACATATAAAGCTCAATGTGGAGGGCCAGTATAATTTTGATGGATTTACTCATTTTAAATATGTAAGAAAAATTTAAACAAGAAAATACTTAAATATTTATCAGTTGAAGTATCAATTGTATAAGCGTACTTATAGGAGGAAATTTTAAACTTTTGATCTAATTATTTTTAATCTGAATATTCTTTAAGACATAATCACATGGGTCACAATGTGGAAAATTTCAATGATGTAATAGACCATCAATTATTAGTTTTAAATAATATCGATCTTAGTTTTTGTGGTTATAGTGAATGATGGATTTTAGATGAATAACTGAATAGATCTCATACATATGTTCTACTCAATTGTGAAGAAATGATATGATTTTTACAATAAGTTCTACTCCTTATATTTTTTTAAAAAAACTAAATAAATAAATTTATATAAATTTTTTGTAGAATATATGATGATTATACAAATTAACCATGTTTCTCATGAAGAATGTTTCCCACTAGATTTTTTATATCGATTTCAAATAATGGTAAGTTAAGTTGTTTCTAATGGACAATTAAATCAATTTCGTATTCATATATCTTATTAATATTTTTCTATTTTTTTAGGCAACATAACATGAAAATAAATTGAAATTTGATTGTGTGTTCTCAGAAACCCTCCATTGATTTTGGTAAAATATTATAATGGGTATGTGGTTAATGGATTTTGATTTTATACATGCATATATTGCGAATCAAATAAATAAATAATTAGTGTAATTTTTTTGAAAGGATATCATCATAAATAATGTGAGGTTGACTTTTATTGTATGGTGGATGAAATAATTGAGTTATGATACATGGGTCCATATTATAAAACAATGTTTAAATTCCATTGGTTTAATAATGATAAAGGGTTTCAATTTTATCAATGACACATAGTTTTTCAAATTATATATAATATTATTCTTACCTTAAATGAACCATTTATGTTGGAATATCAAGAACATCAAGCTTATTATCAAAATTATTGTGTTGTTTCAAGATATTTAAATGACTAGTTGAGTGTAATAAAAATTAAATCTCCTAACAATCAGTTTCTTGAAAATAAAAATGTTTATATGGAAATTTCTCAAGAAACAGCCACAAATATTTCTCTTACCTAATGATATATAAATATTAATGATGAAACACCCCAATTAAGGGTTGATGATGTTGATAATATTGGTGAAGTAATAAGGGATAATGAAATTGAAATTCATATTGAAGCCAATGATATTAAAGATGAAGATGAAGATATTATCATCTATGAATATGAGGATGAAGATGATGTGTGATGTATTTTATTCATGAATTTTTTAGTTTTTAATATTTGATATTTATATTAACAAATATTTATAGGTAATGTTTTTTATTTCAGATGGTTGGAGATATTATTGATGATCTATTCATTTCCATCACTGATATTAGTATTCTTTTATGTTGGATATAATTATTAACAATTATTTACAAGTAAGAATATTACATTTTTCCTGATATTTATTATTTTATTATTTTTTATATCTATAATAACAATTATTTATAGGTATTATTATTATATTTTGGTATTAATTTACAAGTAATTATTATATTATGGTATTTATTAGTTTTTTTTATTTAATGTTTGAATTAAAAATTATTTACAGGTAATATTTTTATAACTTTTTATTTACGAGTTATTTATATTTGTTATCTATATTAAAAAATACAAGTAAGATTATTTATTGTAGATGGACGGAGATGCTTCTGAAAATATATTTCATTCTATCACTGATGCTAAACATCCTGATGATGAGCCCGATTCATTTGACACATAGAATGCTACTATAGAACCACCTATTAAGAGGGGGTATGACCTTGCTAGATTGATGATTCTAGACCATGTTCAAGAAAGACGTCCATATATTGATTTTGATATTTTTTATGGAGGTATGTTCTATTGTTTAAGTTATTTATTTTATTTTAAGTTTTTTGGAATACTTTCAGGGATAATATTCTTATTATTTGTTTTTCATTTCACAATTTTTTAAATTTAGCTATTGTGAAGGTTGGTGAAATTGTAAGAAATTATTTTTCTACACAATGGGTATCATGGGATTAGGTTCCCATTGCTATCATAGATCAGATGTTTGACCACTATATTTTAGGTTAATAAATAATATATTTTATTTAAAATTTATTTAATTAGTAACATATTTTTTCAATTTTATTTCAGAATTTATGGACTCTAATAGATGATAACATGAGATATACTATTCAATAGGCACGAGATATTTTTGCATGTGAATGTTTTTTATTTATTTTTACACAACCTAAGAAAGAGATCCATCGATAAAGATTTTGTTTATATTTTCAACCAGTCTTGATTCCCTCATAGACCTGACTATATCTCAACTACAGTATGACATGGATTGTGATCCTATAGGATAAAAGATACTTTTAAAAGGATTATATCATCTAGGCATCAGAATTGGGGAAGATAAGAGTTCATACATAGGGTTGAGAGTTGTAAATTTGGTATATATCGACAAAATAAGAAAATTAATATTATTTATTAATGTATATATACCTTAAATTTAAAATTTTTATTATATTTTAAAGGATTCTATTGAACCCTATATTATGGAGTTTGAATTTTATAAGAAGATTTACATTAATCCCCATACAAGACAGATTTTTGGAAATAGAGAGTGGTAGATTGTGGACAGTGCTTTCATTTAAAATATTTATTGATATTAATTTTATTCATATTTTAATTTCTATTTATATTCGAATGAAACAGATGATGATGTGACTTATCATTCATGAGAGATTTAATCCAAGAGTAAAGCAGATGTCACTTGCAAGTCTGGTTTTGATAAGGGGGCTTAGATACAAGTGGGTTTTCAAGGTGTTGAGAAAGGATAAGGGATCAGAATTGGTTCTTGATTGAAACATACTAGTTATTACGGTACTTTTGGGATGTCATTTTTCATCTTGAAGGGAATTCATTTAGATTCATCGGCATTATCTTCTATAATGTATGAAGAGAGGTTGCAAGCTTAGAATGAGATGCTACAATAGATACAAAGAGAGTGGGGGGAGGATCATGAGTAGTAGCATTAGAGGGATGAGTACATATTGGAGTTTATGTGATGACTTGCATGTGTTGATTCTATGGAGTTCCCCCAAACCAACCCTTTAGGTTATCATTCTCCCCATAATACTGGATGATTTTTATTATGATTTCATTGTAACTATTATGTATTTTGGTTTGGTAAACATATTATTTGTGAAATGGTGTGATAATGTTATGTATGTTTTTATTATATGTATTTTTTATTATTTTTTATTATTATTTTAAATATCTAACTAATTTTAACTAACCACTAAATCCATCATAAATATTTGTTTTAAAAAAAATTATGACTAATTATTCACACAAAAATATCATTCCATCATTAATATGATTATTTGTGACGAGACATCATAAATATTTTTTTAGAATTTTTTTGAGATTATTTGTGATGGGAATGATGGTTCATCATAAAAAAATATTTGTGATGGACTATGAAAAATATCCATATTTGTGACACTATTTGTTTCACTTATCTTTCTGCAATGGATTCCCATTACAAATAACTTTTATGGATGAGAGTCTGTTGAAAGAAGACTGTTGAAGAAACATTATAATCCAGTTGTGTATTTCTAGGACTATAAAAGGTCAGTTTTATTGTATTATAGATTTAATAATTTCTATAAATATAAAGTGATTAATCATTAAATATATTATTTGATATGATAAAAAATATGAAATATAGTAGGCTAGTACGCTTCCAACTCCAAAACATAAAAGTTATCAGTTTTTTAAATAATATAAATGGGATTTAATCCCATGGATTTAGAAAGGATAATATTGTCTTTGATTTTCGAAAATATTCTATATTTTTTTTCTAAAATTTATTTAAAATTATATATTCTAAAATATTTAACTTTTTTAAATATAGATACATCAGTCAGTAAAGGTATATTTTATATTAGTAATTTTTTTCCAACAGATATGTCATTCCCATTAAATTGTTATTAAAAGATCCATCACTAAATGTTATTGTGATAGATAAAATAGTTCTATTTCAATTATAATAATACCAACATATAATTTATTTTTTTGTCAAAATGTTTAGAAATAGATTCATACAAAAACTTTATCTATTGATAATATTATTACTAACATGTATCTCTCTGTTAGTAATTTTATTAACAATATTATCTTATCTATTATTATACACAATACTAACAATTAATATATCTTTTTAAACTATATTTTAGATAAAATATTATGTGTGGGTATTATAATATTTTTTGATGATTTTTTATTATATTTATTAATATAATTATATATAATATATTTATTTTGTAATAATTATAAAATTCTCTTATATGAAAATCTAATAGACTAAGGCTTTATTTGAAAAAAACTCTTTAAACAAAATTTAAAAACCTTAAAAAACTCCATGAAAAAACATGTCAAACACGTTTAAACGTGTTTAAACTCCAAGAAAATATGCAAAAAACTCAATAAAATTACAAAAGAAATATGTTTCTCTCAAACATTAGTTGTTAGTGTTATGGTTCAAACTGGTGGTGGGATCTATATATGCAGCTCACCCACTTAGCGATGATATAGATACAATGGTGGAAATCATCTATAGTAGGCTTAAATTGGTAGCATGAATTAGGTAATCCTGAATTTTGGATGTGGGTGGATGGAAGCAGTTTATCATCCCAAGTACATAACTGTTTCAAAAAATCTAATACAAAACACCACACAAATCATATTTAAAAAAATAGTTGTGTCCAACCTCAAATCCAAATATAATTAAATCATTTAAAGTATTTCTATTCAAACTGTATAATGGGAACATAAATGGGTACCTCATCAATTTATGTGAGACTATGGGTGTGATCTTGTATAATATTTAAGACTCCCCACTATCATTCAATAACTAGAAGTTATAATGGCTAGCTATGAAATCTGTGAAGATTCTATATAATCAAACATTTTTTATCGAGTAATTGAATTTATTTTATGGTTATTAATTGAATTAGAAGCATAAAAATGTGTTATTATTCCTGTAAGTATAAGGATTCACCTATAAAACATTAATAAAAACTAAATTTCAAAATTATAATGAAATTTTATTAAAAAAAATTATATAAAAAATTTTATGAATAAAATGTACCAACCTAAAGGTTGTGTTTATGTTCTTTGGCAACAATATCGGTTGATGTCTGTATATTTTTATTTTTCACAGGAACAGATATCACCTACCAAGGATAGATACAATCATATCATCTTGAATGTAATCATTAGAATTGATTTACCAATAATACTTCATAAGTAAATGTATATTTTATTATGGGGATCAAATATCAAGCATATCAAGTAACCTAAAATCCAAAATATAAGGACGTGTTTTGTTTTAGAAAACATTTCTTTTAATACCCAAACCAATAAAACATGATTTTTTTCATTCCCTCAAGAATATTTCTTCTGGAATAAATGGGGAAATGATATATGTTTTTTAACTACAAGTAAATACCTTACAATCCATAATTAGAGAATAATTCCAAGGAGAGTATATTAAAATATAACCATTTCATTATTAATTTGATTTTATTTATATCCAATATAGAGATATTTTATAAAATATAATAAAAATCTACAAAAAAATAAATCTAAAAAATGTGTTGACTCCTAATAAAAATCCAAATAAAATTAAATCAATTAAAGTATGTCTATTTTAATAGGATAAGGTTTACAAGAATTAGGACCATATCATTTTATGTAAGAGAGGTAACTGTATATGATCTCATGCAATAGTTGAGAATCCTTATATGCATTTGATGCCTAGAAATTTTTTATGATACCTATGAAATATTTGAAGATTCCATCAACTCCAACATTACTTATTGAGTAATTGAATACCATGTATGGTTATTTCTGTAAGTTGATGTATACTAACAATTCTGGGATAGTGAAGACGGATCAACATGATGACAACCATTAGTAATTCATTATTCCCTTAGAATCCATTCATTTTAAGAAAATTAATAGAAACATCCTAAGTAATAATTATATAATAATCAAAATCAATTTTGGGAATATAATAAAATCACTGGGAGAAAGTGCACATTTTGTTTTTGTCGAGGTACCCTTTGTAGACCTACCCAAAAATGATAGTCTCGCTTACATAATGTAATTAATGATAATAATGATTCTGTAATAATGAAATTTGAGCAACTAGGGCTGGTATGCACAACTGAATTTCTAAGGCACACATGCATAACTGAATAAAGTATTATTCTATTATGATGGTTTTGTAAAATGTGCACATTGGAAAAACTAAATCACATAGAGAAAGTTCACATTTTAAAAACTTGGTCATGTGAATGTATAAAGAAATACCCACAATAATAAAAGAATATAAATCATAAAATATTATTATATATGTCTTGAGAAAATTTATATATATTCAAATAAACATGATCATATCATGGAATACCTTCATAATCTCTATTAATGATAGAAATGGTTACGCTAATATGATGTTGCACTAAAAAAATTATTAGAAAGAATTAAACTTTTATAAATAGACATTATATTTTTTTGAGGTCAAACATAATGAAGTCTCAAAAAAAATTTCAACTATGAATACAAAAAGATATATTTAAATAAAGGTTATTTCAGGTTCTATACAATAAATACACTAATGATAAAGACAAAATTAATTAGTTTAAGAAATAACTTTAGATAATATGAATTTACCATATTAAAAGTAAAATATGAATTTAATAAGAACCATTTGATCAATATAGTTCTATTAATTTGATTAATGAAACACCACACACTAAGTGCTTGAACAAAGTATAGTTAAGGAAATGAATTGAAATATTTTATTTAAAAAAAAATATACATTAGTTTTGATTCTTTCTCACCCAATAATTTCTTAGAATAAAAAAAATAGGGTGATGGTATATTAAGAGTGAGAATTAATACTTAATGGTACAATAATTATTTATTAGTTTGGAGACGAAACACCCTACATATTGTAATTTGATAACTTACTAACGTTTTAAAACAAAAGTGAAATTTCAACACAAAAATTAGTCCAAGAAATAATTAGTCCTCATAGATGAAAACGGGGAAAGTTTCATTGAAAAAAATTCATATGGTTAGTCAATTATAACTACAAAACCCAGTTGATAATTTCACAATTTATCTCCCCTTATTAATAATAATAATTTTAATTAGAACTCTAAGAAGTGAAATTTTACAGAACTTTAAAGTCTATAAGATTATATGTATGGTAAATAATTATCATAAAAGAAATATATTAGTGTTTATTATACCACCTATATAATATAAAAAATTTTATAAGGAAAATTTGATGCTTTCTGAATTTAAATATCTTCGAGATATGATTTAGTTACAAGTATGAATTACATTAATTTATTTTAAAAAATAATGAAGATAAATATAATCACTGACTAAAAATTATTCTATGTATCTGGAGAAATATATAACACAATATCTTTAATGTAAAACATATAAGTAAATAAATTTTTTTATTCTGCATATGTAAATCATTAAAAAAAATATATAAATACATACCTTGGAATAGTTGATTATGGAGATACATTAAAATTTATACACCAATTTGTTTTCATTGTAATAGTCGTCTTTTTCCTATAAGAAACATATCATTCATAGAATCAGGTATAGTTACATTAAAATTTCTTCATATTTTCTATGGGTAAACTTTGTAACATATAATAAAAATGTGGTTAAATATGTATTTATACTCAAGTGAAACTTTTGAATTAGTAAATATCAGGTTTAATAATTAAAATATAATTTTGTGGTAATTTACCACCATAAAAATAATGATTTTAGATCAACTCTTCTTTTTTTTAAATGATACAATGGAGTTCTAAATGATATATGTTATACCATAGAGACTAGACTTATATATGGGATTAAATATATAGGTTTTGAGCTCAAACTGGTCATAAAAATATTCTTATATGGATCATAAAAGAATTAATGGTAAATATAAAAATGGAATTTAAGTTGAACTGAAAATTAGCAAGGATTTAATAAATTTAAAATGAACATAAATCATCCAAAAGTATTGATATAATGTATGAATACATTGAAAATGTTATTTTTAATGTAATTTACTATAAAAAAGATATAGAAACTCATATCCATAGAGTATTATTATAAGTAATGAATGATGAAAAAATAATATTGCTAATGATATATAATTGTAGACCATATAGTTTTTTAGGAAAAACTCCCTCATCAGTATTATTTTTTCTATAAGATTCATTGTATGATTAAATAATTTAACAAAATTTTGAAATAGAATTAATTATATGATAGAATAAATAGATAATATAAAAGTAAAACTTTAAATATCTAATTTAAAGTATGTTCATGAATGGAATAATTAAAAAATTATATAAAAACTTCTATATGGTAAAGGGATGAAATAACACAATTATATAAACAAAAATATGGGAAAATTTCTCAATTGTGAAAATATGTGAGAAAAATAATCCATAAATTAGCATCATAGAAAAAATAAATACATTCAATTATGTTTATAATAAAATAATCAATAAGTTTTATGAAACTATCCCAAATTTGATATTGTTTCAAACAGTTGAAATGTCTCTATCAAGTTATAGAATGTATTCTAGAATCTAAATGAATAGTTTGAATTATTACTAAAGTGAAATGATTCTACTTGAAGATAAATGATTTCATAATTGAAAAATAACTATAGTTTTTACTTTTATAATATCTTATGTGAAAAATAAAACTCATGGAATCACTAAAGTAGTGCTTGAAAATATGAAATTGTATACCATGAATTGTATAATTCACCTAGAAAAAATTAGAATACAGTCTAAAGTTACATTAAACTCCATGACTTGATAATTTATTTACTAAAAATGCATGGCTATATAATAATTAATATTTTCTAAATTACATGAATGAAACTGGATAAATTACATGAAAAAATTAGCTTTCAAAATCAGTCATGAAAACAAATTATGCAAGATAAAAAAACATTCTACCAAATAAAACATGAATAGAACTATATAGCTATACTTGAATGAAAACATAAAAAATAATATAATCTAAAGGTCATTGTTATATCTGTAATCTAAAAAATTCATGGATTTCTAACAATACTAATCTTTTAATATTATAGAAAACTTTTGATCCTATGATTTTATAATTAGTTTAAAAAACCACAGTTTATAAATTAACTATGAAATCAAGATTGAAAAATAATAGAATTTTCCATTAGTTTAAACAATAGTGATAAAAAAATATCCAATACTCCATAAGAATATTAATAAAAAATATATTAGAAGAAAAAATTTCCTTATAATTAAAATGTCTTATCTTTATAAATTTTTTTGATCAACTCTTCTGGAGTATTAATAAGAATAAAATATTTTGGAAAAACATATATACAAACCATAAGGATTAAATAAAAATATATATTGAATCAAACGAAAATAATAAATAGCGGACATTGAAGATGAACACAACCATAGAAAATTGAGTGTGGTATTCTATATGTAAAAAACAATTCCATACTACTAAAGAAAATTTACTTCACACTTTTAAAGAATAAAGTAAAACATAAATAAAGTTTCATAAAATAATTTTTAAATAAAACTTGTCCTAATAATAAATGAAACCCATAAATTTTTTAAATAAAAATTAAATTTTAATTAAAACAAAGCTAATGTGACTCTTCATGAAACTATTCCTCAACAATAAACTAAAAATTAAGGTTATATGAATTTAAAATTAGATAAATATAATTATGGGATGAATCCAATGATTTCTCTACCTATGTTCTCTATTTTAACACTACATTTCTAGAATAAGTGAATAAAATGGGAAAGTTTGAAAATATAATTGATACATACTTTTAGGGAGGCCTAAATCAAATACATGTAGTGGCTCTAGAGAAGCATGTAATTAACAACATAAAATCACTAAAAAATAATCCAAAAAAACTATAAAAAACATTTCATCTGAATTTCACAAAACCATACCTATAATATAATTGAAACACTAGACACCCATAATTTAAAGGGCTTAAAACATGAAGAGAAAAGTGCATACCTAAAAAGTGGCTCAATCATCAAATAATTTAATGAGAAATGTGTTTATATGCATGCCCCTTCTAACACATAATATTTTTAGTTGAAAGTGGAAAAGTCAATTGATAATTGATATAAGTTGGAATATTCCATGGTATAAAATCAAGGTGTGTGTAGTTTAGGGTTTGGGTGCTAACAATTAATTAGGTTTGTGAGTGCAAGTAAAAATTGCATGTGTATGGGCAGAGGGGAATGGAGATGAAGAGAGAGGGGATCCATGAGGAATTTATAAGGATTGAGGAGGTTTATAATTTAAAAAAATTGATAGAATGAATCATAAAAAAATTTATTTATAGTTTTTGGTCGGCGTAGAGTACTCAAAAGGGGGTGAATTGAGTATCTATAAAAATTTCTATTAAAGATTGGTTCTTTAAAAATTTACCCCAATTTAAAATATAATCTAAGTTAGTTTGTAGTGAATTTAAAAGTGTCCTAAATGTTCAATTAATTTCTCAAAATATTGATTAGTTCTCAGCTATACTAATATAAAGATTAATATAACTTTTTAAACTAACCTACTTGTTCAAAACAATTATAAACACGAACTAAACTAACTATCAGAATTTGACTTTATTTGAATGAAATTTTCTATAAAACATGGTAAAAGAAAATAAAAATAGACATTGTAGAAATTAAAATAAGAGGTTCCGTCTCAAACTGATACTTATCTCTCTTCACTTGGCGATCACCTTCCAACAAGCAGTTTAAAATAATAAAAAAGTTTGATCCACACCTAGGATCGAGGTTCAAAATATAAAATAAGGTTTTCTAGGTCACACTTGACCTCTACCACAGTTCCTCATGAAAAAAACAACAAACTGGTCACACACGACCTCTTCCAAAGTTCTACGTGGGATACATAAGTAAAAATAGATTTTAATATTGAGGATAACAAGTATCCTACAATTATTCACATGAGTCAGTGTGTGTGTGTAATAGACTGATACCCACACTTTTAAAAAAATTAAATAAATGAACACAAAAAATCTAAATATGTACAGTTAGGTTTAGAAGGCTCTATGTTTTGTGCAGTGCAACTCTGTAATAATTTGATGTAGTGGAATTGAAGTTTGATTCCTTTTCTAGAATTTGACTCTAAAACAGAGTGTCATAGCCTATATGTTCTAGATTCCAGGAGTAAGAGATGTTCATGTTAGATCAATGGGTTGATCTTGACTCTTTGATCTCCCTAAATGTTCTTCCTTTTGAGTTCTTGGTTTTGGGAAGTATGCTCAGAAGTTTCAAGAGTTCTTCTTTTTTACACGCTTTCTTTTCTTACTGCTATTCTCTGTCTTTTCTCCTGTCATGAATGTTCCATCTTGTAATTATTTTATACTTCAAGGTCCAGTGGATATAATGATCTCCCTATGTGCGTGTACCTCATATTTTCCTCTAAATATCCTACAAACAACATTAAATAATGTTAAAAGAATTAATTTATCTAAATATGATCGTTAAATATAAATTTGAATTAATAAAATAAAAATAGTTTTATGACTATCAGTTAGTCATAAGTATTGGTGAGTCATTAGTATTGGTCTGTCAGCATCTGTGAATCTCTGTATCAGTGAGTCCTTTTCATTGATATGAGTGACTCTGGGCATCATTGATTCATTTTTACTGTCAGTTTGTCCCGGAATCGGTGAGTCGTCATCAGTGACTCATTTTGAACTATTAGTGTGTCACCTATCAGTGACTCTTCCATCAGTGAATCCTTTAAACTAATAGTGAATCGCCCATTGGTGAGTTGTGCATTAGTTACTCCTTTGAACTAATAGTGTGTTTCCCATCAGTGAGTCGTGCATCAGTGAGTCCTTTGAACTATCGATGCGTCTGATCATCGGTGAATTATCCATCTTTGTGTCATTTTTTCTATCAGTGAGTCCTACATTGGTGTCTTATTCAATCGATGATTCCTCATCAGTGACTTCTTCGATCGGAGAGTTAGCTATCAGTGACTTTTTTTAAAACAATTGGTGTCAGAAACTTTGAAAAACTTTCAAAGTGTCTATCTTATACATAACAGTACTAGATTAAGTTAAATTCATAGTTTCATGTAAATACACACTTTTAAATATATTGACACATAAATATCAATAATTTATTTATTTTTAAAATGTATTATATCATGTGACAAAATTTATTCATTTATAAATATTCATTGACATGATTAACATTACTTAAAACATAATACATGATGTATCATGATTTTTAAATTGTCATGATTTGTGATTATTAAAACAACTATCTCATAAAGGGTCTAACAATACCCCCATTTTGGATAATCACAAATCATACAATTAATGATTTATAAAAGATATTAAGGAATAATAAAAAACCTTGACTTATCATACCAATAGTGAATGTCAATAATTGTATCAGATCATATATAGAGGGTTCTTACAAGGGAGTTATATCAAAGAACTTTCAACCCCCATTATTAAGTTTTATTATACCAAAGTTAGTGATTTATATCAAAGTTTGGGATATATATATATTTTGTTGATTACATGCCATCTTTCCTATGTTAGAGTTCTCCCCCTTAGGTTAAGAGTTTATGCCATATGTAGATTTCTCCCCCTTTTGGGATTATCAAAAAGGTTAAAAGAAACATAAAGGATTAAGAAAAATAACACAAAGAAAAAAGAATCATATTGAAGTCAAATCAATATTCATGAAAGTACAAAAGAGTACAACCATCAAAATACAATCATCAAAAAATAAAAGTACACATCCCTATAAAAAATTATCCATAGCTAAGGCTTGGGCTGTTGAGGAGCATTCAATTTGTCTGAAGGGTCAAGAGTGGATTTAGTAGGTGGTGTTGTGGATGTAGGAAGGGCTGACCAAAGGGTTACACCAGGTAAAGAAACAACTATATGAACATTAGCTTCAAGACTTGGTCTCCTCTCTGACATAATACAACTCTAAGGCTGATCTTGGATCACTAGCCTGATCTGAGATAAAACTTGAGATACCATCATCTGAGCAGGAGGCAGGGAATCAGGTACAATAGAAGGTGCTACAGGGACCACTATAGTTTCATCTTGTACATGCATGCAGGGCTTCAAAAGTTTTATTAAATCATTGATGATTTTACCCCCATATTACATAGCCATTTCAAAATCCTCCTTATTTTCCATTAACTTTTCCAAAGTGGGTGTAAAATATTTCAACTGTCTCACTTACCTATTGAATGCCTCAGTCACTGGTGATATCTTGAGGTTCTCATCCTAGTACTAATTTTTTTTATTTAGATCACACTTGGTGTATATTTTAGAAAAATACTTTTCCACTTTTTCTACGATCTCCTTTTCAGCAGTAGATGCTTCATTTGTACATTATCTCACTATGTTATATGCAAGGTCACTATTCTTTTGAACTTTGGAAAGGGTCTATCTATCAAAATCATTCTGAATGAACCTCAGATCTTCTCTCATCACAGTCTTAAGGTAATCCATATTAGCAGCAAGCCTGGTAACTCTCAAACTGGATGCACCAAAGATCATCTTTTCCAAGATCCTCCTTCAAGTTTTTCAAATCTGCATTCAGTAAATGTATAAAAATGTTCCTAATAACCTCCATAACACCACCAAGTGTGGTTCTAAAATCATTGGATATAGATGCCAGATCTTGACCCATTTTATTCACTTATTCTCTCAACACTTCATTATTTCTTATTATGGTCTCAGTTGTAGTGATATGATTGGGATGTATCTCCTAAATGACCATTATTGAAATCCTAACAGAATATGCCTTTGAAATAATCCCATATGTAGAAGCTTCATTTCTGACTCCAATAGAGGATCTCACAGATTTACATATATCAGCCTTGAATTGTTTAAGATCATCCTTGGTGATATAGTCACTAGGCACTGAAGGTACAAAAGGCTCATTAGCATTAGTTAAGATAGGATAAGTAGGAGCAATTGGTTCCACATCATCTTTTGGAGCAGGAGGGGCAGCAATCTCCTCATCTGAATCATAATCCAAACCAAATAGAATATATCTTGGATCTCTATTCCACTCACAAGAACAATTACAGTCTCTAGGATTTATAATGTCAATTATTACTCTTCTACCTTGAGGCACAAGTACAGTATGGGATTCATCTTCTTTATCTTGATCTCTAGCTACAATCTTGAGATTCTTTTTGAACTCCATCCACTCTAGCCACTCTAGTCACTTGAGTCTCTTCCTCGTTCTAAGGTATATGTGCAATTTGAGATTCTTCTTCTTCCTCTTGACCTCCATCCCTAATATCATTAAGTTCCTAAATGATGCCTTGAGGATCGTCAAGTTGGTCATTTCCATTATCATTTCCATCATCTCTATCATTATGTACATCATGATCAACAACATCCAATCCAACAAGATCAACATCATCCTATCTACCAGCCTCATCATCATCTCTACGCACAGACTCCTCACTTGAACTGACTATATCTTGTCTTTCTTTTAGTGAGTCACTAATCCCTAATGGACTGGAGGCCTTCTTTTTATTTTATTATGGATAATACCCCTTTTAAGGGTTTAGGGGGAACCCTATATGACCCGTAGGCCCAAGGAACAAGGCCCGACATGACCCGAATACATAACCCAAAGGACCATGGGAATACTTTGCCCATTACATGATCCATAGGCCCAACCCACCACAATTTCCCCTCCATAGCTTCTGCATCATTGATCACCTAGCTCTCCACCTTTCATTGCTGATTGGATAGCATTTCCCTATACAAGTTGCACGATGCTTGGTCCCGATAGTGGTTTCCATACCCACTCATTCTTCCAGTCTAGTTAGCTCGGCTTCTGGTGACTGCTAGTCTTCTCTCTGATCCTCTTATGGGGCATGCTCTGTGTGAATTAGGCTACTCCATGGTCTATATGATCTAAATTCCCTGAGGCTCAAAGGCCTTTAATGACCCAAACGCCCTGAGACCTGTAGTCCCAAACCAGTGGCTCGAAGGTCCAAATTGGGTGAATAGTTCTATCTACTATAGTGCCTACTATAGTACTGCAATAGTACCCTGAAATTCACCTCTACCCGGTTTCGAACTTGGGTCTATTCAATGCCAAGAAGGAGCCCTTACCACTAGGGTACAAGCTCGTTGGCTCAGTGAGTCACTCACATACTCACATTCATTATCTTGATTATCACCATCAGTCTTTCTCACATATCCTTCAACTCCAGAGACTTCATTCTCTTTCTCATCTTTATCATCCAACATTGGTTCTTGAGAAGTTAATTCTAATGGTGGTCTGATAGGTCCATACAAAATGTATTTAGGGATTTTGAAATATCTGGGTCACTCCTATAATCTATATAATACCCCTATTCTCTTGGAATCTTAGGCTAATCTTTTTCATCATTTGAATATACAACTTGCTCACCAACATTGAGACCTAGATCAATTTGATCCCTTGGTATGGTAGGATGATCTATAGGATTATAATCCTTATACAATTTATCTTCATCTTCTACCCACATTCTCTTCCATGGGTTCAAAAATATCTTCACCCTTTTGAATATGTCTTTGTGTGGGGAAAACACACTACAAGAAGTAATCACCTCATCTCCATCCCCTACAAATCCTATCTTCTTAAAGATTGCAGAAATCCTCCTCAGGTAGTATAAATAGGTTGCCTTTTTAGTGGTTTTTATCATATCAAAAATGTGTACCATAAGGTACCTACATATATTTTCTTTCACCCCATTATTCAGAAAATAAATCAAGAAGACATCCTGATACTTCAAGGAAGAAAAATATCCCTTCCTTGGGTAGATTTGGTGTTGGATAAATTTAAAGATCATTAAGGCCTCTCCATCTAACTCTAAAGGTGAAAACCTCATTGACTCATCATTTTTAGTCCACTCTTTCAATGAATTTTCCTAAGAAAGGAAATATGAGGTTGGTGGAATGTTATCATGGTAGTCATAAAATATTCCCTCATGTGGCATCTCTAATAACTCGGCCCACTCTTTTGAAGAAAAAGAAAAATTATTTCCCTTTACCACTGACTTCATCCGAGACTCCTCAGATCTTTCCAAAAACACTTTCAAGTTGAGATAAAATTTGTGTACTAGCTTGGGATAGAATGGTGTCTCATTTTCTTCAAACCATTTGATCCACCCTTGTGATTCCAAAACGTTTAGCAATAGATACTTTCTCAACAACAACCACTCGACAGACAATTTTTTCTCTACAGTTACTACGCAGCTTCCCAAACTTGGATTCACAAAACTAGAGGAACTTCTTGATTCTCCTTTCTAACACTTGGCTGACAACGATTCATGTTCATTCCATCGCATGCTTTTTCCTTGACATTCTAAAGGTTCAGGTTCAAAGGAAACTGAATGGTCAAAGGTTCACACTACTAGATATTAAAGGTATTCCAATGGTTGAAAACCGTTGGTATAGGGTGGAGAACCATTGGTATAAATTATACCAACGGTTTTAGAAACCATAGCCAAGTAAGCCATGACAATAGACATATACCAAAGGTTTGAGATATGTCATTGGTATATGTGAAAAATCTACTCTATACCAATAATTTTATGTAAACCGTTGGTATAGAGTTCTTATACAACACATATGCAAAAAATTTCAAAACCATTGGAATATATTTTTTCCTAACAGTTCTATAGGAATTGTTGGTAAATAGTCTTCCATTTACCCCTATACCAATGGTTTAAACCATTAGTAAAGGCTTTTTACGAATGGTTCTGAATGAACAGTTAGTAAAAAAAATACATATAGAACCTATACCAATGGTTTTAAAACTGTTGGTATAGGATTTGCTATACAATTCACACAACAGCCTGCTCTGTGTGATGCTGTGTGAATTATACAACAGTAAATGCAGAATACAATACAATACATAATAAGGATACATAATTAAAAACTGATAATTATAAGGATACATAATTTAATAATCAATTATGAGTACAATACATTAAAAACTGAATACGTAATTATATGTGATACAGAATTAAGAATACAACCAAAATTTCATTTTTATAACACATACACGATTGAATTCAGAAATTAGAAGCTAATAACCCAAAATAAGGAAATGAATAAATGAATTCAACCAAACACAAATATAATGTCCCATGGTTTGGGGCGGGTGTCTTTGAACTTATTGATGATGATAATGGGTGTGTATCAATGAGATTGTGTGACATAGGGAATATAGTTTTCCTTGGCGTATTAAATGTCATGTGTTTTAGAATAGGGGTTGGATTTACTCACATGAGAAGTGGATTATGTGAGGTTGGACCATGGATCGTTGTGCTAAAGTATCAAAACAATACGAATACGTTTGGTCAGTTTTCTGTATGCTAGTTATTTTTACTTAAAATGATGTCAATTTTTTAAAAAAGAGAGATAGTTATATTGATACCGGTCACACCGTGCCTCAGATTGAGGTGGTGTTGACTCGTACACATCACATACGACCCATGGATCATTTTTCTAAAGTATCAATACAATCTGAATGCGTTTGGTTGGTTTTCCATATTCCAGTTGTTGTTTTCACTTAAAATGTTGTCCATTTCAAATAAAAGTGAGACACTGTGAGTGGTACCGGCCACACCGGGCCTCAGATTGAGGCTTGGTTGACTCGTACATGTCATAAATAACCCATTTATTATTGTGCTAAAGTATCATCACAATCCGAATACGTTTGGACAGTTTTCTATATGTTAGTTGTTTTTACTTAAAACATGTCCATTTCAAACAAAAGAGATACACTTAGAGTGGTACCAGCCATACCGTGCCTCGGATTGAGGCGGGGTTGATTCGTACACATCACAAATGACCAATGTATCATTTTCCTAATGTATCAACACAATACGAATTTGTTTGGTCAGTTTTATGTATGCCAGTTGTTGTTTTCATTTAAAATGTTGATCATTTCAAATAAAGGTGAGACACTTTGAGTGGTACCGGCCACACCGCACCTCAGATTGAGGCGGGGTTGACTCATAAACATCAAAAATGACTCATGGGTTGTTTTCCTAAAGTATCAACAGATTATGAATATGTTTGGTCTATTTTCCATATGCCAGTTGTTTGTACGTAAAATGATGTCCATTTTAAACAAAAGAGAGACATTTAGAGTGGTACCATCCACACTGTGCCTCATATTGATGAGGGGTTGACTAATACATGTCAAAAATTTCCCAGGGATCGTTTTCCTAAAGTATCAACCCAATTTGAATGCGTTTTGTTGGTTTTCCGTATGCTATTTGTTGTTTTCACTTAAAATGTTGTCCATTTCAAATAAAAGTGAGACACTTTGAGTGAACTGGCCACACTGCACCTCAGATTGATGAAGGGTTGAGTCTTACATGTCACATATGACCAAAGGATCTTTTTTTTAAAGTATCAACAGAATCTAAATACATTTGGTTTCCATATGCCAATTGTTTTTACTTAAAACAGTGTCCATTTTAAACAAAAGAGAGACACTTTGAGTGATACTGGCCACACCGTGCCTTATATTGAGGTGGGGTTGACTCTTACATGTCACATATGACTCATGGATCATTTTCCTAAAGTATAAAAACAATTCTAATGCGTTTGGTTGGTTTTCCATATGCCAATTGTTGTTTTAACTTAAAATGATGTCCATTTTAAACAAAAGAGATACATTTAGAGTTATAATGGCCACACCGTACCTCATATTGATGCGGGGTTGACTCATACACGTCAAAAATGTCCCATGGATTGTTTTCTTAAAGTATCAACATGATCTGAATGCGTTTGGTTGATTTTTCGTATGCCATTTTTTGTTTTCACTTAAAATGTTGTCCATTTCAAATAAAAGTGAGACACTTTGAGTGCTATCGGCCACACCGCACCTTGGATTGATGCAGGGTTGATTCCTACACTTCACAAATTTCCCATGGATTTTTTTCCTAAAGTATCAACACAATCTGAATATGTTTGGTTAGTTTTCCGTATGCCAGTTATTTTTACTTAAAACATTGTCCATTTTAAACAAAAGAGAGACACTTAGAGTGCTACCGGCCACAACGTGCCTTGGATTGATGTGCAGTTGACTTGTACACATCAAAAATATCCCATGGATCATTTTCCTAAAGTATCAAAACAATCTAAATGCGTTTGGTTGGTTTTCTGTATGTCAGTTGTTGTTTTCACTTAAAATGTTGATCATGTCAAATAAAGGTGAGACACTTTGAGTGGTATCGGCCACACTGTGCCTCAGATTGATGCGAGGTTGACTACTACACGTCACAAATGTCCCATGGATCATTGTTCTAAAGTATCAATAGAATACAAATATTTTTTGTCTATTTTGTGTATGTTTGTTGTTGTTTTCACTTAAAATGGTGTCCATTTCAAATAAAAGTTAGACACTTTGGGTGGTATCGGCCACACCGTACCTTGGATTGAGGCAGGGTTGAGTCTTACATGTCACATATGACCCATGAACCGTTTTACTAAAGTATCAACACAATAAAAATAATTTTGGTCGGGTTTCCATATGCCAGTTGTTTTTACTTAAAAGGGTGTCCATTTTAAACAAAAGAGAGACTCTTTGAGTGATACCAGCCCAACCGTGTCTCGGATTGAGACGGGGTTGACTCGTATACATCATATATGACTCATGTATCTTTTTCCTAAAGTATAAACACAATATGAATGCATTTGGTCGGTTTTTTGTATGCCAATTGTTGTTTTTACTTAAAATGATGTCCATTTTAAACAAAAGAGAGACATTTAGAGTGGTACTGGCCACACCGTGCCTTGTAATGATGCGGGTTTAACTTTTAGACGTCACAAATATCGCATGTATCATTTTCCTAAAGTATCAACACAATCAGAATGTGTTTGTTTTGTTTTCAATATGCCAGTTGTTGTTTTCACTTAAAATGATGTCCATTTTAAACAAAAGAGAGACATTTAGAGTGGTACCGACCACACCGTGCCTCAGATTAATGAGGGGTTGAATCTTACACATAAAAAATGTCCCATGGATAGTTTTCCTAAAGTATAAACATAATCTGAATTCATTTGGTTTGTTTTCCGTATGCTAGTTGTTGTTTTCACTTAAAATGATATCCATTTTAAACAAAATAGAGACATTTAGAGTGGTACCGGCCACACCGTGCCTCAGATTGATGTGGGGCTGACTCTTAAATGTCAAAAATGTCCCATGAATATTTTTCCTAATGTATAAACACAATCCGAATGTATTTGGTTGGTTTTCCATATACCAGTTGTTGTTTTCACTTAAAATGATGTCTATTTTAAACAAAATAGAGACATTTAGAGTGGTACCGGACACACCGCTCCTCAGATTGATGCGGGGTTAACTCATACACATCAAAAATGTCCCATGGATCATTGTGCTAAAGTATAAATATAATCCAAATACTTTTTATCACTTTTCCGTATGTCAGTTGTTTTTTCAATTAAAATGTTGTCCATTTCAAATAAAAGTGAGACACTTTGAGTGGTACCGGCCACACCGTGCCTCAGATTAAGGCAGGGTTGATTTGTACACGTCACATATTACCAATGAATCGTTTTCCTAAAGTATCAACACAATCCAAATACGTTTGGTTAGTTTTATGTATGCCAATTGTTTTTACTTAAAAGGGTGTCCATTTAAAACAAAAGAGAGACACTTTGAGTGATATTGGCCACACTGCGCCTTGGATTTAGCTGAGGTTGACTCGTACACATCATAAATGACACGTGGATCGTTGTGATAAAGAATTAACACAATCCTAATAGGTGTGTTTGGTTTTTCATATGCCAGTTAGGCAAATCATGTAACAACAATGATAATATCTTATACTAAAACTATAGACATTGTGCATGATGTGCATCCCTTGGTGCATGGTTAGGGAAAATCATGCACATTGCTTCTAATATATATCCCAATGACGACCGGGGTTTCGAGCTCCGAACAAGCCCCAGAAGCCCCATAAACCATTATAACATCATTACGCTTCCATATTTGGTCAAAAATAAAGAGTTATACTAAATTCAAAAATATCCATACCAGAGTGAAAAACCAGGTTCTTATAGTCTTCTCATTTAAAGTTACTCATCCTGAAGTTCACCTTCAATGGGTGGTAAAAATTTATTTGAGAACAATTTTGTCCGGGGGGTTGTCTGGGGTCCAGGGGCTGTTGGCGGAGCTGTCTGTTGTCCTAGGAGGAGGGTGGGGGGCTGTCCGGGGGATATCAGGGGGGCTGTCTGGGGGGCTGTCTGAGGTCTAGGGCAGATGGTGGGGGGGGATGTTAGGGGGGATGTCCAGGGGGGGCTATCTGGGGTACAGGGAGGAGGTTGTGGGGGGGGGGGGGGATTTCCGGGGTCCACGGAGGTGGGTGATGGGGATCTTCAGGGGGCTCTCAGGGGGGGCTATTCGGGGGATTGTTCGGGGTCTAGAGAGGAGGGTGGGGGTGCTGTCTGGGGAGCTCTCTGGGGGGCTGTCCGGGGGGCTATCTGGGGGGCTGTCTGGGGTCTAGGGAGGAGGTTGGGGGCTGTGATATGTGTGTGTAAGGTTTGATAGGATTTGAAGTAAAACGACCCATCCATATTAAAACAAAAATCAAATGTCATAAATATCAGTCAAAAATGTAATTGATCAATCTACCCCTGATCACGATCACCATCACCATTGTCATCATTAGCCTCATCCTCACCACCATCTCTTTCCTCTTCATCATCCTCATCATCATCCCCATGCTCATACTCATCCCCATCCTCTCCCTTTTCCTCATCCTCATCCTCGCCCTTTCCCTCACCTTCATCCTCACCCTCGATCTCGACATCATCATCATCCCCAATATCTTCTTCTTCAGCATCCTCGTCATCACCAGAAACATCATCGTCTCAACCATTACTAGAAATGATACCTGGAGAATTTGATAAAGAACCCATCAATGAAATATATGTTTGACAAGCCGCGTTGGCCTCTGGTTAAAGTTAAGAATATAAATCTTTGATCGGTTTCATAAATTCTTTCTCCCTCGTTTGAACCTATTCTTCCAACTTTGTGACCCTTTTATCAGACTATCTTTCATTCTACTTAACCTGTTCCAACTCGGTGGTACTATAATGGATATATGTAGAGGACCAATATCTCATTGGGATTATATACTTACCAGGTCGGCAGCATACTCGACCAGAGTGCTCATCTCCCAAAACCTGATATAAATGATCGTGTGGCCCAAAATTGTCAGGCTCCTGGGCATCAAGGGACTCTAAAGAATCCTATTAAAAATATTAATAGATTACTAAGTTTAAAAATAAATATTAAACTTTGAAATAAACAAATTAAAACTTACAATCTTTTCTTTTGTCGGTTCATTAATCACAGTTCCATATTTTTTCCTTCTAATCGAGAAAAACAATTTTTCTTGAGGGAGACATCCTTAAATATTCAATACGTGCTTCTGTAATGACATTGAAACAATATAAAGTGCATGTTTAATCATATATTCAATATTCAATAAATCACATAATTTAAGTTGGAAACAACAAAAAGGGAAAGTCCTAAAGAAAAATTATAAACAACTATATCGTACCAGCTGCCTCTCATGATCTGACATAGTTGTGTGCCCCAAAGTGTGGACTTATTTCTTTGAATCAATTTTTTTTTGTTTTTTTAGAATATTTCTAAATAATTTTTAATAATAAATAAGATAATATTAATGAAAAATATGAAAACGGCCTTTTAAATACCTCAAATGGGTTTAATACCCAAAATTTTGCAGTGGAGATCATAAATCATCTTTTTTATTCCCCTTGACATTTAAAAGAATCGAAAGAAACATTTCACATATATTCTTTTCAATGTGAATTAAGTCTAAGAAATTATGTAACAAGTTGGTTGACTAATACAACAACTCAAAGAATATACTCTTCTTCTTCCAATTGTAACTGGTATCTTTGGAAACATTTTTCCTCTTTCTAGATTTCATTACACGCTTCCCAAATGAGTAACTGAAATATTTCAATTCATTAAGCACATCAGTTCCAGACATACGCTGAGATGGATCTTAAGTCTCCATGGTATTTTCAAATCTTTGACGATTGTTTCTATATGTATGGTTCATTGGAAATAATCGTCGATGTCCCATAAAACTAAAACTACAAGGATATTTCAGTCTTCTCGATCGAGTATTCTTCATACAAACAGGACATGAAAATTTTCATTTTGTGATCCTTCTAGACATCATTTCATAAGCAGGAAAATTATTGATCATCCACATAAGTGCAACACACATCTAAAATAAGTCTTTAGAACATTCATCCTATGTGGGGAAACCCACATCCCAAAGAAGTTTCAACTCTTTTATTAGAGGTTTCATGTATACATCCATATCATTGTCAGGATTAGAAGGGCCAAATATCAGTATACTCAATAAAATGTAAGTATTTTTCATACACAACCATGGGGGATGTTTATAATTGTGTATGAAAACTGGCCATGTGCTTGGTGAAGTAAGAATCTGCCCAAATAGATTAAAACAATCACATGAAAGACCCAGTCTCACATTACACACATCGGCTACAAATTCAGGATATCGAACATCAAATCTCTACCATGAAAATCCATCTGTAGGGTGAACCAAATCTTCATTATTATTTTTTCTCTTGGTGTCATGCCATCACATTTTTACTGATATTTCCTCAGACAAGAAAAGGTTCTGTAATTTGGGGATCAATTGAAAGTTCCACATTACTTTTTTTTGGCACACGAGATGGTGTTCCAACATATTTTGGCTTCCATCGGGAGGTTCTATATTTGATACAATCATTTATTTCAGCAGTTTCCTCCCAAAATAAGCTGGAATCATTCGGGAAAGCATGGATTTTTTTTTGAGAATCCAAGTTCATCAACTAACTTCCATGCCATATAGTGGTTTGAGGGAATATCTTCATCATATGGAAGTAAGTCCTTTAAGAAGATAAGAATGTAATCGATTGCAGTATTCGAAATCCCATACATTGTTTTTTCATGAAACAATCAGATTAAAAATTCCAACTTTTTCATTTTACAACATTGACGATATACTAGAGTCTTCGCAACATCATTTAATTTTTTCACCCTATCAACATCATAATTTTCATTGGACACATCATGTTTGCTTGTATCGAAATCTTGTTTGTTGGACATCCTTTCCTTCTCATGATGCCGAATAAATGGAAAATGATCATATATCGAACTCTCCAATTCAGTCCTATCATTTGGATCATCAAAATTTTTAGATTCCATTTTCTCTACATTGTGATACCACACATAATAGTTTGTTTGGAAACCATATTTGGTTATATGATAGCTAACTTCTCCATGACTCAACCAAGGTCTTCCAACACAATTATAACATGGGAAGTGTATGTGAACACTATCTGAAGCCTTGTCAAATGAAAAATCTAAAAAGCTATTCAAATTATTTTGAAAATCGGTTGAAATCTGATCAGTTTCGTACATCAAACTTATACCCATTCTATAAAACAATTGAAATAAGTCTTTTCTAATCAATTCAATAATATTGAAGTTCAATCAAAAAAATATTTAGGTAAATGAAAATTGTTTACTTTATATAAAATCATAACTGACACATTACTCTATATGAGAATCATATTAAGAAACACAAAAAAATAGTGTATATAAGAAAATAAGATACATAATTTCTAATGCCTATATTCAAGGATTTCCCAGTAAGATATTGTAAGTTGATCAAGGAATACATAATCCTTAAGGGACTTGTTGGGAGTACATGAGTTTTATACTTTAACTTCTTCAGGGAGATCAGGATGAGGAGTAGGATGAGGATCACATCAAAAGTAGTTATGGCCTCATTAAGTTTCACCTTAACCATGAATTGAAGGATCCTAGGTTTGGGGCCACAGATCATAGGTTGGCAGGGTGTATTCATTGAATCATGTCCCAACTGATTTTGGAGAGGGACCTTCAATAGTTATAGGTATGGATTTGATTAGAAACACCTATAAAAAGGATATACTAGAATTGTGACATCCCAAACCAGGATGCCACTCATTAGTGACCCAAACCCCGATGGCCACAGGGCCTCAAGCACATCTACCAAATTTCCAAATGTTATTAACTAATAGTGAGATCCTTTGGTGTGTCTAGGGGGAGACTATTCCCTCATTACCTAAGTTGCACAATTTTAATATTATAAATTAAAAAGTGGAAGAAAGATAACAATGGGAAAATATTGGAAATGGATGAAAATAATAAAATCAGTAATACCAACTAATAACATAATAATAAACAGAATAATGGTAATGTATGTCATGCATCAAGAAGAAAAACATAGTTACAACTAGTAGGAAGTAGTACTATAAAATAGGCTCAATAAATCATAAAATTTTACCTAGCTTCTTGAGCTATAACCCAATCATCTTCTACATGATCCATCCTATATCATGTTAGTTGTCATGCATCTGTAAAATGGCGATTCCCCTTATCTAAAAATATTATCATGTAGTTTATATGGTTACCCAATGGCATCTCGAACAATGTGTGAGATAAAATTCATGTAGGTGACCACCGAGAGGTCTATAACTATCCAGTATATTTATATAACATTTTAATATAATGATATGATAAATGAAAGTGACAACTAAAAAATCTAAAAGGTTTTTCTATGGTTTCGGAGAAAAAATATAAAAGGCATTTCTTAGTTAAATCAAAATAGAAAAATATAGATAAACATCAAAATAAAAACTTAAAACTGAAATATTAGATAGATAACAATAAAAATAAGGTACCACTTAAAAAAATACCTAATTTGGGATGGTTCAGATGAAGATTCAGTAGCTTGGATGGGGGAAGATGAGATTCCAACCGTTCGGATGGAGGATCTGAGATGAACCTGAGAGAGGTGTTGTCCGAATGGGGGAGAGGTTCTCTGATCGCGGGGGATGCTATCAAATTAGGGTTCTATCTGAATGGGGGAGAGGATAAGTGTCGCGTGGTGTTATTAGGGAAAGTCTTTACCAACGGTTTTTAAAAACTGTTGGTAAAGGTACCCTTTACCAATGGTTTTCAAGAACCATTGGTAAAGGGGGGAAATTTAGAACCCCTTTAGCAATATTTCACTAGAACTATTGGTAAAGGGTGTCTTGCACTCGGTTTTACCAATGGTTTAAGCAAATCATTGGTAAAAATATTTTTTCAAACGGTTTAAGAAAACCGTTGGCATATAAGTGTTTCAAAAAACCCATATTATAGTAGTGTCAAAGGTAGAGTGAGGGTAATGAAGGGTCGAAGAGTGGATCGATTTAATTTTATATTTTAGGGATTTTACTTCATAAAAAAACAAAATATAATAACGTTAAAATAAAAAGAATGATACTATGTCATTTTAATTAAAATAATATAGATCAGTAGATTTAAAAAACCCCCCATCAATATCAGTTTCACTCTAACAGTATCGATCTCACCTGATCGGCTTCATCTGATTGGTCCCACTCGATTAGTTTCACTTGAACGGTTTTACTCGAATGGTTTCACTCGATCGATTTGGATTGATCGGTGTCACCTGATCAGTTTCACATGATTGGTTTCATCTGATCAATTTCACACGATTAGTGTGACACGATCAGTTTCACAGTGATCAGTGACGCAGATGAACAGATTTTACAAAGGTGATAAGGTCAGATAGTATTTATAGATTTATCATTCCTAGTTCATGTCTAATGTAGCTCATTCTCTCAGATTTTAAGGGTTTGGTATAAATTTCATCAAGTTGATGCTTAGTCCCAACAAACACAAGATTTATATCACCTTTTTTATAGTGATCTCTCAAAAAGTGATGTCTTACATCAATATGTTTTTTTTCTAGAATGAGAAATTGGATTCCTAGAAATGTTAATATCACTTTTATTTTCACAATTTATGGTGATATGTATGACTTGAAATCCATAATCTAATAAAGTGTGTTTCATCCACAAAATTTGTGCACAAAAACTACCAGCAACAATGTACTCTGCTTCAACAGTTGATAATGAAACATAATTTTTCTTTTTACTACACCATGAAATTAAAGACTTTACTAAAAAGTGACATGTTCTATAGGTTCTCTTTCTATCTAATTTACACCCACAAAATTCAGCATCAGAATAGATAACTGTATTAAAACGTTTTCCTCTTGGTTATAACAATCCTAAATTAGTTGTATATTTGAGGTATTTGAAAAATATTTTAACATCACTTAAATGCGGCTCTTTTGGGTTTTCTTTAAATATTTCACACATAAACACACTTTACATGATATCTGGAATACTATAAGTTAAGTAAAGAAAACTCCCAATAATTCCTCTGTAAGTATTTTGATCAACAGATTTCCCCTTTTCATCAAGATCTAACTTACATGCAGAACTCATAGGTGTTTCACTATACTTAATTCCATCAAATCCATATCTTTTCAAAAATAAATTCAGTGTATTTACATTGGTTTAAAATAATACCATCTTTGTTTTGAAATATTTGAAATCCAATAAAATATTTCAGTTCACCCATCAAACTCATTTCAAACTCACTTTGCATCATTTTTTAAAAATATTTGAATAAAGAATTTTTAGAATATCCAAAAATAATATCATCTACATATATTTGAGCTATTAAAACATCTTTAGATATTATTTTTATAAATAAATTAGGATTTGGAACTACTTTTGTAAAACATTTAGAAATAATAAAGTTACTTAACCTATCATACAAAGCTCTTGAAGCTTATTTCAAACCATATAAAGATTTAGTTAATTTGAAAACATGATTTGGAAAATGTGTATTTATAAAACCAGGGGGTTGTTCAACAATAACATCCTCAATTACATAACCATTTATGAATAAACTTTTGACATCCATTTGATAAAGTTGGAAATCCAAGTTTTCTGTATAGGCAAGTAATATTCTAATGGCTTCAAGACTAGCTAATAGTGCAATGGTCTCCTCATAATCAATTCCTTATTCTTGATTATATCCTTGTGCAACCAATATAGATTTATTTCTAACTATATTTCTATCTTCGTCTACTTTATTCATAAACAACCATTTAGTCCCTATGGTCATGGTATCTTTTGATCTATAAAAAAGATTTCAGACTTTATTTCTCTTAAACTGATTAAGCTCTTCTTGCATAGAAATCACCCAAAATTCATCATTGATTGCATCATTGATATTTTTATGTTCAATTTGTGACAAGAATGATTTATATTCAAAACGATTTCTCAAAGAAGATATAGTATATGTTAATCTATCTGAATCTCAAACTATAGCATCTAAGGGATGGTTTTTAAGGGTTACAGTTGGTATAGTAAAATTGGGGATAGTTATTTCAGGTTCATCACTTGGTTCTAGTTTATTATGGCTAGAATCTGAAGAATTTACAAAACTAGAAGTTTTAATAGATTCCTTTATAGGATGGTTATAGGTTTTTTCATTAATGTCCATATTGGACATATCCTCTTCAATATTCCCTAGTGAGGTCTTAGGTTCATGTGGATTTATTTCGTTAAACATGAAATGTACAGATTCCTCCACACATTTGGTTCTCTTATTAAAAAATCTATATGATTATCATGATGTTTAATATATAAGGAATATTCCTTCATTATGGTTGAAGGAAAATTTATCTATATTATCTTTAGTATTTAGAATATAAACTTTACATCCAAACACTTTAAAATAATTTACTTTTGGTTTCCTATTATTCCATAACTCATAAGGATTTTTCTTAAGTATAGTTATTATTAAGACTCTATTTATTATATAAAAAGTTGTATTAACATCATAATCTAAAAAATAAATAGGTAGGTCATATTCATTTATCATAGTTCGGGAAATTTCCTATAGGGTTCTATTTCTTCTTTATACTACCCCATTTTGTTGCGGTTTCCTAGGGCATAGAAGTTATTTCTATAGCCATTTTGTGAGTACAAATATTCAAATTATTGATTTTAAAACTCATAGCCATGGTCACTTCTTAAGGATTTAATTTTAATTCCACTAAGATTTTATACAGTCCTGGCATACTTGGTAAAATGAGAGAAAGCATCACTTTTGTGAGCTAAGAAAAAGGTCAAAGTATACCTGGAGAAGTCATTTACAAGAACATAAACATAGTGCTTCCCATTAAGACTAGAAAATCTAGATGGTCCAAACAAGTCCATGTGAACAAACTCGATATGTTGAAAAGTTTTAACTTCTTTCTTTGGTTTGAAATAGATTTTATGATTCTTTCCTTTTTGATAAGGATTTCACACTCTATTGTCTAGAAACTCTAGTTTGGTAAAGTCTTTAACTAAAACGTTTTTGGTCAATTTCTTAAAAGAGTGTACATTGAAATTATATACTCTTATGTTCTAGATAAAATACTCTTTGTGAAAGTCACTTAGGCAGGAAACATTATATGATGCTAGTGTGTCTAATTTTATAATAAATACATTATTATTTCTAAGAGCAGTAAATACTAAGTTATATTTGGAATAAAAAACATGTCATGTATCATTTTTAAATTTGACATTAAATCCATCATCACACAGTTGAGATATTCTAAGAAATTTATATTCAAATCGATCAATATAAAGTACTTTGGAAATTAAAATAGAGTTTGGGTTACCAATCTAGCCTAAGATGATGATTTTTCCTTTACCATTATCACCAAATGTGACATTTCCTCCATCAATCTTGATGATATTATTGAATCTTGAGTAGTCTCTTATCATATTTCTTGAACATCCACTATCCAAGTACCAAATATTTCTATAAGAACTCTTTAGGTAGTTTACCTACAGAACAATTCATCTAAGAAAAGATTTTGGTACCCATATTTGTCTGGGTCCAGAAACGTTAGTAATAAAGGCTTTAGGAACCCACACTTTTCTTATGGGTTTCCTATATGTATAATATAAACTATTTGAAAAATAAACATTTTTTGGTCCATAAAAACTTGATGCATTAAAAGATTTTTCTGAACTGGAACTTGCACTAAAATCATGATTTCTGGACAGAGAAGTAGATTTTCCAGATTTAGTCGTGAAATGTGTTTAAGATAAATTTATTAATCCAGACTAATGTACTATTCCAGTAGTATACCTAGGAGCTATCTATTTACCAATTAACTGAGTAAGTCTATTTTTTCCATTGGTAAACTTTTCCATATCCTTATTTAGTTGATCAGTAGATAACTTTAGCTCATTATTTTCCTTTATAAGTTGTTCATTTTTCTCTTTCTCAATAGTAAGTTTAGATTTAATATTTGCAGTGAGTTCATGTAGTTTCTTTAATGATTTATAATTATCCTTTATTTTATTAAAAGTATCTTCTAGAATATTAAAATACTCAAACATTTTATCATTTGTCATATTTTCAGATTCAGATTTAGATTCACCTCTAGAATAATAGTCATTAGTTGTTGAAGATTTTAAGAGTACCTCTAAGGTATTTTTCATAAGGAACATCTTTTACATATATTCTTTCACATTTTGAGAAGAAGAAGATTCATTGGATCTGTCCTTGGATTCACTCTAGGTGTCCTTCATTACTTTCTTATATTTCCTATCATTATACTCATACTTCTTTTATACATTAATTTAGGACAGTCAGCTTTGACATTCACTATCATTTTTTATTCATTGAAAACTATTTCTTCTGATCTTTCAGGCTTCTTCCAATCCTTCTTCCAATTGCCTTTGTTGTCATATTTTCCTTTATAGTTTGGTCTCTTGAAGAACTGTTTCTTTCAGTAAGATTTTTTGAATCTCCTAGACAACTAGGCCATTTCATCATCACTATCTGAAGATAATTCTTCACTACTTGTTCTCTCAACAACATCATGAACTTTCTCTTCGTCTTTTCATTTGGAAGTGGTAGTCTTGAAGGCTATGTATTTCCTCTTTGGCACTTTTTCCTCTTGATTCCCTTTTAGTTCCTCTTCATACATCATTAGTTTTCCAATTAGTTCCTTCATTATAATTTTATAAATGTCACATGATTCTCTTATAGATACTAATGTCCCTAACCATCTCTCTGGTAAGAATCATAGAATCCTCAAAATCTTCTCCTTTTCTATGATAACTCTTTCTAAAGTGATCATGGTGCTCAAAATTTCATTGAACCTGAGATACATATCAATAACAGATTCATCGGGATTCATTCTAAAATTTTCATATTTAATAGTATAATTATTTAATCTCATCTCACTCATATTATATTTTCCCTCATGGGAAATAGCTAAATATTCCCAAATATAATGAGATTTTTTACAAGAATATATGCTATTAAATTCTTTATCTCCTAGTGCACAGTATATAACATCCATTTCTTTACATTTATTGTTATAAGCAGTCTTGGTATCTTCATCCCAAGTGTTTCTAGCAGTCTCAGGTATTACATATTTAATTTCAATAGTAGTTCAGATTTCAAATCCCATGCTTTCTTAATGTATTTTCATTTTAAGCTTCCACTGAGCATTATTTGTTCCATTGAAAAAGATGGTATATTTGTAATAGCTCCTTCTAATCTATTTTCCATAATATAATTTTGAAAATATTTCAAAGAGATAAAAATTTCGTATTAATAGAAATTCTATGATCTTTGAAATGCAACTAAAATCACATTTGAAAAATATTAAAAAATATTTGAAAAATAAAAAATTCCTAAGTCCTCTGATACCAAATGTTGGTCGAAGTAGAGTAATCAAGAGGTGGGGGGTGAATTGAGTATTTATAAAAATTTCTATTAAATATTAGCTCTTCGAAAATTTCCCGTAATTAAAAATATAAACTATGTTAGTTTTTAGTGAATTTATAAGAAACCTGAATTTTAAATTAATTTCTCAAAATATTGATTGGTTCTCATATATACTAATATAAATATTAATATAACTTTTGAAACTAACCTAATGGTTCAAAATAGTTTTAAACACTTGTTAAACTAACTATCATAGTTTGACTTTATTTGAATGAATTATTCTATAAAACATAGTAAAATTAAACAAAAATAGACACATTGGAAATTAAAATAAGAGGTTTAGACTCAAGCTAAGACTTAGTCCTCTCCACTTCATGATCACCTGCCACCAAGAAGTTTAAATTAATAAACAAGTTTGATCCACACCCGGGATCGGGGTTCATAACATCACACAAGGCAGTCCAGGTTACACTTGACCTCTACCACAGTTCTTCATGGGAAAAACCAAAAATAGGTCACACACTACCTCTTCCATAGTTCTATGTGGGACACATAAGGATAAATAGTGTACGATTGAGGATAACAAGTATCCTCCAGTTATACACAAGAGTAAGTGTGTGTGTAATAGACCGATACACACACTTCTCAGAAATGTAAATAAATGAAAACAACAAATCTAAATATATAGATTTAGGTTTAGAAGGCTTTGTATGCTATGAAGTGTAGCTATGCACTCATTTGATGTAGTAGAATTGAAGTTCAATTCCTCTTCTGGAAGTTGAATCCAAAATAGAGTGTTTTAGCCTCTGTGTTCTAGATTCTAGGAGCAATAGATATTTAGGTCATCTCAGTGGATTTAGCCTGACTCCTTTATCTCCCCTTATGTTATCCATTTTTAGTTCTTGGGTTTTTGGAAGTATGCTCAGAGGTTGTAGGATTTCTTCTCTTTTACACGCTTTATTTTCTTACTGTTATTCTTGATGTCTTTTCTCCTGTCACAAATGATCCATCTTGTAATTATTTTATACTTTGAGTTCCACCAGACATAATGATCTCCCCACATGCATGTACCTCATATTGTCATCTTAATATCCTACAAAAAATATTATATAATGTCAGAAGCACTAATTTATCTAAATATTAATGTTAAATATAAATTTGAATAAATAAAATAAAAAAAGTTTTTATAACTATTGGTGAGTCATAAGTATTGGTTAGTCATTAGCATCGGTCTGTCAGTATCAGTGTATTAGGATTAGTGACTCTCTGTATTGGTGAGACATTTTCATCAGTATTAGTGACTATGAGCATCAATGAGTCATTTGTACTGTCGGTCTGTCCAGGCATCGATGAGTAGTCATTGGTGACTCATTTTGAACTATCAGTGTGTTGCCCATCAGCGACCCGTCCATCTGTGAATCCTTTGAACGAACGGAGTGTCACCCATTAGTGAGTTGTGCATTAGTGACTCCTTTGAACTAACGGTGTGTCGCCCATCGGTGAGTCATGCATCATTGAGTCCTTTGAACTATCAGTGTGTCCCATCATTGGTGTGTCATTTGTTATATCGGTGAGTCCTATATCGATTTCTTCTTCGATTGTTGAGTCCTCATCAGTGACTTCTTCTATCGGTGAGTACTCATCGGCGAGTCAGCCATTGGTGACTCCTTTAAAACAATCGGGGTCAGAAACATTGAAAAACTTACAAAGTGTTTGTCTTATACAAAATAGTACTGATTAAGTAATATTCATAATTACACGTAAATACACACTTGTAAATATATTGAAACATATATATCCATAATTTATTGACTTATTGAAATGTATTATACCATGTGAAAAAAATTATTCATTTGTTAATATTCATTGACATGATTAACATTACTTAAAAAATAATATGTGAAGTATCATGATTTGTAAATTGGCATGATTTGTGATTATTAAAAAAAATATCTCACAAAGGGTCCAACAATAGTTTATTATTATTATTTTTAATAATAAAAAAATTATTTATTGTTAAAAAATTGTCGGTATTAAAATAAAAAATGACAGTTTTATTTATTGGTAAAATATTTGGTGGTATTAAACATTGATATGAACACACACACACATATATATATTGGTAAAAATAGATATTAGTCAATAAATTTAAT
This sequence comes from Viscum album, assembly GCA_963277665.1. Lineage (NCBI taxonomy): Eukaryota > Viridiplantae > Streptophyta > Magnoliopsida > Santalales > Viscaceae > Viscum > Viscum album. The sequence continues at coordinate 621,362,149 of OY728156.1, read as the reverse complement.
ATTAATAGAAATTAATTTTTTAAAAATTTCATTTCTACCGACATATATATATTATCTTTCACCAATTTTCTATTGGTACAAGCAATTTTTTAGTGATATTATAATATATAAATAAATAAATATTAAAAATAGTAGGGGAATTTTGGTAAATAATTTATTTTCATATCACCATGGGATGAAAATGAATACTTGATAAATAGTACACAATTTTTTAATTTTATGGTTTTAAAATATATAATTTTTTTATCTTTGTTTTATAAAATGGGAAGACTTTTGGAATCCCACATTGGAAAGTGGGTTGGAGTGGGGTATTATTTATAAAGGGGAACACTTTTATCATAATTTAGAATGATATAATTTTGATGAAATATCATATGGGGGACAATACAATATCCACATGCATTATCACACAATGTGACACATTGATTATACACATCGCAGTTCAGTGCAAGGTTCTTGGAGGCACCTTAATATTGCTGACGAATCATTTGGTCACACTGGTTTTAGCCCTTACCAGAATGGGTACATTTGGTGGGTAAGCCTAGCTCATTGAACAGTTAGAATCTAGACTGTCAATCATATCATGCATGATCTAATGGGCATGTCCATTCACTAGTTGGTGTTATCTGGGCCACTTAACTCATTCCAGGATATCTTATCGACATGACCAATCCAGATAAGACATTCCTTTCTAGAATAAGTGTTTGTCCACTTCCAAGGGGTGGGATATATTTTCTAAATGGGTATTCAAATTCTTATAATAGTAAGATCCATGACATGGAAAATTTATTCAATTTTATCAATTATTAAACACTCCAATACCACACAAATATTGACATTACTCTAAAATATTCAACAAGCATAAAATGATATTTGTTAGTTCACAAAAACAAAGACATTTCACTACTCTCTTATTTTGAAATACTATTTAATATTTACTATCTAATAATTAAAAGTGTAGAGTAATGATCCACCATTTTTTCCTAATTTGATTTTCTTATAATCCACTATACTTTTGATAAGGTGGGGTTTAATATACTCTTAATTAGAAAAATATAGAAATGTGCATATATAGTCTACATATTCTACAATCCAATAAATTCCATATCACTAACCACCAATATCTACAAAAATATTTAGATTTTATTTTCATCAAAATGTATATAAATATGTTAAAAAAAATTATCAAGGTGAAGTAATTCATTGGAAAAAATTTCAAATAGTGGAAAAAGGATGAAATTTATTCTTATAACTCTCAAAGTGGTGTCTGTTATCTCAACTCCAAATCCCACAACATCTGAAGATGATACATACCAGGTTTCCCAAAAAAGGAAAAAAAATATAAAAATGAAGATTTCATGTGTTGGGGACACATACTCATCACATTATTGGATGGTCTCTTCAAAACTTTCTAGTACCTCTAGATGAAAAATGAGATTTTGGATGTTTTGAAAAAAAAAATCACCAAGGATACGATGAGCAAGGTATTCATAGTAAGGATGTCCACATCAAAAAAATTGGTAAATATCATAAATATCGTAGGGAAATTATATGAAATGGAATGTATCTTATATCATCTAAAGAAAAAATATGAACATCGATTATTCCATCGTTGTCACATTCATCATTGATAACCACACCCCCTTCTTGGAAGTATGTTAAACATTCTCTAAAAAAGGAATATATTTATCTCAATGAGATACTCAAATGCCTATAAATTGAGGAGGAATACTAAAAATAATGTAAAGGTAAATTAACCTAAGAATCCAAGATCCTCATGGTGGAGGGTGTAGGTCGATATTGGTCCTTGAAGGGGGGAAAACCCAAACCATCATTCAAATTGAAAGGTACTTTTTATGAAATAAGAATGGGGCATGATACTTTTGGGGAAATATGGGACAAATTAAAAAATACTTTCACCTTTTTAAGAATAATGATAGAAAAAACACTTTAAAGGATAACATTGCATCCATGATATTCAATTATAATTTTCTCAATGATAGTTCTTCTTTGTAGATAAATTACAAAGCTATATGACACAAGTACATTAACAAATCTCTCTTAAATATTATCAAATTAATCAATTATTGGATACCATTCAACACGGGGAACCATGAAATCATAAACATACAAGATAAGGGTGTGGTTGATCTTGAGTTTACCTCAGGAAATACCCTTACATTAAATGATTCCTTTTATGTGCCCAAATTTCATAGGAATTTATTTTTATAAACATTTTAAATCAATAATTGGTTTAATATTGTGTTCAAGGATGATAAATTTATTTTTTCCAAGGCTGGGATCTTTATTAGGTAGGGTCACTTTTATGTTGTCTTATTCATACTAAATATTAATGTTGTTTCTATTTAATTATTAAAATCATTGATTTAGGGATTAATTATTTATATCACATAAGTTATAATAAAATTAATGATATGCTAAAAATATAATTGCTACATACAAAGTATATAAATGATCATAAATTTGGGACTTTCATAAAACTAAAATTGTTAAGAAACTATTTAGAAATATATAAAGGAAAATTAATTTGTCATAATTAATTCATAGATATATATGTGTTTTTTATTTTAGAACCACCATATGTAATAAAAATAAAATTATAACTTTTAATAATGATTATTATATATTTTTTCATGTATATCATTTACTTTTTAAAGATTAAGTTATAGATAAATATTTTTTCCATAAAATTTAGGATTGAAACTAATGTGGGCATATAATTAAATTCCTAATATTATATCGGTGGAGAACACTATATTTATTTATTAACTGAATCCCTATGTGTAATAAATTTTGTTAAAATTTTCTATATTCCTGAAAAAATGGTGTAATTGATAGAAACAATAATAAAAATAATGGAAATAGTTAATTCCATGATGTCTGTCTCAGTCATGTTAAGTGGATTTTGGGAGAGGAATTTTTAATTGTATGTTACATCCTATATAGGGTTCTTAAGAAGATAATTCCATGATTCCATATGAATTATGGAATCATAAGAAAGAAAACCTCAACTATTTAATGTTTTGGAGTTGTCACACAATTATAAGGGTACCTAAAAATAAACAAGGAAAGTTGGGTAAAAGAGGTATTGATTACATATTTTATGTATATTTAGAGAATGAAAAGACTTATAGATTCATATTTTTTGAATAAAAATATATAGTAATTATTATAATAGTTATTGAATAAAGAGAAGTTATCTTTGATGAATATAGGTTTACATATTTACCTAAGTAAGTCCAAATAAATAAATATTTTTCAAATAAAATATTATCTCAAGAAGGTTTGGTTGAAGAGGTTTATAAAAGTAAACAACTTTAGATACCCAATATTGATAGACCTAATTTCTATATGTAATTTTTCAAATGAACTAATCATAATATTATTATACAAACTTCAATTTTTATTAATATAGTGTCTGAAAAAAAAACATTCAAAGATGTGATGTCATATTCTGATGCATCTCTTTATAAGGAATTTATAAATGATGAAATATAATCTATAACTGATAACAATGCCTAGATATTTTTTGATACTCATCAAGGGTTACAACTGATTGATTATTATTGGGTATTTAGAAAACAGAAAAAAGATGATGGTATGGTTGAAAATTTTAAATATTGATTGGTAGTTTAAGATTTACTCAAAATGAATATACATATTATTTTGTTACATATGTTCTCATAGATATGTTTTTATCAATTATTATCCTTTTTGCCATATATTTTATATATATATATTTTTAAAATTTACCCAATTGATGTTGAAACAACATTCTTAAATGGGTAATTTTATGAAAAAATATATATGGAACAATAGGAATGATTCATAGTCCAAGAAAACAAAATAAGGCTAAAAAATTGGTGTAATCCCTATATGGATTAAAATAAGCTCCAAAACCATGGAATTATAAATTTAATAAAGTAATTTTATCAAATGGATTTTTAGTTAACCTAGCTGATAAAAGTTTTTATAGTAGGTTCTATAATTATCATAGTCTAGTTATTTGTTTATATGTTGATGACATGCTAGTTTTTTAAACTAATATCAATCAATCAAATGAGGTAAAGTTTATTTTATCTGGAAAATCTGATATAAAATTCATAGGTGAGGCTAATGTAATTTTGGGAATCAAAAGTTTTAGGATTAAGAGTTTTATCTTTCTTTATCAAATTTATTATATTGAAAAGGTCCTAAAGAGGTTCAAACAATTTGATTGTTCACCAGTTTCCACTACATATGGTTCTAGGAGGATGATATTAACAAATATTAGTAGGGAAATTTTTAAATTATAACATAAAAGGATTATTATGTGTATTATGTATTCCATGGAAGCATAAGACCTACTATTACATATTACATTTAAAATTTGAGCATGTATACAAGTAATCCAGGTTATGCACAATGAGATGCAGTTAAAATAATAATTAAGTATCTTACAGGTAATATGAAATACTATATATTTTTTCGTTGAATCCCAAGGGTGTTGTAAGTTTTTATGATGCAATCTTTATTATTATTCTAGATGATCACTCTTCTATGAGTGTATGGGTTTTTACACATGGAGGTCGAGTGATCTCTTGGGGATAAAAGAAAAAAACTTATATAACAGACTCCATAATGGAATCTATGTTTATTTATTTAGTAGCTAACCAAAAGAATTGAATGGATTAGAAATCATTTATTATATCTAACACTATGTCCTATGACAATTTATTTGGTTTCTATACACTGTAATATTCATGAAATGTTGGATAGGTCATACAAATAATAATTATAATGGAAAATTGAGACACATTGGTCTTAAACATATCTATTTAAGGAAGTTGATTCAAGATGGAATCATTAAATTTGAATTTTTTAGATCAAGCTATAATTTTTAGGTTCCACCAACAGAGGTAATTTTAAGGGATTTGGTAGAAAAATATTATTTATGTATGGGTTTAATATCCTTGTCAAAATTTCATCATTGATGGGGCCACAACATAACATGTTATAACTTCACATGCATAAGTTCAATGTAAGAAATTTTATCATATATTTGAGGGAAACACTAAAGGAATATTACATACAAGGAAAATGGTGTTTGTTTCCCATGATAAAATAAAGTTGGGTCTTAAAATCATAATGAATCAAGGAAATAAAAGAGGTGTTGAAACATGGAAACACTTTTTGGTTCACCTATGTGAATGTAGGAGTTGGGCTACTTCAAAGAGATTATGAATTTTTCTCTCAAACGTCCAATAAAGGATAAGTGACACATGGACATAATTATGTCTAGGATTAGATATAAAGTTGAGAAATTTTAATGGACTTATGTAGGATGAATCTGGTTGATAATAAAAAAATACATGTTCATGGAAGTGTCCATAGTTTTGTCTATTTAGATTTTATTTTTCACTATATAGGGGTTAAAATTAAGTGATATATTTATTTATCTATTTTATTTCTATAAGATTGTGATTCTTTATTTTAAAAAGGTTTTTTTAAATATTTCAAATTTTAAGGGGATTTTTGAAATTTTATGATTTTAGAAATATTTAAAATTTGTTTTTATCTTTTTTTATTGAAAGATGATCTTTTTTGGAGTCCCATTTATAAAGTGGGTTAGAGTGGGGTCTTATTTATATGTGGTAACACTTTTAAAATAATTTAAATGATAAATGATAGAGTAAAAATCCATTTTAGTAAGTTGCACTGCACCATCCACATGTGTGTGCATGTGATCGTGCAATGTGGTGCTTTTATGGCACACTTTTCACATCACATGTCACATCATTGCAAGGTGAATTTATTTTTTTGATGGATTATTTAGTCAAATTGGTCTTGTTAATTTACCTAGCTCCCCAAATGGGTATGATAAATACCATCAATTAGAACATCCATAGCCTAATGAATAAATATGTTTGCTAGCTGTTCTGATGTAAGAAACTTCTTTGATTGGGTGTGATTCAATGGACATTATTAATCTTTATTTTATAATCCTTTCTATGATAAGTTTTTTCTCAATTCTAAGGGGTATGATATCATATCCTAATTGGTACTAAAATTCCTATAAAAGGATGATCCATGAATTGGAATTTTTTCAATCCCATCGATTCATAAGCACTCCAATCCCTTAAAAAATTTAATTCTTCTCAAGTTTTCAATAATAATCAAGGGGTTTTAATGTTGTGAAACAAAAAAATTAATTTCATTCAAGTCTTGATTTTAATGCTTCTTCAAAGGTTACTCTCTACTAAGTACAAGTGTAGAGTAATGATATTATATTTTATTCAAAAGGGGTTTATATTTCAAACTATTGTACTATAGATTTTATAGGGACGAATCTACTCTTAAGGATATAACATAATAATATTCCTTATAAGGCTCCATCAAATTTCACCTAGATAAGTCCATATCAATACCCCATAATACCCCCAACAATCTTAAGAGTATATTTTATTCAATATGGATTTGAAAATCCTAAAATGTGATGAAGGTGAATCAATTCAATGGTAAAAAATTCAAGGGGTGGAAAAGGTGGATGTAATTGATTCTAGAAACACTCAAAGTGGTGTATGTTCTCTCAAATCCAAAGCCCCACCCCCATATCCTAAGATGATACACTTCATGTTTCCCACATGAAGCAGAAATGGGAAAATGATTATCTCAAATTTCTTGAACATATTCTCAATACATTATATAATTATATGATTAACACTTACCAATACCTCCATATTTAGATATTTGGGATGATTTGGAACTAAAATACATCACTATGAAAGTGACGAGTAAGAAATTCCTAGTAATAAAGTTCATTTCATACAAAATTTTAGATATTAGATCTATCATAGTGTTTTTATATGAAATTAAAATATTGTTACAACATATAAAGTAGAAAAAGATGAACATAGATGTTGATATCATTATAATATCCATCGTAGATAACCCCTTTCTTGGAAGAGTGTTTAAAATTATCTAAAAAACTAGAAACAAATCATTTCCCCCACTAAGTTACTCAATTACCAATAAACCAAAGTGGAATATAAAAAAATAAAGTGGTAAATGAACGTAAAGATGATAAATCTGTAGTCCTTGAGGTGGAGGGAGTGGGCCTATATGAGTTTTAAATGGGGTAAAATATCCAAACCATCCTTAAAAATGAAAGGTATTATTCAAGAAGAATAAAGGGGCATGCTACCTCTATGGAAATACTAGAGACTTCAAATGGAATTCTTGTCTCCATAATAAGAAAGATTAAAAAAATTCTTTATAGGATCACATTATAGTAATGATATATGAATCTAATTTAATTAAATATCACTATTCCTAGTGGATTAATTTTAAGTCTAAATGATAAATGTGTAACAAAAAATATCTCTTAAATTGGATGTAATCAATAAAATATGAGAGAGCCCTCGACATGTAGAACTCTGCAAGTATAAACAATTAAGTTAAGGGTGTGTTTGGTCTTGATGTTCCTTGAATGGCCTAAAGGTCTTGATTTTTTATTTATTTTGGATAATCCCATTTTTAGTTGGGTTAAGAAGGAACCCTTACATGACCTGTAGTTCCAGTATTATAAGGCCTAGTACATGACCTAAAGGCCCAAAGGCACATTTGCCAATACATGACTTGAAGGCCCAACCGAACTACACTAGAACTGTTGCTCTCGAGCATCTACATCATTAAAGGTGCCTAGCTCCCCACTTCATATTTCTTATCTTCTCACATTTCCCTGTTCATAACTTCATGGTGCATAGTACCAATAGTGATTTCCATACCATATAGTTCTTAAAATTTGGTTAGCTCTACTCTAATGGTTGCTACTTTCTATGAATCCTCTTATAGGAACCACTCTATGTAGTCTTCTTGGGATGATCCATGATCTTTGCGGCCTAAAATTCCATGGCTTGAAGGCCTGAGATGGTCCAAAGGCCCTGTAACCTGAAGGCCTTGGCTGGACCGAAGGCCATATGGTTGTAGGCCTAATCTAGTGGCTTGAAGGCCCAAATAGATGAATAGTTCTAGGTGCTACACTAACTTCTACCAGACTTATACATTAACTCATATATATTCCTCCACTAAGATTTGATCTTGGGTTTCATGAAGGCTTATAGGGTGTGTTAACCACTCATCTACCACCCTAACTTTATTTTGGCCTGGATTTTTCATCAATAAATATCCTCTCTTAAATGATGTATTGTATATTTCCAAATACCATAGTAGAATATTTTCGGGGATCTTGTTAAATAATCTTGGGATAGTGATTATGTTTTAGGAACATCACTTTGTTCTGTTAAAGAGTGGTATATTTATTCTTAAGGGTCAATTGTATGATATATTATTCATATTAAATATAAATTTTTTCATACTTACTTACTAGAGTCTTTCTATTTATTCTATAATATTTTAGGTCATTTATGTTATAATAAAATTAATGACATGTAAAAAATGGAATTATTACCTATAATGAGTATAAATGATCATAAAAGTGTGGGTTTCATGAAAACTAAAATAGTTAATAAACCTTTTCCTACTACAAACAGGAAAAGTAATTTATTGTAATTAATATATAGTGATGTATGTGATTTTCATATGTCTCCCACCATAGGTAATAAAAATTAATTTGAAATATCTATTATTGATTATTATTTATTTTTCCATGTATACCTTTTATATTCTATTGATGAAGTTATAGATAAATTTAGTATCTATAAAAATAAGGCCAAAATCCAATATGGTTGTAAAAATAAGTTCATTAGATATGATAAGGGAGGATAATGTTATATTATTTCATTGTTTTATTCCCAATGGATCAAACATATACTGATATCTCTTTGTAAACATTAATAAAATGGTGTAACTGAGAGAAAGAATATAATATTAATAGAAATTGTTAATTCTAATATGTTTATATTGGGTCTATCGAGTCTATATGAATTATAGAAGCATAGAAAAAAAACAAAATTATTTAAAGGTTTGGGGTTATAAAACAACTATAAGAGTACCTAAACCTAAATGGGAAAGTTGGGTAAAAGATTTATTGTTATCACATTTATTTAATATTTATAGAATTCAAAATATTATATATTTTTGTTTATATAATCAATTTATTTATTAGTTTTTTATATATTTTTTGAATCAATAATGTTATCTTTGATGAACCTAGGTTCACCTATTTACCAAAGAAATTCCAAAATTGAAAAATATATCCCAAATAAAATATTATCTCAAGAAGGTATGTCAAAAAGTTTCATAAAATTAAATGACCACAGATACCCAATACATATTTTTCTAATTTTAATTATTTTGTATTTAAAGGAAATGATGTTATTTTTTACACAAACTCTATTTTCATAATATAGATCGTGATCCTAAAACATTCAAATAATATTTTTTATATTCTAATACATATCATCAAAAGGAAAATAAAAAGGTTGAAAATGACTCTATAATGAGGGAAAATACTTGGATATTAGTTGATCTTCTTCAATGTTCACAACTGATAGGTTTAAAGTTAGAATTTATAATAAAAATGAAATTTGATGGTATTATTGAAAAATATAAATCCATATTACTAGCTATGTGATTTACTCAAAAGTAAGGAATAAATTAATTTATTAACTTTGATCCCATGGCTATGAATACTTCAATTTGAATCCTCATTTACTTACATTCTATATATAAATTGGAAATTCACCAAAGAGATGATAGAAAAACATTATTAAATTGTGAATTAAATGAATAAATATATATATGGAACTACTTTAAGGATTCATAGTTCCTAGAAAATAAAAGTAGGTTTGAAAATTGGAATGGTCCCTATATGTTTTAAACCAATATTTAATATAATTTCATGAGAAATTTAATGAAGTAATTTTATCAAAAGCATTAATTGTTAACCAATATGATAAATTTTGTTATAGTGGGTTCCATAATTAACAAGGTGTGGTTATTTTATTACATGTTTATGACATGAAATTTTTTGAAGCATATATGAATCAAGTGAATGATGATAAGTATGTTTTATCTAGAAACTATGATATGAAAGACTTATGTAAATATAATGTCATTTTGGGAATCATAATTTTTAGGAATAAGTATTTTATTTTTTTTTATCAATCACATTATATTAAAAAGGTCTTGAATAGGTTAAAAAATTTAATTGTTCACTAGTTTATACATTATACGCTTCTTGGAATAGGATGATACCAAATCCTTATAGGAAATTTTTTCAACTAGAATATGTAAGGGTTATTGAGTTTCTAAAATATTCCAAGTCAAGAACAAGACATGATATTATACATGTTTTGGAAAGTAGAACATGTATATAAGAAACATAAGTTATCCATAATGGGATGTGATTAAAATAATACTCAAGTATCTTTAGGGAACTATGGATTACTATATATGTTATAGTAAAAACACAAGGATGTTAGAAGGATTTTCTGAATCAAACTGGATTGCAATTATGGAGGATCACTCTTCTATGAGTTGTTGGTTTTTTATGCTTGGATGTAGGGTAGTCTCTTGGGGATCCAAAAACAAACTAGTATAATGTAATCCACAATAGATTATAAATTTGATTCTTTTAAATCCATTGTAAAAGAAACAAAATGGCATAGATATATTTAATAATATTTTGGACTATAAAAATGTCTCTACTATCTATAAATTAAGATAATTAAGAAATGTTGTCTAGGATATACAATGATAGTTATAATGTAAAATCGAGACACACTAGTCTTAGATATATCTATAGGAGGAGGATGATACAATATGGTATCATAAAAGTGGGATCGGTTAAATAAATATAGAATTTGGATGATACAGTAACAAAGGGACTTTTATGGTATTTTTTTATAAAACTTATTTAGAAATGGATTTAAATCTCTTGTAAAAATTTCACCGGTGTTGTGATGAAAACTTAACACATTATAACATCAAATGTATAAGATTCAATATGTGTGAAGAAACACCTAAGGTATATTACATACGAGGAAAATGGTGTTTGGTTATGTTGGTAAAAGTTGAGTGAGTTTAACACACTTAATGAACCAAATAATTCAAATAAGTTTCAAAACATGAGAACGCTTTTTAGTTCAACTATATGAAGGAAATATTAGGGCCTCTCTAAAGATATTTTGAATTTGGATATCAAAAGATCATGAAAGGATAATTGAAACATGTCCACAAAGGTTCCTAGGGGTATATGAAATTTTTTGGAATTTGAATAGAATTTTATAGAATTAATTTGGCTGATGATAAGAGTTACATGTTCAAGGAAGTGTATGATAATATTTCTATTCAACTTTTATTTTTCTCTACTATATAAATGTTCAAATCTATAGGTACCTTTATTTATGAAAGTTAATTCCAAGATAGTATGATTTTTTATTTTCAAAATGTGTTTTTAAATGTTTTATAATACTAAGGGATTGTTGTATTTCTAAGGGTATAAAAATATTTAAAAATTGTTTTTATCATTTTTTTCTATAAGGAAAATACTTCTAGAATGACACATTGAAAATTGGGTTAGAGTGGGGACTTATTTATAAGGGGGGATGATTTTTTCAATATTTAAAATTATAAATTATAGAGAATAATTACTAGGGTTGGTGAACTACATCATATATGGGCACATTACTGATCACATAATGTGTTTCTTTGATAGAGAACATTCCACTTCACATGTTACATCAATGATAGGTTGTTGGAGGTGTCTTTATTTTTCTCAAGGATTGTTTAGTCACACTAGTTCAAGCCAATCCCTAAATAGTTATATCATATAGTTTGACCCATCTCACTAAATAGGTGGGATCTAGAACATTTATTAGATCATGAATAATTCAATAGACACATTTGTTCACTAGTAGGTGTGATCTATGCCAATTATTTGATTGTGTGTGATCTGATAGATAAGATTGATCTGAATAAGCTAATCTTTTCTAAAATAGTTTTATGTTGACTTACAATTGGAAAGATAAATTTTCCAAAGGGGTACTCTACTTTCTATAAAATTAGGATCCATGAGATATAAAATTTATATAATTCAATCATTCTAAAGAAAACCAATCCCTCTCTAAGATTTAAATTCTTCCTAAGTATTCAAAAATCACTAAAAGAATTTTTTGGTGCGAAAAAATAAAGGGATTTCATTAATCTATTGATTCCAAATCCTTTTCAAGGGTTACTATTCACTTAGTATAGTTGTAGAGCAATAATTAACTTTTTTTATCCCAAATAGTATTTATTTTTAACCCATTTTACTACCAATATGGTGGAGGAAAATATACTCTTAAGGAGAGTAAAATCATAACATTCCTTGGGGGATCAATATACTACCATCCATGAAAGACTTATCGAGTCCGGTCGAGGGTGATCTAGCTCAAAGAAGGAGATAGAAACACATCCTACTTCCATTCATGCCTAAAGTAGAAAAGAGGAAACTCCTGAATAAATTTGAAGTAGGATGATTGGTCTTTCATCTCAGACATTGATATTGTAGAGAACATGGACTTAGATCATTTCAAGTATTTCTTGGCTGGAACTACTCATATTAGGGAGGGAAACAATCACATGGATTATGGGGGGTGAACTTTCTCCAAAGTATGCATGGTCTGGTCAGGGAGTCTGATAATGGGGATTTATTGGAAATCATGGAGGAGGAGGATATCAGGGAGGTCACCTTCGAATTAAACCCGGAGAGCTCCCCCATTTCAGATAGTTTTCTAGGTGCATTCTATATTGCAGCATGGGAGGTAGTCAAGACTCAGGTGATACAGGTAGTTCAAGACTTATTCAAGGGGATCACTGCCAAGGGGTGTGTGTGCCTCTTGGATGGTTCTCAGCTCCGCGTGCAAGGATCCTAAAAATATCTCCCAATACAGGCCGATTTGTACCTACAATTTTTCTTACAAAATCCTATCCAGATTGCTTTCTAGAAGACTCACACACCTCATTCCAAGACTTGTGTCTACTGAATAGCACGACTTCATGAAAAGTAGAGGAATTCAAGGGGAAATTGTTATCATAAAAGTGCTTGTGGGAGATATCAGAAAATGAATAGAGGGGTCCAACATCATTATTCAAGAAGACATGGAAAAAGCTTATGACAGGCTCAAATGGGACTTCATCATCCGAGTGATGAGGAAACTTGACTTCTAGGAATGGTTTTGTGACTTATGTTTCAGATTCTACTCATCTCCTTTGTTGTCAATATCTCTCATGGGAAAGAGTTTTGGGTTTTTCAAAAATGTCAGAGGGGTGTGGCAGGGTGATCCCTTGTCTCCCTTTCTATTCCTCTAGGTGTAGGAATCCCTTTCCTTGAATTTGTATAAGGTACAGGTGGAGGGAAGGATCGAACCCTTTGTTACCAAGTACTTGGAGAACAATATATCTCATCTCGTGATATCTTAATTTTCACTAATGGAAGGAATAATTCATTGAAATAACTCAAGGAAATTTTGACAGCCTATGGGGAGGTTAGTGGAAAGATTCTTAACTCCAAGAATAGAAGGGTATTCATCTCCAAAAAATTCTTGAGAAGGAGGTGCAACACTATCCAAAAGATCCTGGGTTTCTTAGAAATCCAACTGCCAATGATGTACTTGGGTGCGCTGATATCAAATGGGAGAGGTAAAAATAACTTGTTTAAAGATATCATCAATCGAATCACTAGTTGAATTTGAAACTGGAAGATCAAGTTCCTCTCATTCGGTGATAGGGTTACCCTTATTAACAGTGTCTTAACGTCGATCCCCATGCACGTGCTCTCAATCATCAACCCACCCAAGGGAACTATCACTAGGATTGAAAACATCATGAAGTACTTTTTATGGGATGCTAACCAACTAAGGAGATTCCACTAGGCTTCCTAGATCCATAAGGAAAAACTGGTTGATGAAGGTGGTGTTGGTATAGACAGCGTGATGGAAACCATGCAAGCCATGCATGCAAGGCTTGCATGGGAAATCATCGAAGGATCCTCATTGTGGGAAAGGTTTATTCTCAACAGATATGGTGCCAAATGGGATGAATGGTCTCACAAGAGGTGGCCCATATCCAACCTATCCAAGTTCATGATGTCATATCTTCCTATCCTATAGGGCCAATCTCGTTGGATAATTGAGAGTGGTGACATCAATATCTAGGATGTGAACTGGGTAGGAAACAAACTCCACTTTTTGGGATGCCCTTTGCTGACCATGTCCTTTAGGGAGTCTAGCTCCCACCAAGGCCTTAAGGATTCCATCCTTAGTTCTCATTAGAGGAATATCTTCCACAAAATTATCCTAGTGGATGAACCAGACCGATGTTTCTTCACGACTTTACCATATAGAAAATTCTCAAGTTGCAGTTATCTCTCCACCTTGCATACTCGAAGGGACCATGAAGAACTCTCGGAAAATTGTTGGTGAAAAGGGATCCCAACCAAACTTAAATTTGTAACAGGGCGTATTCAGCATCAGGAACTTACGATAGATGAGAACATTCAGCATCGTGGTGTTAGCACAACGTCACACTGCCATTATTGCACCAACCCACAAATGGAAACCACGAAACACCTCTTCGTCTGCAGTGATTGGGCTAAGAAACATTGGGGTTATATAGAATCATGTATGAACATTACAAGCAGTGGGAAATACTTTTAGGATACATGAACAAGTTTTCTATAGGTCCCGGGATCTTCAGATATTGAAAGAAAAATTTAGGCCATCACAGTGGCAATGGCTTGCTGGAACTTATGGGAGGCGAGGAACAAGGCTAGAGAGGGTGTCAAAACGTTGCATGGTGAACTTATGGTCAGAACATGTGCCTTGGTAGTTGATTTGGGGAGTTCACTTTGGGGTATTGAGGGATCTTCATCCTTCCTAAGAATCAAACCAAGGTTGTATAATTTGGTGGGCGCAAGTAGCAACACATAGAGAAACTAGGTGAGATGGTCACCTATTAAGAGAGGTTTGAAGCTCAACATGGATGGATCCTTCATGGATTGTAAAATTATGGGTGGAGGGCTTGTTATGGATTTAAATAGATCTATTTTATTTGGTTTCAATTCTTTTTATAGGCAAGAAAATTCCATTGGAGCATAGATTAGAGCCATGCACACTAGTCTGCAGTTATGTGGGCACTTCAACCTTGAGGAGGAGATCATCGAAACTGACTCAGCCGCTACTTCCCTTTATATAAAAGGGAATACCGAACCACTTTGGGAACTTCTTTACCTCATTAAAATGTGCATGAGATTCATTATCCAGGGAGATTCTATCAATCATGTTTAGTGTGGAAGGAATTTTGTGGCGAACAAGCTAGCCCACAAAGAAAGAAAAGTTGAGACCCTTATCATCTATAATAGTGTCAGCTCTATCCCAAAGATTTAGAATCAAGCTATTCTTGATGATTCTCTTAGCCTTAATAATTTTAGGCCCCCATGATCCTTATTGTTTCTTCTTTGGACTCTTGTGTTAATTATTCAATAAAAATTTAACTTTTAGACAAAAACCTAATGTTTCTCACATGATGAAAAAATGTGAAAATGAAGATTTCATTTGTGGAGGAAAAATTTTTAGGCATTATCCAATGATTTCCATAACAATTACCAACACTTACATATGAAAAAAGTAATTTGGGATTTTTCGGAACAAAAATAAATCAATAAGGATATTATGAGAATAAAATTTCTATTAAGAAAGTTCATTTCACAAAAAATAGTAGATATTAGTCCAATTGCGAAGGAGTTTTATGAAATTCGACGTATATAAAAATATCTAAAGAAAAAATAATAACAAGGATAATTCCATCATTATCACATCCATCATCAATAAAATATCCTATATTTGAATAATTCTAAACATTATCTAAATAAAAACAAGGAGGATATTTCCCTTATTGATTACTCAACTATATATAAATTGAGTAGGAATATAAAAATCATTGGGAGGAAAATGAAACTCAGGATGATAAATCCACAGTCCTCTTGATGGAGGGAGTGGGTCTATCAAAATCCTCAATGGGGAAAATTTTTAAAAAACATCCTTTATATAGAAGGGAGATATTAAAGAATAATAATGGGGAATTCTACTTATATTGAAATTTAAGAAACTTCAAACGACATTGAATTCTCTATAAGAAGAAAGATAAAAATAATGCTTCAAAGAGTTACTTTAAAATAATTATAATTGATGAAAATTTTCTCCCAGAAAAATATTCTTATTTGATAACTTATCGATCTAAACAAAAATTTTGAAATAAAGAATCTCTCTTAAATATGATGTAATCAATAATAGATGGGACATAACACAATATGAGGAACTCTATAAGCATAAAAATACTGGGGAAGGGTGTGGTTAATCTTGGGTTTAACTAGGAAAATATCATGTTATTCCCAATGGGTCACAGATATATTTATATTTTATCTTAGTTTGTGTCTAATTAGGTTTTAAAGGATTTCAATATAAGAGAGATGAAAATTTCGAGTTTTTGGAGAAATAAGCCAGACACATGGTTTTGGTGCATGGTTTGTCTAATAATATAGTAACTATAGGATTTGGAACTATTGGTTCCAATAGTGTTTTTAGGGTTTTTATAACCATGTTTATACTCCTAGGTAACTATTCACTATAGTTTTTAATAGATAACAGTTCAGAAATTCATAGCACATGTTTTTTCTAACCTTTCGGCCTAACCATGCATCTTGTATGGGTATCTTAAATTTAGTAAATTACCCCAATTCCTTCAGTAATTTTTATATATAATCTTAAACTAATCCCCCATTAGCTAAAAAAATCTACTCTTTGACACTATATAGGGTTCTATCCTTGGTTAATTACTAATTCTCAACCAATTTGGATGCTCATATTCAAGATATGTTCTGATTACCACATGATCTCTTCTTCTCTTTTAAGATCTATCAGGAATATATATTCCCCTTGATTCCTTGTAACCCCATTAACTTATGATTGTCATATATAGAGGGTATTATGGGTAATTATTAATGTTACTTATGAATTTTGGCTCATGAGAACTAGATCTATTTGATTCTAATATTCTTTTCAAAGGTGAATGGGTTTTCTTCATTGGCGAGGTTGGTGTCTCTATACAACGGTTTCATCCCATGAATTTACCTATGGTCATGTCAATTCATTTAGTTTGTTTTATCAAATTAAATGGTATGAAATATATGAGGGGTTTCTTATAAAATTATGTCTTGGTTAGATTTTAAATTTTTAAATTTTTTTTCTTTAAAAAAATTTTTTGCGCACTATTTGCTTGATGAAATTCTTAAAAGATGGTTTTGACTCAAAAATAAATTTTTAAGAATTATAGTGGTGATTATTTACTATTGAATTTTTTAAAAAAAAATTATCATGGTTTATTGAATTTTTTTTCTAAAAAATTACACCTGGGAATAGTTTGTGAATCTTGTGTATGGACATATGCAATACTTAGTGAGTGTAGCACCAGTAGGGGATATTTTTCTAATACCAAAATACTTTGGAAGAACTTTGTATAATAGGATTCAAATTTATTCTATGTTAGTGTTCCTTACATGTCCTAGATGTGTATTACCATAGGCTAGAGCTAAATTATGAATCTTCTATTGGTTTCATTTATATACCATGTTATGTATACTCACTTGGTTATCTTTCATGTTATGAGTTATTTTGATTATTTCCTAATATATTGTAATTTAGATTGATTTACATATTCCAATCACTTTGAATATGATATGTTTTTAAAGAAAAACCCCAATGAGTTTAAAAGGTATAGTGTTTTCAAATGAAATAGATTTATAATTTTTTTTTGTTTTTAAAGAGAGAACTAATGATTTCATTGTAACAAACTTTTTATAGATTCATGGTGTTATCATACTAGACATTTTCCTCATACCCTGCATATTCCTTGGATCATATAAAAATGTTGTTTTATAATATATATAGGTAATTAAAAGGGTGTCATCTAGCTCATTGGTTTCCCCCAGTTTCCATTTCCATTGTAGTGGGTTGGTATAAAGGTGATAGATGTTTTTTCACCCTGAGATTTTATGAAATATATTTTTTCAAATAAATTTAATTCCTTTTATAGCTTGTGTTACATGAAAAACCAAGTTTTAACAAACTAGGAAATACTATTAATATTATTATTTGAAAAAGAACCTTATAACCTAACCATTAAAATTGGTGGTATGAATAGTAATAACCATATTTTAGTATATAAGTATGATTTTTTAGATAAATAAAAAAATTTGGTAAATAAGTACCTAATTTTTTGTAATGTCCTTATATGCTTTGAAAATACATTTTTCTCAAAATAATGATTTTTATTTCTTTTTTGTGAACAAATAATAAAATTAATTTTCCCAAATTTGTAAAATGTATTTGAAAAAATTAGATTCATTTTTGGAATGAACATTTAAAAATTAACTTTGGGTTAATTTTTGGATTTTTCTAAAGATATTATTTTTTTATGAATAGTGAAAATATTGATTTTTATTGAAAACTACATTTTAATTTAAATAGTTTATAATGATATTTTTTTAAAATGATTTTAAAATTAAAATTTTCTCAATTATATTATAATTAATATAATTTAGGTCATTTTAATCAATTTAATTTTTAATTTTGATATAAAAATCATTTTTAACTTTTGAAAGTTTTTTATTTGGAAAACCATTTTTTATAACGTTTACAGGTTTATTTTTCAAATAAATTATGTCACTTATATGAATTGAATTTTTAGAAATTAATTCAATATTTTTAAGAAGAATAATTAATATTATATTATAAGTTAAATTTAATTTTTTTTTCATAATGATTAGTAATAACAGTAAAAATTAATTACCACCATTATGGTTAAAACGGGTTTACTTGTGGGTTAAACTAATGAGATAAGGGTTAAAATAAACTAAAAAATTATATATTTTCTATTTTATTAGAATATTTTGACCTAATAACATCTAATGTTAGATAATGATCCATTATTATGACTTTTTTCTTTTGAAAAATATTGGTATTGTTTTTTATTTAAAAAAAATGCGAGTGTGTCATATCCATCCATCCATCCAAATTTAATTTTTTATTAAAACCATTTTTAGGGAAAATGGGAAACCAAAGTTCAAAAAAGGCACCCACTAATGCTAAAAGAGCTCATGAACTGATTAAGGACAAGTCTAAAATTACTAGACTCAACTATTATATAAAGCTCCCATTCCAGTGAACTAACCTGAATAGCTGGGTCTTCTCTGATAAGCTCTTAAAAATGAGAGATCATCCTTTACATTATCTGAATAAATTCCTTAGAGTTAAGTTTTCTCTGATTGAATCCTCGAGCCAGAATTCTATCTTTCTTATCCAACCACACTTCTTGATCCTTTGTTGCATCCACTTGCAACCTTCGTTCGTAAATCCTCTTGAGTTCCTTTGTTGAGACGTTGGGTTGTATGTGTTGCTCAAGCATAACTTCCTTGGAGTGCATAATTAGTTCCACAAACTCCCCATCCTTTTCTTTTACATCTCTTTGGTACCTAATTACTCCTTCACTTTCTCCCTTCTGTAGGACTGATCTTTCTTTGTTCCTTACCATCGTGGCCGACTGAGTTTCCAGAGGTTTTGGAAATTAAGAGTAATCCTTGCATGCCTTTGGCTTTTTCCCCTAGACCACTATACATTTTCGTGCATCACTGATGCCTTTTTTCCCCATCTTTCTATGAGGGATGTGAGGGCCTTTTCCTTTATACTGGTCCAGACTATCTACTGAATGAAGGTTGTAACTTTCATCCCATGACAAGTCATCCTCCACATTCAATAAAGGTTCCTGGAATTCTAATCCATCAAAGTGGTTCGCGAGCTTTATCTTCAGGTCAACTTTGAGGTACCTCTGCTTACTTAGAGACTCCTCTTTACCTGACATATTCTCCCAGTCAGATATCTTCCCCCCAGACCCATCCTTCAGATGGCCGAAGGTGTTTGGGTCTAAGTCCCTCAATGCATTCCCATCATGAAGCTTCCTTTGACCATTGTGAAATGATTCATCTGACAAGTAAAACTTCCCCAACACCAGTTCTGATCCAGTGAATTGATCATAATCGCGCCCCATAAATTGCTGCTACTTATTAGTGTCCTCCCAACCTCTATTTTGAGAGCCCCCGAGACTGTGGACCTCACTCCCTGTGGCTTCCGCCTCACCCTCCTTGGAATTAGAGGTAACTGTTGGGATCACCGAGGCCACTGCTAAGGGACTCTCCCCTTCAACTCCAAGGATACCCAAGTCATACTTAAACTGGGTGAAGATGTCCTCAACCTGCAGTCCAGCCTCCTCAGGTCTTACTTTTTTCGCATCCACTGTGGACACCAGGTGTCTTTGTTGCTTCGTATCCTCCATGGTACTGGCCTCCACAACTAAAGGGCCAAGGTACCTGACCATATCCAGCTCCAATGGATCTTCCCAGCACATATCCTCATGCACACCCAAAACACCACTCTCCTGCAACTGGTGATCAACCACTGTATCAGCTTTCACCACTGATGGCCAGTCCCAGTTTGCACGACGAATCCCAGAGGTGAAATGTCCGAGTTTGTTAAATCCCAAGCAGAATGATGGCCATGATTAGAACACAACTCTCTTCTTCCATATAAGCTTCTCTCGGACAGAAATCCATATCCACTCAGATGGAGGATTACAGATGTCGACCTCAACACCAGCACGAGGCAAAATTGTATGACAAATCGTTGAAGTTAGATTATCCGAGCACAGATATCTTCCAACCAAATTATTTAGTATACAAATAATGTAAGGGTTCTGAAAGGGTAAAGGCAGGTTGGGAAAGCTTACCCACACTGTAGTAGAAGATGGGTCATGATTCAGGTTGAGATCAAAGGACCATCGCATGAGGAAAAAACAGCATGCATTGAACACCCAAGGAGTGTTGGACCAGGCGACGACCAAATCCTCCTCCTATGAGAAGAGAATCATTAGTTGATGTTGATTGAGAATACCCACCACCACTCGATTTTGGAGACCCCATGCCTCGAAAAAAATCTGTCAAAGGCATCAACTGGAGAATGATGGCCAATGAATTGAGCGACAAGCATCGATCATTGAAGATCAAAAGCTGCATTGAAATCTATTGTGGAAATATCAAGCTGAGGATAACCTTCATGAATTTCTAGGACCTTAGGTCAAAGAAGGATTAGCGGGAATGGAGGAAGATGAGCCGGATTGGTGAAGGGGTTGAAAGGCCGATCCGAAGTGGAAGAAATATGTGCTCCCTCCCCCCGCTGAGGAGGAGAGTACCGGAGCCTCTAGCATCTCTGAGCTAGGGAATCACCATCATCGAGGAAGGAGTGCGGCCACAATGACACTTTCCACTGTGGAAACCACATTTAAGTGTGTCCTATCCCACAATTATAAAATTACACCCCCCATCCTCCCCTATCCACACTATAGAAACATTTTGGTTTATAAAATACCTGAAAAAATATATTTCTTACCTCTATATACATGACATAGAGTCATTATATTTATTATTAAACACTTATAATAAGGCTTTTGGTGCTAACCTAAGGAGGTAGTTTGAAGAAGAGGTATCGTTCTTAACTGAGAAATTTTATTTGATTTCTTATTACACCTTCTTCAAATATTATTAAACTATACTGATATAATAACATAAGTATCTCACATATAATGATATTTTATTATGTTAGTTTCATAACCTACATCCACAGACATTTCTATCAAATGGTAAATGAAACTGTCGATTTTGTGGGTGGCGGACTACCTCCCAACGAATCGATTTAATTTGTTTTCCATCACCTCATCTCATGGTTGAATATAATTATTGATTTAAAGTATATATATATATATATATTATAAAATAATTATACATTTTTAATTATAATATAACATATATGTTTTTACTTTTCATTTCGTGGGAATACGATAACATCACTCGTGTGTACGTCGAATTATCGCCTCACGAAGAGATATGATTTATATTTCACTTAAGATTTAAATGGAAGGTAATAAGGATAAATTTAGTGACTTTATGTTATATATATGAAATCAAAATTAATATATAAAGGTGATATATTATTTAACATCTTTTCATTCCATCTTTTGAGAAAATGGAAACATCATTCATGCGTTTGTACAGTCTACCATCCCCATGAACGGTGTAACTCATTTTATATCTATAAATTTAATGGATTACTATATATAAATATTTAATGAATATACATTATATTTATATAATTTTTATAATTTTATAGATTATTAAATCATGAACAATGTAAAAGGACCGAAAATACCAAATCAAAACATACAAAAAAAAACAAATCAGTTATTACCTGAAACGTGATTTTAACAAGGAATTGTTAATAAATGGGTAATAAAAGGTCATAAGTAAATAATATATGGTATAATATATATAATTATTATTCTATAATATATGTATAATAAACCTATATTTATTATATAGGAGGTTCTAATGTTTATGAAGTAATTCAATACTGATGGTAAGGGATTTCTAGCCTCGCTTTTATTTTTGGGTGACATATGCCATATTCAGAACTCTTTTCTTTTGTGTGGTGTATATACAAACCCTTTTACATATTATATAATGAATATAATTATATTCATGATATTTAATGTTTCATTTTTTTATTTAATGTGGCTTACGATTCAAAATTTTCCAAAGTGGTAATGGATTTCCGTCTCACTTTTATTTCATAAGGACACATGTCATGTTCACCACATGTTTCTTTTATGTGTTGTATATACTGACCATGAATGTATTTTATAATTTTTATAATTATTATTATGGGATATAAATATCCATATAAGTTTCTTTCATCCGTGGTAATTATTATTCAAACATTACCAAAGTGGAAAAGGTTTATGATACAATATCATTGTTTATCTAGATTTTTTATGATTATGAATATGATGATAAAATATTATCATATAACTCTTAATAAACCCATTTATTTTATTTTAACATGGTTATTTATATATAAAATATGTTTCCATTTAATTTTACTCTCTTAAAGTACTCAATATATAGAAATAATGTTTTTAATAGAAATTGACTTTATTTCTCTCTTCGGTCAAAAATTATTTTTTTCCTTGTCCATGATTCCTAAAAATGTTTTAAGGAAAGATTTTAAATTTATACAGTGATTTTTTAAAGAAATTTTTACCCATTTTTTAATTTTTACAAAATGGTTCAAAATGAACTTCTTTTCTTTTTCAAAACAAGTATTTTTTGACTTTTTACCAAAAATGTGAAAGTAATCTTCATTTCAACATATAAAACATGAATGGTATTTTTTACCATCATGAACACTCAATGATTTAAAGATTCATTTATAATTTTATGAGTTTATTTTAAAAGAAAATTCTTTCATTAATATTTGGGAAAGTTTCATATTTTAAATAAGTGATTTCAAAGTGAAAAGGATATTTTATTCAAGAATGTTTTTAATGATATTATTATGGTATTTCTATACATTGAAAACAAAAATATGATATATTTATTATGATTTACTATGGATATGATATAATTATACCATCATTATCCTTTATATAGATGTTTTATGAGTACAATTATAAATTTTTATGAAACCCATTTCTATACCATGGGTTATGCTATAATGAAATGGTTATGATATGATGGATGTTTTATGATATTTTGGAATAAAAATTTATGAATTATGTGATGGGTGGGACCAATATATCCTACTAATTCTTTGGGTAATGATTAATGTTCTATGAGCTCAAAGGGTACATTGTAGGATATTGCAATCTCAAAAGAGGGTACACAAAAGGTTATCCTAAGCCTGAAAAAGGGTACATGGGAGGTTATACAAATCCCAAAAGAGGTTACATGGGAGTTTATCTCAAGATATAAGAAGGTACATGGGTATTTAGTTGAATACTAATATTTTATGAGTGTATTGGTGGGTAGCCTTGACATAGGATTTTATATGCCTATTTGTATGCCACAAATCTATATCTTATGAAAATATTATTCTCTCATTGATCATGTTCTATGATTCTATTATGATTCATGTCTTATTAACTACCAATATTTATTCCTTTACTCAGTTTTATGATCTATTATATACATGGTGTGGTTTTAAAATGTTATAATCATGTTCTCATATAATTATACTAATGTTATGTTGATATATACCTTATTTACCCTTATTGAGCATATGATCTCTCCTTTTATTGTGTTTATATCCCCAAGTTATGAATAAAATTATTATGTATGATATGTTTAATAAGGGTGATAGTTATGAAGAACTTAGTGGGAGATGGTGTAGTTCGACTATGAACCAATTGTTAATGTATTCAATTTTACCAAGGCACAAGACCTATATGATTGTGTTGTTGATTGTTATGTTATGTTATGTAATGAATATTAATATTTTAAGATGCAATATCTATGTATGAAAAGTTTGGGTCATTTTATTTGGTTTAGGAGAAAATATCTAGTTAACTATTGGAACTAGTATGTTAAAACTTTAGTGAGAACCCTAGAGATATTTCTAAGTGTTAGTCAGGGTATATGAAAATTTTTCAGTATTTTAGTGAAGGATAGAGCAAGTGGTTTCCAATAAATTTCATCCATTCCTATATATTAAAATTTTATGTGGCTCTTGAAAAGTTTTACCTTGGGGTAGTAACTCCAAAAAAGTTTCATTGATCTGGACTTGATCATCACTTGGGGCGTGCCAAAAGGATTTGTTTTCACACCTATATTGACACTCTTAGGGTATATGATTTGTAAATTCACAAAATCTTTATGATCTATCCTAGAGTATTTTAATAATGACTATTAATGAACTAGGATACGCCTAATGTGTCCTATATTGAAAATAATGTGTCATGATTTAGACATCCTATAAGTGATTTTTCAGGATTATGTGGTTTCTCGCTATGATTATTTTTTCTCACACTATGATTTTTGGTTTTCAAAACTGGATAAAACAAGGAGGACTCATGTTAACACTGAATTGGATGGGAAATTCAGTGATTATGAGAAACAAAATTGGATGATGACTGGAGAGAAAGATATTGTGATTATGCCTAATCATCTATCATTATATGATTAACAACGATAACTTTAGTGATATTTATAATGAGTCAAATAAGAGGAAGATGGAATTTTATAAATGTACATGGGTTAATGATCATAAAGGAAAGAAGATTTGGCTTCCTACATGTCAAAAATGTGGGAAGAATCATCTTTAATAATGTTTTAAATTTATAGGGAGATGTTTTTTATGTGGAAATAAAGGTCAAAGAGAAAAGATTTTACAATGAATTTGATGTCTAATTTGTGAGGAACTTGGGAATTATCTAAGTCAATTCCTTAAACAAATGGTTAGACAATAGACCAAGAAAATAAATATATTATAACAAATAATTTAAGTAAAAGGTTTGACACAACTATGTATTTGGATTCAAAAGTTATGTTATTGAAATATTTTACCAATGGTATTTTGGTTATAAGAATCATGAAACACCTAAGGATTGTTTTAATTTTTGAAGAATATACGTCTTCATGTAATAATAACTTAAGAGTTATGGATACCATTATGAGTTTATGATTTTAAGGTTGATCATAAGTTAAATGTATTATAAAATCATTTTTAAGCTCTAAGTGATGGGATTTTAATGTGATTAACGAAATTTAGGTAGATGTTTTATTGGAATAAGGTATATGCAGCTCTTAGGTTCAACATAATGTATTATTTAAGGAAGAATGATATTTTAATAAGTTCAAAGGTATTTATAACCTTCAGGGTTTATAAGACCATTGAATATTTTGGTTAGTTTGAATGATGTTCATCATATTTGTTGGGAAATTATAATAATTATATTAATATTTTTTAGTAAAAAAATAAACATGTCACATTTGACAAGGTTGTAGGGCTTGAACCCACAACTAAAGGGTGATAAGGGTGAAACAACTACCACTGGCCTATGTGATTTATTTGTTATCATAAATGATGTGACATATAATGATTAAGTTGAGTTTATGAACATATGTTTTATCATTGATATAACCAGGGGATGTAAAAATTATATGGTTATAGCTTATGCTTTGTGATAATTGATGGTTAATGAGAAAAATTAGGCAATGACTGATTTAGAGTTAAATGCAGCAATTTTCTCATTAAAGATATGGAGGGGTCATAATTATGAATAATGGTGTGATATATATACTGATCAAAAAAAATTTAAGTATATATTCAAACAGATGAATTTGAATATGCGCCGGATAATATGGTTGGAAATGATTGAATATTATGACTACTCAATACATTACAATACTAAGAAAGTGAACAAAGTGGCTAATGCTTTAAGTAAAAAAGATCATTCTAGATAATATATGATGAGGTTAATAATAGATAAAATATTCATAGATTTTAAGTGGATGGATTTGTAAATATTAATGGAAGGGGATAGATATTATCTTTCTAAAATTAGTGTTCATCCATATATCTATGTGAAGATTAAAGAGTCATAAAAGAAAGATGTAGAGCTACAAAATAAGGTTAGAAATGTTCTTGAGTTTAACCTTGATTATGATGGAATGATAAGGTGTTAGAAACATGTATATGTTACATCCATTCCCAATTTAAAGGTGATTTTAGTGGAAGATCATAGTTATTCATTATCTATTAATCCTAGAAGTACAAAGATGTATAGAGATTTGAAAGTATATTTCTAGTGGGATGGTAAGAGAGATATTGTAGAGCTTGTATCTTGATTCCTGGTTTTTTAGAAAATTATGTCTAACAGGAAAAATATTGGGGGGGGGGTATAGTCATTACCCATACCAAAATAGAATTGGGAAAATATCAGTAAGGATTTTTTAATCAAAATCCCCAAAAACATCTAAAGGGAATAATTCTATATGGGTTATAGTTTATTCCTTTACAAAGTCAGCACACTTTATCCCTATCAGATAATATTTCTCATTAGATCATATTTCTAGTATATAAATTAAGTAAGTGGTAAGGATGTATGGAGTACCACATTCTATTGTATCATATTGGTATCCTATGTTTACCTTGATGTTTATGTGAAGTCTTCAACATGCCTAGTATATAAAGCTAAGTTTCAACACTACATGTCATCCTAATATATATGGTAAATCTAAGAGAGAAATTCAAACCCTAGAGTATATTATGAGATCTTTATATATGGACTTAAATGTGGTTGGGATCAATACCTTACTCTTGTAAAGTTTTCATATAATGTAACATCCTGACCCAGGTGCAACTTATCAGGTTCCCTGATCCTGTTCACCACATGACCTCAAGAGTGCTTCCTCATATTCTAGAGGTTTTCGACTAAATACGAAGGTCTAATGGAACAAATGGGGATACTATAATCTCTTTATCAGAGTAATATAATGTTGTTAAAAATATGAAATAACAGAAACAATAAAAATTAATTGTAAATATATTTCCCAAAATTGGGTACAAACCCAAAAATAAATAGTAAATATGTTTTGTCATGTCATACAGTTCCAAGTGTCATTGAAATCCCAAAATAAATACAAGCTAAATAACCCCCAAAATGGGTCCCAACTCCATATCTTGATCCCTCAATCATGAACATCCCATTCCCAAACGAACCATCTAGTATAGGGTTTTTTCCCTTGTCCTAACCTGAAATCATAAAGTCTACTCGGGTACCCAATGGTGGCCTAAGTAAGGTGTAAGTACAACTTAGTAGGCCACCACCAATGGTGTTTAAAAAATATGTAGACTAAACATACAGTTTAATTAGGTATATAATGAATAAAAAATAAACATAATAAAAATCGGGAGTAATTAATTAACAAGGTTCAATTTATCCACTTTCATTATTTGTTCCATGGGTTATCCATTTTCATCAAATACAATTCGGCCTATTTTAGTCATATAACTATTCATAAGGGTCGAGAATCAAGTTCCATACGTCACACAGGGAATAATTACACAAAATAATACATAACACATACCTCAGAGCCTCATTATAGGTATTCATATCACATGTATTTTCTAGGGGAATAGAGCCTTAGCCTGACTCCCTAACCCATGAATTATAGAGGTGGGTCTTAGAGACTTTGTATAAACAAACCCATAGGTATAGATCCTCAAGTACAATACCCCACACATACCACTAATCCATGTGCACACTATTATTTAACCATTTAACACATATACAATTTATAAACCATAACTCATTGAACACATTTTCCATTTACAACCTATAGTTCATTCAACACACATACCATTTTCATTCCTTAACCCATTAACACATTTAACATTTACATGTCTTATACCATAAACACTTTCACTATTTACATACCATAATTCATTTAACACATTCATTTTATACCAAACGCCCCCTTATGACATGTTAACAACTTAACACGTTTATCATTGCTTCCAATTCATAACTCATGCTAACATTTCAAAAAAATTATCATGGGGTCTATCTCATAACAATTTAATTCTACACTTAACATCCCAATTCCATGTTCAAGAAAATGACACACCCCATGTGTATCTCTTAACCCTATCTAATAAACCTAAATGCATCCCATGGGGATCATGGGGGATTAAATTCATCATTTAACCAACCAATTCATTATTTCTACCATGGAAAACCAAATAGACATCACAATGACACAAGTTCACAACCACATACACCTAAATTTTACCACAATACTGGTATATAACTTTTATACCAATTACCTTGATTCATTATACAAACTCTTGTTCAACCTTGGCCTTTGATTCGAACTCAAACACCCTTCAAAGACCCAACCTATGATCCTATGGAAAAAGAGGTTTTTAGTGATATGGAAGGAGAATAATGATTCCACAATCCCTAATCTAGAAAAATAAAGTAATTGGAGTGTTATAATAACCTAGAGCTTTGATCTTCACCCAAAAACACTCTAAATAGATTAGAAATGAGGGAGATCAATCCTTGGGATATTTGGGAGGAAGGGTTCATCACCCTTGGATGCTATAGGAAGAAAGGAGAGGAAATTATGGTGAGAAAACTTAATTTCTGAGGGGGGGGTCAATTTCAACATATTTAATGGGGAATATTTTTTGGCTGCACGGTTGGTCAAATTGTGTGCCAACCATTAACCACCCTCTACTCAAGAGGGTCCTAGGTCACACGACCTCCTTGGGAGCTTACATGATTTTCCAAACTGTGTGGTAACCATATAGGATGGCTATATCCAAGCATTCATGGTTTCAACTCCCCCATTCATGGTTTCACCAACTGTGCCCCACCTCCTCTAGGAAATCATGGTTATGGTTCATGGTCACTACTAATAGTGCGCCAACCATGAAACCTATACTAGATGGCTCCTTTTGCCCTTATTTTGTGTCTCTAACACCTGGGACACCATAGAGACTCTACATAAAATTGGGAAACACTTCATTTACCAAATTAAATGGATAAGAAAAATTTGAACAATAATATACCACATTGGAAGTGTGAGATCTTATATTCATCGCACCTTATAACATATCATCCTTAAGAGGAAGTCCCAAACATCACTAATTATCCAAGATAAAAATATTGGGCCATTAGGAATGAATATTTCCTTCCCTCTCCCATGTTTTCTATTGAATATTACCATGATTCCATAACACTCGGACTAACAACACAACATTAATTTTTAAAAATTTCTAATTGTGATCCAAAATATGAACCAATTTCTCCTCAAGGGTTTCATCATCCTCAAGCTCAACATAATCAATATCTATCACTTAGGATGGGTTGAGGTGATACTGTTGAAACTGTGACACAAAAAAAATCATGCATACCACTATATCACTGTTAAAGATACAATCGGTATGTTGTCGGTCTGATCATATCCCCAATCTCAAATGGTCCCACATACTTGGGTGCTAACATACCCTATTTTTGAATCTGATGGTGTCCCAACCTTGATGACACCCAAATGAAAACATGATCACCTACTATAAACTCAATAGGTTGATGATGTTGATCTTCATATGACTTCTTACTACTCTGATCTATAGCCATAAATTTATGAATCAATTGAACATACTCTAATTTCTACTACATGAGACTCATTCCCAACATCTCTAATTCCCCAAATTCAGTATAATGGAGATCTAGATGACCTACCATAGATTACTTTATATGGTTCCATCTGAATAGTCACCTGGTAACTATTTTTATAGGAAAACTCAAAAAGAGAAAAGTGATTCTCCCATGATTTACTAAAGTCTAGGAAATATGCCCTCAACATGTCCCCGAGTACTTAAATACCATGATTTGACATCCCATCTAGATGGAGATCTAGATGACCTACCATAGATTACTTTATATGGTTCCATCTGAATAGTCACGTGGTAACTATTTTTATAGGAAAACTCAAAAAGAGCAAAGTGATTCTCCCATGATTTACTAAAGTCTAGAACATATGCCCTCAACATGTCCCCGAGTACCTAAATACCATGATTTGACATCCCATGGTATGTGATAATGTCCTAAGAATAGTTGTCACACTAAAAGGTCATAGTGTATCCCTACTTTGATAAGAACCCAGAAGTTCCATGACATTATTCTTGAATATATGTTCTATGGTGGAATGATACCATTTTAAGGGAAAAATGATACAAACTATCTGGGTTGGGGACTCATGAAACATTGAGGAACCTTCTTATGGTGGGCACCCTTGGTAATATCCAGAAGGATATTATGAGAAAAGGACCCACCAGTAGGAAATCCACATTCATAAGTGTCATTGGATGTTTCTATCTACAGATGTGTGTATTAGTACTTAGACTTTAAGATTATAATTAATGGTTTTTATGAATCACGTCCTTATATGTATTGATGAAAACTGTGATAATAGATGTTCGCAGTGAGGTAGGATATGTTGGGTGTGTCATGAGTAATAAAGCATTAATGAATAATGTAAGAAAGTATTTTTCACTTCTACAGTTGTAGATATCTCAATCCCTTTGATGGAAATTATATAGCCGAACTAAATCTAGGCCTATGGTATTCCCTAGGAAAGTTTAATTCTATGAAGTCAAAAAATGAGAAATCGAGCACATGGGTTGATGGAACTTGCATGCAACCTGCTTGATTAGAGATATCAGGAAAAAGAGATTATATTAAACAGTAAGCATTTGTATAAGGTGATATGTCGTTCTGACATCAACTTCTTTCTCTTGGGTGCCTTGACCCATTGATAGATAGTAATCTTGGACATTGTTAAAGTCAGCCTAATGACAATGAGAAAAAGGCCTAGAAGGTCACACACTAAGTGTTGAAAATATCTCAGTTAAATAATTTATTTATTTAACAAGTTGAATAAATATTATTCCCAGTTGTGGTTTAATAATTATTCAAGTATGCATTATCTCATTTATTTCATTGCTAGTTATTTGAGAGAATATATTATAGATAGAATAATTATTTATCAGCGAATAATGTAGTTATATTTAATTAATAAATAAATAGTCATTATTCAAGGCCTGGTAAAAGTTGAGGTAGATTGGAAAACCAAGTTATGGGTCTAGTGAGAAATAATATTAAATATTATTTGGTTAAATAATATTTAAATATAATGTGCAAGTTAATCACATGTAATGGAAATAATAGCATTGCAATTATTATTGAGATAGGGTTTCACATAGAATAATAAATTAAGTAAAAAAACCTATGTTAATTTTTTATTATTACCAGGTGAATGAAATTCCTTGTTATGATATTATTATTTAAATTATACAAGGGGTCATTCAACTGGATGACCAATCGTTGTGTTCAAAACATACTTGGAAGAAAGATCTTGAGCCTAGAGAAATATTACCTCTCTAAGAATGATCTCATTAATGAGAGAGATCCTCCTCCAACTGATCAAGGAGAACACTTTGGAAGTGATTCTCAAGGCGATCGACGGTGGACCTCGCAAGCGTAGGGATATTCCTCACTATCACCCAGAGACTCCTTCGACGACATCTGGAGATACGCGGAGCATGTGTGGATCACCACAAGAGGATTCCTATCCTTGGATTCTGTATCGCAATGAAGCTTCACCTCAGAACCATGGTTGGATGCATCAAAGAAGAAAGAATCACCTTGGAGGTAATTCTATAATTTAATTAAATTAATTATAAACAAAATATGTTGATACACTCTTCTCAGTTCTCGGTTCTCTCCTTTGTATTTTTTATTTGATTAAATTCCGAGGATACTGGCATTCATAATATTATTGATCCCAAATTTATCATTGATTATGAAAATTTTTAAATTTGGGTACACACCCATCCTGCACTTTTGCTGCAATCGGAACCTATAAGTGGTATCAAAGGGAGGTTATATTTTCATTTATAATTATTTTAATAATTTTTTGATGAATTATGCTTTAATAATTTATTTTGTCAATTCATGTTTAATCATTCCTGTAATATGAATTTTGAGATATGTCCGTCCATTATTGTTTCTCGCGGATCTAATAGAAATGAATAATTTCTTGATTAAAATTAAATTGAGGGTATCATTAGGAGGCACTAATATTTCTATCTAGATAACATACGAATACACTTCGTGTAGTTAGATCTACACATCATGTATTTTTGTTCAATCAATCAAGAGTAATTCATAAATTACTCAAGATGTGTGAATTAATGACACGCGGTGTATTTAATTCTTACACCGCATGTTGACCAGGACATACTAGCACACGGTCATCTGGACTACATGTCATGTGGCCCACTAGAAACAGCGTGTAGTCCCTTCAAGTTAGGGTTAAGTTGTGTATCCCATACATGTCTTTATTTTCTAGTGACCAAGTAACGCAGAGTCTACATGGCTTGTTACCCACTGGTCACACCATGTACTCTAAATATTTGTGAAGTAAACCTCACACACCATTTCCCTAGGTGTGTACTTCAGATGGACGGTGAGGAGGGTACATTCCATGTAGTCGGATCTACATTTCATGTATTGTTTCCAGATTATGCAGATTTAAAAATTTATTATCATATTATGTAACCCTTGATACATGTACCTTTGTGTGGGAATAAAGATGAGACACAACATGTGATTGGTGTTTTATATATATATATATGTGTGTGTGTGTGTGTGTGTGTTTAATTAACGTCTTCATAATGTTCAAATATCTTCAAATCATGTATGAGTTGTATTACAATTATAATTTTGTGTGCATGTTTCATGTCACAAAGAATAGAGTTTATACACGTATAAATATATGCTAGGTAGTTTTGGATGGGTATTCTCTGGGTTTCTTCTAAGGTACAAGTTATGTACAAGGTTATGAATGATAATCTCAAGGGAATTCAGAAAATGATTAAGATAAAAAGGATTGATTAATTAAAGATAATGATTAATTGATTCGAGCGTAATTTATCTTAATAATAATGATTAAAAAATTGAATGATAGTTTTATTAAATGCTTAATTAATTTCATTTATGTGGATGAAAATGAGATAGACTATACCTTTGTATGTGATTGTTTCCATTTTAATATGTTTATTAAATTAAATTTGTTGACATGTGTGCCTTCTCCTCATTAATATATATGGCCTACATTCCCATTGATTCTTTTATGTAAAACCCCTTTTACCCCTCACCTGTGTGTGAGTTAAAATCATATGTAATGGATAGAGATCCCAAGATATAAGAGGTGGTTCAAGGTAGGATCTGAGATGAAACCAATCCAAGGAGATACAAAGGTGAATAGGTGGAAACCTATAAACATGAACCTTAAACGGTTCAAGGTGTTTCTCACCAAAGTTAGGGTTAGTTTATCAACCACTAAATAAAATAACAAATAGTGAATCTAACGATCATACCATTTATTTTATTTTTTTCAGTTGTGTGGTTATTCGTTATGGATGTTTGACACTATTGCATAATTAATCAACTAACAATCCTAAAATATGGAACTAAAATAAAAAATGGATTATGAATAATTATTATCTATACATGGTTAATCACTTAAGTATATCCCACTTAACATTAACAAGCATGTGAAAAGAAAATAAGTCACAATTTATACATAAAGGATAAAATACCTCAATTAAATATTAAGTCGATATAGCCTTTTATTACTTTAGTTAGAATCGAACAATAGTTCAAAGTTCTTGGCCAACCCTAGTTGGGGTGCTTTCAATTATCGGGGAATTATAAAATGAATTTTTGGGTTGAATTAACTTAGTTTACATCAGCAGTTGACTACCCTATTAGGACATGGTGTAACTGAGAGTCAAAAGTTGAGGAAATCCAAAATAAAGGATTTCAAGATTGGGGAGTCTACTCAACAGATCAAGGAGCTATGAGATAATGCATTTGGAATTTAGAATGCCTACCTAAAACCATTAAAGTTGCTTGACCAACCCTAGTTGGGGTAATGAAAAGGGCAATATGGATCCCTACCAATTGAATGTCCAAGAAACAAGATATTCTGAAACCAATGGTGAGGGATATTGGGTTTTGACAAAATATTTGGAGGCTAATAGATATTAATTTATTTATTTGTCTGTATTTATCAAGATAAAGTGATAAAACTCTATTAATATTTATTTTTAGAAACAGTAATAAAAATGACATCAAACATAATGTTGTGATCAATACTCAAGAAGGAAAACCTTCTCATCAGAACTAATTTCCAGGAGTGAAAAAGCACCTCTGGGTTATCCTTCTCCATGAGAGGAAACATTATTTTCTGGAATTTCCTTTACCAGTTGCACTTATAAATGAGGCATGTGATGAGGAACTCTATTTGTATGAGAAAAATCTGAATGATTCTATAGATGTTTAGTTCCTCATGTTGTCATGCATAACCAATGATCTCTTGAAGAAACATGAGGAAATTGATCCTTATAACATGATGTATCACCTTCAAGATCTCTATCAAGAGAAGGAAATATAGGAGAGGAATGAGATCTCCAATGCTTTGTTCACTACTACGCTTGGAGAGTCTTCACCAGCTGGACCACATACAGTTAAGCTTATTGGAAACATTGAGTGTCTGGAAATCTTAGAGATTAAATTCCCAGATGATTTGTATACAGATCTCATACTATCATTTCTGCCTAAGACCTTATCTTGTTTTATTATTAATTATAATACAATCAATAATGAGAAGAGTCTATTAGAGCTTCTTACCCAGATTCTACAAGTTGTTAAAGACATGGGGCATGAAAATATCATAGTCTTTATGGTGAATAAGAAGAGGAAGGAAATGGAAAAGGGGCCTATGATTTATAAACAATCTAAATCCTATGAGAACTGTCCAACCAAGAAGAAGAAGATCTAGAGGCAGGGCAAGGAAAAAGAGGCAGTATGCTTTGCATGTGGAAAGGCAGGCCACTGTAAGAGGAACTTCACCCAAAGGCAAGGGAAATCCAAAGGTTCATTCATTATCAAGTGTAATATTTCTATTTCTATACATTAGGTATTAGATATCGCTTTTGGGGATCGCACCTATATTCAAATGTATAGACCAAGTAGATTCCAAAAAAATCTAGAGGATAGGTGGATCTGTGAGCTGCCAATGGTGAGAGGATAGATTCTCTTTCAATTGGTGACTACCACCTCACATTGACAATGGGAATGATTTTGGTTTTA
The DNA here is from genome assembly GCA_963277665.1 of Viscum album. Lineage (NCBI taxonomy): Eukaryota > Viridiplantae > Streptophyta > Magnoliopsida > Santalales > Viscaceae > Viscum > Viscum album. The sequence continues at coordinate 621,326,479 of OY728156.1, read as the reverse complement.
CATGGATATTATTATTTACCTAGTGTTACTAAGAACATAATTTCTATTTTGAGTTTATATACAGATGGATTTATTTTAAAGTTTAGAGATAAATGTTATTACTTTTATAAGAAAAATATATATTATGGTATGGCACATTTAAATAATAGTTTGTATGTATTAAATTATGAGAACCAAGTGTTGGAAATTGATAACGAACCAAGTTCACATGACACACACAATACCTGGTTGTGGCATTACTACCTTGGTCTTGTAAATGAGAAGAACCAGACAAAGATCTGTCAAGATGTTTATTTAGACTCTTCTGAAGTAAAACCACTTGATAGATGTCACACTTGTTTACAAGGGAAAATGACCAAACCACTATTTTGTGGACAGGGTGAAAGGGCCACATAGATTCTAGGATGGGTGCACACTAATGTGTGTGGACCATTTCCAGTGGTATCTAGAGGTTGATATTATTACTTCATTACTTTTACTGATGACTTGAGTAGATATGGATATGTCTACTTAATGAGGTATAAGTCTGAGTCCTTTGATAAATTCATGGAGTTCAATAATGAAGTATAGAATCATCTTGGTAAGAAGATAAAGAAGATTCGATCAGATCGATGTGGAGAATTTCTTAACGAAGAGTTCATCAAAATTTTATTAGAGTATGGGATTCTATATCAACTCACTCCACCTAATACACCATAGTGGAATGGTGTTAGTGAAAGTAGGAACCAAACCTTGTTGGACATAGTAAGGTCGATGATGAGTTATGAATATCTTCCATTATCCTTTTGTGGATATTCATTGCAAACTTCGGAATACACATTAAACCAAGTACTAACTAAGGAAAAAAATGGGATTCCCTTCAAGTTATAGAGTAGAAAGAAACCCACTTTTTTACATACCCGTGTATGGGGATGCGAGGAATTTGTTGAGGATTTATCAGGAAACAAACTGACACCCCATGGAATAAATTTTATCTTTATAGGGTATCCCAAGAAAACAAAAGGATACTACCTATAAAACCCCTCAGACAAAAAAAGTGAATGTTTCTAGATAGGATATCATTCTTGAGAGGGAGAAAATCCTAAAAACAAATAGTTAGAGCAAGATTGAATTTAATGAAGTTGATGCTCAAGATATACAAGAGTTTGTATTGGAACAAGTTCCATAGGTCCCTGTGGAAGAGTTAGTTCCTGAAACATAAGTACTATATAGGAGTACAAGAGAGGTAAGGGAACCAGAGAGATATGGTTTCCATATCACTAAGGATGGTGACTCATTATTATTGAGAAATGATAAACCACTCTCCTATAAGGAATCAATAGAGAGATCAGAAGCTACAAGATGGATATAAGCTATGAATTTTGAGATGGATTCCATGTATCAGAACCAATTTTGGGTTCTGGTTGATGCACTAGTAATGTAAAGCCTGTTGGGCCTAAATGGGTATTCAAGAATAAACTCGACATGGAAGGTCATTTTAGTACCTGTAAATGATGGCTAGTGGATAAAGGTTTTAAACAGTGTCAATGAATTGAATATGATAAAAACTTTTCTCCAGTTTCCATGTTTAAATCCATTAGAATCATACTTTCCAAAACAGATTTCCATGATAATGATATTTGGAAGATAGATGTCAAAACTGTATTCCTTAATGGGAACCTTTAAGAACATGTCTATATGACACAGCTAGAAGGTTTTGTGAAACTAGGTGATGCTAAAATGTTATTAAAGTTGTAGATATCCATTTATGAATTAAAGAAATAATCCAGGTCATGGAAAATTTGATTCGATGAAGCCATAAGAGAATTTGGTTTTATTAAAAATCAATGTGAGCCATGTGTTTACGAGTGGATTAATGGGAATTCATTCATTAACCTAGTAGTGTATGTTGAAAATATATTTCTTATTTTAAATGACATATCGGTCTTGCAGATAGTTGAGGATTGATTGAACAAGCGCTTCACCATGAAGGAATTAGGTGAATAAGCCTACATTCTAGGGATCAAGATCATTCATGATATATCTAAGAGGATACATGGAATAATTCAAAGTACATACATTGACCAGATACTAAAGAGATATATTATTGAACAATCCAATAGGGGATTGGTTCCAGTGTCACATGGTATACAACTTTCCAAGAAAATGTGTCCCTATACACAACATGAGAAAGATTGGATAAGTAAGATTCCATATGCTTCAGCGATAGGATCTATCACGTATTCCATGTTATATACTAGACATGATGTATCCTACACACTAAGCATGGTAGGTAGGTATCAAGTAGATCGAGGAGAAAAAAATTGGAATACTATCAAGACTATCCTTCAGTATCTAATAAGAACTAAGGATATGTTCCTCATGTATGGAGGAGATGAAGACCTTATCATTAGAGGGTATGTTGATGATGGTTTTAAGATAGATATGAATGATATAAAGTCACAATCAGGATATATTTTTTGTCTCAATGGAGGAGTTGTGAGTTGGAAGAGTTCAAAGTAGAAATTTTTCATTGATTCTACAGTGGAGTCTAAATATATAGTGGCTTATGATGCATCCAGGGAATCCATCTAGATTTGGAACTTTTTCCAAGAGTTTGATGTGTTACCTAGTATTAAAGATCCCATTACATTTTGTTATGATAATACTACAACGGTGGATCTTGAAAAGGAGACAAGGTCACATCAATGAATAAAGTACATACTCTTAAAGTATAAACTCTTGAAGGATTTATATCAAAGAGGTGAAGTTACATTGAGCAGAGTATCAACAGAAGAGAAGATAGGGGACCCCTTGACTAAATTCCTATCTTAACATAAGCATGAATATCATGTGAGAGCTAGAAGACTGGAGGTTGTTAGCAGTTGGCTCTAGTGCAAGTGGAAGTCTATTGGAGTTGGTGTCCTAGAAACCAAATTCTTTGTACTTTATGATAAACATATATTCATTAGATGAATATTAATGAACTTATTATCACATAATATTTGTTCTTCTGTGGGACATAGTATGTGATAATATCTTAAGAATAGTTGTCACACTAAAAGGTCATAGAAGATATTGGCTATGATGAGAACCTATAAGTTCCAAGACACTATTCTTGAATATATTTTCTATGGGTGGATGATATATTTTTAAGGGACCCACGTGATAAAGACTATCAGGGGTGGGTACTCATGAAATTTTGAGGCACCTTCTCATGGTGTGCACCCTTGGTAATATCTAAGAAGATATTATGAGAACAAGACCCTCCAGTAAGAAATCCACATTCATAAGTGTCATTGGATGTTTCTATCTATGGATTTGTGTATTGGTCCTTATACTTTATGATTATTATTAATGGGTATTATGACTCACACACTTAGATGTATTGACAAAAACAGTGATAATAGATGTTTGCAGTTAGGTAGGATATATTGGGTGTGTCATGAGTAATAATGCATTAATGAATAATGTGAGAAAGGATTTTTCTCTTTTACAGAATTAGATATCTCAGGCCCATTGATGTAGGTGATATAGACTAACTAAATCTATATCTATGGTATTACTTAGGAAAGTTCAATTTTGGGAAGTCATAGAATGAGAAATCGAGCACATGGGTTGATGTCACTTGCATGAAACCCACTTGATTTGAGATATAGGGACAAAGGGATTATATTAGGTGGTAAGCATTCATATGAGGTGAAATTTCATTGCAACATCAATTTCTTTCTCTTGGGTGCCTTGAAAAGTTGATAGATTGTAATCTTGGACTTTATGCAAGTCCACCTAATACCAATGAGAAAGATTCCTAGAGGGTCACACACTATAAGAACCTGGGTTTTTAGAACGGGTCAAAATCTCAACCATGTTTGAATTTTTGACTTTTTTTTGAGGATGTTGAAGAAAATGGGTAGTTTCTGGAAATTTCCAGACTACACACCGTGTACTCTAAGTACATGTTGTGTATATGTTAAGTGAGTGACCGGTTGTGTGCTCGCCGAGTGCATGTCGTATGATGACCGTGTATAAAATTTCTCACTACATGGAATGTAGTTTTAGACACGTCATGTACTCTTGACTGTGTGGAGGATATACATGGCGTGTAGCCCTGTTGGCCGAGGAAAATCGTTTAAAACATACATATGTCATGTCCTCCTTGAACAGGCCATGTATTCTAGTCGTGTATGATAGGAATACATGGCATGTGGGTAAGTAAGTGAGGAACAGAAGGAAAACCCATTACACGCTGTTTACCCCTAGTTACACGTTGTGTACTCATTTTGGTAGGTTCGAGAAAGTATGTTGGAAGAATTCGAGCCGCCAAATGAACAGTTAAATGATATACACGATGTGTAGTCCTAAAGTTCACGCCGTGTACTTTCTTTTTTTCGCTAAAATGGGAAGTAGCCTCGTTTTTAAGGCAGAACAAAAATGTGTCACCCAGTTTCACAAACCAAGCCAGTCGGAGCTCATTTCCTCTCTTGGGTCTTTGTACAAGACCCATTTCAATCGCCGACAGATGCGTTGGAACCCCCTCAGTAAGGCCTCGATTCCCCTTGGTCCGTTTTGTTTGATTTCTGTTCTAGAACGAGTTATAGGGGTTTGAGTGGTTTTGAATCTTTTATATAACTACCGTGTTTTAGACATAATTTGAGGTTGTTACCAGAGGAGTAAAATTGTACGAGTCTCAGGTAGGTGGTGCATACCTCTTTTTGTGTTTTCGTGGTCATTTAGGTGGCGCAGATTTCGGTGCGTTTTTTGGTATTTTGAGCGGGACCCATTTTATCTTATGTTTCATATTGAATTCATTTTTGGACCTATGGGATGTCTTTGGGTATGCCATGTTACCAGTTTTTCTTGAGCGGGGCCAGGTGAGGGGTCGTTGCTCATCGGTGCATTTTGGCTGGGGGATGGAAAAATGGTTTAAATTGAAATATTATTGTTATAAATTGTTGAGTTTAATTTATTAAGCCTGATATAAATTGTTAGAGGCATTCAAGACCTCAGTGATGTTGATTGATAACCGTTGGGTTAGGGAAATTCAACTGTTTAGAATGTTTTTCCCATTTACGTTTTCTGTTTAAATACTTTATATATGAAATTGCTGAATTGCATATGATGTGCCCTTTTAGGTGGGGTTGGGCATGGCCCAGATATTCTTGACTGATGTTGATCACATGTTGGGCTTGGTCGGGGTTACCTTTGGTGGTTTTGACCATGGGATTGGGAATCATGGACGTCGGCTTGAGGTAGTACGAATGTCAGGTTGGGCATGGCCCGGGTTACTTGGATGGCGAGACCATTAGACTTGAGCGTCATGGTCGTAGGGACATGAGGTGTCAGATTTGTGGTGGCTTAGGTACTATTTTGGTGATTACCGCTCACCCGGAACATTGAGTAGTGTTCCCACATAGATACTTTGTGATAAGGTGGTTTTGACCACTCATGTGGGTAAAGGCCCCCGTAGATGTGGTTTAGGTACCTTGGTTGGGGGTGCTTGCCATAGAAAGCCACATGGGAGGTGAGGAGTCTTCAGAGGATAGCATTTAAGCTATCGGGTTGGGGGATGAGGCTCGCTGTAATTTGAGGGTAGATATCGCTATCCCTCTAGATAAGTTATTTGAGGGCAGACATCACTGTTCCTCAGGGTTACTTCTTGGTCATGCCTTCGGGACATCAGTACTTGAGGCACGAGATGTCAAGAGGCACAAGGTGTTAGGTTAATATTCTTGGTCATGCCTTCGGGATGTCGGTACTTGATACACATGGTGTCAGGTGGCACATGGTTCCAGGTTACACGACAGAGATTTCAGCGTTGGCTGAAGTAGGTGACACTCCATGGTGGCTGCTGAGCACCAGTGAAGTTTGTGTTTATTTGTGCATCGTTCTGGTTACTATTTTTCTTATAAATGAATTCCTACTTAAACACTTATATTAGGTACACACCATTGGGCGGTATCCTATTAAGATTTATCTCACACTCTGCACAGGCCCTTTGGGATGCATTTAGACTTTATGGATTTGCGTGCAGGAAAGAGGACAGCCTTAGGAGTTGGGTTGCATTAGTTGTTGCATGGAGATGGTATGGACCTTGAGGTCTTACCTAGCTAGAGTAACTCAATTTTGTTTTCTTTTCTGTATCATCATGCTTATTTTTTGTAGCTATAGTTGGTTAGCCATTGGCGCCTTTTTATATTCAGATATGTATGACCTTATTTGGATGCATGTTTTATTGTTCAGTAGTAATTACATGTTATTAGTATGTTGTTGTGTTTATTTCCGTTTCTGTTGTTATATTTATTGCTTTCGCTGTTTATTGAGATTGAATGTGCTTCCGCTCTATGGGTCTGGTTCAAGTCTACTGAGTCATTTATTCCGCTGCATCTCTACAGTTATACTTGGACTAGTACCATTATTATTATCCTCTGAGAGGGTATAGCCTCCCCACTATACCTATCATACCCTCACTGCTATCCGGTGACCTTTTGCATTCGGGGAGGTGCGCCTAAGGTAGTAGCACCTGACCCATTTAGCACTGTTCGGGTGGCTGTTTGGGTCTGGGTCGTTACAAAGTGGTATCAATGGAGTTCTTGATAGGGATTTAGTAGTAGTTTTTTACTGGATACTAATGAGATTGAGACTTCTCTTTTATTTTTTCTGGTTTTACCATTTGGGATATGGTAGACTGGAGATAGGTTGTTACTAGAACTGGGTTTCTAGCATGTTCTTGGGTGCCTGCAACCCCAGGTACGAGGGATGGACCAAGTTACCTTGTGTAGGAATTGACATTTTATTTTTACTCAGATTATAGTTTATATGATTTCCACCTTGGTGGCTCACTTGTTGTGTGAGGTTATTAATTGTGATATGTAACCCTTACCCTGGTGTGGTAAGGGAGACCTGGACCTTGGCCCGGTATGGTAAGGCTTGTTTTCTTGGCTATTGATAGGCACATTTTTAGGGTATTTCAATTTCATAACTGCACGTATGCTTTGTGAAGTGATAATACCATGTGAATAAAATCAATTTTCATGCTTGTATGCTCTGAACTGTGAATAGGTGAAATTTCTGATAGAATTTCTTGTTGTTGCAATGTGTATACCATGATTTGTATACTTGTAGAATTGCATGTGGCAGGGTATTTAGGTTTGGATCTTATGAGAGCAGGCATGTACTATCAGTTGAGGTGATTTTGATCATCAGGATTGGGCGACTCGGTCCTTAGTTAGAGGCAACGCTATTTGTCAGGAAGAACATGGCCCAAGGTACTTTTGATACTTATCCTTGATAGGGGAGGGTAAGGAGGCCCTAAGGCCGGGATGTCGAGGGGCATGGGTTGCGGTGGGATAGAGTAAGGGTAGTAGTTATGCACTGCATTTTACTGCTTTCCTTATCTACATTGAATATATATTTTTATGTATATATATGGGTTGTCTGACCATTTATGGTATTCAGCGGGTTCTTTTTTGGGCGACTCAGATGGATCATCAGACGGGAGATGGTACAGTGCCGCAGGTGAAGGATCAAGTTCAGGATCCGGTGCAAGCAGACCAGGAGCCGCAGGTACTGGCTCAGGGACAAGATCAGGTTTAGGATCCAGTGTAGGCAGGACAGCTGCCAAGTTTGGCATCATTCGGGCCATGTCTCAACAAGCATCTCCAAGGGATCTTGGTGCGTGTCTTGCAGGGGATCAATAGAGGCGTGCAGGGTATAGATCCATCTATGGAATACCTGACATGAGAGTTCCAGTTGTATCACCCGCTTCTTTTTTAGGGTGAGGGTGGTCCACAGGCAGCTGAGAATTTGATAGAAAGTATGCAGATGATCTTCGAGCAGCTTGAGATGCCTCCAGGGCAGAGGGTCAAGTTGGCGACATACATGTTGCAAGGACCGGAAAAGCATTGGTGGGATGTGCAGGTACATTCTCGTAGGCATGAGGGACTGGCATGGAAGGACTTCAAGGATAGGTTTTTTGAGCACTTTTACCCAGAGACACTGAGGGAAGAGAGAGCTATTGAGTTCTTGAGCCTTTAGCAGGGAGACATGTCTGTCATGGACTATGCAGCTACCTTCACAGATTTGTCTCACTTTTCACTGAGTATGGTAAGTGATGACACGGCTAGGGTGAGGTGATTTGAGGATGGCCTATGACACACCATTTGAATCCAGGTGAATATTTTCAGGCCGGGTTCTTTTTCAAAGGCGGTGAACCAGGTGCTCATAACGGAGGGCAACCAGAGGTATATGCCCCAGGTTGGCCGAGTGACAGTTTTAGGTTACAGTTCATATAGCAAGAAGCGAGGACGGTGATGGGTTCTAGTAGGGAAGTCATTCTAGGGATTCAACTAGACCACCTCGCAGTAGTTCTTCAGTTATTTGCTTTTAGTGTGTACACCCGGGACATGTTCAGACTTTGTGCGATAGGCCTCCAAAGGAGTGTCGAGCATGTGGATAGGTTGGGAATCTGGAAAGGTTTTGTAGGCAGCCTTCTCAGATAGCTGAAAAGTGGGGACCATGACAGATGGTGGAATCTGGAGTTGGTTCAGGTTCGGTACCAGGAGAGGGTATCCAAGGTTCAGCTGCATGCGGAGGACGTCACAAAGACAGTGGGATCCAGCTGAGGGGTTAGTGGCTGGTGGCTAGAGAAGCACCATAGTGGGGTCAGGCATCAGGAAGTCATACTTCAGTCCATGTGCATGTCGCGGAGCTTCTAGAGGTCGAGCAGGCTGGTGAGCCGATGACAGTTAGAGGTACACCGCGGTGTGGCCATGTTTCCCAGGTTTCCTTTTTGGAAAGACCTGTATAGGCATGTCCATCTTGAGTGCACATGGTTCATAGGATCTATGTGGACTGACTTGATGATAGTCAGTGGGATTGGCACCATATCAGGTGTGTGATATATTTATATATATATGTATGGGATGCGTAGCATTTGGGGCATCGAGGATGCAGGTTACTTGAGATGTCATGGGCATCGGTGCATCGAGGATGCAGGTTACTTGAGGTGTCGTGAGAATCATAGCATCAATGATGTGGGTTACTTGAGGTGCTAGGAACCAGGTTCATTTTTGAGCATCCATGGGATGCAGGACCTCGTGGAGGCAGACACCGATGCAGTGCGGGATACGTTGGGTGTCGGGGATGACACAGGAGCACCAATGAGGCATAGGGGTGACAATGCATCACATAAGGACTATGCATCTGGAACACAGGTTAGTAAACCTTTTTTTCTTTGAGTTTTGTTAGGTTAAGACCGAGTTAGACGATTCCTAAGGTGGGGAGCCCCATGAGGAATTTATCTGGGACCTTTGAGACCAGGGAAGTCCAAGTTACTTTGATTAGGGTGGTATGTTTGGTGCCATCTTTGGGTTTAGTTTGATATCTCGGGGATGAGCTATGTTAAGGTGGGGAGATTTTAAGAACCTGGGTTTTTATAATAGGTCAAAATCCCAACCCTGTTTGAATTTTTGACTTGTTTCTGAGGAAATTGGAGAAAATGGCCAGTTTCTGGAAATTTCCAGACTAAACTCCGTGTACATTAAGTACATGCTTTGTATATGTTAAGCAAGTGACTGGCTGTGTGCTCACTGAGTGCATGCTATGTGATGACCATGTAAAAAATATATTACTACACGGCTTGTAGTTTTAGACACTCCATGTACTCTTGACCATGTGGAAGATATACATGGTGTGTAGGCCTGTTGGCCGGAGAGAATAATTTAAACCAGATACACGTCATGTCCTCCTCGAACACATCGTGTAGTCTAGCCGTGTATGAGAGGAATACATGGTGTGTGAGTAATTCAGCGAGGAAGAGAAGGAAAACCCAGTACACACCGTGTACCCCTAGGTACATGTCACGTACTCATGTCTGCAGGTTCTAGAAAGTAATTTGGTGGAACTCCAGCCACCAAATGAATAGTTAAATGATATACATTTCATGTAGTCCTAAATTACACGTCGTGTACTTTCTTTCTTTTTTTTGCTAAAATGGGTAGTAGCCTCATTTTTGAGGAAGAACACAATTGTGTTGCCCAGTTTCGTGAACCAAGTGGTTCAGAGCTTGTTTCCTCTTATGGGTATTCGTCTAAGACCCGTTTCGATCGCCAAAGGATGCGTTGGAACCCCCTCAGTAAGGCCTCAATTCCCATTGGGCAGTTTTTTAATTTCTTTTCTAGAACGAGTTATAGGGGTTTGAGCGGTTTTGACTCTTTTGTAGATCTACCTTGTTTTAAACCTAATTGGAGGCTGTTACCAGAGGAGTAGCATTTTACAAGTCTCGGGTAGGTGGTGCATACCTCTTTTTGTGTTTTTATGGTCATTTGGGTGGTGTGGCCTTCAGCGCGTTTTCGGGTTTTTTGAGCGGGACCTATTTTATCTGTTGTTTACTATTGAATTGATTGTCAGACCTATGGGATGCCTTTGGGTATGCCCTATTACCAATTTTTCTTGAGCGGAGCCGGGTGAGGGGTCGTTGCTCATTGGGGAATTTTTTCCAGGGGATGCCAAAATGGTTTAAATTGAAATATTATTGTTATAAACTACTGAGTTTAATTTATTAAGCTAGATATAAATTGTTAGAGGCATTCAAGACCTCAGTTCTGTTGATTGATAACCATTGGTTTAGGGCAATTCAAAAGTTTTGAATTTTTTTCCCATTTATGTTTTCTGTTTAAATACATTATATATGAAATTGCTGAATTTCATATGTTGTACCCTTTTGGGTGGTGTTGGGCATGGTCTGAATATTCTTAAGTGATGCTGATCATAGGTTGGGCTTGGCCTGGGTAACTTTGGGTGGTTTTGACCATGGGATTGGGTGTCATGGATGTCGGCTTGAGGCAGTGCAACTGTCAGGTTGGGTGTGTCCTGGGTTACTTGGATGGAGAGGCCATTAGACTTGAGTGGCATGGTCGTAGGGACACAAGGTGTCAAATGTGTGGTGTCTTAGGTACTATTTATGTGATTATTTCTCACCCAGAACTTTTAGTAGTGTGCACACAGAGATACTCCGTGATGAGGTGGTATTGACCACTCGTGTGGGTAGAGGCCCCCGTAGATACGGTTTAGGTACCTTGGTTGGGGGTGCTTGTCGTAGAAAGCCATGTGGGAGGTGAGGAGCCTTCAGATGATAGCATTGAGGCTATCGGGTTGGGGGCTGAGGCTCGCCGTTATTTGAGGGCAGATATCGCTGTCCCTCTAGATATGTTATTTGAGGGTATACATTGTTGTTCCTCAGGGTTACTTTTTGGGCGTACCTTTGAGACGTCAGTACTTGAGGCACAAGGTGTCAGGAGGCACAAGGTGTCAGGTTACTATTCTTGGGCATGCCTTCGGGATGTCAGTACTTGAGACATGCGATATCAAGTGGTACATGGTGATGGGTTACATGATAGAGATTCCAGTATTGGCCGAAGCAGGTGACACTCCATGGTGGCTGCTGAGCACTAGTGGAGTTTGTGTTTATTTTTTTATCATTCTATTAACTATTTTTCTTATAAATGCATGCTTACTTAAACACTTATATTAGGTACGCACTGTTGGGTGGTATCCTATTGAGATTTTTCTCACACTCTGTATGGGCCCTTTAGGACACGTGTAGACTTTATGTATTTGCGTGCAGGAAATAGGCCATCCGCAGGAACTGGGCTACGTTAGTTTTTGCATGGAGATGGTATGGACCTTGAGGTCTTACCTAGCTAGAGTTACTCTGTTTTTTTTATTTTATTTATCATCATGCTTATTTTTTGTAGCTATAGTTGGTTAGCCATTAGTTCCTTTTTATATTCAGATATATATGTCCTGCTTTGGATGCATGTTTTATTGTTCAGTTGTAGTTACATGTTATCATCATGTTGTTGTGTTTATTTCCACAGCTGTTGTTATATTTATTGCTTCCGCTGTTTATTGAGATTGAATGTGCATCTGCTCTACAGGTCTGGTTCGAGTCTGTGGAGTTGTTTATTCCACTACATCTCTATAGTTATACTTGAACCAGTACCATTATTATTATCCTCTGAGAGGGTATATCCTCCCCACTATACCTATCAGACCCTCTCTTTAGTCGGAAGCCTTTGGCATTCGGGGTGGTGCACCTAAGGTAGCAGCACCCGACCCATTTATCACTGTTCGGGTGGCTGTTCAGGTCCATGTTGTTACACACACTAAGTGTATCCAATATCTTCGTTAAATAATTTATTTATTTAACAAGTTGAATAAATATTATTCCTCGTTGTGGTTTAATAATTATTAAAGTATGTCTAATCGCATTTATTTAGACCCTAGTTATTTGAGAGAATATATTGTGGATGTAATATTTATTTATCAGTGAATAATGTAGTTATATTTATTTAATAAATAAATAGTCATTATTCAAGGTCAGGTAAATATTGAGGAGGTTTGGCGGACCAAGTTATGGGTCTGCTGAGAAATAATATTAAATACTATTTGGTTAAATAATATTTAAATATAATGTGAAAATTAAGGACATGTCATGGAAATAATATCATTGATATTATTATTGACATGGGGTTCCACATGGAATAATAAATTAAGTAACAAAACTTGTGCTAATTATTTATTATTACCTGTTGAATTAAATTCCATATTATGTTATTATTTTTTAAATTAGCCGAGGGGTCATTTGACCGGCTAAATAATCGTTGTGTGCATAACATCCTAAGAGAAAATCTCTTGAGCCTAGATAACTCTTTCCTCTCCAAGAATTATCCCAAAAACGAGAGATATCCTCCTCCACCAAATCAATCAGAATTATTTGGATGTGATTCTCAAGGCAGTCGAAGACGGACATCTCAAGCATAGGGATCTTCCATGCTAGCACTCAGAGACTCATTCAGCGACATCTAGAGATACATGGAGCATGTGTGGATCACTTCAAGAGGATTCATATCCTTGGATCCTATATCGCAATGAAGTCGCACCTCAGACCTATTGTCTAATGGATCAACGAATAAAGAATCACCTTGGAGGTAATTCTATAATTTAATTAAGTTAATTATAAACAATATTTTTCGATCCTATCTCCTCAGTTTTGAGTCATCTCCTTTGTCTTTTATCTCTGATTCAATTATATGGATACTAACCTTAATCATCATATTTATATAGGATTAATCATCGATTATGATAATTTTCAAAGTTGGGCACACGCCCATCCCACCCTTCCACCGTGCCTAGAACCTACAAAAACACTTAGGTACCAAGTGCCCTTAGTATCCCCTGCCAGAAGTATGAAGTAAAACACGGATCATGACTTGAAACTATATTCCAGGGCACCTTTGTAATCATACTATCTCCTGAACATATAACTCACCCATCTAGTTAATGGTGAAGGTTTATCGTATCAGCAATAAATGTTCCACCTTGGTCAAACGATCCAAAAATACATGTATCACATCATTATTCTGAAGTGTCCTTAGAAGAGATCCCACAAAATCCATTGTTGCATATTCTCACTTCTATTTTGGAATTGGTAATGGTGTAATGAACCACCCATTCATGGATTCTCAGCCTTTACCTCTTGATAGGTGTAACATCGTATCATGAAACCTATAACCTATTTCTTCATCCCTGTCCACCAAAACTCTCTATGAAGATCATGATACATTTTGGTTAAACCAGGATACACCTCCCACTTTCAAGCATGAAACTAATAAACCAAATATTTCCTCATGTAATTAGGTACCACAACATTTCCACAAACATAAATGATCTCCCCGTTATCAACAGTATAGCCAGAAGGTGTCTCCCCACATTCAAGATTTTCCCTTAAATCCAAACACTTTAGATCCTCAAACTTTCACTCCTTGATCTGACTCATACGAATGGAAAAAAAAATTCCAAGGATGTGAGGGTCATCTACCCTTGTCCCTGCTCAACCTCTAAATTAATCTTAGCAAAAAAACTTTGTCTTCATCCACTCAGAACTGGATTCCCGAACTGCTTGATTTTGAGTCTTTAAACTCAAAGAATCTGCAACACTATTTCCCTTCCCCGTCATGTAAACCAACTCAAAATAAAAATAATTCATGTAATCAACCATTCTTTTCTACTTAATAAAAAAACACTAGAAAATATATACTCAAGGTTTTTATGATTAGTATACATAGTAAAAATTTCACCTAATAGATAATTCCCACAACACTTTAAAGAATAAACTACCATGACCAACTAAAGATCATGCATAGGGTAATTTCATTCATGAGGCCTCAACTATCATGACCCATACACCACAACTAGGTCACCCTACATCAATATTTACCCAATTCCATCATTGTATACATCACTGAACATGGTATACTCCTAACCTAGCTCAGGTAGGATCAAAATGGGTGTAGTATTCAACTGATTCTTTAACTCCTAAAAAGATTTCTCACATTCCCCAGACCATTAAAAATTTATTAACTTCTTGTTCAAGCACAAAATCGGTGCTTCACAAAGGGAAAAGTCTTTATAAACCTTTGATAATAGTCCGTTAAACCCAGAATGATTCAGATGTCAAAAAAAGTTCTTAGGCTACTACCAAGACACAACTGCCTTCACTTTCTCTTGGTCCACTAACACACCTTCCTTAGAGATTATGTGACCAAAGAAATGTACCATGTCAATCCAAAAATCACACTTATTTATATAGGAATATATCCTATGGTCACTTAGTGTATTTGGGATGATGTCAATATTTTTAGTAAGATCATCATGAGTCTTGAAGTACACCAAGATGTCATCCACAAAAAGGACTAAAAAAATAATCTAGGTATGGGTGAAAGGTTAAGTTCCTTAGGTCCATAGACAATACTATCATGTTAATCAACCAAAATAACATCACAAAAAAACTCATCTAAACCATACCTTCTCTAGAAAAAAGTTTGTGGTATATCCAAAGGTCTCACCATCAGTTGATGATACCTTGATCTAAAATCATTCTTGGAGAACATAGAAGAACCTATCATCTAATTAAAAAGATCATATATTCATGGAAGAGGGTATCATTTCTTAAATTTCATCTGATTCAACTTTCAATAATCAACGCACAACCACAACATCCTGTTAGCCTTCTTAGAAAAACAAACTAGAGATCCCCAAGGTGACATACTCAGATTAAGAAACCCTTTATTCTCTAATTCATCCAAATTGTTTTTAAGTACCTGAAGTTATTCTAATGACATTCTATATTGAAGAATAGAAATAGGTTATGCTCCTATAAGAAACAAAATCATAATTTCAACATCTATCTCAGGTGGCAGCCCCAAGAAGTCATCAGGAAACACATCCTGAAACTAATCTACCATAGGAGGAAATAAAACTTACTCTAATCCCCTATCATCAAGTGCAATACATTTCAATTGGTCTATAAGATCACCCAACTGCTAATGTATGGTCCTAGAATGGCCTTCCCGGACATCCCATTCCCTATGATGAATGTAATTGTCTCTCTCAAGAGACATGAACATTACCCTATGGTCGTAATATTTGATATGGTATTGATATAATACCATCCAATCTATTTTGAATATTAGATGAAAACCTAACATATGAAGAAAAAATCCACAAGAAATGGTATTAACCAACCTCAAGAGAACACTCCTTACATTGCCAGAAAATTTCTACTCATACTCCTAATGGTGTATCAATCGACATAACCCAACACAAATGTTCTACTACTAGACCCAACACATTCACAAACTGATTAGATATAAAATACTTTGAGGAAACAGTATCAAGTAAATAACTAGTAAGCATTGAGGCAATAAGAATCATACCTCAAACTACCGATGGTCCATCCTTTCCACCTATAGGTGTAAGATAAATTTCATGGAGATGACTTGTCCTTATATACTAAGCACCGGTATGAGTCACTGGTGTTGAACTATCCTACTGATAAAGATCCCCTTATCGTAGAGTACCATGTCTGCCACCTTGACTAGTATAGTCGGTAAAACTCTAACTTCCTTCTTGGTATGGGGTAGTTGACCCCCTACCTGCACAATATATTAGAATTGTTCCTCCATCACTACTCATCTATTAAGGATTTATAAAAAACCTCTATATATAACCCATTATTCTGTAAACTCGGCACTAAAATATTGGTATGGAATATTAACCATGCATGTGTCCCTTCCAGATGCACTGATAAAAAAACATTTGGTCACCACCCTAAGAGGTCAAACATCTTCCCTAAATACTATGTCTACCATTTCCCAAGTGGAAATTATCTAAATGGTTCTTCTTACCATCATAAGTCACACCAATAGATCACTCAACTGGAACTATGTGTCCACCACTAGAAAAACTCTTTAAACATAAGATATTCACCTCATAAATGATCTAACGTTTAAGTCTATACTAAAAACATATTGTTATAGCTTCCTCATCCCCTACCAATGATGGAACAAATCATTGAAGGTAAGTGAATCAGCCAACATAATCCATCACTATTATAGTCCCCTAGGTTAACCTCATATGTTGAGTGAGAAGTTTTAACTTCATACTCTTCAATTCCCTTAGTTTTTGGAATCACAAATACTCTCTTAAAAATGTTTTCTAACTTTTTATGTCCTAGGTGTTTTAGTATGTTTTTTAGAAAACATTATCTTCTATATGACTAGAAAATATTCTAAAGTATTATGAATTTGAAATTAATATTATTCATTATGATAATCACATTGAGTATGATCTATATTATCAAACTTACTTTAATTAAACCAGTAGATAGAATTTTTTCTTATCTATCATACTAAAAAAATTCATGAAAATTGAACTGGTTATGGTACCAAAAAAAATTGACTAACCCTCATAAAGATTATTGTATTGAAAATTGTTTTGAAACTTTATTATAATAACCTAATTTTATAATCTGAATACATATATTGGTTTCTATAAAAATGAAAATCTTAAAAATTGTAATATTGTTAATCAACACGACATCGGGAATTTAGTTACATGTGAGATTTCAAGCACCAACTATCTGAGGACATTAAAATAAACATGGAAATATGATAATTGGGTGTTTAAATATAAATAGAATGTTTTTTGAAGAGTTTGGAGCTATTTGATTTCATTTTCTTATAATGATTTCTCTTTTTGAACCTCTCTTTCTTAGTAAGTGTAATTCTTTAGAGATTTTTTGTTCTTAGGAATCATTATTAGGTTATTTCCTTAAGAAATTTTGTAATTGTAATCCATATTTGATCGTTGTTAAGATATAGGGTTTCCATGGATAGAAAGTTGTTGAATCTAATCCATCGGATCAAGGGGTTATAGGTCTAGGAAGACAAATTAGATCATCATATCGAGGAATTCTAGGGATTGGAAGACAAATAAAATCTTATCATCATATCAATGGATTTCCTAGTAAGAAAAGGCATACATTACTATAAGTATAAAATAGTGGATACCTTTAGTCAAGGTTATTGACTACCTTACTCTTAAGGTTAGAAAAAGTAAATATTTTTAATATATATTTTAATTCATTCATACTTTTATATAGTTATTATGTTAATTATTTTTACAAGTTTTTACTTTTTAGTGCATGATATAAAAATATAGTTTTCATACTCATATTTTAATACAATTGTTTTTATAGATGTTACTGTAATTAATATAAATAAAATTCTTTTATTTAATCAGATCCATATTGATTATGATCTTTTACTATGATTTAATTAGACTGTTTCTAGTTCCAATTTTATGACTCTGATAATCAGACTGGGTCTGATTCCAATATAGTTACTTTAAGAGGATTTGGGTTTTGTTTAGTTTAAATATTTTAATCTATGTTTCTAAACTACAATTAACCCGTTACGCTCTTGTAATTATATCCATCTAAGCTACTCTTATGATCCTAAAATTGGTATCAAATCAGGTTTATACTCCTCATAGACTTGTTGATTTTTTTACTTTCTTTACTTACTACAAGATTTTAAAGTTTGGATATAAACTTTTTGTTTATAATACTTTGTTTAAAAAAGTATTTTTATATGGAAAATAGTATTTTTATTTGTTTTAAAGATGGAATTTGTGAATTTTGGATCTATATATAATTTAAATCAAAATAGAACACCTATATTTTATGGTGTTGATTATGAGTACTGGAGAGATTGGATGAAAACTTTTGTTATCGACACTGGATTTGAGAATTTTATTATTCATACTAGAGAGTAAAATATTCTTGATATGGTAGACACTACTTTTACACATCAGAAAAAACAATAGTATCAGTTAAATTACATATTAAGGAATACTATTTTTTGTTCCACGAAAATATTTATTTATAGATAGAAATATTTATGTGAAGATGAAAATAGTATATAAAAAAAATCTTTAAGTCACACACTTTGATACATTTAAATTTGTTGAGATCAGATGATCTATGGTTAGAGAAGACTCTCGGGCCTTAATTTTTTACCAGGAGAATCAGTTTCAAAGATGTACCAGAGGTTATTGACAATCATAAATAGTTTAAAATTTATTAGTGAAAAATTTATTTATTATAAAATTATTTTGGAAAAAGATTATTGATATCATTCCCAATGAGTAGAAATCAAAAAATAATACTTGTGAACGAAATAATAAATTTTAATAATATTAATATTCATGATTTTATTGGAACCCTTATGAAATATGAGGGAAGACTTAAAATAGATGATGAGAAAAAAAATGGTGGTGTTGATTTTTCTACAATATCTACCTTACCTCCTAAATTTTAATATGTTGAAAACATTTTTAAATCTTATAGGAAGAATAAATATATTGTTCATTTAGATTATAGCACATAAAAACATTCTAAGAATGAATTATATAATCTCACCAAAATGATGAAAAACACTTTAGGAAAGAAATATTTTCAATAATGATACAATAAAAGTCATAAGGATATAGGTGACAAGAAGGATTCATAATTAACATGATATGAATGTAAGAAAGAAGGACATATCCGACCAGATTTTCCAAAGTTGAAGTGGAAATAAATGAAAGAAAAAAATTAAAAATAAATGACAAAAGGTATTATAAGTATAAAGGAAATAAAGTCTTAAAATATTCTAACACTTTTAGTTCCAGTGGTGGTGATTCTTCTGAAAGTTATTTAGATAATTAATGTTTTAGACAGAGGAACATGGGTATTTTTCTAATGTACCTATTGTTAATCATTTACTCATAGATAATTTAAACACAACATAATCCATTACTAAGATTTCTTTAAATATTATTTATCTAGATAAGAAAAATTATATAACTTATGATGAATAATCTTCCTCACCATAAAATAATTATTTACCTAGTTATAATGAGGTTTCCTATTTTGAAAAGAAAAATAGATAATGAAAATTGAAAGATATGTAAAAACACTTGATAATGATAAAACCAAATTCAATAAGGATGAATCAATATAACTATTTTGAAAAATTAAATGTTATATATTTTTAAATATATTGAAAAAAATAATTTAAAAAAATAAACTATTTCAAAATAATTTGAAAAATATATATGAGAAAAAAGCTTTACAAGGAAAACTTACTTCTAAAACTAATACAAATTAGGATAAAATTTTAGTTGCAAAACTAAAATCTAAAATTTCTTGTTTGGGAAAACTTTTATCAAACTTTTCCACTAGTAAGGAAAATTTTGATAAGTTGTATAATTAAATTATACCTCATGGTAGTTTTTCTGGATTGGGTTTTAAAAACAAAAAAAAACCTATTTTTAGCACCAAATTTTTTTATTCCAAAAAGTGCACCATTTTTCAATACCTTCCAGAGTGGTGGGAACTGGAAGAATAATGTTTCCATAAACATAGTTAAATCCATATGTTTTAATAAATATTATATTTCTAAACAAATGTGGATTTCTAAAGTTTTGTTTTCTAATTTTACTGGGGCCAAGAAGGTTTTGAATCTAAAAGTCTAATATTTTTTTAAGAAAACAAAGGAAGTATTAACACCAATAATATATTGTACATGGATAGTGGATTTTCCAAGTACATGACTGGAAATAAATATTTCTTCAATAAGATAATTTATATGATATTTGATGAAGTAACTTTTGGAGATAATACTCAAGGAGAGATTATCGGAATAGGTGACATTGATCTTCTTGGGAAACTCCTTATTTCAAATGTTTTGTTTTTTTTCAGTCATAATCAAAACCTTATCATCATAATTCATTTATGTGATTAAGTTTACCTTTTGAATTTTAGGGATGATAAATGTTTAGTGCATATTTCCAAGGGTGAATTTATTCTTTCTTCCAATCACCATGAGAATGTTTACACACATAACTTAAAAGACCTTAGGATCCCATAATTACCTTACCTTAGTGTAATTAAAGATCAATATTTATTATGGAATGGATTTTTAGGACACTATAACCATAGAAAATTATCTATGTTGACAATAAAAGGACTTGTTAAGGATATACCAGAATATTTTTTCGATACTTCAAAAGTATATGACCCTTGCCAATGTGGTAACCAACATAATTCAAGTTTAAAAATTATTAGTGTAGTCTCAAATTTTTACGCTTTATAGATAATGAACAAAGACCTATTTGTTCCTATAAAAACTGGAAGTTTTGGTGAAAAATACTATTTATATGTTTTAGTTGATTATTACACTAGACATACATGGGTTTATTTTATTATAAATAAATTTAAAGACTTTAGTTATTTTAAAAATTTTGTAGTGAGAGTTAAAAATGAGAAAAAACTATCCTTGATAACTATTCAAAGTGATCATGGTTGAGAATTTTAAAATTATGATTTTGAAACTTTTTGTAGTAAGAAATGTATAGAACATAACTTTATAGCACTCAGAACCCCCCCAAAAAATTGTGAAGTTGAAACAAGAAATATAATTATTTAACAAATAACTAGAACCATGATGAGTGAATAATCAGTTTCTAAATTTTTTTGGAATGAAGCGGTTAGTACTTCATGATATACTATAAATTGAGTTTTAATTAGAACTTTTCTCAATAAAACTATTTATGAGTTATGGATAGGAATAAAACCAAACTTTTCTTACTTAAATGATTTTGGTTACAAAGTATACATCCTAAATACAAATGATAACTTACAAAACTTTCCACCCAAATATGATGAAGGAATATTTTTACGTTATTCCACTACTTCTAAGTCTTAAATAATTTTTAATAAAAATTATTATACTTTTGGGGAAATAATACATATTATGTTTTATGGAACTGATCCTTTTGTTTTTAAATATCCTCAACCTACATCCTCGTATGTTATTTGTAAAAAATATTTTCAACCTTTGTTATAAATTTCTTCTTATAAAGAAATATCTCAAAATTTAGTTTCTATAGTTATTCCTAAAAATATTTTCTACCTTTAGTAAAATTACATAATTTTGAAAACCTAATAAGTCATTTGATTATTAGGAATCATCCTAGTGAAATTATCATTAGTGATGTAGATCAACTAGTTAAAACTAAAGGTTCCATAAGAAATTAAATTGAACATCTACATTTCTTATCCCAATTTAAACATAAAAGTATTGATGATGCTTTAGGTGATTTGGTGTGGATTAAGGAAATGAAATATGATATCAATAATTTTCAGAGGAAAAATCTTGTACTTTAGTTTAATAACCTATAGAAACTTCTATAATTGTAGTAAGAATTGGTTTTTTAGAAAAACTGCAATAAAAGTGGAATAATTGTTAGAAATAAATCTATTCTTGTCTATAAGGGATATAATCAACAATAATTAATTGATTATGATGAAACTTATTCTATGATAGCAAGAAATGAATCTATTCGAATACTTCTATCCATTATATCATTTTTTAATTTCAAATTATTTCAAATGTATGTAAAGTGTGATTTTATTAATGGATATGTTCAGGAAGAAGTTTATGTTTAATAAATATATTGTTTTTAAACTAAAAAACATCCTAAATACATTTATAAACTTTAGAAATTCTTATATAGTCTTAAAAAATCCCCTAGAGATTAGTATGATAGGTTAACAAGATTATTGTTACGAAAAACATTATTAAGGGAGTTGCAGATCCAACTCTTTTTAAAAAATAAGTTAATAAAAATATTATTATTTTTAAAATTTATTTTTATGAAATTATATTTGGTTCAAATCGACAATATTTAATAAATTCCTTTGTGGATCTTATGAAGTCCTAGTTTTAAATGTGTATGATGGGTGAGTAAACATATTTCCTTAGATTTCAAATTTCAAAAAAAACAAAAGGAAATTTTATTTCTAAACATAATTTTATTAAATATATTCTTAATAAATTTGGATACAAAAATAATAAAATTATTATTACACCTATTGGTCCTCCAATACCATAGATCATGATGAGTCTGGAAAACCAGTTAATCAAAATATTTTTAGTGGTATGATAGGAAGTTTACTTTACTTAACTACTTATTATCCAGATTTAATGTTTTCTATGTGCTTATGTTAAAGATATAAATTCAATCCAAAATAATACCATTTAAAAGATATAAAATGATTTTGTTTTGTTATATTAAGTGAACTATGGATTAAGGCCTTTCCTATTCTTCTGGAGATTTTTTTGAATTAAAAGAATGGATGTTGACTTTGGAGGTTCTAGAATGGATAGGAAAAGTATATATGTAAATTGAAATTTATTAGGATATTATTTAGTTTCTTGGTCCCGTAAGAAGAAAAACTTGTTATTACTTCCACTGCTTAAGTCAACATGTGGTAGCTAGAAGTTGTTCTGCTCATGTTTTGTAGCAGAAACGCACATTCACTGACTATGGAATGAGTTTTACTAAAACTAAAATACTTTATGATAAAAAAATGTTCCATTTAATTAAGTAAAAACCAAACAAATCACTCATGTTATAGGCCCATAGCTATAAGTCCCAATTTCCTTTAGGATAACACACCTAAAGGATATATAATTTTACAATTCATTGGAATGCAAGAACAATTTGCGGATATTTTTACTTAACATCTTATTTTTTATAGATTTGAATAAATTAAACTAAATCTTGGAATGATCAATGTATAGTAATAATTCATATCAACTTCTTGTTTATCCATATAGTTAAATTAAGTTACTTTTTTCATAGCTGGATTATATATATTTTTCAAAAACATTCATTTTTTCAATAAACTTTTAGTTTTCTAAAGTTGTTAGTTTTTCTAAAAAAATTATCATAATGATTTTTTTGGACTCAAACTTTTTATAAAATATTAAAAGTCAGAATTTTTAATATTATTCTTAGGCTCAGATATTTTCATGAAATTTATAGACTCAAAATTCCTTAAAAACTTTTTTGGGTTGAAAGTTTTCGTATTCAGTTTTGTATTTCAAAACTATCACACTCAATTTTTTATTTCAAAACTATCATATTCAGTTTTATATTCAAAAATTATTCATATTCATTTTTTATTTAAAAATTATCATAATAAATTTTCATAATTAAAATATCAAATTCAGGTTATATTTTAAAACTATCATAATCTATTCACAAAAACCAAGAATAACAAGTTAATAATATTGATGGATCTTTCCACTCTAAAAGGTACTTTTCTATTCTTTTGGTTTTTACACTATATAATTACATTAGTTTGTTAATTATTGTTTTTATACATTTAGTTTTATAAAAAATCAGAGTTTCAAAACCTTCTATAATTGGATTTATCATCAATATGATAGAAATGTTAAAAAAACTTTGAGAGTTAAAAAATTATTTTAAAAATTTCTTCAGATCAATATTGATCATCAGATTAGAATGGTTTTTAATCAAAACCATTGATCATATTACGGAAGATGAACCATATCCCCCAATTCCTATATAAGGTTGGATTACTTTGCAACCCACACTACTGGAAAATAGGTCTATACCCACGGTTTTGCAAAAAACTGTGGGTATAGGGATAGTAGGTGAACCTATACCCACGGTTTTCCAAAACCATGGGTATAGGACACCTATACCCATGGTTGTGCCAAAAATCGTGGGTATGGTTTTCTTTTAAGACCTATACCCACAGTTTTGGAGAAAACCATGGGTATAGGGTATTTTCTGAAGACCTATACCGATGGTTCTTGAAACCCGTAGGTATTGTGGTTTTTTTTTAAGACCTATACCCACGGTTCAACTGTGGGTATAACTTTCCTGCGTTATGGAGGGGGGAAAATTAGGTGGGACACGAAAAAATTTGGCGGTTAGACATTTTTTCACATATTAATATATATATGCAGATATATGTTTATATAATAGATAAAAATTCCAGGTCGGTTGGTATGTTTGTGGGGGCTCGGGCCTGAGAATCTTCAGTAGTCCCGGTTTTGAAACACAGTGACTGCTTTATATGAATTTGAATACTAAATATATAATATATATACAAAGGTATATGACTATGTAGAAGATAAAAAGCTCAGCTCGGTTGGTTGCAAGGCCGCGAGTCTTAGCATGAGTCCTATGTTCAAAACCTCACTGGCGCTTTTTTTGAATTTAAATATGCAATATTGATATTTATAAGCAGATATATCAATATATAACAGAAGAAAATCGTAGCTCGGTTGGTCGTTGGTCGTGATCCTTGGCCCGAGTCCTGGGATCGATACCCTACGGGTGCTTTTTTTGAATTTAAATACGTAATATTAATATATATTTACAGATAGATGAATATGTAACAGATAAAAATCCCAGCACGGTTGGTTGCGGTGCTGAGTCCTTACATGTGGAGCGTGATCAAAACCTTCTGTCTGCCATTTTTGAAACTTAAATTTCCCACGGTTTGAAAACCGTGGGGTAAGTGCCCTGCCACGCTGTACAACAGGGTGTTGGTGTGTGACACATCTATACCCACGGTTCCACTAAACCATGGGTATAGTTCAAGACCCCTATCCCGATGCTGTTCCAGCCCACGGTTCCCAAAACTGCGGGTATAGGTCATTTTTTCAGTAGTACCACATCAGTTCTCTAGACATTTTTCTTCCTAAGTTGTTGTATCCCTCAAAGGCCTAAATCCTATTGTCTTTCTTTATGTCCATTCACTGATTTTAGAATATAGATCTGATGGTGACCATGGAGGATTTTTTAAAGTGGTATGTGTTCAAATAAATGTTGGTTGTAAGATATTTCTATCAAAAATTCAATCATACACTTAATAATATTATTTCATTCAAATGATGAGATATGGTCTGTATAGAGAATACTAATAAAGTATTCAATATTTATTAACTTAAGGTGGTTTATAATTTCTACCCACTGTTCAGTTTCTTAAGGAGGATGGTAAAGAAAATGTTTCATTTTCAATGTATGGGAAAAGGTATAAAGTGTTTTATAAGAAACTTGCTGACTTGGTTGGTGTTACTTTATAAGGAGAGGCATATTGTCCTTATCATAAGATCTTGAATAGTCTTGGTACTATTAACAAGACCAATGATGAATATTCTTTTTTTTCATTATGATAAATTTATAAATGTTTCACATTTGACTCCAAACAATAGATTAATTTCCCTTTGGATGCAAGGATACCTGATTCTGAGAAAGAGGTGTCAATATACATTAAAGGTATTATATGTTTTTGTTTTAGAATTCATGGTAAATACGAGAAAAATTAACCTTGAAAAGTTTATCCTTCTCATAGTGGAGAATATCAAGACTTCCTTAAAAAAATAAAAAAACATTATGTTTCTATCCTTCATTAGAAAAATGGTTGTAAAGTGTATGGAAATATTTAGGGCGGAAAAAAATTGTATCCGATGAGGGAGAATATTTCTTTTATTAGTGATCATACGATGTCATGGATGAAGTTTTTATTTGATTAAAATTAAAATAAAATTGTAGAGTAAGTTTATGGTGGTTTATTGGATGCACAACCATCAAGGAATTCTGATAAAGATTATAAGAAAAATAAAATAAAGGCAGGGACCTCTACCCTAGAAAAGAGAAAGAAAGAAGAAAAGATTCATTATGATGTTTTTGAAGAGATGATAAAACGTAAGACTGAGAAAAATTGTAGGGACCAGAGTTTGGACTCAACCATAATGAAGTTAAAGAATTAAAAATTTAAGCTATAGAAAAGTTAGAATAAGTATCTAAAAGAAAGAAACATAAGAAAAGGTTGAAATAAGAAACTCTTTGTGAAATGTTTTTCAGAGGTGTAGAAAGAGATTTTGAGAAGATCTTGCTACCAAATTATCACACTGATTAGGTTAATATGGAAGCTAGATTAACATTTAAAGAAACTTCAAGGGTTCAAGTTGATATTCCATTATCTACTGGTAAAGTAAAGAAAGAATTTCTTTTGGAAGAATCAGTCACAATTGTTCCAAATAAAGAATTGGCACTGGGGTCAGCCAATAAGGGGGTTCTCAGAATAGAAATATATCTCAAGGATGATCTTGATAAGGAGGTTGATGAATATGTTTAATTAAAAGAGAAATAATAATGAGGATGAGGAAAAGTAAATTAATAAGTATAGTATAAAGAATAATAGATAACAGAAGAGGTTTAAGTTCATAAATAAGAGGAACATAAAGATAATGAAGGATGTGGTAATGAAGAAACTCACTCTAAAAATAAATCATCGGATTCATCATCATCATCATCAATTTTACCCTCCAATACAAAAAAACATGAAAAATATTCTAGTACTCAGGAATAATTATCCTCATCAGAACAGGAAGTAGAATCTTTATCAAAGAAAGAAGAAGAAGATCAACATTCAAAGAATAAATTTGAGGAAAAAGTTGATACCGATAAATATGTAGACATTATGGAAATGTCATATGATAATAATGTTTCTAATAAATATGATAAAGTAGTTTTAGGGAAGGATAAAAATAAAGTAAAGGAAGTTGACACTAAAACTAGAAAAATAAAACCTTCAAAACGTTCTTCTGGATCACCAGATTTAGAAGCTACAATAGTACAAAAAGGTTTTGATTTTATTTTTCAATACATAAGGAGGTTATAAGAAATAGTTCATTATTTTTCAGACCTTGAAGAAAGGTTTCAGATGATTTAGGATATCTTTAGTGAAAAACAATATTAATAAAGGTTTTAATAGAATAGGTGATTCAGAACAAAGAAGCGTTAAATGTTTTTTAATAAAATTCCTAGAATCACACAAGATCATGTAATTAGATGGTGAAATGGTCTAAACAAGTCCATTCAGAAATTAAGATATATGATGAGAACTTTAATGAAGTTATAAATCTTTTTCTAGAATTATAAAGTTATTTAAATCAATTATTATCATACATGGATAATATAGTTAAGTTTGTGGAACAATTCATAGATGCCACCGATGAAAGAAAAAAAGATGTGAATAATTTGAAATAGTAGATTCATAAAATGGATATAAAAATGAGAAGACTCCATTCTTGAGAAGATGAAGTTATTTTATTAAAGTATTAGAGTAAATAGGTTGAAGACTCAAGATAGAACTCAAGAAGAAAGTATTGTGAAGCTCAAGAAATATTGTTAGGCATTCAAAAAGATGAAATATTTCGTAAATACATTGATGTAGAAAGAATGAACATTTTTTATTTTGAACTCTTTGATTTATTTTTTTAAAACATTTGAATTTTTTGTAATGAATGAATAATACTTTCATCCAAATATGATTTTCATGAATGTTTGTCCAATTACGATTGGTTACATGTTCTTTCATTTTATTCATGGATGATTAGTTAGTTAAGTATTGTTTTGTATGTTTTATTTCTCTAACATTTCAAGAAACATCAGATTCTTTCCCATTTCTTCTTGAAAATAACAAAAGGGGAGAAATTTTACAAAAGGGGAGAAAGTATTTTTTTTATTAGATAATTATATAAAAAAATAATGATATATTAAGGAGGGATACGATCCTTAGGTGGAGATTATTTCTTTATAAAAACTAATCTAATAATCTATCATATTCAACATCATATTCAAAAGAGTTATAAGGACAAGGGGGTTATGTTTCAAGGAATAAATCCAAATACAAAATTTTTAAAATAAAAAAACAAGGATTTATATTTTTCAAGTTATTTTTCATTTATGTTTTAGGTTTTTTCTCTCCAAAAGTGGGATATTATTTATTTATAAGTTTAGCTTCTTACTTTTCCATTCCTTTAGTTCTGGAAATCAAAAAAACTTTCTTGAAACATGTTTAATAACTTTTTATGTCCCATGTTTTTTATATGTTTTTGTAGAAAACATTATTATTTACTTTACATAGAAAAAGTTATAAAGTATTAAGAATATAAACTTACTATTCTTCATTATAGTTATCACATTGAGTATGAGTCTAATTATCAAACTTAACTTTAATCAGAACAAAAGATAGAATTTTTATTATCAATTGTAATGAAAAAAGTCATGACCGTCGAACTGGTTATGGTACTAAAAAAATTGGATTGACCCACATAAAGATTATTCTACTGACAATTGTTAAGGAATTCCATCAAAATAACCTAAGTTTATTTTCAGTATACATATAATTGTTTCTATCATAAGGAAAATATTAATAACTATAACAGTGTTAATAAATATAACATCAAGCATTTAGTTAAAAGTGATATTTCAAGTTCCATCTATTCTGGGAAGTTGCAAAAAACATGGAAATATGACCATTGGGATTTTTCCTATAAATAAAGAGTCATTCAAAGAGTTTGAATCTAGTTGATTTCATTCGATTTTGAAAATTTCTCTACATGAACCATGTGTTCTTAGTCAGTGTAATTCTCTAGAGAGTTATTATTCTTAGAAATCCTTTACAGTTTGTTTCCTTTAGAACTTTTATAATTGTAATATGTGTTTGATCATTGTTATGATCAAGGGATTCCAGGAATATGAAGATGGTGAATCTAATCCATCAGATTAAGGGATTCTGAGGCTAGGAATACAAATATGATCATCGTATTGAGGGATTTTGGGATAGGAAGATAGATAAAATATGATCATCATATCGATGGATTTCTTAGTAAAGAAAGATAGATTTTACTGTAAGTATAAAATAGTATATACCTTTAGTAAAGGTTATTGACTACCTTAATATAAAGTAAAAGAGGTAAATATTTTTAATATAGCTTGTAATTCATTATTACTTTCACATAGCTAATTTATTGCTTGTTTTTATAAGTTTCCATTCTTTTATGTATGAAATAGAAGGATATTCTTCATACTCATCTTTGTATGCAATTTTTTTTATCAGTTTTAAACTGATTACGATAAATATAATACATTCATTTAATCATATCCATAGTGATTATGATCTTTTAATTTGATTTAATTGGATTGTTTATAGTTCTTATTTTGTGACTATGATAATTAGACTGATTCTGAGTCTGATAAAGTTATATTAAGAGGCTTTGGGTTTTGTTTACTGTAAATATTTTAAAATAATTTTTTAAACTACAATTAGCACCCCCCCCCTCTTATAAGTATAGTAATCTAAGATACTCTTATGATCCTACATCATAAACTCCATATCCTTCTCTTATCTCAAGGCCTCCAGATAGAAATGTTCCAGAACATTTTCCTAGAAATATTTACATAGCATTCCCTATGCCTTCTCAATCTGAACCAGGATATCCCACCAGCACTTCTCCGATCCTCACAAAATGTAAGTCGCTAATATAAATATCTTATCAAGATGAGTCCTTATGTGATCCAAAATCATATGAATAGAATCTATATAGAAAATATCTACCTCAGTTCCACCCTCTACATCAAACGTCATAGGGTGCTACAATTGAATCTCTCTTGTCATATCAAACATTCTTGACATAACCTTCCCTAGGTTATGTTCCATCATTTGCATAAAATTATCAAAGTTCAAACAGAATCATTCCTCCCCTTTGTTACCTTGTATCAATGGGGTTTCATTCTATTATATAGGAGGAGTGTTCTCAATGATATCCTTGTGTCTTACAACTATAAAACTTTATCATGGTGGAATCTCTCTACAATGAAAACACATGTGCCGAACATATAATAAAAAAGCTTCCACAATTTATGAAAAAGAACATTCTCTATTATCCATAAATAACTCATTTCCCATATATTATCCCAATGAATATAGTCACATATCTAACACTACCCTCAACCATCCCTACCATGGGTCATGGTCAAAATGGGGTAAACCAACTTATATAGTCACCAGTACTTCATTAGACACCCTTTTAACCTCCTTACCTTCACAATATAAATCTTTCTCATTAAGGAATTTTTCTATCTTTCTAACTTATCGCAACAAGATTTTAAAACATTTATGACTCTTCATTGTGCACTATTATTTAAACATTTATTCATGTTATTTCTATCTACCCAATTTCATCATCCTTATTAGACACCATTTCCTATAAATTTCAAGTAAAATGAAAGGCATTCTATACCTCACATCCTACAAGTATTTTTTTGTGTGTTCCTACCACGATGTATTTCACATATATCCCTAGGTTCCTAAAATTATGCATGTATACACAACCTCATTCCATTTTTCCCATGAGAAAAATAAAAAAATAGTCACATCACAGGACAAGTGCATCACCCAATGTGAAATATCATCAAACCGTAATAACAAACATCAAGAACCAAAATCACACCCTGGGTACTCAAGTTTTCCATCATATATGGGGTAGAAACTTCCATGAACAAACTCATTTACAAGGATTAAAACATACTAGTCTCCCATATACCATTTTCAAATAGTGATATTATATAAAATTAAAACCCTTTGATACCAATTTGTTGTAATGTCCCGACCCAGCTCACCACTAAGACCGTGGCTAGACAGGTGGGTCACATAGCCTCAAGTGCATATCCCTATATGGTTGGGGCATCCGAATAGCAGTATGGGTCTTAGAATGTGATTGTGGGGAGATTATACCCTCTTATCAGTGTAGCATAGTGGTACAATCAGAATAAATAGTAGAAAATAGAGGAAGCATTAAATAAAGAAAAGTTAAGCATTGGAAGAATAATAATAAAAATTGATTATAAAAACTGGCCAATGCCAATCTACAAATAATTCATGTGTGTCCTGATAATGATAAAAAACTAAACAATGGACATACATAATTCTACAAGGTAAAGTGTAGTACAAGAGTAAGTAAAAGAAAAAAAAGATAACAAGGCCCTAAGGGTGATCTCCAGGAGCATCCCAAGCTTCAACTCACTCATGTACTTCTAACTTGTAGGTTCTAGCTAACATCTCAAGAAACCAACTATGGTCCTACAAATATAAGGTCTACTTAGTTACCCCAGTATAAAGGCAGCCCGAGTGGGGTGTGATATATAAATCTCAGTAGGTTTCCACCCATGGGGTCTACTGTAACGAACCGGATCTGGTCGCCACTATTACCGGCACCAAACCTGGCCCGTTCCAAGGCCCGAAGGGAATTCCATATCCCCACGGTCTGGAACAAGGGATTGGGTATCAGAAAAATCTGGTTTGGGAATGATTTACCCAAGTATTAAAGCATAAAACATAAAAAAGAAATCAATAATAAGAATCTGTAATTTTCATGCTAAACAGTTCTTAACAAAACCAGATCTGAAAAATTTTGTTTAAAGAAACTACAAGTGGTCCAAAAAAAATAATGACAACATAAAGACAACCCCAAGGACTCCACACGATAAGGGGTTCATCACCCACAAGACGTCTCCACAACTCCACCCCAGTGATGGAGACTAACACCCTGAACCGCCATCACCCTTGGACTTTCTTTTACCTAAGTCAAACATAACCAAGTCTACTTACACCCAAGGGGTGTAAGTAGGGTGTTATACTAATCCCAATAGGATACCACCTAATGATTCCAAAGAGTATGCAATACAATGTGAAAAAGAAAGCAGTTTTAGTATGCAAAGAAAGACAGTGATAAAATTCAAGAAATACAACTTTCAATTGAAAACAGTTTTCAAGCCAAAATTTTCAGAATTTTCACACAAATAAATAGACATGTTATAAAATTTAATTTACTACCAAAAACACCCATATAAAATAGAAAAATATCAAAAACACAATGAGCAACAAAATCAGGAACACCCCTAGGCACTAGATAGTCTCGGGCCCCATGTACCTCATACCTCAGTGTAAAGTAACCCTAGTAAAATCCGTTCTCATGCACGAGACACTAGTATGAAACATACCCATAACCTAGTGGTCCCAAATAATCATCCACGTAGTTTATTTAGAGTTGTCGTTATCCAAATGCTATGGGAAACAGGGACAAAACCCATCAGGTCCACTAGTTGTACTAGTACACATCTGCCCCACCTAGGTACCCAAGTTTCCCCCTTTGTTCTCAAACAAATTCATCATACCACATTCATCCATTTTCATATAAAAAAAACCTATACTGGTCACTTACAAACAATACAGCAGCTATACACACTTTATACCATTTAAAACACACAACAAAACACTTTGATTTTCCATTAAACAATTTCTCAAAAACCCGGATTGTTTTGCACCCAATACTCCCTGAAAACCCCAATTTGCACACTATATGCACACCTATAAGTTACCAAAACCGAAAATTAAGCCTTATACATTTCAATTAAACCAAAAAATAAATTCTTGGGAATCCCCATGTGAACCAATAAATGTAATCATTGTAAAACTTCCATTTTTAAAAAAACATGACACTTGAAGTTCACAAGTTCCACAACACCATTAAAACCAATTTTCACAGAAACAAACAAAAGGTATAAAAAGTAAAAACAGTATTTTCATCCCTATTACATCCCAATAAAATAAAATAATTAGTGATAGGGAAGCCCCAAAATAACCAACAATAGACTTCCATGAAAACCCCCCAATTTCACCTAAAATTGGCATTAAAAATTCATTTGCATTACAAAAACCAATAAAACTATTTTTTTGCAGCAACCATAAAATTAAATGAACATAAAAATTTCATAAAAACATAAATTCAATTCACATATATTTCATACATATGGAATCACCTACCAAATTAGTTAAAACCTTGAATCCTTTGTGCGAAAATAAAATCGCACCACCACCGCACCAAGAGGGACCTAGATCAAACCTAAAATCACAAGAATTGGAAAATAAAACCCTAGGTTAAACCTTAGGTTCGAAACCATACCCCCTGGTCATTTGGTACTTCAAGGAAGATAGAATAAACCCTAATAAAAACAAATTAAACCCTAAGAAATTTGAAAGAGGAAATAAATTGACTCACTTACTTGAAGTATCCTGAAGTAATCACTCCAAAACAACATTAGCTGAAATTTAAAACAGTAAAAATTCAGGGTTTGTTGGAAAAAGATTTAGGAGGTAATTTAGGAACTATAATGTAGGGAAAGAGTAATAATTTATGGAGTTAAGAAGGTATGAAGTTACCTGATCAATTTTGGTCGATTTGAGACACTCTATGAAGTTATTCCCTAGTTAGCGATTTCAAAGAGCTCCAAGGAGTGGGGAAATGAAATGGGATCGCGCCTGGACTTCATAGGGTCAAGAGGGAGGTGGAATCATAGAAAAATTCATTATAATGAATAAGATATTAAAAACTTAAAGAAGCAATTTAAAATTGGAAAATGGGCTTTCGAGTTGGCCCAATTCTTAAATAAAAACCCCAATACCCTATTGTTATGGATTCCTAAGGGGTCCAAATTGTATTTCTGGTGTTAAAAGGTCAGTGGAAGATATTTTCTAAGTATAATGGGTGAAAACTATTTAAAAATTAAATAGTTGTAAAATAATCAAAATCGGTTTTTAAATTTGGAAATGGGCTCTCGATTTGGCCCAAATCATGAAAACTAGCCCTTTCCTCCAGAAATGAATGGGAAACCCCTAAAACAAAGAATTAATGGAAAATAAATTAAATTTACCTTTAAAATAAGTTATGTATGTGGCAATTCTCCCCACCATGAAAACTTTCCATCCTGGAAAGTCAACCTGAAGCTTGATCAGAAAAAAGGAACGTGTACTCTTTCTCAACCCATGACTTCTGCTCCCATGACTCATGTGTATCATTACCATGATTCCAATGAACCCAAACCAGAGGAATAGACTTCCATTTAATAACCTTATCTTGATATTCCACTATTTTCACTGGTCACTCAAAAACTGACAAGTCAGGCTCAATCTCTAGTTCCTCCCAACTCAGCACATGGGACAGATCCGGGTTGTATTTCTTCAACTGGGAAACATGGAAGATGTCATGGTTGGATGTAAACTGATAAGGTAAGGCCAACATGTATTCCACCTTTCCAATATTCTCGGTGATATCAAATGGGTCAATATACCGTGGCCTCAGCTTCCCTTGCTTCCCCAATTGACGATGGCCCAGATGAGGGGCCACTTTCAAGAATACCCTATCACCCACAGAAAACTCTAAGTCTCGATGCCTCCAGTCATCATATGATTTATGAAGACTATGAGCTGTCAATAAACATTGCCTAATTAATTTTACCTTCTCAGATGTCTCCTACACTAGACTCAGCCCCAATAGTGAGGTCTCACCTACCTCAACCCAACACAGGGGGGACCGACAAGGCCGACCATAGAGCTCTTAAAAAGGAGCCATTCGAATCGAGGATTGGTAACTGTTATTATAAGAAAACTGAACCAATCCCAAATGGTTATCTCATGAACCTCCAAAGTCTAGGACACATTCACGGAGCATGTCCTCCAAAATCGGATTCTCCCGCTCTGTCTGACCATCCGTCTGAGGATGGTATGCTATTCTCATCTTAATCTGGGACCCCAATGCCTTCTGAAGGCCTTCCAAAAATCAACAAGTGAAGTGGGGGTCTCTATATGAGACAACTGCTGATGGTACACCATGGAGTCTCACCACTTCCTGAAGATACAAATGTCCCAACTCATCCACTTTAGTTGTATCTTTTATCGGAATGAACTGGTCTGATTTGGTCAGAAAATCAATCGCCACCCAAATGGAATTTTTACCCTGAGGTGTATGAGGTAAGCCAACAATTAAGTCCATGGAAACCTCGTCCCAATTCCAGGTAGGAATGGGTAGTGGTTGGAGTAAACCAGAGGGCCTTTAGTGCTCTTCTTTTACCTGCTGGCATGTGTAGAATCTCGACACAAAGTCCGCTATGTCCATTCTCATACCAGGCCACCAAAACTACCGACGGACATCATAATACATCTTAGTGGCACCCAGATGGACATCCCACTAAGACTGGTGACTATCCTGCATCACCACATTCTGCAGAGATAACGACACTACTGAATGTCCCTTGAAGCACAAGATGCCCTTGAGAGATGACGATCAATCAGAGGATGTCTCCCCACCATGAAGAAACTACTTAGACCGCTGTCAAAGATCATCACTGGGATGTTCCTGCTGAATCAACTCCAACAGAGAAGGAGTCAATTGGACACTCTCCAAGAATACCCCTCCACTTTGTTCCCTGGTCTCCACATGCATCTGGGAAAAGAGCCCCATCAAAGTCCACTCATCACTGGACTTCCTTAAAGCCTGCACTGAAACAATTCTGCTCAAAGCGTCGGCCACCACATTACCCTTTCCTGGGGTATAGACAATGCCAAAGTCAAACCCCTACAAGTACTCTATCCAAAAATGTTGCCTCAAGTTGAGGTCCTTCTGCAAGAAGATATAGGCCAAGCGTTTGTGATCATAGTAGACCGAAAACTTCTCTCCAACGAGATAGTGATGACAATTCTTCAAAGTATGCATCACCACTTCCAACTCCAAGTCATGGGTTGGGTATTTCTTTTCATGTGGTCAGAGTTAGCGAGATCCATACGCCACCATGTGATCATCCCGCATAAGCACGCACCCAAGACCCATACCTGAAGCATCACAATAGACCACATATCCCTTTCCAGCCTCTGGAAAAATCAGTACGAGGGTAGTAGTCAACTGCCTCTTCAGATACTCGAATGATACCTGACATTCTGGACCCCATACAAACTTCACCCCTTTCCGGGTGAGCGCTGTCATCGGTGAAGCAAGCCGAGAGAAATCCCGAACAAATCTCCTGTAATAACCAGTAGGTCCAAAGAAACTCCTGATCTCGAACACATTGTTTGGATACTCCCATGACATAATCGCACTAATCTTCTTGGGGTCCACTGAAATCCCCTGCTCAGAGATCACATGACCAAGAAATTTCACCTCTTGGATCTAGAATGTGCACTTTGACAACTTTTCATACTGACTATGATCCCATAAAGTTCCCAAAATGATCCTCAAGTGATGTTAGTGTTCCTCCTCAGAGCCAGAGTATACCAGAACGTCATCCACAAACACCACAACAAAGGAATCGAGGTACTAATGGAACACCCCATTCATAAGTTCCATAAAGACTGCTGTAGAATTGGTCAATCCAAGGGGCATGACCAAATACTCAAAGAGGAAATATCTGCTTTGGAAGGCTGTATTTGGGATATCTGACTCCTTCACCTTGAGTTGATGATACCCTGAACGTAGGTCTATCTTTGAGAACCACTTTTCCCCCTTCAACTAATTAAAAAAATCATCTATTCTGGGAAAAGGGTATTTTTTTTAAATTGTTACCTTATTTAGATTTCGCTAGTCAATGCACAACTGGAGGGAACCATCATCCTTTTTTGCGAACAACACAGGAGCGGTCCAAGGAGAGATGATCGGGCGAATGAATCCTTTGTATTCTAAGTCATCCATATGTATCTTTAATTCCCTCAGCTCGGTGGGGGCCATGCGATAAGAGGGAAGAGATATCAGCTATGTTCCCGTCACCAGATCAATCGAAAACTCTACATCCCGCTCGGGAGGAAAACCTAAAATATCATACGAGAATAACAATGGAAACTCATTCACTACATGAGGTATTTAACCTTCAGGGGAAAGACCATCCTCTGGCACAAGCGAAGATAACTAGAAGATAACACTTCCCAACTCTAGGAGTGGAGGCCCTGCGTGACCTGACTGAGGATCTCATTCTCCACGAAAAACCTAACGACTCCCATCAGGTGCCATGAAACTCACACACCATCTGTATCAATTGACGTGTTCCAGGAAGTGTACTATCCAATCCATGCCAAGTATTATGTCAAATAGTTCCATATCTTGAACCAGGAGTTCCCACTCCATCTCAACCCCTGACATAGAAAGCGCACACAAGGGGCACCTGAGGCTCTGCTCCTTCTTCTTTCCCAGCAGTGTCGCCAACTCCATCGTGAAAGACATCAACTTAGTTGGAAAATTAAGCATGCCCACAAAATGGGTGTAAATAATTTAAAAAGAGGTTCTAGTATCAAAAAGAGAAGTATCTATAAAAGATACGATCAGAACGGTACCTCGAACTGTCGACGGTCCCACCTATAATCCAGTTGGTGCATGATCCTCTGCATGGAGATGTCCAATATCTTCCTAAGGATGACCTCTAGTCTGTGGTTGTTCCCTGAACTGGATAAAGATGATCCAAACCTACCACCACGACCGCCAAAACGAGATCCCCCAGTCCTCGACAGCTCAGACTGTGCTGGCACTCCTCTTGAAGCCACTGACCCTGCCCCACTTGGGAGTGGACGTGACACACCGCAAAAGCGCTGAAAATGTCCCATACCTCCACACTGGTAACAAGGATTTGGAGGAAGTGGAAATTATGGTTAGATATTCCCAGGCTTCCCACATTTGTGGCACATGGACGATCTCGCATCAGAAGCCGCATAAGAAACCTGCCTGGAAGAATGGCCGGAACTACCCCCTCCTTTCTTCACATGATCCTCCTGCTTCCTTTTCTTCTTTGAGTAGATGCCACTGCCCCCTACTGATACTGAACCAGAGAAACCAGCCCTACCTTTCCAATAAGTCTCCACCATACATTCCTGATCAACAACCTCATCATAGGTCCTCAGCTTAAATAAGAACACCTGGGAGTATATCTCTGGTCGCAAGCCTTTCTAAAACCTCTAGGCCTTCACCTGCTCATTGGAGACGATTTCTGGAGCCTACTAAACCAACTTATAAAAATGGTTGGTGAACTCCATCATAGATATATTCCCCTAAAAAGGTCCATGAACTCTCTGGACCTAGTATAAGACAACAACTCAGGGTAGTACTGTTCATTGAAGACAGCCTTGAAATCTCCCCAGCGCATCTTCTCATTCTTTCCAGTCTAAAGCACTGACTCCCACCACTTACATCTGGGACCCTCCAATATAAATGAGTCACACTTCACCTTGAGCTCCTTGGGTGTTTCCAGAAACTCAAACATACACTCGATCTTCTCGAGCCATTCCTCTGCATCCTGAGGTTCTGAGCTGCCTCGGAAAGTCAGAGGCTTGTATTTTAGAAACTCCTGAGCTTTATCTTTTCTAGGACATGTCTCTTCTTCCCTAATAGTAATAGGAGTAGGTTATGGTTCCTGTCCCAAAGCTTGGATTTCCCGAACCATAGCCTCTAAGAGACACTGATCAATCGGTGTGGGAGAACTCTCTCCAGCTTCCTCCTGTGGGCGTGGGGGAGCTTTCCAGGGATGCATGTTGCTACAAAATGCAATAGTCACAAAACAATGTTTAATACCACAATTCTGAAAATTGTAATCAAATACATCAAATATAAATAATCTAAACACATTTTAGTAATAAAAGAAATAACTAATTCACATCCGCCTGATGTCCTCATGTGGTCTGCAGCCCACACGTCTCAAATAGAAGTGAAGTCACTCCGTAAATTCCAACATCCCCTGGTGACTCAAGTTCTACCATGAGAGGTGTGGGTAGGCACCCTAATCACAACCAAAACCCTGATCCACGACAGCCTGATCTTCTGTCTATCCTGACTCATTCCAAAATATCAATATAACCCAAAAACGTTAACCTCCTCTAATACCATTTTGTCATGAACCGGATTTGGTCACCACTATTATCGGAACCAAACTTGGTATGTGCCAAGGACTGAAGGGAGTTCCCTGTCCCCACGGACTGGCATAAGTTCCTGGGTATCATAAAAATCTTGTTTGGGAACGATTTACCCGAGTATGAAAGCATAAAAGATAAAAAAAATCAATCAAAAATAAGAATCTGAAATTTTCATGCTAAACAACTCTTAACAAAACCATATATGAATTTTTTTAAAGACAATAAAAGTGGTCCAAAAACAAATAATGACAACATCAATACAACACCAAGGACTCTACATGATAATGAGGTCATCACCCGTAAGCTGTCTCCACAACTCTGCCCTAGCGATGGGGACTAACACCTTGAACCACCATCACCCTTGGCCTTTCCTTTACCTGAGTCAAACATAACCAAGTATAATTACACCCAATGGGTGTAAGTAGGGTGTGATCATAATACCAATATATACCACCCAGTTATTCTAAAGAGTATTCAATACAATGTGAAAAAGAAAGCAGTTTTAGTACGCAAAGAAAGACAGTGATAAAATCCAAGAAATGAAACTTTCAATTGAAAATAGTTTTAAAGATAAAATTTTCAGAATTTTCACACATTTAAATAGAAATGTTAGTGATTATAAAATACTTACAAAAACACCCAAATAAAATGGAAAAATATCACAAACACAATGAGCAAAAAAATCGGGAACACCCCGAGGCACTAGATATTCTCGGGCCCCATGTACCTCATACCTCGGTGTAAAGTAACCATAGTAAAATCCATTCATGTTCATGAGCCACTAGTAAGAAACATTACCATATCCTAGTGGTCCCCAATAATCATCCACATGGTTTATTTAGAGTTTTTTTATCAAAATTCTAGGTGAAACAAGGACAAAACTCATCTGGTCCACTAGTTGTACTAGTACACATCCGCCCCACCTAGGTACCCGGGCTTTCCCCTTAGTTCTCAAACAAATTCAGAATGCCACATGCATCCATTTTCATATAAAAACACCAATACTGGTCACTTAAAAACAATAAAGTAGCTATACACACTTTATACCATTTAAAACACACAACAAAACACTTTGATTTTCCGTAAAACAATTTCTCAAAAGCCCGCATTGTTTTGCACCCAACACTCCCTGAAAACCCAACTTTCCACACTATATGCACACCTATAAGTTACCAAAACATAAAATTCATCCTTATAAATTTTAATTAAACCAAAAAATCAATTTTAGGGAAGCCTCATGTGAACCAAGAAATGTAATCTTTGTAAAACTTCCATTTTTAAACAAACATGACACTTGAAGTTCACAAGTTCCACAACACCGTTAAAACCAACTTTCGTAGAAAAAAAATGGATAAACATTAAAAACATCATTTTAAGCCCTATTAAATACCAATAAAATAAAATAAGTAGTGATAGGGAAGCCCCAAAAGAACCAACAAGAGACTTCCATGAAAAACCCCCAATTTCACCTAAAATTGGCATTAAAAATTCATTTTCATTACAAAAACCACTAAAACTATTTTTTTGCAGAAACCATAAAATTCAATGAACATGAAAATTTCAAAAAAACAGAAATTAAATTCACATATATTTCATACATATGGAATCACCTACCAAATTAGTTAAAACCTTGAATCTTTTGTGCGAAAATCAAATTGCACCACCGCTGCACCAAGAGGGACCTAGATCAAACCTAAAACCACAAGAATTGGAAAATAAAACCCAAGGTTAAACATTAGGTTCTAAACCAGACCCCCTGGTCATTTGGTACGTCAATTAATAGAGAATAAACCCTAATAAAAAAATGAAACCCTAAGCAATTTGAAAGAGGAAAGAAATTGACTCACTTGCTTGAAGTATCGTGAAATAATCACTCCAAAAAAATAGTTTCTGAAATTTAATACATCCAAAATTCAGGGGTTGTTCTAAAAATATTTAGGAGGTCATTTAGGAACTTTAATGGGGGGAAAATAGTAATAATTGAGAGAGTTAAGAAGGGATTAATTTACCTATTCAATTATGGCCGATTTGAGACACCCTGAGAAGTTCTGCCCTAATTCTCGATTTCAAATAGCTCCAAGGAGGGGTTAAAGGAAATGGGAGCGCACCTGGGATACATAGGGTCGAGAGGCAGGTTGAATCACCGAAAAATTAATTATAATGAATAAG
Source organism: Viscum album (assembly GCA_963277665.1). Classification (NCBI taxonomy): domain Eukaryota; kingdom Viridiplantae; phylum Streptophyta; class Magnoliopsida; order Santalales; family Viscaceae; genus Viscum; species Viscum album. The sequence continues at coordinate 621,285,492 of OY728156.1, read as the reverse complement.
ATATTAAATAATTAAAGAAACAATTTAAAACTGGAAAATGGGCTTTCGGGTTGGCCCAATTCTTAAATAAAAACCCAAATACACCATTGTTATGGATTTTTAAGGGGTACAAATTGGATTTTTGGTGCTAAAAGTTCAGTGGAGGATATTTTTTAATTGTAATTGGTGTAAAATATTTAAAAAAAGAAATAGTTATAAAACAATCAAAATCGGTTTTTAAATCTGGAAATGGGCTCTCGATTTGGCCCAAATCATGAAAACTCGCCCTTTCCTCCAGAAATGAATGGGAAACCACTAAAACAAAGAATTAATGGAAATTTAATGAAATTTACCTTTAAAATAATTTATTTATGTGACATTATCAACTAAATATAGTCCATAAAATATGACGTAAATAAGTGTACAAGTATGAGCATAAAGATAACAATCAGTGCTAAATAAATAAACAACAAGCCACCCAGGTTCCTAAGGGACACTGGGCAGCTATACCTGCTTAATATCCTAGATGGAATAAGTCTAATCATGAAATTATATATATATATATATATATATATATATTTATTTATATAATCCGAAATAATATAGATGTGTAGTGTTTAGTTCTATATTGAATCCACCTATATGAACCAATAATGTGAGGATTCCTAATGGACATAAACCTAGAATACTAGTTCTATATTAGATTGATCATAAATCAAACATCCATATCCATTCTAATGAGACTAAAATATCAAGCCAAAGGGTACATTCCCTATATCCCAATAGAGTGAGAGATGCCATGCTACAACACTCGGGGTGGCAAGTGAGAAGCAATGCAACACTCTAATCATGGAATGTGGCACCTCAACCCAACATCCATATAGTATCACTGGTGTGAGATTTCATACCCAACACATGAAGTAAGGTCATGTGATTATCCTCCATGGTTAACACCCCTTACCATCATCTATATCCTATATCAAGGCATATCATGTATAATATATGGCATGAGGAAAAACCTCTCATGCAACTTAATTATCAATCACATATAAAGGAATAATCATGTTCATAATGCAATTCCTGATGTAATACCTCTCATGATTTACATTAAAATAACCAATTATAATCAAGGGCATCACAATTATAACAATTCACATAAATATTTATAAATCACGAGAAAACGATGTGGCCTTACCGCCCTTAAAACCTGTTTAACATAATCATGTCATTTCATTAGCACTATTTAAACCATTCTAGTAATTCATCCCATCATGGATATCCATTACATTTGATACATCCCATTAAATTTTACAAAACATGTAAATTCAATTGAAAAGGTCAAAAACACACTTAGAAAGAATCGTAAGAAAATGGAATTTACCTATTTAGCCAAATCTATTTATAAGATAACCATGCCCTTGGGAGGAGCTTGGTTCAACAATCATTTAGGTTGGGAAAAGGGTACAAGACATTCTCTTAGAAGGTGCAATGGTTTTATAACATTTATAAAGGGTAAAATCTATTTTCAAATTCTATTAGAATCCATTTCCTAAACATTCCATATAGCTAACTAGGGAAAAGGCTAAGGAGGAACCAACTCCAGAAGTACAAGCATGATTTAAACAATTAATCCCTACTTTTTAGTTTAAAATATATCACAAATCCATAGAGGGTTTTTATTATGAAATCATGACATTGTTCATAAACAATTCATTTAATCACATTTAGCATCCCAATTCAATTTACCAAAGATTCATTTTAACACAAAACAATAAAACATGGAAATTAAATTTACAAAGGTTGAATAAGGAACTTACTATGTGTCATTCACAATTAGGCCATTGATTGCAAGGGGAAATCCATTTAATATCTAAGATGAATTCTTGGATGACGTTCTAGGATTATTAAACAATTAAATAAAATGGGGAAATTTTCTTTGGCACAGCCAAAGGGTGTCTATAAATGTGATCAACCACATTTAATAATTTAGAAAAGGTTCAATAGGCATGATTGAAAGTGTGAGGATCATTTTGACATGAAGAACTCAATTATAACTGAACACTTAGCAAAGTCCAATATTAAGAATAATGTAATTTTTCATATAATTATGAAAAAATAAGAAAAAAAATCATAGACCACCAACATCATACTTAATATGGCATAATCATCCAATATCAAGATATGTTTCAATTCGGTTTGGAAGATATCTAAGAAATGGACCTTCACCATAAAAATAGTGTGAATGATCTTGCACCAAAATAATGTTGTATATGAAAAGAATAACATGAAATAGATTAGAGATGATATGATAGCTTACAAATACGAATTCATAGAGTCTTATGGTGAACGATTTAGACTTCAAATGGAGGAGTTGTCGTGATGTATATCTTAGGCTTAAGGAGGATCCAAAAGTACCTTGAGGAGGAAACTCACATGGGTGGAGGAGATGAAGAAATAATAGAAAGAAAGAAAAATAAAAACTTAAACTCATTAAGAGAGAAAATTTAATTTCACCCAAAAACTGGGCCACACGGTTTAGCTGCATAGTTTTCCCAAATTGTGCTCCAATCGTGCGACACCCCCTACTTAAGAAACTATCACACATGGCTTTTCCTGCACGGTTATACTAACCGTGCACAAACTGTGTGGTGAATGGTTCTTAGAAACTGTCAAAAACCCCCTAACTTCGCAGCCTAGGCACATGGTTTGGATAAAATATTCACAAACCATGTGGAGAATTTCTTCACCCCTCTACATCCACATGGTTTTCTACTGGGGACCGCATGGTTTCAGACAAATAGTACACCCTCTTCATACCCTTCAAACTTGGAATTCCCATACCTAACTCTCCCAAAACTCCACTAGACCACCAATAGATATCTCAGGCCTTCACCCAAGTCTAAAAACAACACATTAAAGTGTTACAACTCTCAGAATTATGTTTTGAAGATTAGCTTTAAAAAACACCCATCCATTAAACTAAAACGTTCAATTTCCTTTGGAATTTTGTTTGGTTCAAAAATAAGAGATGTTACAACCTACCCACTTTAGAACTTCTCATCCATAAGAATCCTTTAGGAATAAAAAAATATCACCTAACCTATAAGGGTTATGAAATTTTATTCAAATGTCTAGGTTGTGTTTCCAAGAACCCAATGCATTTCCAATCATTTCTTAAGTATACTACACTTAAGCAGTGAAAACTTGATCAAACACTCGATTTATAATAGAAACATCAAGACAATATTACCCAAGCCCATATATCTAGAGACTCAATCATGTCATAATATCTTTAAACATCTGGCTGATGGTGCTCCCCACTATAGGCTCTAATATAAAAAATTGACCAATTCAGATCCACAATACCTCCATCATCAGAATTTCCTTACAAGGAATGACTCCAAGAATTCCGGAAATCCTCTTGGAATTATTTTTTAAATGGTTAAATGGTGTATTCCCCACTGACTCCACTTAAATAGGTTGATCCAATTTTTCATGAACAGATAAGGCTAGCACATACCGCACTCGTCTTCACCCTATGACATGTTTTAAATAGATTCTTCACAAATCATATTCATTGAACAAGGAAAAACACAAGTCAAGCCACCTCCAGCAAGCCATTCTTAGGAAGATTGGCTTAGACGACCAACATAAAACCAAAATAACTTCAATTCATTCCTCTAGGGAATCCTGTGTTTATAGAAATCATGTACACCAAAATACATACATGAATTATGTTGATGTTTCTTGATCAAACTTACACTTGATCATTTAAACTATCATGTATCAGCATGAACTTGGGTGTAATTAAAATCCATTCCACTGGAATCATTACCATTTTTAAAAAACACCTTTGAGCCTGACAACATGTATGGGGTAACAATGTATTCAACCACTGGAGTTCAAGGAACTAAACCAGGGTAGTCCAAACTCTAAATTTATAAGTGAGATGGTGGTACAAGATAAGACACCCACATCAGAATATTTACTTATCCTAGAGTAGAATCCAACTATAATTCACATTAAGGAAAAGAAATAGTTTCCAAGAGTCCATCCAAATAACTCCTACATGAAAATCCCAATTTCACATAGGAATAACCAAACATCGAAGAAAAATACACACCCAGAATGAAACAAGATAGCGATCACATCTCAATCACAATGGATTTTAAACTTTACCATGACCTATGACCAACACTCTCTTAGTGCATCAAGGAAGATATCAAGATAGGGTACATGCTCTTTAATACGGAGAATATACTAAGAGGATATCAAAGGATTTAAATAATATCAATCTAACCATTACCAGTAAACCTCTTGAAAGAATCTCATCTTGACCTATTGATGCACTATCAATAACCAATCACAAGCCTTTACCAATTGAGGTATCTTGTGATCACTCAATATTACCCATCGAAGTCTATCCAACACCAATAATGTTTCCTAAGTGTTTCATACACATAAAACCATAAGAATGTTGTACTTCCAAGAAAGAACGAAAATGATTTAAAACTTTCCATCCCCAAATGAATTCAAGAAATATCGATTATTTTCAAATGGTTCTCTTCAGTTGTGTCCCTTTTACATGGAAGGGAACATAACCACCAGAACTAACATGATGATCCCCACCTTATAATTTTCATAGAAATAAAAATAAGAGAGATAAAAACTTATCATAAGAGTGCTAGATCAAAACCAACTTGAGAATATGTGTGTCACTCCTTCGGTTCATGATCAAAACATCAAAGAATAAAAACATTTGGCATGAAGTCTAGAACCAACCTAATCGACGTGTCAAAACACTCGATTCTTCTGAAATTCATCCTAAGAATTGGGAAAAAATTGATCCCTTTAACTTTCAGGTCACCCTACTATGAATATATCCTCTGAATTCAATCAATATAACAAGGATTAATGATTATACAAAACTCAAATAGTTCATTATGACATTTAGAAATTTGACGGGTACTCTATGTATCAATGTATATTACCCTGAGATTACACAAGAAAATGGAACATCTTGAATACTACCCATAGGTTGTCATCCCTATGCATTCAAGTATATGATGTCCTATACAAGGTATTTAACCCATAATTTTATTTCCCCATATAACCATTAACATGGATGATGACAAACCAATTCATCTAGTACTAAGGAATAAGAAAGTGTCAAGCGACCGACGAAGAAACCGACCATGATCGAGGCATGTCTAACCAACTGAAAACAAGTAATACCTAGTTCCCATGCCTATAATAAGAGTTGACAAGAACACAAAAACCCATCTAAACTAGGGTTTTATTAGGATATAAGAGTTATATTAGGGACATAGGCACCCTAAAGGCACCAAAATATAGAAAACTCATAGCATTTAGTAAGTCTTTTAATATCTAAGGGTGATAACTACCATGGGATAGCCCCATACAAAAGAAAAACCATTAACCCTATCATATGTTCATGCTAAAAAAGTCAGTAGGATCAAAATACTATCATTCATTCCATTTCTAAAATGGAGGAAAGCATACAGAAGATGATCATGTTTCTGTTTCCAGACAACATAATGAGAGAATTAAGCTACCCTTACTCAAGGTTTAAAAAAAGGACACCACATAAGATTAAATTTTAAAGTCATTAAAATTATTAATATTTATTCTTTAAACATTTTAAATATTTAAAAATAGAACACTGAGTACCATTTATAAAACAGAACCACTTGGTATTTGATTTATCCAACACATCAAAGAAAAATAGGCAAGCCTTATCAAACTTACTTATTAAACATTAACCATTTATATACATCTCATCATAAATTACTAAATTTATCAAAAAATTACTTTTAAAAAATAAGGAAACCTAAAAGGGTCTTGATAAGTCAACCTGGGTTCTTTAAAAAGAAACCCAAAAAAAATTCTTAGTTATCAAAATTTCAAAACACCTATAACAGGTTATCTTATAAGAAATATTCCCCAACTAACCTAATTGGGTCTAGTTGTGAATTTAGATAAATAAACCATTCATTTTAGATCAAAATTTAAAAAATCATTTAAAACCGTCTAAAACATAAACCATGTTCATATACAATTGTTCAATTACATGGGCTGTCACCACCCCAATCTATAAACTACCCATACAATTTTAGAACGATTTATAGCACCCATTTAATCGAAAACAATACAATTTTAAAATATAAAAATATCATATTTAATTCCTCCATAATATGGGTGGACATATACTGATCCATAAAGCACACATACACTTTACAGTTTGGAATTTGGATCCCATTAATCAAAGCCAATGCACCTTAAAAGTTTGAACTTTAGCAGCCTTTACATTTTAATAATAATTTCTAAACATGTATAAAGGCCAAATATGGTTTGAGTATACGGGTTACTTTTTCCCAATTATAAGGAACCCATGCACCTTAAAATTGAACACTAGTTCCATTTATTCCTATCCACTATCTTTATCCCATGAAACTATTTATATTTATCAAACAAAGTTATCATGTCATTAACAAATAATCACAGTGAAGCATGCTAGTAAGTACAGAAGCATAACATATAAATAAGAAGGGCATGATAAAAAAATAACTAAAAAAGTACCAATATAATAATTTTATTAAAATACCTAAATATCATAATAATAAAAAAGATCAGGATATAACACTCAAGGAAGGAAATCAAATCAGTAAGTAGTTCAATTAATTCAACTACGTGGCATGAAATATGCATGGAATGTGAATTTCTATGTGCCTAATACGATGCATTTAATTCTTCATCCTCACCATACTAGGCCAAGGGAGAAATATCATAAACACTATAAATAAATAAGCATTAGAAAATACACCAATCATTCGAGGGGAAATCAAATAAACTATAATATCAAATAACATGAACATCAATCCCATCCCTAGCTACTTGGACATTTTCCCTTGGGTGGGGTGATCACTCCCATACATAGCTATTTACCAAGCACTAAAATGTTCCTAGTGTCCTATAAACCAACAAAAAATAGTAAGAAAAAGTAAAATTAAGGCTCTTATACCACTTCATAACATCCCGAACTGACTTAACACTAAGACAGTAGTCGAATCTGTGGGTCAAGTGGCCTCAAGTGAATCTCCCCATACACTATAGGTTAACAACTATCATAAAGAGTCTCAATATGTGATAGTGGGGAGAATATATCCTCTTATTAGAGTATCACAATGGTATAATTAAAATAAATAACAAATAACAATGTAAGTAATAAATAAAAAAGACTGAGCAGTGGTGGAATAATAATAACGACTGAGTATAAACAATGGCCAACTCCAGTCTATAATTGATGCATGCAAGTCCTGATAATGAAAAAAACTAAAAAATAGACATACAACATGCTACAAGGTACATTATAGTACAAGATTAAGTAAAATAAAAGTAATAATAGCAAGGCCCCAAGAGCAATCTCCATGAGCATCTCGAGCTCCATCTTGGTCATGTTCTCTAAAGTCCTAAGTACTAACTAATAGCTCAAGAAATATATTGAGGTACCATAAATATAAGGTCTACTTAGGTACCGCAGTTAAAAGGTGGACCAAATAGGGTACGAGATATAAATCTCAGTAGGTTTCCACCCACATATTATATGACTAAAACCATTCCATGAAATATGATGTAAAGAGGTGTGGAGGTATAAGAATAAAGATGAAAAAGAAGTGCTAAATAAATAAAAAACAACTCACCCAGGTTCATAAAGGAAAAATGATGACTATACCTACTTCGATTCCTATCTAGAATAAGTTTGATCATGCTAATATATACATATATAATTAGTAATAATATATATGTGCATTTTTTAGTTCTATATTGAATCCACCTATATGAACCAAGTGCGTGAGGATTCCTAATGGCTATATACCTGGAATACTTGTGTTGTATTGGACCGATTGTAACTCAGACATCCATATCCAATCTAACAAGCTGAAAATCTCAATCCAAAGGGTATATTCCCTTTATCCCAATAGAGTGAAAGATTTAATACTAAAACACATAGGATGGAGAGTGATCCACCATGAAACACTCTAATCATGGAACCTAGTGCCTCAGCCGAATGTCCATATAGTATCATTGGTGTGAGATTCCATACCCAACACCTGATGTAAGGGAGTGTGAGTGTCCTCCATGGACAACACCCTTTACCATCATCCATAGCCTATATTAAGGTGTATCATTTATAATATATGGTATAAGGAAAAACCTATCATGAAACTTAGTTATCAAGCACATATAAAGGAATCATAATGTTTATAATACAATCCAAGAGGCAATATTTCCCATGATTTTAATTTAAATAACCCATTACAATTAAGGGCATAATAATTATAACAATTCACATAAACATTTACAAAGAACAAGAAAAATACATGGCCTTACCACCCTTACAAACCATTTAACATAAACATATCATTTCATTGGAACCATTTAAAACATTCTATGAAGGCATCCCACCATGGCTAGCCATTCTTTTTGATACATTCCATTAAATTTAACAAAAAATGGAAATTAAATTAAAAAGTTAAAAAAGGAACTTAGAATGAACCATGAAAAATGGAATTTACCTACTTGGTAAATCCATTTATAATATAATCAATCCCTTAGAAGTAGCTTGGTTTAATAGTCATTTATGTAGGATAAAGGTTCTAAGCCTTTCACTTAGAAGGTACAATGGTTTTATAACATTTATAAAGGGTAAAATCTATTTTCTAATGCCATTAGAGGCCATTTTCTAAACATTACATATAGCTAACCAGGGAAAATGAATAAGTTGTCACCAAACCAGAAGGGAAATTATTATTTAAACAATCAATCACTACTTTTTAGTTTAGAATAAAACACAACTCTATCAAGGGATTTTTTTTATGAAAACATGAAATTGTTCATAAGTAATTCATTTAATCACATTTATCATCGCAATTTAATTTATTAAAGAATCATTTTAACATAAAACAACCAATAATTGCAATTAAATTTAAAAAGGTTGAACAAGGAACTTAAGAGGCATCATTCATAATTAGGCCTTTGATTAAAAGGGGAAATCCATTTAATATCTACGCCAAATGATTAGATGATGTTCCAAGATTTTATAACAATAAAATAAAAAGGGTAAATTCAACTTGGAACACCCAAGGGGTATCCATATATGTGATCTACCACCTATAATCATATATATAATGTTCAATAGGCATGAGTGAAAGTGTGGGGATTTGTTTAACCTAAGGAACTCAATTATAAGAAGAAACTCGGAAAAGGCTGTCACACATCACAATGGATCTATTCATATAATTTTGGAAAATCGATAAAAAAATATATATACCACCTACTGTGTACTTTGGATGACCAACTCTTAAAATATTGAGCTCTGATTCAATTTATTTTGGAAGATATATAAGAAATGGAATTTCACCCTGAAAATAGGGAAAATGATCTTTCACCAAAATTGCACAACAGATGGAATGAAGAACTTGAAATAGATTAGAGAGGATACAAGATATTAACAATAAAAATTAATAGAGATTAATGGTAAAGGATTCAGACTCCTAATGGATGATTTTTCATGATGCCTAGCTGAAGCTTGAGGAGGATCCAAAGGCGCCTAGAAGAGGAATCTCATGTGGGTATAAGAGAAGAAGAAAGAAGATAAAGAAATAAAAATAAAAAGTTAAACTCATTAAGGGATAAAATGCGATTTCAACCTAAAAACTAGGTCGCATGGTTTGGCCACATGGTTTGGCCAAACTGTGCAACAATTGTGTGACATCCCCTACTTAAGAAACTATCACGCATGGTTTTTCCCACACAGTTATCCTAATTGTGTGAAAACTATGCGGTGAATAGTGATTAGGTACTACCAAAATACACTAACCTTGTGGCTAGGTTCATGGTTTGGGTAAACTGTATGAAGACCGTGGGGAGAGTTTCTTCACCCCCTATGCAGCTACATGGTTTTCTTTTGGACACCGCACAGTTTTAGACAAAATGTGTGCCCTCTGTATACCCTCCAAACATGGAATTCATGGCCCCAGTGCTCTCAAAAATCCATGATACCTCCAAGGGATTTCTAAATATTTCACCCAAGTCAAAAAAAACATATTAAAGTGTTACAACTCTCATAATTACATTCCAAAGTTCGTTGTTAAAAAAGGCCCATATAGTAAATGAAAAAATTCAAATTCCTTTAGAATTTCAGCCAGTTCAAAAATAGAGGACATTACATTTGTAACATACCAAACCGGTTCTAATGCCCCAAGCCATTTCTCCACATGACCTTAGGAATTCCTCCACATACACTAGATGTTGGTGACTAGTATCAAGGGTTTAATGGAACACATGGGAATATTATAATCTCTTTATGAGAGTAAGCTAGAGTAGATAAAAATAAAAAATAAAGTATACAAGTAAACAATAAAAATGAATCATAAATCTATTTCCAAAAACAGGGTACAAACCAACAACCAAATAGTAAATATTCCATGTCATTACATACAGTGAAAAGTGTCATGGAAAACCCAAAATAAATACAAGATGAAGAATCCCCAAAATGGGTCTTGGCTCCAAGATTGGATCCTTCATCCATGCACATCCCATTCCCAAATCAACCACCTAGAATAGGGAATTTTCCCTTGTTGTAGACTGCAATCATGATGTCGGCTTAGGTACCCAATGGTAACCCGAACAGGGTGTGAGTAAAATTGAGTAGGACACCACAAAAAAGTGTCTAAAAAATATATAGTCTAAACAGATAGTGTATGAAGGTACATAATGAATAACAAATAAATAGAAGTCTAATCATGTGTTATTAATTAACATGATTCACTTTAACCACTTTTACTATTTGTTCCATGGATTATCCATTTTCATCAAATACACTTTTGCCTATGTTAGTCATATAACTATGCATGATGGGGGAGAATCAAGTTCCATTGTTAACAAGGGTAAACATTAAAAAAATTACATAACACTTACCTTGAATCCTCAGTACAGGTTTTCATATAACATGCTTTCATTAGGGGAATAGAGCCTCAGTCTGACTCCCTAAACCATGCATTATAGGGGTGGATCTTAGATCCTCAATCTAACCTGACCTGTGGGTGTAGATCCGTAATTTCAATACCCCACACATACCACTAAGCCATGTGCACATTCTTTTTTAACCATTTAACACATTTAACATTTAGAAACCATAAATTTTGGAACACATTAACTATTTACAACCCATGGTTCATTCAACACATATACCATTTTCATGCCATAACCTATTAACTTGTTTAAAATTTACATGGCTTATCCCATCAACACATTTACCATTGACAACCCATAATTCATTTAATGAATTCACTTTATACCAATACCCACCTTATGTCAAATTAATAACTAGAAAAATTTATCATTATTTCCACTTCATAAATCATGTTAACATGTAAACATAATTATAATAGGATAAATCTCATAAAAATTAAATTCTACACATAACATCCCAATTCCATGTTCAAGAAAATGAAATACACTATGGGTGGCCCTTAACCCAGTCCAATTAAACTCAATAAATCCCACAGGGATCATGAGGGGTTCAATTCATCATTTAACTTACCAATTCATCATTTCAACCTTGTAAAACCAAATTTACAGCACAAAGTCACAAGAGAAAAACCACATAGTTTAGATGCAAGGTTGTTCAAACCATGCACCATTCAAGCACAAATGGTGTTCCCCCCTCTATCTAAGAGGGGGATATGTTGCATGTCCTCTTGGGGAGCCTAAATTGCTTTCCAAACCATACAGGATGAATTTTTTCAATCTCACGTAGTTTCAACTCCCCTCGTGTAGGGTTTCACCAACCATGCCCTACCTCCTTTAGGCAAGCATGGTTATGGCACACGATCACTACTAACTATGTGCCAACCATGAAACCTTCACTAAATGGATTATTTTACCCTTATTTCATGTCCCAAGCCGAAAGGAAACCCCCAATCCTCCTCATAAACTCTGGAAACATTTAATTTATCAACTTAAATAGATTTAAACCAAATTTTAAACAAGAACATACCTTATTGGTAGTCTGGGATCTTATAAAAATAGTCTTCACTCGAGAATTCATATGGATCCTTATGGATCCCTATATGGAAATAAGTATTGAACTTCAACATTTTGGGATGAATTTGAATAAATAAAGCTATAAGGACTTGATAAAGTATATGAAATGGAAGATAAATTTAGAGAAATTCAATACCACATCATGACATCTCAGTGTCAATAGAAAATTTATGTTGACAATCATCAGTGTGATCTGGAGTTTGATGTCAGTGTGATGATCTTCATATAAATTTCTCTATAGAATAATGTTATGAAATATTGTAATAAAGTAAATCTATGTTGGTATGGTTTCTTATAACATGGAACTTTCAAAAAACCTCTCTCAAGTCCTTTATGTGTTCCATGCATCTCTCTTGAGTAAGTATATACATAATCCATTACATATACTAAAATTAGTGGTCATGCCACTGAAGAATGATATTTCTTATGATGAAAAACTAGTAGATATTCTAGATCATATAGATAAATTTCTATAAATCAAGTCCACTCATATTGTCAAATTTTTTTACTGAAACTACCAATTTGAAGAAGCTATATATAGACCTGATGATGCAATGAGGCAGAAGTATCCTAATTTGCTTGTATAAAAGTGATAGAATTTTAAGGGAATATTTATTTTTAAGGGGTGTTATAATGTAACAACAAGAGATTTTATAAAATATTTTTTTCAAAAAAATTTCACTTCTTTTGTACCTTGCGTTACACGCAACATCGAGTTTTAATGAACTGTGATATATAATTAATATTATTATTTAAACAAGAAAATTATAATATAGCCATTAAACATGGTGGTTTAAATAGTAATAAATTTTTTTTAAAAAATAATTATTAAGGTTTTAGATAAATTAAATATGTTTATAAATAAGTGATTATTTTTTGGTAGTCTTTATATGCTTTGAAAATACATTTTTCTCAAAAAAATGATTTTTTATTGATTTTTGTGAATAAATAATAAAATTAATTTTTATAACTTTTAGAAAATTTATTTTAAAAAATTTAACTTAGTTTTTTTAATCAACATGTTAAAATTATCTTTGGTTGATTTTTTTTGATTTTATTGAAAATGTTAAATTTTCAATGAATAGTGAAAAATACTGGGTTTTTATTGAAAATTGCTTATTCGGTTAAATAATTTGTAAGGATAAATTTTATTTTAAAAAGGTTATAAAAGTAAAATTAGATAAATTATATTATAATTAATCCAATTTATTTCATTTTAATCAATTTCATGTTGAAATTTGATATAAAAACTTTTTAACAATTGATAGTTTTTTTCTTTGGAAAACTATTTTTTTGTCGCGTCTGTGGGTTTATTTTTAAATTAAATTCTAAATATTATGTGAATTAAAATTATAAAAATGGATTAAATATTTATAATTATAATAAATAATATTATATAATAATTTTAACTTAACTTTCTTCATAATTAATAGTAATAACAATAAAAATTAATTAGTGTGGTTAAGGTTAAAATGAGTTTATTATGGGGTTAAACTTAAAAGATAAGGTTTTAAATGACCTAAATACTTTTCTAGTTCATATTTTATAGCCATATTTATAACTTATCAATATAATGTCCAATTATGAGTCATTTTTTATACTTTTGGAATGTAAAAAATGTGAGTATAACTTTTTCTTTTCAAAAATTCTCGGTGTGTCATCTCCCCCACTTATAAAAGATCACCCCATATCCTCTCCTCTTCACACATCAAAAACCATTTGTTTTGCACACTAAATAAAAATATATATTACTTAATTTCATTCCCATATAAAAATTTCTTAGTTCAGTTAGGAAACACTCCTATGAATTATTTTGGTGTTAACTTAAGGAGGTTGTCTGAAGAAGATGTATCATTCATAACTGAGCATTTTTATATTATTTATTCTTCCACATCATTAAAATATTATTAAACTATTTTGATAAAATAAAATAATTATCTAACATATAAATATATTTTATGATTTTAGTTTAATAACCTAAATCCATCTCATCTTCCATCAAATGGAAAATGAAACCATTGATCGTGTGTACAGCGGACTACCGCCTCACAAACTGATGTAATTCGTTTTCCATAATTACATCTCATGGTCTGATATAATGATGGATTTAAAGTATATATATGATATTTATGAAAAAATTATACTTTTAATTATAATATCACATATACCTTCTTAATTTTCATTCCTTGGGAATATGATAATGTCACTCGTGTATACAGCGGACTACTGCCTCGCAAACCGATGTGATTTTTTTCACCTAAGATAGACATGGAAGTTAATAAGGTTATATTTAATGAATATATATGAAATATATGAAATAATAATTAATCTTTAATTTTGATATATTATTTACATTCCTTTCATTGTATTCATTGATAAAATGAAAACATTGTTCATGTGTACGTACGACCTACCATCTCCATGAACGGTGTAATTTATTTTCTATCTCTAAATTTAATGAATTACTATAAATAAATATTTAATTAATACATATTATATTTATATGATGTTTAAATTTTTTTATAATATGTAATTATGATCAAAGTAAAAAATAATTAAAATACCAAATCAAAATATACATAAAATACAAAGTAGTTATTACCCAAAATGTGAATTTAACATGGAATAGTTAATAAATGAGTAATAAAAGGTCATAAGTAAATAATATATTGAATGATATATATATATATATATATATATAATTATGGTTTTTTAATATATGTGTAATAAACATATATTTATAATAAAATAGTATTTAATTTTTACAATGGAATTTTATACTTAATGTCAGGGATTTCAAGTATCACTTTTATTTCTAGGAGATATATGTCATATTTACCAATCGCTTATTTTATGTGGTGTATATACCACCCATTTAACATCTTATATCATGAATCTACTTATTTTATTGATATTTTTGTCTCATTAGATATTTTTCTTTAATGATTCTTACGATTCAAAATTTTCCAAAGTGGTAAGGGATTTTTGTCTCACTTTTATTTTCGGCGGACACATATCGTATTCACCACTTATTTATTTTGTGTGGTGTATATAATACTCATGAATATATTTTATGATTATTATCAAGAAAATTATGGTATATACATATCTATATAAGGTTATTTTTTTCAATGGTCTTACAATTCAAACTTTACCAAAGTAGTAAAGGTTTTATGATTTAATCTCATTGTTTATCAGGATTGTTTATGAATATGATTTTGATGGTGAAACATTATGATATATCTATCAAGAAACTAATTTATTTTATTATACTCATTTTATTTATGACAAATAAATATTTCCCATTAATTTACCTCTCTTTAAGTGTTCAAGAGACAAAAATAAATTTTTTAAGAAAAATTGAATTTATTTCTCTCTTGGGTCAAACATTCTATTTTTTTCTATGTAAATGTTTCCTAAAAAATTTAAAGAAAGATTTTAAAATGATCCAATTATGATTAAAGAAATTTTATCCCATTTTTGAATTTTTTTTAAAACAATAAATGGAATCTTATTATCATTTTATGAGAAATGATCATTTTATTTTTTTCCAAAAATTTGAAAGGAATATTCGTTTTAATGTGTATGAAATTAATGGTATTTTACGTCATCATGACCACAAATAGCTTTAAAGATTTATTTAAAAAAATTAAGGTTATTTTCAAAGAAAATTTTTTATTTATGTTTTTTAACTTTTTTTATTTTAAATAAGTGATTTTGAAGTGAAAATGATATTTTCTTCAAAAATGGTATTAATGACCTTTTATGGTATTTCTATAAATTAATGATAAAATCATTAGATGTTGCATATTATTTACTAGGGATATGATCTAATGATACCATCTTTATCCTTTCTATGGATGTTTTGTGATTATGATTACAAATTTTTATGAAACCCATTTCTTTCACATGGGTTATGCTATGATGAAATGGTTATGAAACCCATTTCTTTTTCACACTAGTGGAAAAAATGTTAAACGTGTTGGTATTTTTCATGTCGGTTCTATATAACCGACATGAAAAGATATAAAAATCGATTTATCAAGCCAGTTATTTTATAACTGACATGATGAATCGATGAGAATCAATTTTTTACATCAGTTATTTTATAACCGATGTCAAAAATACTGAGATTATCTTTATTAATTCAGTTATAAAATAATTGACGTGATAAATCTAATCTCGGTAATTTATCACATTGGTTATCAAAAGAACCAACATGATAAAGCTCCATTTATCATGTCGGTTATAAAATAATCGACATGATAATTTTTTTATAATGTCAGTTATTTAATAACTGATGTTATAAACATAAAAAATATTTTATCAGGTCGGTTATTAAACAACTAATGTGATAAAGATTTTAAATGATTTATCGCACCTTGTATTCATTCATTCTATTTTCTTTGAAGAGGAAACCTGCACTCGTCTCTCTCGTGCGGAAAACCTAGAAAGGATTCTTCGAAGTCGTGCCCTCCAGCCTCATTTTTCCAACATCATTCTTCATATTTATTATCATCAGATCTATCAGTTCGACTCATAACACTCAAGTAAGGCTCACACGGATCAGTTTCAGTTTTTATTTTTCACGATGCCCTAAACTAATTTTTTGAGATGTTATTTTTCTTTGTTCTTGCTATCATTGTTTGTTTCATAGTTTTCATTTATACCGTGCTAAATTCTTTTCTAGTAAAATAAACCTATGGAAGTGATATCATGCAAGTTTATGATTTTTGTGTGTTCTATCATGTGTGTTTGCACGTATAGGGGGTTTCCAAGGGGGTGGGGGTTGTGCAAGTGGGTAGGGGTGTCTCGGGGGTGGGGTTTTCAACGGGGTTGGGGGTGTCCTAGGGGGTGGGGGTGGTGTCCAGGTGTGAGGGGGTTGTCCAAGGGGGTATGGGTGTCCAGGGGTGTGAGTGTGGGGGGGTCCGGGGGGTGAGTGGGATGTCCAAGGGGTAGGGGTGTCCAGGGGGTAGGGTGTCTATGGGGGGTGGGGGGGCTTCCCAGAGGGATGGGGGGCTTTCCAGGGGTGGGGGTTTCCTAGAGGGTTGGGGGTCTATCCGGGGGGGGTTGTCCAGAGGGGTGGGGGTTGTCCAAGGGGGTGGTGGTGTCCAGGGGGTGTCCAAGGGGGTGGGGTGGTGTTCAGGGGGGTGAGGGGGCTTTTCCAATGGGGTAGTTGTGTCCTGGGGGTAGGGGTGGTGTCGAGGGGGTGAGGGGTTGTCCAGGGGGTGGGGTGTCCAGGGGGTGTCCAAGGGGGTAGGGGTGGGGTGGTGTCCAGGGGTTGGGGGTGTTCAAGGTGTGGGGGTGGTGTCTAGGGGGTGAGTGGGTTGTCTAAGGGGGTATAGGGTGTCTAGGTTGGTGGGGGCATCTAGGGGTGGGGGCTGCCCAGAGGGGTTGGGGGTTTTCCAAGGGGTGGGGGGCTATCCAAGGGGGTGGTGGTATCCATGGGGTGTCCAAGGGGGTGGGTGGTTTCCTGGGTGGTGAGGGTGCTTTTTAAGGGGGTGGGGGTGGTGTGCAGGGGGTGATGGGGTTGTCCAGGGGGTGTGGGGGTGGCCAGGGGGTGTCCAATGGGGTAGGGGTGGGGGTGGTGTCCAGGGGGGTGAGGGGGGTGTCCAGGGGGTGGGGGTGGTGTACAGGGGTGGGGGCTATCTAGTGGGGTGGGGGTTTCCAGGGGTGTCTAAGTGGGTAGGCGGTGGGGGGTGGTGTCCAGGGGGTGGTGGTATCCAAGGGGGTGGGGTGGTGTCTAGGGGGTGAGTGGGTTTTCCAAGGGGGTATGGGGTATCTAGGGGTGGAGGTGTCCAGGGGGTGCAGCCTAACCATGCACAGTGCCCGAGTTCTTTAAAAATGTATTTTTTACCATTTCCCCTATCAAATTTTAACACCAAAACGCCTCTTTATCTACCATTTGGAACATGAAACCCTAGGATTATCCTCTTCCTCTTCTCCATACCTCTCACCTCCTTCCAATGGTGATTCCAAGTGGTTTCTACAAGTTTGGGGGTGATTTTTTCATATAACATCCTTCTTCTCCCTCTTCTTCCTTATTCATTTTTCTTCTTAGTTCTTTTTCTTCATTATTGGTTCCTTTGGTCTAGGGTTCTTGTTTCTTAGTTTCTAATTTTAGGGTTTTTTCTTGTTACAGTTCATCTTGGTATTCCTTTCTCATTTGGACCTTCTTGAAGCCATTTTGAGTGGTCATCATTGAAGGCATCTTGGATTGAGGTAGGTTTACCTGTATATTGGCCTTTAAATTTAGGAATCATTGATTTCTTGATGTTTATACCTTTATTTGATGCTTGTTAAAAATATATAATATTTTGAAAGATTACTTGAATTAAATCAAGTTGCATTCCCATTTAATTAAAAGCTTGGTTGGCCCTTATATGAGGTTTATGATTTCAAAATGATGTTGTGACTTTTCAAATGCATTTCAAATATTTCATGGATACCTAAATGATGTTTTTGGATACTTTCGAAAACTTTTTTCTTTTAAAAGAATGGGTGTGGCCCGATTGGAACTTTCAGAAAGTGTGTTTTCTTTGGAAATATCTCCTTGGAATGCGTCTCTTGCCTTATCATTATTAAAAGGAATGGGAATGTCCTTGGTATGGGACTTACATTGTGCATTGATGTCCCTAAGGCAAGGGTACTTCCTTGGAGTGGTGTTCTGGGGTGATTCTTGTGGGTGTGTGTCTTATGTGTGTCTTGTGCTTATTCTTTATATATGGTTGATTGTTTGATACTCCTCGGATCACCCCCATTTTAGACATAAAATGGTAACCTAGAATTAGTAGTGGATTATTCGAGAATGCTTGATGCACTAGTTTAAGATTATTATCTAGCTAATTGACCCTTAGTATAAACACGCTCTGCTTTGGGGATGGTTCCCCTCGTGCATTAGGGATGTTTAATTGCATTAGGAATGACAAAAGGATGGATTAGGTTACAATGTGTTCTAGATTTTACCCTAAGATCCTAGGTACTACCATGTTCTCTGAAACTTGTTTATTCATGGAGGATAATCTAGGTGCCTCATCTGGTATGGTTATTTGAATATTGCTTACCCATTGCCCTCATTATGTCATCAATGATTATGCTCCCTAATTGTGGTGTGTCTCTTTGGTAAAATTGAATGCTTGGTTTTAAATGTTTTCATGAGTATTACTTTTAGAAAAACTATATTTATTTTCCTGTATTTCAAACTAGTAGAAAATGAAATATTTTATTTAAATGAAATGTATAGGGATAGCCGCTACCCCCCTGGACACCCCCTACCCCCTTGGAAATCCTAGAGAGCCCCTACCCCTATGGACAGTCCTTACCCCTTGGAAAACCCCCACTACCCCCATAGATAGCCCCCTACCCCTTGGACCCCCCTTAGTATATATATATCCCAACGGTTTCACTGAAACTATTGGCATATCTTAACTTTAGGTAGTCTATACCAATGGTTCCTGTAGAATTGTTGGTATATGGCTATTACAATGACCATCATTCCAACGGTGTGTGAAACCATTGGGGTATTCTATCCCAATGGTTTCAGGGGCTATCCCAATGGTTTCAAGTCATTGGGATATGTGTCATTTTCAGTAGTGAATGTATACATATTTTAATATTTACACTTCATATTCCTTTTTACGGAAGGGTGAATTTGGTATCCAGTTGCATCAGGTTGTATTCTTTGTGTACCATAATAAGAAAGGATCCAAGATGAATTTAAAACTGTTATATCTAACCATATTTTCTTTTTAAAATCATTTTCATGCATATTTTTTTCAAATACGCATAGATTTGTTTTATATTTCAAAAAAAATTACATTAAAATTATGATATTTTTCATATAAATATATATTTGTCTTATCTTAACAAGATGTATAATTTTTATATTTGTTATAGGTAATAATGAGTCGAAGTTGGATTATAGAACATCAAATGAGTAATTAATATGAGGAAGGTGTTGATGCCTTTTTTGGAATTTTCTAAACAAAATGTTCCAAGCAGTGACATTTTTTTCTGTCCATCCCTAAAATGTTTGAATATAAAGAAATTGAAAAGTAGAGAGATCAAATATCATCTGATTTGTCATGGTTTTAATTCGAGTTATAGCCCTTGGATTTGGCATGGTGAAACTGGACAGAATTTTAGATCTATTGATGATGATGATTTGCAAGATGGTAACTATGATTGAATTGAATAAATGATATGTGATATTGCTGTAGAATAAATTGAGATAGAACCGAAAGTTTGGAATATCTATGGTGATGCTGAAAACCCATTGTATCCTAGTTGTATAGATTTTATGGGTTTTTTGGTGGTGTTAAGATTGATTAAACAGAAGGAAAAACATGGATGGAGTGACAAAATTTTTACAGAGCTGCTACAATTGTTGAAATACATTCTTCCAAAACACAATGATCTTCCATATTCACATTATAAGGCCAAGAAAATATTATGCACGATGGGATTGTGATACAAGAAAATGCATGTCTGTCTGAATGACTGTATGATATATAGGAAGGAATATGAATTTCTGTCAGAGTGTCCTAAATGTGGGACATCATGATAATATTTGAAAGAAAAATCACAGGCTGATGTAGAGATTACAAAGATCCCTTCTAAGTTATTTTTGTATCTTCCTATAATTCATCGTTTGAAACATTTATTTCCAAATTCACATGATGAAAAAAGGTTAAGATGGCATGCTGATGAGCAGATATGTTATGAAAAAATACGTCATCCAGTTGATTGTTCACAATGGAAGCAAATTGATGAGCATTATCCAACATTTGGAAATGAAATTAGAAATCTCATACTAGGGTTGTGCAGAGAAGGAATGAATCCATATTGAACCCTCAGTATCACACATAGTTCATGGCCTATTTTATTGGTAATTTACAACCTATCTCCTGAATTTTTTAAGTAGCACAAATATTTCATGTTGAGTATAATGATCTCTGATCCGAAGTAGCCTAGAAATGATATTGATGTTTTCTTGTCACCATTGATTGATGATTTGAAACTTTTATGGGAGGATGGTATTAGAGTGTATGATTCTTATAAAAAGGAATATTTTCAACTACATTCAGTTCTTATGTTCACTATAAATGACTTCCCAGTATATGGAAATTTTTCTGGATACAATGTTAAGGGGCATAAAGCATGTCCAATTTGTGAACAATCGTCTTCATATTTTCAATTGCATCATGGGAGGAAAACAGTGTACATGGGTCATCGAAAGTTTTTTCCAATGGATATCTCTTATAGAAGACTAAAAAAGGAATTCAATGGATCATAATAATTTCATATTGCTCTAAAACCTTTATCCCTAGATGAGTATTTTTAGAGGGTGTAAAACCTTGATGTGACATTGGGAAAGACACAGAAATCTGGTAATGATAGACATATTTGGAATAAAATTTCAATATTTTTTGAGCTACCATACTGGAGATATCATGAAGTGAAACATAATATTGATGCCATGCATGTGGAAAAGAATATATGTGACAATTTTATTGGAACATTGTTATATATTAAAGGAAAGAAAAAAGATGGGGTGAATGCAAGATTATACTTACAGTCAATGGGAATACATTTGGAGTTAGCTCCCACTCCTAATGGAAGATGAACATTTCTTCCCCCGACTTGTCATACATTATCCAAGAGGGAGAAAATTAGATTTTGTTATTATATTAATGATATCAAAGCGCCTCAAGGTTGTTCTTAAAATTTAAAAAAATTGTCTCTTTGAAGGATTTGAAGTTGATAGGTATGAAATCTCATTATTGTCACGTCATGATGCAACAAATTCTACCAGTTGAATTGCATGGAATATTTACCATCCCTGTCAGAAAGAGTATAATGAAGTTGTGTTATTTTTTCAATTCAATTTGTAATAAGGTGATTGATGTTAATGATTTGAAAATTTTGGAAAAGGATGTAATTTATATACTTTTTCAATTGGAAATGTATTTTCTTTTATCTTTTTTTTATATAAAGGTGAATTTAATTATTCATCTGGCTCGAGAAATAAAGCTTTGTGGGATTTTATATCTTCTTTGGATGTATCCTTTTAAAAGTTATATGAAAATATTGAAGGGGTATGTTAAAAATCCATATCGACCTGAATCCTCCATTATTGAAAAGTATATTTCTGAGGAGGTTTTAGAGTTTTTTATGAGCTACTTGTTTGCGGCGGTGCACATAGGTTTGCCTACATGTCACCATGAACGATTTAATAATGAGGGAAAGGGGATTCATGGCTTGAAAGTCAAATCATTATCAGCTGAACAGTTGAAGAAGTTAGAATTATACATCTTGAATAACATAGTTGATACTAAAATGTATATCACATTGCATATTAATGAGTTGAAACAAATTCATCCAAAGAATAAAGAAATATAGATTTTGAATGAGCACAACAACAACAAAAATTCATGGTTTAAAAAGACCTTGCTTGGTAGATCAGATGTATCAGAGACATTAAGACGGTTAGTGGGTGGTCCATGTTTAAATGTGATAACATGGTCCGGTTATGACATTAATGGCTATACACTTCATACGAAAGCTCGGGAAAAAATAAGTGCAGTTCAGAATAGTGGTGTATTGGTGTTTGCAGAAGCAATGCATTTTTCAAGTTCTAAAGACAAAAACCCAATTTCTTCATCAACTGAATATTATGGATTCATTGAAGAAATATGGGAGATTGATTACTTTAAAATTAAAGTTCATGTTTTTAACATCAAATTTTTATTGGTAACAATAGTGTTAGATATGATGAATTTGGAATGACAATTGTTTATCTGAATAAATTGGAAGACACAACAGATTCTTTTATAATGGAAACACATGAAAAAAATATTTTCTATGTAGTTTATTAATCAGATACGCAGTGGTCTATTGTTTTAGAAGGTAAAAAACAATATGTTGGTGAGGATTAACTTGATGAAGTTTTTGATTTATGTGAGATATCTACTTCCATGGAAAGATTAGCAGAACATAATGATGATCATGTTGAATACATGGTTTGTGACATAAGGAACAATCATGACAAAGGAATTTGGGAAAACAATACATTTTTATATTCCTAATATTATAGGTAACATATGTTTATTTATTGTTTGCATTTATTATTTTCATAAAATATTAGATATTGTAATTTTTTTCTTTATTTAAATGCGTATTAAAACAAATAAGTAGAAGTTTTTGTTCATTTTAATTTTTCTTAGTTTAGTTTATCATGTTTACCATTACGTAAATTATATATCTATTATTTTTGTTGAATGAAAATTACTTTACCATGTTTACCATGTTTACCATGTTTAACAGTTTTACCATGTTTACCATGTTTACCATTTATACCATGTTTACCATGTTTACCATGTTTACCATGTTTACCATGTTTACCATGTTTACCATGTTTACCATAGTTTATCATATTTTACCTTTATGTAACTTATATATTTATTGATTTTGTTGAATGAAATTTACACTACCATGTTTACCATGTTTAGCATTTTTACCATTGTTTAACATGATTACCATATTAACCATATTTACTATTATGTAACTTAGTTCAATTTTCGATTTTCTGTTTACATTAGTATTGTAGTATTTTAATTTTTATATTTTTGAACTAATGTTTGTTTTTTTATTTGATGGATAATGAAAGATCAATCAGTTGATCAACCACATGATTCTGGAGATGATAATAATGATCACACATCTGGGGAAGAACATTCACATAATCCTCTTGATATTCCCCAATCTTCCTCATGTGCTCCCATAATGAAAAAGAAGAGTTCAAGAGTTGGTAAACATGGGTGCACACGTTTACCAAAATTATCACTTGCCTGTACGTAGGACCATAGGATAGTCGTTGAGTCTGATGAGAATGATATTCCTGGAGGTCCAAATACAAAAGATTTTAAGAGTTTTTTATCAACTCAGGGTAAGAGATAAGTAAGAATTTTGTATAATGATTGTAGAAGTTTGGAAAAAGCGATAATATATCAGTTGTGGGAGACGATTTTGGTAAGATATTTTGATATTGTTTTGCCTATTAATTAAATTTTTCTAGTATAATATGTTTTACCACTAATTTATTAAATGAAATTTGATATTCCTGACACTGGAGGAATCAGAAAGAAATGATTATCTATGGATTTTAGGAGATATAGGGATTTAAAATCAACCCTCACATCTAATTTCATTTTTGGTCATAAGAGTCATGACGATCCATGTCATATATATCCTTTTATAGATTAAGAGACATGGAAATAATTTGTTGAAAGTAGAAGAAAAGATTAATTTTTGGTAAGGGAAGTGTAAACTTTTATAATATTTCTTATACAAATGATCTTATTAATGTTTTGTTAATGATTACTTATTCTTAATTTACAAAAAATAAGGACATCTCATTAGGAGATCCAATCCAAAAAATGTATACCCTCATAGTTTATCTCGGGGAGGGTATACATTATTTTTAGAACAAATTATGATGGAAAAATTACAAAAACTGAGAGCTGATTCATCAAGCTATAGAGAGGTTTCACCTCCATCCCCTTCATCTAGACATGCAAAATGGAAGAGAGCTCATATAGGAAAAAATGGGAAATATCTTTTGGAAGATTAGAGAATCATAGATGAGAGTATTGTAAGATATTTATTTTATTTATTTAAGTTAACTATATTATTTATATAATTTGAATGATTACAAAAATGTTCAATTAATTAATACAGGATTCTCTTGAGGAGTAGAGCTCACAGGGGGCATTTACAGCTACTGGGAGGAAAGATATTTTATCTGCAGCATTAGGAAAGCCTGAACATCCTGGTCATGTACGAGGATATCCGATGAGTGTATCAGTAAGAAAATTGTTGCAACGTTCTTCAACTTATTCCGTTGAGGGTTTTTATAAAAAAATATAATCCTTGGGAGGCTTAAGTTCATAATATTAATGTGATGATGGATGAAAAGATTAGATCATCGGTACAATCTATGTCTGCAGACATGCAAAGACAATTTCAGACAGTAGCTCCCACTCCTCCACCTCCCCCTGTAGACCCCATTATTTATCCACCACCTCTTCCAGTAGCTCCCACTCCCCCACCTCAGCCTGTAGACTCCATTTTTTATCCTACTCCTCTACCACAGCTTCCTACTTATTGTGAGTTATATGTTGATGATCCTCAACATCATATAGTTTGCATATGGGATGTTATATTGTATAAGATATACAGTTCATCATCAACATTAGAGGTAGAGCATCATAGGGTTACTATACAGGATAATAAAGATAGATCAGCTCGAGTACCATTACCTACAGATGAGGTGATGATAGTTCGACATAGTATCGACCATTTTTTAATTTGGCCATCTAGACTTCTACGACTCATTACCATAGAGGTATGTATGTTATATCTTCTATTTTATTTTTTTATTAAAGTTATTTTAATATTTTAAAAATAATATATTTTTCTATTTATTTTTATAGGAATACTTCAAAGGTAAAGAAATATTGTATAGAAAACAACAAAGACAAATGGATATAACATCAGAGACAGATTCTAGTAGTCTTGATAGATTGTCATGATATTCAAATTTTTTGGAGGATCATTATGAGGTTCCAATGGAAGATCATGTTTTTGGATGTTCAATAAATGAGGGGATTCTAAAAAATGATATCATGGAGCTTGTTACTGGAGATAAGTTGGGCATCAATGAGGTGCTAATTTTTTCCATGTAAGTCTTAATACCTTTTACCTGCATTATATTAATTAAAAATTTATACTTATTTCTATTTTGTTTTAGGTATCTTTACAACATGTGTGAGAAGATGTATATGGATTCATGGACCTGCATTTGATTTCCCCTGAAGCACATGCATTGGATGAGGAACAAAGTATGCTTTATATTACTGAAAGATTTGAACAGAATATAATCACATAGTGTTGGATGATGACTTTTTGTGATAGGTATGAAACATATCTCTGGAAAATAGTACATTATCTTTTATCATAAAAAACACACTAACCATAAATTTTATTTTATTAGTGGTCATTGGATGTTAGGTGTTTTTCCCAAGGGAGAAAACACTTTATTGGATATTCTCTATCAATGGTGATGTGAGGGAAAGTTTTAAGAATATGTTGGAAAAGTAAGTTTCAATTTCTTAATAGTTTTATATATTATAATGAATTTTAAATTTATCCCATTTGTATTATTTTCTAATAGGGGATGTATCTACTTTCAAAAAAAACAAAGAAAGGGAGTGCCAAGATCAAATATGTAAAAGTAAAGGTAAATATCCATTTATAATTTTTACTTTTTGATGTTTTACATAAAAATAATATTTTGAATTTTCACTCATTTAAACAGAATTGTCATGAACAACAAGTCATCATATAATGTGGATATTATATCTTAAGATTTATGTATGAAATAATTACAACTGGAACACTTGTGCACTTTGACCTGGTAAGATTTACTTTTAAAATTTTACATGATATTTCATTTGATTTATTCATTATACATGTTAACTAATATCCTTTTACTTTGTATCTATTTGATGACCCTCAACCCTATAGTGATCAATATTTCAAACACTTACAAGTGGAATGGTCAAATTATGTTACAGGTTTGATTGGATTTTAGTTTGTTTGTAGTGTAAAATGTAATTTTGAATATTGTCATTATAATTGTGTATTTGGTAGTAATTTAGGTTGTATTTAGGTCTTTTTAGTTGGCATTGTAAGTTTTGAATGTTATATATTTGAATGTTTAATTTTGGTCTAATTCTTGTTTTGGTCTAGTTCTGATGGTTTTTTGGTATGGATTCTGGTCTTGGGGGGTGTCCAAGGTGTCCATGGGGGTGGGAGGGTGTCCAGGAGGGTGGGAGGGCTGTCTAGGGAAGCAAGGGGTTGTCCATGAGGTGTCCAAGGGTGTGTGGGGGTGTCCAGTGGGTGGGCGGGTTTCTAGGGGGTGTGGGAGAGCTATCCAGTGGGGTGGGGGTGTCCAGGGTGTCCATGGGGGTGGGAGGGTGTCCAGGAGGGTGGGAGGGATGTCCAAGGGAGTGGGGGCTGTTCAGGAGGGGGTTTCCCATGGGGTATTCAGGGGTGTGGGGGTGTCCAGTGGGGTGGGGAGGTTTCTAGGGGTGTGGGAGGGTTATCTAGTGGGGTGGGGGTGTCTAAGGTGGTCCATAGGGGTGGGACGGTGTCCAGGAGGGTGGGGTTGTCCAAGAGGGTGGGGGCTGTACAGGGGGTGTCCAGGGGTGTGGGGGGTGTCCAGTGGGGTGGGGGGGTTTTCCAGGGGAGTGGGGGTTGTCTAATGGGATGGGGGGGGGTCCAGGGTGTCCATGGGGGTGGTGAGTGTGTCCAGGAGGGTGGAGGGTTGTCTAGGGGAGTGGGGGTGTTCAGGGGTTTCCATGGGGGTGGGAGGGTGTCCAGGAGAGTGGGGGATGTCCAAGAGGGGGGGCTTTCTAGGTGTGTGGGGGGGGTGTCCAGTGGGGTGGGGGGTTCCAGGAGAGTGGGGGCTATCTAGTGAGGTGGGGGTGTCCATGGTGTCCATGGGGATGGGAGGGTGTCCATGAGGGTGGGAGGGCTATCTAGGGGAGTGGGGGCTATCCAGGAGAGGAGGGGGCTATCCGGTGGGGTGGGGGTCCAGGGGTGTGGGAGGGTTGTCTAGTGGGGTAGGGGTGTCCAAGGTGTCCATGGGGTGGGAGGGTTGTCCAGGAGGGTAGAGGGGCTATCCAGTGGAGTGGGGGTTGTCTAGGAGGGGTGGGCTATCTAGGGGTATCCAGGGGTGTGGGGGTGTCCAGTGGGGTGGGGGGGTTCAGGGGTGTGGGGGAGGGTTGTCTAGTGGGGTGGGGTGTTCAGGGTGTCCATGGGGGTGGGAGGAAGTCCATGGACGGTGGAGGGTTATCCAGAGGAGTGGGGGCTATCTAGGAGGGGGGTTGTTCATAGGGTATCCAGGGGTGTGGGGGTGTCCAAGTGGGGTGGGGGGTCCAGGTGTGTGGAGGGTTGTACAGTGGGGTGGGGGTGTCTGGGGTGTCTATGAGGGTGGGAGGGTGTCCAGGAGGGTGGGGGTTGTCCAGGAGGGTTGGGGATGTCCAGGGGGTGTCCAGGGGTGTGGGGGTGTCCAGTGGGGTGGGGGGTTCTAGGGGAGTGGGGGGATATCTAGTGGGGTGGGGGTGTCTAGGGTGTCTATGGGGGTGGGAGGGTGTCCGGAAGGGTGGGAGGGTTTTCCAGGGGAGTGGGGTTGTCCGAGAGGGGTGGGGGCTGTCTAGTGGGGTGGGGGTTCGAGGGGTGTGGGAGGGTTTTCAGTGGGGTGGGGGTGTCCAGGGTGTCCATGGGGGTGGGAGGGTGTCCAGGAGGGTGGAGGGTTGTCCAGGGGAGTGGGGGCTATCCAGGAGGGGGGATATCTAGGGGGTATTCAGGGGTGTGGGGGTGTCCAGTGGGGTGGGGGAGATTCATGTGTGTAGGAGGGTTGTCCAGTGGGGTGGGGGTGTCTGGGGTGTTCATGGTAGTGGTAGGGTGTCCAGGAGGGTGGGGGTTGTCCAAGGGGTGTCCAGGGGTGTGGGGGTGTTCAGTGGGATGGGGCAGTTTCTAGGGGAGTGGAGGATATCCAGTGGGGTGGGGGTGTCTAGGGTGTACATGGGGGTGGGAGGGTGTCCAGGAGGGTGGGAGGGTTTTCCAGGGGAGTGGGGGTGTCTAGGGTGTCCATGGGGGTGGGAGGGTGTCCAGGAGGGTGGGGCTTTCCAGGAGGGTGGGGAGGCTATCCAGGGGTGTGGGGGTGTTTAGTGGGGGGGTTCCAGGGGTGTGGGAGGGATGTCTAGTGGGGTGGGCAGGTTTTGGTCTAGTTTAGGTCTAGTTTTGTTCTGTTTTTGGTCAATTTTAGGTTTTATTTGGAAGGGCATAGTTGGGGTTGAATGGTATTATTAAAAAAATTGTTTTTACATCGGTTATTTTATAATTGATGTAAAAAATGCATGTTTATGGGTTTTAAGGTCGGTTATTGGAAAACCGATGTAACAAATGCATCGGAATGGGTTTTTACGTCAGTTTTTTCGTAACCGACGTAATAAATGGAATAAAAATAGGTTTTACATCAGTTATTTGATAACCGATGTAATAAATGGAATGAAATAGGTATTTTTGTCGGTTATTTGATAATTAACATAGTATATATTTTTTCACGTCAGTTATTATTTAACCGGCATGAAAAAAACTTAGCAGACTAGTTTATGATGTCTGTTATTAACATAACCGGCGTGATAAACTCTTTGGAGGCATAGTTTATTATGTTGGTTATTCTAAAATAGATGTGAAAACGTAGATACCACGTCAGTTATTTTAAAACTATTGTAATAAATTATGACTCTTAAGTGTTTTCCACATTGATTTTTGATGAACCGACATGAAAAATTCTTCGGATTATTGGTTTTTACGTAGGTTTTAAAATAACCACTGTAAAAAACAATATTTATTACATCTCCTGTAATAACTTCGGCCAAAAAACAATGTAAAAATTAAAAAATAACCACCGTGAAAAACATTTTCTGCACTAGTGTCACATGTTATGATATGATGAATATTATATTATATTGTGGCACAAAAATATATGGATTGTCTGATGTGTGGGTCATATATCAACCATTAATGCATTGGGTAATAACTAATTTTCTACGATCTCAAAGGGTACATGAGAGGATATCATAAGCCCAAAAGAGGGTACACAGGAGGTTATCCTTATCCCAAAAGATTGTACATGAGAGGTTATCCCAAGCCCTAAAGTGGTTACATGGGACGTTATCCCAAGGAAGAAGGAGGTATATTGGTGGTTATTTGAATCCTAACATGTCATGAATGAATTGGTGGGTATCCTTGACATAAGATTTTATATGGCTATGTGTATTCCAAAAATCTATGTCTTATTCTAATGTTATTCTCTCCTTGCTCATGTTATTTGATTATATTATGATTCATGTCTTATGAACTACCATGATTTATTACATGACTCATGTTTATGATATATGATATGTAGAGTATGGTTTTAAAATGTTATACTCATGTTCACATATTCTTATTCTCACATTATATTGATATCTCCCTCGTTTACTATTTTTGAGCATCTGAGCTCACCCTTTCTTATGTTTACATTCCCTAGGTTATGATGAAAAAAATTATGTATGATATATCAATAAAGGGTGATATTTATGAAGAACTTAGTGAGATATTCAGGAATGGATCATTATATAATGAAATGAATATTCATCTATTAAGATGTAATATCTATGTATGAAAATTGTGGTCTGTTATATATATTCCCATGGAGATGCGGTTTTTGGATTTGGTCTTGAATTTTTTTCTAGGTTTAGACATTTGGATTTTTTGTATGTATCATGATTGTGTACCATTTCTTCCAATAATTACTTTGATTTCTTTTATTTTTTATTTTATACATGGGCAAGGTTTTATTTCATTTTTTAATATCCACCTTATGTAAATCCATTTTGGGTGATTTTTTAGGTCAATCAGGGTTGGTTCATTACAAAAATGGTATCATAGAGAATACATAGTACTATGTGTGATCACACTATCTGGTATTGTTTAGATGTTTATAGTAGAATGGAGTTAGGACCATCAGAACCTAGGTGGTATGTATGTATGGGTTCCTGGATAAATAACTTTCATATATGAATCTGAGTTACTATGGGTGGTCATGTGTTTTTCCTCATGCTCTAAGCTTGGTTTTGGGTTATTTATATGATGTTGATTCTTGGGTATATTTAGATGAGCATTTTTTTGTATTTTTTCCCACTCAAGAATATATTGATTCCTTAAATTCTTAACATTTAATGAATTTAATATATATTCATAAAAATTTATTAAATCAGGTATTATCTATTTTGTGTGATAGATAATTCCTCTTAGAAGAGATATTTTTAATCCAATAGAGGATGTTGTGAGACAAGATCCATGGATGAACCCTCCAACAAAATATTGTATTATATAAGTAGTTATCAACACAATCCAGACTCTATGTGAGATGGTTACTAGAAACCTAGGATGAACGGTGCATCATGGTTCAGAATTTACTGAGAATAATCAACCTCTCTTCCATGGTGATAAAGAACCTAGATAATCCAAATAGAGTCTTGAACGAATTGAGAAGATCATCCAAATCTTGAATACACTATAGGAATAAAGGTGAGTTTTTCACATTTTATTCATGAAGGAGTTTCAATAAAATGAAATAATATGGAAGGATACCATTGTGCAAGCTAAGGTGCATGAGGATGTTACCTGGACAACATTCAAGAAGGCCTCCAATGAATAATTTTATCCTAAAATGTTGTGAGTTAAAAATAATTAGGAATTTTTGACCTTGGAGGTTTGGGATCATTTGATTTTAGAGTATTATTCTTATTTTTATGTGTTATTTCACCTATCACTATAGATTAATTATTAATTACTACCTTAAATAATGGAGTCTCAAGATTAGTTTTAGGGATTATATTTAGTCGATTTTTATCTTCTTATGCATATTGAATTTTTCTAAAGGGATTCATAAAGTAATTATAGATAAGGTAGAATTATCTAAGTATATTGGTTTGGGTTGAACTTTAGTTATTGTAGGGGAAAACTAGATTGTGTCATCTATAAAAAAGGAAGCACAGTGAGGGTCCACAGTTTATATTAGGTTTATATCTAGGGGATTCATGGGGAAAACACTGGGATTATTTCTATTAGTTTGGGATACCTATCCATACTAAGATTGATTTTATGGTGGCACCCATGAATACCTATCATTGTAGAAAATATGGTCATCTACATGTTTTTTTTAAAGACTATCACAAGGTAGTAGAGTTAGACCCACTCTTACCAAAGGCTCTCAGTCTCATTTTGACATAGATAAGGGTGGTGGATCTCATTTTCATATAAATAGGGGTGCCTGTAAAATGAATAAATATGATGAATGAGTTGATACATGATGTATTTACAATGTGGAGTATTCATCAGAGGAATATGAAGTAGGTTTGACTATTTTGAGAGGTAAGGTTTTCATTTTATTCTCTATATTATTGGATTTTTTTTATATAGGTGCATCTCATTCATTTATATCGTCTAATTTGGTTGACATCATGGGATTGTTTTTAGATATTAGTTGGGAAGAAGGATGAAACAAGGTTTAAAATTTTTATTTCATGATTATTTTACATGAGTTCATGTGAGATTTTCTAGTTCTTGAGATTAAAATAATAAAATTTATAATTATCATAGACTATATGGTTATATTTAAATCCTATATCAATTATCATCGATATTACGTTTAGTTTCTATCTTATAATGGGGTTTCTCATTCCTTTTAGGGTGAGTGTGATCCTAGATCTAAAAGATCTAGGTTAGTTGTTTCTGATGCTGGAATGATCACATTCTAGATGAAAAAGATGTTTCCTAAGTCCATCAATAAGTATTATAATATTTATCTTTTTACTATATTGAATTAGTACCATGAGTTTTTTTCTATTGATTTTTCTTGTTTTCCTACCCAATGGGAAGTAGAGTTTTCAATCGACTTACTTATGTGGATGAATCACATTTATATTCCATTCTATCATATGGAACCTACTGAGTTAAAGGATCTTAAATTTAAACTTGAATATCTTGAGGCCAAGGGTTTATTCTTCATAGTGTGTCAACTTGATCTTCATTTGTTTTATTTATAATTAAGTTATATAGAATCCTCCAACATTTTATTGATTTCAAAAATCTTAATCTTGTGAATATTAATAACAAGTATCATTTTCCTAGTATTGATGACATATTTGATCAATGTAGGGGAGACTGATTTCCTTCTATGATTGATCTCTATTCTGGGTGCCATTAGTTAAGGGTATGAGAGTAGGATATTATTTGAATAGCCTTCAAGAGTAGGTATATACATTATGAGTATTTTTATTCCATTTGGTCTCACTAAGGTTCTGATGGTGTTCACAGATTTGATGAATTATATATTTCATCATTTATTGGACCTTTTTATGTCTATTAATTTAGATGATATTTTGGTATACTCTAAGTCAAAGGTGGAACATAGGGATCATCTAAATATCTTCCTCAGAACTCTGAAGTAACATCATGTGTATGGGAATCATTATAAATGTGAATTTTAGATCTAAGAGGTAAAGTTTTTTGTCTATATTATATATAATAAGGGATATCAGAGAAACCTGAAAATATCCAAGTTGTGATATCTTGGGACCAACCCATAAATGTGTCTGATATTTAGAGATTCATAGGCTTAACTAGTTATTATATATGTTTTCTAATGATTTCTACATGATTAATTCTCTATTTAACAAGTTAAATTGTTTGGGTATCAAGTTTAAATGAAATAGATAGTTTCAAAGATCATTTGAGGAATAAAATGTGAGATTGAATTCATCGCTTATTATGGTTCTACTAGAAATAGTATTTCAATATGATGTTTTCTCTAATGCATTAAGTACGGGACTGGGATGTATCCTGATATAGGAGAAATATATTTTGGCCTATTTATATCACCAATAGAATACTTATGAGATGAATTGTTCTACCCAAGATCTCGAGTTGGCTGTAGTGATGCATTCTCTCAAGAATTGTTTCCACTATATCTTTAGTGTATTTAGATTTTAAGTTTTTGAAGGATATTTTCATCCAGAGATACAAAAACTTGCGATATAGACACTAAGTTGAGTATATTTTGGCTTTTTATTTTCATATTGTATATACAATTTGGAAAGTGAATGTGTTCAACAATGCATTGAGACTGAATTTACCAACTCCATCCTTGAAGTAGTTAGTATAGGGGCGGTATTAGATGATTTGTTTTGTTGAGATGAGATTATATAAGGATTTTTATAGGTATTTGTTTTCATATTTTGTTAAATATGATTCATCACTTGATGATTATATTCATACTGGGAAAAATACACATTGATTTTCAATGTTTTAGTAAAATCCTATATGGTGGAGAGACCTTATGTGTCTGGTCTTGATCTAGCAATGTCATTCTATGATTACAAGGTAGATTTCTTGTTTTTATATTCCTGAGACAATAGTTGATAGAAAGTGTACATCAGTATAGTTACTTCATACACCCAAAGACTACCAAGACATATCATGATTTCAGATGCTCATATTGGTTGTTGGGGATGAGGTGATCAATTGTAGATGTTGTGTAATGA
Organism: Viscum album; assembly: GCA_963277665.1. NCBI lineage: Eukaryota > Viridiplantae > Streptophyta > Magnoliopsida > Santalales > Viscaceae > Viscum > Viscum album. The sequence continues at coordinate 621,251,161 of OY728156.1, read as the reverse complement.
TGTCATGTTTGTTAAAAGATTAAGTTGTAATACCAGATACCTTCCCAGTTTTTGCAAACTTTGCCATTTTTTGTGGATTTGGGGAGAGATATCCATTGACATCATTGTTAGTTTACTATAGAATCCTAGTGGAAGAGATTTGGATTGAGTGATCATTGAAAAAACTAAAAAAATCAGCTCATTTCATTCCTATTATAAAGATGAATAATGTGGAAGATATCAAACACTAATATGTTCTAGAGATAAAAAATCACCATATAGTACCTTCTATAGTTGTTTCTGATAAGGACCCATAGTTTACCTCTAAGATTTTGAAAGGTTTTCAAAAGGTTATGGGTACAAAATTTAAGTTATGCACAATGTATCACCCTTAGATGGATGGATATACTAATCAAGACATTCATATTCTTGAGGATGTGCTTCAGGTATACATTCTTCATTTTGGTGGTTCATGGGAAAATCATATGCCTTTTTCATGTTTTCCTATAATAATATCTATTAGTCCTCGATTAAAATGGTTCCCTTTGAAGCATTGTATGGTCACCCATATATATCTCCATCGTGTTGGGTGTATTTTTGAGAATGGTGTGTGGTTGGACTGATCCTTGTTTAAGAGATGATATAAAATGTTCAGTTAATCATAAATAGGTTAGTTACACCTCAGAGTCATTATAAATCCTATATGGATAATCATCATTTTCCATTTGAGTTTATGGTGGGTGATTAGTTTTTTCTCACAGTATCACCTCACTTGTGAAATCGTTGTTTAGGTAAGTAGGGTAAGTTAGAAATTAGGTTATTCTACCTTTATAGATCTTTGAATTACTTATAAATGTGGTTTATTGGTTAGACTTTCTATCTTTATTTATATCAATTCGTGACATGTTTTATGTTTTCCAACTGAGGAGATATCGACCAGATCCTTCCCATGTGATTGAATGGGAGGATATTGATATAAAACCTGAAAACTTAGTGTTTTAGAATCCAGTTCATATTATGGATCCCCAAAATAAAGATCTATATTGTAAAACAATTACATTGGTCTTTGTTTTGTGGCAGTGTGGTTGGGATATCCACGAGACTGAAGAGTAGAAATCATTGATTAGGAAATAGTGGCCTTTTATTTTTAAGATTATATAATCTTGAGAAATTTATTGCAGAATAAATACTCTTGGTGGTGAGAATTATGATTCCATCCAAAACCTAGGCATTTTTGAGATTATTTTTTCACTCATGTGGTCTAAAAGGATTTCTGGAGTTGGGGGATAAAGATGTGTATTTTTTGGAGAAACAGTATAGGTGAGAGATTTAAGTGTTCAATTTTTCTAACCATGAGGTAACTATTTTATATAGAACTATTTGTTCTAGAGGAATTTTTAGAAGTTTTTCTAACAATTAACCTACTCCAAGGTAACCATGAACTATAGTTTTCAATGGAAAGTATCTACCACATGGTTACTCCACAGTTTGTCTAACTGTGTGACCTATATGGGTTTCATAAAATTATTAAATTACCCCAATGAATAAGGTTTTTTATGTATAGTCTTATCTTAATCACTAAATATCTCAAACTAACCTCTACTTGATGATCTATAGGGTTCTATCCTTGGACCCTTAATGATTCTTGATCAATTTGGGTGGACCACTTTGAGGAATGTTCTGATTTCCACCCAATCTCTTCTCCTATTTATAGATATATTTTCCATATTCATACCCCTTCACTAATTAGAACCCTATTAGGATGTATTTATGATATCTAGAGAGGTTTTTTGGGAATTTATTACATTTCTTATGAATCTATTCTCATTAGGACCCAATAACTCTGAGTACAATCTTTTTTTCAAAGGTGACTAGGCCTTCTCTATTGGTGAGGTAGGTGTCTCTATAAAATGGTTCTCTCTCATGATCTACCTTTTCTTCTGGTAAATTCTATTATTTTTATTTATTAAATTCACTATTTTGAAATATATGAGGTTTTTTTCTAAAATTACATACAGGGTGTCTTGTGAAATGGTTTTTGAAGGGGTTTTTCTTTAATAAAATTCACACCATGTTCTTGATGAAATGACACAATTATTTTTTTGGCTCCAAATGGATTTTTAATCATGTAAGTGGTGATTATTACCTAGTAATAATGTTTTATATAATTTTGATCTTAGTTTATTGAATGTTTGGTGAAAACAAAGTATATGAGGTCATTCTTTATGGACCTTGGGTGTGTAAATTTGTAAACCTTAGTGAGTATGGAAACACTAGGGGATATGGTTTTGATATTGATAAATTTGTAAGGAATTGATATCTTAGGATTCATATTTATACTGGATTAGTGTTCCTTTCATACACTAAATGTTTTTTTCCCGTGGGATAGATCCCAATTGTGTTTCATTCTCTTGTTATAATTTATGTATCATGTTCTGTACACTCACTTTGTTATCTTATGAGTTTTGAATTTTTTTGATTGTTTCCCTCATATTGTGATTCATAATTATTTACATATTCTTATGTATGTGAATATGAAATGTTTTGAAAGGAAAAAAACAAAATAATTCTTTATTTATATTTTTTTCAAATGAAATAGTTCTATAAACTTTTTTTAACTAGAACTAATAGTTTCATAGTGACTGTAATTGTATATATTCAGGGTGTTATCTTACTAGGAATTTTTATCACACCTTGTATAATACTTGGGGTGTATTCATATTTGGTTTTCTAGGATATATGTAAATGAAATGATTTCATGTAGCTCACTAATTTTCCTCATTTTTGTTTCCTTCATAGTGGGTTGGGATTATGATATAGGATGTTCACATGCAGATATGGTTTTTGACTTTGGTCTTGTATTTGCTTTATTTAAAGGTTTTTCCTTTTATCTTTCTTTTGTTTGTTTATATCTTTTGTACCTTTTCTTCCATGCTATACTTTTACTTTTGATCTCTTATCTGTTACACATAATTCATGTTTTAGTTCCTATGTTGATCTCCACCTTATGGAGAGCCATTTTGAGTGATGTTTCATGTCACCCGGGTTGGTTCATTATAGATCCACACTTAAAATTATGTATTTTATGTGACAAAATTTTATTGGAACTTAGATTCTGATATTTTATTAAACAATAATTGGTTTATAATTATTTTCTAGGTGGATAAATTTTTTATCCAAGGGTGGGATCTTTGTTAGAAAGTGTCACTTATATGATGAATTGATTATATCAAATATAAATGATGGTTTTTAAATAATTTATAAAGAATTTTTATTTATTTCATAATAATTTAGGCCACATAAATTATAAGAAAATTCATGACATGTCAAAAATGTAATTCTTTCTCAGCATAGTTAGAAATGATCATAAATCTGTGACTTTCATGCAAACTAAAATAGTTAGTAAACCATTTCTAACTATTAAGTGGAAAATTAATTTATTATAATTAATACATATTTATGCATTTTATTTTAATTCCTCACCAATCATAGGTAATAAAATATACTTTTTTACTTTTAATTATGATTATTCTAGATTTTTTCATGTAAATATTTTATATTATAAAGATAAATTTATAGATAAACATAGTATCTATACAATTGAGGTTAAAATAAAATTTTGGCATTAAATTAATTTCCTCATATCCAAAATAGGAGGAGAATATTATATTACTTTGTTGTTTGAATACATAGGGATCATACATGAAGTGATAGTTCCCTATTCATGATAAAAAAATGGTATAGCTAAGGGAAATAATGGAATATTAATAGAATTGTTTAATTCCGTGATGTCTATATCAGATCTGTTGATAGGATTTTTAAGAGAGGAATTTTTAACTACATTTTACATCTTAATTTGGATTCCCACCAAAGGTAATTTTATGACTCCATGTGAATTATTTTATCATAGGAAACCAAACCTTAATTATATAAAGTTTCAAGGTTGGAATGTTATTGTAAAAGTACCTAAACCTAACAGGGAAATGTTAAGTAAAAAGGGTAATTATAATATACCTATTAGATATTCATATAATTAAAAATAATATAGATTCATGTTTATATAATAAAATGATTTATTAGTTGTTAATATAGTTATTTAGTTAAGAGATTATATCGTAGATGAATCTAGGGATACAAATTTTTTTAAGAAAGTCCAAATAGATAAATCCATGTTAAATAAAACAGTATCTTAAGAAGGTATTGTTATGAAGGTTCATAAAAATAAAAAACCTTGGATAAAAAATACATATGAATATTATTTTTGTATGTACTTATGAAATGATCTAATGATATTATTATTACACAAACTCTAGTTTTTATTCATATATAGTCTGATCCAAAATCTTTCAAATAAGTTATGTCATCTTTAGATTAATATCCTTTAAAAGAAGATATAAATTATTAAATGGTCACTATTATTGGGAATAATAATATATATTAGTATATATTCTTTAAGGTTTACAAATTATTGAATATAAGTGGTTATTTAAAATATAGTGTAAATTTTATGGTTTAATTGAAAAATATAAAGGAAGATTGGTAGCTAAGGGATTTTTTCAAAAGAAAGGATCAATTATTTTGATTTCTATGCCCCTATGGCTAGGAAAACTTCAATTAGAATCCTTCTATCCTTATATTATATTTATAATTTATAAATTCACCAAATGGATTTCAAAAAAAATCTTAAATGATTAATTAGAAGAAGAAATATATATAGAACATATGTAAGGATTTATAGTACCAAGAAAATAAAACAAGGTCTAAAAATTGGTATGATACATATATAGTTTAAAATAATATTTGAAACTATAGAATGATAATTTTAATGAAAAAAAATTATCAAAAGGATTTTTGGTTGACCTATATGATAAATTTTTTTATATAAGATTCTATAAAAAACATATTGTGGTTATTTTTTATATGTTGATAAGAAGATAATTTTTTAAACTAATATGAATAAAGTAAATTAGGCTAAGTATGTTTTTTCTAGAAACATTGATATATAAAACTTGGGTGAATCTAATTTCATTTTTTTGGATTAAAATTATTAGTAATATGAAAATAATTCTTTCTAAATATCATTATATTGAAGGGACTTAAAGAGGTTCAAATAATTTTTTTGTTCACTGATATTTACTCTGTATGCTTATAGGAGTATGATGATACCAAATCCTTATAGTGATGTTTATCAACTATAATAGGAAGAGTTATTAGGTGTTTCATGAATTACATGACAAGAACATGACTTAATATTACATATACTACAAGAAAGATGAACAATAATACAAGTAATACAATATTTTCACAATGGGATGTGGTTAAAAAATACTAAAGTATCTTGAGGGTACTATGTGTTACTATATATTTTATAGTGTAAATTTAGGAGTATTGGAATTATTTTCATATGCAATAAATATTAATAATATATAGGATCATACTTCTATGTTTGGTTGGGTTTTTACATATGGAGGTGGAGTGATCTCATTGGGATCAAAGAAGAAAACTCATATAATGGAAATCATAATGCCTTTTGTGTTTTATTATTTAAGCTACTGGAAAAAAAATTAAATTGTATTATATCACATTATCATATCTAGTAAAATGAAATATTACAATTTTTATTATTTATATACATTATTATAGTCAAGAAATGTTGTATAGGGAATAAAATAATAATTATAATGGAAAATTAAGACACATTTTTCTAAGTCATAGCTACGTAAGGCAGTTGATAAAATATTGTGTCATAACTATGGAATTTGACAGATTAGGATAGAATTTTATGAATCCACTAAGAAAATTATGTTCAAGGGATTTGTGTATAAAAATTCCTTAGTAATGGGTTGAATGTCCTTATAAAAATTAACCAATGATGGAAAAATAACTTTAAATTTGATAAATTTTCATGTATAAGTTTAATATAAGAAATTATATCTTATGTGTGAAAGAAAAACCAAAGGTATATTATGACCCAGAAAAATGGTTTTTGTTTTCCATAATAAAATGTGGGTGAGTTAAAAAACTATTAATGAATCATGTAAATAAAACAAGTTTTGAAAGATGTTAACACATTTTAGTTCACTTATGTGAATTTAAGAGTGGCGCCACACCAAATAAATTATGAATTTTCTAATAAACCATTCATGAAAGGATAAGTGAAACATGGATATAATTGTTTCTAGGAGTATATGAAGAACTGATGAATTTGAATGGATTTGTATAGGATGAATCCATTTGATGGTAAGATTTATATATTGAAGCCAGTGTCACCCTGTTTCTCTATTTAAATTTGATTTATCTCTACTGTGTTAAAATTTTAATATAAATTTATTTATTTATTTTATTCCTATAGTAAGATTATTAATTTTTAAATAATTTTCAAATAATTTAAAATGGTAGATTATTTTTGTATTTTTATGTTTTTAAAAATATTTAAAAAATATTTTTATCTTTATTATTTAGAAGGGGAAGATGTTTGGAATCCCATGTTAGAATGTGTCTTAGAGTGGGGTCTTATTTATAAGAGGAAATAATTTTTCCGTTATATAAAATTATAGTGTGAATAAAATCTCATGTGGGGTTTGTGCACAACATAGTCCATGAGAACATGCAATTGAGAAATTTGGAACTTTGATGGTGTACTTGTACTATACACCTAGTGAAAGTGTGAGGTGCTTGAAGGTGCCTTAATTTATCTAATGGATATATTGTTTACAATGGTTTGGGCCCATTCTTAAATGAGTATTATTGGAGGGTGTACCCTACTAACTGAACAAGTATGATCTAGATCATTGATCAGACCATGAATGATGTAACGTACATGTCCATTCAATAGTGAATCTGATCTAGGAAACAAATTTGATCAAGTATAATTCAATTAAAAAAGATAATCAAGATAAGATGATCCTTTATAGAATAGGTGTATTCCAACTTACATGGTGTTTGATATCTTATCCTAAGTGGTAGTCCAATTACTATAGAAGGATTATCCATGATAGGTAAAATATATTCAATTCCATCAATTCCCAAGCTTCCATTCCCTTTGATAATTTGGCATTCCTATCAAGTCATCAATAGGAATCAATGATACTTTGATAGCATATAATAAAAAGAAAATTGGATGGAAATAATTTTGAATGGTGAATAAATATTATGAACTTACTTATTATATCTCTCAAAGTGGTGTATGTTTTATTAACTCCAAAACCCTGCACTTCCAAATATGAGACACTCCATGTTTCCCAAATGAGAAAAAAATGAGAAAATGGTGATCTCATGTATTGCGGAAAAATACTCGATGCATTAGTCATTGATCTCTTGGACACTTACCAACACCTCCCAATAGTAAAGGATATTTGGGATTGTTTTGGAACATAAATAAATCACTAAAGATGAAGTGAGTAGGAAATTCCAACTAATCATGTTCATTTCATATAAAATATTCGATAATATATCTATTATATATTATTTCTATTAAATTAAATTTATCTTATAACATCCTAAAATAAAACAAGATGAAGAAGAATGATGAAATCATTGTACATCCATTATTGATAAAATCACCCATTCTTGGAGGAATATTAAACATTTTATTCAACATAAGGAGGAATATATTTTCTTAATGATTTACTCAACTACCTAAAAATTGAGGTTGAATATTAAAATCATGAGGAGTAAAATGAACTTAAGGATTATAAATCCAAGGTCTCTATGGTGGAGGGAGTGGGTCCATCCAGGTCCACTAAGGGGAAAATATTTCAAAATCAACCTTCAAAAGGAAAGGTACTGTTAAATAAGAAGAAATGATAATGCATCATTCGGGGAAATATAGGAAAATTAAAATGGTATTGTTTTCTCTATAAGAAGAAAAAAGGTAAAATTATTTAAAGGAGAACTTTGTGACTATGATATTTGAATATAATATTCTTGAGGATAGATTTTCATGGTGGATCGATTATAGAACTACATGACTTTTGTATAATAAAAAAAATATATCCAAGAGTGGAGAATCAAGAAATGTTGGGATTACATTATACATAGAAAAATCTATTAGAAGAAACATATAAGGAATGTGTGTGGCTGACCTTAAGTTTACCTTAGGAAATATATTCTCTGTAAATTATTTCTTGTATATTCCTGAATTTTTTAAGAACTTTGTTTTGAGGATCTTATTAAGAAAGTATGAGTTTAATATTATGTTTGAGGTAGATAACTCTATTATATCCAATGTTGGGATATTTTTTGGAAAGGATCACTTGTAAGATCAATTATATATATTAAATATAAGTGTTTTTCGACTTCGTTGAGTCTATTTATTTATAAAATAATTTTTTAGGTCAAATAAATTATAGGAAAATGCATGAATTTTCAAAAATAGAATTATCACATAGAATGGATAAAAGTGAAATTATATGTGTAACTTTTATGAAAACAAAAATATTATGGAAGTAATTTACTACTATAAAAAGGAAGAATAATTTTTCAGACTTAATACAAAATTTTGTATATGATTTTCATGCTAAACCCACCATATGTAATGAAAAAAATTATAAAATATGTAGATTATTATTATTTATTTTTCACTATACAACTTTTAAATTCTAAATATGATGTTATAGATAAATTTATTTTCCATAAAATAGAGTTTTAAAACAATGTAGGCTTATAATTAAATGCCTCAGATTTGATAGTGGTCAAAGAATTTATAGTCCTTCATTATTTAAATACCTAACAATCATACATAAAGGGATAAATCCTAGTATACTATAAAAAAATTATGTATTTGAGATAATGAATATATTATTAATGAAAATGGTTAATTATATGATGACTTTTATTGTTCTCTCAATAGTATTTTCAGGAGAGGCATTAATAACTTCTGTCACATAAAAAATAATGTTCCCAATAAAGGTAAGGATATAACTCCATATGAATTGTGGAATCCTAGAAAACCAAGCATCAATTATTTAAATTTTTGGGGTTGTCATGCAATTATAAAAGTACTAGATTCTAAAAGGGAAAATTAGGGTAGAAGAGGTATTAATAGAATATTTCTTTGATATAATGAGAATTTAAAATCTTATAGATTCATAGTTATAGAACCAAATTATTTATTAGTGGATAAAACAATTATTAAATCAATAGATGTTATCTATGATGAATCAAGGTTTTCATATTTACCTAAGAAAGTATAAAGAGAGAAATAATTATTAAATAAAATAGTATCTCAATGAGGTATGGTCAAATAGGTTTGTAAAATTACACAAACTTGGATACCTAATACATATTTATTTGATATATATAAATAATATTTTGAGGGAACTAATGATTGTATCATTATAAAACTATGGTTTTTCTTAATATAGAGCCTGATTCAGAAACTTTCAAAGAAGTTGTGTCATATTATGATGCATCACTTTGGGGGGGACATTATAAATGGTGAAATATAATCTACAAATAAGGAAAAACTTGGATTTTAGATCATCTTCCTCAAGTTTACCCACTGATTGGTTGTGAGTTGGTATTTAGAAGAAAACAAAAATCTGATGGTATAATTTAAAAATATAAATCCAAATTGGTGGCCAAGGGATCAGAAGGAATCATCTATTTTGATACCTACACTACCATGTCTATAAATTATTCAAATAGAATCCTTATCACCTTATATTACATATATAATCTAAGAATATCTAAATATATTTTAAATCATAATTCTTAAATGGTGAATTACACGAAGAAATATATATGGGACCGTAAGAAGGATTCATAGTACCTAATGAAGGACCCCAAAACACTTTGAGGTGGGAGGGGTGAATTAGAGCATCAAATTTTTATTTTTAAAGTTGTGGATATTTTTCCCAAATTTGTAGAAACATTTTAAATATTTCATTCAAATGAAAGTAAGGAGATGACACAACATTTTTACTTGGTTCACCGCAAAGGGCTACATCCAAGGAGTATACTCTAACAATGTTTCGGTCATACCAAAATCCACCATTCTTCACTAGTTTGTGGAATACAAGGCTTGTTCATGGTCACTCTATTCTATTCATACTTCCTTTACAATGGTTCAGGGATATCTCACTGAGTCCCTCAGATCACATATGTCAACTCCCCCTCGCTCAATACCTTGAGAGAAGTCTAACTCAATTTATCGACATGAAGGTCGCTTCAATTGATTTACATCGAAGCCTTTGTATCTATTCAACATGAGACACTTCTTACATAAAATTCATAAATTGATGCACTTGAAAGCACTGAACACACAAACTGGATATTCAAAACATGTAATCAACTTACACTAAAAATTGTGCGCAACACCTACCCTGTGCGTGCAAGATCTTAATTTTGTGTGCAAGATTTTTCTTGGAACACAAGATCCACTATCGGTGTGAAAGATTTTATTTGTCATTCAATAGTTTCCTTTCTGGCAGAAATCTTTTGATCAATAACAAAATTTATGCCCAATATTAACTTTTACGCACAACTTTAACTTTTCTGTACAACTTTTACATTTTCATGCACATCTCTTTTCATGAAATGTTTATGCATATTAGATCTCAGATCTTCTTTAAGTCTTCAGCCCCTTTAAATGAGGGGGGTCACCTCTTATTTATAGGATTCGTCGACCCCGGCATGAAAAACCCACCGTGTCATGAAAAAAAACCCTTCTGCGTGCAATGATTTTCACGCAAGAACCATTTTTCATGCACATCTCCATATTTTTTGTGCACCTCATGCCTTTTCCATTTTTCAATGTTCTGATCTTAAAACACCTTTTGTGAAAAAATAACAACATCCTTTCACTATTTCATAAAAAACCAATTTAAAACATATTCCACATTTTTTGTGCACCACTTCAATATTTCACACACCTTCCTTTTCCAAAAACACATCTCTCCATTTTCTAATTTTCAGGCCCAAAAAATTCACAAACACTAGAAAATGGCACCACCTTCAGTACTGTTTCCCGCTTAAACTGTATGATCTCTTTCCTGGAAAACTTTTTAACCTTCCAATGAGAATTGAAAACAAACACAAACCATACACTATTTATAGCATCGATCGCAGTTCCAACAATCTCCCCCTTTGGGTTTGTTGGAAATCACCATATAAATTCAATAGAGCACCAACCACTATCAAAACCTGATACACAAGAGTTAACTCAACCAACACTCTAAGTCTACGTGAGCAGTGCTCGGTATAGAAAACAAGAGGGGAAGCTTGAATTGGGTTCCTGTGTTTTTTAATTCTTAAAAAATACCCAAGCTATTCTATTACTGTGTCACAGAAGCATTACATGTCCTGAATGTATTCCTTCTCCTCCTAACACTGAATTCTCATCGTGTCACATAAGAATTATATTTCCATTACAGAATTACATGTTTTGAATGTATTCCATATCCTCCTAACACTGAATTCCCATCATGTCATAGAAACATTACATTTCCATTAAATTTCCTAAATTTATTCTTTCTCCCCCATTGAAAATAAACCCAAAGATCGGTATTGGTTCATTATGCAGCTAAAAACACACTCCCACTAGATAGTATCTCCCAAAAAAACCTACATCACATCCAAAAACAGATTAAAAATAGTTAACATAACTAGGGAGAGGGGGAAAACATAGCCTCCTCATGTACTAGGAGGTGGCTGAACACCGAGGTTCAACCATTGTTTCTCAAACACAGTCGTAGACAACAGCTTGGTCATAATGTCATCCACTTGCTCATTTCTTCCCACATGTTCCATGTTGATCACGCCTTGTTCAAGTTTTTCCTTGATGAAGTGATATATGATTTCAATATGTTTCATATAATAATGATGTACATGATTCTTCGTAAGATCAATTACACTCTTGTTATCAGAGTAAATCACCATTGGTTGTTTTACCTCAGCACCTATGTCAGTCAGTTTTTGCTTCATACAGAGTAATTGAGTGCATGCCTTAGTTGTAGATATATATTAAACTTAAGCAATACTAAGAGAAGTAAATTCATGTTTCTTGCTCAACCAGCCTACACATTTCTTCCCAATATAGAATGCTCCACCACTGGTGGATTTACTATCCACTACATCCCCAGCCCAATCAGCATCTGAAAACTCAGATAATTCATTATTTTTTCCTATAATAAAGAATAATATATAATTTTTGGTACCTTGAATGTACCTCGTGATTAATTTAACTGCCTCCATATATTCTCCCTTTGTATTACTTTGAAATCAGGCCGCTAAACATGTTGCAAAGAAAATATCTGGTCATGTCGATGTCAGGTATAGTATGCTTCCAATGATTCTTATATACATTATGGGATCCACATATATCTCATCCTTATGCTTTCAAAGTTTTGTTCCAACCGCAATCGACTTCCCCATTGGTTGGTAATATTTTATATTAAATTTATTTAATGGATCTTTTGTATAATTTTCTTTAGAAATGAAAATGTAATCCTTATTCTAAATCACCAATAGCCCTAATAAGTATATGAGTTCACCAATCATAGACATTTCAAATTCTGGCTTCATGTGATTAGAAAATTCATCAACCGATCCTTGCTTGCTACCGCCAAATATAATATCATCCACATAAACTAGCACCTTGAAATGATCTTTCTGAGAATTATTTACATAGATATTGTGATCTAATCCTCTTTTGAATTCTATCTTCTTGAGATAAGAATCTAGCTGGGGATACCATGCTCGCAGTGCCTGCTTTAAACCATAGAGGGCCTTCTTTAGTTTACAAACCTTCATTTCATTATTACCAAGAAAGAACCCCACATGTTGTTCAATGTATACTTCTTCTTCCAAGACTCCATTTAAGAATTTTTTCTTGACATCCATTTGATAAACTTTGTATCCTCTTTGGATTTCTATGGCAAGAAACATCCTGATTGAATCCAGCCTCTCTACTCGATAAATTGTCTCCTCAACATCGATGTATTCAATTTTTGAATATCTTTTATAGACAAAAAAATACTTATTTCTGATCACATTTCCATGATTATAAAATTTATTCTTGAAAATACACTTTGTACCAATAACATTGTGACCTTCAGGTCTTTTGACAAGATCCCAAGACTGATTTTTTGTCAATCTGATCTAACTCTTCATTCATTTCTTTCACCCAAGACTCATCCTTTGTAGCTTCTTTAAATGAGGATGGTTCCACAACTAATAGAGATGCATATTGTGCATTATTCATCATTCTCTATGTCTGTGTAGGTGCATTCTGATCCCTAATAATGTTAGACTGATCAATCTCTACCCTTTGATTTCTCCTTTGAGATTCAACTGAATTCTCTATAGCCATGGTTTCATCTTAAAATTATTCTTCTCAATCAACATCATGATGTGGCTCCTAAGAATTTTTTACACCTTCCTATATTTATTTATTTTCATTTCTCCATGTTCACTTTCTTCTTAATCTTCTATCACATCAGCATATGAATTCCTCGAAGCATTTTCAGTTTTCTCTTCAATGATATTAACATCACTGATTTGCAAAATTCTTCCCAGGAACTTGTCTAAACACTTGTAGGATTTGTTTTTCATTGAGTATCCAAGGAAAATTCCTTCATATGCATTGTCACCATACTTCTCTTGATTTCATTCTTTGTTTCTGATGAAATATTTACTTCCAAAAACACAAAAGTATTTAAAAAATGGCTTCCTTACATGATTAAATTCATATGGTGTCTTCATCTCACCCATATAAATCCCTATTCAATTTTGAATATACACTACAGATTGAACATCCTCTTTCCATTAATATTGAGGAATATGATTCTCAATCAGCATAGTTCTTTCCATGTTGTTCACATGCCAATTCTTGCGCTCAACAACTCCATTTTTCTGTGGAGTTCTCATAGAATCTACCTAATTTCATATCCCATGATTCTCCTAGTCATTTTCAAATTCAATAGACGTATATTCCCCTCTATTTTTAGATCGTAGAACTTTGATTGTTCATCCAGTATCACTCTCGGTGATTTGACGATATGTTTTCATGCATCCAAGCACTTTTCATTTTCTATGTATAACCATTACACATGTCATTATACTATAATCATCTATGAAAATGATAAAGTTCGTTTCTACATGAGTTTTAGCAACATTTATCAGGCCACATACATCTATATGAATGAGATAAATAAGATAAGATGCCCTTTTCCTCTTTGGATGATATGAACTGCAGAACAGCTTCCCCCAAATGCATATATCACAAGAGTTTTCACATTCACGCTTCATGGTGGAAATATCTAGGACAATAATTAGTTTTTATACCTTCTCCATGCCATGTTAATTGATGATCCCCAGTCACTGATGCCACATGTTATTTTCTTCTTCAATAGTCATGTAGAAAATGTTTTCTTTACTATCAATCTGATACAGGTTGCCTTCTGTTCTGCATCCTTTCATAAGTGAATTTCCTATCATTCCCTTGATAGTACAGCCTTTCTAATTTAAAGTCACTATAAGTCCTAAGTCATAGAGTTGACTCACACTGAGGTAATTATGATATACAACATCCAGATAAAGGACTTCAGTTTTCTTTATCTCTCCATTAGCTAGTTCAGTACTTCCACTTTCTTTGATTTTTAGAGCTTCATCATTACCAAATCATACTATTCCATAAACCCTCCTCTTAACATTTGTTAAAATGTATTCATTACTTTTCATATGAAATGAACAACCACTATCAAGAATCCATGTGTTATTGATTTTTGTAGCTTTGAGGGATACCTCTTCAAGTTTGGATTTCTCAATTTTATTCTTTTCTTTCCATGAGATATTTGATTGAGTGTAGGTCAGTGATGGCCTTTCAATTATATCTTCCATGTACATGGGTTATTCATAGTAAAAATCTTCTTCTAGAGGAGAAAACTTTTTTGAAAGAGAAACACTATCTTGTTGATGATCTTTGACTTGTCTTGGACTTCGGTATGAGGTGTCCATGTCACTTTTCTACCTACAATAAATGGATTTATGGCCAAAATTAGAACAATGAAAACAATATCATTAGAAATTTTTTCTTTTATAAGTAGTAGGATATGAATTTTTTCTCCTTTATTGAACTCCTATCTCTTACCCATTTAGATAGCTTCTTTCCTCTTCACAATATGACATATTATGACATAGATATTAATAGAACTAACACTTCATGAGAGGAAATTTCTTCTCACTTCTATTTGTCCTCATGCTTTATTCTTTGGGAAAAAATGTTTGACTGTCTATTATTCCTGGAAGCTCAGGGATAGTCTTTTGTTCTCCTTTCATTTTGAATTAGGGGTTTCTTTTTCAGCACTTCTGGTGATTTTACAACATGATCAACTTTCATCTTTCATTTATTCTAGTCCACTTTATTTTCAGTATTTGATGTTTCAGCATCACAACTAATTCCACTATTTCCTATGTGTGTGGGTCTTCGATCACTCAAAATCTTTTCAAATCCATCAGACCCTCATTTTTCTCTCTCTAACTACTCAGCATCCAAGAATCTATGAAATTGTATTTTCTTCTTTTCTTCTTTTGAACTTGATTCACTTTTGAGTATACTCTTAAGAGTAACAACTTCTTCTTTGAGTCCCCCAACAGTTTTGGACTTATCCTCTAGTCCTAAGGTATGGTCATTGATGACCTTTTCCTATTCTTTGATTTTGAGATTTAGTTCCACTACATCATTAGCCCTTTCAAGGATTGATAATTTTACTTTCACCAGTTCTTCCAATCGTTCAGTTTCAGCTTCAAGCTGATCAACATATTCTGATGATTCTTCCACCATTTATTTCTACTTATGGAATCTCTTACACTTATTCTCAATATTACCAAAAGATTCCTTAATTTTTAACTTGGTATCATCATTAGTTTTCAACTAGTTATTTCTAGATTTATCTGTTGATGGTTCTATCTTTTCAATGGTAGCCATTATGGAATCATGGTTTTCAATTTTAAATTCTGGTTCTTCTTCTTCACAGAATTCATTATCATCATCTTCCTATTCATAGACAAAACTCTTCTTTTGTAAATTATTTATATATTTCAAGTCTCCATTTTTTAAAAACCTTTTTTAAGGCTTCTCAATGTCTTCATATTTTCTTTCTTCATCTTCAAACTTTCTTGAGAACTAAGAGGAAATATTCCCAACCTTGACACATCGAAAGCAATCCATAAGTAACTTCCTTTAAAATTTCATTTTTCCCTTCTGGAACTTCTTTGAAATAATAGAAATAATTTATTTTTCCTCAGCATCTTCACCACTACTATATTTTAAAACTTTAATTTTTTCCTTGGATTTGAACTTTGTTTCCCTGCTCACTCGAGTCGTAACATCTTTTAGCTTGACTCTCATTTCATATGCCACTAGGGTGCTCAGTAGACCATCCAGAGAAAGTTTGGAAAGATATATTTCTTCAAGGGATGACACATTTTCAATGTACAGAGGTAGAATTATTCTCAATATTTTATTTACAATATCAATGTATTTGATTTCTTCACCTAGACCTCGAATTTCTCCAACCACTTCAGTAATTTTATTGAAGGAGCCTGTACTCTCATCAGGATGAATCTTAAGATCATCAAACCTATTGTGTAGGACTTGTAGTTTTTCCTCCTTCACTTTGATATTTCCTTAATAAATATTTTCAAGTTTATCCCACATGGACTTTGCAGAGGTGAAACTCATCACCATTAGATTGATATGATTAGAAAGGGTTGTAGTGAGAGCATTCTGTGCTTTAGCATCTGCATCAAGAATTTTTCCTATCTGCATCAATCATATCCATTATTTTTGGATCAGTAACTTGTATTCCTTGAATAGTAGAAAATAAAACTTCTATTCCAAGAGATATTAGATTATATCTCATTCTATTCTTCTGGATCTTAAAATTACTTTCATTGAAGAGGGGGAATCTCCTAACATTGGCTAAATTCTCCATGATGGTATACAACTGATCAAACACCAACAACCTCCCCCTAATACCACTTGAAGGACCCTAGAACACCCTGAGAGGGGAGGAGTGAATCAAAGTGTCAACTTTTTCTTTTTAAAGTTGTGGATCTTGTTCCCACGTTGGTATATTCTTATTAAATCTATCAGTCAAATGAAAGTAAGGAGATGACAGGCCACTTTTACTTCATTCACCACAATGGGTTATGTCCAAGGGGCATGCACTGATAGTGTGTTATTCGTACCAAAATCCACTAATCTTCACTAGTTTGTGGAATATAAGGTTCGATCATAGTCACTATATTCCAAGCATATTTCCTTTACAATGGTTCCGGGATAGCTCACTGCATCCCTCGAATCACTTTCATCAACTCCCCCTAGCTCATTACCTTAATAGAAGTTTAACATAGTTTATTGACATGAAGGTCACTTCAATATATTTACATTGAAGTATTTGTATCTATTCAGAATGAGACACTGATTGCATCAAAGTCCTAAATTGATGCACTTGAAAGCACTAAACACACAAACTAGATATTCAAAACATGTAATCAGCTTACACTGGAAATTGCATGCAACACCTACCCTGTGCACGTAAGATCTTACTTTTATGTGAAAGATTTTCCTTTGCGCGCAAGATCTACTATTGACATGTAAGATTTTATTTGGCATGCAATATTTTCTTTTTGAATGAAAATATATTGTACAACTATAACATTAATGCACAAATTTAACTTTTTTGCACAACTTTAACTTTTCCACACAACTTTTATGTTTTCATACACCTACCTTTTTGCGCAACATTTACGTGCATCAAAGATCAGATCTTATCTAGGTCTTCAACCCTTTTGAATAAGGGGTGTCACCTCATATTTATAGTCATCATCAAACCCCACACGCAAAACCCACCATGTCACAAAAAAACTCCCATTTTGCATGCAATTGTTTTCATGTAAGAACCATTTTTCATGCACATCTCCAGAATTTTCACGCACCTCAAGTCTTTTCCATTTTTTAGCATTCTGATCCTGAAACACCTTTTGAGAAAAAATTCCAACCTTCTTTCATTATTTAATGAAAAACCAATTTAGTGTGCATTCTATGTTTTTCCGTGCACCACTTCAATATTTTTCGCACCTTCCTTTGCTAAAAACACATCTCTCAATTTTCTGATTTTCAGGCACAAAAATTTGGCAAACACGGGAAAATGCTACCACTTTTAGTATTGTTTCTCACTTGAAATATATGATCCCTTTCATATAAAACTTTATGAACATATAATGAGTATTTACAAAAAACATAAACCATACTTCATTTCTAGCATTGTTCATGGTTCCAACACCTAAAAAAGAAAATATGGTTTGAAAATTGTCATATTACCTATATGGTTTAAAATAATATCCAAAAAAAACTTGAGAAATTTAGTAAATAAATTTTAATGAATGGATTTATTGTTAACTGTAACACCCCAAGATTTCATAGTGTGTTATTTCTTCAAAATAATTAAATAACTTGCACTACACGCAACACCGAGTTCAATCACACCATGAATTACAAAAATAATCCATTCAAAAGCGGTTATGAATAGTATTATCTAAATTTTAAACTTTATATAATCCTTATAATTTTAGAATCCATATTATGAGTTTCTTTGATATAATGCAAGAACAAATTCATTTTCAGTATTGCACTTTTATCAACTTTTAATAGTGAACCCTTTTTAAATACAATATTTTAAACATATTGACTAAATGGGGACATCAAAAAAATTTAAAATGAAACATCCCAAGCTTCCACGGTACGCTTTCCTTTGAATAATACAGTAGCGTGTGTTATACGCAACTTCGAGTTTTAACACACACCACAACCGATTAAACTAGCCGTTGTGAATAGTAATACCTAATTTTTGAAATCATATATATTTTATATTTCAAAATGGACTTCATTTTTGGATTCAGAATATCGAAATTAGCCTAGGGTGAAATTTTGGTACATTTCGGATAACTTTCATATTTTGATGAATAGTGAAAATTTCTAAATTTTAATTAAAAACAACTTTTTTAATCAAAATAATTAATAGTGATAAATTATGAATTTTAGTGGTTTTAAAGTATATTTAGAATATATTTTTACCATTTAATATAATGTTGGTCATTGGACATAATTTTACAATTAAACCGAACATAAACAAGTGTCAATCTTTTGATAGTTATTATCTCTTAAAAACACGCTTTTTGTTTTGACAGCGGGAATTAATTTTAAATTAATTTCTGCCACTTCTGTGTTTTGAATTTAGGAAAATGGATTCCATATTTGGAATCAGGATGTTCAAATTGTGTAAATAGGTAACTTTTATTTTTAGACATTTTGAAAAGTTACTGTGGTAAATATTTTATTTACCATGGTTAAAGGGTAAATCCGGTAAATAAGGGTTAAAAAAATAATATTATAATAATACTAAATTACCCTAAAACGTGTCTTAACCCTATTGGTTGATACATGGTCGACCATGGGCATCTTTGGGTCTATTTTGGGACCCCATGGATCCACTTGTAAGTGATAATGACACATTATATTAATAAAGTTAAAATAAAAATAAAAATGGCATAGGCTTACATCTTTTAGAAGAACAATTTTTACATAGGGTTATACATGTTGGATTTTCGATTATAAATATTCATTAGAAAGATAAAACGATTTCCTACATAATTATATTTTATTTATAATTTTTAGACATTAAATAATTTATTTTATTTATGACACAATGATGATGCAGTAATTACTAAAATAGTGAAAAATTAAAAAAATTGATCTTATAAATACCCAAATAATTATAATATGAAACTTTTAATGAATTAAACTAATTTTCTATGATAATATGATATATTAGGATTGATTTAATTGACTTTGTTCGAAGTAATCAATCTGTTAGGAGTTTCACAAAAATCAACTATTGAATAGTGTCAAAATTGACATAAAAGAGTTCTTAAAACAAATATTATATTATTAATTGATATTAAATTCCTAAAAATCTAAGGTTCGGCCAAGAGACTTATATTATGATAGGTTCCTCATTAATGGACCACTTGGGGGTCGCTTGGATGTATATAGTAAGTTTATTAACCATATTATATAAAAATACAAAGAGACATTGTAAAAGTGAAACTAATTAACTTAGAGTTAATACTTAAAGATAAGGTTAATATAAGTACCCAAACCTGTCTAAATTCTATTGGTTGAGTGGTTTTCGACCTATCCCCACCTTAACCTTTGAATAGTCAATTTTGGAGCCATTAGAAACCGAATATTAATTTATTATAAATTAATATTTCTAGCTTTTCCAAAGGTGCCCCTCACCCCTCTTATAAAAGGGCACTCCTCCTTCTCATTTCTTCACACCTCTCAAGCCACTTGGCTCGTCAAAACTCTGCCCAACTAAGCTCCCCACATCCCTCTCCTCCTCCTTGAAGCTTCCCCTTAGGAAGAAAGCATTTCAAGAAGTCCTTTGGTTCCAACCAAAGTGAGTTACCTAAATTAAAGGTAACGATTTCTCTTAAATTATTTTCATTTATTTTGCTTCTCCAACCCCATAAATCTTTTTATTTCCTTTCTTTTGTAACAACACCAGTATCCTCAATATACTAGGATGTTTTTATAAGAAGGATTCAAACTACACATACACACAACTCCATCTAATGGATGATGAACATAATGTTTCTGTGGATGGCAAACTAACGCCTCACGAAATGATGATTGTTCAAATACATCTTACCACCTCTCATGGTGGCCATTATGATGGAACTGTAATTAAATATGATATTAATGATATATATTTTATATATAATCTTCTGTAATTCCATTTTATTTCATACCATTATTCGTTTCATGTTGTATATACATACGATAATTTCATTTGAGGAAGTGCGGACTACCGCCCCCTTAAAATGATATGACTCGTTCATACCACACTTGGAACGTATAAAGGATGGTGTTAATGAACTTAAGTAACATATATAAAATATTATATTATACTGGAATAGTAATATACCTATGTATCATTTGGATTCGATTCTTTTAAAATAAAAATTAAATGGAAGTAGCGTTCGTGCGTAGGTACGGACTACCGTCTCCACGAACGCGATGAGATTCATTCTCCATCGTATCCATTCAAGTATAATTATCATTTAATGATTTAAAAATGATGTTTAAGGACTTGATATCATTTTGGATATGAATAAGATACAACAAACATGACTTATGTAACAAAACATATAAAATAAAATGAGTAAGTTAACACCCGAAATGACGATAATTCTAAGATATTATTAACAAATCAATGTTAAAAGATCATATATGATATCATATTAATATATATGATTCTTGTATAATTTAATAACAATTATTTCACCATTATACAGGAGGTTAACCTACCCCAACCAAGGAAAAGTACAAGGTAAGGGTTATTTCACAATCTCTTCATTATCCGAGGTTGTATTATACGTAATAATCTACTGGGATCTCTTTATCATCCACATCCATGTTTCTTCGAAATGTATTTCAAAACATTTTTACTATTTACAAGAATATGGGTTAAAGTCATGTATACCCTTGTTTGACTTTTTATAAGAGGTTTATAAAGGAATCTTTCCGTCGTTTTCAAAACAAGGTCCTTTTTAACCTTTTCGACAGAATTGAGGTAAGAATGTTTTTTTTTAACTTATACGGCGGGTGCGGTTATTTTCCGCCATTATAAAATCGTCGAAGCTTTCCTTACATGCTTATAAGAATATTTTCAAAGAAAATGTTTTATTTTATATGGATCTTAAATGATTTCAAAATAAAAGGAGATAATTCTTTTAAAAGAATTTTGATTTCATCTATGTCAACATCCTTTGATGGATTTTAAGATTATTTGAAGTTGATTTATTATAATACAAAACTTCTATATTGTATTGAAGGTTTTGTGATATGTTTGAATGTGGATGTGCTATTTTATACCATTCATAGTTTATGGTGAAACTATTGACATTTCGTATGCTAGTTTTAACCCGAATGTTTATGTTATATTTCAAACTTTTCTTCAGATGAATGTGCTAAACAAGTATGTTCCGGGTTGGGGACTGGTAAAAGTAAGCCCTCCAGGTTGGGGACTGGTTAAAGTAAGCCCTCCAGGTTAGGGACTGGTTAAAGTAAGCCCTCCAGGTTAGGGACTGGTAAAAGTATGCCCTCCGGGTTGGTGTCCGGTTATTAGAGGCACTCCGGGTTGGTGTCCGGTTATTAGAGGCACTCCGGGTTGGTGTCCGGTTATTAGAGGCACTCCGGGTTGGGTTCCAGTTATAAGTAACCCCTAGGTCTTGGGATGAGGCCTAGAAAATGAAATTAACGTTTGGCATTATGCATTCCAACATTATGAAAGTGGTTATTGATATTGCATGTGATTATTCGATTAGTAGAATATCCATGTGAACAAGTAAATGGAATTATTTCATTTTACTTTTGCCATACTATGTTGAAGTTCAATTTTTAAAAGGCTTTTGTTTTAGTAATTCATTTCCTTAAATGTTTATGCTTATTTTGAATGTTCCGCTATATTGTTATCCTTACTGGGCATTTGAGCTCACCCCTTTTTTATGTTTTATTTTTCCCAGGTAGTGAAGAAGTAAATTATGATTGTCTTGCAGGGATATTATGGGTTTATAGTGTGGACGTTGGAAACATTATGTTGTTGTAGTAGTTTTTCATTTTATGATGTAATGTAAAACTTATGAATATATCTAGTGTTTCCAAGGCTACTAAACTAATCGGTCTTTCGGGATTTGATCTTTCTTGTGATCATGCCAATGTTACGTAATTAATGCACCGACTCTGGGCAGCTGGGGTCGGGGCGTTACATTAACCATGATAAAAAAATATGTTTATAGTAGGTTAGATAATAATTATAGTGTGTTTATTTTTAATTTTTTTTGACATACTAATTTTTGGAATTGATATGAATGAATTAAATGTGGATAAGTATATATTTTCTTAAAAAATTGATATAAAATAATTATTTGAAAATAATTTCATTTTAGGAATAAATAATGTTAAGAATATGAATTTTATTTTTCTTTTTAAATATCAATTTATTTAAAAGTTCTTAAATTGGTTTGAACAATTTGATTGTTCAATAATTTTTTATCCATATGCTCCTTAGAGTAAGATGCTACTAAATCTCAATAGGTTAGTTTATCAAATAGAATATATAATGTTAATCAACTATATCATGTATTCCAAGACAAGAAAAATGCCTAATATTTCAAATGTTTCTAGAAATTTGAGTAGGTATATAAGTAATCTAGGTCATATATAATGTGATTTCATTAAAATAATACCCATATTTATTATGGGTATTATGGGTTATTGTATATGTTATTATGGAAACCTAATAGTATTGGATGGATTTCATAATTCAATCTGAATTATTAATATATAGGATCAATCTTCTAATAGGGATTGGGTTTTTACTCTTAGTGGTGTAGTGACATATTGGGGATCAAAGAAACAAACTTATATAACAGACACCACAATGGATTCTGAGTTTGATGCTTTAACAGCTACTAGAAAATAAGAATAATGGATTAGATCACTTTTATCACATATACCATTCTAGGATATGAAAATTTATGTTTTTATATAAATTATAATAATCAAACAATTTTGGTTGGGGAATATAGAAGCACTTATAATAGAAAATCAAGATATATTGGTCTCAATCATAGTTATGTGATGTAGTTGATAAAAATGTTATCATAGTGGGGGAGTTTATCAGATCAATCCAAAATTTTGTGGACATGATAAAAAAGTTACTTTAAAGGTATTTGGTTTAAAAAACTTTCTTATGGATGAGTTTGAGGTCCTTGTCAAAAAGTTCACCAATGATGGGACCAAAACTTAACATTTGATAACTCGGTATGTATAAGTTCAATTCATAAAATTATACCAAATGTGTGAATGAATAACCAATGGTACATTACATACTAGGAAAGTGTTTCTTGGTTCCCATGATAAAACAAATGTGAGTTTAAAACACTTAAGTAACTAAGGAAATCAAACAATTTGGAAGCATGGGAATGCATTTTGGTTCACCAATGTGAATGTGGGAGTGGGAATACTCCAAAGTCTTTATGACTTTGGATCACAAATATTAATAAATAGATAATTTACATATAGATATAATGGTTTCTAGGATTATATGAATAATAATTAAATTTTAATGGGATTGTATATGATGAATCTATATAATAATAAGAGTTAGATGTTCAAGTAAGTTTTCACATATTTCTCTCTTCATATTTGATTTTTCTCTACTAAATTAAGGTTCAAATTTATAGATTCCATTATCTATGCATTTTCTATACAAAAGATTATTTTTTTTATTTTCAAAATTAATTTTTAAATATTTTAAAATAGTGAGGGATTTTTGTATTTTTATTTTTTAAAAAATATTTAAATATTATTTTCATCATTTTTTAAAGGGGAAGACTTTTAGAATTATAAATTTGAATGTTGGTTGAATTGGGGTCTTGTTTATAAGGAGAAATAATTTTATTATTATTTAAAATAAAAAATTGTGGTAGAATAATATTTTGGGGTTGGTGAAATTCACTATCCACTCATGAATGTGTGTACACATGCATGATTGTAAAATTTGGTGCTTTGATGGAAAAATTTTCAATTCACATGCCATTTCAATGCATGTTACGTAGAGGAAACATTATTTTGTCAAAGGATCAATTAGTCACACTAGTTTGAGCTCAAACCTAAATGGGTACATTTGTTGGGTTGGAACATATAGTGAACTTAGTTTTCCCATATGTAATATTTAGCTTGTTTTTTAGTTCTAAAACAATGGGCCTTTGATAAGGGTAAAATAATAATTTTACACTAGAAAGAGACCATAGGAATTTTTTTATGGATTAATTATTCCCAGGATGTGATGTTTTCCCTTGGGATGGAATTAATTGAGATTCTACATCAGGTTTATTTTATATATTATTTAATATTTAATAAATAAAAATTATTTATTTTCATGTTCACAAATGTTAATGTCTCTTAAATGGATATCCAAATGTAAATTATGACTTCTCAGTTTAGTTTTAAATTGGTAGTTTTACCAAGGTGGGATATAAACCCTGGTTTGGTTCTGGGCCTCAGGTTGGGCCTTTTTGTTTTTAATTTTTAATTTTTATTTCACCCATCTAATATTCCAACCCTTATTAAGATGAGATGAAATTAAACCCTTCCCCTCATTTACTCAACCAAACCAAAGGGATAAATAAGGATGAGATTCACTAGGAATGAAATTTCAAGCTGGATATGGATATAGAATCTATGGAACATAGATCTAACCTTGAAGCCTTGATGATTCACTATGAGGCTGGATAGTTATTTTCATTCCAAAATCATAATTATTTTAATTTTATTTACATTCATATTTTTGGAATTTTAATTGAAATTGGATAACTAAAGGAATGTAGAGTGGGGATTTTTGGTAAAATGATAGGAATAGGATATTTATAATGATTCTGAATTTGGAAAACCAAATAACATGTTTTTTGTGTTTGATAAAATAATGTGTAGTTCGTTGGTGTCCCTAATGTTGAGAATGGTGTCCACAATTCATATTGACCATATAGACATGATATTTAGGACTGTAAAGTAAAAGACTCAGGGTGTGGCCAATTAAATGCCTAGATGGCCTAGGTGAAGAATATTGGGTGTTCAAGTACATGACATATTGTGTTATATGACCTATCTTGAGCCATGGTAAATGACCTGACACACCATGTGGATTATACACTATGTGTTCCTTAAGGTACTCTTTGTATTTTTTAAATGCACACTAAGTAAATTTTAGGTACATGACTAGAGTGGGTTTTTGGGTTTATATGTAGTGTTCTTTATTATACACATCATATAATTTCCCCTATTTGGGTTTTTATATGTTTTGTCACTTGAGAGGCAGTTCTGGACAAGTGAGTAGTCCATACTAAGTATCATTCCATGTATAAAATGATGGCGGAATCCTTTGTATTATTAGAGGAAGTTGTCAATATGGTCTAATGATGACTAAATATCTTAAACTTATGGCATTGAAAATGGGATCAAATATTTGATCTAGGGCAGGTATGAGGAAAGTGAAACCCCAATAAGAATTTTGACAATGGGTTTGAGATCCTCACATGTTTTTAGAGCATGAAAATATCAAAGTGTTTGTTGGCAGTTTAGGATCCTAGGAGAATGGATGAGTCATGAACACATGAGTTTAGGATAGTATTCGGAGATTCCCTATACATAGTAGGAAAACACAAAGGGTATTACTGATAGGTAAAGAAATTTTAGAGATTTACCTCTTTCATTTTCACCCTATATTGATGGGTTTTATGTAGTTTATATAAGAGTATGGGGATCTAGTTGAGAACTAACATTATAATAGAGTCTTCAAGGAAATTTTCTACTATAGATGGATGATGTTATCTCTCCCTAGTAGTATCTTTTGATTATCTATGAGAGACAGATTAGGTGGTTGTACAGTATTATCAGTGGATCCCTTTCATTGAATCACTAATTTCGAGGGATTTTTAGTGAGTGTGGTGTAGAGATGGGATTTAGGTGCTACCTTGGGATTAATTTTTAGAGTAAAATATATAAAATACCTTACATTAATGGATTTTTTACTCCCATAAATATGGGGGTTGTAGTTCCTCCATGATATGTACTACCCTCTTTATGGAATGGTTGGATTATTATATGAAAAAAACAGCATTCTCCTTGGTCAATCATAGCCTTAGATGAGGTAAAATATCCTCCATGGTGTTGGAAACTCTCTCGACCAGTCTACATACCCCGATGAGGAATGATCCCCCTACTATATCATGGTATTTTTGGTTTTATGATAGTGGTAATAAAGTTGTGTGAATAATCTAGGAGGTCAAGGACTTGCGGTGTATAGGATAAATCAGGTTTAACCCCTCTAGAGTTCCACTCTACCTTAGGACCAGGCATGTCTCACTCATCCATGAACTTAGTAAACCTCTTTAGAATCATATCGTTCTTAATATGAGTTCCACATATTTGGTTATATTGATTATTATAGACTCAGTGATTAGGATGTTCAGATGGGCCTTTGATATCTAGAGTCATAGTTCAAGGAATAAGGATTCGCCATTGAGTTTGGGTGTTTTCCCTATGTGATGGGTGAGTGATAATGAAAGTGTATGAGGATTTTCTCAAGAATGATAATACACTTTAGTATGGGATGATTCTAACTAAATCAATTGGGTTTGATTATGTTATTTTGGTAGTTTCTCCTCTCACGGACTAATTTGGTTTAATCCTCTATGTTGTAGAGGATAAGGGTTGTGTTTACTCCTGAGGATTATAGTGTATCTATCATAGATAGATAAGGAGGTGTGTTCCCGTGAGGCATATTAGTATGGTGGTTTTTTCTCTAGGGTATTGTATTTGTGCATGGAGTCCTCATTTAAGAGTGTGAGTTGACTTTTGGGGTTATCCTTAATGTTTTCCCATGAGATTGTGTCAGGTTCATATTAGTAAGTGAAGCCGATTTTTCTTCCATGGATGGTGTTTTTCCTCATGATAGGATTGGGTGGTAGTATGGATCATCCCCTAGTTTCATGCTGACATATTTCCCTATACATTTTTTATTTTGGGGTGTCCTACTGGGTATTTTTATACCCACCCTTGAATGGGATTTGTACCCACACTTGTTGTTTCTATATAGATGACATAGTGCTCAATGGTGATATTAGTAGTCATGGTGATAATAGAGCTACTAGGGTTGATGGGATTCATAGTTGGTAGTGCTTGGTTATATTTTGGGTGACATGGTGATTCCCTTCCTATCAGTCTCTTGAGGCTAGGTAGTTTTCTATTATTTTAGGCTATGTTTCCCCCTCTTATACTATCATTTTTATTGTAAACCCTGAAATATTTATTGGATGTATGCATTCATATTTTTTTCACTTTAGTTTGAGATGTATATTATGTTTGGTTGTGGATAATTTTTATTAGATAGTAATATATACTCATTTTAGGTTGTATAGTATAATTCCTCCCATATGTTTATTATTCCTTTTTTGTATTGATCACTAGCCCCTATCCTATTGAAGGTGGGTTAAGATGGCACACTTGACCTATAATAATCCCAAGTGGTTACCCAATTGGTTGGATACTATCATATTAGTATGAAAAAAACGTTTCTAGGGATTAAATTTAGTGATAAGTGTCTCATTATCTTAGTTTGGTATGTATGGGGTGACAAATCTTGTAAGTGCTTATGCTTAGTTGACATACCAAAAAAACCACACATGTTGTGTTAGATAATGCATTAATATGTATGGTCTCTGATAAATTTTTATCTAACTTGAGTGCTTATGGTATTGGTTGTATTATACATTTGAGTAGGTCCATGCATTTTATAGTGGTCAACACATTGTTGGTTTCTCAAAGTGATATCCTACTTTCTCAAAAGCCACCATGAAATAAATATGTTTATTTCCCTCATAGAATTGCATTTTATTATGGTGTTACATTAACCTTATGTGGATTAATTGAGTAATGGGACTACTCATATATGTGTGAGATTATAAGTTGATATTCTCTTGATGACCTATTGGTTATAGTCTAGAGTTTTTCCTTTGTGTGACTATGTCATAGGGAAAAAGACCCACTAGGAACTATATAAATATTAGGTTATGAGATCAGTAATACCCCTAGGAACTATTTGGATACCCAGGTGTGTGTTCACCCATATGGGGATGTGGTTTTCAATTCTCCCCCACAGATACAGGATAGTATATCTCATTCATTGGGAATAAGTCATCCATTCAGGCATATGGTTGGGACTCCCTCAATCTCGATGAGGTACGAGTCCCCAATACTATAGTGGTGTTGGTACCCCCATGTTAGACATGGTTTGGATCCTGCATCTATAGTGGTTAGTGTTCTTAATGAGATGTTTTTTTCTTCTTTAATCTATGATAATCGGTACCCTCTCATATATTTGAGGGTGCAGATTAACATTTATGAGGTGTGGTTCCTCCTTCAGAAGCTATGTTCTCCCTTGGTGGACATACATTTCATGTGGGAATGGGGTTGATACTCTTTCATTCTCAATGATATGTGGATTCCCTATTCTACATAGGATTCTTTATTCCCCCAATGAGATAGAGAAAAGTTCATCCTTCTATAGATGTTGGTGTGTTGTAGATTTTTTCACTGGTCAAGTTACTCCCTTGACCAGTCAACAGTCACCCAATGAGCTATATATACCTTACCAAGGTTCATATATTGGTAAGGTTCTTTCCAATGTGTGACATTTTATTATTATTTACTATTTGAGATTAAAACTCCAAGATAGTTCATCGATAGGGGTTGGTGTACCCTATCAGTATTCTTTACACAACATATGATGGGTGTGATGAACTGAAAATTGTGCTTGGGAGACTTTTCTAGATGTGATATTCCTCCTAATGTGTGTGAGGCATCCTTTTTTTAGATATATGGTATCACATTATGTATGAATATAACAAATGAGGATCATTGTGATGATTATCTCTTGGTGTGAGCTATAGATGACCCTGATCGAGGAGCACCTAATGTGGCATGAGGTTCAGTCTGAGGCCTTATCTTTAGCACTCTTGTTTTTTAGAACTATAATGTGTTATTCTATCCATATTTCATAAATTAACTAAAACCATAAATCTTAGTGGAGTTATTATATTAATGTGATACTAATAGATGCTCTTACTAGATGTGATGATCTTCCCTACTATTTTCCATAGATCGGAGTTATATATGGCATGGATGTTTTCTATGGATTATACTATAGTGAAGTAAGGCCGATAAATGATATCATTAGTGATGTATTATTAACCAAAACCAGATTTATGATGGAAAATTTTCATTTTGTGGTGTTTTTTGATTGATCAGTTATGTCTTAGTTAACACTTAATGGGATGTGGGACCCTGGTGATGAGTAGGGCTAACCCTCATGAAGCTACAACCTATTATTTCACTAATTATCAAGCATATATTTGTGAATTATGGTAGATTAAAAGGATTTTTACATTGGTTATATAGTAGTTGATGTTCCTTTCTAACAGTTATGTCTTGTTCAATCTTGTGGAAATTAGTGTTGAGATTTTAGGAGTATCATGATTTAGGAGTTTTCGAGAAACTGAAGTATAAATTGTACTATGATTCTATTTTGTGTTATCTCAATAATTGAGCTATGAATATATTGTCTTATTATTTTCTTATTGTTTTTACTAGAAATTTTATATGAAATATGTGGGTAAAATGGAATGATATGCTATTTTGAGTATTTTACCGAGCATCAGTATTCCATTTTGGTAATGTGGCCATATGGGAAATATGAAAAGAGTTTCAACAGAAGATATCTTGTTCTATTTAAGGATGTGTGAGTAGGTATATTTCACAAAATATTGAGATTGTGTATGTTTTATTATTGTGAATATGTTAACCATGGATCCCAAAGAGTTGGATTGGGTCATCTATGGGGGATAAGAACCTTATAGAGTTCAGTTATATAGGTGTGTTGTTCCAATTATTGTTTAAAGGGATGGATGATAGTATCAAAGCTATCCTCACACCTAAAGATAGAAAGTGTTGGTGTGAATGTGTTTCAGCTGATAATGAGGAGTTTTGGTAGTCTCTTATGATGTGGAATGGTGGTCTTGTTGAGGACCCTGATTGTATATTTTTACATGGATATATTTTCTCAATGTGATAATGTTTTTTATCACACTTTTTGATGTTGGGGTTCATGATTCCCCCATGGGAATTCCTTGGTAAAAGAAAAACAAATATGTTATATAACTTTTTCGTGGAATAAATTCATAATTAAAATAAAATTCATACCATGATTTTAGGAATGTACTTTGTGTGGAAATTCTTGATGAAATTTTTGAGGCAGTTCATGACAGTTTCTTTATCTTCCCCTATAGTGGGATGAGACTTTTCGGTTTTTGTAGATGAATAAGGATCTCATATGAGGATTACTTAATATAAGTGATAGATAATGGATGCATTCATATGTGGGGTTCTATTATAGGTCTTTTAGATGTATGTACCTTCAAAAGTTGAAGGATCTCATGTGTAGGCCTTCTTTGAGAGTCATTTGGGTTGTAGTTTACTATGATAGGTGATGGTTTATTAGAGATCCCTCTTTGAGATGGATCAAAACACAAATAAGGCATCTTAAAAAGGTCCTTCAATAAATCATACATAATCAGTCTATCATTCAGCACATGGGGTTTCAAATGAAATGATTCATACACAATCACTCAATCATTCTGCATCAAAAACCAACCAAGGAACTTCAACAATGAATATATATAAATAAAAAATTCAACATTTTTTTGTTGGAAAGTATGACACTAGATAATTAACTAATCTTATCCTCAATTCCTCAAATAATTAATCACATTAATTTTCCCATATAAATTAAATAAAAAATTGAGTTAACTTGGTTAGTGGGATAGATACCTAATTAATGTTTTCAATAAACCATCAGCAGTAAGTTGACAATCTACGAAAACATTAAATCTCATTGAGATTTTTAGGTCTTAGCCACTCTTCCACCACTTTATTTTTATAAAGATAAAAATTTATTCCATATTTTGAAACCTTAGGACCAAGGAATGAAATATTTTTTTACTAAAATTCACATTTTCAAAATTTTATATACAGCTTATTTTTATTTTAAAGTGTATAGACCAATCCTTAGATGTCATTAGTGATCCTCATAATTTTTATAATAAATTAAAATTTCATCAATTAAAACCACTAAAAATATATCCAAATACTCAGGGAAACTATATTCATAAGATCTATAAATACATTATGTTAATTCATTAACCCAAAAGGCACAACCACAAACTGTAATGGAAATACCTATTATAAAACTACATTCTCAGAATGTCTTCCTCTACTTTTATCTGGTGATACCTGGGCCTATGATCAATCACTAAAAAATATTAAATACCTTAGAGATGATCATAAAATTCATTAATGTGAGTTAATGGATACTTGTTATTATTAGTGATGTTATTGAGTTCTCTATAATTAATACAAAGTATTGTTGAACTATTATTTTTTGAACAAACAAAACATGAGAACCCGAAGAAGAAATTATGGGATGAATGAAACCATCATAAAGAAACTCTTATAACTAATTTTTCAATTCAAAAAGTTCTATTAGATCCATTTGATATGGGGTTTAAATTTTCTTAGTATTAGGAACTAAGCCAATAGTAAATTCAACTATATAATCTATAATAACACTGGGAAAATCATTAATAAATACACCCATATATTCATTTACTATTGGAATATCACTAATTTAAATAGTTCATTTATTTTCAACAATATGTTAAAGATAAATTTCAACCCCATATTTAATCATTTTCTTAGATTCTTGATATGTTATGAAAGGTATTAATTCATTATCATATATAAACTAAAAATCAATCTGTAAAATAAATTATTTTTCTATGCATTATATCATAACATGATAAAATAAAACCTATTACATAAATAGAATATCATAAAACTATAAAATAGGAAATAAAATGAGTTTTGTATGAAAAACCATTCTATAGATGATAACATGAATATATATCTAATTTTTCATTTAAATTATGATACCCCCATTAGTTTTATAAAAAAAATATGAAATCATTTATTGAGATGATATTTCCATTTTGATTATAAATTTCTTAAAAATAGAAGAATGTGTAGATCCTAAATAAAACATGATATTTGTATAATATAAATAAACAATTTGTGTACCTATCACCACTTTGAGGGTTCATCATCTGCCATAATTGTAACAAAATAATTTTCTAAACCTTTTTTCTATTTCTCATGATGATTCCAACCTTGAGTAAATGACTTCGCACATGTGTTAATATAATGACCAAACTCGTTGTAATTAAAACACCTCACTGCTAGCTGACTACCTATCATCCCATTACTATTATGAATATAATTCTATTTCTTATAACCATGAGCTAAAAGACCAATATTACCACATTGGTAGCACAATTTTAATCCTATAAAACATTACATAAAATATTCTTTTCCACATTTAGAACATTTGGGGCGTTTACCTCCATATTTATTAGTTAAATGCTTCTTCATTACCTTCCATCCAGACCACTTCTTAATCTAATTGTCCCAAGGTACATAAGTGTTGGAAAACTCTATCTCAACTTTCATATCACATCGAATAATGTCCCAAATACTTTTAAATTCTTAAGAGTTAATTTCCCTTTATAAAAATGGTTTTAGAACTGTAGAAAATCGACCAATTTTAAATTCATGGTCCTGAATAAAATTTAGTAAATACCAAGAAAATTGGGAAAAATATTCATAAGTGTACATTGAGTCTTCTTCCCTCTTCTTCAACTCTAAAATTTTTCTTTTAATTATAATTCAAAGAACATTAGGAAAATAAACCTCAAGAAAAATATTTTTAAAGATCCTCTACTCCATGGAATTAACCTTATCATTTTACTTGGTATTATTTATCAGAGACCACCATTGATCAAATTCACCATAAAAATGATAAATAATAGGAATTAAATTTTGATAATTCATACATCATAAAACATCAAATATATTCTCTAGTGAATTTATTCATCCTTCATCTTTCACAGGTCAGAAGATCTAATATATACATGTTTCTCTATAGAGAATTTGATCATTATCCTTAATGGGGGTACCATTAATATCTTATATCAACTGAGTTAAAACAACTAAAAACAATTATATTTCAAAAATTCCACACTATTGATTTTGAAGGTTATTATCCTATTTATGCCTTTATACATTAGTTGCACTATTTTCACCATAGAAAACCATTTTTAAGAGACATGGAATAGATGAAGAAACTTGGAAATGATCCAAATATATGTCAGGATAATATGAACATGAATATGAATCACTTAATAGTGTCTTCTATCATCCTTATAACCCCTAAATTTATCTAAAAATTTCTATGATACAAACTATAACAACCTATTACTTTAAAAACCCATAAATATGAGTTTAATATAAAGGATTTCAAATTCTTACATTCTCATGATATTTTAGAATTTTTTTTGATATTTAGGAAAAAAATTACATTATAAAGTGGACACTTCCATAAGGTGTAATCTTTTTCTACAAAAACATGGCTTTCAGTTTACACCTCTATTTTATTCAAGTCACTTTTTCTTCTTTTAATATGAGACTAATTTGGAATTTTTGACCTTTTATAGTTTTTACATATACATAGATCTTATAATTTTTTTTAAATGTGTTATGATCATACAAATATCATTAAGGTATATTAAAATAAATGAAACTCATTGTCCTAGGTTAAAAAATGAAAATCCATGAAAAACTTTTCCTTTTTCCATAATAAAACTTTTATCACACAAATAAAACATTTTCACATGTGAAAAAATATATTTAACCAAAGAAAACCATTGAAACCCTTTATCAATAATAATAAAATCATTAAGTAATATTTAGGATTATGATAACTCATGAAAACATTCTTTGGAAAATATAACTTTCACCATTATATGTTCACATAATTTCCACTACTCATGAAATAAATAGATTTCCGTATAAACCCTTAGAAAGCATGAAATAGGTATCTTAAAGAATCATATTCATAACCCATATTCACTTATGTTTAACTCATGTAGGAATAACTAAATCCCATTTAATTATATAGGGGAAACATACCTATAAATCTCCCTCATTCTTCTTTTTAGAGACTAAATCATTACCCAGTGCATTGGAGAGTTATATCAAGAATACATGTCATCATGAGCTATATTAGACACACAATTCATAATTTATAATTATAAAGTACTTTATAATGAACAAAATATTTTTAATTTTTCCCTTTTTCATCATAAACCCCTTGAAAACTCATTTGAACCTAGAAGCAAATCATTTTCTATTTTCACATAAAAATTAGTTGAAAAATATGTTTCCGCTAAAAAAATAGATGTAAAAATTTACAAAATGAGATATAGTGGGATAATATTTGAAAACTGATTTAAACATATATATTAACCTTGGTAATAAATAACATTTATTATGGTGTTAAATGGCATTCAATTCTTATATGTTAAAAAATATTTTTTCACCATTTTAAAAATTCAAAATTAACCCATATGGAAACATTAAAAAGTTTCATTTTAAAAACATATAAAAAAAGTTAAAATAGTTTAAAATGAAATTTAATTTAATTATAATAATAAATAATAAAATTATTGAAACATTTAATAAATTATTTATATGGAGGGGAAATAGTTGGAAAGAAAACTTGAAAATTAGGTTTTAAATATAAATCAATAACCTTAAATACCTCCTAGTTTAATAAATTCTCTAAATTATTAATAATAAAATTATATTAGTTACATAATTTATTAATAACATTTTAATATTCATTCCATTATCATTATTCCTTTTATTTCATTTATTACCATGTTTGGTTTATTTACTAAATCAATTATGTTTACATATGATGTTTTGATGTCTTTTTATCTTTAATTTTTATAAAAACCTTTATAGGTTCCACATGGTCAAGGGTTTAGGGTTTTGGAATATTATTCATTCCATAATTATTATATTTATACACTAAATATACTTTTACAACCAACCACATAAGGTTTTCATGAAAATTGATTCATGTCATTTCATAGATGTGGTAATATGCACATACATACGAGAGATGTTTTAATTTTTATAATAGATGGAAAGGGAATAAAATAGATGAATGAATAAATTTAAATAATATTTTTTTATAATTATCATATTATTTAATTAAATCCATTTTAATAACCATCCATGTATGTTTTAAATGAAAAATGAATCACATCGCTTCATGGAGGTGGTTGTCCACACATAGGCATGGGCAATGTTTTTATTTTCTATATAATGGAAAAGATATAAAAAATAGTTTCTTCATAAACATAATAACATTTTATTATACATAATATACTTATTTAATAATTTTATAATGGTTAGAACAAATTATAATGAGGTAGAAATTGAAATAAACTTTAAAGCATCCCCTTGAATAACTTTGTTTTCCTTACACCATAATCCTTCTAGGATGCGTATTTTTAGAAAAATAGGACCTCCAGGACATGGTAAGGAGTGTTGATAATTTATTTTTTAATATCAGGGTTAATATATATTGATAAAAGTGTGTGAATAAGTGAGGAGAGTAGGTGACCTTTTATAAGTGAGGGAAGTGACACTCTTGTAAATATTCAACATTTTCAAATAATGAAAAGTATTATTCATTTTAAAGTGCCTCCAAGGAAACCAAATTTCAAATATAAGATAAATTATGGTGTAAATACAGTCAAAAAACACATTTAAACATGTTTTATAGATATTTTAATCCTTATATCTTAGTTTAACTCCCTTTTACCCATTTTAACCTTTAATGAGATAACTTAACTTTTACCAGGATAAATTATTTCTATGAATAAAAATAAAAGTGGAATTATAACCAAATTTTTAAAATATAATTCCAAATATGGAATCAATTATATTAATTTTTTTATATAGGTATCAGAAATTAATTTTAATATAAGTATAGAAAATTCATGGAAAAAGTTTCTAGAAAAGTGCATGTTTTAAGTGTAAAAACGACTTTACACAAAAATTATTAAAATTATAGATTATAACAACATTAATTAGATTATAATTAAAAAATAAATTTTATATAACATTTTTATCATGCCAAAATTTGATGTAACCTTCCAAACTCAATATCAAATGAAAAGATTCAAAAATACTTTTTAATTATAATAAAATATAACATAAGTTCAAAAGAGTAGATCTGGGGTTTACAAATTCAAAATCATGTTCTTAAATGAATTATATAACTCCTTAAAAAAATTTGGTTTATAAAATTTTTTATGAATTTTTTAGTCAAACTAACATCCTGAGGATGTTATAAAAGTTAGGGTATTTAGTAAAAATGGTATTTTTCACCATTCACGCAAAAAACTACTACCACAAAAAAATACCAAAAATTAAACCCAATATAAATTAAATATGATAAATATAAAAATTAATTCATATTTATCAAATAAAAAATCTCTGATTTGTAAATTTACATTTTAAATATACCCATGTAACATATGGAGAAATAATTTAGTTGAAATAATAACTATTTCATTTTTTATTGAAAAAATAATAATTAAAATTATTTATAAAACTATGATGAATATGAATCTATAAAATGAATAATTATACATCATAAGATTTATTCATTATTAGTATTACCTAAGTTTTCAAAATAATAGCATAAATCACTAAATCCTCAATCCACATAATGAATTAAGCCCATGTTCTGACATGACTTGTGTGGTCAACTTAGAATGCCATCCACCGCAACAACATTGATCAAGAAATTACATAATCGGTCACCATTGGTTGACTAGGATCCACTACTAAAAACTAACCAGGAATAAAACCAAGCATTTTCACCCACAACCTTCACTAAGAAGGTTCACTGAGATATCGCTTGTGCACCCTAGCCCAACATTTCCAGTGCAAAGAGTCTTCCCGATCGGGGTCTTTCACTACTCTATCACATCCCAACATCACTAAAGAAGAAATCCTCATAAATTTACTCCAACCTAAGTCTTTATGATCTAGATATACCAACACACTAAAGTAACCACACCATAATGCGGAAAGAATCATAAGAAACCGGAGACATTACCATAGACCAACACTAAAATAACCAAAAATGAAAACACTATAAGTGGAAAAAACCAAAACTATAGACTGAATAATAATACTAAATTTACATAGAAAAGTGTCACACAGTCATTATCCTCCAACCCTAAAAAACCCATACTAATCTTCTATAATTAAGATCTACTTTATCCCCATCTCACACAAATCCATAATCACCCAAATTTGAATTTCTTGATTGAGTGAATTAGGGAAGAGGAGGTCAAAGATAGATTCCAGACTTACAAAAAAAGTAACTTGATCTAAAAAAATATCCAACCAAAAAATTTATGTATCAAAGGAAAAAAATTCAAAACTGAAACCACCAATGAAGAATGATGGACATAAACCTGTACCTCATTACACTGTATGGACAGACCTAAATCTATCATCCTAATGCCTATATTTACTAGATATAAAATCTCCCCTTGATCACCTCTAATACCAAACATAGGGTAGGAATGAAAATTTGATCCCTCTGTCCCTCAGAATTATGAAAAATAACCTTCATCACAATTAAGGGTGGGTCATCTTGTCATGAAACTGAAAGGTCGAACTAAACCATAGTGGGAGGAAAAGAATATGTAACACACCCTTTGTGAGATAGGAGAGAGGAACTAAAAATAAAGTTAATGTAATACCAAAACAAAAATATTATATCCATACTATCAATAAAAAATAAAAGAGATGGTACTAACTTTCAAAAGAAAAAACTAGTACAGACCAAAGAGTGGAAGAAGGGAGGGAGTGAAAAAGTTGAGCAGTGGAACGAGCATTCCATCTTGAAGAACCCCTAAATAAAGAGTGGGATAGGGCTAGGTGAATTAGTTAATATAAAAATTCTTAAGGTTTTGAAAAAAATTTGATGTTAAATATGTGTTGGTGAGACTCAACCTCAAGCTAGTTTCCTCTCAGCATAGAGTGGCCACCTAGCATATGCCACTTGAATTAACCCCATGGGAAAATAATTAGATTAACTAAATTGAGAAGGAAATTCGTCTAGTTCTCCTTATAGTGATTTAAAATTTATAAGTAATTAATTTTAAAAAATATAATTATATTAATTTTAATCAAAGTATATTGTTTAACTTTTATAGGTTAGGTATTAAAAATTGAATGTAATTTGTTATTTTTTTCAAACACAACTAACATGTGGGTTTTTTTGTTATTATTTCATTTATCTTAATCATGTTTTATTTTAAAGATATAACATGAGGATATACAAGTTAAAATGACTATTAATATGTGATTAAATTATGTAATCATGATATACATGTCTATAAATTATTTAAATATAGTTAGATTATAATAAAAAATATATATCAATTAGTAAATATAAGAATTATCAAAACATACATCATATATAAATTAAAAATAGAGTCTAGTATCTATTCATATTTTATAATTTAATTTAAATTCTCAACACAAAAAAATCCATGAGTCTTTATACCAAATACATTTTATCAAACAAAATTTAAATATAATCACTATTTTACAAAAATTTATCAATAAAACCATTTAACTTGAGTAACCATAGTGGATTTATTGGTGGTGAAAATATATCCTGAGTTTGATTTTTTGATCTTGTAACTAATCACTTAGATTATATTTATTCCACTTCTTTTTTCCACTCTGTCATTTCATAAATTAGTTTAGTCCTTTTCATGCATCATAAAATATATTGAATATAATATAAGTTGGAAATTACATACCCCATTATTATTGTGTATCTTTATAATATTAAAAAATAATTCTATAAAATTTATAAAAATAATGTCCTCCAATTGAATATCAAAATCATCAATGTGAATGTGTAGTTAATCTCTAGACT
The DNA here is from genome assembly GCA_963277665.1 of Viscum album. Lineage (NCBI taxonomy): Eukaryota > Viridiplantae > Streptophyta > Magnoliopsida > Santalales > Viscaceae > Viscum > Viscum album. The sequence continues at coordinate 621,211,556 of OY728156.1, read as the reverse complement.
TGTCAGAAAACTGAATTATAACTCGCACATGATCAATTTTCAATTATTTATTATGTCAGTACTACCATGAATATTATACAAAGTTCCCCTTATAACATGGTAGTGAGTGGGTAAAAATAAATATAAATCACAATCAATTTCACCAGAAAATATTTTAAAATAATAAACTTATCAATAAGTGTTTTTACCATAATTATAATAATTTTATCTAAAAATATTTATAAACTCATGTAAGGTAAAAATTTGAGGGGAATGACTATACCTAAAGTTGGGGGTGTGTGGATTTGTATAGAAATGGAAATATAATTAAACTTATAAGAATTACAATCTAATATTAATGATAAAATTGAACCACATTATTCAAAATTTTCATATAATTTTTGGGTCTATGATCGATATATATGTCGTCAGCGTAACACCTTGAGATTATAAATTATATATTCCTTTAAAACCTAATGTGTCAATAGTTTTCTTCACACACAACACTGAACTTAAGTGAGTCAAGACACCTTAGATGAAAATAATTAAGATCATTTAAGAATAATAAAATCTTTACTAAATAAATATAATGTATTCAATTAAAAATTCATAGAAAATAGGAATAAGAACATGTAATGTTTTAAATGGGAATTTTTCAATAAAAATAGTTTTTCTTTATATATTATATTTTCATTTAAAATATAAAATTATTAATTTTATAATTTTAATTTGTAAAATTAATTTCATTTTTTAATTCAAATGTGAAAATTATATTAGGGTGATTTTTTAAAATAAAATATTTTATTTTTAGGTGAATAGTAAAAAAATACCATTTTTACTAATACTATAATTTTTATAACATTATCATTAAGTATGTATGAATTCAAAAAATATAAACTTTTTATTAGATATATAATATAATTAAGTATTAAAATTATTCATTTATAATTACTATGTTGAATATATAAAACCCATTTTCAATATTTTGGAAACTTAAGTAATATTTTACTCTAAAAACTATTTATTTCACAGATATTTCAAATTAATTTTCATCACTTATAGAAATTAAATCTAAAAAATGGATTTAATATTTTATATCCACATGTTCATATTGTTTAATAAGGTCTATTTCATTTTTAGTTATAAGAGTATGATTATTTTGATTAAAGTTAATGACCATGATATTGATGAAAGGGTTATTTTCAAATAATGTTTTTACTAATGCTCTGTAGTTGTTTATCTATTAAATTAAATTTATATATTTTATATAATTAATTTGGTATTATTTTTAAAAATATGTTAAAATATATTATCACTCATTTAATTTTTAATTAAAATTGCATAATATTAAGAAAACTTGATGGTGAAAACAATATTTTTCTAAAAAATTGTTTTCTATATATTAAATGTTTTAAATTTAAAGTTTATTTTATATTATATAGAAATTTAATTAGAAAATATAGATCATAAATTTTGGTTCATAACATTAATATTTGTTAAGAAGTTTTTCCTTATATTTCGTAATAAAATATAATTTACTTTGGTAAAAACTAGTTACCAAAGTAAAACTCAAAATAGTAAAATATAAAAATATAGTGGTAAAGGAGTTGAAGAATATTAAAAACGTGTGTGAAAATGAATGTTAGAGACTTGATAAACCTTATACCACCCCACACTTCATTATTCCTCACTTTTGGTTCCCTTGACACTTGAATAGTGTCCGACCATTTTTAAAAAATTATTGAGTATTTATGAAAATAAAATTTTATTCATTTATAAAAGGATATTACTTATGAAACATTTCTACCCCCATTATTAATATTAGGTCAACCAAAATTATTCACAAGTCTCTCATCAAACATCTCCCAATGTCCTTGAATCTTTAGTCTTTCCAAAATTCTAAGCTAAGAATTGTTAAGTTGTTATGAAAGGGGGTGTTGGAGTCGGTGTTCTAGAACAAAGAGTTTATACTTTAAAAACATATATATTCAAAGATTTTAATATTAATAAAATGACTTAATAAATATTTTTCATTTTTCTGAATTAATATGATATAATAATTTTCTTGGGTATCTTTCACATTGGTAATTTTATAGCAGTTCCCCTTTATGATGAGAACCTTGAAATTCCATGGTTATATTATTAAATATAGTTCTCTGGTTGAATAATTTACTATGATATGAAACACAATATGTAGACTTTCAAGTGAGATTACTCATAAGCGGATGAGGAATGTTCTCATAAAGATCTCACTTAGTAATCTCCAAGATATAAGATTATGAGAACATACCCACCAGTAGGAATTATTCATGTTTTGTTGTCATCAAATATTATTATCTGAAATAATGAGTAATAGACCTTATAATTTAAGATTATCATTAATGAATATCCTGACTTGCATACCAATATTTACTCAACAAAATCATGGCTCCATATATTCATGGGAAGTAGAGTACATTAGTGCATCACAAATGGCATGTTATAAATTAGTAAGTTGAGGAAGTATTTTTCCCTTCCATATTTATGGAAGTTGATATCTCAAACCTTTGATTGGAATATAACTATCACCTTAAATTTAATATACATGGTCTAATGACATATTTATTTTATATAGTTAAATAAATACATATCAAATATATAGTTAGCTAACATAGATGTGAAACTATATTAAAGATATATTATGACAATGGAATTATATTATATGAAATGTGCAGCCCCGAATGCCACTTAACTGAGCCCTAATATGATGGGACATAAGGCCTCAATCATGCCTCCTCGAACTCCAGAGTATGTCGAATAGAATCGAGGGCCTAGGGTGTGTCCATGGGGAGACTATTCCCTCGTAGGTAAGATTAAAGCACAATAATATATAAATTATGAATAATAAAAGGCATCAAAAGTAGTATCAATAGACAGATAGCAGCGAAATAATAACAATGAAACATGTGAGATAAATAAACAATAAGTAGAATATGAATAATAACTAGATACAAACTAGTGATGCTGCTCAAATATCTATAAAAATAAAGTAATTATGGGATAGGGGATACATAAATATACCAAATGCTATACAAAACACCAAAAATACCAAAAACTCCTACAGCTAGTATATCAAGCATAGGATCGATCATCTTCCCCAATACTCGTATTAAATTTTTAAATCAAGAATTATAATCAAGTAGTTTCCCTTTATCTATCCATATAACCATAAAGTATACTTAGGCACCAAAGGCAGCCAGAGTAGGGTTGGAGATAAAATCCTAGTAGGCCACCACTAATGGTGTCTAGATCAAACCATATCATTCAATATAAAATGAATAGTTTTCCATTAATAATAAATTCAAGGTAACATAAATAAATAAATAACTTGATTGGGTTCCAATAGGACACCCATCTAATTCTACCTACTTCGATCTAAGTAGGTGATTCTAAACTAATGAGTCTTATAAAGTAAAAGTGAGTGATATGATGTAATAAGAATATAGAATGTCCCCAAGCTTATGATTCATCTTGGAGGACACACCCCTAGGTTTCCAAAACCAAAATATCATTTCTTAATGAAAATCATTCACTTGATTTTCAAATCAATTAAACCTTTTTATAATTATTAATATTTACCCTGAGTCCATCCATGTAAATTCTAAAAGAATTACAAGTATCTCTCTAGGGGATTGGTATGAATTCAATGCCAAGGGATTATATCTATGGTGACCCACGTATAAGATCCTAAGTGTCTCTCTAGGAATGGTGTGAAGACAGCATGAACTAAACTCTATGTTCATCTCTAGTATCACACATAGGGTCCCAACTCTCTCACATGGCATGGTAAAACCTATCGTTTCATCGAGGTTGTCCATGAGGTCTTCCCTAGGGGACCATTGTCACTTTTATAGAGGTAAAAATCAATTAATGCTCAGTGATCTTATCCCAATAATATCTAGTTTCTCCCCCATCATGTTTAAAAAAAATTAGAAAATTCTAAATAAATCATGATGATCCCATCCAATGGGTCCTTAATTTTGAACCCCTTTTATCTCCCTCAGAACCAAGATGACATAATTCAATCAATAATTTATATAATAATATGAAATTTGGTCACGGAATTAAATTTAACAATCCATTTATGGCATAAGGGTAATGTATAATCACTTGACCAATTTACCTAATTTAACCAATTCATTTAAGGCATTGGGTATAAGGGATTAACTCATGGTTCAACATTAAATTCAACTTAATCAATAGGATCAAGGAATTAATTGTGTTAAAACACACCTCAAGGGGTGTTAGGCCAATTTAGAATAAAGGAAATTAAGCCTCAAAGGTGATCACGCCCATTAGGGTGGCATAAATCAAGGTGATCAACCCAAGGGGTTGATTCTCTACTATCTCAAGTCACATTCGTCTAGGTAAGGTATCCCATTTAATTTAATTAGAAATTATGAGTCTTCACTAGAAATTTCTAGCTACTTTCATGATGACATGTGATATAGGATAAAACTAAACAAGGGGAAAAAACCTAGAACACCTACCTTATCAAAATAGTGCTTCCCTCATCTAGTGCTGGCCTTTGATTTGATCTAAAATAGAATATATTAGATAAATTTTCAAATTCCATGAAAATAGGTAAAATTATATTGCACTGAGATAGCCTGGTAGAGAGGAAGAGAAGCTTAAAATATAAGGGAGAGGATTTTAAAACATACCACTATCTTTCTCATGGATCTGACGGTGAGAAAAAAAGATTCCAAATGGAGGAGTTATTAACTTACCAAGGAGAGGAGGAGAAGTGTTCATGGGAGTGGGAGGAGCTCACCTTCACTAGACGAAGGAGAAAGAAATGTGGGTTTAAACTTAAAAAAAATCATGGTTATTTTTGTAATTCACCAACACAGAGGAAAACATAGCTATTCGTAACTAACTTTAAAGGTTCCAAAGGAATTTTTAAAGTGTACAATTCACCCCCCCCCCTCTTGTATATTGAGAATATACATCATTATTTCGATCCCACAATTGGTATCAGAGCAGGTTTCTGAAATACTTGTACCCACGTATAAGTTTTTCTTGCTCACTTTCTCATTCTGAACTTTGTCATTCCGAACTTTCTCATTCCGAACTTTGTTATTATGAATATTTTTTACTAACAAGTTTTTGTGCCGAAGGTTATTTTAAGTATGACAAGAATTAATGTTGGTTCTATTGATAATCTAAATCCTACAAGACCACCAATATTTGATGGTAATGATTATGAGTACTGGAGAGATCGAATGAAGACTTTTTTTATCAATACTAGAGTAGGAAATTTTGTTATTCTTACTGGAGAATATAAAATTCCTGATAAGGAAGTTAGAACTTTTACTAACCAGGAAAAGCAAGAGTAACAACTCAATTATAAGGTACGCAACACTCTACTTTGTTCAATTACTAGAAATATATATAGCCAAATTTCTTCTTGTGAAGCAGATAATTGTATCTGGAAGAAATTAGAAGTTACACACTTTGGAACTTCTAAAGTGATTGAAACTAGGAGAGCTATGCTTAGAGCTGAATATCATGGCTTCAGTTTTCCGTATGGTGAACCAATATGTAAAGTTCAACAGAGGTTTATGACTATCATCAAAAGCTTACAGTCTATGGGAGAAAAATGTTTAGATGATGAAGAACTTGTGGATAAGATAATTGATATTATGCCCAATGAATGGGAATCCAAAAGAACAGCTATAGATGAGAACAGAAAGGTCACTCAAATTTATCTTGATGAGTTATTTGGAACTCTTCTCCAACATGAAACCAGAATGAAGAGAGATTTTGACAACATCAAAAGGAATAATGGGAATGGTACTATTGCTTTTACAACAACATCAAATCATATGAAAGCTAAGACTCCTGAGAGAGTAACCAGATCCAAGTCTAAGAAGAAGGTTGTTCAATCAGATTCTAGTGAAAGTGAAGTATCAGAAAATGAGTTAGCAAATCTTGCTCGAAGGATGAACAAGATAGCTTGCCAAAGAAATTTACAATCCAATTATAAGAAAAAGAACGGGAAAGTTAATAAAGATGGAGAAGTCACATGTTATGAATGCAAGAGAGCTGGACATATTAGACCAGATTTCCCTTTGCTCAAAAAGAAAGAAAGGAAAGAAAGGCATTCAGACAGGAACATAAAGAAGTATTATAAAGCCAAAGCTAATAAAGTTCTGAAAGCTAGTGACACCTGGAGTGCCAGTGGTGGTGATTCTTCAGATGAATCTTCTGATTACGAATCTTCAGGACAGAAGAATCTTGGTCTTATAGCCAGAATACCTATTGATTATCATTGTTTTATGGCTAAGGTACGAAATGTTGAATCATTGACCAATGTTTCTTTAAATTCTAATAATAGTAAGTATTATAACTCTTCTGATGAATAATCCTCTTCTGATGAAGAAAATACATTACCTACTTATGAAGAAGTCTCTAGGTTTGCTGAACTTCTTGAAATTGAGAACTCTAAACTCAATAAGAAACTTGATAAGGAAAACTCTAGGAATTATAATCTTACAAAAGAGATATCAGATCTTTCTATAGATCTTGATAAGAAAAATGCTGATTTTGAAAATATTTCAAAAAATCTTGAGGAAGTAAGTTCTGAGAAGAACCAACTTTCTAAAGAGTTAGAAAAAGTAATTTCTAAGAAAAATGTTTTCGAGCCTAGCTCTAGTTCTAAAACAAATTATTTTGAGGATAAAAACTTGGTTATAAAACTCAAGTCCGAAATGTTTTCCTTAAAGAAGTGTTTATCAAACTTTACCCATGGTAAGGAAAATTTTGATAAAATGTATTCCCAAATACGACCTTTAAGAAATAAATCCAGATTTGGTTATACCCTTGAAAAACCATTTTTTAGTAACAATTATTTTGTTCCTCAAAGTGCCCCATTTTGTACCAAGTGTCAATGTGGTGGTCACTGGGCAAAGAATTGTTCCTTAAACAAAACTCAATCCTTAAGATTTCACAAAGCTTACTTTTCCAAGAAGATGTGAGTTCCTAAAATTTTGTTATCTGGTAATCTCGGATCCAAACAAGTTTGGATTCCAAAATTCTAATTCTCTACTTGATTTCAGGAAAACAAAGAGAGTACCAGCAACAATACATGGTACATGGATAGTGGATGTTCCCGGAACATGACTGGTAACAAAAGCTATTTTGAAAAGTTTATCAAAACGAAAGGAGGAAAGGTAACTTTAGGAGACAATGCTAAGGGAGAGATTGTTAGTATTGGTAATATTGTTCTTTTAGGAAAAACTTTGATTTCAAATGTTCTTTTTGTTAAGGGTCTTAAGAACAACCTCATTAGCATAAGTCAGTTATGTGATGAAGGTTACCTTGTGAATTTTAGGAATGATAAGTGCTTAGTTCACAATTCTAAGGAAGAATTTATTCTCTCAGCCAATAGGCAAGAGAATGTTTACACTTTGAACCTAGAAGACCTTAGGATCCAAGATTTACCTTGCCTAAGTGCAATAGAAGATCATTCCTGGTTATGGCATAGAAGACTAGGTCACTGTAACCTTAGAAACCTATGTAAACTCTCTAAGAAGAAACTAGTTAAGGATCTACCGGAGCATAGAGTTGATTCTTCTAAAGTTTGTGATACTTTTCAATATGGAAAGCAACATAAATCTAGTTTTAAATCAATCAGTGAAGTCTCAACAACTGATACATTACAATTAGTGCACATGGATCTTTTTGGTCCAACACAAACTGGAAGTATTGGAGGCAAATACTATGTGTTTTTTCTAGTTGATGATTACACTATATTTACTTGGGTTTATTTTCTAGCAAGGAAGTCTCAAGATTTTTCTTATTTCAAAAGTTTTAGAGCTCAAGTTAAAACTGAGAAAAACCTTCCATTGAAAACTATTCATAGTGATCATGGAGGAGAATTTCAAAATTCTGATTTTGAAACTTTTTGTAGTAGAAAAGGTATTACTCACAATTTTTCAGCACCTAAAACTCCTCAACAAAATGGTTTAGTTGACAGAAGAAATAGAATTATTCAAGAAATAACTAGAACCATGTTGAGTGAATATTCTATAGCTAGACATGTCTGGGATGAAGCTGTAAGTACTGCTTGCTATACTATAAATCGAGTTTTGATTAGACCTTTTCTTAATAAAACCCCTTATGAGTTATGGAATGGTAGAAAACCAAGACTATCCTACTTCAAGGTTTTTGGTTGCAAAGTATTCATTTTGAATACTAAAGATAACCTACATAAATTCGCACCAAAATCTGATGAAGGAATTTTCATAGGTTATTCCACAACTTCTAAGGCTTATAGAGTTTTTAATAAAAATACTTGTACTGTTGAAGAAATAGTACATGTAAAATTTGATGAGTCTGATCCTTTTGTTTTTAAACCATCCCAGCCTACATCCTCGTATGTGTTTTCAAAAACTGATTGTCAACCTTCGACAGAAGAACCTCTTGATAAGGATAATGTTCAAGAAGATAATTCTGAAACATTTACCCCGGAAGACTTTCTACCCTATATTGATGAACAGGCTTTTCAAAACCCAAATCAGGTGTTTCTTAAGAATCATCCCAATGATAGTATCATTGGTGATGTAAATCAACCTATAAGGACTAGAAGTTCCTTAAGAAGTGAAGTAGAACATCTAGCATTTCTTTCCCAATTAGAACCCAAAAGAACTGATGAAGCTTTAGGTGATGATGATTGGATCAAAGCCATGCAAGATGAACTAAATGAATTTGAAAGGAATAAAGTCTGTAATTTGGTTGAAAAACTTAAGGAAACTTCTGTTATTAGAGTAAAATGGGTTTTCAGAAATAAATGTGATGAAAATGGAGTCATAGTAAGAAATAAAGCTAGAATTGTTGCTAAAGGCTATAATCAGCAAGAGGGAATAGACTATGAAGAAACCTATGCCCCAGTAGCTAGACTTGAATCTATTCGTATTCTACTTTCCTTTGCAGCATTATTTAATTTTAAAATTTTTCAAATGGATTTGAAATGTGATTTTCTTAACGGTTATGTTCAAGAGGAAGTTTTTGTTGAACAACCTCCTGGCTTTGAAGATACAAAACATCCTGATTATGTTTTTAGACTTACCAAAGATCTGTATGGTCTTAAACAAGCCCCACGAGCATGGTATGATAGACTCACTGGATTTTTGCTTCAAATTAACTATGTCAAGGGAAATGCAGATCCAACCCTTTTTATAAAGAAAGAAAAGAAAAATGTTTTGATTGTTCAAATTTATGTTGATGAAATCATATTTGGTTCAACTCAGCAATCTTTAACCGACTCTTTTGCAAGTCTAATGAAATATGAGTTTTAAATGAGTATGATGGGTGAGTTAACTTTTTTCCTTGGTTTTCAAATTTCTCAAAAACCAGAAGGAACCTACATATCTCAACATAAGTATATTAAAGATCTTCTCAAAAAGTATGGTTATGACAACACTAAGAGTATAAGTACTCTCATTGGTACCTCAAACTCTTTAGATCTTGATGAAGCTGGGAAACCAGTAGATCAAACATCTTTTAGAGGTATGATAGGAAGTTTACTTTACTTAACAGCTAGTTGACCAGACTTAACGTTCTCAGTATGCTTATGTGAAAGATATCAATCCAATCCTAAGGAATCTCACTTAAAGGCAGTAAAAAGAATTTTTCGCTACCTTAAGGGAACCATGGATCTAGTATTATTTTATACTTATGGAAATGATTTTATTCTAAAAAGCTTTTCTGATGCTGACTTTGGTAGATGTAGAATGGATAGAAAAAGTACATCCGGAACTTGTCATTTCTTAGGAGATTCATTAGTTTCTTGGTCTTGCAAGAAGCAACATTCTGTAGCACTCTCCACTGCTGAAGCTGAATATGTAGCAGTTGGAAGTTGTTGTGCTCAAGTGTTGTAGATGCAACACACACTCATAGACTATGGCTTGAGTTTTACTAAAACTCAAATTTTGTGTGATAACACAAGTGCCATTTCCTTAAGTAAGAACCCTGCACATCACTCTCGTGCAAAACACATAGATATTAGGCATCACTTTCTTAGGGATCACACACTAAAAGGAGATATCATTCTTCAATTTATCAAAACGCAAGATCAACTTGCTAATATTTTCACAAAATCTTTGTCTACTGATAGATTTGAATACATTAAACAGAAGTTAGGAATGATAATGGTAAGGTAATCTTTCTTAATTAACTTTCTGTTGAAAAAATATTCTTACAGTAATAAACTCCTTTTCATAGGGGGAGTAAATTTTTTTGTTAGAGTAACTAAGTTTTGCAAAGTTTGTTTTCAAACTTTTCGGAACTAAATTTCCAGTATGGAAATTTCCGAAACAGAAAATTTCCAGAATGGATATTTTCATATAGAAAAATTATGGAATGGAAATTTTCATATTAAAACCTTCCAGAATGGAAAATTTTGTACTGGTGTTTTCGTAACGAGATTTCCGTACCGAGGTTTTCATAATGAGATTTTCGTTTTTTCAATTTTTTTTAATGAAATTTTCATACTGAAATCCTTATAATGTTTTTTGTAGTGAGTATTACGAACTGTGTCTTTTTGTAGTAAAGATTTTTCGTAGTTTTTTTTTTATATTACCCATTACGAATAATCCTTCAATCCAATCCGAAAGGTATGATTTCCTTACTCAAGTTTTCGTAGTCATACTTTACTTGCTGTCATTTTCTTATATTTTTTTTCAGATTATAATTTTCTTAAATCTTTGTTTTAATAAAAACCTCAAAATATCGGATCCAAGTTTTCTTGAGAATTGTTTTTCAACCGTCAGATCTGATCTCAGCTTGTCATAACCGTTCGATCAACTGTGGAAGTTGAACCGTCTTCTCATTACCTATATAAAAGGGGTCCCCAAATGGTCGTCCCACATCAGTTTTCAAGCTCCAGCGTCCCGAAGTTCTGCCTCTCTATTTTAAGACCGTTCCGAACTTCAGCTTTCTTCATTCCGAACTTCTCATAGGTCTTCAGATCCAAATGTCTGTGGAAGTAGCTTCTCAAGACATGTCTTCCTCTAAGCCAATATTGAAGTGGTTGGTATATACAGAAAGGTTGGTTCGTCCTGATTCCTTCAACAAGTATGATTCTCTTATATCCAAGAATATTAAGCTCAATGGATGGGAAGATGTTGCGGTGTCAAAGCCCAGGAATCAAGATGAAGTGTTTTTAGATTTTCTTGTAGAATTCTATGAGACAGTTTCCTTCTATAAGGAAGATGGCAGGGACAAATTATCTTTTAAGTCTTATGGTAAGACTTATAAGATTTCTTATGTCAAGGCAGCCAGCTTGGTAGGGCTGAACAATGAAGGAGAAGCTGAGTTTATTTCTCATGTTTTTTTGGATTCAAATGGAAGCTTCGACAAGGAAAAGGCTTTGGAAACTCTCGGACTGTCAGATGATAAGGCTCCGAAGATTGCTTCTCTGTCTACAAATTTCCGGATTCTAGAGTTATGGGTACAAGGCCTTATCGTACCGATAAAGGGTGACAAAGATAGTTTGAAGAAGAGTGAGATCTACATCCTAGATATTCTGATAAATCTGAGGAAGTTTAATCTGATGAAACACATTCTTATTACCCTTGAGAATGTTAAGAAAGGGAATTTGAGAGCTCAGATCATAATGTATCCATCAATCCTATCAAAATTGATAGTTCGTTGCCTTGAGTCTTTCAAGGAGGCTTGCAAGTATAGGACAAGAGTTTGCAAGATTATATTGGTGAGTGATGGTACTCTCAAAAGGATGGATGTAGCCTTCGACAAGAAGACTGGTCAGTTTGTTGATTTACCTTCTCAAGAAGAAACGGTTCCGAAAGTTGCTGAACCTGAATCCTCTAATCCAGTGAGGAAGAGAAAGATGAAAGAAGTTGAAGGTGAAGCAGAGAATCCCAAATCTAAGGAAGTTCATTTCGCACCTCCAAAACCGAAGAAGAAGAAAGCTTACCCTGATGAGGTAGTTGCTAAATGGAGGGAAATCAAAGAGAAGAGAGTGAAAGGGGAGCCTCAGTTTGGCCTGGATCCTACGGAGGCTAAGGCCTTGAAGGAAAGAACTGCGGATGAACTAGAAAAATAAGTGGAAGAAAAGAAGCTTAAGAAGAAGATGTCTGAAGCTGAGGTAGCTTAGGCTTTGTTGAAGTTTAATGAGATGGTTTCAGCAAACATTCCTGTTCCAAGATCTTTTTCTCTGGAATCTCTACCTGAGACTCCATGAAGAAACTTTGTTTCTCCAGAAGAGGCAGTTGCTAAGCATGTTGAATAAGTAGAGCAGGTTGAGCAAATGGAAGAAGAATAAGCTGTTGCTGAAGGAAGTAGTGAAACCGGAGATGTTTTAAAGCAAGTAGATGATTATAAGGGGACTCCTTCGGAACATTTGTCGCTCCGAGCCTCAGAAGCTGATTCTTCTAAGTTAGTCACTCCAGTTATGGATGAGGAGAAAGGAGAAGAATAAGTAGCTTATCATGCAGAGGAAGAACAACTTCTACATGATATTGCTCAAATGGAGAATGTAGAGGTTGGTGCTCAGAAAGTTGCTGATGAGGAATACAATGTTGTTCAAGTGTCTAACAGTGAAAAGAGAACTCCAGAACAGGAATCCATTCCAAAAAAGGACAAGGGAAAACAACTTGTTGTTGATACCCCGAGCTCAGTGGTTGTAAATAAAAGGGAAGTTGGTGATTCTTCTAAGAATAAAGTTGAGCATTTTGAAGAAGAAAATTCTCCAAGCAAAGTTTTGGATTCGGATTCATCTTCGTTGGGGCATGACTTTGTTGTTGAGTCGTTAAAGAAGTTGGTAGGTACTATTCCGAATTTCTCAAGTATTAATTCAAGATTCCAGATGCTCCAACAAGCTTTGAATCAGAAAACAGACTCTGTATCCATGGTTATGGACAAATGTGTTGAGATAGAGGCACAGTTCAAAACTTTCTTTGTCGGCTATGAAGCCCACAAAAGATCTTGCAAGAGGATGACTAGTTGGTCGAGGAAGACTGTAGAAGAGATGAGGCTCTTTGATGAATTCCAGGACAATGTGAAGGATTCCTTTGAGACAGAAGATAGGAAGATAAATGTGCTTACTTCATCCTTTGAAGAAAAGTTGACAGATGAAAATAATTTTCGGATTCAAGAAGTCAGAGATCTGAATGGGAAGCTGAATTCTGTTTCTCAAAACTGGAAATTTGAAAGGGATCATCGGATTGAGTTTGAAGAAATATTGAAGGCTCTGGAAGAAAATATTAAAGCTCAGGAAGAAAATATCCAATCCCAGGAAAAAAAGATTGAAGCTCAAAGTGCAAGAATTGTTGTGTTAGAAAAGCAAGCCGAGGAAGACCATAAAGACTTGAAGAACATAAAGACTATTCTTAAGGGTCTCATGGCAAAGGAAAAAGATCCAAAATAGACAGATCCAATCTTTTGTTGTATCTAATCTTCTTTGTTGTTGAGTTTTCAAACATAATAAAATTTGTGCTTGCTCGTTTCTTTTGTTGTTGCTACTAATTTTTCAGGTACTTTGTTATATTTTCCATTCCCTTGAATTATTTTTGAAAATAAAAAAGGGGGAGAAGGGAAAGAACCCTAATAAAGGGGGGAAAAGAATCTTAACAAAGGGTGAGAAAGAAAACAAAACTCTAATAGAGTTCATCTAAGGGGGAGTTTTTCATTAAATAAGACTTTCTTATTCTTAATTAAATGTCATTCCGGAAATCTAGAATACGATCCTTAGAGTTTCAAAGCCTAAGGGGGAGTTAGTCGTATTCATCAATATCCTTAAAGCAAAGGGAGATAAGCCTTAATGTTTTCTTTCTTCTTAGAATTTATTTTTCGTAAGGATGCTTGTGATTTCCAAAAAGGGGTAGATTGTTGAGTCAATAAGGTTTTCCCTATGACTTTTCCATTCCTTCTTGTTTTGAAAATCAAAAACACCTTATCTTTAGGAAAATTGCTCTTATAAGGAAAATCGCTTTTATAAGGAAAATTGCTTTTATAAGGAAAATTTATTTTATAAGGATAGCTGCTTTTATAAGAAAAATTATCCTTATCATATTTTCATCCATATATTTCTTAAGTATAATATTCAGATTCATTTATATATTCTCGGAATTGTTTGAAACTTTGATATGAAGCATTCTGTTTTAGGATCCGAATTCTGGATGAGAACTGTAATAAAGTTTCACTCCGAATTCCAGATAAGAACTGTAATAAAGTTTCATTCTGAATTCCGGATACGAACTCTGATTAAGTTCTACTCCGAATTCTGGATACGAATCCTTATGAAGTTCGACATCGAATTCTCATTACGAATTCTGATGATGAATTGTCATTACGAATTCTGATGATGAATTCTCATTCCAAATTCTCATTCCAAATTCACCTATTAAACAGAATCTCATCATCTTTGTTTTATACACTCCGAATTTATTTAGACTCCGAAAATTATTTTTGTTAGACTCCGAACTTTCATTTTGCTTATGCTTTTATAATTTGTCTACTCTTTAATATTTTTCTTACACTCTGAACCTTCACTCCGAATCTTCACTCTAAACTTTTTAGTTAAAACTTAAAACGATGTCGTGCATTCTGTTACACTTATTTTGTTATAAAACGATGTCATCTATTCTGTTATAAACTAACCATTGGTTAAGTTACACGTGCACAGGTCCCTCCAATTTTTAAGGAAAATATGACCGTTGAAAAGGAGGCCGACCTTGCCTATAAATAGGAGCTCATTTGAAAGAGCTCAAAAAGACATACATAGAGGAGTTGATCGATCTAGAGACCACACGTTGCTAAGGTGATTTATAGAGAGTGAAAGCTTTTCATGCCTTGTGCGTACTGAACCGCTCGTTCAGTTTTTGCTTCATGCGACTCCAAATGTTGGTGATCACATTCGAGGACTTCCGGGGATAGGAAGACAGAGGTTTCCAACACCTTGAAGTTGAGGGCTTCCTTACTGAGGAAGACAGAGGTGACTAACTACCTTGAAGTTGAGGGCTTGCGGTGATAGTAAGACAGAGACTCTGATCTTCGTATCGAGGGCTTACCCTGGTGTGGGTAAGACAGAATTTCTTGAAAGTATAAATCAAGGGACCTTTATCTAAGGTTGTTGGATACCATTCTCTTTGGGTTAAAAGACTTATATCTTATTACTTGTAGTTTTACTACTTGTTTGTTTCTGCTGCATTTTGTATTATAATGAAATTATAACTTTCTTATACTTCCCTACTTGTACTCTGATTCATTTAGATTCTATACGCTTTAAGGTAGAATCTCATATTGTAATCTTTTGTTAAGTTTCAATTTCCGGAACCTACTTTCGGAATCTCTTTCTAGTTTTAAGAAATTTCATAGGACTTGAAGTTTATAACTTCATTCCTTATTCCAAGTTTTCATTTCATATTAGAGATGTTGTGAATTTTCTTAGTTTAACATTGTTAAACTTATCCCTTTCCTTTTCTTAAGGAAAACATAGCTATTCGTAACTAACTTTAAAGGTTCCAAAGGAATTTTAAAAGTGTACAATTCACCCCCCCCCCCCCCCTCTTGTATATTGAGCATCTACATCATTATTTCGATCCTACAAGGAAGGGGTTCATTGTTTGGTCATGCAGTTGGAAAAATCATATGCAAATTGTGTTCCATGTTTTTCTCCAAGGGGAACCCTACATAGGCTAGGCACAAGGTTTGGAAAACCATGAACTAGATAAGAAAAATTTCACGGCCTTGATGTTCTATAATCATGCACATCCATTTTCTTGGTTAACATGGTTGTAGAAAAACCATGATGATCTCATCACCCCATAGCCTCAAGCAGCATGATTAGGGAAACTGTGTGGGCTGGGCTGGATGGTTTCTACTAATTGTGTGTCCCAGTCAGGCTCTTTTAATTTTGTGTCTCTAGGATCTGAAGGATCCCTGTACACCCCTGATACCTCCTTGAATCCTTTAGGTAACATTATCAAGAAATAAAAAAGAATTAAAAATCAAAAAATAATGGTATGTACCTTTGATAAAAATCAGGATATTATAACCTCCCCTCCTTAAGACAACTCATCCCTATGTTTCCCTTTTGAGGGTGGTAAAACATCATCAGAGAAAATTTTCAACCATTATTCATTTACTTCAGATTCCCATTACAAGGTCTCTTCATGTATGTGTTTGTGCTATCATAGCACCCGGAACATAGGAACTGGCATTCCTCTAAGAAACTTCATGCACTTATCAATGATATAAATCAGATACTCCTCGAAGAACGCATCCACCTCCAGCTCAACATCCTCGAGGTCAAACAAATGAGACGGGTCAGGATAATACCATCGAAGATGGGATATATGAAATACATCATGCATGGAACAGTACCTCTGAAATAACTACAACAAATAGGCTACAAAAATGACTCTCTCCACTACCTCAAAAGGCTCAACATATTGAGGCGATAACTTGCATTGTCTCCAAATTTGTTTGTGACCCAACCTAGGCGATACATGTATAATAAACCGATGTACCACCTCGAACTCCATAGGTATATGATGATGCTCAGTATATGACTTCTTCCTAGACTAAACTATATCCATATACTTTTGAATCAACTGAACATCCTATAAATTCTCTTAAACAAGACAAGGACCTAGTAGATCTTCCTCACCTGCCTCTAACCAGTACAGAGGTGAACATATTGACCTACCATAAAGGGTCTCGTACATATCCATCGAAATTTTTTCTGAAAGATTTTTTTGTGGGAAAACTCAACCAGAGGTATATTATTTTTTTATTAACCACCATGGTTAAGGATACAGGGACAAATCATATCTTCCAATACTAGTATTGTCCGCATAGATTGTTTGTCAGTCAGGGGGTGATATTTTTTACTCAATAGAACCTATGAACCTAGTTCCTTTTGAAACCCTTTCTAGAACCATGAAATAAAGTGGTAATATAAATCAAAAATTATATAATAGGGAACACCATTATGTCTCACTATCTCACAAATATAAATTCTTTCTATATCATCAATAGAGAAGGTTTCTCATATCAGTGGGAAGTGTGAAACCTTGGTCATCCTATCAAATATCACCCATACCACATCAATTCCTAGAGGGGATCTAATAATAACATCAATAAATCCATTGTGATGTCATTTAATTTCCACTCAAGAATGGATATAGGTTCTATAAGTCCCACAGGTCATTGGTGTTATAGCTTCACTTGTTGACAGGTGGAGCACCGAGTGATAAATCCTATAATATACCTCTTCATACCTAGCCACTGGTACTGATGTTTCATGTATTGGTACATATTGGTATGCCCAGGATGAAATTCCCATATAGAGGAATGATATTCCCTCATCAACTCTTCATGTATGTTAGAAGACACCCAAACATGCACATGGTAGAGAAGGGTCTTATTTTCATCAACAACCCAACCATGAGGGGGATTCTCACCTATGATGCTCTCCCTAAAAATGAGGACCTCATAATTAGATAACTACCTCATCCAGACCCACTCTAAAAAAAATTATGTCATAGTTGAAGCTACTAAAATTTGTTTTCCATGATGTTCCTGAACCTTCATATTCATTTCATAAAACATAGACATCAAATTTCACTCACTTCTATCCTCTTTGTCGGCTTTCATCTAGGTCTTCTGGCTCAAGGAATCAATTATAGAATTTCCCTTTCTAGGTGTGTAAGGAAGCTAAAAATCGAATGGTTTTAGGTATTCTACCCACCTACATTTCCTTGGATTCAAGTCTTACTGTGTGGAGATGTATTTGATACTTGTATGATTTGTGTAAATAATGAATCTCTCCCCCAAAAACTATTTCCTCCAACAGTGTAGGTAATGAACCATTACTACTAGCTTGATACCATTTTTAGGATAGTTTCTCTCATGAGGCCTTAGATGGTGGGACCCATATGCTACAACTTGATCACCCTGTATTAGAATTTCACCCAAACTAATCCCTAAAGAATCACAATAAACAATATAGTTTCTTCCTAGATCAGGAAAAATTAGGATCAACACTAAATTTGATATCCTATTTAACACATTAAAATCTATCTCACAAGCTTCAGTCCAGTCAAATTTCACACCCTACTTGGTCAATCCTATTAGATGAGAAGCCTAGAAAGAGAAGTCCTGGATTAATCATCTATAATATCCAGAAAACCCTAAGAAGTTGAGTATATCAAACATTTTATTGGTACTATATAAGGAAACCATGGCACTCACCTTCTCTGGGTCAATAGATACACCTTCCTCTAATATAATATGACTAAAGAAGTGATCCTTGCTTATCCAAAAGTGGAATTTGTTGAGATTCATATATAGATGGTTTTCTCTTATTGTATTCAACATGATCTCAAAGTGATTGGCATGGTTGTGTATTGTGCATGAATACACTAATATTTTTTCTATTAAGAATACCAAAAAATAAAAAAGATATAGATGGAATAATTGATTCATCGTATCCATAAATACTATCAATGCGTTCATCAAACCAAAAAAAATTACCAAGTACTCGTACAATCCATACCTACTCTAGAAATTTGTACGTGGGATATCTGATAGCCTCACATTAACTCGATGGTAGTCGTACCTCAAATCAATCTTGGAGAAAACCATTTATCCTTAGATAAGGTTGAATAGGTCATATATATGAGGAAGTGGATACCTATTCTTTATCGTATGATAGTTCAGTCGACCATGGTCCACACACAATCTAAGGTTATCATCCACCTTATTGGAAAAAAGGATAGGTGAACCCCTGGGCGATGTGTTGGGTCTGATAAAATCCTCATCTTCTAGATCTTCAAGATGATTCTATGTTCCTATAGATCTATAGGTTCCATCATATAAGGAGTAATGGGTACTGGTTCCACACCTAAAACAAGCTCGATGGTGAAATTGACTTCTCTCTTAGGTGGTAAGCCGAAGAAATCATTAAGGAATACATCCTTGAAATAATCAACAATAGGAGGGAATTCCAAAAACTTTATTCCCTAATTTCTTATAAAGAGACTAGTCATATGGGTTATTACTCCACCTATCCCAGTACTCTTTATTCCATCTCAACTTTCCTGGATATTCCATTCTTCTTTATAAATGTATGTGCTACCCTTGGGTGATGTGAAATATACTTGATGGTGATAGCAATCCATTTGGGCTTGATAAGGCATAAGACAGTCCATAGTAAGAATTATGTAGAAACTAGTCATCTCAAGGATGAAGAAACTTCCAAGAAAATGGAACCCACCTATCTCAAGGGGAACTCCTTGCATTGTAATATACCCACAACTCGAACTCCTAATGGGGTTTCAAGAGTCAGGATGTCAATGGAGTATTCTATTACTAAGCCTAGACTTCCCATAGTTGTACCATATAGAAAAGAGTATGATCCACCTATATCAATCAAGGAAGATACTAAAGTGGATGCTACTAGGATTGTATCTCTAACCATAGATGGCTCTGGACTCTAATCCTATTTTTTAGGATGCACTGTATAAATATGGACTGAACCTCGACCTTGAGTTGTTTTTTGAGTAGCCTGATCAGGTCCAATCTACTGACATTAAAACTATGAGCCCTGAGTACCTTTTCCATAACCACCTCCTTTGCTTGATTAGCTGGTAGGAGACTAACTCCCTACCTGAAAAGTAGTGGTTGATCCTGCACTTGAAGGTGGTGCTGGAATAGAACCTCGTTCACTGGGCACAAGTGGAAGGGGTCATTAGAAACACTAGTGGTGTCCCATCCTACTACAAGCCCGACACTCAATTGGGTTATTCATACATTGAGGATTTTATGGTTTGTCCTACCACACTGGTGACACACCACATAATTTTCAATGCATGTCACCTGGAAATCTCATCCACCATGTGTAACCTCAAAATGTCGCTTCCTGCCACTATATAAACCGCTACTCTTCCTAGAAGCTAAGTTGCTCGGTTTTACATCACATGATTCCCTATGGTTCCACTTAGAGATTAGTTCCTTGTTCACTATATCTAATATATTGGTCATCCAAAATATGTTTACCTATGATTAGATGGAGTATGGAATCTCATCCTCAAATCACTTTGCAGTAGTCATCTCATCGCTGGGAAAGGTCGGTATAAAATGTTATAATTCAGTGAATTGAGATGAATATTTTGTCACCGACATGTCACCCTATTGAAGGTGCATGAACTCTCAAGCATGTTCTATTCTCAAGATTTACATAAAGAAGTAGTTGAAGAAGGCTATCTGTAAGTCCAACCAGACCATACCCTGATGTCGACCAGACTGAGTATGAATATCCCACCAATTCTTAGTGGGGTCATGTATCATGTAGGTTACGATCTTGACCCTTCACTCTAGACATGTCTCAATATGATCAAAGATAGATAGCATGGAAACTAGCCATTAATCATTATCCAAAGGACCTCCATACCCTAAGAAAGTGAGAGGATGCTACTACTGGAACTCCCTGGTCAGCTCTTCTATAGAAGGGGTGGGATAAAGAGAACCCTGAACAGACTGCATGAACCAAAAGAAACAATCTTGAAACTAAGCATCAGTGCCCATAGGATAATCTACATGAGGCACATCAGGTGGCACTACATGAGGTACTGAGGGTGGATAAGGTCCCACCACCTAAAGTGTATTCTCATCGCCACTCTCTTGGCGTACAACACAAGGTCATCATGGTGTCATAGCTCTACAATTTCCAAGCTCATGCATCAGATGGGATTTATAACATATAGGGAAAATAGTAAATAAGAACAGGTACAATTCCTACCTATAACATGTAATAACCCTTATCCTACTCTAAGAGTTAGGTTTAGGTGATCATAAGATTTCAGATAAGGATTAAAGGAGACATGGCCTACTGCCCACTACTATGGTTGGGTCAAGTTTAAGGCCTTGTAGCATACATATAAGGTTTCCATTTCATTTTATAGATTATATTCATTTTAATTTGGAATTCAATTATTTATTTAAATAATTATTAAATGGTTGAATTATATGAATCATCATTTCCAATTTATAAGGTCCCATACACCATATAAATTAAAATATGGAATCCACTTAATCCTTATCATAACACTTTCCATCCCATGCACCCAATGGTTCATGGTTCAATGTACCATAACCGATTACTTAAGGTGTTTACTTTAACCCATTTAGGAAAACACTATTGGGTTAAAGCATACACTTTAATTGTTATCAATGTTTCCACAATATTTTAATGAATAAAAATTAAGTCACCATAACATTAACATGAAACACTAGAAATGCAAGCTGGATATAGATATGGAATGGCATGATGCATGAAAATTTAGTCGTATATTTCCTAGTATGATGCATGAGTTTAGATCCCCCCATATCATAAGGCTATGGTGAATGACCCAAAATAATGACAATATCAACAATAGAAATTTCCCAAAACAAGTGCATCACCAAATGGTGAAAATATGTGAAGTCGTAATTGGCGCAAAAAACTACAAAATTTTCCCATCCCAAAAAAATTAGTTTCATCTGTACATGGGGCAGCTATTCCTAGGAAAAATCTCATTAAAAATACTAATATCCAAGTCTCCTATCTAATTCCCAAATAGTAATCCAAAAGGTAAAATTCTCTGACACCACTTTGTTGTGCCCCGCACTAGATGCCACTTCACAAATCCCCGAGACAGTGGGCCACAAGACCTCAAGCATGTCTCCCTAAATTACATATGCTTCTGACTAGAATTGAGGCCTTAGGGTGTATTTTTGGGTAGACTATTCCCTCATAGGTCAGATTACAATGCAGCAATATTTAAATAAGGAATAATAAACAGTATTAGAAGCATTATCCACAGACAGATAGCAGTGGGACAATAATAATAAATCATGTGAGATAAATAAACAATAAGAGGAAGTTGAATAATAACCAAATACAAACTAATGATCATGATCAAATATTTGTACAAAAAAATATGTAGGGGACAAGGGATGTAGCCATATACCCCATGCTATATAAAATACCAAAAAGGCCAAAAACTATTACAATAAGTATCTTGTAAATAGGCTTAGTTATCTACCCTCATACTCATCCTAATGTTGTAATTAAAACATCATAAGTTGTATGCTTCCCTTTATCTATAAATTCAACAATAAAGTCTACTCGGGTACTAAAGGCTGCCTGAGTAGGGTGTGAGATAAAATCCCAGTAGGCCACCACCAACAATGTCTAGATCAAACCATCTTGTGCAATATAAAATTAATAGTGTGTCATTAATAATAAATTCATGGAAGAATAAATAAATAAATAAACATATTGGGATCCAATAGGACATCCATCCAATTCTACCTGCTTCAGCCTAAGCTGGTGAGTCTAAACCAAAGAATCATATGAAGGTAAAGTGAGTGATATGATGTAATGAGAAGATGGACTATCCCCAAGCTTGTGATTGGGCTTGGTAGACACATCCCTAGTTTTCCAAAACCAAAAGATAATTTCTTAATTAAAATCATCCAATTAATTTTCAAATAATTTAAACCTTTTTATAATTATTGAGAGTCACCCTAAGCCCGCCCTTGGAAATTATAAAATAATTCCAATTATCACTCTATAGGATCGGTATGAGTCCAATGTAAAGGGATTCCATCCAAGGTGACCCATGTATAAGATCCCAAGTGTCACACTAATAATGGTGTGAAGAGAATATAAACTAACCTCTGAGTCCATCCCCAGTATCACATATATGGGACCGAGTCTCACTCATGGCATGGTACAACCTCATTCTATCAATACCATCCATATAGTATCCTCTAAGGAACCATTATCACTTTTCTATATGCAAAAACAATTAACTATCATCAATAAATTCCTTGGCATAGCTAGTTTTACCCCCGACATGTTTATAAAACATTATAAAATTATAACTAAATCATGATGAGCCCATCCAAGGGGTCCTTAAGTGGGAACACCTTGTAACTCCCTCAGCACCAAGGTGAAGAAAATCAATCAAGAACTTATATCATAGGTAAGTTGGTCAATGTATTCAATTTAATAATCCATTTATGGAGCAAGGTTAATGTATAATTACTTGACCAATTTACTTGAGTTCAACTAATTCACTTATTGTATGGGGTGTAAGGTCTTAACTCATTATTAAACATTAAACTATACTTAATGAATAGTATCAAGGAATTAATTATGTGACAACACACATAAAGGGGTGCTATGACAATTTAGAACAAATGAAATTAATCCTCAAAGGTGGAGAACACCCATTGGGTTTCATAAATCAAGGAGATCAATCCAAGGGGTTGATTCAACACTAGCTCAGTTCAAATTTGGAAAGGTAAGGCTTACCATTTAATTTAATTATAAATTATGAGTCATCTATAGAATGTTATGGCATGAAACATGATGTAACATGATATAGGATGTAAAAAAATAAGGGGAAAGAACCTAGACCACCTTCCTTAGCCTCATAGAGTTTCCCTCATCCATTGTAGGCCTTTGATTCGAGCTAGAGAAGAAGATATTTGAGAAATCATAAAATTCCCTGAAAATAGGGGAAATGAGCTTGAACTGAGATAGAACAATAGAGAGGAAGATTAACTTGAAAGAGAGGGGAGAGTATGGTAGATCATACCTCTATATTTCTGATGGATTTGATAGTGAGAAAAATGGATGTTAGATGGAGGATTTATCAGCTTACCTAGAAGAGGATGAGAATACTTTATAGGAGAGGTAGGATCTCATGTTCACTAGAGGAAGGAGTAAGAAAGGTATATTTAAAATAAAAAACATTTATGTGGTATTTTGGTAATTCACCCACACAGGCAGGGGCACATGGTTTGGCCGCACAGTTGGACAAACCATACACCAACTGTGTGCCAAATTTTGCTCTAAGGTGCACCCCACGTGGGCTAGGTACACAGTTTGGTTAACCATGCACTAGTTGTGAAAAAATCCTCTTACTTGGGGGATCTTCAATCATGCACAGTCATGTGCCTGGGGTTACACAGTTATAGACAAAATGTGCATCTCCCATCACTCCACTTCCTCAAGCCGCATGGTTATGAAAACTATGTGGGCTGGGCTGTATGGTTTCTACTAACAGTATGACCCAGTCTGTCTCTTTCAATTTCAAGGCTCCAGGCTCTGAATAATCCCCAAACACCCCCAATACCTACTTGAATCCTTTAGGTAATGTTATCAGGGCCTAAAAAATAAATTAAAACTAGAAAATAATGGTTTGTACCTTTGTGAAAATTCAGGATATTACATTACATAATAAGCATTTGTATATGGTTGTTGATGTTGTGACATTAAGTTATTTCCTTTGGATGCCTTGACCCGTTTTTAGGCAATTTTCTTGGACTTTTGGAAAATCCACGTAATTCTAATGAAAAATAATCCTATAGGGTCACACATTAAGTATTTATATTGATCTCAATTGAATTATATTTTTATTTAATTAATAAAATAAATATTATTCTCAGGATCGAGGGATAATTTTATTCATGTTTTATTGATCACATAAATTAAATTAATATTTATTCTATGGATAATGAATAAAATATATTTATTTTTTTATTTAATAGTTAATAAATATTTATATTTCATACTATGAATAGAATATATATCTATGAATAAAATATTTATTCCGGTTTTCAATAAGTGTTGAGGAATTCGACTGGACTAAGATTGTGTCTAGTGATAAATATTAATTTTCAAATAGATAAAATAATATTTATCATTGTGTGAGTTAGAAAACGTCATAAAATAATAATAATAATAATAATAATATAACTATTTTTATATGTCATGGGTTTTGATCATGATTATTATATTATTTCTGGGCCAATACACAATTAAATGATATTTTAATTGAAACCCTAGCTTTATAAATATATGGTTATATCTATTATGTAGGAAAATATAGAATCAAGAATTATTGTTCACAATTGACTTCTCCCTAGAATTCCTTCTTCTCTTATATAAATAAAGATAAGATCAAGAGAGAATCCTTCAATCCTGAAGGATCTTGTAGTGATCAGGTAGAGGAAAAAAACAATGATTTGTCTGCCACACTAGCACCCAACGTTCCATTAGTGATTATTCTGAGATCAAAAAAGTATGTGTGGATCACTACTAGATGGATTCTACACTTGGATCCTCCCTATATGATGAAGATAATTTAGAAAATTGTTTTCAAAATTTCAACATCATTGTCAATGAAATATCCTTTGAAAAGGTAATTTTCTTCATATCCAAATAAATTAATTATAAATTTAATGTGAAAAGATCCTCTCTAGGTTCCTAGTTCTATTATATCAATATCTAATGGAAAAAATTCCATTTGTAATGTCGTTAACTTCATGTGCAATATGTGAATGATCCATTAGACCTAAAAAAACTTTTTGGTTTATTTCCCACCATACTGCTTCTATTATTCCTGAAACCTAAAAATGGTATCAAAGGGGTCACGATTTAAATTTATAATTATTTATTTTATTTTTGATATATATTCACAATATTGGTTATATATTTCATTTCTAAATTATTAGTTCATTGATATGATTTTAATTAACATGATTTAAAAAATTAAATTACTTAGTTCATGTTTCATATCTTTTTTAAAGACTGGTAATAGAAGAAGAATGACTGGAGATTCCATTGGGAAGTGAAAAGGATTCTGGATAGTAAGATAGGGTTACATAATTTGTATCTAGAGTACACATCATGTACCCAATTCCACTACATATGGTCATGTGGAAGGATACATGACATTCTAAATAGTAACTATACATGGTGTATTTATTTCACACCATGTTCAGATCGATCCTTTTTAGAACATGTCTTGTTATATTACCTAGTATATATATAGTGTACATGTTGTGAAATCAACATGGCTTATTAGAGAAATTCACACATACCATGTGGTAAAATACATTATTAAACAATAAGTGAGACAAACATCCTGGATCCTTAAAAAAATAAACAACGTGTATCCAATGTACATGGTGTTTAGTTCATTATTTACATTGTATGAAGTACATGCCAAGTTCTTTGATGAGTCAGGAGGACACACGAAAAATGGAACACATGGTGTGTGACTAGAGTATATGTTGTGTTGTCCCATGACCAAATAACACACCGAGTGTTTTGATGAGTTGTGCGGAAACATTGTAAGAGTGATACACAACATGTAGCTGGATAGTACATGTTGCGTAGTCCAGCCGAGGTATACATTGAAGCACTAGGAGTTTATCCTAGGTATACAAAAATTGGGGTACATGATGTGTAGATCATAAATACACACTATGTAGTCTCCCAATAATGGATAGTTTTAAATTAAGTTAAATTAAATTAAATTACAAATTACAGCATTGAAAACTTATTATATTTATTGGAAACTCATGTGTTTGACAATTTTATAAAGGGTTTAAAGAATAATTAAATTATCAATTAATTTATTATAATTATCTATAAATATTTGTTCTAATATTTATTTCTAATAAATTAATTTATGATGGATATATCCAAGATAATTAATATGATCACTAATTTTAAAGGAAATTAATTAATTACTTTATTTATTTATTAATTCAAGCATGTTTATCTTAATAAAAAAAATAATGAATAGAAATGAATGTTATCTAGTGTACTCTTTCATCTTAGTTTCACATGTATAACCATTCAGGAGATTGGCCAAGACCTTTGTATGTGTTGGTTTTATTCAATTTAATTTATTCCATGGTTTTTTAAATTATTAATGATTAAATTAAATAAGATGGAATTTGATTCATCATTCCCTCCATTATTATATAGGATCTACATGTCTACTGTTATTTATATAATTCCTCTTAACCGATCCTTTGGTTTCCATCACCAATGTGTGAGTTATAAATATATATAATAAATGGAGTATCCCAAGGTGTGTGGAGATGGTTCATACCAATTGATACATAGGTGGATATATGGAATGTCGCAAATCATTCCAAGACTATCATAATAAGTTTTTCCCCTAAGTTATAAGTTGATTTATTATCTTATCAATAAATAAACCATTATATAAGCTCATAATTAGGTCATTTATTCATTTATTTGTTTTTTTTCTTATTAATTATATAATTTATGGATGAAAGACTATAATCACATAAATAAATGATGTGAATTATGGAATATAAATAAATGGATTATGCATATTTTTTATCAAAATAGGGTTAATCACATAATTAAAATCAAATAAATATTAATAATTAATGTAAAAGATAAAAAAATAAAATTTTACACATAATAAATTAAAATCCCTTAATATAATATAAAGTGATATTGATCCTTCAATTACTTGATTAAGAATGAAAGAAATAGAACTAAGTGTTTGACCAACCCTTTTTGAGATAATTACTTTTAAAATGGGAGTTATTATAAAACAAATTGGTTAAATTAACTATTTTACATCAAATGGAGTATCCATTTCTAGTATTAGTGTAACTTGGAGGAAAGTGTTGATGAAAACCTAGTAAGGATTTCAGGATTGGGGAATCCACTCATGTCACATCCGGTTTTTCGTGTCTTTGTTTTGATCTGGTTCATTGGTAATCCTAATACTTTTCATGGGTTTTGGGTGAGATGAATGTTGATTTTTTAAGTTCCATATATTTCTAATCATCCTACTTTGGGTTTCCCATTTCTTTTTTGGGATTTTTTGGAGAAAGGGTGGTTACTTCATGATTAGGGTCAAACTATGAGCCCATTTCTATATTTAAGAACAACTTTTGTTTCTTTTATAAATCCTTTGTTTTTAAAATATTTTCACCCATTACACTTCCCAATTTTACTACCTTGACATATTCAAAAAAAAATATCCTTTTAGACCCCTTAGGACTTCATAAGCATGGTGAATGTGGGTTATTTATTCAGGTATTGGACTAGCCCTGTGGGCCCATTTCCAATTTTAAAAAAATAAATTGTTTCTTTTATATCTTATTCATTTTTTATTAATTTCATGTTATTCCACCTCCCACCTAAGACCAAGAACCCTAGGAGAACCCCCATTTTACGTTTTTCCTATTTGGATCTCATATTAGTCACGTATTAGGGAAACATTTATCAATGTTTCTCAAATCGTCTAGATTTTCCAAAGGTAATTTTTCTCATTCATAAATCATTCAATTCATACTCATTTTCACTTAAATATTATTTCCTTGGTTATTCCAAACTTTATGAGCCTATCCAAGAATTTTCAATCCATTCCCTCTCCTCTAAGTATTTGTATCTAAGGGAAGACAACGATTTCTCTAATTTATAAGGTGAGATTCCTTCTTTTTTCTCCTCCCTCTTCCTCCTCCTTCTATTATTTCATGGTTCTTTATTCTCCCCTAGTTATTAACGACCTTGGTTTCTATTTTGGAATGATTTTTTATTGGTTTTATGTTGTTTTATGTCTGTTCTTCATAGGTTAATATTTATAAACCCGCGGCAGGTGATTTCAGTTGTGTGTTTCCATTCTGCCAAGTTTTTGAGGTATGTTTCCCATTACACATGTCCTTTTTATTTAAGATTCATATTTTTCATGGTATTTTCACCATATAAATATACTTAGTATTATTTTATAAGCCTTAAGTAACTTTATTTGGTGTTAAAAGTGGTGTTTATGCCTTGTTTTGTGAAAATCAGTGTTGTTTTGTCATAAAAGTGCACACCAAGTGTTTGCTTAAATGTTTTGTTATCTGTTACACATAGTTTGTGAGGTTTAGAACCTAGTTTATGGTATTTTGGACATGTTTCAGTATCTTTAATAAAATTATGACATTCAATTGGTGTTTTATTCATTTTCAAGTTCTTAAAATAAAATTTTTTGTTTAAAAGAGCATGTCATGTGTTCGGTAAATTGCCCAGTTGGATTTTATGGGTTAAGTGTGATTTAAAATTTATTTTTTTGGATTTATAAATAAATTTTAAGCTTGAAAATGGTATTTTTGGTTCCTTATATGTCTTTCCATTGTGTATTTTGTTTTAAAAATAAATGGGTTTTGGTTTACAACATGTTTTGGCCCGATTTTTCTGAAAATGGCCCATTTCACATCCTTTTGAAAAAGGTTGTGTTTTGAATATGTAACCTGAGTGTTTTAAGGGATTTATGAATGTGTTTTTTTGCTGTAAATTTAGTTTACAGACCTCCTTAATAAAATTTAAATGCGTACCTTTGTAAAATGTTAGTTTTTAGAAAGTACTAAAGGCTCATTTAAAATTTTTCTTTTAAAAATGGTTTCCATGTGTATTTCATGTTCTATATTTTGGGGCCATTTCATGGTACTTGAAATTGATTTATTAAATGGTGTTGGGGCTTCCAAATATGGTTTGATATTGTATTGATTGGTTTTTTTCCATAAAAGAGAATTTTTAAATGGATCTTATGTGTAAGACCTTGTTATACTTCTTGAAATTGTTTTATGAAAATTTAGGTTGTTTATTGATCCGTGAAAGAAATGTGAGACATGTGTGTGGCCTGTTTGATGTGTGTATTATTTTTAAGTGTAATATTCATGATAAATGGAATTTTATAGATTTTTAACTTGTATCAGCACAAAAATAGAAAACTAGGGTATCTATGTGGGTGGACATGTACTAGTATGCTAGTGATCCGGAGGGGTTTTGTCCCTATTTCATATAGAAATTTTGACGATGACAACACTAACTAAACTACGATGATGAGGATTTTGGGGACCACTAGGTTATGGATGATTCTCCTACTAGTGGCTCGTGTGCACGAGAACAAATATTTTTATGTTTACTTTTACACTGAGATATGAGGTATCGGGGACCCACAACGAACTAGTGCCAAGGGGTGTTCCCATGACTTGTGCTCAATGGATATTTTTTACTCACTGTTGGAATACAGTGTGTTTATTTGGTAAATTCAGAAGAATGTATGTTTTATTTAAAATTGTACATTATTTAAAGCATCCCTCTTGAAAACTATTTTCATTTTGAAGTTACACCTCTTTGAAAATCATTACTAGCATTATTATTTATAAAACTTACAAGTTTTTGTCTGGTAATTTTTATAACATGGAAACTCATTTGGAAAAAATTACTTTTATATCTTGTATTTAAAACTTAAAATTGATGTTTATTTTATTTTAAATGAAGTGCATTGGTAATAGAATATTAGGATAACCTACTGAGTTTTAATACTCACGCCAATAGTCTTCTTCTATTTTTATCGCTTGTGCAAGTTTCATCTTGAGTTCGGTCACCTTGGGTGGCGTGTGATCATTATGTTGGTGAGTTACCAGTGAAGTCACATTGAGTTTTTTGGTTGTCAGTTTTGGTTGGTTGAGTTATTTTTTTAGTTGTACTTTTGGTTTCTTGTACAAATAATGTTCAGTTCAATTTTTTTTGAAAATTTATTTTGCGTTGTCTGTTTATTTCTGTTGTTTTCTTGATTGTTTATATTTGTGTTATATAGTATCCTTTTGTACACTATTTATGCCCTTAGTGATTTTCTCTATACTGGGAGGATTGAAAATTCCTCTCGGGACTTGTCGTGGGCTGGCCTAGGTGACTGGTTCTGGGTTGACTTGGGATGGTTCATGAAATCTCAACATATCAAGGAGTTGTAAGCCCGCAGTTGGCAATGACCTACCTAACTAAATACCATAAAGTAGCTTGACCAACCCTTATAGTGGTTATGTTAAGGGGAATATGGATCCTCACCACTTGAATATCCTAACTAAACATTCTGAGTCTAATGGTGAGGTTTGTTGAGGCTTGATAAAATAGTATGAGTCTTGATAAAATTAATTATAATTCTCACATAAGTTATAATCAAGGAATATACTAATAATAGTCTCTTTTATAATTTTAGAATAATGGAATTTTTTACATCCACATTATCCCTATGATTAATATTTTATAAATATCATCTCCATACTGGTAGTAACTTCTAGGAATGGTTCATACACCTTCGGGTTGTGTTGTGCCCTGAATGAAAATCTTATGTTCTAGAATCCTCATTACCTGATCCACCTAAAAAGGAGGTGAGTGATAAAGAGTTCTTTTTCTATGAAAAACACTTTAATTACTTGATCATGATAATTTTTAATGATTTTTTCTATGTCTACTGAACTCATAAAGTCTCATGAAATCATGTATGATTATATCAAGCTTAAGAATATTTGTGGTCTTTATTATGAGAGAGTATGATAGGAATTATTTGAGATATAAAAGGTTCTAATTAAGAGTAATATTGGAGAGGGTTATCCGGTTGGGCCCCACATATTAAAACTCATTGGATATATTGAGAATCAAGGGGATCTATGGTTTAAAATACCTGATTAACTATACATTAATCTCATTCTGGTATCACACTCTCATATATTCTCCATTTTTTTGTTAATTTTAATATGAACAACATTTAGAAGTTGATACCAAATCTACTAACTCTTCTGCACCAAGTTGGTAAGGAGACAGAGCATGAAAATCCTTCCATCCTTATGGTAAATAAAATTAAAGACCATGTGAAGAGATCTAAGCCCAAAGATTCTTCAAAATTATAATCCAAGAAGAGAAAGATCATGAGTAAAGAAAGGGACTTTGATTATATCTATTTCACATGTGTTAAGAAGGGCCAATGGAAGAAAAACTACACCCATAAAAAGAAACAGGGGGACGATTTATGTATATTTTCTATCTAGTGAAATTTATCTATTTCTATAAATTGGGTATTAAACATAGCTAGTGGTACTAATGTATGTATTCAAATACGAAAAATAAGTATATTCAAAAATATTGACTGGTGGGAGGTAGATCTATGAGCATCCAATTGATCCAAACTTACTGAGGTGTCTATCAGGTACTACTACCTCACATTGACATTGATAATGATCTTGGTTTTACAGGATTTTTATTTTGTAACATATGATGTCAAAAACAATATTTATGTATCCAAACATGATACAGATGCATTTATTTTCAATTTTAGGAATAAATGTTTCTTCATTTTCAAATATAACATTTTTTATGGTAAGGCACATTTAAATAATGTTTATTATGTATTGGATTACATTAACCAAGTAATGGAAATCGATAATGAAAATACATCACATGACTCATACCACACCCAACTATGGAATCACAAGATAGGTCATGTAAATGAAAAATGTTTTACTAAATTAAATTGAGATGGATATTTAGATTCTTTTGAAAAAAATCACTTTTTTCATGTCACACATGTTTAAAATGAAAAATGACTAAAGAATAATTTATTAGAAAATGTGAAGAGGATAAAGAACCTATTTAATTAGTTCATAATAATGTGTGTGAACCATTTCCAATTGAATCAAGGGGTGGGTACTCATACTTCATAATTTTTATTGATGATTGTAATAGATACGGATATTTTTAATTAATGGGGTATAAGTTATATTCCTTTAAAATATTAATGAAAAATAATAATTAATTTGATAACCAGTTTGGTAAGAAGATTTTTAAACACCACTCAGAACATGGTGGATAATATCTTAATCAAGACTTCATTGGTTATTAATTGGATTTTGGGATTCTATCTCAACTCACTCATCTATATACACCTTAGTAGAACAGTGTATGAAAAAAAGAACCACACCTTATTAGACATGGTGAGATTAGTGATGCATCATGAGAGTTTTCCGTTATCCTTTTAAGGATACTCATTGTTGACAGAAACACATATAATAAACCAATTTAAAACTAAAGTGAAAAATGGTATTCCATACAAACTTTGGAATGGCGTAAAAACTATGTTGTCAAATTTATATGTGTGGGGTTGTAAATAATTCGTTAAGGTATCTTATGTTAATATAATTACACCTCGATGCACAAAGTGTAACTTTGTAGGATACCCCAAGAAAATAAGGTGATATTAACTATATGACCCCTCATAAATAAAGGTTATAGTGGAAAGACACACCATATTCCTTTAGAAGGATAACATATCTAAAAGTGATAGTGAGAGTGAGATGGACTTCGATGAAGTCCATGCTCAAGGTACACAAGACTTATCAAGGAATAGATTCCACAAATCCCTATGGAAGAAGATGTTCCATATATATAAGAACTACATATGAGTACAAAAGATCTTAGAGAATCAGAACGGTATGGTTTTATAGCCATCGAGTATAGGGAATCATTATTAGTTGATAATAATGATCATCTAACCTAAAAGGAAGCCATAAGTGATGTATATGTCACCAAGTGTAAAGAATATATGAATTATAAATTGGATTCCATGTACCAAAATCAAGTCAATATTTTAGTAGATACTCTAGTGGATATAAAGCTTGTTGGTTTTAAATGGGTATTCAAAAAGAAATTGGAAGTAAATGGATAAGTCTGCACTTATAAGGCATGACTGGTTTCAAAAGGGTTTAAACATCATCATGGAATACACTGTGATGAAACCATTCCACCAATTTCAATGTTGATATCCATTATAATTCTACTTTGCATTACAACTTAACATGACTATGATATTTGTAAAATGGATGTGAAAATAGATTTCCTTAATGGCAACTGTTATAAAAATTTCTGTATGAAACAACCTGAAGGGTTTATGACTTTATGGGATTACAAAAAGGTATCAAAATTAAAAATATCCATTTATGGATTAATGTAACACCCCTGATATTTTAAAAGGACATTATATTTGATAACATTTATTATATGCATCACTCAGCCTAAAAAAACCACAAAATATTATTTAGCTATGACCGTTATAACACAACCACTAAATTATGCGGTATAGATAGGATTAAATTCATTATTAAATTTATATAAAGGTTCAGATCAATATAAATTTATTTATTTATTATTAGTAAATAATATCTCAATTGTTAGTAAATTTATTTTATTCTTCAAAGATATATTTTCTTCAAAAAAGGTTTTTATAGATTTTTGTGAGTGAATTATATAATTAATTTCTAAAAATTTAAGAATTTTTAATTTATAAAAAGGAAATAATTTTTTAAATCATCATATCTAAGTTATCTTATGAGGAAATTTGGATTTTTCCTAAAAAGATAGTGTTTTAAATTAATAGTAAAAAATATCAATTTTGATTAGAAAACTTATTTTCTTTTAAAGTATTTATAATGCCAAATTATATTTTTCATTAGTTTTAAAATTTTATTTGCTCATTTTTATCAAACATAATCCAAGTATACTCTTAAAAATTAATTTTTTACTTGAATTTGGTGTAAAAACATTGTTATACTTAAAAAGGCATTTTTATAAAAAAAAACTCATATTTTAATCATGTTTTTCAGGTTTATTTTTAAATTAAAATTTTCCAATTTTTTGAATTTATTATTGAAAATTTTATTAAATATTTGGAATAATTGGGTTTAAAATTTTAAAATAGGCCCCTTTTATTTTTTTACATTATGAATAGTAAGTAATTTTATTACTACGATAAAGGGTAAATCATATAATTAAAGTTAAAAATAAAATTATAAGGACTAAAAAATAACCCTAAAACTTGCCTAAATTTTATTTTATTTGACCATTTCATAATTAATATTTTAATATTAGATTATATGACCTTTTTTCCATTTGGATATGATTATGAACTTTATAATATTTTATTTAAATAAAATTCGAAAATATCACACTCTTCTTTTTAATAACTATAATATTTTTATAATGGTAATAAATAGGTGATATGCTCAGTTAAAAATATTAATTTAAAATATAAATGATTTATTTTAATCATGTTAATTTATTTTTAATATTTATTTATGAAATAACTACTTTAAATTCTTATGTAACACTGATGTAGTAATTATTCAATTAATAGAAAAATAAAATAATTTAAATTAAAAATATTAAAATTAATAGAAATTGAATAAATTGTTTTCATAAATGTATATTTTAAATAAATATAACATATTATGGATATTTTAATTTATTATATTTTATTTCATTTTTTTTAATATAGTTTTAAAATTCAAATTAAAGGAATAGTTCCAAAATTAGAATTAATGATATTTTATAATAAATAATATATTATTAAATGATTTAAAATTCAAAAAAATAATATATTCATCCAAGTGACTAGGATAATATTTAAAATATAAAACATTGTCCATTTATGGATCTTTTTACCTTTTATAGTAACTATATTTACCCATTAATAGTAATAAACATTGATATCATTGAAATTGTCAAAAGGGTTAATGAAGGGTTAAAACAAAAAGATAAGGGTAAAATGTGATCCAAACTTGTAAAAAAATTGTTTTTATAATATTATTTCAACCCATAATTATATTAGATTTTAATATTAATAATTTCGATCATTTTAAATATGGAAATTAATTTATATTAATTTAATATTTCAAGAAATTTCCAAGAGTTCCCCTCCCCTTAATTATAAAAGGGAACCACATCTTCTCTTTTATTAACACATCCTGAACCATTTAGTTTATAAAATACATCCCAAAATACCTTCATAACATCGCTCCCTACATTATAGATGCTTTATTTTGGTCAGAATACCAACCCTAGAAGACTTAAGGTGTAAAGCAAAGCAGGTTGTCCAACGAAGAGGTCTAGTCCCTAACCGAGTATTTTTGATTTATTTATTTTTTTCATATCCTTAAAATATTATTTAACCATGTTGAGATTATAAAATCCATATATCTCATACAATTATATTTTATTATGTTAATGGCATAACCTATATCTATCTTCATCCTTCATCAAATGGGAAAGGGATCCATCGTTTGTGTGTACGGCAGACTACCGCCTCGTAGGTTGATGTAATTATTTTTCAATAACCACCTATCATGGATTTTTATAATGATAAAATTAATGTTTATGAGTTATATTCATGAAATATATATATCATTTTAAAAAGATAATATATCATACATTTTCTTACCTTTTCATTTACTGAAAAACGATAACGTTGTTCGTGCGTACATGTCGACTACCACTTCCACAAAGTGATATGATTTGTTTTTCATCACCAAATAAGATGGATGATATATATATATATATATATGTATATTAAAATAAATAATATGATATTTAATATATTATTATCATTTTATAAATATATTATAATACTTACCTTCTTAACATAATAATCATTTAGAAATGGAAATGTTACTCATGTGTATGTACGGCCTATAGTCTCTATGATTGTAACATAGTTCCATTTTCATTACCATATTTAATGGTTTTATTTAAAATTATAATTGATTTATAAAAGTGTTAAATATTTCATGATAATTATTCTGTAGATTATGGTAGTTGGGGTTTGGATTAGTGGAAAACACATTGTAATACTACATTGAGGTTGGGGGTACAAAACCCAAAGAGAACAAGTACTGTAGCAGCACTGTAGTATTACTGTAGTAGTAGAGGAACGATATAAACAAATAAATTGTAGATATGGTGTGAAATATAGTGGCGACAGCACTGTAGTGAGTATTATAGTAGCTCAGGTACTATAGCAGCACTATTCGCCAATGGGACTTTGGGTCAAAATTATGGGCCTATGGGCCATGTAACAGAATTTCATACCCACTTTTCCAATTAGACATGTAATGGTATTCATGCCCAATGGACCTACAGTCCATGTATTGAATAAACAAGGCTTGAGTGTGGGAAATCCCCTTGGGGGGGCTATGGCCTGGCTTTTCAGCATGTGTGTGAGGTGTTTGTGTGTGAGTTTGTTTAATTATAATTGTACCCCCAATAACATAATATACATTATTCTAGATATTATTAAATAATTACCACTTTGACCAAATTCAACCAATTGAATTAATTTGGTACATATGATCCAAATATTTTCAAACTTCTAATTTCAACTTAAATGATTAAGTAATTATATATAACATGATAATAACAGAAATAAAATTAATAATAAACATGAAAAAGGTTTTGAATCAATTAAATAATTAAAATAATTTTATTATTCAAGAATATAAGGAATGAATGGATAATTTGGGCTTGAGGTAAGTTACACTTTAACTTAAAACCTCATTTAAAATGTTATAATGATTTATTTTTAAAATCTTTCTCTTTTATGTCCTTTTTTATAAAATTATATTATGAATGTATTTATATAATAATAAAATAACTATAAAAGTAATTTTATGACACTTTATTTCCAATATTTAAAAATAGGAATATTTTTATGAAATGTTTGACTTTATTTAAAAAAGACAAAATAAATGTTCTATTTTAATGTATACGGTGACGACTACTATTCCTACCACCATAACAATTATTTAAATTTTGGATTTGTATAAAATATTTCATGTTTTATTAAAAAAACATATTTACTTTTTTCTGGTTATTTTGGTATTGAATATGTGTTTTTAACATAAAATGGTATTTTGATATCATAAAGTGTTTTATATATGCGTTTAAAAGATTTTTTTCATGGGTTTTATTCATGATAAGGTCCTTAGATACTTTCTATAAAAGGTTAATCCCCATTATATCTCATGGGTGATCCCTATACAACTTATACGAAGGGTTTGTCTCAATTATATCTCATGGTTGAGCTCAATATATATTATATGTTGGTTGCACCTAGATAACACTCTAATGCAATGGGTAATGATTATGTTCTCTCGAGAATTATATTGTAATTCAACTATATGGTTATTCTAATTATAAGGGTTCTTGTAAGGGTTATATAATGTTTTTATTAGGATGATATTACAAGGAACCTACATGAACTTTATATTATTTATAATGAGTTTTCATGGAAATTATTTCATTTAAAAAGGTAAGATAAGGATATTTTTAAAATAAAGATGATGCCCTTTCAGGTAAAAAGGTGTGTTTTTTAAGAAGAAAAAAATTCATGGGTTTTCATGTCTTTCACTAGACTAATAGGTTTCATATTTTGTATGTCCCTTACTGATATTTTTGTGCTCATAAAATTTTTGAAATGTTTTTCATAGTTTTTAAGGATGGGTAAGATAAAAGAAGAAGTCATGTTGAAGTTCATGAATATTTTTCATGAAAATAAAACATGTTTAATTTTAAGAGTTTTATATTATATGAAAAATAGATACTTATTAGAAGTGTCCAATTTGTAAAATATTATTTTTTTATGTATTATTTATGACCTAATTCTCTAAAACACTAAACCTTAAAAGATCCTTAAATGTAATAGAATTAATTGTTGACTTAAAACTCAATATTATGTAATGTTTAAGTCTATTCCCTTATACTTGGTGTCAAATGTATGTTTAGAAAACTATAGAGGTTAATATTTTATATTAGATTAAGTTAAAAGTATTATATAACCATAATGGTTAGTATATTATATACAATTATAGTTATTTTGGATAAATTTAAAGAAGTGAAGATAATATGGTTAATGAAATATTAGTGGTTATCCTACTCATAAGATGGTTTATTATGATTTTATGGATATGATAATAATAACCTTATTTTATTAAATGGTTAGATATAGAAGTAACCAAAGTAATAATGCATGTGAATAAAAATGAGGTGGTTTCTGAATGAGAAACCAAACATTATGGGAGTTATAGTGGTTATTCTTAACCATCTATCACAGGTTGTGATTAAAAACTTGAACCTAGGTGAGTTTATCAACTCATTAAATAAAAGATAAATGAAATTTTTTGAAATTTTAGCTGATAAATATCATAAACATAAAAATATTTAATGACCTATGAGTCTATAATGGGGGAAGAAGCACTAAGGAAAATGTATTAAGAGAATGGGAATATGTTTTGTATGTGATAAAGGATGGAATGAAAAAATAATCTTCCAATGAAAAAGGAAGAATTCATTTAACACCATGAAGAGAAATAATTATATTACCAAGGAATAAATTTAGTTTTTTAAATGTGGAGGGTATGATAATTATTCAAATTGATTCCCTAGGATAAAATATCAAGAATGGGTTTAACAAGACCATACAAAATAATATTTATCAATGCCTAATGCCATTATTTTTTAAGATGAGGTAACTAGAAATGACATAAAAAAGGAATGGATTATATATTTTCTTATGTTTTGATATTTTTGAATATTAGGACATGATTCATATTTTTTTATAGGAAGGAAATATTAAGTAATAATATGGAAAACCATGGTTAATGGATTATAAAAATGTTGAATGATTAAGGTTTCTATATATAGCAATTAAAGAGTTATAATGTAGTGGTATATTTAAGTTTTATCATAATTTCAAAATATTAAACACCCATTATTGAGGTTTTATGTGTTAGTAATACTTTAGGAGGAATTTATTGAGATTTTTTATATGTTTGAGTTATATGTAACCCTTAAGTATAACACGTGAAAAAAGTTATTTGAGGAATAATTATCTTTTCTTTTAGGGAAAATAAGTTAAAATATATTGATAATATTTAGGGTTTATATGATATTTTATGATTAAGGTTATATTTTTGGGAATGTTATAATAATTATATAATTTTAGAAAAAGGACAACCCATGGG
This sequence comes from Viscum album, assembly GCA_963277665.1. NCBI lineage: Eukaryota > Viridiplantae > Streptophyta > Magnoliopsida > Santalales > Viscaceae > Viscum > Viscum album. Next base: position 621,172,064 of record OY728156.1, on the reverse strand, counting down.
ATAGGCATAAAATCTGGCCAGGTCATGGAGATTAAACACACAAACGAAGGGAGACATGGGTGCATCACCTACCACTGGACTACATGATATCCTAGTTATTTGGAAAAAAAATTAATTAAGTTGATTTTGGGAATGAATGTCTTATAATAGATATTAACATGGTATTTAAAATTGATTTAGTGATTAGAGGATTAATGGTATTTCATAATAAGTTAACTATTTTGGGAACCTTATTTGATTAGGGTAAATAGAACATTACGGGATTATATTTGAGGATTAAAGGTTGAATTATCTTCTGGAGCTATATATGATTTTTAATATGATTTTATGATTATTTAGGTTATGGAAATTATTACCAAATATTTGATATTAGATGATTGAGTCATATACTTTTTCAGTATGACAATTTAAGAGTGGTTGATATTATTTACATATAAGTATTAAATTTATCTTGGAAAAATGTTTGATCAAATCCTTTTGATTTTTATTTTTCAATCTTATTCTAGATTATTTTGATAAATTTTATGGTTATTTATATATTGAGTGATCTATATTTATATTTGGGTGTTATTATTGAGTCTTTGATGAATAATATTATATTTATTCATACTAAGGATTATTCATTTTAGAAATTATCTTTCCTTGTTCTAACCATTTTTTTGGTTAATATCTAAAGATAATAGGAATATATTTTGATTCTTTTTTGGAATTATGTGATATATTAGAGGTTAATTTTAGTTATTCAATAATAAAAAATTATCTTGAATACTCATCGTTTGGAGAAAAAGATGATATTGTAGTAGAAATTGATTAAAGGATGATATTATACTTGTCAAGTTAGTATATTTCCTTATTATTTTAGTTTATATAGTAAATATATTCCTAAATTATATAAAAAGTATATTGAGATGAAAATTATATCATATTACCTTTATTGATGATTAATCAATGGTCGTTTTTACACCTCTTTAGTTTACAGTATTGTGGACATTAACTATCTTGGGATCATTTACTTTCTTGTGATAAATGTTTGATATCACTCTTTATCATTATTTAGACATTAAAATTTTATTCCATGTTCATGTTTTTACTTACCATGAATTTTTTCCTACTTATAAACCAATTTATGTGTCATTTTATATGACATTCGTACTTCCCTTTCTCTCTTATCAAAAAGAAGTTTTATTAACCCTTTTACAATGTGGGATTTAAACAAAGGTGTTTTCAAATTTCAAACCTTTGATTACCGAGATCAATTTGAATTTTTCGGATGAAATTTATTAAAGGGGGTATAATCTAACACCCCAATATTTTTAAATAAATACATTATGTTTGACAATGTGTACGATATGCAGCACCAAGCCAAGTCCAACCATAAAATAATATTTAGATATGACCATTAAAACATATTATTTAAATTAGATGGTGAATTGGATTAACTATAGTATTAAATATATACATATATATATATATATTTAAATTTTATAATAAATATAAATTTATTTATTAATTCTTAATAAATAATCACTCAATTTTCAATAAAGCTATTTTATTCCTCAAAAATGGTTTTTATGGATCTTTATGAGTGGAAGTTGTAATTGATTTCTAAAAAAAATTATGAAATGTATTTTATAAAAAGGAAATAATTTTTTAAATCGTCATATCAAAATTATCTTATGGTGAAATTTTTAGTTTTTTTATAAGTTATATTTTTCAATGAAAAGTGTAAAATACTGATTTTTATTTAAAATTGTATTTTATTTTAAAGTATCTATATTGTGGATTAGTTTTAAAAATAAATTACTTTTTATTAAAAATAATATAGTTATAGTATTTTAAATGATTTTTATACTTTAATTTGATATAAAATCATTTTCATACTTAAAAGGATTTTTTTTGCAAGAAAAAATTATTTCTGTCATGTTTTGTGGATTTAATTTCGAATTAAATTCTACCACTTATGTTAATTAAATATTGAAAAAAATGGATTCCATATTTTTAATCAATGGTTCTAAATTTTTCATAAAGGTCACTTTTATTTATGTACATTATAAGTAGTAACCTCAGTAATTTCAATATTGTGGTAAGGGTAAATTGAGTAATTATAGTTAAAAATAAAATGATAAGGGATAAAAACTTACCCCATAACGTGCCTTAATTTTATTGGGTGAGTAAATTTTACCCATACTCTTACAATATTCATTTATATGATCTCTTTCATTTTTATTTTATTATGACCTTTATAATATTTTATGTAAAGAAATTTGAAAAATGTCACACTATTATTTTAAATAACTATAATATTTTTAAAATGTGTATAAATAGTGTATATTTTTTTATAATTATTAATTTTAAATATAAATTGTTTATCTTAATCGTGATAACTTATTTTAATTTTTATTGAAGAAATAATTACCTTAAATTCTTACACAGTGATGATACATTAATTATTCAATTAATGGAGAAATAAAATAAATGATATTTAAAATATTAAAAGTAATAAAAATTGAACGAATTATTTCCTTCCATGATTTTTTTATATAAAACATTTTAGTGACAGTTTAATTTATTATATTTTATTTTATTTTTGACATGCATTCTTAAAATTCAAATTAAAGGAATAGTTCCAAAATTGACATTAATAGTATTTTATAATAAATAATATATTATTAACTGATTTAAAATTCATAAAAATACTATCTTCAGCCAAGTGAATGGTATAAGGTGTAAAATATCAACCATGTTCCATTTATGATGTATTTTTTCTTTTATAGTAACTATATTAACCCCTTTTGAGTTAAAACATTGATATCGCCATAATTGTCAAAAGGTTTAACAAATGCTTAAAATAAAAAAGATAAGGGTAAAAATGTGATCCAAATTTGTAAAAATGTTATTTTTTATCATATTATTTAGACTCATACTCATACTATATTTTAATATTATCAATTTTTAGCCAATATAACATGAAAATTAATTTATATTAATTTAATATTTCAATAAATTCTAAGAGTGCCTCTTCCCTCTCTTATAAAAGAGCACCACCTATTTTATTTTATTCACACTTAGATAACAATTTTTTTAGACACTATTGACCCAAATACATTCCTAAAATAACTCCTCACATTATATAGGTATTATATTTGGAATAATACTAACCTTATAGGGTTTATGGTGTAAATAAAAGGAGGTTGTCCAAGGAAATGTGTAGTTCTTAATCGAGTGTTTTCATTTTATTTATTTTTACATATTATTAGAATCTCATTTAAAAATGATGATATAATAAAATAATTATATATCATATAATTATATTTTATTATGTTAATTCAATAACCTATATCCATATCCATACTCTATCAAATGGGAATGGAATCCATCGTTCATGTGTAAGGTGGACTACCGCCTTGCAGACTGATATAATTCATTTTCCATCCCCACCTCTCATGGATAGTTATAATGATAGAACTAATGTTTATATATAATATTAATTAAATATTTATCATTGATAAAATTTAATATATAATATATTTTTTAATCATTCCATTCATTGAAAAATGATAACAGCATCCATGTGTATGTGTGAACTACCACCTCCATGAAGTGATGTGATTTATTTTTCAATACCACATCACATGGATGATATATATATATAAGTGAATTTGAAGAAATAATATTATATTTATGATATTATTATCATTATGTAAATATATAATAAAACTTACCTTCTTTAGCTGATGATTTTTGAAAAACAGAAGTGTTACTCATGCATATATATGGCTCGCCATCTCCATGATTGTAACATATTTCATTTTTCATAACCATATTTAATGGTTGGATTTAAAAGTATAATTTATTTATAAAATTGTTAATTTTTCATGATTATTAATCTTTATATTATTTAATAATGATTTATTTGACCATATTCAACCTACCGAAGTAATTTTGGACTTATGATCTGAATATCATCAAAACTTCTAATGTGAACTTAAATGATTAAGAAATTGTAAATAACATGGTAATAATTGAAATAAAAGGAATAAAAAACTTGAAATATTTTCTAAATAAATTAAATAATTAGCATAAGTTTATAATTCAATAATATAAGTAACTCATGTGATGTGTTGGGATCGAGGTACGAGACACTTTTACTTAAAAACCTCATTTTAAATGTTATAATGATTAATTTTAAAAATATTTCTCTTCTATTTCAACATTTTTAAAATTATTTTATGAATGTATTTATATAGATATAAAATAACTATAAATTTAATTTTATACCACTTTATTTCAATGATTTTAAAAAAGGAATATTTTTACAAAATGTTTGACATTCTTTATAAAAGAAAAAAGGAATGCTCCATTTTAAAATATACAGCGACAATAAATTTTCCTTCCACCATAACCATTATATAAATTTGGGATTCCTCTATAATATTTCATATTTTATTCATTAAAAACCCTATTTCCCATTTTGGGGGTATTTTGGTATTGAAAATGGGTTTTAAGAGAAAAGGGTATTTTCATATCTAAAAGTGTTTTGTATACGGGTTTAAAAGGGTTTTTAAAGGGTTTTATTCAAGATATGGTAATTGGAAATTGTTTATGAAGTTTTGATCCGCATTATATATTATTAGTGACCTAGATACATCTTATATGAAGGTTTAATCCCTGTTATAGATTAGAAGTGACCAAGATACATCTTATATGAAGGTTTGATCCCAATTATAGCTCAAAAGTGAGACATATATACCATATATGATAGGTTCACCTTGATAGTTCTCTAATGAATTGGGTAATTATTATGATATCAAGATAATTATATTGGAGGTTGGTCATATGGTTATTCAAATTATAAGGGTGATATAAGGGTTATATGATGATTATAACCCATGTAACCCACATGACTTTTCTATTCTAACTAATGTGTTTTAATGAAACTCTCTTAACTTTAAAAGGTAAGAAATTATATTTTTAAAGGAATAAATGATAACCTTTTCATGTAAAAATGTATTTTTTTAAGAAAAATTTTTTCATGGGTTTTCATATTTTTTAATGTAATAACATATTTCATACTTTTATGTCCCTTACTAATATTTTGGTGTTCACCCCATTTTTTGAAATAGTTTTCATAGTGTTTAAGGATAGGTAAGGGAAAAGAATAATTCAAGTTAAAATTCAAGAATAATTTTCATGAAAATAAAATGTGTTTCAATTTAAAAGTATTATTTTATGGAAAAATTGATACTAATGATAAGTGACCACTTTGTAAAATATGGTTCTGTTATATATGATTTATGATCTAATCCTCTAAAACTCTAAACATAAAAATATCCTTAAATGTAAGAGAATGAATTCTTAATTTAAAACTCAAGATTATGAAATTTTTATAGATTTGTCCTTATAATTAAATAAATTATCTATCTCATGGAACATTTGGATTGATGAAACTATAATAGAATTTGGGTTAATAAATAATAAATGTGATCCTTGTGTCTATAAATGGTTTAGTTAGATTACTAATGTTTTATTAATAATATATGTTGATGACATATTATTTACTAGAAATGAAATACCAAAATTTTATTCTATTAAGGCTTGGTTTAATAAATGTTTCTCTATAAAAGAATTAGGGGAAGCATGATATATTATTGGGATAAATATCTATCATGATATATACAAGAGACTACTCAGTCTAATTCAAGGTACATATATTCACAATATACTAATGATATTAAGAATATAAAAATTATATATGGTATTGTTTCCAATATCACATAGAATTAAACTTTATGGAAAATATGTCCTTAGAAACCTAAGAAAGGATAGAGGATGGGAAGGATTCCATAGGTATATATGATTGGGTAAGTCATGTATACAATGCTATGTGCTATGTGAGATATCGCCTATGCCTTGAGTATGGTAGGAAGATATCAAGATAACCCAGGTGACCACTGTTGTATGGTAGTTAAGACAATACTTAAGTATATGAGTTGTACTAAGGATAGGTTCCTAGTCTATAGAGGATATGGGGAACTAGTCATCAAAGGATATGTAGATGCTATTTTACAAATAAATCAGGATGATATAAAATCATAGAAGAGATACATATTCACTCTGAATGGAGGTTTTGTATACTAGAAAAACTCAAAGAAAGTTATGGGCATAGATTATAGAGTTGATTCTGAGTATATTGTGTCTTTTTATGAAGCTAAAAATCAATATGGATACGTAACTTCATCCAAGTTCTTGATTTGGTACCTATCAGTAAAGATCTTATAAAAATCTATTATGAAAATACTATAATTTTATCCCTTGATAAGAAGCCAAGGTCACAATAGTGGATGAAAAAAATACTTCAAAAGTATCATCTTTTGAGAGATTTTTTTAGAGTGGTGAAGTTTCAGTGAACATAATCTCCATGAAAGACAATGTGAAAGACCCCTAGAAACAAATCCTTGAATCAGAAGAAACACTATCATCATATGAGTTTTATAATAATAAAATTCATATACATTTCGTTCTAGTCCAAGTGGGAGTATGTTGGATTTGGTGTTCCATAACCGACTATTTTTACTTTAATTATATGTATATTTAAATATTTTAATATTAATAAAACACATTATAACATATTATTCATTATTATGTATGAATTTGATGTAATAATATCGTAGGGTATCTTTTTCATTGATAAGTTTATAGCAGTTCCCTATTATGATGAAAACCATGAAGTACCATGATGATATTCTTAAAAATAGTTCTACAATTCGATAATGTACTATAATAGGGAACATAGTATGTTGAATGTGAGTTTCGAGTACTCATAAGTGGATGAGGCTTTTTATCATGAATTTAACACTTGGTAATATCCAAGATGATATATTATGGGAACAAACCCGTTAGTAGAAATTATGCATTACTTGGTGTCATCAAATATTACAATATGTGAGCATGTGTAATGGTCCTTAGAAATTAAGAATATAATTATTGCATGTCATGATTCAAACAATTATATTTACTAAAAAAAATATGATTCCATATGTTATCAGGAAGTACGGTATCTTGGTTGTATCATCAATGACATGTTATTAATGGATAAGTCAAGGAAGGAATTTTTCCCTTCCATCTTTATGGAGTTAATATATCAGCCCTTTGATTGAAATAAAATCATTACCTTAAATTCCATGGAAATGGTGTGATGATGTGTTTATTTTATATATTCAAATAAATAAATATCATGCATATAGTTTAATGATACAGATATGAGACCTTGTTGAGGAGATATTATGATAAAGAGATTATATTACACAGTAAGTGTTCATATATAGTTGCTAACATCATGACATTAAGTTATTTCCCTTAGGTTCCTTGACCAATTTCTAGATAGTAATCTTGGACTTTAGTAAATCCCACTTAATTCCAATGAGAAATAATATTATAGAGTCTTACACTAAGTTTTTATGTTTATTTTGATTAAATTATATTTTAATTTAATTAATAGAATAAATATTTTTTACAATACTGAAGAATAATTTTATTCAAGTTTTATGGATCCAATAAATTAAATAAATATTTTTTCTTCAGATTTTGAATTAAATATATTTATTTTATTTATTGAATATTTAATAAATATTTATTCTTCAAACTATGTATAGAATATTTATCTATGGATAAAATATTTATTCAAGTATTCAATAAATGTCGAGTAATTTGATCAAATCAAGATTGTGTCAAGTGATAAATATTAATTTGAAAGTTGGTAAAATAATATTTATCATTGTATGAGTTAGCACACAATATAAAATAAATATTAAAATGTATTTTTATATAGAATAGGGTTTAATAATTATTATTATTTTATTTAAGGTCTGGTAGAAAATTAAAAAATATTTTAATCTAAACCTCAGCTCTATAAATATATGGTTATGTCTATTGTGTAAGAAAATTGATAATTATAATCATTGTGCATAATATAATTCTCTCTCAAATTTTTTATTCTCTCCACCTCTCAAGAATGAGAATATCAATAGATAATCCTTTAAGTCTAAATGTTATTATAGCGATGAATATTAACAACCCAAGACAGTTGATCTAATGTGCTAGCACCCAATGTTCCTTTGGTGATTGTTCGAAGATCAAAGAACCATGTATAGATCACCACTAGAGATATTCTACACTTAGATCCTCCATATTTAATAAATATAATCCAAAAAATGTTTTTCTAAAGATCAACATCACCAATAAAGAAATATCCAAAGATAAGGTAATTTTTTTCAGATCTAAATAAATTAATTATAAATTTAATTTGAAAAGAACTGCTCTGGGTTCTAGGTTCTCTTATGTCAGTATCCGATTGAAAATTTTCATGGTCATGGAATCCATGTCATTTAAAATATTAAAATGATCAATCATATCTAACAAAAAACTTTTTCATTATCACCCACCATAGTACTTCTATTGCACCTAGAACCAGCAGGTAGAACATCTAAAGGGAGAAGTAATGCTCTTAATTGAGCTCTCTTAATTATTTCCTTCTTTCACACCCTAAAATATTTTATATCCCTAAAATAATGATAAAATAAATACTATTAATATTCACATATTTTACTATACTAATGGAATATCACTTTTCTACCTCCCTCTAAAACCATTTGAAAAATGAAGACGTCTCCATGTGTATGTGTGGACTACTACATCCATTAAAAAAATTCTATTTTTATTAATCACCTAACATGGATATTTAAAAATATTTATTTAAAAAAATATATAATATTCTTAACATTATTAATTTTATAATATGCTAATTATATTATTTTTAGACCCCTCCTATTCTATGAAAAGTGATAGCATCATTCATGTGTATGTGTGGACTACCAACTCCACGGAATAATGTATTTATTTTTTCATTAACACATAAAATGGATGACTATAAAATTTTATTTAATGTATAAAATTTAGATTTATGAAAATATTAACATTATAGAAATATAATATTGTGTATTTTAGAAGTGATATTAATAATAAATGGTCATAGTAAACTTAACTAACTTAAATGAACATATCAAGAAACCTTTAATAATTTGAGACCATTTTGGAAAAACCTATAGAATTTTATAAAAAATAATTTAATAGTAAAATAAATACACCTTAAAAAATCCTAATATTATGAATCTTTTTTACAACACATTTTACCATGGCCAATATACTAGGTAATTATTAGATAAATAAACAGAACCAACTCAAGTAAGCACCATAAAAGTGAACTATTTAATAAATAAATAACATATGATAATAAATAGACCATATAAAATAAAATATAAATGGAAAATTTTCTCAATAAAGATTTCAATAAAATTAAATTCTTTATCCAGGACATTAGGCACACACGCAGAACAAATCAGGACCTGAGGTAAGCATTTTTTATCTCAATTTTTTTTATCGAGATATGATTCATATTTACCACTTGTTTATTTTTTATGAATTTATTTTTATCATAAATTTTATGAAATCTAATGAATTTACAAATATATATCATTTTATATCTTCCATGTACTTTAAATTTGAAAGAAGAGGATGTTGTGTGGGTTTTTTAACTCAAACCCCCTTTCTTTGAGTTATAATGTATCATCTTTAACATCTTACTTATATGATTAGTTTCTTATACCCAGTGATTTTATGTTTAAATTTATATTTATATTTTTGGGAATTAATATTTTCATTTAGATCTTCTTCTATTATGAATTTATTTCCCTCAAAAGTTTGAAATTGCTAAGAATAATTCACATTATCTTTAATGATTATTTTTATTCTATACCCATATGTTCCCTTCCATCCCATGTTATAATTTATAATTAAAAACCTAATCATGTGTTATCTAATGTTACCTTAATATTTCCTCTATCTTATTTTCAAAATAATGTTTTAATACCCCTTTTTAAAATGTGATATTTAAATAAATTTATTTTAATACATAGAAATGGATATTTTGAACCTCCCTCATTAAGTTTGGGTTACACATTCCATTTTTTCTCCATTTTACTATATATTATTATTATTTATTTCATCCACATTAAGTATATATGTTCCTTAAATATATACCTATTTTACATTACCTTTCTTTGTTGGTGATAATACATTTTTTAGTTCCCTATTTTATTCTCTTTTTAAAGTAAACCCAATTTAATAGAACATCCATATTTCTTATTTAATGTCAAATAAAACCAACATAAAAAAATAATGATAATTTGTTTAAAAAAATAAATTTATTTTATGCAAAATCCTCATTGTTTAATTTTCGTTTAAATAGAAATAATAATCTCTTTCCTTCTTTAAAATATCCTTTATCCATTTCATAAAGCATCACCTAAGTGGTTTGTTTTTATTATTAATTATTATATACTTCTCATAAAATTTGATAAATTGTAATAAAATGTTAAAAACCTTTTCTTAATTATTAAAATATGAATGTATAATAGAAAAAATCTATTGTCCTCTTAGGAATCCTTATGATATATCCTTTGGTTATTCCTTGAGACAAGATTATGAAACCCACTTCCTTCTCATGGGTTTTACCATTCTTATGAATTGTGTATGGATTATTTTCCTCTTTTTTCATGCATATTTATGTAAATTTTATAAATATAAATGGTTTTCCCTAATAGCACTCCAGTTCATTGGGTAATTTTTTTATCTCATGAGATACCATTTATCATACATGAGCGGTTAACCTAAGAACACTTCGTTATGTTTTCCTGGTGGTTATCCTCATGTATAGTGCATGAGTGATTAGACTAATAATGCAATGTTATTTTTTCTTGGTGGTGAGCCTTAACTTTGGCTTATGATGTTAGGTTTTATGTTTTTTATACATATTTATGATTCTATGAGATTATAATGTCATTACTTTATACAAATTTTCCATGATTATCTCACACTATTATGTCATGGTATATGTTTTATCATTTTAGATTATATGTTATGTTATCATTAAATATAGATAACTATTATTTTTTGTGGTTATTTTTAATAAGATATTTCTCTTATGCTCATGTTTTCTAATATTCTTATTAGTTATCCCTTGATGACATGATTTACCTTACTAATCATTTGAGATCACCCCTTTCTTATTTTTCCATTCCCAATATTATAAAGATGAGTGTAATTTTTGGGAATTCTAAAAGGGATTCTATTTATCTCAATTGTTAATAAAGGTTCATAAGTATTGTATAATAAGTTGGTTATATGGTTAGTCCTCAAATATTGTAAATATTCTGTTTTTTGGGATTGTGATAATATTTTGAGATGTAATGTAAAAGTAATGAAAATAGTGTGAAATATATTTATTTTTATCTTATACCATATCACATTGTATCAAAACCATTATTTAAAGAAATTTATTTTACCACTGGAACCAAAAGTGGGGTCTAGGGTTCTATAGTTGCTATTAGAGTAAAGTAAAATTATTTTTAAGAATTGTGATGAGATAATATTAGTAAAAACCCTAATAATGATTCAAGTTATAAGATATCTTCCTAATGTTTTGATAAATTATTGATTTTTTTGTTTACTAGTAATGACATCACTACCTAGATACAAAAAAGTGGATGTGTCTCTGGAGAAGATGTACCTAGGGATAGTAACCTAGAAAAGGGAATATTGGGTGTTAACTCAATCATTACTGTAGATACCCCAAACTTTACGTACATGTGCATTACATTACTTTTTCAGAATAATTAATACATAACAAAAACAAACACACAAGGAACGTAATAGTTTAGTGTCTTTGGAAACTTGGAACATAATCTTCTAATCGTGGTGAAAGATCTTCAACATCTCCCATAAAGATCTTACCCTTTTGTTTTCTTACCTAAAACCTTTCTTTATATCCTGGGGAAAAGAAAACATATAAAGGGTTGGCTCAAATTCTCATTAAGGGTAAGCATGGAGAAAATAAAACAAACCATATACATTTTAACATAAAAACATGAACATAATGTTTAAACATCAAATCTTGAGTAATGACATAAAATATGGAAGTACGTAAGGCATAGATCAAAATGGAACATCAATCATGATAAAATATCTTGGAAATAAAATTTTAATTATGGAAAAATATTAAGCACATGATATTATTTCCATAGTATCCAAGGCATTGTTGTCAATACCATATTAGTAGACAAAGTCCCTTACTGAATCGAGTTCACTCCGTGTTCCAGTCCTTTATCACTGAACCAGACTAACTTGACGTTCCAGCCATGTCTATCTCATGAGATATAAATCTTTACCCAATGCATTGGAGGGAGATATAGGTCCCGCCCATATCATAATTAAATCATTCTTACTTGTTCCACAACATGAACATAAATCATTCATCATTACCCAAAGTATAAAATGGGTTTCATAAATATCATCCCATCATAACATAATCCATAAAAAATGGATATCATTTCATCATAAGAAAATTGAAACCATGTAAATCATAGAGACATTATACTTGAAACATACACATATGAGAATAATGTCATCTTAGATGGAAAATGGTTTTGATAAAACACTTGAAATGAATTCTTGAGGAAAATATCATTTCTTCTTCAAAATCATTTTATTTTCACAAAATCATTTTATTTTCACAAAATGCCATGCAATTTTAAAAGAAAATGATTTTGTTGAAAATATTCAAGAAATATTGTCGAGTAAGCTTCATGAAAATAAGGCGTTATAAAACCGTAAAAATCTTTTCATGCCGTATAAGTTAAAAAAACATTCTCCTTATACTTTTAACAGAAAATTCAAAAAGTTCCTCGTATGGTAAACAAAAGAAATATTTCTTCCATAACACAAAGTAAAAGTCAAAGAGGGGTAAACATGACATTAAAAATACATGGAAAAATATTAAACAATTTATGAAAAACATTTTATGGGAATGGATGAAAAATATAACCCTAGTAAATACTTACATATAATCAATCTCGGATAAAAATAAGATTGCAAAATTAACCCTTACCTTATGTCCAATTTCTTTTGTATGTGTCCGAGACTTCTGTATAGTGGGTTTAAATATATTATTAACTTGTAATAGAACCATAATAATATTTATTATATCTTATATGATTCACTTACAACTTTATATTATCCATTCATTTGTCAATTCCTTGTTAAAGCAGTATTTTGGGTAAAATCGTTTCATTTATCATCCGTGTTTTGACTTGTAATTATTAATATGATTACTTAGATCATGATTACTTAATTACAGAATATAAAACATTATTTATATATAATATATATTCATAATATACATATATATAATAGATCTATAAATGGAAATAAATACACCGTTCATGGAAATGGTAGGCAGTACGTACGCACGAACGGTGTTTTTCGTTTCCTCATTTAATTGAATGGAATTAAGTAGATGAAATACATATATATATACATAAATCTAGTAGAATTATTATTTCATATATTTCAGGATTACTTATTATATATACTTTATAATCATTCTTGAATTTTTAACATGGAAAATGAATCTCATCGCGCCGTGGAGACGGTAATCCGTACGTACACACGAGCGATGATATCTTTCCCATATTTATTGAATGCAATTGGAGTGGATTATATAATACATTATAATAAGTATGATGTTATAATATTCATATATAGTTATTATTTACACCATTATACCCATCCAAGTAAGGTGGTGGTGGAAAAACTTATTACACCACAGCTTGGAGACGGTATTCCGTACGAACGCACGCGCGGTGATTTCATTTTCTGTAGGATGGATAGAAGGTGAAATAGGGTTGTTTCATATTTATAATAAAATATTTGTATATAAATAATACTGATGTTATTAATTTATAATGAAACAACTAAAGAAGAGGAAGTAGAAGAAGAAAGAAACTTGAAAGAGTCGGTAGAAGAGATTACCTCTTCCTCGACGCACTTCCTTTAAACTTTTTATTAGGGCAATAGAGTTGGTCTTTTGAGAAGACCATAGATTCTATGATATAACTATAGAGGTTTATAATAGGAATAGGCAGGGTTTTTCTGAGCTTCAAGGCTCAAAAGGGTGTGAAGAGAAGAGGGAAGGGGTGCCCTTTTTATAAGGAAGGAGAGGGGCACCTTTGGAAAGACTTAAAATATTATTTTATAATAAAGTAATATTCGGTTTATAATAGCTCCAAATTGATTTATTTCGAAGCTAAAGTGGGTATGGGTCTAAATACTCTCAACCAATAGGTTTTAGACAAGTTTGCGTTACTATTTTAACCTTATCATTTAGATTTAACTCTAAGTTAAATAATTTAACTTTTACCATGTCTTCTTGTTTTCTTACACTATATGGTTAATAAACTTACTATAACAAGCCAAAATAACCCCAAGTGGTTCATTATTAATATATATAACATTATATAAGTCATTGTTTCGAACATTATATTTTTATGAATATAATAACAATTAATTATTTAATATTTGTTTTAAAAACTATTTTATATCAATTTTGACACTATTTGGTAATTGATTTTTGCTAAAATAATATCAACATTATTAGTTAAAAAAAAGTTAATTGAATCAATAATAACATGTCATATTAACCTATAAAATTATTGGAATTCATAAAAGGTCTCAAATTACATTTATTTGGGTATTTATAAAATTAATTATGTTAATATTTCATTAATAAGGTAATTACTGAATCATCATTGTGTCATAAATAAATTAAATTATTTAATGTCTAAGAATTATAAATAAAATACCATTATGTAGGAAATATTTTTATATTTATAATGAATATTTATAGTCGAATTTATCTCATGTATTACCCTATATTAAAAATGTTTTAGTTATTAGACTTTCATTTTAACTATTTTAACTCTTCTTTAAATAAAATAATAATAAGTGTCCTAATCTAATACAAGTGGACATAAAGGGTGATATTTTATTCCTAAGGTTGTTTTTCGTCGAATTAAACTTATCCAATAGAATTAGGACATGTGTTAGGGTAATAATAATATCATTTTTACCCTTAATTACCCTATTTACTTTTAACCGTGGTAAATAAAAGTAAAAAGTTACTATTCACCAAAAATTATTTTTATCTTATTGAACCAAATTTTACTCCTTGATATTAACCGTGTCTCTCGGATTTTCTAAATCCACTCACAGAAAAGGTAAAATTAAGTTTTATGTAAATTTTCAAATTCACCTAGGAGGTGGTTAAAAGACGGTGAAAGGTTCAATAAAATTTATATATATCTAAAATTATTATAAAATGACTCAAATGAATTACATTGAACTTATATAGGTATTATGTATCAATTTTGAACTAAAATAAATTTAAATAAAATAAATAATTATTTAAATAAAAAGTCGGTTTTTAAATAGTAACCGAGTGTTTTCACTATTCAACAAAAATTAAAAGCTTTCAAAAAAAATTCCAAAAATTCACCCTAGGATAATTTTGATATTCCAAATCCAAAAATGAAGTCCATTTTGAAATATAAAATTTATAAATTTTCAAAAAGTGGGTATTACTATTCATAACGGTTAGTTCATAATAATATTATAATAATATCTCGTTTAGTGAAACTTGGTATTGCGTACTACACACGCTATCGAAGAAGGTATTGATTCCATGTAATGCAATCCAAGTCAAGGTTGCATGTAGTAAAAGATCTATTTGGTGTTGCGTATAACATAATCAAAACTTATTTCATTTATACATTAAACAAAATCTATACTTAATATTACGTAAAATAATTTCCACAAAACGAACTTGAAATTGTGTGTAACACGAGCCAAGAATAGTGTTGCGTATACTGCAAGCTAATACGGTGTTACGTATAATACAAGCTAATCTTGGTGTAGTGTATAATAGAATACATCAAAGAAATTAAAAATGATATATCTCATAAAATCTTGGGGTGTTACATTCTACCCCCTTAAAATGAATTTCACCCTAAAAATTCGTCGGGGTTATAAATGGTTTACTACTTGAAAGTTTCTTTCATAGAAATTCACATAGTAAAAAGGAATACTAAAACTTCATTTTAAAAAGTGAATTTAGAATCATAACAGTCACCCAAAGTAACTCAGCACTGGGTTTCCACATAGGACAACATAGGTGAAAATATGGATATGGAAGAGAAATATAACCATCAACTTCTGATGAAGAGTTGTAGAGGACATGGCTATGAAAAATCCAACAATCACAAAGCCATAAATTTGTGATGATCTAAGGTACCATCTAATTCATCATATATAAGGGCACTAGGACAACATTTTTGGTTTTCAAGATCATTTCCCTAAAGTTGAAGAAATTGGAATTAGAAGAAATAATTTCTTGATTTTGGTACAATCTCATCGTTGGTCGTTCCTTGGAAAATTTGCACTTCTTCTCTTAAATAAATGAAGTTTAATTTTTTATTCGTGAAGTGTTAGAAGATCATGTGATAGAATGATGGTTCATTCCATCTGTCTCAAACAAAACGTTATAAAAAGTTATCAAAAATACATAAGTCCATCTATAGTGAGATTAATCATATATGGTTCCTAAAATGAACTTATACTTCATATTTCATGCTTCTTAATATAATAAAACTAGTTTCTACTAACCAGGGACTTCCTGTAGGCCTGATTCATGCTCAAATTTACCCAAGAGAATAAGGTAGGACGGTCCTTGTAGTTTAGCTTGGGTTGTCGAATCCTCATAGACCTAAGAAGTAACCTATAGACACGTACATTCTATGGAATATTTTTTTCTATGAAGTGGCCAACTTTGGTTGATTTTATATGGGTTTAAAGGAACTCTAAGAGACTTAAGTTAATTCAATTTAAAATAATGAGTTGATCCTAGGTTATTGCTTGGGGTGGATTGGACGTATTTCCTTTTCAATGATTTCAATTTCTTATATTCGAGATGGGTTCATTTAAGGATATAAAACAAAATCATCACTTACTGGTTTAATTCCTACACCCTTTAATACTAATCACTTATACACTTTAAGCATCAATGTTTTGATCACTTCAAGGTAAAGGTTCGTATTAGCACTTGAAGTGTGTGGCCTTAAATCCAACAAGGATGATGGAGTTTAAAAATCATCAAATAAAAATCTCAATTAAAGAAGTGATTATACATTAATGGGGTGATAAATAACATTCAACTCAGCCCCTTTCTACTCCCTTGGATCAACCCATAAGTGGGTTAGCCCTCTATTGATCCCATGGTTTCAATGGAAGCGGAAAGTAGACTCATGAGGGAGGAAATGGATAAGTAAAGAAAACAACAAAAATAAAATGATCACTCCACCGTTGTGTGGATAATTTCACAAGGTTTAGTATGAATAAATTCACACCTTTATCCAAAGGTATCAAAGTGATATGTATAAAAATAGAATAAGAGTATAAGAATAACTTTTATTAAGAAACTAAAGTGAATTGAACAACTTACATGTGAAAGACAAATTTGAGACAACAAAATTGCAGCATAACATTACAATTGAACAAAGCACCAAATATTCTTCAATCCTCCAACACCACTACCTTAAATAGGAATTTTTGAGCCCTTGAGTCGAGCCTCCAACAGTACAAGTCTCCTCAATTAATTGTGGTAGGCCATAGGTGGGTGGAAAGTAAGGGATAGTTGATTTTTCCACCCTTGACCCGAGGTGGCAGCCAGATTTCCTTCACCGAACAGACGCGCTTGTAATACTTTCTATATGGGAGAATCAGAGTGGTACATAGATTAAGAAAATGTATTTCCTGATGTATTATAACTTCCTGTAAAATTTGGATCCATTTGGAGTTGTGGATTTCGATATATGATCAAATTAGTGGGATGTTTTTCTGGGCCACAGAATCTGACCCAGAATTTTATCTCTAACTTGGGCCGCCTAAATGGATACCATGGAGGACGAATTAGCATTGTATTATCGAGAGTTATTTGTTCCTATACATGTATTATAGAATCCCACGAAATATGGAATTCATTGGGCATGTATGTTGGGCCCCACAGTCTTATCAGTGGGCTGGTGTCCAATCTGCCTTCTCCAGAATTGTTTCTTTTCATCACCAAATATCTCCTTCATCCTTTATGAATCATCCATTGATACCTGAATGAAAAAATTTTAAATTTAAGTGAATATCCATTTTAAAAAATATCAAATTAAAATATGGATAATTATATTCCTTAGAATTAGATGACTCATTGGGTACTTTAAATGATTTTAAAAAATGTACCACATGATAGTGCATTTTAAGAAAGAATTACAATCATAATGTGAAATGATGTTCAAAGTGTAAAATGAACTAAAATGGTGTTTATGAATAATAAATAACATGAATTTTATGTATATTAACAATGAATATTATCCTCATTTAGTGACTTATCACACCCCCCAACTTGAGTTTTTCTAGTCCCGAGCAAAATATATCTCAACAATATGAAATTCGAATTCCCTTTTACAAAAACATTTTAATACAAAATGATCACCAGAAACCATTATACCAAACAATCATGAAACCCATAAAAATATTTTAATACAAGATAGTTTCATAAGAAGATCTCAATCCCAATCCCATTCCTTTGTTCAAATTCATTTCCATATTTCATCCAATATCAATTAAGTATGAGGATGTTTTGTGCATCACAATAGACATGGGGGTTCATTTTTATTCAAGGGGGAATGATGGAAGTGCTAGGTGGAATCACATTTCACTATTAAGATGAGTATTAATTTTTTTTACTGTATTATTTTTCTTGTTTTTTTTTTTGTTTTTTTTTTGCAATTTTGCCATGGTAATTGAAGTTGCACTCAAAAGAGTCAACCCCTGTAGCGAGACTTTGCTGATGACTCCCAGGCTCAAAGACCTTAGGGAACCAAGTGAATCCCACATACTCGGGCATCATCTCGAGTTAACTCAGTCAAAAACAAATTCAAATTACCAAAAATAGAGATAAAATTACTAACTCTGGGCCAGACAACTATGGAGTCATGATCCCCAAGTGCTGAAAGCCACGCATTAGGTCATTTCATTGCTCTACGCGCAAATTTATTATTTTTTTATTTTTTTATTGAATACTCATACTAAAACTAAAATGATCACCAAACCTATGCTATTTATTTTGGGGACCCCATGAACTCAAACTAATACCCCACTATCCAAAGGATGTTCATTGTGATCTTTTTTTTATTTGGATGAAAATATAAATGATGAAATATCACATTGGACAGCCACACTTTCTACAATCTATTCTCATGAAATTATAAAAGGATTAAAATTAGAATCAGGGCATGCTAAATTATTTGATATTCAGTTTCAAGGTTTTCAATGTGTAATATCATGTCCAAAGTTAAAGGAATTTTTCCTTCTATTTACACTTTTTTTTCAAATCATTCATTTTTTTAATACAAAAGCATTTTTTATTTTATCTCCCCCCCAAATTAAAATAACATTGTCCCCAGTGTTTAAAGAAAAGAAAATTTAGAATGGGGTAGAGGTAGAGAATTAAAGTTCAAAAAGGAAATTGAAAATGAGGATCATGGAATGAAGTCACCTGGTGGTTGAAGTTGAAATTCTTGTTACTCCAAATTAGTCCTTTGATATCTTGGGGGAAGTAGGCACCTCCTTGATTGAACATGTATCACCCAAAATAGTACCTGAACCAAAATAAGAACAAACCAGACAAAACAAACAACACAACGACTTATTTAATTACAAGTATCATCATTTTTATAGTTTTTCCTGTTTTTCTATTTTTTTAAATCAAATTAATGATACATTGTCTTCTTTTAATTTTCTGGGTAAGGTATTACTCAGGGATCACACCACATTACATGGATGAATGTGGTGCTCCCCTTTCATACCCATCCATACTCATAATAGAAGAACAGGTCAATAGTTTTTTTTTAAATATAAAAATAATTAATTAATCCTATTTAAAATATAAATTTTATTAAAACAACAAAATGATAGGAAACTTGAAAACCATGGGTTGCCTCCCATGCAGCACTTTGTTTAACGTCGTTAGCCTGACATGGACCCTAAATCTATCAATTTTTTCCTGGTTCATAGGTTAGATCAGTTATTTAAACCTCTATTTCCTCTTTATTGAATGATTCAATGAATGGTTTTAACCTTTGACCATTGACCTTGAAAATGTAACCACTTATGGGATCTTGAATCTCTACTGCCCCATGGGGGAATACATGATGCACTATGAAAGGACCTGACCATCTAGACCTTAACTTTCTTGGGTGTAAATGAAGTTTTGAACTATACAAGAGAACAAGTTTTCCCGGTTCAAAATGTTTGACCTTGATATTCCTAGATTGGTAGGTTTTAACTCTAGCTTTATTGTTCCTTGAATTTTCATAAGCCTCCATCCTTAATTCCTCCAGTTCATTGAGATCTAATTTCCTTTTTGCTCTGGCCAATGAGAGGTCATAATCCATTTTCTTAATTTACCAAAAGGCCTTATGCTCAATTTCAACAGGTAAATGGAATGCTTTTCCATAAACCAACCTATATGGTGACATTCCTAGGATGGTTTTGAATGTTGTACGATATGCCCAAAGAGCATCCAAGAGTTTCTTGGACCAATCTTTCCTAGAAGGATTGACAGTTTTCTCAAGAATTTGTTTTATTTCACGATTGGATAACTCATCTTGACCATTGGTCTGTGGGTGGTAAGCAGTGGACACTTTGTGAGAAATTCCATATTTTTCCATGAGTGATGAGAATGGATGATTTCAAAAATGAGTTCGATGATCACTAATGATAGCCCTAGGAATTCCAAATCTAGAGAAGATGTTTTCCTTGAGAAATCTAATCACAGTTTGATGATCATTGGATTTTGTAGGAATGGACTCAACCCATTTAGAGACATAATCGATAGCTAAGAGAATGTAAAGATATCCCCTAGAGTTTGGGAAGGGACCCATGAAATCAATTCCCCAACAGTCAAAGATTTCAACCACTAAGATGGGAGTGAGTGGCATTTGATTCCTTTTTGTGATGGACCCTACTTGTTGACACCTAGGAAAACTTTGACAAAATGTGTAGGAGTCCCTTGAGAGGGTGGGGCAGAAGAGACCACATTGAATAATCTTATCAGATGTTTTCTTAGAGGAAAAGTGACCTCCAAATGCCTCACTATGATAGAATTTAAGGATGGACTCTTGCTCAGACTCAGGAACACATCTCTTAATGATTTGATCAGGACAGAACTTGAATAGGTAAGGATCATCAAACACATAGTGTTTGACATGAGAAAGAAACTTCCTTCGAGCTTGTGTCCCTAGGAATTTTGGAACGACTCCTGTAACTAAGAAATTGGCAATGTCAGCATACCAAGGGCAGTCACTCACAGAGTATAGGTGTTCGTCAGGAAATGAATCAGACACAGAAAGGTGATTTGAGTTGTCTTTGAATTCCATCCTAGAGAGGTGATCAGCTATAACACTGTCAACTCTCTTTTTATCCTTGATTGTGAGGTCAAATTCTTGTAAGAGAAGGACCCACCTAATCAGTCTAGCCTTAGCATATTGTTTTTGGAAGAGGTATTTTAGTGCAGAATGGTCAGTGAACACAGTGATGGGTGATCCTAAGAGGTAGTACCTAAACTTCTCTAAGGAAAACAAAATAGCAAGTAACTCCTTTTCAGTGGTGGTGTAGTTGATTTGGGCATCATTTAAGGATTTTCTTGCATAAGCAATGACATAAGGATTTTTATCACAACGTTGTCCTAACACAGATCCTACAGCAAAGTCACTGGCATCACAAATAAGTTTGAAAGGAAGGTTCCAATTTGGATATTTCATAATGGGAGGAGAGGTGAGAGAGGATTTGAGGGTTGAGAATGAACCCTCGCAGCTTTCTGTCCAAACAAATGGAGCATCCTTTACTAGGAGAGCACAAAGGGGATGGGAGATTGAACTAAAGTCCTTGATGAATCTTCTATAGAAACCAGAATGTCCTAAGAAATACCTCACTTACTTGACATTTTTGGGTGATGGAAGGTGACGAATGATGTCAACCTTGGATTTATCAACTTCAATCCCCCTTCCTGAGACCAGATGGCCTATAACAAGTCCCTATTTAACCATGAAATGGCATTTTTTCCCAGTTTAGGACCAGATTTTTTTCTTCACATCTTGACAAGACTCTCTCTAAATTCTGTAGACATCCCTAAAATGTATCCCCAAATATAGAGAAGTCATCCATGAAGACCTCTAGAAAATCCCCTACCATGTCTGAGAAGATTCCCATCATGCACCGTTGGAAGGTTCCAGGGGCATTGCATAACCCGAAGGGCATGCATTTGAAAGCAAAGGTTCCGAATGGACATGTGAATGTAGTCTTCCCTTGATCCTCTAGGGAGACCTCAATTTGAGTATACCCTGAGTACCCATATAAGAAACAGTAGAATGAATGACCTACCACTCTCTCAAGGACTTGGTCAATGAATGGTAAGGGTAAATGGTCCTTCTTGGTGAATGAGTTTAACTTTATATAGTCAATGCAGACCCTCCATCCACTACTCACCCTTGTTGGAAGAATCTATCCATCCTCATTGGTTATCATTGTGATTCCAGATTTTTTTGGAACCACTTGGATTGGGCTCACCCATTCACTCTCAGCTATGGGATATATGATACCAGCTTTTAACAATTTTAGAAGTTCTTTCCTTACTACCTCCATGATATTAGGCTTGAGTCGCCGTTGAGGTTGACGATATGGCTTTGAATCAGATTCCAAAACAATCCTATGAGTCCCGATAAGTGGGATAATCCCAGGAATATCATAAAGGGTCCAACCAATGGCTTTCTTATGCTTCCTAAGGACATCTAGAAGCATCCTTTCATGATTGGATTCAAGAGAAGAAGAAATGACAATAGGATGTGTTTGATTGTCCCCTAGGAAATCATACTTGAGTGTAATGAGAAGTTCCTTCAATTCAAGATCAGGTTGGTTCAGAATTTCAACAGAATATTGGGACATTGGATCAATTTCAATTTCTTTTTTTAGAGTTTCATATAGGATTGATTCCCCACATATAGAAGTTTCAGCTACTAGATTGGATTCATCAGATTTGGGGAAGGAATTTAGAGTGGTCTCTATGAAAGTGGTTTCTTGAAAGGTTTCACTGATTGTTGGACCTAATACTTCAGCATAAGAGCAATTTGAAAATGATTCAAGCCAAGGAGATAAACTTCCTTCATATGAACAAATTAAATTAATCTCATCCTAACTTAAACATTCATCAAATATTCCTTGATGTTCCATGGATTCATTATCAATGCTTCCTATCATGTTTACTTCATGAATGTCCTCGGTATCCCCTATTTGTGAGCTTGAATTATAGATGTTCAAGTCTAGACTCATGTTCCCAAATGTGATGGTCATGTTCCCATTTCTAACTTGGATAACAGAGTTGATTGTTGCAGGAAAGAACGACCAAGGATTATTGGGGTTTTTTCCTTATTTCCTAAGTTTGGATGGTTGTCAAGGAAAATGAAATTAGCAGGGTAGATGAAGTTTTCAACCTTTACCAGAACGTCCTTCAAAATCCCCTTTGGAACCCTAATGCTACGATCAGCAAGCTGAAGTGTGACAGATGTGGGTTGGAGATCTTCTAGTCCTAACTGGCGGTACACAGCATATGGTATGAGATTGACACTAGCACCTAGGTCACACAAGGCCTTGACAACTTTTCTCTCTCCTAGTTCAACATTGATGTAAGGGAAACCCGGGTCTTTCAACTTAGGAGGAATGGTCCCTTGAATGGTGGTACTCACATTAGCAGCCAAAAGGACTTGGTTTTTATGTGAAATTTTTCTTTTAAAAGTGCACAAGTCCTTAAGGTACTTTGAGTAGGTAGGTATGGTTTGGATGGCATCAATAAGGGGAATGTTCAACTTGACTTGTGAGAATATTTCCCTCAATATTTCACTCAATTTAGGCTTGGTTTTCCCCCTCATGCATTGAGGAAATGGTGCATGTTGTGGGGTTGTTTGTTGAAGAGTTGTTTCTTTCACATTGTTATCAGTTTCCTCAGTTTGATCTTGGGGTTCATTTGAATTTTCATCTATGTTTGAATCTTTGGATGAGTTCTGAATTATTTGTTCAGGTTTCTCAATTGATTTCCCACATCTTAAAATAGTCATAGCTTTTAGTTTTTCATGAGTTGTTTGAGTACAACTTGAATCTCCCCTTGAAGTTGAGGATGGCACCACCTGAGTGGGCATGGGTGACTTTTCCAGTTTTGACGGTTTGAAGTTCTTGTTTTAGGGAAGAGACTTTCGAGTTCATCCTCACCATTTGTTTACACAGTTGTTCTAGTAGGCTTTGTGGAACAGTTTGGGTTGGTGCTTGAGAAGATTGGTTTATCCCGGGGGGATATTTTGGAGGTGGGATAGTTTGTTGAAAATGGACTGGTGGCTGTTGGTATTAAATAGGTTGGGTTTGGAACTAGTTATGGGTTTGATAGTTCTTATGGGGGTAAGTATCTTGTCCCTATGGTTGGATAGGTTGTTGGTTAACTTTCCAGCGGAAGCCTGGGTGGTCGTTATACCTTGTATTGAAGTTGTTTTGGTATTGAGCTTTTGAAAGTTCAAGGAATTTACTTCCGCTGGGGGTCCTCCTAAAAGAACATACTTGATGGATGGAATGGTTGGGTAGTTGTTTGTCTTATGGTCATGTTTGTCACAAATTGTGAAAACAGGGTCAACAGTTTGGATTTCATGGACTTTCCTAAGGTCTATCTCTTCAACCTTCCTAGAGAGTGCTGCGATTTTATCCCTAAGGCTTTCCTCTTCTCTAAGTGTATGAATTCCAGTATTTATTTATGTATTTTTAGAATAATGTGAAGTTCCCCATGTTTGGTTTTGTTCATAAAGTATTTCTGGATGCTCGTAAGCATCATTTGGGTCTTTGTTTTTAAAGGTTCCATTACACATCATGTCAATGAATTGTTTATTCCCTGGACCCAACCCTTCATAGAAAATTATCACTTGTTAAGGTATAGAAAAACCATGGTGTGGAACCATGTTTATAGTTTCTTCGAACCTCTCCCATATTTCATAGAATGACTCTCCCTCTTTTTCAAAAAAGTTTTGGATACTCTTTTTAAGTGCAATTATTTTGTGGTGGGGAAAGTATTTTTTATAGAATTATCTTTGTAGTTGGTACCAAGAGTTGATGGATGATGGTCTCAAATTTTTTAGCCAATTTTTAGCTCGATCCTTTAAATAAAAAGGAAATAGCCTCATCTTATCTGATTCTAGTTGATGTGGGGGACACATTGTTTCTACAATGTCATTGAACTCTTTAATGTGAAGGTAGGGAATCTCGGACTCCATTCCATGGAATGTGGGAAGATGGTTTAGGACATGAGGTTTAAATATGTAGTTGGAATCTCCTAGGGAATTTTGTCTAATGCATGAGGGGGCATTGGTCCAAGAAGGTGTGAGGTAGCCATTCATGGTTTGATCGACCACATTCCCTAAGTTTGGAGCTGCCTCATTTGGGTTTCCATTTTGGTTCCCACCTGGGTTTATGAATTGGTTTCTTTGAAGACCTTCCATTGAAATGGGATAAATTTTTCAATCGGGGGTGTTATGAAGATTAAGATCTAATATAAAGAGTTCCCTTGGTGTACTTTAATCCCCAACCCCAGGACTATCCACCCTAACTAGACGGTTCGATTGATCACGGGTGTAGGCGGACATGCGCCAAAAGAAAAAAAAAAGAAAAAGGGACAAGATAAGAGAATTTGGATGAGAAAAGAAGAAATGGGGGAGAATATAATGGGTATTTATATGACTTACTTGAGTCCTCGTCAACGGCGCCAAAATTTGATTCACGCTTAAATTTACCCAAGAGAATAAGGTAGGACGGTCCTTGTAGTTTAGTTTGGGTTGTCGAATCCTCAGAGACCTAATAAGTAACCTATTGACACGTACATTCTATGGACTGTTTTTGGATATGAAGTGGACAAATTGGGTTAATTTTATATGGGTTTAAATGAACTCTAAGAGACTTAAGTGAATTCAATTTAAAATAATGAGCTGATCCTAGGTTATTGCTCGGGGTGGATTGGACGTATTTCCTTTTCAATGATTTCAATTTCTTATATTTGAGATGGGTTCATTTAAGGAGATAAAACAACATCATCACTTACTGGTTTAATGCCTACACCCTTTAATACTAATCACCTATACACTTGAAGGATCAATGTTTTGATCACTTCAAGGTAAAGGTTCGTATTAGCACTTGAAGTGCGTGGCCTTAAATTCAACAAGGATGATGGAGTTTAAAAATAATCAAATAAAAATCTCAATTAAAGAAGTGATTATACATTAATGGGGTGATAAATAACATCCAATACAGCCCCTTTCTACTCCCTTGGATCAACCCATAAGTGGGTTAGCCCTCCATTGATCCCATGGTTTCAATGGAAGCAGAAAGTAGACTCATGAGGGAGGAAATGAAGAAGTAAAGAAAACAACAAAAATAAAATGGTCACTCCACCATTGTGTGAATAATTTCACAAGGTTTGATGTGAATAAATTCACACCTTGATCCAACGGTATCAAAGTGATATGAAGAACAACATAATAAGAGTATAAGAAGAACTTTTATTAAGAAACTAAAGTGAATTGAACAACTTACATATGAAAGACAAATTTGAGACAACAAAATTGCAGCATAACATTACAATTGAAAAAAGCACCAAAGATTCTTCAATCCTCCAACACCACTGTCTTAAATATGATTTTTTGAGCCCTTGGGTCGGGACTCCAACATTCCCAAGTCTCCTCAATTAATTTTGGTAGGCCATAGGTGGGTGGAAAGTAAGGGAGAGTTGATTTTCCCACCCTTGACCCGAGGTGGCAGCCATATTTCCTTCACCTAAAATACGCGCTTGGAAGACATTATATATGGCTGAATCAGAGTGGTCCATAGAATAATAAAATTTATTTACTGATTTATTATAACATCATGTAAAATTTGGGCCCATTTGGAGTTTTTTATTCCGAGATATGATCAAATTAGTGGGCTGTTTTTCTGGGATACAGAATCTGGACCATACTTTTATCTCTAACTTGGGACGCTTAAATGGACACCATGGAAGCCGAATTAGCCTTGGATCCTCAATAGTTATTTGTTCCTATACATGTCTTCTAGAATTACACTAAATATGGGATTCATTGAGCCTGTATTTTGGGGCCCACAGTCTTATCAGTGGGCTAGTGTCCAATATGCCTTCTTCAGAATTGTTTCTTTTCATCGCTAAATATCTCCTTCATCCTTTATGAATCATTCATTGATCCCTGAATGAAAAATGTTTAAATTTAAGTGAATATACATTTCACAAAATATAAAATTAAAATATGGATAATTTCATTCCTTAAAATTATATGACTCATTGGGTACTTTAAATGATTTTAAAAAATGTACCACATGATAGTGCATTTTAAGAAAGAATTACAATCATAATGTGAAATGATGTTCAAAGTGTAAAATGCACTAAAATGGTGTTTATGAATAATAAATAACATTAATATTATGTATATTAACAATGAATATTATCCTCATTTAGTGGCTAATCAAGGCCAGTGGTAGGCGATAAAGGCATGTCGCACTTCGGTTGTGGGTTCGATTCCCATAGCCTTGTCCGACGCGACGGGTTGTCGCCCGTCCTGCAGGTTTTCTTTTTTATAAAACTACATTATTATAACATTCCATCAATAATATTGAAAAAATTTATATCCTTAAACAATACTAACTTATGTCCAGCATAATCCATTCCAATCTTTAGGCTTATCTAAAATACTTCTGTCCAATCTTATAGTATAAAGAAAACAATTACTAGAAATGTCATCAAACAAGCATGTGAATAGTATCATTTATCCCCCATATATCATACTATATATCTTGTTGGTCACATTCCAAACATGTGAATACCTTAATCATGTATTCTATTGAAAAATGAATACCCATTTAACCTTAGTGAAAACATGAATGCTGTCAAAAGTTAACTCTTTCCACATACCAAAATCCCAAAATTTCTATATACTCAAACCATGATATCAGTCATGAGATCATTTCATTTTCTCTTTATCCATTCATTATGCGCATATCATCTTCTTTCCAAAAATATTTCAATCACTTTTCATGGTTACCAGTACCATATAATTATTGAAAACCAATACATAGATATTCCAAAATTCCACGATGCCATAAATGAGATTCCATGATACTATTTTGAAATCCCATTACAAAAACACTTAATAATTACACAACATCATTGTCATACTCAACATCAAAAATAGTGATCGCATGTGACTTCCCTTTATCCTTTTTCTTAAGAGGTTTCTCACATTGATCATCATTAACCCTTGGATTGGGGCATTGATTAGCATAATGCCCCATTTCCTTACACTAGAAGCATTGAAGTGTTGGTGGAGAGTTCTCTGTAGTATTTTCTCTATTCACTTCATTAGAAACCTTTTTCCCATTACTTCGTCACTCAGCTGCTCAATGACCTTATTTTCCATACTTGAAACATTTTCTAGTACCTTTTATACAATCTCCACCATGCTTCTTTACACACTTTGAGAATAAAGAAACATTCATCTTCTTTTCACCATTGTTTTGATATTTCTCCTTGAACTCCATCTTTCGTTTCTTGTCAAAACCATGAGATGGATATGTAACAAAAACTTCCATTTCTACCTTGATAGCACAACACACAATTTATTCATATCTAATGAAGTCTCTTATAGCTAATGCCCTTTGAAGACTTGGTTTTAATCCACTGAAGAATCGATCAACTTTACTTTCAGGTTTGATGATAAAGCTAGATGTATACCTTGCAAGCCTTGTAAAATTCGCTTCGTATATACCAATAGATTCATCACCCTTTTGCTTAAGCTCAAGGAAATCTTTTTTCATCTTTGTTCTAAGAATACAAGGGAAGTACTTATTGAAAAATAAGTTCTTGAACTCATCACATTCCATGGATTTAATTTCATCTCGGGGCCTCATATTCTTAATTAGAGTCCACCATTGATCTGCTTCACCTTCTAAATGGTAAATATCCAGAATGACTTCTTCATGTTCCAAACAGTGAAGTATAGAAAATATCTTTTCAATGGTACGGATCCATTGTTCAGCAACAAGTGGATCAGAAGACCCACTGAAATAAGGTGGATGTTGCCTTATGAAGGACTCAATAGAATATTATTCCCTTCTCTTCTCATTTGGAAGTCCAGAATGATTCGTAGCTTGTGTAAGTATAGCAATAATATTTTTCACTCCATATCCCATAACATTGGTTTTTTTATGAGGACAATCATTGCATTGTCCATTACATTGATCAACACGGTTCCTTCAGGATCCAACCATCATCTAAAACCCAAAAAGAATAGTGTGAGAGGAAAAAATCATGCTAGGGAAAACAACATAATAAAGGGGGAGTACCTTCAATATCTAACATCTTAGGTTTAATTCTAAGATTGTTACCATAATTCTTGGACTATAACCTATACTTATACTTAACCTTAGGGACATCCCTAAACATACCATAGAAATATCTCTAGGGATCTCACTAAAGTTTTCACATCCTAGTTTCCAAAGGTTAACTAAACCATTCCTCTGATACCAACTGTAGATACCCCAAACTTGACGTACATGGACATTAAATTAATTTTTCGGAATACTTAATACATAACAAAAATAAACACACAAGGACTGTAATAGTTTAGTGTCTTTTGAAACTCGAAACATAATCTTCTAATCGTGGTGAAATATCTTCAACATCTCCCATAAAGATCTTCCCCTTTTGTTTTCTTACCTAAAAACTTTCTTTATATCCTGGGGAAAAGAAAACATATAAAGGGTGAGCTCAAATGCTCAGTAAGGGTAAGCATGGAGAAAATAAAACAAACCATATACATTTGAACATAAAAACATGAACATAATGTTTAAATATCAAAATCTTGAGCAATGACATAAAGCATGGTAGTATGTAAGGCATAGATCATAATGGAACATAAATCATGATAAAATAGCTTGGAAATAAAACTTTTAATTGTGGAAAAACATTAATCACATGATATGATTTCCATAGTATCCAAGGCATTTCTACCAAGACCATCTTAGTGGACAAAGTCCCTTACTGAACCGAGTTCACTCCTCATTCCAGTACTGTATCACTGAACCGTATTAACTTTTCATTCCAGCCATGTCTATCTCATGAGATATAAATCTTTACCCAATGAATTTTAGGGAGATATAGGTCCCATACATCTCATAATAAAATCATTCTTACATGTTCCACAACATGAACATAAATCATTCATCATTACCCAAAGTATAAAATGGATTTCATAAACATCACCCCATCATAACATAATCCATACAAAAAAAATGGATATCACTTCATCATAAGAAAAGTGAAACCATGTAAATCATAGAGACATTATACTTGAAACAAACACATATGAGAATAATGTCATCTTACATGGAAAATGGTTTTGATAAAACACTTGAAATGAATTCTTGAGGAAAATATCCTTTCTTCTTCAAAATAATTTTCTTTTCAAAAAATGCCATGAAATTTTAAAAGAAAAGGATTTTGTTGAAAATAGTCAATAAATCTTGTAGAGTAAGCTTCATGAAAATAAGGCAATATAAAACTGTAAAAATATGTTCATTCCTTATAAGTTAAAAAAACATTATCCTCGTACTTTTAACGGAAAAGTCAAAAAGTTCCTCGTATGGTAAACAAAAGAAAGATTCCTTCCATAACACAAAGTAAAAGTCAAAGAGGGGTAAAAATGAAATTAAAAATATATGAAAAAATATTAAAAAATTTATGAAAAACATTTTATGGGAATGGATGAAAAATAAAACCCCAGTAAATACTTACATATAAGCAATCTCGGATAAATATGATATTGCAAAATTATCCCTTACCTTATGTCCAATTTCTTCCGTATGTGTCTAAGACTCCTGTATAGTGGGTTTAAACATATTATTAACTTGTAACAAAACCATAATAATATTTATGATATCATATATGATTCACTTACGAATTTATATTATCCGTTCATTTATCAATTCCATGTTAAAGCAGCGTTTTGGGTAAAATCGTCTCATTTATCATCCATGTTTTGACTTGTAATTATTAATATTATTACTTAGATCATGATTACTTAATTATAGAATATAAAACATGATTTATATATAATATATATTCAGAATATATATATATATAATAGATCGATAAATGGAAATAAATACACCGTTCATGGAGACGGTAGGTTGTACGTATGCATGAACGTTGTTTTTCGTTTCCATATTGAATTGAATGGAATTAAGTAGATGACATAAATATATATATATATAAATCCAGTAGCATTATTATGTCATATATTTCATGATTACTTATTATATATACTTTATAATCATTCTTGAATTGTTAACATGGAAAAAATGAATCTCATCGTGTCGTGGAGACAGTAATCCGTACGTACGCACGAGCGATGATATCATTCCCATATTTATTGAATGGAATTTGAGTGGATGATATAATATATTAGAATTATTATTATGTTATAATAATCACATAGAGTTATTCTTTACACCATTATACCCATCCAAGTAATGTGGTGGTGGAAAAACTTATTACACCACGGCATGGAGACGGTATTCTGTACGTACGCACGCGCGGTGATTTTGTTTTCCGTAGGATGGATAGAAGTTGAAATAGGGTTGTTTAATATTTATAATAACATGTCAGTATATAAATAATACTGATTTTATTACTTTATAATAAAACAACTAAAGAAGAGGAAGTAGAAGAAGAAAGAAACTTGAAAGAGTCGGTAGAAGAGATTACCTCTTCCTCGACGCACCTCCTTTAAACTTCTTCTTAGGGCACTAGAGTTTGTCTTTTTAGAAGAAAATAACTTATATGATATAACTAGAGAAGTTGAGAAGAGGAATTTTCAGGGTTTTTTTGAGCTTCAAGGCTCAAAAGTGTGTGAAGAGAAGAAGGAAGGGGTGCCCTTTTTTTAAGGGAGGAGAGGGGCACCTTTGGAAAGACTTAAAATATTATTTTATAATAAAGTCATATTTGGTTTATAATATCTCCAAATAGATTTATTTCTAATATAAAGTGGGGATTGATCGAAATCGACTTAACCAATAATTTTTAGACAAGTTTAGGTTACTATTTTAACCTTATCATTTAGATTTAACTCTAAGTTAAATAATTCAACTTTTACCATGTCTTCTTGTTTTCTTACACTACATGGTTAATAAACTTACTATAAAAAGCCAAAATAACCCCAAATGGTTCATTATTAATATATATAAACTTATCTAAGTCATTTGGCCTAACCTTAGATTTTTAGGAATATAATAACAATTAATAATATAATATTTGTTTTAAAAACTATTTTATGTCAATTTTGACACTATTTGGTAATTGATTTTTGTGAGAATCATAAAAACATTATTATTTCGAAAAAAGTTAACTGAATCAATACTAACATGTCATATTAATCTGGAAAATTAGTTTAATTCATAAAAGGTCTCAAATTACATTTATTTGGGTATTTATAACATCAATTATGTTAATATTTCATTAATAAGGTAATTACTACATCATCATTGTGTCATAAATAAATTAAAGTATTTAATGTCTAAGAATTATAAATAAAATACCATTATATAGGAAATCTATTTATATTTCTAATGAATATTTATAGTCGAATTTATCTTATGTATAACCCTATATTAAAAATGTTTTAGTTATTAAACTTTGATTTTAACTATTTTAACTCTTCTTTAAATAAAATAATAATAAGTTTCCTAATCTAATCCAAGTGGACCTAAAGGGTAATATTTTATTCCTAAGGTTGTTTTTGGTTGAATTACACTTATCCAATAGAATTAGTACATGTGTTAGGGTAATAATAATATCATTTTTACCCTTAATTACCCTATTTACTTTTAACCGTGGTAAATAAAAGTATAAAGTTACTATTCAACAAAACTTATTTTTATCTTATTGAACCACATTTTACTCCTTTATATTAACCGTGTCACTCAGATTTTCAAAATTCCACTCATAGAAATGGTAAAATTAAGTTTTATGTAAATTTTCAAATTCTCCAAGGAGGTGGGTAAAAGACGGTGAAAAGTTCAATAAAATTTTTATATATCTAAAATTATTATAAAATGACTCAAATGAATTACATTGAACTTATATAGGTATTATGTATCAATTTTGACCTAAAATAAATTTAAATAAAATAAATAATTATTTGAATAAAAAAGTCGCTTTTTAAATAGTAACCCAGTGTTTTCACTATTCATCAAAAATTGAAATTTTTCAGAAAAATACCAAAAATTCACCCTAGGCTAATTTCGATATTCCAAATCAAAAAATGAATTCCATTTTGAAAGATAAAATTTATAAAATTTTAAAAATTGGGTATTACTATTCATAACGGTTAGTTCATAATAATATTATAATAATATCTTATTTAGTGAAACTTGGTATTGCGTACTACACACGCTATCGAAGAAGGTCTTGATTGCATGTAATTCAATCCAAGTCAGGGCTACGTGTAGTGAAAGCTCCATTTGGTGTTGCGTATAACATAATCAAAACTTATTTCATTTATACATTAAACAAAATCTATAATTAATGTTGCGTAATATAATTTCCACAAAATGAACTTGAAATTGTGTGTTACATGAGCCAAGAATAGTGTTGTGTATACTGCAAGCTAATACGGTGTTGCGTATAGTATAAGCTAATCTTGCTGTAGTGTATAATAGAAGACATCAAAGAAATTAAAAATAATATATCTCATAAAATATCGGGGTGTTACAATTACCCAATTCATGACAAAGAGACCTAACCACACACCTATTTTAACACCCATTAAAGATATTATTTGATTTTATCATACTATTAATAAACTATTATGAATGATTTAAATCGAATTTTTGGATATAATATATTACTAGTTATGATAGAAATCATAATAGGAGTATACCCATGAACAAATTAACTTAAACTGAATGAAATATATTATGATCCAATTATTTCATAGTATAAACAAAATTATCAAAGTTTGAAATGAATGTTACATTGGAAAAGTAATATTAGGATTGAGTTTTCATACTCATTAGATCATTTACTCTAATTTTATTTCATATATTATTAACCATTTTTTTATATAATTTGTTTGTAAATAAGATATTGAAAATGAAACTATGATAAGTATGTATCTAGAAACTCATAATAATTATATATTACAAAGGAATCATTTTTTTAAACAAATTGAAAATTAAAATTGTTAAGGTGTAATTTATTTAAGTGGGAAAATATAACATCCTGAGATTTAAAATTATATTACCTTTAAAATATAATGTGTTCAATAGTTTTCTTCACACACAACACCAAAATAAAATTAACCATGACACATTTGATAAATATTATTATGAAAATATAATAATTATAAAACCACTATTAAATAAAAATATTGTAATCAATTATAAATGCATACAAAATAATATTAAGAACATATAAAGTTTTAGAAGGGCATTTTTGAATAAAAGAAGTTTTTATTTATATATTATATTTTCATTTACAATATAAATTTATAAATTTTAGAATTTTATTTTTTGAAATGAAATTACTTTTTTAGTTGAACATGTCAAAATTATCTTAGGGTTGATTTTTTTTACTTTTTGAAAGAAATTGATGTTTAGGTGAATATTAATAAGTAATGTTTTCACTAATATTTTAATGTTTATAACATTATCATAAAGTAATTATTTCTTAAAAAATTTATAAAAAAAATATTATTCCAAAAAAATTAATTATTAAAATTATTAATTTAAAAATTTTATGCAGAATATATAAAACACATGTTTAACATTTGGAAAGTTAAGCAATATTTTACTCTAAAAACTATTTTTTCACTTATATTAAAAATTATTTTTCATCATTTATAATAATTAAATCTAAAAAATTAATTTCATATTTTAGATCCAAATTTTCATATTATTCAGTAACTTAAAATTAATATTCATTCATAAAATTATGATTACTAATAAAAAAGTTAATAACCATGATAATAGAAAAAGGGTTAGTTTAAAATAATTACTATAACAATGTTGTTGAATTTTTTATATAATAAAATAAATTTATTTATTATATATAATGATTTTTATATGATGTTTACACATATATAAAAATATATGGTCACTCATTTAACTTGTAATTAGGATTTTATAAGATTAGGAACACATAACGGTGAAAATGAAATTTTTATACAAAACGTTTTTTACATATATTAGATGTTTTAATTTATAATTTAATTTTG
Organism: Viscum album; assembly: GCA_963277665.1. Classification (NCBI taxonomy): domain Eukaryota; kingdom Viridiplantae; phylum Streptophyta; class Magnoliopsida; order Santalales; family Viscaceae; genus Viscum; species Viscum album. The sequence continues at coordinate 621,136,650 of OY728156.1, read as the reverse complement.
TCTTTGTTATAAATTGAATTAAATTATATGGATATTAAATTTAGGTTCATAACTTAAAAAAAATTAGAATTTTTTCCTTAAATTTTTTTAATAAAATATAAATTACTTACATAAAAACTAGTTACCGAGATAAAAACCAAAATCAAAACGTATAATTAATTAGAGGTAAAATAATTAAAAAAGTTTTAATTGTGATTGAAAAATAATGGTATAGGATCTATAAACCATATTTCACATGATACCTAATTATTTCCCAATTTTGGAGTCACTAACCTGCGAATATTTTCACGCCATCATTGAAAAAGAAGTGGGTGTTTATGAAAATGAAAATTTCATCACTTATAAAAGGATATCACTTCCACAAAATTTTTAACCCATAATAAATCTTTATATCAACAAAAACTCTACTTTATCCTCTCATAAACCATATCCCCACATCCAAGAATCCTTTTATAGAAGAAATACCAAGTTAAGGATCCTTAAGGTGTTATCTAAGGGAGAACATTCAAATAAATATGTAGTTCTCTCAATCGAGATCTCTCAATTATTTTATTCCTTTACCCCGTAAAATATTTTATATCCCTAAAAGTATGAAAAAATATTTTGTATTAATATTTTTATATTTTATTATAATTTTGGAATATCATTTTTATTCCATCCTCTAAAACCAATTTAATAATGAAGACGTCATCATGAGTATGCATGGACTACTGCTTCCATGAATGACATGTTTATTTTTCACAAAAACCATACATGGATGGACCAAAATAGTTATTTACTGAAAAAAAATATAATATTTGAAACCTGATTAATATTATAAAATTAAAATTTACTTTTTTCAACCCCTTTCTTGTTCTGTGAAAAATGATAGTGTTGTTCATGTGTGCGCACTGACTATTGCCTCCATGGAATGACATATTTAATTTTCCATTACTACCAAACATGGATGAATTTAAAAATGTATTTAATGTATAAAATTTATAATAATGAAAAAAAATATTTTTTAAAGGTGATTTAGTGAAATATTTATGTGATACTAATAATAAATGGTTATAGTAAACTTAACCGCCTTAAATGAACATTTTGAGGAACCTTTCTAAATTTTAGTCCATTTTGGGAAAACATATGGAGCTATATAAATTTCGTAGTAATGGAAGAATAAAAGAAAAAATGATTATAGATATTATAAATATATATTTGAACACATTTAATCATGGTTAGTATACCAAATAATTTTTATAGAGATCTACCAAACCACCTCAAGTAACCTCTATAAGTGAAAACATTTAATAAATAAATAACATATTATAATAAATATACCATATAAAATAAAATATAGATGAAAATGGTTATTAAGTAATTTTAAAATAAAATTAATTAGATTATAAATGAAGTTAGGAACATGTACATAACTATTCAGGACCCAGGGAAAGGGTTCTTGGATTTCAATTCTATTTTACTGAGATATGATTCATATTCACCACATTCTTTTTTTGTTTTTTGTGGTGTATGTAGTGGTAATGGAATTATTTTTCACATAAATTTAATTAAATATAAGGAATTTATTAATCCATGTCATGTTTTACCTTCCATAGATTTTAAATTCGAAATATTACAACATTGTAACGGTTTTTGTTAAAAAAAACCCACATTCTTTGAGTTATAATGTCTCATTTTAAACATCTTACTTCTATGATTGTATTATTAAACTACAAGATTTTATATTGGAATTTATTTTTATCTCTATTTGAATTATGGTTTTGATTCAAATCTTCCTTATTGATTAATTTTATCCCTATAAAATTATAACATTATTAACAACAATTCTCTTTATCTTTAATGATGATTTTTCATCCATGTATATATTTTCCATTATCAATATTTTTATCATTTATATTTAGAAACCTAATTATGTGTTGTCCCATTTGACCTTCATATTTTCCTTTCCTTATTTTCAAAATAATATTCTATTACCTTTTTTTATGATATAGTATTTCAATAAATATATTTTAAAACATAAAAGGGATCTTTTGAATCATTCTCATTACTTTGGGGTTTCACATTCTATTTATTTTTCTCACTTTTTATCTATATTCTTATAATTTAATTAATCCATATTCTTTATATATGGTCCTTAATAAAAAAAGATTAATTTACTTTTCTTTATAGGGGATTATAATTTTTTTAGTTCCCCTCATGATTCTCCCATTTATGTAAACCAAATTTAAGGGAACTTCCCAATTTCTTATTTTATGTCAAATACCACCCCAATAAAAAAATTAAACATAAATATTTTATTTTATCGAATACCCTCCTTGTTCAATTATGGTTTAAAGGGAAATAATAATCTCTTTCCTTCTTTAAAATATACTTTATCCATTTTTAAATGTATCACCTAAGTGATTTGTTTTTATTCTTACATCTCCAATCCTTCTCAAGATTTTTTCTACATTGGAACTCAATGTTAAAGACCTTTGCTTTATTATTCAAATATGAATGTCTTAGATAATGTTATTATATATTCTATTGGGAATACTTATGATATATCCTTTGTTTATACCTTGAAACAGGATTTTTAAAACTTCTTATTTCTCATGGGTTTTATCATGATTATAATTTATCTATAGTTTATTTTCCCCTTATAGCACACATATACGTGAAAATGTTATGAATATGAATGGTGCACCCTAGTATTGCCCCAAATAATTTTCTAAAGTTTTCATCTCATGGTATACCATTTATGGTGAACAAACGGTAATTCTAAGTATTACATGTTGTTTTTTCTTGGTGGCGATCCTCACATACGGTGCGCTTGGGGTTACCTTAAGCACATTGTGTTATGTTTTCTAGGTAGTGATTCTTGACTTATGATTTCAATTTATTATTTTATGTTGTTTCGGAATATTTATAATTCTATGAACTTATGATATCATTGCATTATACCACGATTTAATACTTATATCACACTCTTAAACCATGGTATATTTTTATTCATTTGATATTACTTGGTTTGGTATCATGAATTATTGTAAAATCTTATTGTTCAATGTGATTTTTAATTTGATATCTCTATGTGGATCATATTTTCTCATATTATTATAATTTTAAAATTGATAAAACTATTTAACTTACTGATTGATTTATCTCACTCATTTATTATATTTTAATTCTTAATTATTTGAAAATTATTATAACTTACGAGGAGTCAATAAGGAATTCTAGTGTTCTCAATTATGGACAAATGTTTACAAGTATTATAGAATAAGTTCTCATATAGCTGGTTCTCAAAGATGCTAAACCTTCTATTCATGGGATTGTAAGATTATTGTGATATGTAATGATTATGTTATGAAATTGATGTAAAATATATGTATGTTTACTTGGAATCATATCACTTTGTATCAAAACTAGTGTTTAAAGAAACTGTTTATAGCACCAGACCCGAGAGTGAGGTTTGGGAACTATAGTTAGTGTATAAATCTATAATGCCTAAGCAAAATTATCTTATTGTATTTTTTAAACATAAATAAGTGTGTAACTTCTTCACATATAGAACACTGCAATATTACTTTAATGTTACACCCTGATAAATTTACAAAACAATATAATTAATTAATCATCCAAAAAAACATGTCTCTCAACATGAGAACATTTTTTATAAGCATCATACAATAAAACACATATATCCCATATAAATTTTATAACTTTAATAGATGGTTCCAAATAAATAAAAATATCATTATGAAGTTACTTCATATGATGGCCTAGGCCTGCACTCCTAGGTTATGTACTAAAAACACTTTCTTTAAATAGTGTATTTGATACAAAGTGACATGAAACTATATTTATTTTAAAACCTTACCATGTGAAAATAATTATAACTCATAAATCATATAAAGATCCTAATAATGAAATTTTTAGTGTCTTTTAGGACCAGATACTTAGGAAACTTAGTTTAAAAAACTTGTGAACATTTATCGATAATTGAACCATATGATACTCCCCTCTAGACTACTTATTGGTTATACTCATATTCATAACTGAAGGAATAAAAATATAAGAAAGCAGCAATCCCAAATGTTGAGTAAAGGAAAATCTCACCAACATTTCATTAAGGGTTAGATCATAAGCATATGAGAAAACATGAGAAGGGTATAAATGTATTATTAATAGAAAAAATAATAATAATATTTATTCAAAATTCATGATAGAAGGAAATGAAATCTCAAATGAACAAACATGTAACACGGTATAAGATTGTGGGATAATAAACATGAACCTTGAAGAATAATTTTAGGAATATGATAAATAAATGTGGCATAATTACAGTAAACCATGACATTGTAAACATAGAAATATATTTTCATGTCCACTCAAAAACTTATAAGAAAAGTTATAGATGGTCTTGTCCACACACCATTGTTTAAAAAAATCTATATTTTATCATATCCACACACAATCATGTGAAAAAAAATATGTACAATCATTACCAAACACCATTATGAGAAAAAATTAATAAGATATCATGTCCACACATAATAATGTTAATAAATTTATACACTATCATATCCATAAAAAATCCTTTGAATAAAGAAAATATGATCATGTCGACACATAAAATTCTTTTCTCATGAGATATAAAACATAACCAATGAATAAAAGGGATATATATAACCCCACATATCAATCATTAATACATATTTGTGACACATGTAAAGGATAATTAATCACATCATATAGATCCCATGTATAGAAAATGTGGTCCGCAAAATTTATAAATGGTATCACCAAAATTGAACTCAAGAATGTAAATTTTTGTCACCCAAAATTCAATCACCAAAAAAGAGTATTTCATGATAAAATTCCATGTTAAGTACATGAAAAGTAACTTCCAAGAAAATATACCATTTATAGATAATGAGTAAAATGGGAGTGGAATCAAAAAAAATTGTTTTATGGAAAATAATTTTAACTTCATTGTAAGTAATGAAGTTCCGAGTCACTTTGAAAACTAATTTTTCAAAAGGAAACTTTTTAGAAATTTAAAATAAGTCATTTACAAAATCAATATTTAGAAATAAATATCAATAATTAATCCTTTTAAATACATAAAGGCTTAAAAATAGTGACGTGAAATCTTAAAAAAATATTTTGAAAAATAAACTTAAATAATATATAATTGAAATTACATGAAAGTTTTTAAAAGAACTGTGGATTTGAAGATAAAGAGTTTTTTTTTTCAAAGGATGGAAAGCCTTTTTAATATTTTGAAATTCCATTCTTTTACACCCACATCATAAAAAGAGTAACAAAACTTTATTTTTAAAATGGGAGAAAGTAAATATGCAGGTCACATAAGACAACACATAATTAGATTTCCAAATATAAAGGGAAACATTGGTAGGAAAAGAAAATATGGACACGTGGGGTAAACCATAGTTAAAGTAGATGTAAATTATTCTCTAAAATGATATAGTTTTTATAGGGAAAAAATTCATTGAGGGGGATATTTGAATTAAAATTTTCATTTTCCCTAGAGGAAAATAGAAAGTAACTTGAAATAAAATATTAGGTTTTAACAAACCAATATTGAAGAATTAAGTTCAATAAAATGCATTATAATTCAACAAAGATATTTGAGTTAACAAAATAACTTAAAACTTTGGTATCTATTGAATCAAAATACATTCAAAGAAAGAACTTGATATGGATCTTTAAAACCCATGAATTTTATGAATTTAAAAAACAAAATTCAATAAGAAGTAATAATACAATATCCAATATATAATTGTGTATAATAAAAAATATTTTTCGAGGAATTAAATTTGAGGCAAAGAACCCCTAAACCTAAAATTAACCTTAAATGTAAGAGAATTAATTATTGATTTAAAACTCAAGATTATGTAATTTTTATGGATGTGTTCTTATAGTTAAATAAAGTATCTAGATCATGGAAAATTTGGATTGATGAATTTGTAATAGAATTTGGTTTCTTAAAGAATAAATGTGATCCTTGTGTCTATAAATGGTTTAGTTAGATTACAAATGTTTTCTTAATATTATATGTTGATGACATATTATTTACTAAAAATGAAATATCAATCTTGTAGTCTATTAAGGCTTGGTTGAATAAATGCTTCCCCATGAATGAATTAGAGGAAGCATGATATATTCTTGGGATAAATATCTATCATGATATATCCAAGAGACTTATCAATCTAATTCAAGGTACTTATATTCATAAGATACTAATGATATTTAGTATAGAAAAATTATAGAGGGGATTGTTTCCAATATCACATAGAATTAAAATGTCTAAGAAATTGTGTCCTTAGACACATGAGTAAGGATAGAGGATCGAAAATATTCTATATGTATCTATGATTGGGTAAGTCATATATACAATTATATGTACTAGTTGAGATGTCACCTATTCCTTGAGTGGGGTAAGAAGATATCAAGCTAACCCAAGTGTAAGAACCTCGATTCCTGGGTTCCCATGATGCATGATGTATTAAAAATTTATTACAAACATTTAAAATAATACATCATGTCCCATTATTACAGAAGATCGCGAGGCTCGGGATTCTGGGAAACCAGCTGCTTCTAAAAAAATTCTTTAGTACAAACCCTTTCTTAAAAATTTTTAAAGACAAAAAAAACTTAGGGTGAGAAAAATATGCCCAGTAAGGGGTTTTAAAACGTTTAAAGTAACTTCTTTTTCAAGACAGTCATTTTGAAAATGATTAAACACTTCATTGAAAACAAGGCCTTATATTTTTCTTAAAACATGTAAATCCTACATTCATGAAAACTAATTACTAGAAAATAAGTAATTTCTTATAATAAACCTCAAAGAAGACATAAATCAGAGAGCGCAAGCATGTGAAGAGTAGATGATGCACAATTCACGACAAAAATTACTTCAACTCTAAAAGTCTGTGTGTAAATAGGGAAAACATTCATATCATGATTTATCTCCACATAAAGTTCCTATAATAGCATACCACATGTATTAAAGTTCATATCTCATAATCTCATTCTCATAGTCAAAGGAAATTTCTAACTAGGGGATATCCTTTTAGTTGAACTATCCCCTGGTTGACCATTTATCATCACATGCGGAGGGAATGTATAATTCCAGACTTTGTCAAGACCTTGTGTCGTGACCATAAAACATAACATAATATGGGTCAAGGCTAACCGCCTACCCCGTTTCCATAGTAGCATAAGCCAAGGATAACTTCCAAGATCATCGCACATAACGTCTCATGAGACTCATCCTTTACCCAATGCATTGGAGCGCTGTATAATTCTAGGCGCACCCGTCCATAATCATTTAAGTCCAATACATACCTCACATGTTTGATGTGGTCTTACATTCATAGGGTCTCATTCTTACATTCATTACTCATAATCCATTTTCACATGCATTTTCATAGTCAAGGAAGGATAGTACAATCATTAATAAAAACTAAGATATAAGTAATAAAAATCCGTACACATTAGATATTAACTTAACAATTGAAAACATGGGCTTAATAGAAACCTTAAAATGAATATAAACACTTTAACACTTCAAACATCACAATCCATAGTTAGGAACGGGGTCATTCATACTTAAAATACATGATGAAAAATGGGCGTTGTGGATGTCTACTTAAACTGTGCGAATATAAATATATTTATACAGTTAAGTATTTATGGTGTGCAAATAGGTTTAGATTGGGAAGTTGTGTATATATGTATAAAAACTGTATATATATACAGTTATGTAAAAACTCATTTGCACTCTAAATAATAAAATATTTCCTTTGAAAAACTTGAAATCATCTTAAGACATTTTTTTAAGGAACTTGAATTCAAAGGAAAAATATTGATACAAGGTTATATACACCTATATATATCTAAGTATATATACGCATATGTATGGGTTTACCAAATTAAAATATACTCAGTAATATTTCTCCGGTTATGCTTTAAACATAATTAAAGTTTGGTAAGACCAAGTAGAGTTCTTACACATGAAATATGAATGGAAACATGGGTTCCACAATACCCAAATAAAATAACTTTTTCTTACAACAAAATCAATTCATAAGTATTAGTATATATGTTTATAAACATATAAATTATTAAGGGGCTCACGCTACCTGTTTTCACAAAAAAAAAGAATTGACAAAAATGCTGATACATGAGAATTTTCCATTGGGGAAACTATTTGTTATTAGAAACACATTTTAAACCTCACCTATTATTTTTACTTACATAATTTTAATATCATACTTGAAATAATAATTTTTAAGGGTAAAAAAAATATAACTTGGTTAAATCATCATGTCATATCATGATAAATTTTAAAACATATAATCATGATTGTCCTTTATGTTCGCACATAGATGTACATATACATTTATGTATTCACATGCACATATATATATATAATACATATACTTGTATAATTTTACATAAAATTATCCGAAACCTCCATTTTTCATTAGGCAGAGGTATACACAGGTTAGATACATATATAAAAGAAAAGTGTATAACTGCATATATTGTCTTATATATATATAATGTATATAGGTATGTAAAATCACTAAAACCAAAGAAAACAAGACCCAAGAGTTTCCCTTACCTTCTCTTGGAGAGGAGAAGAAGAAGATGCAGGTAGAGATGTTGAGTTGGTGGTCGAAGGTCCAAGAAACACGAAGCAAACCCTCTCCTCTTTTGTAAAAATCCGAGGCTTAAAAGTAGGGAACTCTCCTTGCACGAAGACGTTGACGGGGTATCTGAGGGTCGAGGTGGTGCCAAACCCGTGGAAAGGAGGGGCGAAGTCGGGTCCACCACCGGCCTAGGTGAAGAAAACGCAGCCTAAGCTACTGGTTCGACGTGTGCGAGGAAGAAGAAAACCACAACATGGAGGAAGATCTGTAAACAAACAGATAGCCAAGATTGAACGGAGGTCGATCGGACGTCCTGATGCGGTGTGGCATTAAAAACCCACGAACGGCCGCGATGGGGTGCGCTGGATCGGACGGACCATAGCGATGCAGTGCTTAAAAAAACGTGGGCCTCACTTTCCTTTGTTTTGTTTATCTTAATATTTTTTTATCCTTATTTAATTATTATTATACTTATTATAAAAATGTTATTATTAACATAAAGTTATTATTAATCTATTATTATTATCTTAATGTAATTCAAGTGTTATAAATACACATATGTGTTACACTATTAACCCTTATCTATTATATTACCATTTCTCTTTATTATTTTATTCATATAAATAAATTATCTTAATCTAAAAAGATTTTATATTCTTCTCTTTTTAAAGTTTTTATTGATTATTTAATCCCATAATTTAACACAATTTCAAAACTATTAGTTATAATAAGATCAAATTATATAACATTTTCATTATTATTATTGTGATATCATTACTTATATTTAATTTAAAGGTAATTATAATATATTTAACTTAAAGTTTTACGTAACATACATATATATATATATAACCCATGAGTTTACACATATATTTTTGTAAACTAAAAATTAAATCCCAACTAGGTTCAATATAGTCATTCATGTGTTAGATAAAATAAATATTTATTTTTCTCAAGTTAAAAGCGTGTATAATTAATAGTGAAAAAAATAATAATAATATTAATTCCCACTGTTATGCATTATAAAAAATGGCATTCTCATAAAATTCACATTTCTGGGAAAACAATCAATAAATTAGTTATATTATCATTATTATTATATTCATTATTTAAATATTAAATCAAATAACATAATTAATCATTTTTAACCTTTTGGGGGGTATTCAACTCTTAGCTTCAATGGTTCTATTTGAAAATTAAAACATTATAAGATATTGGATCATGGGGGAGAAAACGGATTTAATTATAGTTGTTGGTTCCTGACGGTCGGATAGGTGTTCTATAAAACCTGGTATTGGGGTTTCCTAAACTCAAGGTAAAAAAAAGAAGAAAGAGGAGAAGATGGTTCAAGTCATTCCTTTGGTGATCAGTGCGGCAGTGGTGGCTTCGGCCATTCTTATGTTTGTTTTGATGGATACTAAAGACCCCCATCACCTTCTTGGGGTTCTTGTTGTTTTGAGTGGTCTTCCTGTAATTTTAATAGGGTTTTTAATTGGTATCTTTGGTTAGCTAAGCTTCCCATTTGATCACAGTGCTTGGTAGTTACTATGGCGTTCCTTATATGAATAAAGATCCTTTCGTTCATTTTGGTGTGTTTACTCTATTTCATTGTTTTATTTTTTTATATAAGATGACTATTTTTTCGAATAATGGATAGTAATATAAACTTACCGTTACATAAAACACAATTTCTTAGGATGTTACATTATTTTCCCCTTCAAAGAATTGCGTCCTCGCAATTCTATTCATAAAAAGAGAAAACCCCCAGTCGTACAACATTACCAAAATGAGATATTTGGCTCAGTTAACGAAATACCCAAGTTGGTACATAGTTCCTCCGTTTCTCTAGCCTAGATGCACCTTGAGTAGTTGGTTTTGAATCCCTGCTCATGTGTACTACACACAGGCATCCATAGGGAGGATCGTGTGGTAAAAAGCTCGGAAATGTCTGAGTGAAAAAATTCCCTGATAACCCTCCGAACTACGTCACGCTCGAGGTATTCGAGGAGGATGATGCGATTGAGGAGACTAAGATTTAAGACCTAGAACATAAAGGATGCCCTGAGGTGGCCATCCTAGGCATCTATAAGGAAGCATGCTCTGGCAGAAAAGTTTTGCGCCAGAGTAAAAAAACTGAAAGAGGCCTTCGTAGTATCTCCCCCTTCGCCTATGACAGGGAAGTTGGGCAGTGGAAATAAGATGAAAAACATGGACATTCCCCTGACACGAACGAAGAATCTCAGGACTGTTCGAAAAGTCAAGAAGGCGTTGGCAAGACCCTCGCAGGTAGAGAAAAGATGGATAATACACCGTTCATGTTCTAATCAAAATAACCTCTACTAACTCATCAGGTAGAGATGAGATGTTCATTTGACTAGCCATCTTAAAAAAACATTCAAGAGAACTAACTTAACAGTAATGATAAGGTAGAGACAGGAAAGGAAATAGGAAATTTTCAATTGCACAAAAGTTTACATAACAAATCCTGAGTTTACTAAACGAACACCACATAGAGAAGCAAATCTCCCTAATTCCAAAAACCACACACAGGCTGACCAAATGGGGTTAAACTCATGGGAACACCTATGACGCCTCCTGAGTTTAGCATGAGGGGTATGAAGTTGAGAAACGTCATTATACACCTGTTGTCAATAAGACAAACGGGTGGACTCATCTTCTAACATCCCAAAGTCCATCAACTGGCCCCAAAAGCCGTAGTGCAAAATCTGACAAAGGTAGGCCGCTCGGAGGTCTCCGGTAGCAGCAGCTTCTTTAAAGGGGTTATCAAGCATCGTTCCAAATTCTTCACCTTCCGTGAACACTCGGAAGAGTCCCACATGGTACCTTCCCTGACGTGCATAAGAGGGAAATTGGTTCATCATCGTTAGGAGATAATTCATTCCCAATCCACGGTGTAGACTAAGCACCCTAGGCGAGTTTGACACATCATACAGGTGCTTGCATGACATGTGAATGTGAGTGTAATTAAGAAAGTTCTCCCGGCTATCTAGAGACACAATGGTCTATAGGGCCTCAGTGGTAAGTGACAGTAGATTGGTAGATATGTTTCCATCAGCCATCTGAAAGTTACATCATAATTACTTAGTCAATCATAGTTGTATATTCATACTACCTGGTTTTCCAGAGTTGCCTGAACCGATCCTCTAATACCAACTACAAGAACCCCGATTCCCAGGTGCCCATGAGGCATGATGTATTAAAAATTTATTACAAACATTTAAAATAATACATCATGTCTCATTATTATAGAAGATCGTGAGTCTCAGGATTCTGGGAAACCAGCTACTTCTGAAAAACTTCTTTAGTACAAACCCTTTCCTGAAAATTTTTAAAAACAAAAAAAACATAGGGTGAGAAAAATATGCCCAGTAAGGGGTTTTAAAACGTTTAAAATAACTTCTTTCTCAAGACATTCATTTTAAAAATGATAAAACACTTCATTGAAAACAAGGCCTTATATTTTTCTTAAAACATGTAAATCCTACATTCATGAAAACCACTTACTAGAAAAGAAGTACTTTCTTAAAATAAACCTCAAAGAAGACATAAATCAAAGAGCGCAAGCATGTGAAGAACAGATGATGCACAATTCACGACAAAAATTACTTCAGCTCTAAAAGTCTGTGTGTAAATAGGGAAAAAATTCATATCATGATTTATCTGCACATAAAGTTCCTATAACAGCATACCACATGTATTAAAGTTCATATCTCATAATCTCATTCTCATAGTCAAAGTAAATTTCTAACTAGGGGATATCCAGTTAGTTGAATTATCCCCTAGTTGACCATTAATCATCACATGCGGAGGGAATGTATAATGCCAGACTTTGTCAAGTCCTTGTGTCGTGACCATAAAACATAACATAAAATGGGTCAAGGCTAACCGCCTACCCCGTTTCTATAGTAGCACAAGCCAAGGCTAACTTCCAAGACCGTCGCACATAACGTCTCATGAGACTCATCCTTTACCCAATGCATTGGAGCGCTGTATAATTCTGGGCGCACCCGTCCATAATCATTCAAGTCCAATACATCCCTCACATGTTTGACGTGGTCTTACATTCATAGGGTCTCATTCTTACATTCATTACTCATAATCCATTTTCACATGCATTTTCATAGTCAAGGAAGAATAGTACAATCATTAATAAAAACTAATACATAAGTAATAAAAATCTGTACACATTAGATATTAACTTAACAATTGAAAACATGGTCTTAATGGAAACCATAAAATGAATATAAACACTTTAACACTTCAAACATCACAATCCAGAGTTAGGAACGGGGTCATTCATACTTAAAATACATGATGAAAAATGGGCATTGTGGATGTCTACTTAAACTGTGCGAATATAAATATATTTATACAGTTAAGTATTTATGGTGTGCAAATAGGTTCAGGTTGGGAAGTCATGTATATATGTATACAAACTGTATATATATATACAGTTATGTAAAAACTCATTTTCACTCTTAATAATAAAATATTTCCTTTGAAAAACTTGAAATCATCTTAAGACATTTTTTTAAGGAACTTGAATTCAAAGGAAAAATATTGATACAAGGTTATATACACTTATATATATATCTAAGTGTATATATTCATATTTATGGGTTTACCAAATTAAAATATACTCAGTAATATTTCTCCGGTTATGCTTTAAACATAATTAAATTTTGGTAAGACCAAGTGGAGTTCTTACACATGAAATATGAATGGAAACATGGGTTCCACAATACCCAAATAAAATCACCTTTTCTTACAACAAAATCAATTCATAAGTATTAGTATATATGTTTATACACATATAAATGATTAAGGGGATCATGCTACCAGTTTTCACAAAAACAAAAAAAATTGACAAAAATGCTGATACACGAGAATTTTCCATTGGGGAAACTATTTGTTATCAAAAACACATTTTAAACCTCACCTATTATTTGTACTTACATAATTTTAATATCATACTTGAAATAATATTTTTTAAGGGTAAAAAATTATAACTTGGTTAAATCATCATGCCATATCGTGATGAATTTTAAAAAATATAATCATGCTTGTCCTTTATGTTTTCACATAGATATACATATAAATTTATGTATTCACATGAACATATATATATATATAATACATATACTTGTATATTTTTAAATAAAATTATCTGAAACCTCCATTTTTCATCAGACAGAGGTATACACAGGTTAGATATATATTTAAAAGAAAAGTGTATACCTACATATATTGTCTTATATATATATATAACGTATATAGGTATGTACAATCACCAAAACTGAAGAAAACAAGACCCAAGAGTTTCCCTTACCTTCTCTTGGAGAGGAGAAGAAGAAGATGCAGGTAGCGACGTCGAGTTGGTGGTTGAAGGTCCAAGAAACACGAAGCAAACCCTCTCCTCTTTGGTGAAAATCTGGGGCTTAAAAGTAGGGCACTCTCCTTGCACGAAGACGTTGATAGGGCATCCGAGGCCTGAGGCGGTGCCAAACCCGTGGAAAGGAGGGGCGAAGCCGGGTCCACCGATGGCCTAGGTGAAGAAAACGCAGCCTAAGCTACTGGTTCGGCATGCACGAGGAAGAAGAAAACTACGGCAGGGAGGAAGATCCGTAAACAAATGGACGGCCAAGATTGAATGGGGGTAGATCGGACAGCCCAATGCGATGCGGCTTTAAAAAACCACGGATGGCTGCAATGGGGTGCGCTGGATCGGACGGACCGTAGCGATGCGGTGCTTAAAAAAACGCGGGCCTCACTTTCCTTCATTTTTTTATCTTAATATTTTTTTATCCTTATTTAATTCTTATTATACTTATTATAAAAATGTTATTATTAACATAAACTTATTATTAATCTATTATTATTATCTTAAGGTAAGTCAAGGGTTATAAATACACATATGCATTATACTATTAACCCCTATCTATTATATTACCATTTCTCTTTATTTTTTTATTTATATAAATCAATTATCTTAATCTAAAAAGATTTTATATTCTTCTCTTTTTAAAGTTTTTATTGATTATTTAATACCATAATTTGACACAATTTCAAAACTATTAGTTATAATAAGATCAAATTATAAAACATTTTCATTATTATTATTGTGCTATCATTACTTATATTTAATTTAAAGGTAAGTATAATATATTTAACTTAATGTTTGACGTAACATACATATATATATATAACCCATGAGTTTACACATATATTTTCGTAAACTAAAAATTAAATCCCAACCAGGTCCAATATAGTCATTCATGTGTTAGATAAAATAAATATTTATTTTTCTCAAGTTAAAAGCATGTATAATTAATAGTGAAAAAATAATAATAATATTAATTCCCACTGTTATGCATTATAAAAAATGGTATTCTCATAAAATTCACATTTCTGTGAAAACAATCAATAAATTAGTTATATTATCATTATTATTGTTGTCATTATTTAAACATTAAAGAAAATAACATAATTAACCGTTTTGAACCTTTTGGGGGCTATTCAAATCTTAGCTTCAACGGTTCTATTTGAAAATTAAAACATTATAAGATATTGGATCATGGGGGAGCCAACGGCTATAATTATAGCCGTTGGTGCCTAACGGTCGGATAGGTGTTCTATAAAACCCGGTCTCGGGGTGTCCTAAACTCAAGGTAAAAGAAGAAGAAAGAGGAGAAGATTGTTCAAGTCATTCCTTTGGTGCTTTGTGCGGTTGTGGTAGCTTCGTCCATTATTATGTTTGTTTTGATAGATTCCAAAGACCCCTATCACCTTCTCGGGGTTCTTGTTGTTTTGAGCGGTCTTCCTGTAATTTTAATAGGGTTTTTAATTGGTATCTTTGGTTAGCTGAGCTTCCCGTTTGATCACAGTGCTTTGTAGTTACTATGGCGTTCCTTATTTGAATAAAGAGCCTTTCATTCATTTTGGTGCATTTACTTTATTCCATTGTTATATTTTTTTTATATAAGATGACTGTTTGTTCGAATAATGGATAGTAATACAAACTTACTGTTATATAAAACACAGTTTCTTGGGATGTTACACCAAGTGACCACCATTGGATGATAGTTAAGACTATACTTAAGTATATGAGTTATACTAAGGATAGGTTCCTAGTCTATAGAGGATAAGAGGAACTATTCACCATAGGATATGTAGTTTCTATTTTGAAAATAGATCAAGATGATATAAAATCACAGAATAGATACATATTCATTTTGAATGGAGGTGTAGTGTGCTATAAAAAGCTTAAGGAAAGTTATGGTCATAGATTATAGATCGTATTCCAAGTATATTGTGCCTTCTGATAAAGATGAATAATCAATATGGATACATAACATCATATAAGTTCTTGATGTGGTACCTACCAGTACAAATCTTATCACACTCTATTGTGAAAATACTATAATTTTGGCCCCTTCTAAGAAGCCAAGGTTACAACAATGGATGAAGAACATACTTTATAAGTATCATCTCATGGGAGATTTTTTTAGAGTGGTGAAGTTATAGTGAATATAATATCCATGAAAGACAATATGGAAGACCCCTGGAAAGAAATTCTTGACTTAGAAGAAACATGGTCATCATATGAGGTTTAGAAGACTAAAATTCATTGGCATTTGGCTCTAATCCAAGTGGAAGTATGTTGGATTTGGTGTTCTAGAATCGACTATTTTTACTTTAATAATATGTATATTCGAATATTTGAATATTAATAAAATATATTATTACATATTATTCTTTATTATGTATGAATTTGATATAATAATATCCTAGGGTATCTTTTTCATTGATAATTTCATAGCAGTTCCCTACTATGATGCAAACCATGAAGTACCATGATGGTATTCTTAAAAATAGTTCTACATTTGGATAATGTACTATAATAGGTAATATAGTATATTGAATGTGATTTGTGAGTAATCATAAGTGGATGATGATTCTTATCATGAATTTTTAACTTGGTAATATCCAAGATGAGATATTATGGGAACATCCCTGATAGTAATAATTCTACATGACTTAGTGTCATTGAATATTCCAATATGTGAGAATTTGTAATGGTCTTTAGATATTAAGAATATAATTATTACATGTCATGATTCAAACACTTATATTTACTAACCAAACCATGCTTCCATATGTTCTTAGGATGTAGGGTATATTGGGTGCATCAGGAATGACATGTTATTAATAAATAAGTCGAGGAAGGAATTTTCCCCTTCCATCTTTATGGAGTTGATATATCATCCCTTTGATTGGAATAAATTCATCACCTTAAATTCCATGGAAATAGTATAATTATGTTTTTATTTTAGATAGTTAAAGAAATAAATATCATGCATAGAGGTTGATGATATAGATGTGAGACCTGATTGATGGCATATTATGATAAAGAGATTATATTATACAGTTATTATTCATATATAGTTTCTAACATCATAACATTAAGTTCTTTCTCTTGGGTTCCTTGACCCATTTCTAGATAGTAATCTTGGACTTTAGTAAATCCTACTTAATCCCAATGATAAATAATCTTATAGGGTCCCTCACTAAGTGTTTATATTGATTTCTATTAAATTCAATTTTAATTTAATTAAAAAAATAAATACTTTTTACAAGACTGGATAATAATTTTATTCAAGTTTTATTGATCGCATAAATTAAATAAATATTTTTTCTTCAAATTGTGAATAAAATATATGTATTTTATTTATTGAATATCTGATAAGTATTTATTCTTCAAACTATGCATAGAATATTTATCTATGGATAAAATATTTATTTAAGTATTCAATAAATGCTGAGTAATTTGATCAGACCAAGATCGTGTCATGTGATAAATATTAATTTGAAAGTTGGTAAAATTATATTTATCATTGTATGAGTTAGAACACACTATAAAATAAAAATTAAATATTATTTTTATATATAATAGGGTTTAATAATGATTATTATTTTATTTAAGGTCTATTTTGAAATTAAATAATATTTTAATCTAAACCATAGCTCTATAAATATATAGTTATGTCTATTGTGTAAGAAAATTGAGAATTAGAATCAATGTGCATAATAGAATTATCTTTCAAATTTATTCTTCTCTCTACCTCTCAAGGATGATAATATCAATAGATAATCCTTCAAATCTAAAGGATCTTGTAGTGATAAATATTAGCAATACAATACAATTGATCTAATGTGCTAGCACCCAATGTTCCTTTGGTGATTTCTCAAAGATCAAAGAACCATGTGTGGATCACCACTAGAGGGATTCTACACTTAGATCACCCATATTCAACAAAGACAATACAGAAAATGTTTTTCTAAAGATCAACAGCACCATAGAAGAAATATCCAAATACATTTTACCTTTCTTCAGATCTAAATAAATTAATTATAAATTTAATTTGAAAAGATCCACTTTGGGTTCCAGGTTCTCTTATGTCAGTATCCGGTAGAAAAATTTCATTGGTCATGGAATTAATGCCATTTAAAATATGGAAATGATCCATCGTATCTAACAAAAAACTTTTTCATTATCACCCACCATATTTCTTTCGTTGCGCCTAGAACCTGCAGGTAGAACATCTAAAGGGAGATGTCATTCTCTTAATTGAGATCTCATAATTATTTCCTTATTTTATGCCCTAAAATATTTTATATCCCTAAAATAATGATAAAATAAATTTTATTAATTTTTATATATTTTATTATACTAATGGAATATCACTTTTCTACCTCCCTCTAAAACCATTTGAAAAATGGAGATGTCTCAATGTGTATGTGTGGACTACTGCATCTATTAAAAACATGTTCAATTTTTCCTAATCACCTAACATGGATATTAAAAAATATTTATTTAATAAAAAAATATAACATTATTAACATTATTAAGATTATAATATGTTAATTATATTATTATTCTACCTATCTTATTCTATGAAAAGTGAGAGCATCATTCATGTGTATTTGTGGACTACCAACTCCATGGAATGACGTATTTATTTTTCCATTAAAACTTAACATGGATGACTATAAAATTTTATTTAATGTATGAAATTTATATTTATGAAAATATTAACATTATATAAAGATAATATTTTATATTTTATAAGTGATATTAAAAAAAATGGTCATAGTAAACATTAACTGACATAAATGAACATATCAAGAAACCTTTCATAATTTGAGACCATTTTAAGGAAACCTATGTAATTTTATAAAAAATAATTTAATATTAAAATAAATACACCTTAAAAATTTATAATATTGGGAATAATTTTTACAACACATTTTACCATGGATAATATACGAAGTAATTTTTAGAGAAATCAACTGAACCAACTCAAGTAACCACCATAAAAGAAAACTATTGATTAAATAATTAACATATGATAATAAATAGACCATTGAAAATTAAATATATATGGAAAAGTTTCTCAATAAAGTTTTTGAATAAAATTAAATTCTTTATCCAGGACATTAGGCACACACGCAGAACAAATCAGGACCTGAGGTAAAGATTTGTTATCTCAATTTTTTTCATAGATATATGATTTATATTAACCACTTGTTTATTTTTTATGAATTAATTTTTATCATAAATTTTATGAAATCTAATGTATTTACAAATATATCTCATTTTATACCATCCATGAATTTTCAATTTGAAAGAAGATGATGTTGTGTGGGTTTTTTAACTCAAACCACCTTTCTTTGAGTTATAATGTATCATCATGGACATCTTAATTATATGACTAGTTTCTTATACCCAATGATTTTATATTTAAATTTATATTTATCTTTTTGGGAATGAAAATTTTAATTTAGATATTCCTCTATTATGAATTTATTTCCCACAAAATTTTGACATTGTTAAGAATAATTCACATTCTCTTTAATGATGATTTTTCTTCTATACCCATATTTCTCCTTCCTTATCATCTTATAATTTATAATTAAAAACTTAATCATGTGTTATCTCATGTTACCTTCATATTTCCTTTATCTTCTTTTCAAAATAATGTTTCAATACCCCTTTTTAAGATGTCATATTTAAATAAATTTATTTTAATACATAGAAATGGATATTTTGACCCACCCTCATTAATTTTGGGTTACATATTATATTTATTTTTCTCCATTTACTATATATTATTATTTTTTATTTCATCCACATTATTTATATATATTCCTTAAATATATATCGAGTTTACATTATCTTTCTTTATTGGTAATAATATATTTTTTATTTTACTCTATGATTCTCTATTTAAAGTAAACCCAATTTAATGAAACATCCCTATTTCTTATTTAATGTCAAATGACACCCCCATAAAAGTTTTTTAATGATAAAAAGTTTTTAAAAAAAAATATTTTATGCAAAACCCCCATGGTTCAATTTTGGTTTAAATGGAAATAATAATCGCTTTCCTTCTTTAAAAGTTCGTTTACTCATTTCATAAAGCATCACCTAAGTGGTTTGTTTTAATTCTTAATTATCCTATCCTTTTAATTAAATTTTATACATTGTAACTAAATGTTAAATACCTTTTATTCATTATTAAAATATGAATTTTCATGAAAAAAAATACCTTCTCCTCTTAGGAATCCTTATGATATAGCCTTATGTTTTTCCTTGAGACAAAATTATAAAACCAACTTCTTTCTCATGGGTTTTATCATTCTTATGAATTGTGTATTGATTATTTTCCTCTTGTGTCATGCATATTTATATAAATTTTGGTTTTCCCTTATAGCACTCCAATGCATTGGGTAATGTTTTCATCTCATGAGATACCATTTTTAGTAAATGAGAGGTTAACCTAAGAACACTTTGTTATGTTTTCTTGGTTATTAGACTCATGTATAGTGTATGTGTGGTTAGACTAAGAATGCTATTTTATTTTTTCTTGGTGTTGATCCTTAACTTTGGCTTATGATGTCATGTTTTTTTGTTTTTTGTTCATATTTATGATTCCATGAACTTATAATGGCATTCCTTTATGTAATGTTTTCATTCTTATCTCGCACTCTTATGTCCTGGTATATGTTTTCTCATTTGATATTAAATGTTATGTTATCATTAAATATAGAGAAATGTTATTTTTTAAGGTTATTCTTAATAAGATATTTCTCCCATGCTCATGTTTTCTCAAATTCTTATTAGCTAACCCTTGATGACATGATTTACCTTACTCATCCCCATATTATAAAGATGAGTGTAATTTTTGGGAAGTATAAAAGGGAGTCTATTTTATCTCAATTACTAATAAGGATTCACAAGTATTGTAAAATAATTTGGTTATATAGATAGTCCTCAAAGATGTTAAACCTTCTGTTTTTGGGATTGTGAGAATATTGGGAGATGTAATGTTGAATTTATGAAAATGATGTGAAATATATTTATTTTTATCTTAGAACATCTCACATTGAATCAAAACCATTTTTAAAAAAAATTATTTTAGAACTAGAACCAGAAGTGGGGTTTAGGGTGCTGTAGTTGCTATCAGAGTAAAGTATAATTATTTTTAGGAATTGAGATGAGATAATATTAGTAAAAAAACCCTAATAATGATTCAAATTATAATATATCTTCCTAATGTTTTGATAAAGTATAGAATTTTTGGTTTCCTAGAAATTACATCACTGCCTAGATATAGACAAGTGGATGTAGTCTCTGGAGAAGATTTACCTAGGGTTAGTAACCTAGAAAGGGTAATATTGGGTGTTAAATCAAGCATTACCAAATTCATGACAAAGATACCTAACCATACACCTATTTTAACACCCATTAAGGATATTATTTGTGTTTATCATACTATTAATAAACCATTATGAATGATTTAAATCAAATTCTAGGATATCATATATAACTAGTTAGGTTATAAATCATAATAGGAGTATACCCATTAAAAAATTAGGTTAAACTGAAGGGAAAATATTATGATCCAATTATTTCATAGTAGAAACAAAAGTATCAAAGTTTGAAATGAGTGTTCTACTTGAAAAGGAATCTTAGGATTGAGTTTTCATATTAATAATATCATTTACTCTAATTTTATTTCATATATTATTAACCATTTTGGTTACATAATTTTTTTGGAAACAAGATATTAAAAATGAAACTATGAAAAGTATGTATCTTGAAACTCATAAGAATTATATATTATAAAGGAAACATTTTTAAAAAAAATTATAAAATTAAAATTTTGAGGGTGTAATTTATTTAAGGGGGAAATATAACATCCTAAGATTTAGAACTATATTTTCCTTTAAAACCTAATGTGTTCAATAGTTTTCTTCACACACAACACTAAAATAAAATTAACCATGACACATTTGATAAATATTATTATGAAAATATAATAATTATAAAACAATTATTAAATAAAAGTATTGTAATCAATTATAAATGCATACAAAATAATATTAAGAACACTTAAAGTCGTAGAAGAGAATTTTTGAATAAAATAAGTTTTTATTTATATATTATATTTTCATTTAAAATATAAATTTATAAATTTTAGAATTTTATTTTTTAAAATGATATTCATTTTTTAATTTAACATGTCAAAATTATCTTAGGGTTGATTTTTTGTACTTTTTTAAAGAAATTGATGTTTAGGTAAACAGTAATAAGTAATGTTTTTACTAATATGTTAATGTTTATAACATTATCATAAAGTAATTATTTCTTCAAAAAAATTAAAAAAAAATTATTAGACCAAAAAAAATTAATTAGTAAAATTATTTATTTAAAAATTTTATGTTGAATATATAAAACACATATTTAAATTTTTTAAAGTTAAGTAATATTTTACTCTAAAAACTATTTTTTTCACTTACATTAAAAATTAATTTTCATCATTTATAAAAATTAAATATAAAAAATTTATTTCATATTTTAGTTTAAAATTTTCATATTATTCAGTAACTTAAGATTAATATTCAATCATAAAAGTATGATTACTAATAAAAAAGTTAATAACCATGATAATAGAAAAAGGGTTAGCTTCAAATAATTTTTATATTGATGTTGTGTAATTTTTTATATAATAAAATAAATTTATTTATTTTATATAATGATTTTTATATGATGTTTACACATATATAAAAATATATGGTCACTCATTTAACTGGTAATTAGGATTTTATAAGATTAGGTACACATAACGATGAAACCAACATTTTTCTACAAAAAGTTTTTTACATATATTAGATGTTTTAATTTAAAATTTAATTTTAACTTTATTAGAAATTGAATTAAATTATATTGATATTAAATTTAGCTTCATAAATTAAAAAATTAATAAGTGTTACTTAAAATTTTTTTAATAAAATATAAATTACTTGCATAAAAACTAGTTACCGAGGTAAAAAAATCATAAAGTATAATTATCTAGTGGTAAAATACTTAAAAAAGTTTTAAGCATGATTTAAAAATAATGGTAGATGATCTATAAACCATAGATCATGAGACCTCATTATTTTCTAATATTGGAGTCACTAACCTGAAAATATTTTCACGCTATCATTGAAAAAGAAGTGGGTATTTATGAAAATGGAAATTTCATCACTTATAAAAGGATATCACTTCCACAAAATTTCTAAACCCATACTAAATCTTTAGATCAAAAAAACTACTTTATCTTCTTTTAAACCCTCAACCCACATCCAAGAATCCTTTTCTAGAAAAAATACCAAGCTAAGGATCCTTAAGGTGTTACCTAAGGGAGAACATCCAAATAAAGAGGTGGTGCTCACAATCGTTCTCTCTAAATTATTTTATCCTTTCACCCCCTAAAATATTTTATATCCCTAAAATAATGATAAAATATGTAGTATTAACATTTTTATATTTTATTATAATTTTAGAATATCATTTTTATTCCTCCCTCTAAAACCAATTTCATAATAAAGACATCATCATGAGTATGTGTGGACTACTTCTTCCATGAATGACATGTTTATTTTTCACAAACACCATACATGGATAGACCAAATTAGTTATTAAATGAAAGAAAATATAGTATTTGAAACATAATTAATATTATAAAATTAAAATTAATTTTTTCAACCGCCTCTTGTTCTATGAAAAATAATAGTGTCGTTCGTGTGTGCGTGCAGACTATTACCTCCATATAATGAAGTATTTCATTTTTCAATACTTTCAAACATTGATGAATTTAAAATTTTATTTAATGTATAAAATTTATAATAATGACACTTAATATTTTTTGAAGGTAATATAGTGAAATATTTATGTGATACTAATAATAAATGGTTATAGTAAAATTAATCACCTTAAATGAACATTTTGAGGCACCTTTCTAAATTTTAGTCCATTTTTGGAAAACCTGTGGAGCTGTATAAATTTTGTGGTAATGGAAAAAAAATAAAAAATATATATTATAGATATTATAAATATATATTTAAACACATTTAATCATGGTTAGTATACCAAATACGTTTTAGAGATATCTACCAAACCACCACATGTAACCTCTATAAGTGAAAACTATTTAATAAATAAATAACATATAATAATAAATATACCTTAAAAAATAAAATATATATGAAAATGGTTCTTAATTAATTTTTAAATAAAATTAATTTGATTATAAAGGATATTAGGAACATGCACATAACTATTCAGGACCCGGGTAAAGGGTTTTGGATTTCAATTTTGTTTTACTGAGATATAATTCTTATTCACCACATTTTTTTGTTTTTTGTGGTGTATGTAGTGGTAATAGAATTTTTTTTCTCATAAATTTAATCAAATATAAGGAATTTATTAATTTGTATCATGTTCTACCTTCCATGTATTTTAAATTCAAAAGATTATGACTTTATAATGGTTTTTTTAAATTAAACCCACATTATTTGAGTTATAATGTCTCATTTTAAACATCTTACTTCTATGATTGGATTATTCTACTATAATATTTTATATTGGAATTTATTTTTATCTATATAATAATTATTATTTTGATTCAAATATTTCTTCTTGATGAATTTTATCCCTATAAAATTATAACATTGTTTAATAACAATTTTCTTTATCTTTAATGATGATTTTTCATCCATGTCTATATTTTCTCTTACCAATAGTATTCTCATTTATATTTAGAAACCTAATTATGTGTTATCCCATTTGACCTTAATATTTTCCTTCCCCTATTTTCAAAATAATATTCTATTACCTTTTTTATGATATTTTATTTTGATAAGGATATTTTAAAACATAAAAAGGGATATTTTAAACCATTCTCATTACTTTTGGTTTGCACATTCTATTTATTTTTATCACTTTTTATGTATATTATTATAATGTATTTAATCCATATTATGTATATATGTTCCTTAATAATAAAAAATTTAATTTACTTTTCTTTTTTGGGGATAATAATTTATTTAGTTCCCCTCATGATTCTCCCTTTTATGTAAACCTAATTTAAGGGAACTTCCCTATTTCTTATTTTATGTCAAATACCGCCCCAATAAAAAAATAAACATAAATAGTTTATTTTATCAAATACCCTCTTTATTCAATTATTGTTTTAAAGTGAACTAATAATCTATTTTATTCTTTAAAATATCCTTTATACATTTTAAAATTATCACCTAAGTGATTTTTTTATTCTTACATCTACAATCCTTCTCATGAATTTTTCAACATTGGAACTCAGTGTTAAAAACCTTTGCTTAATTATTCAAATATTAATGTCTTAGATAATGTTATTATTTATTATATTGGGAATACTTATGATATATCCTTTGGTTATACCTTGAAACAAGATTTTTAAAACCCCTTATTTCTCATGTGTTTTATCATGATTATGATATATGTATGGTTTTTTTTCCTCTTATAGCACACATATACATGAAAATGTTATAAATATGAAAGTTGCACCCTGATATTGCCCAAAATAATTTGTTAATGTTTTCATCTCATGATATACCATTTATGGTGAACATATAGTAATTCAAAGTATTCCATTTTTTTTTTACTTGTGGTGAGACTCATACATGGTGCACTTGTGGTTAGCTTAAGCACATTGTGTTATATTTTTTAGGCAGTGATCCTTGACTTATGCTTACAATTTCTTGTTTTATTTTGTTTCTGCATATTTATAATTCTATGAACTTATTATATCATTGAATTATGAAATGATTTTAGGCTTATATAACACTCTTAAACCATGGTATATGTTTATTCATTTGAGATTACAAGTTCTGCTATCATGAATTATAGTCAAATATTATTATTCCATGTGATTTTTAATTTTATATATCTCCTTAGATCATATTTTCTCATATTATTATAATTTTAAAATTGATAACATGATTTAACTTACTGAGTAATTGATCTCACTCATTTCTTATATTTTCATTCCCTGTTATTTGAAGATGATTATAACTTATTAGGAGTCAATAAGGGAGTCTAGTGTGCTCAATTATAGATAAATGTTCACAAGTTTTATAGAATAAGTTCTCATGTAGTTGGTTCTCAAATATTATAAACCTTACATTCATGGTATTGTAAGATTATTGTGATATGTAATGTTTATGTTATAAAATTTATGTAAAATATATGTATGTTTATTTGGAATCATATCACTTTGTATCAAAACTAGTGTTTAAATAAAGTGTTTATAACACCAAACCCGAGAGTGAGGTTTGGGAACTATAGACAATGCATAAATTTTTAATGTCTAATAAAATTATCTTTTTGTATTTTTTTCAACATAAATAAGTTTGTGAATTATTCACATATAGAACACTTTAATATTCCTTTAATGTTACACCTTGATAAATTAACAAAATAGTGTAATTAATTAATCATCCTAAATAACATGTCTCTCAACATGAGAACATTTTTTATTATAATTAAACATTACAACATGTATATCCCATATAAATTTTATAACTTTAATAAATGGTTCTAAATAAATAAAAATATCATTATGAAGTTACTTCATATGATTCCTCGGGCTTGCACTCCTAGGTTATGTACTAAAAACACTTTCTTCAAATAGTGTCTTTGATACAAAGTGAGATAAACCTATATTTATTTTAAAACCTTACCATGTGATAAAATTTATAACTCATAAATCATATCAAGATCCTAATAATTAAATTTTACGTGTCTTTTAAGACTAGATAATAAGAAAACTTAATTTAAAAAACTTGTGAACATTTATCCACAATTGAACCATACGAGACTCCCCTCTAAACTTCTTATTGGTTATACTCATATTTATAACTTAAGGAATAAAAATATAAGAAACCAGTGAGCCCAAATATTGAGTAAAGTAAAATCTCACCAACATTTCATAAAGGGTTAGATCATAAGAATATGATAAAACATGATAAGGGTAGAAATGTATTATTAATTGAACAAATAATAATAAGATTTATCCAAAATTCATGATAGAAGGAAATGAAATATCCAATGAAAAAACATGTACCATGGTATAATATTTGGGGATAATAAACATGAACCTTGGATAATAATATTAGGCATATGATATAGAAATGTTTCATAAGTACAGTAAACCATGACATTGTGAACATAGAAATATATTCTCATGTCCACTCAAAAACATATAAGAAAATTTATACACAGTATTTTCCACACACCATCGTCTAAACAAATCCATATATGATCATATCCACATATAATCATGTGAAAATATATATACATGATCATTCCCACACACCATTATGTGAAAAAATTCATATGAGATCATGTCCACACATAATAATGTTAATAAATTTATACAAAATCATATCCATAAAAAATATTGTGAATAAATAAAATGTGATCATGTTGACACATAAAATTATTTTCTCATGAGATATAAAATATAACCAATGAATAAGAGGGATATTTATAACCCCACCTATCAATCATTAATACATATTTGTGCCAAATGTAAAGTATAATTAATCACATTATATAGATCCCATGTATAGAAAAATGGGGTTCACAAAATTTATAAATGGTATCACCAAAATTGAACTCAATAATGTTAATTTTTAACACCCAAATTTCAATCACCAAAAAAGAGTATTTAATGATAAAATTAAGTGGTGAGTACATGAAAAGTAAATTCTAAGAAAATAAAATCTTTAGAGATAATGAGTAAAATGGTTGTGGAATAAAAAAAATTGTTTTATGGAAAGTAGTTTTAACTTCGTTGTAAGTGATGAAGTAGTGGGTCACTTTGAAAATTAATTTTAAAAAAGGAAACTTTTGATAAATTTAAAAGAATTCATTTACAAAATCAATATTTTAGAAACAAATGTTAATAATTAATCCTTTTAAATACATAAAGGATTAAAAATAATAATGTGAAATCTTAAAAAACAAATTCTTTTGAAAAATAAACTTAAATAATATATCCTTTAAATGACATGAAGGTTATTAAAAGAACTATGGATTTGATAAAGAGTTTTATTTTTGAAAGGATGTAAATCCTTTTTAATATTTTGAAATACCTTTCTTGTAAACCCACATCATAAAAAGAGTAAAAAACTTCCTTTTTAAAATAGTAAAAGGGGAATATGCAGGTCGCATAAGATAACACATAATTGGATTTCCAACTATAAATGGAAACATTGTTAGGAAAGGAAAAAAAGGAAAAGTGGGGGAAACCATAGTTAAAGTAGATGTAAATTATTCTTAAAAAATATATAGTTTTTATAGGGAAAAAATTCATTGAGGGGGGATATTTGAATTAAAATTTTTATTTTCCCTAGAGGGAAATATAAAGTAACGTGAAATAAAATATTATGTTTTAACGAACCAATATTGAAGAATTTAGTTCAACAAAATTAATTATAACTCAACTAAGAGATTTGAGTTAACAAAAACACTTACAACTTTGGTATCTATTGAATTAAAATCCATTAAAATAAATAACATGATATTTCTCTATAAGCCCCATGAATTTTATGAATTTAGAAAAATAAATTCAATAGGAAGTAATAATGCCATATCAAATATATCATTGTGTATAATAAAAAATATTTCTCAAAGAATTAAATTTTAGGTAAAGAATCCCTAAACCTAAAAATATACTTATATGTAAGAGAATTAATTCTTGATTTAAATCTCAAGATTATTTAATTTTTTTGGATGTGTCCTTATAATTTAGGAAAGTATCTAGATCATGGAACATTTGGATTGATGAATTTGTTATAGAATTTGGTTTAATAAAGAATGAATGTGATCCTTGTGCCTATAAATGGTTTAGTTAGATTATGAATGTTTTCTTAATAGTATATGTTGATGAAATATTATTTACTGTAAATGAAATACCAATCTTGTAGTCTATTAAGGCTTGGTTGAATAAATGCTTCTCCATGAAGGAATTAGGGGAAGCATGATATATTATTGGGATAAATATCCATCATGATATATCCAAGAGACTGTTCAGTTTAATTCAAGGTACATATATTGACAAGATACTAATGATATGTAGTATGGAAAAATTATAGAAGGGATTATTTCCAATATCGCATAGAATTAAACTTTCTACAAAAATGTGTCTGTAGACACATGAGGAATGATATAGGATGGAAAGGATTATATATGTATCTATGATTGGGTAAGTCATGTATATAATGTTATGTACTAGATGAGATGTATCCTATGTCTTGAGTGTGGTAGGAAGATATCAAGCTAACTCAGGTGACCACCATTAGATGATAGTTAAGACTATACTTAAGTATATGATTTGTACTAAGGATAGGTTCCTATTATATAAAGGATATGAGGAACTAGTCATCAGAGGATATGTAGATGCTATTTTAAAAATAGATAAATATGATATGAAATCACATAATAGATACATATTCACTCTAAATGGAGGTGTTGTGTGCTAGAAAAGATCTAAGAAAGTTATGGTCATATATTATAGAGAAGATTCCGAGTATATTGTGTATTCTGATGAAGCTAAAGAATAAATATGGATATTTAACTTCATCCAGGTGATTCATGTGGTACCTACCAGTAAAAATCCTATCACACTCTATTGTGAAAATACTATAATTTTGTCCCTTTCTAAGAAGCCAAGGTCACAATAGTGGATGAATAACATACTTTAGAAGTATCATATCTTGAGAGATTTTTTATAGTGTTGAATTTGTAGTGAACATAATATCCATGAAAGACAATATGGAACAGCCCTAGAAAAAATACTTGAATCAGAAGAAACATGGTCATCATATGAGGTTTAAAATACTAAAATTCATAGGCATTTGGCTCTAGTCCAAGTGGGAGTATTTTGGAGTTGGTGTTCTAGAACCGACTATTTTTACTTTAATTATATATATATTTGAATATTTGAATATTAATAAAAAAATATTATCTTATTTTATTCATTATTATGTATGAATTTTATGTAATAAAATCCTAGGGTATCTTTTTCATTGATAAGTTTATAAAAATTCCCTAATATGATGCAAACCATGAAGTACCATGATGCTATTCTTAAAAATAGTTCTACATTTAGATATTGTACTCTAATAGTGAATATAGTATGTTGAATGTGAGTTGCGAGTACTTATAAGTGGATGAGGCTTCTTATCATGAATTTTTCACATGGTAATATCCAAGATGAGATATTATGGGAACAAACCCGCCAGTAGGAATTATGCATGAATTAGTGTCATTGAATATTCCAATATGTGAGCATGTGTAATGGTCCTTAGATATTAAGAATATAAATTTTTCATGTCATGATTCAAACACTTAGATTTACTAACCAAAACATGATTCCATATGTTCTTAAGAAGTAGGGTATGTTGGGTGCATCACAAATTACATGTTATTAATGGATAAGTAGAGGAAGTAATTTTCCCCTTCTATCTTTAGGAAGTTGATATATGATCCCTTTGATTGGAATAAAATCATCACCTTAAATTCTATGGAAATAGTGTAATGATGTGTTTATTTTAGATAGTCAAAGAAAGAAATATCAGGCATAAAGGTTGATGATTCCGATGTGAGACCTGATTGATGAGATATTATGATAAAGAGATTATATTACATAGTAAGTGTACATATATAGTTTCTAACATCATGACATTAAGTTCTTTCCCTTGGGTTCGTTGACCCATTGTTGGATAGTAATCTTGGACTTTGGTCAATCCCACTTAATTACAATGATAAAAAATATTATAGGGTCCCACACTAAGTGTTTATATTTATTTAGATTAAATTATATTTTAATTTAATTAATAGAATAAATATTTTTCACAAGATCGAAGAATAATTTTAATAAATTTTTATTGATCGCATAAATTAAATAAATATTTTTACTTCATATTATGAATAAAATATATTTATTTTATTTATTGAATATTTAATAAATATTTATTCTTCAGAATATATATAGAATATTTATCTATGGATAAAATATTTATTCCAGTATTAAATAAATGTCGATTAATTTGATTAGACCAAGATAGTGTCATGTGATAAATATTAATTTGAAGGTTGTTAAAATAATATTTATCATTGCATGAGTTAGCACACAATATAAAACAAAAATTAAAATTATATTTTTATATAAAATAGGGTTTAATTATTATTATATTATTATTAAAGGTTAGGTAGAAAATTAAATAATATTTTAATCTAAACCATAGCTTTATAAATATATGGTTATGTCTATTCTGTAGGAAAATTTAGAATTAGAATAAATGTACATAATATAATTCTCTTTCAAATTTCTTCTTCTCTCCACCTCTCAAGAATGATAATATCAATAGATAATCTTTCAAGTCTAAAGGATCTTGTAGTGATAAATATTAACAACACAAGACAATTGATCTAATATGCGAGCACCCAATGTTCCTTTGGCGATTTCTCGAAGATCAAAGAACCATTTGTGGATCACCACTAGAGGGATTATACACTTGGATCCTCCATATTCAATAAAGATAATACTTAAAAAAATTCTAAAGATCAACATCACTGTTGAAGAAATATCCAAAGATAGGGTAATTTTCTTCAGATCTAAATAAATTAATTATAAATTTAATTTGAAAAGATACTCTTTGGGTTCTAGGTTCTCTTATATTAGTATCCGATGGAAAAAATTCATTGGTCGTGGAATTAATGTCATTTAAAATATAAAAATGATCCATCGTATCTAATAAAAAACTTTTACATTATCACCCACCATAGTACTTCTGTTGCGCCTAGAACTTGCAGGTAGAACATATAAAGGGAGAGGTAATGCTCTTAATTGAGATATCTTAATTGTTTCCTTCTTTTACGCCCTAAAATATTTTATATCCCTAAAATAATAGTAAAATAAATATTATTAATATTCATAGATTTTATTATACTAATGGAATATCACTTTTCTATATCCCTCTAAAACCATTTGAAAAATGAAGACGTCTCTATGTTTATGTGTAGACTACTGCATCCATTAAAAAAATATTATATTTTTCTTAATAACTTAACATGAATATTTAAAAATATTTATTTAATAAAAAAATATAATATTATTAACATTATTAAGATTATAATATTTTAATTATATTGTTTTTATTCCCCTTCTATTCTATGAAAAGTGATAGCATCATTCAAGTGTATGTGTGGACTACCAACTTTATGGAATGATGTATTTATTTTTCCATTAACACCTAAAATGGATGACTATAAAATTTTATTTAATGTATAAAATTTATATTTATGAAAATACTAACATTATAGAAATATAATATTTTGTATTTTAAAAGTGATATTAAAAATAATTGGTCATAGTATACTTAACTGGCTTAAATGAACATATCAAGAAACCTTTCATAATTCGAGACTATTTTGGGAAAACCTATATAATTTTATAAAAAATTATTTAATAGTAAAATAAATACACCTTAAAATTCCTAAGATTAGGAATATTTTTTACAACACATTTTCCCATGGCTAATATACCCAGGAAGTTTTAGAGAAATAAATTGAACCAACTCAAGTAAACAATATAAAATAAAACTATTTAATAAATAAATAACATATGATAATAAATAGATCATATAAAATTAAATATATATGGAAAATTTTATCAATATAGTTTTTAATAAAATTAAATTCTTTATCTAAAGCATTAGGCACACACGCAGAACGAATCAGGACATGATGTAATCATTTTTTTATCTCAATTTTTTTCATAGAGATTTGATTCATATTTACCAATTGTTTCTCTTTTATGAATTTATTTTTATCATAAATTTTATGAAATATAATTAATTTTCAAATCTATCTAATTTTATATCTTCCATGTATTTTCAATTTGAAAGAAGAGGATGTTGTGTGGGTTTATTAACTCAAACCCCCTTTCTTTGAGTTTTAATGTATCATCTTGAACATCTTACTTTTATGATTAGTTTCTTATACCCAGTGATTTTATATTTATATTTATATTTATCTTCTTAGGAATGAATATTTTCATTTATATCTTCCCCTATTATGAATTTATTTCCCCCAAAAGTTTGAAATTGTTAAGAATAATTCACATTATCTTTAATGGTGATTTTTCTTCTATACCCATATTTTCCATTCCTTACATGTTATAATTTATAATTAAAAACCTAATCATGTGTCATATCATGTTACCTTGATATTTACTTTATCTTATTTTCAAAATAATGTTTTAATACACCTTTTTAAGATGTGATATTTAAATAAATTTATTTTAATACATAGAAATAGATATTTTGAAACACCCTCATTAATTTTGGGTTACACATTCTATTTATTTTTCTCCATTTTACTATATATTATTTTTATTTATTTCATAAAAATTATTTATATATGTTACTTAAACATATAACTAGTTTAGATTAACTTTATTTGTTGGTTATAATAAATTTTTTAGTTCCCTATACGATTCTCTTTTTAAAGTAAACCCAATTTAATAGAACATCCTTATTTCTTATTAAATGTCAAATAATACCCCCATAAAAAATTGATGATAATTTTTTTTTTAAAGATAAATTTATTTTATGTAAACCCTCATGGTTTAATTTTGGTTTAAATAGAAATAACAATCTCTTTCATTCTTTAAAATATCTTTTAACCATTTCATAAAGCATCACTTAAGTGGTTTGTTTTTATTATTAATTATCCTATAATTCTCATAAAATTTTATACATTGTAACAAAATGTAAAATACATTTTCTTAATTATTCAAATATGAATGTCCAATAGAAACAATCCATTATCCTCTTAGGAATCCTTATGATATATCCTTCAGTTATTCTTTGAGATAATATTATGAAACCCAATTCCTTCTCATGGGTTTTATAATTCTTATTAATTTTGTATGGATTATTTTCCTCTTGTGTCATGAATATTTATGTAAATTTTATAAATATAAATGGATTTCCCTGATATCACTCCAATGCATTGGGTAATGTTTTCATCTCATGAGATACCATTTATGGTACAAGAGCGGTTAACCTAAGAATGCTTTTTTTATTTTTTCCTGGTGGTTAGCCTCATGTATAGTGCATGGGTGGTTAGAAAAAGAATTATATATTATTTTTTATTGGTGTTGAGCCTTAACATTGGCTTATGATGACATGTTTTATGTTTTTTCTAAAAATTTATGATTCCATGAACATATAATTTAATTCCTCTATGCAATGTTTCCATGATTGTCTCACACTCTTATGTCATGGTATATGATTTTTCATTTGAGATTACATGTTATATTTGTAACACCCCTGGTAAATAAAGAATATGACATTTTTATATTTATCCATATTTGTGAATAAAATATTAATATTACTTTAAAGGGGGTTCTATGCTCGATGGCGTACCCAATACGTAACAATGAGTTTCTTGGGAATCTTACGTTGCACTCTAATAATAAAATAATATTATTTTAAATGGTAGTTAACGCCTAGCCGTTGTAATGGAGGGAATGAACAGAACTAACTAAAAAATTATTATATATGTTTGTCAAATATTTTTACTCTTTACAATAAATGTTAGAGGATTAAAAATGCAAATGAATCCAGTTTTTAAGCGTAAACATTCTAATATTCTTTAAAAGGTCGATTAACCGCCTTTTGATGGAGAACCCCTTTTAAATCCACTTTTTGACAATTTTATAAGCTCTATTTTTTAAAATAAACATATTATTTATGATTGGGACATTGAAATTTACCTTGGGTTAATTTTTGGTATTTTTATGATAAAGTTCATTTTTTTATGAATAGTGTAAAATGTTGTATTTTAATTCAAAACCTATTTTTAATATAACTTATTTATATGATTAGATTATATTTTTAATTG